>MU006224.1:92475-1347069 GCA_010093685.1 Ophiobolus disseminans
TGTGGCCGCCGTGTGCCTCAGTTCTCATGGATCTCGGCGCTCACGTGCTGAAATCGGGGAGTGCGTACTCCTATCAGTGAGCTGTCGGATCGGCCACCCTTGCGCCATAGATTGTTAATTGTTTGTAGGGGTTTACCCGCTCGAAGGATTGGTGGGAAGACCTCAGTTGCCGTCGTATGCAGGTAGGTATAGTGTGGGGAGAAGCAGAGGAGAGGATACAGGAGGTGTAGTCTCGCTGTTATAAGGGTTTAATCAGCCAAGGCGGCGTTGATGCTTTTTGGAGGAATGCAGGCGGCGTGTGGGCCGCCAAGCGGTAGCGTGCGGCCAGTCTGGAACTGTTTTTGCAAGGCGAACAGCCTCATTGGGTTTCTTTTGAAATAGCGGCGCACAGTGTCGGAGGACCATCGACTAAGTATTTGGATCTGATCCTCGCTCATGCAGTTGTTGTAAGCTTCTTGAGCTGCGCCCTTGCGGAAGCTGTGACCTTTGAAGTCTTTTAGGTCAATGCCTACACGCTTCAAACGCTTAGAGAGTATTGTAAGGGCGCGCTCGCGTGTAAAGGCTCCGCTCGTCAGTTGGAGGAGTGGGGCATTGAGGTCTCCGTCGTTGCTTTGGAGGAGAGATTTCATATGTCGGAGTGGGCAAGCGTCGTCGTTAGCGGCTGCAATTACGATGCGTACCCCTGTGTTGTCGTAGTCTGTTTTACTACGCGGGAGGAACAACGTATAGTGGTCATCGGCCTCCGAGTATGTAATGCAACGTCGTGTAAGGTTCTCCTCCTTGAACTTGGCGTGGTCTTTGAGGTCGCTTTCCTTGTGTGTGAACTCGCCCATCCTCATAAATCCAGCAAAAGCCATAGTGAAGGCTGCGTTAGCGTTCAGCCTGTTGACCGTGCTCTCTCCAGCCGTTGCGGCTGGGGAAATAACTTTAAGTAGCACGCCCCTAGTGAGGGGGAGTCGCTGGGACTTTTTTCTTGCGGGGAAGAGGTTGATAGCACCGTTGATAAGGCGCTGTGTGTGCGCACTTTCGAACACGTCTGTCCGGAGGTTTAAGTCAACGTGAACTGAGCGGAGGGCGGAGACGTAGACGCGGAGTGTCAAGCCTTGGAGTTGGCTCATGCCTGGGGTAGTATTGCCCCAAGCTCTTTCCACAATCCAGGCCGATAGACTGGCCTGTGTAACTGGCCACATCTTGATAGTGCCAGCTAGTCTGCAGAAGCTTTCATAGGATTTAGTTGCGGAGGAATAGGATTTTCTCGTGTCTGCTTTCAGACCAGCCTAGAGGAGTCGGCTATAACGATGATCGGTCGTAAGTGAGGCTAGCCGCTGGAGGAAGCTCACTGGCGGCTCAATAGCGAGGGGATCTGCCACGATGGAGTATAGTCAGCAACAGCACGCCAGTCAAAACGGGAGAGGGCATCGGCTAGTGCGTTTTCCTTTGTAGTAACCCGCACTACGTGTAGGATGATGTCGTTTGCCGCTGCTGTGAGGAGCGTATCCCGTAGCGTTTCCATGCCAGTGCTCCGTGTAGAGCCATCTCGCAAGCCAGATTCGGCCGTAGTGTTGTCTGTGTGGGTGATCACGGTAGAGTGGGCCCATGTTATGCCCCAGCGTTGGAAGCTAAGCTAGATAACCAGGATCTCCGCAGCGTTAATGTGTAGTGTTGCTTCAGCTAGTTCGAATTTGTATGCAAATGCGTTGCTGGATGGGATCTTGGCCGAGAAATGGCGCCAGTCTCCCTGCGCGGTGTTGCCGGTGTACCAGAAAGCGCCCATCCCCTAGCTGGAGGCGTCAGTAAAGAGATGATAGACTACCCTATTCGCGTCCTGGAGAAGGCGCACTCCGTTGAATTGGGGAAGTAGGTCTCTCCACCACAGAAGGTCAGCTTCTGCCCCTGCCGTGAGAGGTCTGAAGCTGTGGGGTTTCGCGAAGGTAACCATAAAGTCCTATAACTGACGTAGATATGTTCGGCCGAGACGGACTACTGAGCTGCAGAAGGAGAGGAAACCCGCCAGTTTTTGGATCTGTAAGTGGGTCTGGTGGCCTTCGGTAAGGGCTTTAGACACGAGCCGCATTGCCTTCGCTAGTTTCCTACTTAGTAGCCTAGCAGTCATAGTGATTGAATCGATCTCGATTCCAAGAGCTTCGATTGTGGTGCCTGCCGCGTCTTTCGAGTCGTTGCGTAGTAGCCCGAGGACGTCGGTGAGGGCGTTGTAATCCTTGTTAATCCGGCGTAGCGTATAGCTTATGTCGTCCGTCGGGGGAAGTACAAGGATAAAGTCGTCAAGGTAGTGAGCAAGTCTTTCCCAGTGAAGAAGAGACTGCAGTACCCAGTGAAGAGCTTCTGCGAGCAGGTTAAACAGGAACGGCGCTGTGCGCAGGCCAAAAGGAAGGCAGTTCTCGTGATAGTAGCGGCCGTCCCACGAGAAGCCGAGGAGCCATCGCTCCTCTTGGGCTACAGGGATAACCCGGAAGGCGTCCTTGAGGTCCTTCTTCACCAGGACAGCGCCTTGACCTGCGCGGCGAACTAGCTCAAAGACGTCCTCGACAGTCGTGTAGACCATATTACCGTACGATTCAGGTATCCAGTCATTGACCGAGTCGCCGTGCGGGTACGAGAGGTGGTGGATGCGGCGCCATCCACCATCTCCCTTAGGGACTAGGCCGAGAGGTGAACTACAGAAGGGAGACACGCCAGAGTGTAGAGAAACTCGTTGTAAGTCTAAGTCCTTCTGCAGCTGTGTTGTAATAGTAGCGGGGTCTTCGTTTGCTGATAAAAGGTTTTTTGAGAGCATGAGCTTTTGACTCCCTGTGTAACCAATTCGCGCGCCGAAGGTTAAGATGTTGTGTATTATAGAGGGTAGGTTGCCTGGGTAGCCCCTAAGCGCCGCCGCCCAGCCGTCCACAGACAATGGTGATGGGGATAGACTAAGCCTTAGACCTGTGGGATCAGCTGTGACAAATAGCGGGTCTGTGTTCGGCCGGGCTCCTGCAGGCTTGCGAACGCGGGAGAGAATAGTGGAATGCCCCTTAAGCTGAGCAAGAGGACTTATTCGCTGCTACGAGCGGCATTTATGTGCTGGGTGGTCGGTAGACTTGCACTGAGAACACCTGTGGCTTCTCTTACACCAGTCGGCGTTGCAGCTGTCGAGTGTGTTCCATTTCTGGCAGGTTACTTCTTGATTATTAGGGCTCCTCTCCGTGTTGGGCGAACTAGTGACCTTGAGTAAGGCGTCGGATTTGACACGTTTAATCGCCCGTGAGGCGAGGGTTGTATTGGTGAGGTACATGTCAACCCATTCAAGGGGGACTACACGCCAACTTTCCGGTGCAAGCTGTGAAGTCGACATAACATTCTGGTGCCATGCGGTAGCTAATCGAAGGACAGCGTGCCACTCGTGGCTAGTCGCCCATTGGAGAACGCGGCTGAGGAAGTGTAGCATAGCGGGCACCACAAGAGGGTGGTCTTGGCTGAATAGCGCGCTTACGATGCGGATGTAGATCACAAAACTCTCGGTCCAGATAGCTGGGGTCTCGCCAAAGTCCTTGAGATTGCCGCGGGTTCTCGTGATCATCAGCCGGCCGGTGGTATTGTCTAGTCGTGTGAGGTGTTGGAGGTCGTCGTCGTTATTCCCAATTGCGGCTCGGAGCTTAGGGAGGCTGAAGGGATCGAGCTTCCCATTGAGTATAAGGCTGACCTCTTTGGCTTGTACGCCAGGGAACTGCGTCGTTGTGTTTAGCACCTGAGGGGTAAACTGCTCACCTGAATTGAAGTCGTCGCCGTAGATTGTTCCTGGGGACGATGGTCCCGCGCCTACAGCGGCTGCTGTGGCTGCTTTGGCTGCTGCCTCGGCAAGCTCGTGAACCCGCATCTGCGCGTCGTGATCTATTTTTGCCAGTTCGTTCTGGAGTTGTCTTTCCTCCAGCAGGGCCCTGAGTCTCGTGATTTCTGCCAGTGTAGGTGGTTTCTGGGTGCCCTGGGTACTCTGGGCGCTCCTCGGAAGCTGGGTGTTCAGGATGATCGTATCGGCGGCGGCGGCGGCGGAGCTGGCACGTGTGGTGTGGGAGGACATGATGAATCTGTTGCGCGCAGAGCGGCGAATCAATTGAGCTTGAATTGTAAGATTCGTGATGGCATTGGCCGTTCGTGAAGTTGATGATGGACAGGTGTCGCGAGTATCGATGATGGAAGTTTGCTGAGGGCCGAAGCCCGTGCGGGCCTCGGTAAATCTAACCCAAGATAGAACATAACATATATCGATCAACCCAGTGTACGCCGAGCTCCTTTTTAGCCACCTCTGAGGCAAAGCGTCGTATCATTGGCCGTGTAGGAGGTAGGCCTTGCCTTGTAAGGCGCTCAATATAGCGGAGGAGCTCCTTCTCTTGCTAGGGGTGGAGCGCTTGCTGGTTTTGAGCCTTGGTGCCGCGTGAGCTCGCGATGCGCTGGTGTCTCCGCGCGAGCGTTCTACAATTCACTCCATACTTTGCTGCAATGTGAGTATATACAAGCTTTTCTCCTGGTTCTAGCGCTTCTATAGCTGCAAGCGCAGCCTCAATTGAGCTCATGTTGATAGAGTTGTTGCGTGTTGAACTTTGGTGGCTGTCGCGATTTTGGTGTTCGGAGCGGGCGTTACGCCGTCCCGGTCGTTACGCCGTCACCCATGGTAATGCCTTTGTTCAGAACATATCGTGCTCACTGTTACAATTAGTGCTGGCTCAAGTTGCGTACAGGTGGTAAGGGAGGATCATGCAGACTTCGGTAGCCAGTAGGCTCAAGACTGCACGCCTCAATTAGGCCTCCAACACAGCCGCCAATTTTCGGGTCTATCAGAACATTATCTACTAGTCTTAGTGTGGCTTGTGGGCTAGTACTACACTGCGGCGTTAACCTAACAAACTGAATCTTATTGGCCAGGTTAAAGAAATTGCCGCGCAACACACCGGAACTATCCCGTAGTGCAGAGCTCTAAGACGATCTAGTAATTAGTTCATGGATGTAAAGGGCTGAAGCCTTGATGGATGTTCCTTGGCCTATGGCCTCGGTTCTGCTGAAGTGGTGGTTGTGGCTGAGGTGTGGCTCACCACGTCCACAGGCTCTTATTGGTTGCAGCCAATCTGAACCGAGATCAGATGAAAACCTTTCATCTGACTCTAGAAGACGGTATCAAATTCATCACTGTTTACCCTGCACTTATGGTCAAACCATCGCACCCTTACAATGGAACGCTGTCTAATCAGAGACCCTCAAACCCCCCCCCCCCCCCCCCCCCGGCAGATTAGAATTATTGCGAATTCAATCAATAACAATGTGTGGTTGCAGTAGGCGCGCTAGTGTACTAGTTCTGCATTTGCCGCAGCGGCTTAGACTTCAGAAGTTAAGCGCAAAGCTAACACGAAAAGTCGCGTCAATGCCAATGAGACACTACATCGAATAAAGATATCTGCTGTCCTTGCGCTCTCATTTGGTCACTTTTGGCCTGCTACGTCTTTTGCCGCGTAGGGAGGGACGTTACATTTGAAGCTGTACATCATGGCTACAAAAGGGTCTGCTCTCCTACTTGACTTCACCGATAGTAACTTGCACCTCCTCAACTTCACCGTCAAATTACTTTGCCATGTCCTTGAGCAGTTGGAACTAAGCACGACCTCAACGCCTTTGTGCAGACCAGTTGTCAGACCTACCATATTTTTAACCAAAGCCTCTACCACTTTGATATTGTGCACTGCAATTTGTTAGCCCTTGTGTAGGCGGCTGCTCATGGGTCATCTCAAGCAGCTCAACAATCACTAGCCATACACACAAAGCTCCAAAGCCGGCGGGAAGGCCTCCACAAAGCCCTTAACAATGCTCTTCACTCGGCTTTACTAACAGCCGTGGAGAATAGGAACTCTGTTAGTTGATAATGGGGCTGATGTCAACATACAGAGCGCATACTTTGGAAACTCGTTACAGACTACGTGCTGGATTAGTGATCAGCAAATGGTGGAGCTGCTAATTCGTTGAAGTGCTGACGTAAATGCACAAGGTGGACACTATGGCACTGCACTTCAAGCAGTGTCGTGGGCAGGGAGTGAGCAACTAACAACACTGCTACTTAATCATAATGCTGATGTTAACACGCAAGGCGGCTACTTTGGTTATGCTCTTCTAGCAGCTTCGTGGGCAGGACATAACAGCATGATTGGAAGACTTCTTTTTGCTGAAGGCGCTGATATCAACGCACAAGGTGGTTACTTCGGCGATGCGCTACAGGCAGCTTCATGCGTAGGGAATGATAGCATGGTTCAGCTACTCATCCGGCAGGGTGCTGACGTCAACGCACAAGGTTGATACTACGGCAATGCTCTATAGGCGGCCTCCTATGGAGGTCATAAATCTGTGGTATACATGTTACTTAAGGCGGGCGCCAATGAAGTGCATGGTGGACGCTATGGTACTGCGCTTTGGGCAGCTTCAATCGGTTCTCACTGGCATGTCATGGGTCGACTTCGTCGACGCAAGAACACATGGAAAATTTAATCCTGTGATGACGTACGATTGTGGGAGGTCGTATACGCAGGAAAGAACAACAGGAACAATTGTATAATAGACGTAAATATTTACTAAAGCTGCGACCTAAACTCCTGATACACCTACTGTAACTTACCTCTACATCCGTATCATCCCATCTTGGCCCTGCGCGGTACTACAAAGAGGCCCGATCCGTAGCAGACGAGTCGGCGCACATTCGAAGATGGGCGGCAACGCTTGTGGTATTTGAGGCAATGTCGCAATTGCTTCCTCAAGAAGCCCACGGACTGTGGTGACGAAGTGGATGTTGGCAAACTGCGAACACCATATGCCCTTCCCAGATTATCTGTCAGTCAGCCACGATCAGTGATTGCTCACGACCAGTCAGTCTTTGCTCACATTTGACAGGCAGCATAAAAAGTTGCTCCAGTTCAATTTTGTCATCATCGAAACCGAAAACCAGCGATAGAAACGGCTTGGACGAAACATCCCGGGATTTCACAATTTTGTACTCCACTTGATTAACAGTCATGCCAAAATGGAAGCAGAAAAATTCACTGGTAGCGCACAGCCGGCATGTTTTGGGCGATTGCGTAGTCGGTATTTAAGAGTCGTGCAGGACGCCCTCATTACTAGAAGAACGCAGAGATTTCGAACACGTGGTGCAAAGCGTGGCATTCCAATGGCCATTCTTTACTATCCCGAAGCGCGACATAGTAACAGACAAATCAGACAAAGGCGAATAGTGCAGAACTAATGCGTTGTGAGGTTGAGATATGTCGTGCCGCATTGAATCAGGCAGCAGCTTTCGGGCGGGGCTCTACCTCACGTACCGGTACCTAATGCGACACTTCGCGCCGGGCAAGTTGCTGCCGAAATTGGCGAAGCTTTGCCACGAACCACGATAGCATCAGAGCACGACATCACGAACGCGTTGACGAATACTTCATCCTTCACAATCGCGACACGGTATGCCGCCTTATTGAGAGATGGGCCGCCCGTTGATAGCGAAACTTTGGCGGCTCGTGAACTGCATTCAGACCTCGGGACCGCGGAGCGGACGGCTCGGGGCAATCATGGCCATCAAATAGTCGAGCTACCAGGATGAGCGACAATGACATGAAGACATAGTGAGCGTCTGCTTGTTTGTTCCGTCCCTCACCATCTCCTTTATCATGCGACTATCATCCGCGGTCGTTGCAGCTACCGCTATCCTGGTGGCTTCTACGCAAGCAGAGCAGCTTCTCTATCGAAACACTTTCAACGGCACCGATGCGCTTGCTGGGTGGGTGGCAGAAGGGCCATTGAATGCCACCGTGTCAAACAACACCCTCGAGCTGCGCGGCGGCGGCAATCTCGACGACTACTTCGTGTACTGGCTGCCAGAAATCTTCCCCGAGCGCATTCGCATTACGTGGGAATTCTCGCCAATCCAGGAACCAGGGCTTGCGATGTTCTTCTTCGGTGCCACATCGGTGGCAGGTGGCAGCATTTTCGACAAAGGGCTTGCGGCGCGCAATGGCTCGTACCCGCAATATCACTCTAGCGATATCCGCATGTTGCACGCTTCATACTTTCGTCGCCGCTGGCCGGAGGAGCGCGCGTTCCATGTCGCAAACCTGCGCAAGTCGCCTGGCTTCCATCTTGTTGCGCAAGGCGCGGATCCGTTACCACCCGTGGTGGATGCGAAGGGGGCGTTCTACAAGGTCGAGGTTGTCAAGGACAAACGCGATGTCAAGTTCTCCGTCAATGGTCTCTTGTTGTTTGCGTGGGAAGATACTAAGACGGATACGGGTCCGGTTGTGCGCGAAGGTCGAATTGCATTCCGTCAGATGCAGCCTCTCATCGCAAGGTATCGCAACCTTGAGGTTTGGAGGTTGTGAGCTTCCATTTTGTCGAACCATTCGACGAATAGGAGTGCAGACGAGCCTTGATCGCGGGAGTATTTTGGCTAGTAAAGGAGGAGCTGAAGCAATCACTACAGCTTTTGCACCACAGCGGGAACTAGCAGATCACTTCAGGCGGCTTCGCAGACCGTCTCTTACCTATTGGTCTTACATACCTCTTCTCACGCTTGGCGACGCGTTGAGACTAACAGAGCTAGGCTCTTTCGCGCTACATGCAACATGTTGGTCGCGTATCCATCTTTTCTCTCATCCAATCGCGTTCATCGTAAGATTCTTACCACTCTTCACTTAGCGCCTTCCCGTGACTTCTGGACGAATGAACGATATGCGCCCTTCTTGATGCTAGATATACAACGCTGCCGACTCCATGTCGGACAACACTACGGATGTGGGAGAGTGTTGTCGAAGTGATTAATCACCCATATGAATGAAGCGAAGGAGGCGCAAGTTGCGACTCTGATGTGCTCGAGCGAGGAGGAGGTCAAACAATACCAAAAAAAGGAATGCAAATACAGTATTTCAAAGCTCGACATTGAAGCAGTTATTAGGGCATTGAGCTTTTGATGCTACTTCACAAGCCTTTCTCTATCTCAGACAATGCATCCATTCGATCTTTAACGTTCGCCTTCACCGCATCCCCGACGGGGAGGTATGGCCGCCTTGGTGCCAACTTCTTCTCAGGGTCCTCGATGCCCGCGGCGACAGCGCTGTACCGCGAGACTGCGTACTTCGTACTCGCAATTCCGCTCTTGATGGGGGTTTCTGCAAGCGCAGCCTTGCGATGCAGTTCTAGGGCTTCCTGGTGCTTCCCGGCAGTATACAGATCATAAATTTTGGAGATGGTCTTTGGGAAAATGTTCGAGAAGGCCGACACGCAGCCAGCGCTGCCGACCGCAAGGCCGCCAACAAGGAAGTCGGCTTGACCAGCATATGTCGAGAATGTGTCGCTTGATAGCTCGGCAGCGAGCCTGGTGATCTTTGACACACTTCCGCACGTAAGCTTGACGCCAACAATCTTGCCCGGGTTGGCCTGAGCCAGTTCCGCAATAGTGTTCGAATCTAGGTCAATGCCGTTGCAAATGCCAGGGAAGTTGTAGATCACGAAGGGTAGCTCCGAGCGTTGTGCGACTTCGTTGTAAAATCCAGTGACCACCTCTTTTGACGTTGCTGCGCCATAGTAGCTTGCTGGGAGTAGTAATCCGTAGTTTGCACCGGCCGAGATCGCATCTCCAATGTTCTCCAGCACCTGAACCACGCTGAACCCACTGATACCCATCATCAAAGGGTAATCTGGCCCGACGGCTTCACGCGCAGCCTTCATCAGAGCGATGCGCTCATCACGTGTTAGAAGGAAGGCCTCGGCGTTTGAACCGAGTATCACGAGTCCAACAAGCCCAGATTTTGATAAGTATGTGAAATACTTCTTCTGGGCATCCAGATCCAAACCGCCGTCCGAGGTGTAGAATGTAACTGCAGGACACCAGACTCCTGGCGCAGGAGGTGGAGCCATGATGTGGGGTAGGTGCACAATTTACAATTCGGAAGGCGATGACAGTCGTGGGGTATGTATGTAGTGAGCGTCGACGGAACTCTATCTATTTAAGAGTATGAAGCGTGGCAATGGCGTTGATGTGAGAAAACGTGAGTGGTCTTCGAGAAGACAGAAGCTGATTGAACTTGAATGCGTTCAAGGTGGTGCGATGATGTTGGGTAGTGGGTAATAGTGGGTATGCAAGGTCGGAAAGGTTTCCGACGCTGCGCTTGCCTGAAATAGCCGGCGGCATCGGCCTTGCGAGTCTCGGAACCACAAGTAAATATTGCAGCCAGCAAGGCACATGCAATACATCACTCATATTTAGTCTTTGGTATTCTTCTTTCCGCTCACCGTCATCAAATGTATCCCGCCGCAACTACGATGTAGGCGTTCTCGCGCGACTTCCCCGCACTTGTTACGCCGAAGCCAACAGTTGTTACGTATGCTCCAAATGAGCTCAACGCGGACTGCCCGATTTACAGTTAGCGGATCAAGCAAATATTGCGGCAAGCCGACTGGAGAGGCTAGAATGAGGGCATACTAACTTTCTTCATCCATGTAATCCAACATGCAGACTACACAAGCAATAAGGCTCTGCTTCGTTTGTAACGCATCTCGGGCAAAGCATTGTTGTCTATGCTCCAGCTCTGTAAGAACTCCTTACCACAGCTTGTCGGCCATCAGATACCTAGTTTTTCATCGTAATAATCATCGTAATCCACGTTGGAACCGACAGCAGATACTTACCTACAGATCCGTAGGAAACACAAAGTCGGCACGCACACCTCCAACACCTGATAAAATCTCACGCAACGACATTCTTTTGGAGATCCTGGCGTTGACACAACGAGTAATCTTTCACAGGACCTTGGGATGATGAGGAACAACTCAACATTTACTTCACAAAACATCGAGCGCTTCCACGCAGCACTTTTCTCACCCATTCACCATATCCAACCTCGTAGCGGAGAGATTGATCAGCGACGCAAAGTGCGAATCGAAAGCTTTCATTTCATTGCCGCTTGGCATCTGCAACCATATTTACAGCCAACTCATTCCCATCATATCAGCGCCAGGCTGATCTTGCTCCTTACGTGCATGGAGCAATTGGGTTCTGTCCTAAAAATTGTTCTAGTCACAATTTCAATGAAGTTCTTTGTCAGCCCACCCAGACTTGTGTGCGTTCTTTCATGACCGTACGCGTTACTATTGTTTTTCCATGCAACGGATCTTTCTTTGTTCCATCCATGATCAATACCCATGCCTAATCACATAGTGCGCCCGATATCCTCAAATGGAGTTCAATAGACGATACTAGCAACAGCATCCCATCGATTCACGGTACACACTCCCAAATCATCAGCCTCATCATATGCTTCTCAAGACCGAAGCCCTCACCGGGCTCTTTGCAGCCTGCACCCTTGCCGAAGAAAACTGGTGCACTTTTAACGCCACAGTCGACATGCGCTGTGTAATAGGTTGGACAACGTCGCGCGCAAAATTCAAGATCTCCGAATGGAAAAACGAGAATGGGAGGAATCAGAAGCTTTCCGCACCCGTAAGCACCACCCTCCGTCTCCCATGAGCTATACTAACATGAGAACAGATGTGGAAGAGCGTCGACCTAGGCGTTGGCGAGAAATTTGAAGGCCCATTGTTCAAGGACAGTTTCCTTGTTAGCGAATTCTCAAACGCCACCGGGGTGGAGGGGTATTATTTCCATCATATGAAGTTCGACTACATGGGGTTTAAGTTCGAGGAAACGAGGGGCGAGCAGTGCAAGAGATCGTGGAACGATGGGGGTTGGTTTAATTGCAAGGACAATCCGCCCACGGTTGGTCCGTCGCGTAGGGTGAGTCGAGTACAGCTGATTTAAAAAATGTGACTGCTAACATTAGTGTAGGTTTACGACACTTCCTGTAGGTTCCGATGCTGAACGGTTATCGTGATCGAGCAGACAGCTTGCGACAGCTTGAGACGTATAGCGCGATAGAAAATGAGAGTAACGAAGCAAGGTAAAGTAAAAGAGGATTTAAATCTACGAACGTATTCGGATGGAGATCAGTGACAACAAACGCGATCGCGTTCTGTGGTTCTGTGATGCGGAGGGGTGTTACCTTGGTATGGTGAAAAGTGCGGTTGGTGCTCGCTTGCCATCGCGAGAGCTGTCGCGCGGCCATGTGCTCAGCGATACATCCGCTCCCTCTTGACCTTACCTGCCTTACGATCCGTGTCACCATCAATACTCTTTAGCGTGATGTATCCGGTCTCCGCCCCAGCATCCACATCACCCAACTGAACTGGAAGCTTCCTCAGCAGACGCGCACGTTCAGCACCGTCAAGTCCGGATCCTCCATGGGGTGCATTGACGTATGGGTTGTCGCGCGTGAACGAGGAAACGTAATCGAATATGTCTGGAGCGGTAATACGGAGCGAGAGGAAGAAGCTGAAGATGCCAAGTAGCAGCAAGACACATGAGCAGACAACGAGGCACGCCACCCATCCTGCGTTCGCTCGGTAAATGGCGACCTGACGCATCACCACGGCCTCGGTTCTGTTCATTCTCAACTCGCTCGACGGCTCGTGGCTGGTTTGGTCGAGGGACCCTTCGAAAGGATCATTGCGCGTCACTGTGAGTGGCCACCTCGACGCATCCCAGTACGTGTTTGCAAATCGTGTGAGCCGGTGCGACATGTCCAGAGACCGCTGAGGATCCGCGATGTATGATGTCCAATTGAGCATTGGGGTTCCAGAGGCGCCCTTGCCGAAAGGCCTGTGGCCGTAAATGTAGGCATCGACTGGGTTATTGCCACCAATAGAGTTCTCGCCGCCGATCGACGCTAGGTACTGCACAAACATGCGGGCTGTGTATCCATCGTTCACCACATCGTAAGGGAGGTATCGTCCGTTTCGTATTTTCCGGTCGACGTTCAGACGTCGCAAGCGCTCGACTCCACAGCTATCGGCCTTGCAGATGATGTTGGCCTCGACCATGACACTTTTCATGGAGCATTCGAACAGGTAATAGGTCAGCCCGACCATCTTACTGCCATAGATGAGTGCATCGGGTTTGATCGCGGAACCTCTGGTGTAGAAGAAGAAGCTTCTAGTGAGCGATCCCTTTGGTGCTAATGAGATGGTAGCGTTTTTGAGAAATTGGGTGTAGGACTCCAGCTTCCCCGCAGCGTCGAGATCGTGCAAATACTTCAGTTGCGTCCGGTAATTCGGAAACGTATTGGATACACCCTGTGCTTCGGTAGTCGTAAGATTGTTCTGCGGTGATAGGTCGCACCCGAAGTACATATATTCGTAAGGGATGGTAAGGTTTGTGGCACCTGACTTGGAAAGATTAACGACGTCCACGCCGGTCAAGGCTGCGTAGCTGTGGTTTGCCTGCGGGTCCACATTGTACCAAGAGCGGTTCGTGTCATTCCTGCTCTCGGATTGTTCCAGTTCCTCGAGTCGAGGTATCTTGGGATGGTTCCACGTGTCAGTCGGGGACCACTCTAGCGTGTCTACAGTCAAGAGAGCCGTAGACACTACTGAGTTGACAAGATTGAAGGCATCAACGTTGTTACCACCAACAGGAAAGTCACTCGCAGCATCTACATTGGCGTAGAAGACCGGACGATTCTCTAGCACTGTGTTGTTTGTTTCGTGAACGAGACGCAGAGCACTCTGGCCACCAAGTGGGGAGAGTGCCCAGATGGCGAGGAGGCCGAGTGTGAGGAAATTGAGCGAATGGAGAGTGATCGCGTGACCGATCGCTGCGACGAGGCTCTGACTACCAATGACATGCTCCAAAAACTGTTCGGGAATGAGCAAATAGCCGATCAACGGTTCTCAAAGCGACCACTCACTCCGAGAGTTGTGCCTTCTTGCGCTCGCCATAAAGCAATCTTCTTCAAGCTTCTACCAGCTAGCGCCGCAAAGGCCAAAGGGAAGAGGGTAGGTCCAAGCAAAATAGCTTGCTGGATCTTGCGCCCGCGATCAGATAGTTCTTCGCCATCAAGCTTGTAAGCAAAAGCAGCTAAGACTGTATCAAGGGTTAGTAAGAGAAAGGTGTCATTTGTTCATTGGAGGTGATTACCAAGAAACGCAATAGGCAGCAGAAGAAGCAGCAAGTCTCCGATGATCCATATTGGGGCGCTCGTAATGCGCTGCGGTCCAATCGGCCAGCCTGTGACAGTAGCTGCAACTGTCTGGCTGGAAATATCGGTGTCCGATCTATTGGCGTCGACTTCAACGATGGTGTGAGAAGACTTCTCCTTCACTTTCAATCCTGGGAACCTCATTGGAAGAGGGATGTCGTGAATACCGCAGGAACGAAGTCGCACGATAGTTTTGATGTTGAGGCGGGCTCCCCATGCTTTTCACTGTCGAAAGGCATCAACGCTGGAAACCATATCATTTCGCTACCGTAAGGCGAAAGCTTATATGTGGTTGATCCTCAAGGATCCCTGGTCACGATGTTGGGGCGGTCTGCCTCCTGCTGCAATTGCAAGATGCCGCCGTGTCGCACTGCCTTTGCGTACACTACCAGACTGCACGACGACTTATCCAAACCACCACGCTGCGATCTCCTAGAATCATTCGCTATGAATCCTGTTGCCGTTGAATTGAAATCTGCGCGTGTCTATGTTCATCCTTTGGTGGTGGTGCGACACGGAACGCCTAACGGGGCGTCCAGCCTCGCCGAGCACTCACTCCTATCAGAAACACGCTCGGCATACGCTAACTCTGAGAATACGCCTGGGTTATATTTAGAGGCGTTGGACATGTCAGCGCGCGGTGTCTTTGCGCCGAATGTGAAGAAGTGCTTGTTGTGTGAGGAGAAATTGTCAGAAGCGCGATTCGGAGATCAAGCCGAGGACGCCTCCCGAAATAGGTACAGTACAGTGCCCGTGCGCGTAACGCCCGGATTCGCGTAACGCCCGCCGAACACCAAAACACCTGACAACTGCCTTTGCGCAACACGCGATAACTCCACCAATATGGACCCAATTGACGAGGCAATTGAAGCAATCAATTCGCGCGAGCCAGGAGATAAACTTGTATACCAAGAATATGCCGACTTCTTTGAGGTGGATCGATCTACGCTGTCGCAAAGACACAATGGCCGTCAGACCTCCCGGAACACTAAAAAAGCAGCACAGCAAAAGCTTAACCCACAACAAGAGGAGGAACTTGTCCTCTATATAGAAGACTTAACAAGGCGTGGGCTACCACCTACAAGAGATATGGTGCGAAACTTCGCCTCTACAATTGCCCATGAACGCGTTTCTGAGAGCTAGGTCACGCGTTTTTACCATCGCCATGACCACAACCTTATCTTCAAATGGAGCACCGCTATGGACGCTGTACGCTACGCGGCTGACTCATATCATAAGTACGACTTGTATTTCGAATATATCTACAGCAAGATCAAAGAGTACGACATACAGCCTGAAAACAGCTACAATATGGACGAAAAGGGCTTCCTGATAGGCGTGATTGGACGCGCAAAACAACTGTTCTCCCGACGTCAATGGGAGAAAAAAGAGGTGACAGCAGCACTCCAGGATAGCAATAGAGAGTGGATAACAGTACTTGCGGCAGTGTGTGGCGATAGGACAACGTTGCCGCCTAGCCTAATCTACGCTTCAAAAAACTCAACTTTGCAGTCCTCATGGGTGGCCAATATTGAAGCTGGAACGCACGACGTTTTTGTGACGTCAACCCCATCCGGATGGACAAATAATGACACTGGTTTGGCCTAGTTGGAGCAGGTATTTGATCGCTGTACAAAGAGGAAAGCGCGGCGAGGTAGAGCTTGGCGTCTCCTTGTCCTTGACGGCCACGGCAGCCATGTGACATACGACTTCATTGACTACTGTTTGAAGCACTGTATACTGCTCGTTGTTCTGCCACCTCACTCTACTCATACGGTGCAACCGCTTGACGTAGGGTGCTTTAAGCCACTTGCTAGCGCCTACTCCAAATGTCTCAGTATCCACACCCAACGCTCTCAAGGACTAGTCCCAATTAAGAAGGGCGACTTCTTCCTATTCTTTTGGGACGCCTGGGGTAAGGCCTTCAAGAAGGAGACAATTCTGAGCTCTTGGGCTGCTACCGGAGTTTGGCCTATGGATAAAGAGAGAGTGCTGAAACGCTTCCGAAAAGACAACCCACGTGAAGGTGAACCAGTTGATTTAAGTAACTGGCGATATATGGAGCGTCTCCTACGAGAAACGGCTAATAGGACTTCAAATGAAGCCAGAACGCTTAGCCAAGCTATCCATCACATGGCTGTTCAAAGTGAGCTACTTAAGGACGAAAACAAGGGCTTGAGAGACGCTCTCCGCACCAAAAAGAAGCACAATAAGAAGGCCAACGTCCTTGATTTGCAACAGAGGGAGGAGTACCATGGAGGGGCTGTGATATGGTCCCCCAGAAAGCTTAGGGAGGCTTGCGCACGTAATAAGGTGAGACAGGACGAAGAAGAGGCACTACTCATCCAAAAAGCTGAGGAGAAGGAGAACAAGCGTGTCAAAAAGGCCTATGAACACCAGGCTAAAGAAAAACGTAAGGTAGAGCGCGCAGCAAAGGCAGAGAAGACCCGTGTGGAGAAGGCGGAAAAAGCAGCTGAACGGGAGCGCAAGAAACAGGAGAACAACTCCAAGAAAGCTCTATCCACGTCTCAAACAGGTAAGCGCAAGGCCTCAGCTGTCCTAGCTCCAAAGGCCAAACGCGTGCGACGTTTTGGCGATGAGTTATCAGGTAATAGGTGGGTAGAGGCCTCATCGGCTGCCCAAACTTCAGTCTCACAGCGCGGCCGCACCACAAAGCCGCGCAAAATTTTTGAGTAGTACAGATTGTTTGCATGTATTATTAGATTGTTACTCTAAGAAGTCTCGCAATAATAGCTATTGTGGCTGTTTCTACAGCCTCATTTTGGTGACGGTGATGATGTTGTTCGGCGGGCGTTACGCGAATCCGGGCGTTACGCGCACGGGCACTGTAGCGTCGGCATGGGCGCGCTCACCAACTCCCGCACAACCAACACGCATCAATAATTCAGCATGTAGCAACCGCACCAACGACGTAGGAACCTCTACTTAAACATAAACGATATATTGCACGCTACCAGTATCAGAGTTTCGAACTGATGATTCCCCTTGAACGCCAATACAGAATGCCTGGTCAAATATTCCCAAACATCAGGCCTCTAGTGAAATCAGGAGCGACTACTAAGCCACTCAATAGCATCTATCTCTATTGCTTCGGTTTCACCTCCTTCCATTGCAATCCAGGCGAGCCTTTCACAAATCATCTACGTAGTTTGGATCGATATTTCTCAGACTCAAACTTGCAGACGCGCCAGCAATCGCTTCGTCTTTCTTAGCTGGGCTCGGCACTACCTTGTCAGCGATCTCATGGTAATGCGACGACGGTCGGTCAAGCATCGAGCCAAACAAGCTAGCCGGCCGCTTCCTCATCATCGTAGTGGCGAGGTCAAACAGGAAGTCATTTGGTAGCTGAGCTTTACCATCCTTCAGCCAGTCTTCGGTACCATTGTCGGCGTACAGATCAAGAACAAGTTTCCTCGCCAGACCCCCTCTTTGTGTTCCAGCGTACAGCTCGGTCAGTGATGCTGCGGTTATTGGATGTCGACCCGCTGCTTCTGTCGTAGATTGCCGTGGTGTTTCTCTTGGAACTGCTTCCTTGATGAAGCCGTGCATAGCGTCAATGATGTCGTTCTTGGCCTGAGTATCTCGGAGCTTTTCAGCTAGCACGTAGAGTCGAACGAGCTTGAGCCATTCGTCTGCACCGCGCGTGGGAAGAGACCCGGAGTACAAGTAGCTGACGTACAAGGAGAATATGTCGGGGTTGTCGTCTGGGAAGGCTAGTGAGCTCTGCTGTCCCTGGTGCCACGATATGTGCATGGTGCTTTTGATGAACTCGGATCGCGAGGATAGAAGCGACTCGTGGACGTGGAAACGCCGCTCTTTCAGGCTTTTGCCGACCACAATCTGTACAGTGTTCGAGCCTAGGCTGATGGAGGTGTCAGTACTTTTGTCAAAAACACTTCGTCCGCGAAACCCTACTAGGCTTAGGAGACACTTACTCAAGAGCCATGGTTTCGGAGACACGTCGACTGTGTTTAGGAGCCACATTACCAACGGAAGTGGTGGATGCGGCACGGGAAGATTCACCGGACTGCACGGTGTTAGTGGGTACCCTGGTAGGGCTAGGTGAGGCGCTTTTTGAACGAGTCTGCTTCTTCGAGCCTGGACTAAGACTCAATCCAAACATCGATGAAGACTCCGATTTCGAAACACCATGGAATTGGAAGGTAGCCATTTTGGATGTAGTTGGTAGAAACATCCGGATGGTAGATCTATATACTTCGCCCCATCCCATCCTCCCACTTTAGCGCTCATCCAAAGACTATCCTAAGACTACTCATGTCTCACGCAGTCGCGCGCCTACTATTTCAAACGCGGAGTTCCATACACTTTCCATCATGCAGCTCTCGATTTGAAATGCAGTATCGTTTAGTTTCAGGAAAGTTGCAGCCTCGTTTTACCCGTGCGGCGCAGTAATATCTCAGCGCGTGATATTATACAACCAACTAAGTCGCTTTTATAAGCGCTTAGCTCCTTGAACACGAACTTCCTTATCGTCTTGCAATAAATCAACAGCGATAAAATTCTTATAAAAGTTCTGTCTTCAATCCGACTGCCAGGCCGTAGTTAAGAATATCAATTGTAGTCATTGCATCTCCCAATTTGGGTACGTTTTTCTGGGTATTGCACATCTGATACGTTTGCGAGACTTTGTTGTTTGCGTGTGCGCCACAAGTCACAACGATGATGAATGCTAGCCTTGCGTAAGCACAGTCCACCACATCAAACTGATCGGAAGACAAAAACAGATTGGGGCACCGCATGCTCTCCAAAGTCGCATACATCTACTATCGACGATTCTAACGGGTAGGAAGCTGCCAACAGTACACGAATGAGGAAAACAGCTTTACCGACATGTCTTATTTAACGAGGGAAGTCGCCGAAAGACGATCTCCACATCGTAACAACGTAAGTATCTGGGTATCATTCCCTTCATACATGCATCCATCCATGCCTCGTACACCTTCATTGCCAATCGTTCAACTTGCACTCTTAATGCACTCTGCCAAAGCGCTCCAACTCTCCTTGACCCACGGCGCAAGCACAACAGCCTTCTGTGCATCGCCAATCTGTCCCGTCGCACCCATCGCGCCCGACAAACCAACAGCATCCAGCGTGCCATTCGGTGGCGCGTTTCTCATAGCCGTCTCCCTCGCGAGAGTACTAGCGAAAACATCTCCGCCCGCCGCATCAGCGAGTTCGGACCATCCGGTATGTTTCCACGGCGCAAGCATGATGCTGCGACGCGCTTCATCGAGCTCCTGGGCTACACCGCCGAGCGAGATGGATATGGCTTCGATGACCTTCTCGACGCGCGCGAGTTGTGTGTCGGTAAGGTCTTTGTTCGTGCGTAGCCGGTCCAGGTCGTCTTTGATGGCTTCCATGGTTTCCAAATCGTCGTCAAGAACAGTCATAGCTCCAATGAGGGTGAGGAGGCCAACGTGACCTTCGTACTTCTCGATAGCGTTGAAGAGCTGGTCGCGCGCAACTTGCTTTTCGTTGTCGCCGCCCTTTGCCCAGAGGACTTCAGCTAGTAGGCAGATGATGTCTGGATTTGAGCCCGTGGCTTCCAGCGATGTGCGGAAATACGGGATAGCTGCATCGAGCGCGCCATTGAAGTAGTGTGCCAGACCTGCTGTGAGGCGAGCCGAGAGACGCACCTTGGCCAGCTGACCGGCGGACAAAATGGAGTCAGAGTCGAAATCGGAGAGGAGGTCCAGTGCGGTCTCCGCTTCCTCGACAGCGGTGTTATTTGCTTCTATCGCAAGCAAATTGCGTGCAAGATCCGACTTGGCTTGTGCTACTCGTGCTAGTGATTGCGGGGATTCCGACTTCTCATACTCTTGTTCCGCTGACTGGCTTACAGACTGCAAAGCAGTCACAGCTGCTTCATGATTGCCGACCCGCTCCAGAAACAGCGCAGCAAGATGCTTGTGAGGGATGTCGTATGGAGCTTGGAAGTTGAGTTGTTGTAGCGCGAAGAGCGGCTGGATCAAGTGGACGATGTCGCCCGTTGCCGAAGATGAAGAGGAAAGGAAGTCGAATGTTGAAACGGCGTATTGTCGTTTGGTGAGCAGCAATGACGACTCTGCAAGTTCGAAGGCATGTGTGAAGTGGGAAAGGGCTTCATTCGCGTCGCCGAACAACAACGCAACGATGCCCTCGCCCCCCCATGCCAAAGAGTAGTCAGGATCCTGCGACTGTGCGCGTGAGAAAGCTTGATGAGCAAGCTCTGTGTCGTTCTGCAGCAGATACAGTGTACCAAGATTCGTCCATGTATGCACGCTTCTGTCGTCGAGATGCAATGAGCGGACTAATGCGTGTTGCGCAACTTGCGGGTTCAATGTCGTAGTGATGACTCCCAGAGAGTTCCAGAATTCGGAGTTGCCGGCTTCAAGCTCGATGGCACGCTTAAAACACTTCATTGCTGCTCGCAGAAAAGTGGTGAGGCGCCCGTCGTTATCTCCTTCTTGCTCCAAACAGACGTGGGCTCGGTATTCCGTCCAACCAAGATTGTACCAGGCGACAGCTTGAGCGTGTATGTCGTGAGCGCAGCTGGCGATCGCGCGTTTCTGGGCGAGAATAGCGGCCTTCAATACGCGAATGAGCATAGTCTCCCTATCCGATTTCAAGGATACCAAAACCTCACTGCCGATACTGTCAATGTCCTTGTGGGCATCGAAGTCGCAGCCGATGACCGACTTGCTTCGAAGCAAGTCTTCGACATCGTCGACCGGGAATTCGCCAAGCCGTTCTTGCACCCAGCTGAACAAGCTACATGCATCTCCCACCGCTTTCCACAGGTTGAAAGCGTCCGGCTTATACTCGGTAATGGTGGCTGCGACTTCCAGGGCACGAATGGCGCTGTTGATAGCTTCACCGAAGAAGCCAGTTTCTATGCATCTCCAGCCCTTCTCTACTAGCGTTTGCAACAATGCAATGGAAACGCCAAACTCCTTCGGCCGCTGTGCAAGAACTGCTTCGTAGCCCTTCAAAGCGTCATCAAATTCGCCAAGTTCGCGATTGACGTTCGCCAACATGTACTTTGTGAACCAGCTCTCATCGTCCGACCGCTTCTTCAATACACCATCAGTGGGATCTTCGGCGTAGTTGAATGCTCGCGACGCGGAGTTGTACCTCCCAGAGTTGTGATAACTCTCACCGAGTCCAACGTACGAGTAGTAATCGTCCGGACTGATTCGAAGTGCCGATAGAAACGATACGACACTCTTTTGGTACTCCTGCTTGTTCATCTGAACGACACCAAGCGCGGAAAAGGGCCAGCTGACACCCTTTCTCTTTGAACCAGGAACTTGGCGAGCTTTGCCCGAGTCGACCACACGTTGGGAAACGACTTCAACGATGTCCCACTCGCCTTGGTTTGCAAAGAGCCGAGCCAGTCGCTCAGCCGCAACAATCTCTGATGGCGAAAGTTCGAAGGCCTTCTGGAAACACTGCCTCGCTCGTCTACGGTCCCTGTTGAAGTCCTCGTAGAAGATGCCCAGCATGGTGTATGAAGGCGCATAGCTAGGATTGGCTTTGATCGCCGCCATGAATTTGGCATACGCTCCTTGGCGATCTCGCCGCGCAGCTTTGGAGGGTTCGAGTTCCCACATGCATACACCCATTCTATGGAGTGTCTGTGCGCGGAGTTCCCGGCCTCGTTGTGTTGAGGCGTCCAGTTGCGGATACTCAAGATACCCTTGCATTCTCTCGAGCCCAGTCCTGTAGTCTCCAGCAAGTGCCTGACACCAGGCAGACTCTGCGCCGATTCGACCATTCGACGAGTCCTGGGCTAGAGCCTTTTCGAGAAAGTCAAATGCTTGCTCATACTCTTGCTCTTCTTCCAGGACCAGGCCAATGCCGATTAGTGCAGAGGTAAACTTCGGTTTGCGCCTGAGAATGGACTGGAAGATTTGCTTAGCCTCGGTGTGGTTCCTGGGCGCTTGATAGTAGACGAGAGCGGTTGCGAGGGTGCTGTTGAGAGCGTCGCGGGTTTGTTGAAATGTCAGATCTGTCTTCTTCGCCTCCCTTGCGCCGTACTTCAAGCCTTTTCGCGTGCTCTCGACAGCGCTCTCATACTCCTCCAGAGACAGGTAAAAGTCTCCGAGCAAACAATGTGCAAGTGCTGATTGTTTTGTCTCTTGTATGCCTTCCTGTCCTTGAGTTAGCGTGTTGAGAGCTTCATATACTTTTCACTACTGACTGTCATCAGCACCAAGCAATCCTCCTGCGATAGTGCATCATTGTCGCCCAGGGCTACCCCGCCTTCGCTCAGATCTGGGGCATCTTCGGGCTTATCTTGGAGTGGATATCGCGATATTCCACTACTGAGATAGCCTGTGATGACTTTAGACAAGCCGTCTTGGGGAAACAGCTCCACAAACTGTCGCAAAGTCGATATCGGGAGATTAAGCAAGTCGTGCGCACTGTCCGCATGTGACGCCATGATGGCCAAGCAAAGAGATTCGAACACCAATGAAGCTATTCAGAAATCTGATGGAAAGGAGAGTCAGTGAAGGTGAAAGAACGTGTTGTTGGTTGAAGGCGATGCCTCGCCAAAAGTGGTGATGTTTGTGCATTCTGGTAAGGCAGGAGCTAACGGCGCTTACGCACGTCATTCGTCTTCCGTTCCATATCCCACCAACACCCCTCCAAACCTTTGTTTCGCTCTCCATGGCGCATTCATAACCTCACCTACCGCCGCAGTGACGGCTCGCTAACTATTCAACCATTGCAATGTCCACCAAAGCCGCGCTAAAGGCCGCTAAAGCCGCCATCGACTCGAAGCAGTGGCAGGAAGCGAAGGAGCAAGCGACCGCCGCTCTCGAGAAGGACCCCAACAACTATTTCGCCCAACTGTTCCTCGGACGCGCCAACGACGGCCTCAGCTTATTCGACGATGCTGCGAAGGCTTATAATGATGCGACAAAGCTCAAGCCCGACGAGGCGCAAGCATGGCTGGGGCTGAGGGGGATGTACGAGAGCCTGGGGCCGTCAAAGGTGGAGGAGAACATCAACGTCGGCTTGAAGCTGGCGGAGATTTATATGAATGCGTGTGCATAGTAACTTTCTTGGCGAGGGGCTGAGGCTAATAGTACGTGCAGAGACGACGCCCATCGGTCGCAATCCGCCATAGACAAGCTCGTCGACCATGCGCGCAAACACGGCACAAAGACGCAATACGCCAAAGCCCTCGCCACACAGCTGCCCTCCTCACCCGTATATCCCTACCTCGAAGGCCGCATCCCCAACCCCGCCGCCACCTACACGCGCATCGCCGAGATCCACGAGACGCAGGAGGCAGACACGATCAAGCGCCTCATCGACGAGCGTCGGCTGCGTCTGGGCGCTACGCTAGACTCCACCACATCGTCCGTAAAGAACGAAGTATACGCGTCGAGTCCGCTGGAAGGCATATATGAGGACATCATCAACTGGACGAACGACGACGAGCTACGGAGGGAGTATGAAGAGAAGTTGCTGATGAGGGCATATGAGACGCTCCTAGTACTGCCGAGTGGGGAGAAGGCGGAGAAGAGGGACAAGGTCATGAAGTTGGCGCATGACATGGTCGTGATTAAGCATCCGTATTTGCTGGCGTGGCAGATTGAGTTGGAGTGGCGGAGCAGCTTGGAGGTTGAGGCGTATTGATACCTACATACAAGAGCGTGTTGGCGACATCGTACATGGCATAGAAGCGCTCAAACTGGATACACGCACGTCACAGATCGATAGTTCATTCTTGTACGAACTTAATTCTTCGAAATAACACCCCAACACTTAACGCCCCCCAATGCACCTCATGCGTCCACATTCACTACCTCGCCACCCCAACAACCCTCCTCCTTTCCTCCGCCGAAAACATACTCTCCCCCTGCCGCAGCGCATGGATCAGCATCGGCACACTATTCGCCTTGAAGTCCTGCGCCTCGCGCACCTTGTCGAGGTCATCGGCTAGTTCCGCCGCCACTTTGCGCAAGTAGATGGTGCCGAAATCTTCTTGGGGTTGGGCAGGGGTGGGTTCCGAGACTTTTGCATCGGACTTGGGTTTCCTTGGCTTCTTCGTGGTGGGAATGGGTGCTGGGTCCGGGGCGTTGGGCATGGGGGTGTCGGCGTCTGGGGATGGTGATGCTGTTGAGGTTTTCGACGGGACTGGTGCTGGTGTGGTCTCTGGTGTTGAGGATGCATGTTTTTTGGCTACGTCCTTGGTTTTCTTTGGTTTTGGCTTTGGCGTTGGCGCATCGCTGTCGCTTTCGCTGGATGAAGAGACTGCTGCAATTAGTACATGGACCCAGCAATCGTCCGACATGTCGTACCTTCTGTGCGCGACCTCTTCTTTTTCGACTTGCGCTTCTTCTCAGCGCCATACGGAGTTCTTTGTTGAGCCATTTTTGGTGATATCCCTGGAGGTGGAAAAAAGTTCGAGATCGTGAATGGAAGCTTATCTTATCGGCACGTGGATGGTACGGTAGCGTGGCGCTACCGGTACTGATGTGGCGCTTTTTTTCGGGGTGGTTCCCGTCCTTCAAAAGTTCACTCACAGCGCACGAACATTCACCAAACGTTCCTGAACAATTTTATCTGGTTGCCTAACAAGTGCAATACTTCCTGTTCTCTTTCCGAAAACAAATCAATGTGACTCCATCTACGATGGTTTATTCGCCTTCTTTTTGTCACGCTGCTCGTAAGGGATGTTTGTATCTCCATCGCGGTACTTCGCGCTCAACCTTGCTATCCCACTACCTTTTGCCTTGAGCATTCGTATCGCAAAATCGTACAGGAACTCTTTCGGGAAGACCGCGCTACCACCTTCCAGCCATGCCTGCCCTCCGTAGAGCCGCATACAAATCGACGACCAGCCGACGAGCTGCACTGCTTCCCGGTGTGCCCTCGTACAGTTCTCTGATGGCATCTGAGATAGGGTGCGCCTGAGCTACCATAGCTTTGGTGCTGGCATGAATAAGCATCGAGTCGATCGTGGCGTCTTTCGCAGCGGTGTCCTGAAGCTTCTCCGCGAGGACGTACAAGCGACACAGTAGCAGCCACTCGTCATCCGAAGTTCCCTTGGCTGTTCGTGTACACCAAGTGGAGATATACGTTGAAAGTGTTCAGGTCATCATCCAGGAATGTGGTGAGCTTTTCTTCAACCTCTCGCCAGGATCCGGTCGTCGCGCGCTTGAAGAATTCAGACCGCTGCGTGAGCAGATCTTGGTGCACAGAGTAAATGCGTGCGCTGGAGCTGTCCTCGGCACCCACCCGAATCTTGATCATCGACCCCGAAAGGCTGCATACGTCAGTATCATATCGAGGATGTGGACTGTTTGTTCAAGTCGAGCTGCTTACCTTAGAAGCGTGGAGTCACACATGGTCGAATGAGTCTCTCGATTCACAAGTACAGTGTTCTGCGACTGCAAAGGAATGCTCAGTAGTATATGCGTCCGCTCAAGAATCGTAGTCTTATCGAACGAGAAGTTATAGGTCCAACATCCTCCCATGGGATACGCCAGTCCAATAAACAGCGCTGCAACCACTATCACTTCATCGAGACGCGCGCTCTTACACTGCAACACCGGACATCGACTGAGCAGCTTCACTACAGGTCGAAAAAGCACATGATGTTGCAAGGCACCAGCCTATTTATGGATTGCGGCACAGCAATACATGGGCGCTACCGCTTGAACATCACAATCGTTCCTCTTTCCTTGTGAACTCCGTTAAAGCGCTCACCGCATTGTCCAAGCCGCATTGCATCCCATGCCTTCGACAGCAACGTGAATCTGACCTTGGGGCTGCAACCCGCGCCATCTCGCACACCGCGAACCATTTTGGGTGCCATGGGGCCGGATCTGCGGATGGACTTACAAGGCTGCGTCCCCACATGGACATGGACCGGTGATGGTTATCCACATTGGCTACTGGTACACGTAAATGACCTGGCTGAACTATGACGAGGTTCTGCAACAACTAGCCACGACGGAATTTTGTGACAGGTTCATTTGCCACAGAAATTGGATGTCAATGCATGTCGGAGTACCTTAGGTAGTATAAGATCTTACTGCCTGCCGAGCGCGAGCTAAGGGTGAGCTGGTGGCTTAGGTGGCGCTATAGGCGTGTAGGCTCAAATGCTGGGCTCTATAGTAGGGTTGTTTCTGGCTAATTGCATTAACGAATACGTGCCGCTCCCATCCAGCTACCTAGCGTTCAGTCAGCACGGGGGCTTTTACTAACACAACCACCTTTTGTTCCGCACACTGAGCTTCGCGGAACATTTCGCAATGTCTTTCAAACCTGTTTTTACATCACCTTACGCTACATCCGAAAATGTGGGAGCCGTCTGGCTCGCTGCCAGTCAATGGAACTGCCTCGTGGAAAGGAGGCCCGACGAAAGGGGTACGCTCAGCATACTTTCGACATGTATCATCACCCTGCTCCTATGCGTATACAATTCGCTGCATATGAACATTCCAAGACATGATAACCTAGGTGGAAGCACCAGATCTGGGGAAAGAGTCTTTGGATTATGACTGGACTGGGTGCTCCTAAAATTGTGGGTTACATGCAGCAAAACGCATCTGCGGTGGATGCAAACGAGCTGACCGAGATCCATGCTGGAAACAACAATGACCAGGGTGCATTGGCGGACAAGCGACGTTCTTGGATGCGAGTTCATAGTCATTTCGCGCTGATGGGAGGCTACGTATTCGTCACGAAGACCACGACAACGACAGGTACGTATTCGTCACGAAGACCATGACAACGACAGGTACAGAACAGGTGCACGGAGCAACGCTCACTCCAATCGCGCTGCGCAAGCTAGCAGAGGGCGCTCCAGAACTGTTACCAAACATTGGGCAATCTGACATCGAGGACAAGAGCAAGGCCAATCGCTTCGCTAAATTTCTTATCTGTGTGCAGGCATGCTGGATCATTGTGCAGACAGCGGGGCGATTGGCATCTGGACTACCTATCAGCTTACTGGAGATGAATACGGTCCTTCACGCCTTTTGCTGTCTTCTCATCTACCTAGCATGGTAGTACAAACCTCTCGACATTGAAGAGCCGTACCTCATCGATTCGTCTAAAGGATTAGCTCAAGAAGTTCATGCCTGGATGATTGTGAAGGATGAAAGTCAGTACAGCTTAGAGGGACATATCGAAACTCCAGAAGGAGGCATTCCGACACCTATATACTCCAGCATTTTTGGCATTTGTTTCATATACGAAAGGGACCTCGGGCCTAAGACTTCCGGAGATGGGATGCAGTTGTTGCGGAAACGAATTGCAGCCGCAAAGGAGTACAACAAGCAGAAGCGTCGATCAGAGGGCGATGAACTCACAGTCGACGATGCAGGCAACACCAGAATCTACCGAGGTCAAACAGTACATGGATTCGTCCTGGTTGACACGGCTGAATCGAAAACTGAAGAGCGGGATCTTTATGCCTCTCTATCCGTGGATTCACTGGAGCGCTATCGCCTGGTACACAGCCTACGAAGTCGAGAAAGTTTAGGTGGAGTAACTGACTAACAGAGGTTTAACTCATACCAAGACAAAATGCTTTCCTACAACGTTTCAATGACTTCACCATCCAGTTCAGACAGTCTGAACCAATGGAAACGGTCTGTAGGTGCATGGGTGTCACCAAGTTCTACTCTGTGGATCGTGTTGATACTTGCAAGTAGCGCCTAAGGCGGCATTCACCTTCTCGCATGGAACGGCCCATTTACTACGGAACACGAACGTCTGCTCTGGAAGATATCATGTCTTATCATTGTCAGCCCCTTGCCGCTAGGGTTGCTATACATTGTAGGCTTGGGGCTTCCTCTTCTTCTCTCCGCGATAGGGGGCTGTCTATGCTCACGCTCTTTATCTTCTACCCCATCCTCTCCGTGGTCTTCGGTCCTGCTTTGGATTGAAGGCGTTCTCGATTGGTTGTTCGACGATCTTGATACCTCTTCCAAAGTGATGATAGGTTTCGCGGGAACATTAGGCTTGTGTTATGCGGCTGCAAGGACATATCTGATCGTGGAATGCTTCATCATCATCGCATATCCGCCTGCAGAAGTCTTTCGCGAGCCAAGCTGGAGTCGCTACCTTCCTCACTTTGGAACTGGGTAATATCGCAGCCATCGTGGCTCATGACGTAGATAACTCGGTCCATGCCATGGATCACGAGGTCCGCCTTGCCGACCTCGTTACTCAACACACTGCCGTTGGTCGATATATCACAATAGCATGCATACTATCACATAACTCGGAGCATTACATCTAGAGCAATCGAGCCAACGAGACGAAATATGAGAAGGCTCGACACACGCAAATTGATTCCTATCGCTGAAATTCTCCCATCTGCTCCAGCTCATAATGTTGCCCCTGCGTCTTCATGCCCACAGTCGCCGTGAACGACTGATCTGGCAAATTCGATTTCCGATCCAATATTGGGGTGTCAGCCCTGTCTAGCTGCAATCCAACTACAAGTCGCAGAACACTCATCGCCTCTTCAGGGCTACCAACAGAGTTTGCCCTCCACGCAACATGCTCATCAGGACGAACAAGCACGAGGTTTCGCCCCCATACATTGTGCGCATGCTCTTCGCCTTGAAGATCGACGTGCATGATGGGAATGGAGAGCGTCTCTGCAGCGGAGAGGAGTAGTTGGATGTCCGACATCTTATCCACGAATGTGACTAGCGACCAGTCATTCCCGAACTTGTCAAAGATAGCAGTGCCATTTGACAAAAACACGTGCGGCGCTCGACTACCTGGCCATGTTGATGGCGTATACTGCGACGCCCACCAAGATGGTTTCAATTCCCCAGCCTCGGGCACATGAAGGATACCAGACTCGTAGATGTACCCCATCTCGATTCCGAAATCTTTATTCTCGCCATCATGTGCTTGGTAGTGTTCGTGAAGTTGCTGTCGCAGATCTTCGCCGTCCTTCGTGGGCCAATCGACACGGTGTGGGTCACCGCCTTCGAAGAACTGAGCAACGGAGGAGTGCACTTGCATATGGACGCCCGAGTGCTCGACATTCCGCAGTGCTACAGGGCGTCGTTCGGCCTCGTACGATTGTAGTAAACCACGCCCGCCGTATTGCATGGCCGCTGCAAGCTTCCATCCCAGGTCGTACGCATCTCCAATGCCCATGTTCATTCCGTATCCTCCTGTGGGAATGTTCTGGTGTGCTGCGTCGCCCGCGATGAAGACGCGATGATCAGGGCTCGACCATGATCGCGCAACAGCAATGCTGGGCCGCCATGTTGACCGCACCAAGATCTCGTCGAGTTTGATTTCGTACTTTCCGTTCAGACCTCCGAGAACGGTGTGTATTGCTTCTTCTGAGCCGATGGTCGAAGTGTCTGTTCCTACCGGGAGGAAGTAATGGACGGTCCATGTCTCGATTTCGTCTTGGGCGATGATCGCACCGCCAAAGATACCGGGCTCGACGATGAAGAAGATGTGCCAGAACTGACCTTGTTTGTGCAAACGTGTCAGATCTTTGGACTTGAAGTGCACCAAAAGCACGCACGTCGGGCTTAACGACCGATACTGTTAGCATCCATGGTGTTGAGAAAAGTCCAAGAAGAAGTACTTACACTGGTCCACCGTCCAGCGACAGTCCAAGCGATCTTCTGACTATGCTCGACGCACCATCACAGCCTACCGCATACTCCGATGTGAAGACCGTTTCCTTGCCTGTTTTGAGCATTGTTGCTCTCGTCCTGACTTTACCATCCCGGACCTCAACATTCTCAACCTTCCACCCAAACCTTGCGTCAATCATGCCATCCTTCTCACACCTTGCTTTCAACCACTTCTCGAACTTGACCTGTGATATGCGCTGCCACGGCTCACCAGGCTGCGAACCATCATTGTTCGCTGCGATTGTAGCTCTGAAATCATCGACGCTGGGAAGAGGCCACTTAGTGATTGGTTCGGCAGCCGCAAGACCAGACGAGACGAGTACGTTGTGGGAGATGTGAGATGGAACTCCTATCTCTCGGAGACCCTCTGCCAGACCCAGTCTTCGTAACATTTCCATCGAGCGGGCGTTGGTGAGGTCCATCTTTGGCCATTTCGTTGTCGTCTCGTTTCTTTCGAGTAGCACGGATCGCACGCCATGGTGGGAGAGTACGGTGGCAAGCAAGAGACCTATTGGACCGCCTCCAGCGATGAGGACGGTATCAGCTGCTAAGACTTCTTCTCGGATGTGCCCGTGTTCGACTGTCATTGTACTGATGAAACGAATAATACGTAGGTATTGCGAAGGTGAGCTTGGTGGAGAGCTTTCATCAAGTTGAAGACTCTTGTACGCAAGCCATCAATGTTTCTATCCTAATGACACTAGTTCATCCTCGCAAGTGGTTTCCATGTAGCGGCTCCGTAGCGCTGTTAAGCGTTAGCCTCCGGAAGTATTACCTCCGCTCCGGTGCGGGGATGTAGAAGTCGCCGAACATTGGTAGTGTGCTGCAAGGTCCGAAAGGACTGTCACAGTTTCTGGTATCAATATGAAACACTTCGCACATTTCTCGTTTCTGTGCGCCAAAGCTGCCATCAGCAGGAATCATGTCGCCGTTCAAGCACATAATTTGCTTCAAGAATCCTACCTCTCAGATCTTCTACGGCGAAGCAGATTCGCTAGACAGTCTTGAGAACTCATTTGTCGGCCGAGCAGTTTGTGTTTTTGATAGCAAGACCCCATGGATCCAGCTTTTCATCTCACCAATCGTATTGAAGATTGCCGAGGTTTGTGAGCAACTCGTAGCCTACGAAGCATCCATAACAGTTGTATCATAATGCTGATCCTCTTCAACAGGTGCTTTGCCCATTGTAGTCGGTGCCAATCTTTGTTTGCGTCGGCTTGAACTATCGCCAGCATGCCAACGAGGCTGGAGTAAGCACGATAGGACCGGAGATACACGACTCGATCTGATTAAGAGTCTAAAGATGGCCATCACCCCGTATCCTGTCATATTCACGAAACCACCAGGTAATGTTGTCCAAGTGAAAACAACCTTTTGAGAGACTTGTGACTGACAGTAACCCCAGACGCGCTCGCCGGCCCTTTCGAAGATATCCCCATCAATGAAGAATGCAAATTGATGGACTATCAAGTACGTCTAGCCTAGGATTTATGTTCTCTCACTAATGGTTGAAGGCAGAACTATGCTTCGTGATCGGAAAGAATTGCAAGAATGTTACCGAAGGTGGAGATGTCATGCAGTATATCCTGGGCTACACAGCTGGTAAAGATCTCTCTTCGCGTTACTGGCAACAGCCGAAGCGGTCGGGCAATCAGCACGGCAGTGCCAAGTCATTTGACAAGTCTGCGCCAATTGGGCCGTCATCACTTCTCCCGACGTTATTCGCCACCCTCACAGACTGTCGATAAAATCGATTGTGAACGGTGAAACGCGACAATTTTCGAGCAGTGATGATCTCATCTACGACATCCCGACCATCATTCGACATATCAGTAGAGGCACTATCTTGCGCAAGGGAATAGTTGTCATGGCAGGAACGCCCAGTGGCGTTGCTGCCTTCATGACACCACCGATGTGGCTGAAAGACGGCGATATTGTTGAGGTAGAGATTGAGAGTATAGGAAGGCTGAGGAACAAGATAGTATTTGAATAGTTGAAGTCGTTTCGAAGTCGACAATGCTTGACTCGATGTTGAAAGGGTCCGGTGCGAGAACTGGAGTTGAGATGTATACAAAATGAGCGTATGGACTGGTCTTCCAACATGTATACACGATTTGCTTGAGGCTACTTCATATGGTCTGGCAAGCCGCGAGGGCCTATCTCCGCACGCTTTGTCAAGACTTCTTCGTTTTCACCGTCCTGCAGGCGCTTGATGTATTCCTCCGGATCAAAGTCCACGCCTATAGGATTCTCAGCAAACGCCTTCGACTTCATAAACTCGGTGGCTTGATCTGCGTTCTTGAAGTTGTCCACTTGCGTCTCAATCTCATTGCCGTCAGGGTCGCGATAATATATCGAAGTCGTTGGGCCATGGTTGACGGGCCACAGCGGCATGATGCCCTTTTGTTTGCGCTGTCGATAAGATAGTAGGAGATCGTGCAAGGAGTCGAAGCTAAAGGCGATATGTTCGAGACCGCAGGTTGTCGGAGACTTTGCCTGAGTCCCAGGGGCCTGTATAAGAGCGATACGGTGGTGCTCTTCATCGTATGAGAGAAAAGCCAGCATCTCGTTTTCGTAGATGACTTGGGCACCTAAAAAGTCTTGGTAGTAGCGTACCATGGACTGTAGGTTGTTCGTTCGCAAAACGACGTGCGCAAGCTTGCTCGGAGACTTGACGACGGTGACGGGTGCATCGAAACTCGTGGCCATGTTGAGAGACGATTTAGAGCGAGTGCGATACCGCGTGGAGAATTGAATAGGTATTGTTTTAGCTACACATCAACATACCCTTCCTCCTTCTAAGTAAGCAAGTATGCCTCTCAGAGACAGAGCAAGATCCAGTAAGCAGTCCATCGCCAACTGTCATTCGCGACAAGCAGAGGAAGTGGGAAGAATGTTGTGGGAGGGCGGGCTCACGACGGGCTGTGCTGGTCGGAAGCAATTGCCTCCGGCTGACCAATGACCAGACTGCGGCCGAATCGCCCGAGTACTCCACGACGCACGACGAACGCCTCTCCGCTTCTCCGCTTCTTCTGGGTGTGCCCGGCGCGCATATGATGCTTCCGGATATTCTCCTCTCTCTCATCTTGCATATCTCCAGATCTCGGTTGACGGTTGTTTTTGCTCCGGAATGCCTGCCAGCCCACCACCTGACAACGAGACGATCAGCCGGTCCCGCGAGATTCGCTCCCGACGCCGCGATGGAATACAGAAAGCTGTGTTGGCATGTGACAGATGTCGTCTGAAGAAGATTAAATGTACCTCTTTCGTGTCTTACAGTAATAACTACTGAACTGATCATGTGATAGGCGACGGCACTACTTCGTGTCAAAGCTGCGTGGTGAGCTCGCAACATTCGTAATTGAAACGTGAAGCACAGCCTGACTAGCTAATTTGAAGGCCATTGGTTTCGACTGCCATTACTCTCGCACCGTCAGACGTTATCGAGGGTCGTCGATTGCAAAGGCACAGAAGCTGCAACGACGCCTTGGTGACGCGGAACGACTGCTACGCACTGCTGGACTCTTAGAAGAGCTTGACGAAGCTCCTTTGCTAATGGAAGATATTGTTGAGGCTACAGAGAACAGTCCACAGCAGACGGCCAGGAATAGCTTTCACTCTGCCCCAACCAACCATGGCGGCACATTTGCTAACGATACTTATCGCCTTGTCGATACTTTACCTGCGGGTTTGGATTCACATGTTGATTGCAGACGTAATTTCAAGGTAGGAAGTGGTCAGCATTCCATTACCACGGCCTCTTCATCTTTTCCGTCTTCCGCCTTCGATTCTGAAACTTGCAATATAACGACACCGTTTACGCTACCTACCAAGCCCACGACATCCCTGTCTGCGGCTGGCATACACTTAACGAACGCGGCAATCGGCAACTACCATGCACATTTGCAGCACAGGGCTCCTTCGGCGCACGAAGACCTCCGTCGATCAGATCCGCAAGAGCCCGTAGGTCATCGACATACCGGACCACATGTGAATATGTACTAATTCTACTTCAGCCCAGCCAAGACGAGATTCACGGTAATGTTGCCAAACTTTGTCATCTCAGATTCTGATTGTTGAGTACATAGGCCCTAATTCATATCTCTCAATTTGCGCAGACCCAGGCGTAAAATGGATAGCAACTCGCATCGGCGTGTCCAATTATGCTACCTGCGCTGTATCAGCCGTGTCTACAATAAGCCAGAAATTGAAGCTAAGGCAGAGTCTTAGCCTAAAAAGGATATCTGATCCACCACTTGAGACCGCATGGCTCTTTACCAGAGGTCAATCACCTTTTGCTTTGTCCTCCAATACGAAAGCTAATATTTGGTACAATAGCCTATTTTGACGAGAGTCTTGAGGCTACGTATCACATAATCGATCAAGCCTCCTTTGAGCAACAACTCAGGGAGCACTATAATAACGCGCTTTGTGATAAAACTCCCGGCTGGTACGCATTACGCAACGTAGTATTTGCAAGCGGGTGTAGGATTGCGACCTACAAATCCTGCACTTGGATGGAGGCCCAAACTCTGGCACAGGGGTATTTCGACAACGCACTGTCCGTTGAAGCTGATCTGTTGCATGGTACGCCCGGAATTTTGGCGATCCAGGCATTGATCATCATGGTATGTTTACCTAACGTTTTTTCCCCATCCTCATAAATAATCCGATAGGCACTTTTTGCGGAGGGTTTAGGAACCGCCAAGTTGGAATACATGCTTGTCAGCTGCGCGGTCCGGTTGGCATTCGCGAGAGGCCTCAATCTTCAACCAACAACAACAAACATATCTTTTCAGGAGACACAAAGACGGAGTTGGATATTTTGGACTATCTACTGTTTCGAAAAGCAACTCACATTACGGGCGGGACGTCCTTCCGTGAGTAATTAATAAGTACTTGGGGTTAGGCCGAACTAACAACGCCTTGAGGCTATCGACGACGACGATATCAGTTGCGATCTGCCAACTTGGGCGCCAGATACGAATTCCAACTTTGTGGAGTGTTTCAGGCAAACTGTCAGTCTAGCCATGCTGTCTTCCGCTATCGCCAAAAGCTTTACCACCGTGAAGGCACGGAAACGATCCTTCGTGGAAAAGGCTGAGCTAGTGCAAACTTTCCACGAGAAATTGCAGTCGTGGCACAGCAATCTGCCCAGGATGTTCAAGGTTGCATTTCCGCTCGAAGCTCAACATCTACCACGAGGCGTGCGTGCGGAGCATGTCATGTATCTGTATCTTTCTTACCACGGTAACATGACCGCCATTCATTCCATTTTGGGTCACCCTTGGAACCTCCCCGCTCCTGATTCTGCTGATCAACTAGGTGGAGCTGTGTGCAGACAGATTGATCTGAGCGACAAGGCTTTGGCGAATGCGTCACAAAAGATCATCATCATTACCAGATCCGTGTCTGTGGATGCTGCCGCTCCAGTATGGTAGGCGTATCTGCTCTTCATGTTTCTGATTTCTTCTCAAATGTGAGCAGGCTCGTATTCTACTATCCCCTCCTTGGCATGATCAACATGTTCATATCGATACTCAAGGCGCCGGCGTCGGAGTCGACAGCGAAAAGTATTGGCGTGATCGATATGGCCGCGGGATACTTCGCCTATCTTGACTACTCGACGGACTCGATCTTCTCATTCGCTCTGATCCAAAATCTCGCGCAATGGGCCCGGCAGGCTGTTACCACCGCGGCGACACGAGTACCGGAGCCCGAAGTAACGCCTCCTGGTGCAAACACAGACGTCGTTGTATCGATGCACGATTTCCATGCAAACTCGATTCCAGAGGTAAGCGGTGGCAAAATATATGGTTATAGCGTTGACTTGTTACAGATGGGGATATGTGATATCGATGGGATGACTTTGGGTGATTGGCCGGCTTTCCTGCTCCGCCTGCCGCAGTTCACGACATAATGCTCGTACATCGCATGCCATTCATACGACTAACCAGTGTGTGGATATCATCGATGAGTCACCATCACTCCTGAGTAAGTATTTTTGGGCTCTTCGAAGTTCTACAAGTGGGGCTACATAGAGGAGATCAATTCATGCGCCCACAATTGGGACAAAAGCTCATTATACCGGACGACCATCATAGTCATTGACAAAGATGAGAAGAATGGAGACGTTCATTAGTCTTGACATGATCCAGCAGGTGTCATTGCTCCGACACCATTGTCGTAAGAGGAGTCGGATCCTGGCAAGATTAACAAGCAGGCTTACAAGTCGTAAGTGAAGGGCAAGACTTACACCCCAAACATGGTAAGATTTCAGCCTCGTAGGAGGACCTTGGGCAATCACCATTCTGGCTGTAAATTCCATGATCACAGACCGGCCGTCTGCCAACGTCATCTCCACGTTGCCCAGGAGCATAATATCCGAGCCCTCCGCGTCGTGCACGTACACCCTTTGAATAGAGTGACTGCGCTTCTTAACCCTAGTCCAAGCGTTCTTGCGAGACTTGCGAATCTCTGTATATGACGCTGGTCAGTATCGGCATCACACACGAACACTGATCTCTCTTGGCTCATACCTGCAGAACCGGTGGCTGTTCTAGCTGCCGCTGCCAAAGCACCATCGGACTCGAACACGTCGTCTGCTAGTGTATCACCAGCGTTGTCGCTAGGGTCGTCTACGGCCGAAAAAATCTGTCGATGAGAACTCGAGTTTCATTTGGCATGGCAGATTCAGGCCAGGTGGTGCCCGCGGTGCTGTAAGCCATTTCCTATAATCGCCGACAAATGGTCAAGTAATCGAGGAACAACTTGTGAAGTGATGGCTGTTTCGACACACACAGACTTGCAGCTGACTCCAATATAGAGGCGGAACGAGATTAGAGCGCACCATCCGAGCCACGTTGAGCCTAATGGCTGCTTCGCGGCCTCATCCGGCGCAAATTGCTTCCGAAGTGGCTTTCAGCCACCAGGGTCGGGAACCTCAGCCAAACTTTTACGTTATTTCACCCACATCCACGCGATGTTATAATGCGGGGAGCATTAGTCTCGAATGTATGCGGGGTCTAGCGCTGGTTTCTACGACAGACACTCCGCAATGTCCGGTAATTAAGGTAGGTGTTACTTAATCGAAAGCAAGACATCACTTACAACCTGGTGGACGGATTGAGCTCGCTTTGTAAGCACAAAAAGTCATCACTTCAACAACATGGACAACTACAGAGTTGTTGTCGGTGCCTCGACGCTCGCTGCAGTATTAATATACCTCGCCATACAATGCTTGCAGGTCGGCCGTCGCCCGAAGAACTATCCTCCTGGACCTCCAACGGTACCTGTGCTAGGGAACCTGCATCTCTTAAGTGGTATCACCCCAGAAACCCAAGAGCGACGACTAATTTGTGGACAGATACCAAAAGATAAACCATGGCTTCAATTCACCAAGTGGGCCGAGGAGTATGGGTACGTTGTAGCCGGTGTAACGATAGGTTGAGAGTCACTGACTTATGGCAGCCCAATTTACTCACTTATGGTTGGGACAAGAACTTACATCGTTCTCTCCTCGCCAACCGTGGTCAAAGATCTTCTCGACAAGGTGAGTGCTATGTGAACGAGACCGAAAGTCGCTAAGCCCATTCCGCCAACAGCGCAGCAACATCTATTCGTCACGGCCAGATATGTACATCGGCCAAGACATCGCAAGCGGCGGACTGAGATTAGTCGTAATGGCATGTTAACCCCAGTGGAACATACAAAATTGTGTCACGTCATTGACCTCCAAACAGAAGTACGGTGCGACATGGCGCAAGATGCACAGAATGGTGCACAACATCTTCAACATGCGCGCTGCGACCACATACTTACCTTATCAAGATCTCGAAAACAAACAGATGCTAGTCGATCTTCTCGACAGTCCTAGAAACTTCGTCGAGCATATTCGCCGATACAGCAACTCGCTCACCACGCAGATGGTCTTTGGCTTTCGCACCACCAGCCACACGGATTCGAAACTGAGGCAGCTTTTCGATGTAAGAGCTTCTGTATTATGGGAAGATTGATACACGTGCTGAATTTTCTTCTTTTCCACTCAACAGTGCTTCGAGAAATGGGGCGAGCTAGCAGCAGGCCCAAGTTCCCAACTCCTCGACATCTACCCCGTTCTCCGACGTTTGCCGCCTTTTCTGCGCCCAAACTACCGGTACGCTCAGGGCCTACACAAGACGGAGATGGAGCTGTATCTCGGCCATTGGATGGCGACGAAGCGCGGGTTAGAAAACGGAACTGGAAAGGTATGATCACTAGACCTAAACGCACACACGTTTGAGGCGTTGGTACTTGGGGATGCTTATATTGGACTATTTCTAGCCCTGTTTCTGCAACGATGTCCTACGCGTTCAGGACCAAGAAAAGATGTCCGACGAACAAGCCGCATATCTCAGCGGCTCGCTGCTTGAAGCCGGTTCCGACACAACATCAGCCCTGCTGGTAGGCTTTGTGCAAGCCATGCTAGTTTTCCCCAACGTGCAGCGCCATGCGCAGGTAGAAATTGACCGCGTCGTTGGCTCTGCAAGACTTCCTACCATGGACGACGCGTCCGAGCTGCCGTATCTGCGTGCTGTGGTGAAGGAGTGCATAAGATGGATGCCCACGACGATAATGGCGGCGCCACATAGCGTCACGCAGGAGGATGAGTATATGGGGTATAGAATTCCGAAGGGGGCGACGGTGCTGATCAATGTGTGGTGAGTTACTCTACTTCCCACCAACCCTCCCTCCCACCTTACCCGTCACTAACTCACGTCCCCCTTCCCACCAGGGCCCTACACATGGACCCCACAACCACTCCGTCCCCACGCACCTTCGATCCAACACGCTTCGGCCCCAATCCCCCAACAGAATTCGAATCCGCCACCGCTTCCGACCCCTCACAGCGTCGGAACTACATCTTCGGCGCAGGCCGGCGCGTATGCCAGGGCATGCACATCGCCGAGCGTTCGCTCTTCCTGGCCGTGACGCGGCTGCTATGGGCGTTTGATTTCAAATCCGCGCCGGGTGCGACGAAGATGCCCGATGTGGATGATCTGGTGGGCAGTTTGACGGTGCAGCCCGCGCCGTTTGAGGTAACCATACAGGCGAGGACGAAGGCGAAGGAGAAGATGGTTAGGGAGGCGTGGGAGGATGTGCACGAGGGGTTGTTGGATGGGGAGACGGGGCAGTGGCGGAATGTGCCTGAGGGTATGGCGTTTAGTACGTGGATGCCGGGGCAGGAGGAGAAGATAGGTGAGTGAGGAGGTATCGTGCTGTTCCTGGTTTAGCGACTTGTGTGTTCTAGTTGCGTATTCACAAGAAGTAAACCATGGAAGATGATTGATGCCTTTTGTAAATTCACGAACGTAAAGACTCGACTTTCACGGATATTTGTATTGCTCTCCCTTTTACGCAAGGACACGCCTTTTCGCCTCAATTCAAAACAAATGCCATCATCATGCAGTAACACTATACATACTGCTATCATCGTTGCTCGTATGCTCAACAGAAGCACTCGACCTCGCTTACAGAAATCCTAGCCCGCAGGCGTCACGCATCTTGCTAGCCACACATACCCGCGAGAAGCTCAGATTCGAAGCTTGAAAAGTGTATTCTCTCCTCTGTGCACTCCATCGCCGATCTTAGAATTGTTCACATTCGCCCCTCGGTCGATTTATATCCACCTATTGTCATCTCTACATCTCAAACCAACTTACAGGTTCCTGCACGTTGAACATCAGGATTGCACTCAGCTCATATGACTGTAAACGAAAAATTGTGTTGGAAGGAAGCTAAGGAGAGCTTTTTTCCACCGCGTTGGCAAGCAGGCTAGCTTAATTGTCAGCATCTACACCTACTCTGGAGTAGCGTGTGTCATCACTGCTTATGTAACAGGAGGATATATATTCGCTCTCTTCGATAGTCTCTATCAATCAACCAACTTCTTCCTCAACCCTCCTTCTCACATGTTGACAGTTATGAGCCCGGAAGCCCTTTTACAATAAGTTGAGTTCACTATTATACCCTGCGAGATATCTGATAGCTACAATGGCTACAGACGGAGACCTTTTGATCACAAAGGCCACAGTTATCCTCGAGAGACCAGGCGACTGGCAGAGGTGGCTGTTTTTGAGGAAGGATAGTGCTGGGAGGAACGACCTCTGGCAGTACGTAGATCCCTCGCTCACGGCAGAGCAAGTGAAAAGGATAGAGCAGGAGAAACCCCAAGAAAAGGAGGTTGAGGAGTTCTACTCAGGAGCTCCTCGAGCAGACAATGAGGCAACTACAATCCTTGATCTCTCAGAGAAGGACGTTTCACAATACGAGCTCTGGTTGAGAATCTTCACTAGAAAGGAGGCTCAGTGGAGCAAGAAAGAGAAGGCGCTGAGGGAATTCAATCATGAGATCTCCCGAACAATTGCTTCTCAACATATCAACCTGATCACAGACTGCTCAACGCCGTACGATCGTTTGAGGGCTCTCAAGAAGCACCTCTGCCCAAGCACCTCAGAGCGGAATTATCAGCTGAGGGCCCACTACTAGGGGCTGCTGACACCGCCAAAGAGGAGTAACCTGGATAGCTGGTTTGAGGACTGGCTTGAAACGGCACGACTTATGGAGGAGGCAGCTCTACCTGAGATTGCAGGGAACAGAGCTTAAGAAGACTTCATCCGAGCTATCCGAGGTCTTGATGAGAGCTGGGCAACCCACCAGCTGACAGAGCTAGTACGAAAGGATCAGGATGAGACAGAGTTCACAGGGATATTTGACCTTGTGGCCGAGTATCGGTCCTACTATCGGCGCGTTCAACCAATTGCATCTAGCCTTGGGAGCTTTGCTACACTTGGCGTTGCTGATCAGCATCAGCATCAGCGTCAGCAACAGAGTCAGAACCAAGGAGCCCAAGGAGCCCAAGGAGCCCAAGGAGCCCAAGGTGGACAAGGTAGCCAGGAGAAGAACAAGGGCAAGAAGCAAGTTCCAACCTGCCTGTGTGGAGAACAACACAAGTTTCAGGACTGCCTATATGTCAATCCTGCCCGCAGGGATCCTGGCTGGAAACCTGATCAGCAGATTGTCAGGAGGTTTGATGAGCTTAGAGCTGAGCAGTCGTTAAAGGCATCAATACTGCGGCGAGTTGAGGAGAGGCTGAGCCAATCCCAGTCTTCTAGCCAGAGACCAGGAGGTCTGTGTGACGATGGAGCACCTCAGTCGCAGAATAGCTCAGGCTCATATGCAGTAGTGCTGCAGACTGCGACCACCTCAAAGGCTGAGGATTACCCACCTCTCATCAATCGATGGATACTTGATCCAGGCTCAAACACTCATGTAGCAAACTCTAAATCATTTGGATGGAGAACAATAGCTCAAGCTCAACCAGGAGAGGGCGTGTATGCAGGAGGTCAGCTGCTGCAGATTGAAGAATGGGGTGAGGTAGAGCTCCAGGTGGAAACGCCATCAGGAAGACAGCCATTCAACCTCACTCGAGTTGCCTACGTCCCAGGTTTCTTTACAAACGTCCTTGGCCTGTCGCGCTGCAGGAGCCTTGATATACACTTCAACTCAGGGAAGAATTGTCTCTATCAGCGAGTGCTTTCGAATCCTGTGTGCTACCTTGAGTACAAGGATGGTCACTGGTTGATTGATGCTGATGAGGAGGCTCGTCCGCCTCCGAGATCACTGCAGGCAGCAGCAGCAGTGTCAGGCTATCGATCCAAGCCCTCGCATAAGGAGAGGAAGCCTTTGGAAATAAGCAGCGAGCGCGCTTATAGGCTCCTTGGTCATGCAAGCTATGAGACAATCTCTCATCTCTCTCACAGCGTTGAGGGGGTGAGAATAGCTCAGGAGGATCAGCGATCAGTGTCGTGGAAGGATTGCGAGGTTTGCATCAAGGCAAAGCTCCACAAGCTTATTAGCAGGCGTGCGCCTCAGGATGCAGCTACACAACCTTTCTATCGCATAGGAATAGACCTCATTCAACTCCAGGAGCGAGGAGAGCAGTGCTACAATAGAGATCAATGGCTGCTTCATGCAGTAGATCAGAATTCAAAGTGGCATGAGGGAACCTGCCTTCCAGATAAATCAGGACCTACGCTCAAGCAAGCAGTCAAGCGTCTGCTCTCGAAGATCCAGCGACAGTTCAAGCAGGTCGTAGTAGTGGTCAAGCTTGACAGCGAGCGAGGATACTCGGCCCTGTACGAGCTGCTCAGGGATCTCGGAATTGCTATTGAGCCTCGAGCTCCATATACTGAGGAGCAGAACGGCGGGACAGAACGAGCTGGAGCAACAATTATTGTACGAGCGCGAGCAATCAGGATTGAAGCCTGTCTGCCAAAGGAGCTATCAAACGAGTGTGTGATGACAGCAATATACCTGCTGAACAGGACTCCTGTCAAAGCACTTGACTGGAGGACACCCTTTGAGGCAGTACATGGAAGCAAGCCATCTCTAGCTCATCTTAATGAGATAGGAGCTAGAGCGTATACACTCAATCACGCGCTCAAGCGAGGAGACAAGCTTGAATCAAGAGCCCTTGTAGGGCAGCTCATTGGCTATGACTCAACCAATATCTACAGGATCTGGATGCCTACGCTCAGCAGGGTGATCAGGACAAGAGACGTTGTGTTTGTGCCTCTAGGACAATCAGGGTTAGAGGACTATCCTGATAAGAGAGCGCTTAAGCAGCTGGTTACTGTGCTGGATATTGAGGATCCACCTACCTTGGATGAGGAGATTGAGCAGGCCCTACACCTGCCAACTTGGCCAGCAATTGAGGAGATCGAAGAGGCTGAGGAAGCTGAGAATCAATTGATTGATGAGCTCCAGCAGCATGAGCAGGGACATCGAGGTTTCAGCAAAGGATACCAAGGCCTACTAAGCCCTGAGATTACTCCAGAACCAGAGGACCTTGAATTAGAGGTTAACCAACCTGAGCAAGGGCAACCTGAAAGTTCTATGCCTCGAGGCTGGCAGACAGTAGCACATGATGAAGAAGCACCTGATCGAGTAAGCAACAACGCTCCTAGAAGGGAGGAGATTAGCAGTCAGCTTGATCAAGGGAATATCATCTCTGGGAGGAGAACAAGGAGGTGGCTAGGAGCCTATGTGACCTCGTTCATGAGCTCAATTGGAGATCAGCCAAAGCAGAGGCTGCATCGCAATCAATTGCCTCAGCCACCAAAGAGATGGAAGGACCTGCAGAAGCACCCGTTCTGCTAGGAGTTCTTACAAGCATCAGAGCAGGAGCTTGATAGCTGCTTTATCAAAGGCTGTTTTGCCTTAACATCAGCAAGAGAGGAGGATGTGCAGGAGGAGATACTGCCTCTCATGTGGGTGTTCTCCTACAAACTTGATGAGGATGGATATCTCTACAAGCATAAGGCTAGGCTAGTAGTGAGAGGAGATCTCCAGGATGATTGGGGTGATACGTACGCTGCCACCTTGGCTGCTCGAGTATTCAGGTTCCTGATAGGAATTACTGCAGCCTTTGGCCTTATTGCCTACCAGTACGACGTACTGAACGCCTTTCTCAACGCGCCTCTCGATCAAAAGCTATATGCGCGTACTCCTGAGGGCTTTACTCAAGATCTTGGCAGGCTCCTTGAGCTCAAGCGAGCTCTCTATGGCCTTAAGGACGCACCTCTCCTGTGGTACAACCATCTAAAGGAGACGCTTAAGAGGCTTGGCCTCAGGCCTGTTGAGGGGGTGCAGTGCCTCTTTACAAATGACAGGCTTATAGTGTTTTTCTATGTTGACGATATCATTGTTCTTGTACACCCATCCAATCTCTTATATCATACTCAGTTTGAGCAGGAGCTTAAGAAGGAGTATGAGATCAGAGCTCTTGGAGAGCTACGCTGGTTCCTTGGGATCCGTGTTCTAAGAGATAAGCCTAAGAGGAAGATCTACTTGATCCAGGACTCATTCATTGACAAGGTCACCTCGAAGTTTGAGGTGAAGCCTAGCAATCGAGGGATAGGAGCTCCTCTAGTTGAGGATTATCTTGAGGCAAGCAGTGAGCCTCAGAACGATCACAGAACAAGGATATACCAGCAGCTTGTAGGCTCGCTTGCCTATATATCGACCTTCACACGCCCTGACGTGGCACGAGCTCATTCAGTACTCGCGAGACATCTCCAGAACCCTAGCCAGAAACACCTTAGCGCAGGGTACCAGGTGTGGCAATACCTGCTCAGGACAAAGTACCTAGCAATCAGTGCCTCAGGAAATATACCACAGAACAGCTACTATCTCACAAAGCCTCAGGAGGCAGGAGATAAGCTGGTATTTTATGGAGCATCAGATGCAGCGTTTGCAGACAACCCTGAGAGGAAGAGCTCTCAAGGCTATTTGTTCAGCCTGTATGGGCTACCAATTGACTGGAAGGCTACTGTTCAGCGATCAGTCACCAAGTCAACTACAGAGGCTGAGCTACTTGCCCTGTCACTAGCAGGCAGTGAACTTATCTGGTGGAAGAGGCTGTTCAAGCAAGTCAACTTTGAGCTTGGTATTCGTCCTACTCTCTTCTGTGATAACCAGCAAACGGTTGGGATCATTAATAAGGCAGAGGATAAGCTCAACACAAAGATGAGGCACGTGGATACTCATCAAATGTGGCTACGACAGGAGGCAGAGGCAGGCCAGCTTCAGGTAAGCTGGATGCCTACAAATCAGATGCCAGCCGATGGCCTTACCAAGTCACTCAGCAGCCAGAAGCACTCTACCTTTGTAGAGCAGCTAGGCCTTGTTGATATCAGTGATCTACTTCGAGGATGCTCAGGGGATGAGGAGACCTCTCACTCTCTATATTAGCTATAGTCCAGCTTTGTTTGATTCACTGCAGCTGAGGGGGTGTGTCAGCATCTACACCTACTCTGGAGTAGCGTGTGTCATCACTGCTTATGTAACAGGAGGATATATATTCGCTCTCTTCGATAGTCTCTATCAATCAACCAACTTCTTCCTCAACCCTCCTTCTCACATGTTGACATTAATTAAGCCGATGCGAAGAAGCAAGTGAGAGTTCAGAGCGCTTATATATATACGCCAGGTTCGTATAACACATCTTATATTTTCTATTGCATTTCAATCTCTAAATAGTGGAGCAGCAGCGCCCTCGCCAGCACCCCTGCCATCTCCACACTTTACCATCTACACAAGTTCCCACACCTCACCCTCGTTCTCTCCCTCGTCTTTTCTCACCCCTTCTTCTCCCTTCTTTCCCGCCTCCCATCCCTTATCCCAACCCTCACCCCTCATACAGCGCCGCCATACGCATCTGGACATACCCCCACGCCGTAACACTCTCATACTTCTTCGGATGCTTTTCTTTGTCCCAACACCCCGGCAGCGCATCGATCTCAGTGTCCATATCGGCGGTAGCGAAGAAGGGGATGGAGTAGCGATCAGGTACTATATCCCCCTCTCCTTCTATATGTCCTTCGTTGTCTCTGTTTGTCGTGGGTGGTAGATCAGCGGGCACACCAACGCGATGTATGGTGCTCTTCCAGCGATCATTACTCCAGCGCGCCAGTAAATCGCCCACATTGACTAGTACCGTCCCATCGATAGGTCGAGCCGGCGTGAAGGAGCCAGGATGGTGCGGATCTTCTACCTCCAGCCCTCCAACATTATCTTGGAAAAGAAGCGTCAGTGTACCAAAATCTGAATGCGCGTTGATTCTGCTTCTCTTCTGCTCCACCAACTCCTTCACGTCGATGGCGGGATAGTGCAGTAATCGTAGCTGGAACAAGCTTTTCTCATGCGTGTGAGATAGCCCCGGATCCGGAACTTTGAGCGCAATACTAAGCGCGTCGAGAATCTGGTGTACGAGCCTGTCGCAGTGGGAGAAGTACAGGTTCATGAACTCTTTGAATCCAGGTAATTCCTCGTCAGGAAGCCAGATATTCGGCTGTGCTTCATCATTTACATTCCCGGATTCGAAACTCTCCTTGAAGTCTGGGGTCTCGCGTAGTTTGTTCAACTCGTTCTCTTCGTACTGGTGCTGGCTCACTTTCTCGACGCCTGGGGCAGAGTAGCCACGATGATGGCTTCCGCCCGGAGGGTGCGGGGCGAGCATTTTGATTTCATGGGGAAAGGCAAAGAATTTCTTGGACTGTGGTGACGTTAAAAATAATGCATACTTGGTGCTGCGTAGACTGCACTTGCCCACTCGAAGCACTCAGCGACCAACTCGAGCGGCACGCTGTGGTTCTTGAGATACACGAAGCCCACGCTGCGGAAGGCATCATCGATCTGTCGTGCGACATCCTCTTTCTCAGTGTCTGTGCTGCTAATGGCTTTGGCGAAATCGATGATTGGTATTTCTGACATGTCTCGTACTGTGTCGCTGTTTGATGAAGCAAGGTCCTTAGGTATCGCTTCGAGTACAATGAGAAAGCCGGCAATGAGGGACAGGAAGGCAACGAGGCAGCAACAATCAACTGCTTAGAAATTACGTCTAGATTCGAGGTAGCCACATGCCGCGTATGTGTAGGTACTACAGCTTTAGCCAATGAGGGGTTTATCGATAAGCCTACATTCACCACACCACCATCAGCATGCTGACGTTGCTTACTTGCCGATCTTGCGAGGTGACACCACAGATCTTTCATTCTCATTCTGGCAAGATTTTCCAGCCTCCGCCCTTAGAATTCCATTCACCTCTCTGCACTCGCGAGCAACAACCGACGTCGCGCTATCGCTATGCTTAAAAGTGCACCAACCATGGAAAAGCTGCCGTCCACGACATCAACACCAATCTAACAGCACCGTGTTTCTCCCAATTGCGTTATTTCATCACGCAACCGGCTCGAGAACGGAATGTCTAAGGACTAGTAGCGTCTTCGTAGGACACATGTCGTACACGAACGACATTTAGGCGTCCCATCTGCACCGCCACCGCAACCTGAAGCCCAACCCACACCAAAGCCTCCAACAATCAGAGGCGCACCAACAACCGTCTATACAATCATCACTACGCTCTTCCCCAAAACATCCCGCCTTATCCTCAAAAAAGACTTGCTAATTGCCTCTCCCCACAGCCACAACATCCCAAGACAAATCTCTAAATCACTTCGCACACATGTCCCCATCACAACGTCCCAATGCGTATGTTCCTGCAGCACAAGCCATTCTACATATAAACTCTACGTCCCCGTCTCTGCTTAGTTGCGTGGCACTACTATCTTTCATCGTTGTCACGACTAGATGAGTGGGATGAACATCATGATGGCGGCATAACTGGCCTAGGTGCTGGAGAGACATGGCTGGGATGAGGAACGTGGAAGAAGGTGCAAGGGGGATCTAGTATTGCCGTCGACGCGAGCGGCGCGCGAGAGAGAGAAGGGCCATCTCGATCAGTGTAGCGGTTTTCCGCGTTGGATACTAGGCGCAGAGGATGGATAGCGTTTAGTAATCAGATAGATCAATGATGTTTGAAACGATACATTACTACACTAATCCTACCTCCCATTCACCATTCCTGCATCTCCACAAAAAGGAAAAAAATGCTCTCACCAAAGCAAAAAGATGCCCATGCTATGCATAACGATACCTCCACTGATGGCCCCCAAATTCCCACCATACCCTCTATCCATCCATTACCCCCTCCCCGTCCCCCTCCTCTCCCCTCCCCCCTACTCTCCCCCAAACATATCCGCCACCCCACTCAACCCGGGACTCCCACCCCTCACGATGCCCACCTTTTGATCCACACTCATATACTCCTCCTGAAACTTTGACCTTTTCTTCGGTCCCGCGCGTTCCATCCTGCCCTGTTCATGGATACTCACGCCCTTGATGCTACTCAGCAGATCGAGCACGACGCTACGCTGCATGCGCTCGTCCTGACGATTCGAGTTCTTGAGTTTGGCGAGTTTGCGATCGACGCGGTACGTGTCTTGCATACCCGGTAGCGAGAGGATGATGGAGCGCGGGATGGAGTCGTCGAGGTGAATGATACCTGCGATGAGGGCTGCGAGTTCTTTTTGGCAGTCTATGAAGTATGGTTCGTGGAGGGATGAGATAGCGGATTTTAGGATGGTGTTGCAGAAGTAATCGCGAATGGGGGATGCTTCTTTGAAGCGTGGAAGCAAGGTGCGCAAGACACGAACATTCATGTTTACAGACCTCGTGTCGCGGACTCGAATGGTGGAGTTGCAGAAGAGCAGGATGGGTTCGAGGACGGACGGCGTGGACAGGATGAAGTCGCACATGGGCGGGGCGTTTGCGTCGCGACGGGATTCGGTGTCTTGGCGGGCGAATTCTGCGGGAGTTAGTAAGGGGTGGAAATGGCGGGAGAAAGGAATAAATCAAGTACGAAGACGCATTTGGAAGTGCCGCGGAAGGTCGCCTGAGAAAGGGAACCAGCGGTTGGAATGCAGAAAATATGGCAAAAGCTTACCCTGCCTGGCGTCGAGCAGGACAGCGACAAGCGAAACGGACGAGTAGGTGAGCTGGCGAAGGATACTCTCCGTCTTCATCTCGTCCGTCAGGTTGTCATTGTCCCCCGACTCAGCCACTTGACGGGCTACCTCGTTCCATTCCTCCGAGATCTTTCTATCCAGTTCTCGGAACAGGCCTTGTATCATCTGCGGTAAGAAATTCGGTCTTAAATGTGCGGGACATCCTTCGACGAGATGCGTTGATACGGTTAGCAGTACAGACAAATGGTGCGCTGTTAATGCATGCGCATGTCCAAACAGCGCCTCGCTCAGCGGCCCAGACAAGTCTGGTATGCCATAGAAGAAGTCGCGAAATCGTGTCAGTGAGTACAGGATGTAGTAAGAACTCTCCCTAATCTGTCGTACTGTCCCTCGCACGGTGGAAGCGAAGCCTTCGAAAGTTGACTTGGAGCCACTAACTCTTGCAAAGAAGTCGTCTCGGCTCTCCGTGGATATGCCAGCTTGCCAAAAGCGGTCTGTCAACACCCGGCGGATGACTTGCTGCAGCTCGAGTGGCAACTGAGACCAATTGCTGTCGACGTCGTTGAATGCTTGTGCATGGCTGACAAGTTGAAGTAGATTGGGAAGCAGGATGGGTATCGCCTCTGCCCAAAGTATGGCAGCACTCTCGTATGCCGGCGTGCCGTCGCGCAGCTTTTCTGTCGAAGCCGCCAGGAGTGTCTTTGTTAGTCTTAATGGGAGATGCTGCGATCGGTCGAGGATCGAAGCTTGCAGTGCCTGTCCGTCGGTACTCAGCGTCTGATTTGACCAATCACCAACCCCTCGGAAGTTGTTCGCCGACAGAAAGTCGGGTAATTGGCCCATGCCTAAGATGCCGCAGAAAGACTGAAAGTTTGACACCGCACTGGCGAACTCGTCATTCTGCCAAGCATCCTTGACTTGGTTGAGCATTACTCTCATGCGTTGTTCTTGCGTCGTGCGATCCAAAACCGTGCATCGATGTATGATGATGAAGAGAAAAGCAGAGTAGGCCATTCGTTGACGCTCGTCAGTGGTGGGATCGCTGATCATCTCGTTGACCTTGCTCTCCAATTGTTCGTAAACATTCATAAAATCATCAGCAAACTTCATTGCGAGCTTCTGCATCTCCAGACTGCATATGCGCTCGAGGTCTTTTACCGCATCCGAGTACAAAGGATATGCGGTGTTATCGGCCAGCCGTATCGTGAGCATGTATTCTAGGAAAGTAAGAGCAAAGGCAGGCCGGTCTCCAAGAGCCTTTGTCGATAGGGTCGACATTAGTGAGATGACCTTTCTCGCAATTTCTGGATCTTCGAATCGAATTTGAAGTATCTGCCTGCCCCACTGCTCGAACGAATTCTCCAGTGTGTTCCGCTTTCGCTCATCTTCCTGCATGTCCTCGCCTTGCGTCGTGAGCCACTTGAGGTAGCCTTTGAGCGCTGCATCAATGACAGTAACCTCAGCATCAACCCTGAGCACCGTGAACGAGTTCTTAGCGAAGGTTTTGGGCTGAAAGGGAGGCTGGTTTTGATAGAGATTTGAGAGAATGTTTGTTGCTTGCGCAAGAATGTGCTGCATAGCCTCGACTGGCATCCACCTCACTAGAGTTTCGATCATATCTGCACAGAAACGGCGGTAATTGCCGAGAAAGGCGTGGCGCTCTGGTGTGGTGTCGATGTCATCGTTGAGAAACTGCACGGTGGGGTCCTCAGTATCTTCTGGCAACGATTCGTACCGTAGTAGCCTCGAGCAGGAGGTTTCGAGGAGACCGCCTATCATTGACTTGATGGTGTCATTCTCCCGCACCACAGTCGATCTCAGCAGCTTTGTCCAGCAATGCAGGACAGGGATAGACACTACGAGACTGGGATTGCGCATGATGTCGAAGAGAAAGCCGAGTATGCCGGCAAAGTCGCTGCCCTCGGGAATAGAGCGCGGCTTTTGCTCGATAAACAGACCCAGGCTATTAGCCAACTGCTCCCGTTAGTGAGGCACAGGGGTCAATGTTAAATGACTTACCTCAGACAGCTTTTTGCAAAGCGTGTATTTCTGATCATCTAAATCGGTAGGATTCATATCGGCAATGGTCCAGTTGTACACTTCTCGAAGCAGCGATACACTGCCGGGCGTGAACATGGGGCAGACGAGGTCGACGAACTCGTCGTCGTGCAGGTGGTGTCGGCTGTAGATGGCTTGGAGAACTTCGATGGCGGCCTGTGAATGTGTTAGCACGTCATGGTATGAGAGTGTATTGTAACGTACCAGCTGCAGCTCCACTACCGGCACCGCCAGCGCCTTGCATACTGCCTCGATGACCTGGGTCGCTGCGATTGCCTTTGGTATTATCCATGGCATAGCCGCCCTTAGCGCATTCATCGTCTTGACCGCAGCAATGCGGATAGACTCCTGATTCTGGTAGTCTTGTTCCAGACACCAGCCCAAGTTGGCGCAGAGTCGCTTCAACCACCCGTCCTCTCCACTTCGAACGGCTAGGCTCTTGTCTCGTGTGGGGAGATGCTCCTGCAGTACAGCGACGGGCGTGAATATCTCTACACATGCGCGTCCCAAGTCGCTACCCCGAAGCCCTGCCGTGGCGTCTTCGCGGTTGAAAATCTCCTCTGACAGTGTCTCGAGAACATAGAGCACAACGGCCTGGTGGTGCAGCGAATTCGTCCAGAGCGAGCACAGCTGCTCGTCCATGTCCATCCACTCTGCGCCCCAGCTGCGCTTGGCAACTTCCGTCCATAGCTGTGCGACCTTGTTCCGGATGTACACGGGGTCGTTGTCTGTGATATTCCCCGCAAGCTCAATCACGTAGGCCCTTAGTCCAGTCCCCTGCTCCTCGGTGAAGTCCTCCCACTTGTACTTGATGGAGTATTCAAGCATCGTGAGGCCATAGTGGCGGAGTGCTGCGGGCTGCGACTCGTCGTTCGCGAGGGTGTAGCCTTGCGAAGGCGCATCTGGGTGCCGTTTGGCCTGTTCGAGGTATTCGGTGGCCTGGCGGCGCGTGTCGTTGCTCGAATTGGACGCGTAGATGGCCTGCAGGGCCTCAAGTACTTGTGAGAGGTCGTTCTGCGCGTGGCCGTTGGCATGCTGTGGCTGGGTGCTACCATGGCCATTTGCGAGGCCCGTCTGCGGGGTCTGGCCTGCCCCAGCGTCCATCACGACGGCTGTGTGAGCCTCGGCCTGGAGCCTGCACCTGGGATGGAAGGAGTTCGTCCGTTGAATCTATCCAGAATGGCTATGGGACGGCGAGATGGGTGCAGGTGAGCCTCAACGTTGCGGATAGGCTGCCGGAAGCGGTGGAGTGAGGATCAAAGTTATGAGTTCTGGGACCAAAGCTTTGGCGCCGAAGACAACCAAATCTCGGTGAAGCAAGCGCTACGTATGACTCTGGGCGGTGAGAACCTGCTCCATTCTGTCTTAAATTGTGAACACGGTTATACGACAGTCACACCAGTCTCACATGCGCTCCTAAAACGCGTCCAGGCTGCCGCCAGCGCGTCGCGATATCACCTGCCTCCACCGAACCACCTGCATGCAGTCGGAAATTTCCCAAAGAATTGGCCATAGTGTGCGAGCTATATACAGCATGATGAAATCCTCTGTAACGCCTCGTAAATGCCCTAAGACCCGCTGCAAGCATACAAACAAATGACATGCGCTGTTAAAAATGCTGACCGTGTGACCTCATCGCGCGTCCATTGGCTAAAAGCTTCAACCCCGAACTCACCATCACCAGACCATCCGCTGCTTACATAACCGCGCAAGTCTGCTTTTGGCACTGCTGCAGATATCCTTCATCCTCCTCGGTGCCTATTGCGCTCCCAGGCTTCCTTACCACACCTTTCACAGTAATCGTCTGGTCGCCTTCAGCATGCCACCATTGCAAAATTTGCTGAGTCACGCCATTCGAGTCATCCGAGCTGATGGTCCATTTTCCACCGCTGACTTCCACCTGGGTTTGTCCAGACGGAAAGTGGAATTCGGGTAGAAATACAACGGTTGGCGCACTCTCAGCTGTCGAGCTAGGTGCTGTGAGCGCGAGCTTGAATGTGCAGTTTCGGAGGTCGAAAACGTAGGATGAGATATCGCCGTGTACTGCGACGGGTGCGGGCCGAATGAAGGCCTCAGCCGCACGAAGACCGGCAACGTCGCCCTCTGTCCTTCTTGAGCTCATCCGCTCTTCAGTCACTGTCTTCTTTAGGTTAGACGGCGTGACACTGAGCGTCTCTGCTGATTGTGCGCGTGAGAAGGAGGGCGAGTCGAGATCTAGTGATGCACGAGAGTCGGCTGGCGAGAAGGCGCCCGCTGGCACCGCCTTGTCGTCGACTGAGAAGATGGAGAGATCTTCGCCGTTCCACCGGTCGCCCCAGTAGTGGTTATTCTGCAGATGTTAGCCCAGTGTTTCGATACAAAGGATGGAAGTAGTCTACCGTCGCGACGTATGTCCATAGGGCGAAGCCATTCGCTGCACTATCCTCCAGCGCAAAGTGGTTGGCGTCCAGTGCGGCGATTTGGCTGCTGTAGTCGCCCGTCTTGTAGGCATATTTGTCATCCATGTCGTACGGAATACCAATCTCGGTGAAGATGCATGGATGGACACCTGTGTACTCTGTGCCTTCATCTCGTATTGCCCTGAGCTGATGCGAAAAGCAGTTTCTGATAGCAGTTTCGCCAACTTTGATGGCGAACGCTGGTGTGAGATACTTCCCTCGTAGCACACCAAAGACGTCAATGTTCCAGACGCGGTTCCTATGTTGTGTTAGCACAGATTCTTCACAGTTCAATCAAAAACATACCACTTCTTAGTCAGCAGCGTGATGCCGTCGTAGAAGTGTGGCGAGAAGATTATGTTCGGGTCATCGTCTTCTGTTCCCTTGATGCTTGGTGGTATCTCCAGTACTGGCGGCTGGAAGAACATTAACGAATCCGGGAAGGTCGCCTTGACCATCTTGCTGTACGCCCGATAATGCGGCAGCCAGTAGTTGTTCGTAAAGTATTCGTAGTCAATGGTAGCACCATTCTTCGGATCTTTCCCAAAGTGGTCCTTCTTGAGAACAGTGTCGGTGGCTGGATCCCATACGCCATGCTGCGCCCACAAGCATTCACCCAGTCGCCACTCGGGATCACGCTTCCAGCCGTATTTCGTATCATCGTGATTTGGCGATAGCCACGCAGTCTTGCCTTCCGGGTCAATCAGTACTGAGCCGGACTTGTAGGGTCCCATGCCGCCGAAGTCCCAAGTCTCGATCTCGCAAGCCCTACCCGATCCGGTAAGTATCGCCTGCCAAGCCGTGGGTGTGGTACCCTTTTTCAATTGCTGCTCTTTCGGTATCAAAGTGATATCCTGGTAGCTGATGAGCCCGCGATTTGGCTCATTCATGCTCTCCCATCCCACAATGGGATCGTACTCCAAATCGCCTGCATCGTGTATGCGCTTGGCAAGATGACCGCATGCGGCAATGTAATGCTCCTGCAGGTAGTCCTGAATGTTTTTGCCGTCTAGGATGGCCTTTGGCGCAAAGTCTCGGCCTCCGAAGAAGAGGGTGAACATGACCTGGCAGACTAACCGCGTGTAGTTGGTCGCCCAGATCATCTTGGGATATGCGTTAGGCTCGGGGTACGTGTTTTGGACGAGGGCGCCTTCGGTCACGGCAAAGCATTGTGGGTCAAGTCCACAGGCGTATAGTGTCCACATGGGCGCTCCAGAGCCGCCAGAGAAGCGCGACCACTGCGAGATGCGTCAGATGGGTGACTGGGATTGATTCAAGGCTACATACAACATCCTGGTGTGGGTCCATGAAGATATAGAAGCCATATTCCTTTGCCTTGCGCAGTATGCTGATGGTGTGGTCTATCCACTCCTCGTCGTACTTTCTTGGCCCAGCATGCTCTATTGCCTCCCACGTGAAGACATAGCGAATGGTGTTGTAGCCCCAGCCTCGCAACCGCGAGAAGTGCGAGGCGGCATCTTCTAGGGAGAATGGTCGGTTCACAAACGAGACGTTATCGCCGTCAAAGAACTTGTCAGAGACGTGTGAGGGAATGTCGGGGGTGGCAGGGAACTTTGCGTCGGCGGCGCAATTGATACCGTGCAGTATGACCTCTCTGTTCTCGGGATCGCGGAAGGTACGTCCGTCTATGCGTAGTCGGATGGGTGACATGTCTTAGGGAGTACTGAGGGCTGTGAGAGGGTATGCAAGCTGCAGAGAGGGGAGTGTAACGGCAAGCAGGCGCCGCCTCTATAAGTCGTGGTTGCCGTCTAGCTTCTGGGCAGCGGCGTTCCTGTCGGACGTCATGCACCTCCGGCTCGCATGTGCGGCGCGACCTGCATGAGGCGCTAGCAGGGGTCTGTGCTTGCGATACGTGGTGAATTGAACGAACAAGACAGGTGGTAACTTCATTATTGACTGCACATTCCGTATAACAACCCCACGGTCGCCCCCGCCATGACTTAGCACCCTTCAACTCCGGGTCGCAATTTCAACCACTTTCGGCCACTTCCCACCCACAGTCACTCATTCGCAACACCGCCACACACCACTATCATGATCCTACGGCTGTCCTCCCTGGCCCTCGGCCTGCTCTCCGCCGCGAGCGCGCTCTCCCCCGCCGACATCCCCGCCGACCTTCCCGTGTCGCAGCTCATCAAGGACGCCAGCGTGAAGCTTGCGACGGGCAACACGCAGGATGCGCTCGTCTACTTCGACGCGGCCATTGCCCGCGACCCACAGAACTACCTCACCTTCTTCCGCCGCGGCGCCGCTTACCTCTCACTCGGACGCGCAGCGCAGGCGCAGCACGACTTCGACAAGGTGCTGGAGCTGAAGCCCGGCTTCGAGGGCGCACTGGTGCAGAGGGCCAAGATACGAGCGCGCAAGGCTGACTGGGCGGCTGCACGCAAGGACTACGAGGCCGCGGGCAAGACGGACGACATCGCACAGCTGGAAGAGGCACAGGGGGCAGCCATACTGGCCCAAGAGGCGGCCAACAAGGGCGACTGGGAGTCGTGTGTCCAGCAGGCAGGCACCGCCATCGTAGTAGCCGGCGCCGCCTTCGACATCCGCAAGACGCGCGCCCGGTGTCGCTTCGAGAAGGGCGAGGTCATCGAGGGCATCAGCGACCTGCAGCACCTGCTCCAGATCAACACGGGCAGCATCGAGCCCCACCTCCAGAGCTCCGCCATGGCCTTCTACTCCCTGGGCGAAACCGAAAAAGGCATCAAGCACGTCGCCCAGTGCCTGCAGTCCGACCCCGACTCCAAAGCCTGCATGAAGCTGCGCCGCCGCGAAAAGAACCTCGAAAAAGACCTCAAGAAAGTCCGCTCCTACTTCGAACGGCGCCAGTTCGCCACCGCCTCCAAGCTCCTCATCGACCGCGGCGCCGACGACCCCGGCCTCCTCAAGGAAGTCAAGCAAGACTTCGCCGACTACGTCGCCGCCGGCTACATCTACCCCAACGTGCCCCAAGGCCTCTACGCCACCCTCGTCGAACAGACCTGCGAAGCTTACGTCGAGATGGGCAACCTCAAAAAGGGCACCCCATACTGCACCGAAGCCCTATCCCTCAACCCCGACTCCCTCTACGGCCTCATCCACAAAGGCCAAACGCAACTTGAATCCGACGCCTTCGATGACGCCGTCCGCACCCTCGAGCACGCCAAGGAAAACCACCAACAATCCCAAAAGGTCGACGAACTCCTCAACAAAGCCCACACTTTACTTAAACGCTCAAAAACAAAAGACTACTACAAAGTCCTCGGCCTGAGCCGCGATGCAGACGAGCGCGAAATCAAGCGCGCTTACAGGAAGTTTAGCAAGAAATTCCACCCCGACAAGGCCGGCGCGCAGGGCATGACACCTGAAGATGCGCAGAAGAAAATGGCTGCCATTAATGAGGCGTATGAAGTCCTTTCGAACCCGGAACTCAAGGAACGCTTTGATAGAGGCGATGATCCGAATAGCAATGAGCAGCAGGGGAGTCCGTTCCAGGGGAGTCCGTTTGGGGGCGGCGGCCAGCAGTTTATGTTTAGGCAAGGCGGGGGTGGGGGAGGGGGAGGGGGTTTTAAGTTTCAGCAGGGGGGTGGGTTTCCGGGGGGGTTTCCGTTTTAGATGGGGGTGCTTTTGGTGTATGGGGTATAGTGTGGGAAGGGCATTTTTGTGGCGTTTTGATTTCCAGTCTTCTGGAATTATGAAGACGGGAAGATGTGCTGTAGCTTTAGTTTCTCATGCGAGACTTTTGCGCGCGAACATTGCCATCAGAATATCCTTCATTCCACAAGCTTGATTCCAGTTATACTGATGCAAAGGTACCGATGCCATGCTTTCTCGCCCGAATTTACCGTCAAAAGATGGCACTACATCTTCCATGCCACTCGAATTCCCATCCGCGCTTCCTTGTTCCAGGTCGCAGCCCTTTCTTCGTATTTTTCACTTCTGCCCGCTGGGGTCATGATGATACAATTGCGGCGTGATCTTCCAAGGCCGATCCACCCACTTGCCGGGTTTCCTGCGGTGCTTCACCAGTGCGTCAATCAGATCGATCATGAAATCAGCATCGACATCCGCATCCAGGGCCTTGATACGTTTAGCACCCGGCTGCAGCCCGAATGCGCAGTAATCGGCTACGAAGCGTCTAGCAGGAGATTCGGCCGTGGTTTCTCTGTAGATCAACCTGATTGTTGTAATGGATGGCTGAACTTTTGCAAATTCGTCTATCATGGCGTTGATGATGCAGTTCTGGAACGGTTGGTCGAAGATACGCTCGCCCATGGTGTATAGCTTAGCCAGCTGGTCGGCAGTAACTTTGCTAGGCGTCTGCTTGGTGTAGAGCCACTGGCTGTATTTCTCGAACTGATCTGGGTGCTCTTCCGTGAGGTCGATGGGCTTTGTTGAGTCTGACCTCCACTCTGGTTTCAAGGCATTTTGGAAGAACTTCGAGGTGCGGGTGACAAGTGACTGGTGTACGTAGAACGTCTTCGCGCCTACCAGTACCGCAACTATCTCGCCGGTGACACTTGCTGTATTAGCGTTTGGTTTGCTACGGTCACTGCGTGTCTCTCTTACTCCGGTGAGTGCGGTGCGGACTCAGTCGCTGGGGACTGCGAGTTATTTGCCATATTGAGATTGGAGAGCGTTCTTTCCTTAATTAGCATGGTCCGACGATGCTGTTCATGCTGCAAGACATGAACTACTCATGTGTGGTCTAACCAGCGTTGCAAAGCCTGCGGAGCTGGATGTCGGAGCAGGGTGGTGTTGAAGGGAAAGGGCCAGAGAGTCAGTGAAAGTGAAGTTAGGATACTTTATTTGGGAGGTACAAGAGAGCTCATTAGCAATGGTGAGTGACGCCTTCACCTCAGATCGAGTCTCAAGCGCTCAACCGCGGGGAGACTGAGCAGCTCTTAAAGGAGACGTGGCTTCAGGAGGATGTAGAAGAATGCATGTGCGAAGCTGATGGAAGTTTGGTTTTCGGGGCGGCATAGCATGTGGGTAGCCGTGCATGTCTCACTTGAGATGGTGCTCATAGGTCGAACCATTCAGCTGCAAACGACGTATGGACAAGTTGTGGAGGGAAGGTGAGACATGAATATTGATTTCGGCATGACGATCACATTACGCATTGAATGGAGGGAGGATGTATTCATTGTGGACGTAACGCCCCATGCCAGGTGCGAAGTCGTGCGCAAGTGACCTTGAAATCATAGTGTACATTGCCATGCTCTGTCGACAGCCTCGCATTTCTGTTCCATTGTCAGCTCATACTTATGTAAAGGATGATCGCTAGAACACCAGTGGGAAAAGTAATCCCATGATAAGTTTCATGCCACTGTACAGAACAGGAAGGCTCGGAATCTGGACAGGTAAATGCAGCTACCTGTGACTCAACTTCTGTCCTGTCAGCGATAAGTGATAATTCCTTTTAAACCCGCCGTGCACTCGATGGGCAGTGACCCTAATTGCATGAATTCAGTGGTCGTGTCGTTCGTGAAGGAAGAAAGTGAAGTGCCGATTCCGAAAACTTCGCACATTGGTCTTTGCCCTTTCGTCACCACTCTGCGTTCATTCCCAATTCCTCTCCGAGCACAATCTTGAAATATGTCAACGTAGCGGCTAATCTTTCGCGCATAGCTTAGTGAACATGATGAGCGTGTACACGCGCACGTTCTCTACAACGGTGCTGAAAGGTTTCGCCCTCGTCTAGCACCAGGACGCCACGACTGAATTTCTCAAATCACTTCTTCCCAAACATACCCATCATTCTTTTCATCTTGCCCTTGCCCTTGTTATTGGCATTCGAAGCACCATGTCCTGTTTGTCCCGCCGGTGAGGTCGGATCGGGCACAGTCCTAGTGCTAGTAGCTGTAGTTGCCACGGTTCACACGCCGGCTGAGCCGGTGACGCCTGAAGCAGCTGCTGATGAGCCAGTATTCGACTGAGTGGTGAGGCTGCTCAAAGGTTGAATTCCTGCTTCATCATCGACCTTCCCACCTGTCCGATCGCTGATCTTGCGGTTTAGAAGTCCTGAATTGGCAAATACCACGGCTCCAGTCTCATTCAGTGTGTTGATGTCAACGGGCACAGATATTTTAAGCATCAATGTAGACTTCCACCCTTATTTTGTCGATACGAGGAATTGTCGCGGATCGACATGCTCATGCTCACTCGGCGTCTGTCCTGCTAAGCATCGGCAAGTTTAGAATAGCTGACACGTTGAAGTCCATAGTAAGTTGCTGGTGAATTCGCCGACAGTGGAGGATGGCTTAAGTCGTTTGAGCCGCTTTTCATGCAGCATCTTTAGTGTTGACACCGATACGCACATGTAGTCCTTACGTGTGGGGACGGTCTTCCAATGGTTGCACATCGATGCTGAATCTTTCGGACGTACCAAGTCGCTATATCCCTCACCAAAGAAAGTGGTGGCTGTGATGGATGGCAACAGATCCATCCAACAGTCCCCCCATGTGTCGAAGTGTGTGATACGCGTGCTAACAGGCCCAATTGGGTCGATCACATCCAGGATGTCATATCCAGTGAGATCCTTACGGCGGTCTAGAGTTTGTAGCGTCTTGACCTCTCCTTTCAAAGCCGCGCGCACCTCTGAGTCTCGACGAGTATCTCTAGCGAGTGTAGGATCTTCAATACCCTCTCTCGCAAGGTTGAATAGATCTCAATGATTTGCCCATCCCGCTCTGATCTTTCCTTGACGTAGAGCGTCCTTGACGTAGAGCGTCCTTGACGTAGAGCTTAAGGTTGAGATTATCCGAGTTTTTCATCGTCTTGAGGGCAGACTGCCGCGTGGTACTCCCGGGCCACGTATCCTTTAGTTTGCTGTGGTCAAAGACCCATTCATATGGTGGATCTTCGTCATGTTTGTCGCGATGCAGTGAGTTTCGGACAAGATGCAACAGGGCAGATGCTCCATCTACAAGCCAAGCACGACGCCCAGACGTGTCGAAAAAGACCATGGGCTGGACACCGATCCACTTCAGGAGACTAGGGTAATCCAAATCTCTCATCAACTGAGTAAGCTCCTGCCTCTGATTGATGCGCATGGTGACTCCGGAGAAGGTGTCAGCCTGGCACATCGGTCCACATGATACACTGTGAACCACACATCTCATGTGACTCTTAGTCATGTGCTTACTCATCTGGTTGTGTATATAATCGCTCTATGTAGCTCCTTCAATACAACAACCTTCTCCCTCTTTTCTGCCCTGTCTCTCACATCCGACAGAAGGCATCAATCCGTGGATACCGAGCTATCATATTGTCGTTTTGCAAAGTCGGCTCAAGCGTAGTAGCTAGCCACCCAAGCTGCTCGGCTATCTCAGACACATAGTACGCTCCAGCTGTAACGGAGACTAGACACGTGTTTGGCGTATCTATACGAGCCGTCAACCGTGGGCCGTGACTGACCGACGCACGATCTATAGGAAAGTTAGCGGCTTCACTGAGGATGTTCAGGATTTGAGAAGGCCTCACTGGTCGACTTATGGCTGGCTGGTACAAGTAACAGCTGTTCCAAAAGATAAGCTAAGTCTTTCCCGTTAACTAGCCACGTCTGATTGACGTAGTCCGTTACGGTCATAGCTTGTGTCTCACTCCACGATCCAGTCAAGCACAACGTGCTGTCTAGCAATGTAGAAAATGACGAACTGACTCCAGTATCTCCAGCACAAAATTGTTGAAGATGCCAGGGCAGAACAAAGTCCATTTTTGCCACGGATTATGGTTTCCGATGACTCATTTTTCGAAGTGGTTCCTGCGCTCGTAACTCCTCAAGTATCTTGGAACCGATCTCGCCCATCACGTTTCGATTTTCAAAAGAGAGTCGTTCGTGTTAGTTCATCTTTGAGACAAGCCAACGATAGCTCTCTGAAGGCTGGACGAAGCTCTTGTAATCTGTGAGGTGGGGCAACTGGGCTTCAAGTGCAGGCTGTTGAATTGCGTAGTCTTCCTCATCGCTGTCCTGCAAAGTATTGTCCACATACCTCAACATATACAATGCTTCTTGTGATACCGTATCTCTTCCGTCACTTAAATTGACAACAGAAGCGAGGCCGCATCAAGTCATTGCCTTATACGGCTCGTTGATTTTGTAAATGCTGGTTTAGCTGGTGTATCGTCCTCGAGCGCGAGGGTTTCGCTCACCAAATCGTCGTCGATGTCGGGTTCATACTCGCGAAAGGCCGTGCCCAGTAATTCAGCGATAATGATACTGAAGCACTGACGTCAGTATCTCTCCGGAACATCAGCATCATAGTTGGGCACATGCCCAGATATGACAAAAATCGCCTCCACATGAGCTAAGAAGTACTGAGCGCTTACTCTCGCTGTCGATGAAGAGCGACGGATGCTCCCCATTGAAATGGATTGCTCGACTCCTATGCAGCTTCCAGGTAAATATTTTTAGTAGCTCACCAATATACGCAGGTTGTTGGATGTGGGAGACAGGGCAAAAGTGAGAAGAAGGTTGTTGTATTGAGAGAGCTACATAGAGCGATTATATACACAACATGATGAGTAAGCCAGTGACTAAGAGTCACGTGGAGATGCAGTCCACATTGTACCATGTGAACTAAGGTGCCAGGCTGACACAGGTGTTACGTTCGATAAGTCGGAAATGCCGTGTTTGCTTTCGAGATCTTGCGCCAGCTGCTGCGCGAATGCTCGTATGTACTCAAGATCTGAATTCTTGTCGAAGGCAGATTCGAGTGAATACGTAGTCCCGGTGTCAGTGCCGATAGAATTTGTCCGCTCAGGATTTGGTCCGTACGGGCTTATGGCATCATCTCGGTATCCGTAGCTAGTTGGGCCAACTGTCGCTGTTAGTTGAGTATATGAAACTTCTAGGTGTGGTAAAGCCTGTAAAACCTCAGCTTCAGTTTTGGTGTTTGAACCTTCGACGTCGAGATGAAATTCCAAGGCATCGCTCCTTGACCGAACTTCCGAGGACTTGACGCTAGACTCTGTTACTATAGGGCCAAGCTCAAGGTCCATCCTTGAGGCTCCAACTTGGGTCGAGCGTCTTGGACACAAAAAATTGCCGGCGAATTTTCAGGTGCACTTATCATCTCGCGTCGCCCATTTGAACTCCCGGTCTTGGGTCGTTCTGTCTTGTTTCCCGTTTCAATATGAGGAACGCGTGTCTGACCGTCGCTCTGGCTGCGATTAGTGCGATATCATTCCCCTCTATATCGAAGACGAACCTGATTTCTCCATTCACGGCGTAAATTGGTACTGACACTCGTTTTGGCTTGTAGTCGTCCGTTGATGTAAGTCGCAAAGTCCACCCTTCCCATTCCGAGTAAAGCCATTCTTACGCCAAAATGAGACACTCGCAATCGCTGTCCATGATGATCGTTGCGAAATATTGTGTCCTTGTCCGTCGCGGTGAATGTGATTGTATTACACTCGCGCACGTCGCTCGTCTTGTGAGTTGGTGCAACACGGGAGTCGCATTCATACATGATTATCGAATAGCTCTCGTTAGTAGATTCCGGCTGCTCGATCATCCACGACATCTCAACTGGATCACTCATTGACACGCCACCGCCCTGTGGTTTCGCCATTAATCTGTTCGTCTTCGTTTTCGTGGGGAACTCACCTTCTTAACGTACCATTGCATCTGGTCCCTCGCCACATCCTTGTCTTGAGCAGCACCGTGCTGTCGTCGATCTTCCTCAGTATGTTTAGCTGCGTCCCAAGCCTCCTTATAGAGCATGTCGTAATGTACTCTGGTTATGTACGAGTATACAGTTGGAAAGGCTAAAGGGCCATCGCTAGCGTTGTTGCAATGCTTCATGCTTTTCATGGCCGCGCCCTGGGATATCGACGCCCATCTGGCGAACAACGTCAGATTCGATAACGATCCCTTATGCTGGTGCTGGCTTACACGTTTGAACCTCAGGTTTGTGTAATCTCTATCTCGTCGGGCGAGAACACCCTTCGAAAGATCTCAAACATGCACTGATTGCCGCCTAGGCCGCCGACGAGTAGTATGGTTTTGGGATTCTTCTGTCTTCTTCCCATTACTTTGTTGATCTGCTTACGCACCAGGTCCAATATATCGTCCATCACGTCATGAAATATCTGTTGAATATCTTTTCTGTTCTTGAATGTTACTGCGCGAAAGATTGTAAAGCTGAGAGAAGTAACCTACGCAGGAAATCGCATAGTGTCTCTTGTCGCTTGCGTGCCAGAGGCTTCCCTTGTAAAGAACTTCTTGTTCCATGAGTTAATAGCCTTCGCCACTTGCTCCGGGATAGGTGCTGTAATATCACCTCTTCCATAATGGTACTGTCGCTTGAGATATATTTCCCAGGTTTGGAACAACTGGTCTTGTGTTGTCGTGGACATCTTCGATAGCTTGCCTTTTCCAAGGACGATTTCCAGATAGTTTCTGAAACCTTCGTCCAGGAGCATAGCACCACACAACTCCACTAATTATTATCAGCGGCTGCCTCTACCAATGCTAGTATGTCCTTATTTTGCACGCTAACAGGGTTATCCCTACACTCTCTCTTTGTTCACATATATATAGCTCCCTTCGTTCATAGCTATTCAATCAACTCAGTCCTTCATGCTCCTTCCATATCACATACGTGAGACCTTACTATCACCTCTAACGCATTCGCTGAAAGTAAGGGAGGGTTATGTGGGAGTCACCTCGTAAGAGGTTATGTCCTGCGGGATGTTAGCTATCACAAATCCACGCAGGAAGGCTATACGTACAACAATGCTCCCACCAGTGTCGCAAATAATCACAATATCCCCTGTCTATTGGAGTCAGTCTTAGTCATCTCTGGGTGCGCTTCACCCGCACAGATGTCATGCCGGAAATAACCCTGATCAAATGCAGAGACAATTGCAGCCTCCGGCTCAGCTACCAACTCGGGTTCTGTTGGCGAATTCCTGCTTGAACATTCCGTAAGCCAGCATGTACTGCAGCGGTGCGCATTTTGTCTTGTGCCTCGAGCGGCCAATTTGCCGGCACTGCTATAACGATATGGATCGACATGACGTTGTCACTGCGTGGATTTTGATCCTTGATTTCAGCCAATGCGTACTTCCAGATGCAACGTAGATAATCTACTATCACTTCAACAGCACCTTTTCCTAGGCGATCCATGAGGCTTTTGGTATACGTAAGTTGCTGAGAATCACGGATTTGTTGAGGTAAGTGTTCCTCCACAAGCAAAAGCTTGGACTCCCTTAGTTCTTCAGCGTTTGGGGGATAGCATATTCCCATTGTATTGCTCCATCTTCGCCATACGATATCTCGGTGGGAACTCTCACGTGCTGACCATTCGGCCAAGAGTTGATCGTATGTATGTCCAGGGCATGTGGACCAGCAATGCTCCATAAGATTGCAGAACAGCTAGCTATCATGAGCTAGATACTGTATAAGAACGATAGGATTCGTTACCTTGTACCAAAGTCAATGCCAACATTGACGTGATGGCTAAATTGTGGCGCTGATCCCTGTGACATTTGGACAAACCGTCGATTCGTCTTGGGAATGTCAGTGTGAGGCGCATATACTCACCTTGTGAGCCGAACCTCACTTCCACGCACAACAGCTACTCTATATTTCAGTCGACCCTGATTGGTGATGGCGTCTTCAATAGGCAGACAACGGCACTGAACTGTTCTTTCAGAGCAAGCTGAGCTAATTCAGCCCGATAAAAGAACCCTTCGGTGTTCGCAATGTTTCATGCTTGGGCACTATATTCCATTTGAACTAGAAGCAACAGAGCTACTGTTAGTTAGCACATATGAGGGAATATACTAGAGCACCTTAACAGTAGTCTCTAGCGAATGAAAGAACGATTTAGTGCAGCTTGTTTAGGTCTGCGATGAATCTAAGTGAACCGCTTGTTTCTCGGACATATAGTGTTCTGTCATATATGACACCAAGCAGCAGGTATGTCTTGAGTCTTCCGTGTATCTACTGGTGTGTAATTGTGGGAGCAGAGAAATCAGAGTAGATATCTGTAATACAAACAGTCAACACAAGGCTTCAGAGCAGGCGAAAAAGACGCCTGTGTTACGGTATAAACACAACAGAGGTAATCAAGTTGAAAAGCGTCAAACAGCAAGCAAGAACAACGAATTCTGAGTAATCCCTGTGCAACTAAAATTTTCCGAATGAAGAGGCTGGTCGCACTGGAAGTGGGTATTTGTGCATGACATCTGCACATGTAGAAAGCAAAGCAAAAGGAGTCGAGACGAACCCTAACTAGATTCTCCAAAATCCATGTGACCTGTCTCGTTGGCATGCTGCATTGCCCCTCGCTCACCTGCACCCTTCCAGCCACAGGTATTGCACTTGATATCGAACTTTTGGGTATCGGTGAAGTAATGTTTCTTCTTCAGCTCCCCGCATAACTGGCGCGCCGCTTCAAGCATGACATTGTCCTGAGTGTCGAAAAGCTTGGTGTCGTTCGCTGGATCGTAGGTGGGGAAGCCGCTCGGTACGAATGCAATCGTGTCGTAGTGGATGCCAGAGTAGACGAGGATGCATCGCCGCGGCCTTCCTTCGTTGAAGCGGTCCACCCTCAAGTCTTGCACGTTGATGCTGGCGATCTCGATGTCGAACTCCTGAGAGAGAATGCTCAGCTCAATACCGCCGCCCCAGGAGTCAGAGTATGATATCCACTTGCAGTACTCGTCCGGCGAACGCTGCAAAACGGCCTCGTTGTACATGTCCGGATCGCGTTGGATAGCTTGAGCTACTAGAGATCGCAGCTCGGTCATGGAATCGAGGGTGTCGGTGAGAACGGCGCTACCGAGCGCTCGGAACATGCAAGAGTTGTCGTCTGGCATGACCCGCAAGACCATGGTACCGCCGCGATCCGGGACGGGGACCTCTGGTGTGTCCTTCAGCGCCGACGCTTGCTTTCGCTTCAGTGAGAGTGGGGCTGATTTTGACGATGACTGTGCCTCCTCCTCCCCCTCCTGCCGCTGCTCGCTCGGGTCTCCAGTTGCTACTGCCACCACTATGATCTGCGCGCCGTTCAACTTAAGGTCAATGTCCTTCAGCAGCGCTGACATGCCATAGAGTGACGGATCCAGCGGCTGCGGTGGGAAGTTCCATTTGAGCTCGAAGAGTGGCAAGTCAGTGGCGTTGGTTATCGCCGAAAGCAGGTCAGAAACGGCGGCATTATCGTCGAGTGCGATGGTGTGCTGGCCGTTGGGCGCCCGTAGTCGGATGCGGATGGGCATGTTGCGATGATGATGTGATAGAAAGAGTAAGGTCGCTGGAAAGCTAGGGTACGTCGTTGAGCTTCGGTGAGGTGGTGGTGGGGCGATCTGGCGCAAGGAAGCGGCGGTGGAGAGCTATGGAAGCGAGGAAGCGGCGACTGGTGTGAGTTGTTAGTGGCGGCAGGCGCACTTCACATATGAGGTGAAAGTAGAATAGGGATTATAGTAGAGTATGGACATTTCGAAACTATAAAAGCGCCACCAGGACGTTTGCCCGCGTGAACAACAATAGTCAACATGCGGGTTGCCGGTGAATGTTCCGGAAGCGTAGCTGGCAGCGAATGCGGACTCCCGGATCTGCAGCAGGGGTTAGCGGAACATCGTGCCGCCGACGCCGCCAGTCGCGACTTCCGCTTCACGACGCGACAGCTCCGCCATCGCGACTTGCGCATCGCCAGCACCAGCACCAAACAGATCAAAACCTTCACCGACACCATGGCGTCCGGACGCGCACCAAGTTCGACGCCAGTTCCGACCACGGAGACGGCCGAGTCTGCCGGCGCAGCGTCAACCGTGACGGTCGCAGAATGGGAAGCCATGGCAGGCTTCTTGAAGACTATATACGACTATAGGGATGCAGAGTAGGTCACGAGACAGTGATGTCATGGCAGCAAGTACTTACGCTTTTGCAGCGGCTACGACCCCACGAAGCTCTTCCAGCGCAAGGTCAACAAGCGCGCGGTGCCCGACTACTACGATATCATCAAAGAGCCAATGGCACTCAGCACGATCAAGCAAAAAGTTGCCCAAAAGGACTACAAGACCTTCTCTGAGTTCGTGCGCGACCTAGCCCTGATTCCTCACAACGCCCAGGTCTACAACAGGCAGGACTCACAGGCATATGTCGATGCGCTGGACGTCAAGAGAGTCATCCTGCAGGAACTGAAGCGACTTGTGGACGAGAAGCTCATAGCAGAAGAAGTCGCAACACTGCCATATCTCGGCGAGATTCCCGAACAGGATCCACTCCTCATCGAAGAGGAGGAGGAAGAGGAAGATGATGACGAGGAGGAGGAGCTTGAAGTTGATGAAGAGGACGACGAAGACGAGGAAGACGAAGGCAAGCGCAAGCGGAGGCGCGGTCCCCGGTCCACAGCAGCCATCGCTAAGCGCGAGGGCGGCAAGAGAACGAAGGTCGATGACGATACAAAGAATGACGATCCAGAATCGAGAAAGAAGCGTGGACGCCCGCCGCGGGTCGACACCCCCATGGAAGCACGAATCAAGACCATCATGAAGGGCATCCGGAAGCCCAGGAACAAGGCCAATAAGCTCATGGTCAGCGCATTTGAACGAGTACCCGACAAGGCGGCCATGCCTGAATATCACGCCGAGATCAAGAGCCCTATGGCCATGGACATCTTGAAGCGGAAGCTCAAGCGCAAGAAGTACCAGAATGTGGACCACTTCATGGTTGATGTGGAGCTCATGTTCGAGAACGCCAAGCAGTACAACGAAGAGGAAAGCCAGATCTACCAGGATGCGGTTCACCTACAAAAAGAGGCCCGGAAGATTGCCAAGGCCGAAAAGGATAGGCCGGACACCGACTTCGTCATGGAGGAGGGCCGCATACCGATGCCAAACGGAATCCTGCACAACGGCGAGCTTTGGAAGGTTGGCGACTGGGTGCACATTCAGAACGCAAACGATCTCACAAAGCCCATCGTAGCGCAAATCTACCGCACCTGGCAAGACGCAGACGGTGGCAAGTGGGTGAATGCCTGTTGGTACTACCGGCCCGAGCAAACCGTGCATCGCTTTGATCGACACTTTTTGGAGAACGAGGTCGTCAAGACTGGCCAGTACCGCGATCACCGCATTGACGAGGTTGTAGATCGCTGTTTCGTCATGTTTGTCACCAGATACAACAAGGGCCGGCCACGTGACTTCCCGCCAGATAAGGAGATATACGTTTGCGAGGCGCGATACAACGAGGAGAACCACAAACTGAACAAGATTAAGACTTGGGCTAGCTGTCTGCCCGATGAAGTTCGCGACAAGGACTATGTCATGGATCTGTTTGACGCACCGAGAAAGTTGAAGAAAAATCCAAGTCCCATCGCGTACATGCTCAAGGATGATCAAAAAGAGGACGACGACCTGCCAAAACCAGAGTGGGGTGCGGAGAATGCGCCTCCAAAGATTGGTGCCGTCCATCGACGACCACGCGATCCCAAGGTAAGCTATCACTCACTTGGTAATCTCATGCACCGTCGGCTAATAACAACAACAGGACTCACCACCACCGGAACCAACGCCTCCTCCTCCTCCCACACCTCCTCCAGCACCTGCACTACCCACGCCAAGCTTGCCTACGGCTTCATCACACGGCTTCGTCGACCAATCTCGGACTTACCAGATTGCGCAGGCACCAGCCATCACGCCAATGCCTGCACCAACTCCCCAACACCACGCCTCGGCATACACGCCTAACCATCCCACTCAGTACCACTCTCACTCACAATCACCCGCCCCGCACATGCATCAACAGGCACCTCAGGCGCCCGCATACCAGCCCATCACACCACATGTGCCCTTCACCCCGCAACCGGCCGCACCTATGCAATCATATCAAACGCCGCGAGCGCCAGGATACCCACCGTCTTACACTGGAGCCCAAGCGTCCTCAGGCTACAAGGCCCCACAACCAGTAGAATGCTTCGTGCTCAACGACCACGCCAACCTCAGCATCCCGCAGGAAATTCGCGAACAATTCCAACGTGATGAAAAAGGCCGTGTTCTCTTCTTCACCGCCCCACCGCTCAATGTCGATCAGCCCCTCACGAGAGAAAGTCGCGCACTGGGCCACTCAGCACGCTACCTCGCCGCCAAAGCCAAAAAAGACGCAGCCAGAGCATTGAAGCGCAAAGCCGACGAGGCCGGGTCCCCAGAGCGCGAGGATGCCGCAAAGCGCGCGAAGTTGGACGAAGAAGCAAAATTCACCCAAGCTGTCGCAGACTTGAATACGAAAGCACTTAAGGCGCTCGAAGACCAACTCGCCGCTGCTACCAAGACGGAACTCGAGGCCAGTTTTAACGGCAAGACGAAAGAGAGCCTGGCGAGTGTGTTGGAGCTACTAACAGAGCAGCAGAAAGTCGCGGCGAGGAAGAAGTTGGAGAGGGAGTTGCATGTGCTTGAGAGGAAGGAGGGGAAGAGGATGAAGGTTACGGGTATGACGGGTATGTTGGAGGAGAAAATTTGAGGGGGTTGACGGGCTTGTTTCTCAGAGTGAAGAATTTGAAGATGGAGTGTGGGTATGGCTTTGTAATGATGTGATTGCGGCGCTCTCCACGGAGTCTATTTTTGGGAGGTGCGGTTTGTATAACATTCTATTGAGAGAGGACATCATTGTTTCAAGATGAAGAATTACAATCGAACTTCATGATACACGATGATCACAATTTCACTTTGTCAAGCATGGGTAGTATAAGATAATTGCTCGCTTGCATCGCAGCAAGAAGAGGTGTGTATCTGCGTTACGAATATCCTGAGCCACTGCAATCGTGCTCGTTGCTTTCCCGTACATTCTCAGGCTATGAAAGTGAGCTGAATATCGTGAGCTGAATGTAGTCAAGGTTAACCTTCATATCCGAATTCCTGCCCGACTTCCCTGTTGTCCAATCTGTACGTATCGAAGCGAAAACCAGCTCGCACCATTGTGCGCTGCGCAATGCCGCGAACGCATGCACTTCCGCAGACCGTGCGTTCCGGGGTCAGAAATGAGACGTCCAAGTATCATGGGCTGTATCTGAATTCTCGAGAAATTGTCCACTGAACGTATTTAGTGGAATACCACCCCGGATCCAGAATCCGCCATAGCGGGTAGGAAACGGAATCTTGATCCATGACGGCTGAGAGCAGTTGCAAAGAGAAGCTTGTGCCTCTCGAACCAATTTTGTGCGAAGGACGCGAGCAGGGATTTCAGCAGCAGCCTGTCTACAAGCTCGAAGACAAGCACTCTCTCCGTCCATGACATCGCGCGGATTCGCACCACGGTTGAGGAGAAAGGTTGTGCCTGCCATGTCTCCGCGGCGCACTGCAGACTGTAGCGCTGTGTTACCATCTCGGTTGCGTGCGTAGATGTTTCCGCCGTTGCTGAGGAGCAGGAGCGCAAGATCTTCGCGGGAACAGTAGAAAACCCAGTCCAGTGGTAGGTATCGACCAAGGCGGTTAGAACTGATCGAGCCATTGCGCAGAAGTACACGAAGTCCGCTGCGGCTACCGCTACGGAACAGTATGTCCAACTCGTTCTTCCACACCGGCAGACCGTTCTCAGCCAGCATTTGTGCACACTCTGGTTCGTGCCTTGCTCTGTACTTCAATATACGGCCGAGGAGATCTACGTTGCCAAAGACCATGCAGACTCTGATCACAAACTTCATAACCTTTTCTCCAGGGTACAATCGCTGATCGTTATGAAGAAAGTCCAGGATTTTATTCCCAGTGGAGTTGTTGCCATTGCGCACGGCGATACGGAGGGCAGTCCCGATCTCGTTCTCTATGTCTCGCGGATCTGCGGTACCCGTATTGCTCAGCTGCTGAAGGATCCATGTGACCATTACAAAGTGACCGCTAGCCACTGCGGCGTTTAGGGCATTTGGGTGTACCAACAATCATCACATCTGAATATATCCACCATATTAGACACTAAGCTTTTGGGTAAAAGAATGTTTCTAACTGCGGTAGCGGCGGCGGTTATGCGATCCTCAAAAGGCCATCCGCCAGATTTCAGTGTGGGTAGTAATGGGCTGATCATGTGGTCTCGGAGCAGTTTCGAAAACAGGGTGCCGGTTGTTGGAGTGGCAGGGGTCACTTGAACAATCAGAAGCTGCAGAGGAGAAGCCACCTCAAGTGAGGTAGGCATGATGGGCTATTATTTGGGTATATAGCTGCCTCTTTGACCAAGATTAATCCATCACTTGTTAACTCAACTTTCTACTGCGACACCGGTCACCGCATTGCAGATGTCGGTAGTGTACTGCAAACGCACTGAGGGATTTCCGGATCCTTCAATGAGAATTCGCTCTGACTGCAAATCGGGTGCGCAGGATGGCGCCGCCGTGAGCCGTGAAGAATCTGGTCATCATGTCGTCGCTTCCTTTGAACACCTTTGAGAGGCCTTGACGCGCAACAAGATCGTCGTCAATCACGTTTGCGAAAGGTTCTGGTGCTGTCAGACGCGTGCAAACCCATCAAGTTACTTCTACTCACTGCATGTTAGGCGGTATTTCGAGGCTTCGGCTGCGCTTAGTTCCTCAAGAACGAAGTTGACAACGAGCTGGAAGAGTTCTGGCGGCAAGTCGAGAAGAAGTACCATTTTGACGTCGTGTTATACTTTGTTGAGTGTGCGGTGGTGGTGGAAAGTAGAGGTAAAGGCGTAAAATGGTTGAGGAGGTAAAAGTCAAGGTGAAGGCGAGTTGCTGCCGTAACACGTGTTTGCGCGTACAATAAAAGAGAATGGCGTCATACGCTCAACACGCACACTTACGTGATTTCAAAGTCTTGCACTCTCTTATCTTTCTAATAGACCTAACACTAGATGCAGATACACTTCTTCGATACTTACGACTGTATATATCTCATTGTATGTGTGAAGTTAGGGAGAGAAACCAACAATAATTCACTAGATCAGAACTTTTTGAGAGCACGCCTTGTGGAAATGAAGATTTTGTCTCAGTCACATCCCGGTGGATTGATGAAGTCCCATCATATACAAACTAGAGAAGATAGACGCCAGAGTAGAGCTTTCGGCATCCGAAGGCTAAAAGACGCATTGAGAAAACTTTCTAAAGAATGCTTTTCACCTAGCATCATGAAAACTACATCCTCCCACGAATGAACCCCATCAGAAAGAAAAGAACCAATGATTTTGAACTTCCCGGGCCAAACTTTTGCCCTTACCCTCGATCACCCACAGATGACCTCGAAGTTCTGCTCACATTCATTAGCAAGTGTTCATTCATCGTGACTGATATCATACCTGCTCAATCACTGAGCTGTGTATGCACGCTCTTCACGCTTCAAATCCTCATAAGCTCACCACAAGACGTCCTCCCCGGAGCTTTTGATAAGCCTTCTGCCAGTCTCGGTCGAGCACGCGCTGAGCAGAAATAAGGTCTTATCGTAATGGCGTCTTAGTGGCACTAGCTTGAGGTGTACCCGGCGTATCTTTCTGGTCGAGATCGAGGACACGATAGATGAGGGCCTTGTTCCTGTATCTGACAGCGTCGTTGAACAACCACTCCCCGAGCATCACGTGTCGTGACTTCTTCAAAGCTTCATTGCACTCGAAGAAGTTGAACAACAGGCGAGCTGCAGCGTTGTGGTACATGCGGATTGCAACTGTCAGAGCTTTGCCAATGGGTCTGGCAATCTTACGCATCTGTCCCAGTCTCTAGCTGCAACCAAGCTCTTTGTCCCTTTGTCCATGAAACGCAGGTGACCCCGAAGGACTCCGACTCGATTGCAAGCTACGGCTGCTGCAAGAGCGTTTGGGAAAGCGTCGCAGTCATTGTTGAAAAGACAGTCGACTGTAGTGACGGCTCTAGAGAGGAGATCTGTATCACCAACGGCCGTAGCAATGGCAATTCTAAGTGCGCCAGAGACAGCTTTGTACGGGATAAGGTTCGAAGTATCGGCAAGGCGCTATCGCAGAGCTCGTGGCTCGAGGCCCATCATTGCTTGGCAAATGTTGGCGGCAAACTGGGATCGTGACGGTTCTGAGACGGGGCCTTTCAAGTTGATGGTGACTTCCAGCATATGTGTAAGGAAATCTATGACCGGTGGCTCTTCATGCCGAGGACGAAGTACCTTCTTCCGAAGTATCTCACCGCCCTTGGTGCAAAGAAGGTTCGAGTACTTTGGGTTGCCCAAAAACTGGATGAGAGAAAATCGCGAAAGAGTTCCGTCAATCTCCTCGCTAACAATAGCCTCGAATGTTTCTGGTTCTGTCAGACCGAGACCATTCCGCATCTTACACCGTCTCACTGCAAACCAGCCTAAGCTCGGCAGATTTGGCGACGCCTACAATCTTCACCACATCATGGATGACGTGCTTGAAAAGCTCGACTGGCAGATCGAGGAAAGCCTTCTTCTTCTTCGAGCAGATCCTGTAGCGTGTGGCGCGTAGCATGTCGGTAGAGGCGTGTTGGTGTGTGTGATAGAATAGACTGCGGATGTGGACGAGGTGCTTAAGAGCTCAAGCAGCAGACGACTACGCCAAGCGACCTTCACCTTCGGAGCCACTTCAAATAACGCCACCCACTAACCTGATGGTCGCCTTACGTCATCACTAGCCATTGCAGTGTAATGACGGGAGATAGTTCAAGTGAAGGCAAGGCCTGCTCGGGTCAGACAGTATATAAGACCAAGGCGTCGAACGAGTTTTTGATCTCATGATTCGCGGTCGCCAAAAGCTAGATGTTTTTTGGAAGTCAGGTTGGTGGATCAAATTCACAGCGTCCTACATAGATGCTCTTCTAGAAAATAATCCCCGATCAATCCATGGATCCATAAAGCCAACCAAACGGAAAGGATGTGAAGCTTACTATCAATGAAGGCTCCTGGTGGCCTTAACCATCCGTCGTTCCTTAGTGGAACACACCGTCTCGAGCAATATCACCACCGAGGATTCTTTTCAGTCAGGTCCCGTGCCGTGAAGCGGTCTGTGGCTTTTGTTCGCGCTCAAGAAAAAATAGAAATCAAAGATCGGGAGTTGACACGGGGTAAATCGGTAGCGGCGCTTCCCAACTGCCCTTGGCACCGTAACGACGGTATCGATCGTTCTTTTTCCTCTTGCGAGCATCTCAGATCTGTGAGTGTTTCCTACGTACTCTATTATAGTGCCGTTCTTGTGTCAGATCATGCCTGGTTATCTTCGCTCAAACCACAGTTGGCGGTTTCCTTCCCGAGGTCACTACCGTGCACGTGCGACCACACTGGAGCCAGCCTGTGTTGACTGCCTGGGTAAGCTTATGATTGCGCATTTATCTTTAGAAAGGAGTCAATACGATTGAAGAAGATGAGTTGAGTTAACAAGTGGTGGATTGATCTCGGCGAAGGAAGAAACTATATACTCAAACAATAGCCTATTGCGCCTACCTCACCTGAGGTAGCAGCTCCCCTGCTGCTTCTAATCGTCCGAGTGGCCCCTGCCACTCTAACAAATATCAGCATCGACGCCGACAAACTGAAGGCGGCATTCCGAAGTCAGTCGCGGCCCCGCATTTTCTCGGAAGCAATGGCGCCTCAGCCACACAATCAAGTCGCGTCCCTGCCGTTTGTTTATACTGTCAGCCTGGCACCTCATTTCATACGGTACACGTGAACTGCATCCTCACGTGACTCTTAGTCACTGGCTTACTCATCATGTTGTGTATATAATCGCTCTCCATAGCTCTCTCAATATAACAACCTTCTTCCTCTTTTTGCTGTCTCCTACATCTGACATATACTATCCCTCTACTCGCCTCAGATCATGCAACGATCTTTAACATCCCAATGAGAGCTAAAAAAACCATCCCTAGCGGAATGGGGATCGCAAGAATGTCGTCACGTCCGTCGAGGATTTCGAGTGTTGCTCCGGACGCCGTTGAGTATGCCAACCACCTCGTGACGTATTGGCGTGAATAAATGTTATTAACAATGTTACAGCTACAGCGGGGATGCTACTGAGATCCGCGTTGAGAACACCAAGTTTCTTATTCGCAAGAGCATCATCTGCAAGACGTCGGAATTTTTTAAAAATGCCGCAAAGCCTGGGTGGGAAGGTGAGGACGGACCACGCCCTATGATACTAGACGAAGACGACACCGCTCGCATCTTCAAACTCTAAACTGTCTGGTTGTACAACGGATCGATCGATCGTGCGGATGACAGTCTCAAAACTTGGGAGCCACTCTCGAAAGCCTAAGTCATGGGCGAGAAGTTCATGGACATCGCCTTCCAAAACGACATTCTGAAAGCTATGATCTGCCGGCTTATCAACGCCGGAAGAAACCCTAACATCGAGACTATCAACTACATCTATTGCGGTACAACCGACCCATCACCAGCTCGCCGTTTCATGATCGATACCTGTATCTGGACCAACCGCGGATGCTTGGAAGATATTGAGAATCCAGCTGTACAGTTGCACGAAGATCTGGTCAGGGATTTGTTGAAAGCCTCCATGGCGTTACCGAAACCGTTATCACCTGAAACACCATGGGACTTGGGCGCTAGCAATTACTTCAAACAGATTCTTCGTAAATGACAGGAGCGACGAAGACCTTACTGTCGTTGAGATCTATTTCAAATGGTTGTACTCACGCAACCTTCCTGTTAGCAACCATACCGACCATGTCCAGTATAGTCGTCTTTATGTTCTCGGAGAGAAGCTCATGAACGAGGCTTTCCAAAATGCAGTCATCGATGACTATGCAGAGGCATCTCACGCGCAAGACGAATGGCCTACAAGAAGCGCAGTTCGTGTGATCTACGACGGAACTACGACCGAGTCGCCCGCGCGCCGTCTCTTGATTGACATGTACTGTTGGCACGGCGATGAAAAATGGGTTGACAACGACTTTGAAGGTGCGCCGGTGGAATTTATCAGGGATTGCATGCGAGCGCTGATGGGAAAGAGAAGGGAACCTAAGGGTTATGTGCCTTGGACGAAGAACGTGGTTCAGTATCATGTTGGATCAGATGGCGAAGCGGCGCGCGAGTCGCACAAGCAGCAGGAGAATCAAGCCAAGAAGGGATGGAATTTGGCTGTAGTGAGGTATCATGGTAGTGACGGACTGTGAATATCATTACGGTCGGACCAAGCAACTTGAAATCAACCAGCGTTAAGCCGAAGTGAAAGACTTGAAGGCAGCTAACCGGTGTGAAACAACACTGCCTCGCCTCACACCCCGGTACTTATTTACTTTACTTCTCGCTCATCACGACGTGCAGGCAGCCGCCACAATCCTTTTATCACCACAACCAGTTACAAGTCTGTAATTCTCTCAACTACACCTTTCAAAGATGTGTAACGGGAACCAAACATCTGCGGAGTCAAACACCGCGACATCAGGAGCAACAGTCACTACGTTTCTTCCCAGGTGAGTAGACTCATACCTAATCCAGATACCTGCAGTAACTAACGATGAGTAGCATTCTGGGCGAAACAGTTGAAGTCCTGGTCGGCGAATCAACCATAGTTAGCGTACACAAAAACGTGTTGCTACAGTCGACCTTCTTCCAGAACACCCTCAAACCGGAATGGGCAAGCATGCGCGAAGGAAAGCCCATCGATCTCAAGGAAGAACACCTTAGTACTTTCGAGGCCTACGTACAGTGGCTTTATACACACCAGGTTGCAACTACCTTCGACACAACAAAGTGGGCCGAGGCATATGTTCTTGGGGAGAAGCTCATGGACGCGGAGTACCAAGACACAATTCTCGAGAAAATCATGCGCGGCTGCGAGGAAAAGCGAAATTTTCCAGGGGAGCCACAACTTGCTATCATCTACAATGGTACACCAATGGGCTCGCCTGCACGGAAACTACTAGTTGACTTCTATTGCATAGCTGGCGGTGTACATTGGGTGAAGAACAATGACTATGCAAATACAGCCCCGCCAGATTTCGTCAATGACCTGCTAGAAGGTTTAATGGCCGTCAAAAACAAGCCGACAACCTCTAGGCCATGGGTTGTGGATCCGTCGGCGTACTTCGTTGGTTCCAGAAAGAAGGCATAGTAGTGGAGGATGCTATGAGCATGCACAGTACACGGATAAAAACGGGCCTCTCAGTGAGGATATGCAACGGCTGAAGGGTCTGAGATGGTCGATGAGAAGCACTAGGTGCTTCATGGTCTTTACCACAACATCATGACATCTAGAACAAATGGAAATATTCTCAACGCTCACGAAATCGACTGCACAATGCCTCCATACCATCCATCACATCTGTCGCGCCCCTTGAGCCCTTTCTACTTACAGTTTTCAACGCCAATCTTCAAATCTTCGTCTTCGAGGAACATACAAGCCTGCAACGCAAGCTACTAGTCCTACACCCGGTGCCCTCTCCGCCCCTCGCCCCGTCTTTAGCTCTTTGCGCCCTTCACACAGTCTTCAACACCTCGTGCCCAACCTTCCACATTAAGCAACACATCCTCTCTAGTCATATTATTATAGCGTTAAATCAAGTGCATGTATACATCAGCCCATTCGTTAGTCCTCTGTGCCCTTTCGTCTGTCTTCAACACTTCGTCGACGAAACTAGTTGTTTGGGCGATTCTAAGATCCAGAAGTCGTCAAGATCGGTGGGCGTGAGTAAATCGTTACCTCATGTCGTGCCCGTGTACGCCCTTCACACGCCCCTCAGACTAGCTTCTGTGCCCTTTTTCATCTACTTTCAACACTTATTTACAAACCTTCCGAATCAAGCAATGGTTTTATCTAGATAGAGATACTTCGTATTTGTATCTGAGAGGGTGTGCATATCGTGCCCCTTCACTAGCACCAAGTCATGCCCCCATTCGCCTACCGCGCCCTTCCAATCCACCGACAATCCACACTTTCCCCAAACCTTCCCGATCCAGTCATTTTTCCTATATGAAGTCATACCATAGTTCAGACAAGAGGGCGTGCCCATCGTGCCCCTTCGCTAGCTCGTGTCGTATCGTGTCGTGTCGTTCCAAATCGTGCCCCTTCACGCCACTAACCTTTACCCTCTCACTAGCGCGGTGCCCTTCGCCATCTACTTTCAACACTAACCTCAAAAACCTTCCAGATGGAGTAATGTCCCACTTCAAAAAGTCCACACGCAAAAGGGCGTGCATATCGTGGTGCCCCTTCAAGCCCCCACATCTTCCGACCCACCCAACCCCTACCCTCACACTAGCGCCGTGCCATTCGCTGTCTACTTTCAACACCCATCCACAAACCTTCCGAATTAGGTAATATCCCACTCCAAACACAAGAGGGCGTGCATACACACCGTGCCCCGTCTATCTCACACCTCACATCTAACTCGCTCCCCGCGCCCTTCTGCTGCACCTACAATCCACACCTTCTACTAAACCTTCCCTATCAGGAAACATCCAAAGCATAGGTGCAGAAGGGCGTGCATGCATTGTGTGCCCCTTCAATAGCTCCCGTGCCCCATGTCCTGCGCGCCCCTCCCCTCCACCTGCACCTACACATCATTCGCCCGCCGCGCCCTTCCAGCTTACCTACAATCCACACTTTCTAGCAAACCTTCCAGATGCAGTAATACCAGCTCTCGCTGGCGCTGAGAGGCGTGGCGTGACGTTGAGGGGGCGTGTGCCCCTTTGCCCTTCGGGCTTGGCGGGTGCGTGCTATTGGTTGGGCGCGCCCTTTGATGCGCGCCCTTCGTAGTGCTGTTTTCTACATTGCCGATTGGGGGGAGTTGGGGATATGCATGGGGGGAGGGGAGGGCGTGAGTATGATGTGGAGATAGGATGAATGGTAGTATGGAAAGGATTGATGTGAGTTATCAGGGTCGAGTCTACATACGCCTCGAATGCAACGCAATGCTGTATGGAAATACTTTGTATGCTACATCCTCGCCCTTCCACGCCCACAGACAAGCCAACCATCCCATCTAGATAGTCTACTAACACAAGGTATCAAGATTAGATTATATTTCCCGCAAAAGCTTCCAAATCAATCCGACCTGTATGTACACTCCCGTCTCAAACCTCACTCCTCCCCAACCACCCCCTCCCTCTCACGACAAACCACACATCCCCTCCCGACCGCACTCTTAATAACATGCGCATGCGCCACTTTCGCGCCCACGCTTCTTGTCCAGCGGCCTTCAATCTCCATTGCATCGCTTGCGAGCTGTTGCTGTAGTGTCGCGGCAACACTAGCGCTCGCACTGGTCTTGGGCAGTAGACAGCTGAGATGGAACACGTGCCCGCATGCAAAACCGACTAATGTGTCTCGCGACAGGGGCAAGGGACCGTCGGAGATTTCTTCTTCTTCGGGGGTGGGTAATGTGAATGGGCGGTGACAGCCTGTACAGTGGCCTGGCGGTGCCTCGCCTTCTGGAGCTTCTGGCGCTGGGGGGTCGATGTGTGCTGCGTTTGTGGTGGATGTAACAGCCGTTGTGGCGTTATCCGCACGCGCGGTTGCTCTGGCTGCTCTCGCAGGATCGATGCCTTTTGGCTCGACGTCAATCTTCCTGCCGTTTCCGTGATCGTGTTTGGCATACTTAGGCGTGTCATCGCAGGGCTCGACTTCGAACTTCACGCCGCGCTTCTGACCGGCGCGTAGTGTGTCCATGCCGGCTGCTACTTCGCCGCGCAGTACGCGTGCTACACCTTCGGAAATGGAGTGCTGGATTTCGTATTCGCGGACCATACGGCCGATGCCATCACGTAAGCCTTCGATTTCGAGGCCTTCTGGGATGCGGCGGACGAGTTTGATGGGGTCGATTGCTGTGCCAACTTCCGCGAGGAGGCCGCGGATGAAATGTGGTTTGTCCATGGAGTACTCTAACAAGTCATTCCAGAGGTCAGAGTCGTCTTGTTCTTTTGCGAACGAGATAGCGAAGCTGACGTCAGAGAGCTTTTCAATGATGAGGTACAATGCACGCTTGGTCTGACCTGTCTTCGAGAGGATGTGTCTATGCTACGTTAGCAGTCGAATCGAAGGCTGTTAAGGTATTCTTACACAAGCTCTGGAATGTACTCCCTCCTCTCGCACTCAGCCGTTGCCTTGCTCAAATCATAGCTTTGACTCTTCCGCAGGTACTCCATGAGCAACTCCCGGTCATACTCCGCGAATAAATCGACCATCAGGTCTGCAAACTCTTCCGCGACAATCTTGCCGTCGGCCGCTAGTCGATCTTCAGCTACTCGTTCCTTTGCTGTCTTCCCTGTACGCTCATGCATCTCTGGCTTCCAAAGTCGCTGCAGGTAGAAGAACACAAACGGCTTGAACGGCTCCTTCTTCTGTTGTAATTGTGATACGACGTCAGAGGCGGGTATTGTACCGCGGCACCCTTCCTCTACCAAGACATTAATAGCTTCAGCAGAAGCCTCCTCTAGTTCGGGCAATGGAGCAGACTCCATCTGCTCCTTGGTGATCCTCATCATGATGAAGCCAGGTATGTCGTCTCTTACAGCCTCCACAAGGTGGAAGTCGCGGATGAGAGTCATGGCTGCATCCGCATTCTGGAGGCGTATGTAGCATCGAAGCGCTTCTCTTTGGCGGCCGCTTGCCAAAAACAATTTTGCGAGTCCGTCTTGCAATATTCGCCAATCTCTTGCTTGCGTGTTGCCTTCAACGGATTCTTCTGTAACATCGCCAGCGGATAATTTGCTCTTGATTGCCTCGATGACACTATTAATGTCATAAAGGTCAGTATCCCAAGCTTCTAAGACGTGCTTAAATCGTATTCGATCGTGGATGATGTAGTGTCCGAGTATGACTTCATATACCATCGATGGTAGCGGTGGTAACATCGGGTGCTTGGGTACATATGGCGAGATTTCGTTGAAATGATTCGTCTGGGCAAACTTCCACACCCAGTGTTCCCATCTTGCAGAAGTTCCTAGCACGCGACCTGCGACTTTACCGGCCTGTTTCCAGTCGCCAGAATTGACAAGTTGTTGTACCCATAGGTCTCCAATGCGCCTCTTCTCCTTTTCAATAGCAGAGTTATGGTTTGACTTGGTCGCTGAGACAGTGCTTTGGGACTCGCTGTCGTCGGCAAAGAATTCATGCAAGCTTCCCTTCTGTTTCAGCGGAGTGCTGGCAGGCGAAGAGTCGCTCGCAGGGAGTTGCGCAGCTGACGCGATGATCTCTGGATGATCTTCTAAAAGTTCCCATGCATCCTTGTAGTTTTCGTGCTCAAGTTCCCATTGGAAGTGGTCCGACAGGTCGCGCTTGATGGCCAGAACACAATCGTACGGACTGTGTATGAAGACTTTGAGACCAGCCGTGGCAGCGTTTGGGTGGATCTGGGTTGGTCGCCTTCCGGGTGTTGCTGCTGACACATTCCCAGCGCTCGCTGAAGACATTGAAGGCGCTCGTGGAGGTGTCTTTGATTCAGAGCTGAATGGCATGTTGATAACGCTCGCGCCAGAAGTGAAGATTCGTGCTGCACCCGCTCCTACGTCCCAGATACCACCGCCTATAGCCTCCAGTGCACTCCTTTGCGCGGGCGTCATAGTCTGTGGATGAGGAACGTACAGGGTGCCGAGATGGTAATCAGCAGCAGAGAGACTCTCGTATCGACTCATCGTCAATGAGTCCACTTCGACTTCATCATTTGTGGCCGGGTTGATGAGTTTGAGCTCAGGAGTCAGCCCATTCGTCCTCCGGTGCATGCCACGCCGTGGTGTTGCATCATCCTGGGTGATGGGATTGTCATCGTCGTCGCGGGTCCGATATGCAAGAACAAGAAGCAAGGAAGGGGTATAAAGCGATATGCCAGAAACAACACAATCGTCGAGACGTAGGCTAAGAAGTGTTAGGAAGTTTATAACAGGTGGGGAACCGAACGTACAAATGAACAACTTCAGCGCTGCCGACTGACCTCTCACCAGAATATTTGCCAGAAGCATATACACGTATGATCCAGGCAGCATCTCCCCAGCCAATGACCAGCTTTTCAACTGTTTTCTTTTTAGAACCTGGCGCACTCTGAGGGAGCCGCTGGTGGGGAAGAGTAGTCTCCGCCTTGTCGGTAAGATGTCCTCCGTTCATGCTCATGATTGCATCTTCATCCGACTCGAGGGATTGGTCATCAACCCACTCCATGCGAGCTTTCCAAACGCCGGCCATGTCTTGCCAAATTCGACGATTGGGCTTTTCGATGAATCCAATGCGCTTCCAAGCAGAATCCGAGTCTGCTCCATCGAGATGAAGATCCGTGCGCATTATCCGGATGCCGTACTCGTTCGACCAAGCCACAAACTTTCCAGAGAGAGACCATTTAATGCCACTAATAGCACCTTCGCCAGAGTGCAGGACCGTGTCTTTGCCTCCGTGACCACCAAGTCCTATTGCACCAAGCCATCCCTGGGCTGTTTGTGATGCTGAGCTGGTGTTCGCATTGGATCTAACTCCTAGTTGGCCGCCAACGGTGTGTATGAGCTCTCCAGCCAGTCCTCCAGACAAGTACGACCGGTCTGACTTGTAGTCTGGCGAGAGTGCAACCGCCTGCACGGGGCGCCCAAAGTTCCGTAAGGTGACGTCTTTGGGGTCTATTAAAGATGACACACAGACGTGGCCATCTATAGAGGCAGACCCGATGTATATCTGATTGGAGGGTATCGAAGGTACCTGCGGTTGCCGTGGCGTGCGAGGAGATGCCGTCTGGCCAGCGGATGATGAGGTCTGTCTGGAGGGAGTGTCTAAGCGGTCGGCTGACTTGTTGGGCGACGCAGAGGGCACGAAAGGCTGTGAGGGTAGCAAGGGGGACACTGATATCGCGGTTACCGAGGCAGACGGATGCGCATTGTATGTACGGAGCGTTTGGAACGAGGGTATATTGATGGCGTGCTGGGCAATTTAGCATACACATGGAGACAGACAACAAATGGATGAACTCACTATGTTTCCATTATGGGTGCCTATTATCTATCTACGGCTTAGCATGTGCTCTGCAAAGTAACAGGTCCAAGAGCTCTTCCGTACCATCTTGTCCCCCGCAACCATGAAGGAGCTGGTCGCGTCGCCATTGCGATACACGGGCAGCAGGCTGCTCGTCAGGCGACTGTACTTCAGTTTAGGCTCCTCATCCGCATCCTCGTCTTCATCATCATCGTCCGAGTCCTGCTCTACGCTGTCTTTCCCATTGCTGGCGACCTTTTCGGGGTGTGACTGGTCGCGCGCAGGCGTACGCGGCTCGTCGTCGGTCGCTTCCGCAGCCATGCTGGGTACATGAGCTGCGGTGGATGTTATGAGGCACTGCGGAGGTTGGGCGAGTTGGAGCTGTGAAGCTCGAAGTCACGATGGCCGCGGTCTGGCCGATGATGCGTTTGCCAAGACGGCTGCATGAGTGTGCAGGGATCACCTCTCCACAATAATCTTCCACCACCACTTTGATGTTTGTCGTCGCTCATGATGGAAAGTAACCATGACTGAATCTCGTCCACCCGGCGATGAGTTTTCGACTGAGCACATTCAATGGCTTGACTAGGAGTCTTGCTCACGCTTCACGCTTTCCCTCCCACCTCATACATCGAACATGGCTATTGCAGGGCACTTCCGCACGACCGGTCTCGTCTACCTCCAGACTACCGAAAAAGATAGACTTCACCCAAAAGCCGGACCAGAAGCAGGATGAAGCCACCGTGAAGGATGACACAGGCAAAGATACCCAACCAAAGGCAAAGCAGAAGGCAGCAAGAAAAAATGCGGGCAAGACATCGTCGCTGCGAAGCGTAGCCGTCGAAGCGCAAAGATCGCGATCATTCGTCAAATCCCGCGGTCGCCAGCGCTTCATCGACCCCGACGCCGACACAAAGACGCTCACAGCCTACTGCGCCGCTGAAACCTACGACATCGCCTCCGCCGCCTCACTCATAAAAGCCCAAGGCTACGAGGTTGATCCCCACCAAACAGGCCTCTACCCGCAAGTCATCCACGTGCAGACCAGCGACCGCCCCTCTGAGGTTAAAGACTCCCAACAAGGCGACATCTTCATCTTCCCGTCGGGCACAATCGTAACCTGGAACGTCCGCGAGCGCGAAGCCCTAAAATTCGTACACCAGATCTTACCTCCCTGCGCGGACAATCCGCACCCCAAGCTCCTCGAAACAGAGGACTTGGACTACCTCGCCGACCCCTCGCAAGAAACCAGCTCCGTCGTCGGCGACACAATCGTCCTCGGCACAAAAGCTTTACCCACCGACTCCCCGTCATCGTCAGAAGCATCCGAAACAGACACCACCCTCGCCAAAATCGCATTCTCATCCGGCCTCGCGCGCTCCACCAAACTCGCCGTCCTCGAATCCCTCCTCTCAAACTACCAGTCAGCAACCCGCGAAATCCCAAACATGCTCGCATCCCCCCGCCCCTCGCGGCTCTTCACGCGCTCCTTCATCCTGCGCAAAACAGGCGAATTGCTCTCCATCCGTGCTCAACTAAACCTCTACTCCGAGCTGACCGACAGCATGCCGGATATATTCTGGGACTCGCGGCACGAGCTCGGCTTGGGGGAGTACTACGACCAAGTAGGCCGCGCGCTGGACGTAGGCGCCAGGATAAAAGTCTTGAACGAGAAGATTGGATTTGCGCAGGAGATTGCGAATGTGTTACGGGAGCAGTTGAGTGAGAAACATGGGCTGAGGCTGGAGTGGGCGATTATTGCGCTTATTGCGGTGGAGGTGGTGTTGGAGGGGTATCGGCATTGGGTTGAGGAGGGGCGGACGGAGAGGTTGTTGAGGGAGTGGTTGGAGAGGGAGATGGAAACGAAAGCTTAGATGTTGATTTGTTTGCGTGGTTTGTGTTTATGATACCCCACTCCGTAGATTTAGATTTAGATTCACGAAAGAAAAAGACTTGGTTCTACAGGCGAGCTCATATCTATATGAGCATTGATATTTACAAAACGATCCATCCCTATCTGTCCGACAATCTGCATCTATTGATTGTCAAGAACATGCAAGTACTTCTTCTCCTCCCTCTTCTCCTTCTCCGACATAGGCGGCAAATCGTAGTACGACGAGCTTCGGTAACCCTTGAGGTACTCATATGTCAGACTCTTCAACTCCACCGGCTCAATGTCAAGGTCCTTGAAAGTCTTCGCCCTTGGATCGATGACCTGGTCGATGAATTCCCTTTCAACTTCGTCGCCGGAGTGGATTGGCCACCAGAGGAACTTGTTGGCGTATGTGGCGATTGGCTTCATAATGGCCTTGGGGATGTTCACGTGGCGGCTTTTCTTCATAGCCTCCTTCTGAACAAGCTCGTTGAGCTCGGCCATGGAGTACTGAGTCGGGCCGTAGAGTTCAAACGTCTCAGCAGCGGTGGTGTCGTCGTGCAGCATCTGCTCGAGCGCCATACCCACGTCAATGGCGTGAACAGGCCAGATGCGCTCCTGGAGGTGGTTGGCGGTGACAATGTTAGCGGGATAAGCCAGACGGTGGAGAAGGCGGTCCTCAAACCCGAACATGGGTGCTGGTCGGACGATGGTGGTTTCTGGGAAGATCGATCGCGCTAGTTGTTCTCCCCGGGCCTTGGTGCGGTAGAACTCGGATGGCGAGTCCAGCGACGCGCTGTGTGATGAGACTTGCACAAATCGGTCAATGTCGTACTTTGCGACGGCTTCCACGATACGCTCGGTTCCTGCGACATGGACGTCCTCTAAATCGAAGTTCTTGGTGGGGTAGTCACGACCAATAAGGTTGTAGACAATGTCAGAATGTCGGACACTCTCTTCGATGGAGGCGGTGTTTCGCAGGTCCATTTCGATGAAGATGATGCGGCCGAGATCTCCGGTGACCTTGAGGTGGCGCTTTGCCATATCCTCTCGGAAGGGAACTACGACATTGCATCCTGAGCGTGCTGTGGCTTCGTTAGCCCTGCCTGTGAATCTTCCGCATGCCTACGCACCCAGTCTGTTCACGATGTAGCGTCCCAGGAATCCAGTGGCTCCGAAGACGGTCGCGGTGTATCCTGTACTGATGTCAGTGGGACGTTCTATGATGCGCTTGCGGGTTGTTGCGTACCTCCGAGTGAGGATCTACCGCCGGCCATGGTCAAAATGGGCTTTCCGGTCCTATCCACACGTTAATAGCCTTCCCATCTCTCCTGCCGTGCCTCCGTACCTAGTGATCTTGACGTCTGAGTTGACCTGTGATTTCCGGCAGACCGAGGTGGAGAATCTGGCTGCGCGCATCGAGGGCATCTGAGCCGGCAGCGCCGCCCCAGCGCGAGCACATCGGAGAGGCAGAGCCATGTTGTGGCGGTCAATGGCTCTATGCGTGTCGTATGTGGCTCTGGGTGAAGCTGGAGGATCATCGACGTCGGGGTTGTAACGAGCTTGGCATGCGCTAATCGTAGCTTCCGCCGCAACGCCATCCATAGCAATACATGCCACTCACACACGCCCACATCCACCGCCTTACCACCGCCTTACCACCGCCAAAGTCCGAAAACACCCCCACTATCACTCTCCCACAAACGTAACTCCTCCAACATGGCCATGGATACGGACACAATCCCGAACCTGCTGGGCGATGCGCGGGACGAGGCACCAGAGGAGCTCCAGGAATACTTCATCGCCTTCGAGGACTACTGGGAGCGAAAGCTGTGGCACGAGCTGACGGACAAGCTCGTCGAGTTCTTCGACCACCCAGACAGCGCAAAGCAGCGGATACCCTTTTTCGAGAACTTCATCAAGACGTTTGCAAACAAGATCAACCAGCTCAAGCTTGTCACACTCGGCCTGAACGCCGCGACACAGTACAAGGGTATTATGTGAAGTAATCATGACCAAAGGCATCAGCTGACGTCTGTAGATGACAAGGAGCGCCTCACCTTTGTCGACAACCTCGCAAAGAGCGTCAACAAGCCTGCCTCGCAAGACGCATACGTATACGCCACAGTCGCCGCCGCTAGCATACAGCTACGGTTACGAGACGAGGAGGGCGCCAAGAAGAAGCTCGACGAGTGCGAGCAAATACTGGAGGGCTTCGATTCGGTAGAGACGGTGGTCCATGCGTCCTTCTACCGTGCGAACGCAGAGTACTACAAGTCGAAGCACGAGTTTGCCGCCTACTACAAGAACGCCCTGCTATTTCTTGCCTGCGTCGATCTGCAAGACCTGGAACTCCGCGAACGACAGTCGCGCGCATACGACCTCAGCATTGCCGCCCTCGTCTCAGACTCCATCTACAACTTCGGAGAGCTGCTGCTACATCCCATCCTCGATTCACTAGTCAAGACCCCGCACGCATGGCTACGTGATCTCCTCTTCGCCTTCAACCGCGGCGACCTGATCGCATACGACGTCCTTGCCGGCAACATCGCAAAAGTTCCTCTCCTCAAGGAGCACCAGACCTTCCTCTACCAGAAGATTTCGCTATCCGCATTGACTGAGACTGTCTTCCGTCGCCCACCACACGACCGCGCCATGACGTTCAGCGAGATATCGAGCGAGACAAAGGTGCAGCCAAACGAGATCGAGCATTTGATCATGAAGGCGCTGAGCTTGGGGCTGCTGCGGGGCCAGATTGATCAAGTCGCTGAGATTGCGCGGATCAACTGGGTACAGCCTAAGGTCCTGGACATGAAGCAGATTGAGAGCATGCGGGGCAGGCTGAAGGAGTGGGATGCCAGTGTCAACCAGCTCGGCAACTGGATCGAGGGCGTGGGCAAGGATGTCTGGGCTGCTTGAGGGATTTGAATGACCCGCGTTCACCCTGCCAAACGCTTGGTAGACTGGCGGATTGGCAGATGATGCTGTCTCCACTCATGAAAGAGCGGCAAGCGCAAGCTATAAGGAAGACACTTCCCGCGCCATGTAATCATAAATACCAGCGAATGTGGTCACAATAGATGGCCGACGAAACCAAAACATGATCACATAGAAAACTTATTGCAAGTAACCAAGTGCATACACTTACGTGAATCCCCAAGTATGCTTGGATCACACATCTACACTTAAGCGTCTATCAAGAAAGCATATACATTCCAACTCCCTCCCCCTCTCCATCCCTAAAACATTCCCCCAGCTACAATCGTCCCCCCAACGACCCACGCCGGAAACCACACCACCCACACCACCACCTGCGTCCACAGTCCCCAAACCCTCCACCCCACCGCCGCGAGCCTCAACACCTCCGCCAGATCCGCGCCCAGGTAGTGGCTACTCCACTGCGCGACCATAACAGGGTTCAACACCGCCAACAAGCCCAACTGCAGTATGTTCAACGCATTACTCTCCGTCCTACGCACGAAACTCAGCGGGGCGGAGAGTACGCCGATGATGATGCTCAGGCTGAAGTTCAGCGTCGCGAGCGCCGCGAGACCGAGGCCGAGGCCTAGTAGACTGAAGCATTGGATCAGTGTAAATGTTTGGGTGGGGATGGGCGTGTCCGGGGCGTAGTAGCCTGTCCAGGCGAAGACGAAGGGCAGGATGGACGACGCGTTTGCGGCGGTGAGGTGGAGGGCGCGCAGGTGCGTGGAGGGGTGCGTGTTGAAGTAGTAGAGGGGGACGAGGCCGATGGCGTGGGAGGTGAGGACGAGGAGGGCGGGGAGGAGGAGGGGGCGTTCGAGGGTTGTGGTGCTGGATTGTGGGACGATTGTGACTGCGTCGCCGAGTTTGACGATTTCGGTGGCGGGTGGGGATTTGGTGTCGGTGGCGGGGGAGGTGGAGTTGGATTTATCGTCCGTGGCGGGTTTGGAGGGCTCCGGATTCGTAGACGCAATCTTTTCTTCACCCTCGGCTGGTTTTCCGCTCTTGACCCAGAGCGCCAAGGCTGTGATGCTGAAGTTTACGGCGATGAGCATCGCGGACGGGAGGTATGTACCAATGCTGACGAAGCGCTTTGACTGCAGCAGGAGGTAGAAGAAAAAGCTCTGGTGCAGGTGTTCGAGCAAGTTGTTCAGACTCCGGAATAAGCTCTCCACTGTGCGCCCCAGCGTCATCTCGTCGTGCCAGCCATCCCCAACCGTGCTGAGCGTGATAGCATCGACGTGGTATGGGATGAAGCTCGAATGCGGTCCTGTCGCATGTCCAAGGCCCTGGCTTATCATGCCTCGAAGCATAGTCATCAAGCGCTCCTTATACGTGTCGTCGTGGTTGAACATGCGCTGGATAACGCACTGAATGCCCATCTGCCCATCCGCAATGGCCACCGCCGTGTTGAACAGATCGAGATTTGGCAACTGGCCATTCACGCCATCGTACACAATGTGCAACTTATCGTACCGGTGTCCCCAGGGTCCTGCAGGATAATCAATTGCGACCGCGCCCTGCAGCGCACCGCTCTTAATCTTCAAGCTCTCCACTTCTTCCTCGTTATGCTCGTTGTGGTATGCGTCGACCCATGCTTGCGGGCCAATTGTGCTATCGGCGGAGATTAGGAAGATGATGTCTTTGCTCCAGAGGGACCAGCGCTTGAAGTAACGTGCGAGTGTGAGGACGAGGGCAACGCCAGAGTTGTTGACTTCGTCGTCCATGTTCTTCCATGCGCCGATGAGGACGAGGGCCTCTGTTGCATCAGCGCGCGGGCCTTGAAGGATGGCATAGACGTTCTCGCTTGCGATGGTGGTATTTGAGACGGTGTAGTTGTATTTCTGGGTCGAAACTTTGAGGTTCTGCTCAAGGAAGATGGACTCGAGGGCTTTGGAGCGCCTGTGAGTATGTTAGATTTTTGGAGCTGGATGTGGGAGTGATTCATAGCGCGTACTCCTCTACCGGCCTGTCAATGAGCGCGTGGACCTCATGTCGATATGCTCGGAAGACATCGTGCTCGCTGCCTGTGAAGTATGTGTGCACTTGTCCGGGCAGCAGCGCATTCTCAGAGACGTATGTTCTCCTCGAGTACTCGTTCAGAGGCAGGATGAGAAGCCATGCTATCCCAACAACGATACAAAAGGCCGAGAGGTAGGGAGGGAGCTTGATGAGGGCGGGGTGCCTACGAAGGGCCAATATCGAGGCTAGCACATGTTAGTTTTCGTTGTTATAAACACGTTGTAAAAACATACATAAGAGCGCCATATTGTGATCACCTCAATTGCCCCTTAAGAGAGAAGGAAACGCAGAGAAAGAAAGGGTGCGATATCTCTAGGACCCAAGACCCCAAGAGATTCCCATGTTCAATGGGGAAGATGATGTCGTTGGTAGGGCTGGAAGGCGCGCTAGCTGCGCCGCGGATCCACATCTACCGTAACTTTCACGCGCCTCCGAACATCTTACAGCTTGTCGCGTTCCAACATGGCGCCCTCGTTTCCGCAGTTCAATCCTATGCGATTGCGCTCCTACATATTCCGACTCCCGTTATGCACACGAGTGCTTATTGCCGCCATTATAGGGCTGTGGATCGCCACGATTCCGTTTCCATGGTTAAGGGAGTTTGGGCGGTTGGAGCCGGCTAAGATGGACCTTACTCAGAGTACGTGGATTTCCTGCTGTAGGATAGAAGAAGAGGTTCTCAAGAGTTCCGTGGTGTTTGGGCGCACACAACGTGAGATCTGGGGGTGTAAGCGCCAAAACAGATCGCTGAGCTACGAGATAATTGACGGACTACGACACTTCGGATATAGGAAATTATGGACACGGGGAATCTTTCACAAATCAGAGTGATTCCAAGGCTAACTACGTGACTTCTGTAGTGCACCGTCTCAACCTGTTTCCGCTGATGCACCTCAACTTCTTCCACATGATCTTCAACCTGATCGCCGTCACACCCCTACTGGAGCGATTCGAATCCGAATACGGTACATTGGTGTCATTGGCGTTGTTCACTGGGCGTAAGCAATACCCGATGTGTGGGCTGGGCACGAGGTTGACCAGAGACAGCATTCGGCACAATACCAGGAGGCGTCTACACATTGTTAGAGAAATTTGTGTTTAGGAGCAATACTGTCGTCATGGGCGCAAGGTATGGTCCTTGAACTCCTAACCCGAAATGTCTGTCTAACGAGGAGACAGCGTCTGGGTGTTTCTCCTGCTTTCTGCAGAAGTCATGAAGACACATAAGACCAACCCGAGCTTCAAGTACGACCCCTCCCAACCTACCACCACACATCAACTAACACCTTTCAGCGTCGGCCCCTACAAAATCCCCACCTGGACCACGCCCCTCATCCTCGTCCTCGTTACAAGCTTCATCGTCCCCAACGTCAGCCTGATCGGCCACCTCTGCGGCGCAGGCCTCGGCTACCTCTGGGCCACCGGCTACATCAAGTTCCTCGTACCACCCGAGAAGATCCTCCGCTGGCTAGAAACGAAGCTCAACCTGCTCGGCAGGTTACCACACTACGTCAGCGTCGACCAGAAGACATACGGCCGGTATGGCGTGCTACCGAGTTCGAATACCCCCGTGCCACTGAGCGCGCGGACCCCGGACGGCGGGCAGAGACTCGGTCCTTAGAAAGTGACACTTCAGCAATAGAAGCGGAGCAGCGGCGTTGGCATATTGTATAGCATTGCGTTTGGTAGAGTTTGGTTTCACAATGTAAGCGGCGTTTTGGCGTCACTGAGTATGGAATCGGACTTTGACATGTCCATAGCAGGTAATGTATAGACAGTATCGACATAATATCGACCCAAAAGTCTACTCCTCAAGGGTACTCGATTGTGGTACGACCAAAGTCGTCCTGCCTAAGGCACCTAAATCCCCCACCCACCTTAGCCCCTGTCTACCCCTCACTGCAAAGTCTTCCACCCTAGCCACCCCCACTCCCATCCATCCAACCACCCCACTTTCAAACTTATCTCCACGTCAAACGTCACGCCCCGGGTACAACAATCTCCATTATAAGTTTCTGTTGACCTCAAACTTCCATGAACATCAACTCAAGCCAGCGGTTTGAAAAGTCTCGTTGGTGTAGTTGGTTATCACGTGGGTCTCATAGCTCCCTCACTATGACTGCTGCTCGCAGCGGGAAATCCCAAGGCCGCCAGTTCGAGTCTGGCACGAGACACTAACATTTTGCTCTTGCAACGGGCAAGTGGGGTATTTTTTTTTGGTTTGTAGGTGCGTGATATGGTTGTGAGGGGTGTGTTTTTGTTACATGCGTAGAGAGATAGTGTGTGTGCGTTGGATGATGCACTTTGCCCCTAGATTTTTCTTTGGAGGGGCGATTGTGCAAGAGCTTTTTTAGACATGTGGTTGTGTGCGCGCAGAGTGCATGTAGTGATTGATTGGAATACTGAGGAATTAACTCGCATTGCATGATGCTAACTAATAAAAGTTCACTTTTATTCCTCTTCATACTTCTCCACAACATCGCTGTCAAGATACGATTTCTATTTGCCTTTCCAAGGTTGTCGTGGCGTCCAATCCTTACTTTACGCACACCCGCATGCGTACACCAAGTTCGCAGCCTCACCCCCCCCCCAAACTTACCCCATCAGGAAAGTTCTCAACAGGCGTTGATTGCAGAGCTACAGGAGGGGCAAAGAGGCATAGAGGGGTATCGAGGGGCACGGAGGGGCAAAGGGCGAGGGGCAATGATCGAGGGGCTTATGGAGGGGCAACGACGTGCGGAAAATTGTGCATGGTGAAAGGGCAAAGGGGCACAACGCGCGCGCGGAATAAAACGAACTAATCCATGGCGAGGGCAGGGTATTGCTGTGTTGAGAAGGTTTGAGGGTGTGTGTGGAAAACAGGAGGCGCGAAGGGCACACGATGTGCGTTGTGCCTTTTGTTAGCTTACGTGGATGAGATGGCGATGTCTAGTCTCTGCGGATGCTGTGGATGTGTGTTCGAGGCGGAATAGTGATCATTGGGAAGGAGAAGGAGACACTGTCTGCAGCAGTTGTCCAACCATGTCATCCTCTCTGAGCTACGTGCATCCACAGTTGGTGTCATCTACGGGCGCTCTTCATGCTATGGGAATCCTGTCCATGGTTGGAACAGAATCCCAAATAGAATATCATACTTTCAGTGACACGATCGCTGCTGCTCTGTGAAAGACTTGCCAGTTCACAGCTTGCCCTTATGTACCAATCAATCGCTGGATACAGTCAGGATCATGACACAAGTCAACACCGCAGAAATCTCAGGATTTGATTTAGAAAGACTCTACGTATTGTCTACGCCATCACGGTGGCAACTGAGCGCACTCTCCGTGGTGGTGTTTAGCTACATTCAACAAATCTTTGTTATGAAAACCTGCAGTGAGCATTCAACAACTCGATCCACATTTTTTAAGAAGAACTCCTCGATCGAGTTACTACAGGAAAGTGGAATTGGCGCATGTCGGTGCACGACCGCACAAACGTCAAGATAATTCGGTTTCCCATCATAGGATAAGGAAGCCGAAATCGAATCCTATCTTCTCAATAAACTGGCAGCAAATTATAAATGCACCCTATAAACAGCCTACAAATACATTTCTTGCAAAGCCGGCAATCGTGCGATGGGGTTGTCATTGATGTTGTTTGGCGTTGAGCAGAAAGGAGTTAGATCTTGAAAGAAGAATTAGATTTAGAAGGAAGCTGGAGAGTATGAAAGAATTTGACAACGAGCTTAACGCTTCACTAATGCTTATCTAGTTTGACATGCGTATGTATCTTGTGCTTTCTTAGGGAGCTATGCCTGGTGAAATGTATTCAATATACAAACTCTACGAGGATATGCACGATTCATTGCAATATTGATGAGGGGGTGTTGCTGATGTCGGAACTTTGGAGTTTGATCGACCATAGAACGGCGCACCCGGAGCTGAAAGGAATATACGACAGTGACCCAGTTGGGGACTACGCGAGAGTCGCGGGGGTCTGAACTGAAAGTGAGGATTATAGACTGTGTCAAATCGGGCCAGTATTGTAGTGGAGATGAAAGTGGCAGCGTAACCTCGTATCCTCGCAGATTGATATATGCAGCTCCAACACTTTGTAGGAAATATATTGAATGTTAATGGTGTGATGTGCTGTGGAGGAAAGAGTGAGTGGCCATGCCTAAAATAGACCAGTGACGCAGCGTGACGGCGGAATCTCGGTAAGTTCTTCAACTCTTGACGCGAACCACTTCACGTCAAACACCAGCGTGCGCCTCCTCCAAAACTTCTCGTTAGCTACATCGCTGGAGAGGATGATTTTGGTAATTGGCCCGCGACCCAGACATGGCATTTGAGGTGTCGTATAACCTCGAGAATGAGCAGCAATTCTGGGATGGTGAGAGCGCTCGACAACCCCCACCACTGAGCCCAGCCAGAGGCTAACCTGCGACACAGAGCTGGACGACATTGTATCGACCCGTTGTAATGAACACGAGATCATCGACAACTCTTTGCGCTCCTTCCTGAATGTCACGACGAACTACAAGTGTATGCGACGCCTGCGAAGTGCGCTGGTGCTTGTTAACGCCGAATAGCGGAATACCTCCAAACCGACTACAGCGTCGTGAAATGCATCTTCCGCCTCCTGGAAGGTGACCTATACATCGCCCACAAAGACTACGTGCGACGACAAATAATATACTGCCTGCTACAAGTGCGCGACTCGAATATACACTGCTGGAAGGATTAGGCTTATTGAAACCAGGAAGAGGACAATCCGACGCTTCACATAGTCGCGGCCTTCCTTCTATACGATGGCCGACACTTTAAGGACGATGCCATCTTCGAGATGATGCATTCCGAAAGTACTTTCCCCAGGCTTATCGAGCTCGTACAAATGGACAGCGTGCAGGAGGACATCAGGCTGCATCAGATGCTCCTAGAGCTTCTCTATGAGTCTTCGCGAGTGCAGCGTTTGACCAGAGAAGACTTCAGTACGTCAAGAATACCACTACTGGCGCCAACGCATCTCCTTCGGATCGTAGGACTAACAAGTGACACGCAGAGGCCGTAGACGATACCTTCATCCTATACCTTCTAGACATCATCGAGGGCGCTTCTGACGACGCCGATGACCCATATCATTATCCGGTGATTCGCGTTTTGGTGAGTCAAGCGTGAACTGTACTAGACGAGAACTAAGCATGAAGTAGCTGGTGCTCAATGAGCAATATTTGGTAGCCTCGACGGCCCACCATAACGATGATCGACCCGGAGTTACGAATCGAGTCATCAAGGCTATAGCGACTCATGGCATGACTTACAAAACCTTTGGGTGCAATTTGATCCTTTTGCTGAACCGGGAGTCTGAGACGTCCCTCCAGTTGCTGATTCTCAAGCTTCTCTACCTTCTCTTTGGCAACCCATCGACGGCGGAGTACTTCTACACAAACGATTTGCACGTTCTAGTGGACGTTATTCTTCGCAATCTCATCGACCTCCCTCACGACTCACCAGCCGCAAGCGCATTGCGGCACACATACCTTCGTGTGTTATATCCCATCTTGATGCACAGCCAGATCAGCAAGCCGCCACACTACAAGCGCGAAGAACTATTGAGACTGCTTCATCTACTGGTCACAAGCGGTACTCACTTTGCGCCTGTTGATGAAACGACTCAACGGCTCGTCATACGTTGTACGAGCGTACAATGGTTACAGCCGACGGCAAGCGATGACTCAAGCCACAACGGTCATGGCAACGCTACTTCTCCAATCGACCATACAGCCGATGGGCAGAAAGAATTGGCACGGCGAGCCCTTGGTATGAGCGTACAAAGTGGCAATGAGAGCTCAACAAGTGTGCTCGAAATTGCAACGCACACTGAGAAGCCTGGCGTGCAAACTCCTAGTCGGGGAAAGCAAGCACATTGATGCGCGCTCAATGTCTTAACGTCCATCACACGCATTCCTTGCTGTCTCTGAGGGATAGCCGCCGCATCTGTCTTTCTTCGACGAGAGGCAGTCGGATCTTGTGATCGCTTTTTGTTTTGCTGTCAGCTTAAACCTACGGGTGAGCAGGCATTGGCATGGGTCGGCGTTGTGGAGTTTGCAGCGATTTAGCCTCCAGCCGCGGTCTCTTTCTTTTCTCGCATCTTGTTCTAGGGCGTCTTCGTCGATTTGCGACCTAGGACGGACATTTCATCGCCACTTGACGTCTCTGCGTACGTTTGCGGCATGTATCGATACCCCAATGACGATCTATCTTACACCCAGGCATGTCTTTCATACCACGATGTGTGTGTACCACATTCCCTTCTGACATGCTGATCACATCGACTTGGCAACTTATCTACGACTGTTGTACGTGGCGAAAACAAACCGGAACAATATCGTCCGCTCCGTACGGCAATCTCATATCAAGAGCGATCGGCGCAATCAGATGCTGCCAAGAATGCCGAGTGGCTTGGATGGAGGTACATCGACATTGTATTCTTCTCACATGCATTTGTTTATGGAAGTGTGTGCAGGCCTGATGACCCCACATGTTACGCGCAAGACATTTGCATTGTTCCGCGGACCTCAGATGCGATTCCGGTGGAGTACGCCACCATGTGCTCCACCCCGCACTGGGCCAGGCGCGAAAAGGCTGGATGTGTTGCAAGGGAGGCGCGGCAGGCGCAGCGGAGCCTTGGCTCCCGCCTGCTAAGTGAGCCACAACCGTTAGCCATGCAACCTAAGACTTACACAAGCCGGAAGGCATTTCGCATCGTGCTTGTTTTGGCCACAGGTGCGGATATTGATTTTGGGCAGACATTAATATCAACACGTTGTACAGATTAAACATTAGCATCAGAAGGGTCCCAAAGCCCTTGGATGATCACGAGCACAGCCATCAAGAGGTTTGGATAGGAAGCACTGGGCGGATCAGCGTGTCTCGCAGTGTTAATCCAGCCAAGCAATCGAACTAACATCGCGCAGTATCAAACACAATGCAATCGCCACGGCGAGCCAAGCCCTGCATTGGGTATTTCCACCTTCGAAGTACATTGCAATTGCTGCAAAATGACTACTTGCAGGTTAGCACGCACAATATGGCTACGGTCATGTGAAGTGACAAAGTATTTGTATCACCCTCAGTCCAATTTCAAGAGTCGGCAGTTATGATGTACTAACAATCTTCACATTCCTCTTGCGCACAATTTATCGGCGATCACGGCTACTTCTGAACGTCCGCGGACGAACATACCTGAGGCTCTAGCAGACTCCAAGGGTAGAGCCTCCGCAATATCCACCATGCAAGATGTATGCAGCCAGCCTTGGACGAAACTTGGCTGCCGGGTCTCCGCCAGCCACACCCGTAATGAAGCACATGAAGCATTGCCGACGGTTTCTGCGGATTGCCAATCCGGCTTGGGCGGTGCTTGTAATTACTGGTGGTGGATTCTTGGATATTCTACCGATCGACCCCAGTTCTGCCATCTCGAATGCCGTCGGTACCGGTCACCAGAACCTTCCAAGAATCAGACCACTCTCGCGTGCACAGCGTACCAATGATCTGAATATTGGGTTTCAAATGGCGATCATCAGTCCTCCCGACAGACGTTGTACCGTACCTCGGCGTGTGAATTGTGCTGCATCCTGGCAAACGGTCTTCACATAGCTGCCAGTCGATGTACAGATAAGCGTCCTGCGGAACAAAGAGGTCCGTCAATGAGGACTCGCGCTACCTTAGCTGGCACTGTGATCTACTCCTAAGCGGATACTACTTTCACGCCAACTAAGGCTGAAACGCAGTACCAGCACACCACACCAGCAAAAGCACAACGCTTGATCTTCCCAATTTCCAAGATCTCCTTTTAACCACCAGTATGTCCTCTCCAACGCTCTGTCAGACCCATCGACGTGGTACGCCAATCCGGCAGATGCAAACCCAATATCAGACGCACGCACTCAGCCTCGGCCAAGACCCAGCCCATGCAGTCTCACCCAAAGAGACAGCGATAGATGCATGCAGTTGCGCATATTTCCGTAACCGGCAATCTTATTCCAAACAGCGAGATACATCAGGCACATCTGCATACAATCGAGCACGTGTTCACGATATAAGAAACACCAAGACATCTTAATCACCATGTGCCGGTCTGCCATGCTCAGCAGCCCAGATCGTCACATCCTTGCAGGCAGAAGCTTCTAGGTGTGTTGATCGGACCGTCTGGATGGACTGGCATCGCGATTGAAGTTGTTGGATTGTTGATGGGTACGTACACCTGCCACGCGCGTCAAGCTCCACACAAGTATGTAAGCTTCACGATCGACGCGAAGAGGCGCCGAAGACCCTGACCCAGCACGAGAATATTGCGGAAGAGCATGATTCAACGTCAACGGCCAATGTCATCGGTAAGGGGGACGGCGATGCTGCTGGCAGGTACATGTGGAAGTAATCATCCCCAGTCAGACAAGCATACCCTATGCACATGCACATGTCAACTCCGAATCCTTCCCAAAATCTCACACACGCATGCATGCATGCTAGCCAGAGTAACTCAGCCCGGTTTTCCAAGATCTGTCTCATAAATGGTAATCAACACTCACAATCGCACAGCCAACTGCCGGAGCCGCGGGCGCTTGCTACTTCCCCACATCTCGCGGTGAACACAGTACTCGTGCGAAAACACGGGTGTTAAAGCTACACAGTAATATCACAGTGCGGTATACACGGGTAATAACAGGCTGTGATATAGCTATTGCGGCTGATTACATATATCTCGAAGGATTGTGCGGCTCTTGCGGCTTTGACAGGGTTGGCACGTTTGTTTGCAAAACACCGTTTCATCGAAACAAAATTTCATTGACTCTCACATTTACTTTTTTTTTGGGTTGCGGCCCGACGTGCTTGGCGGGAATATTAACTCTTGGAATATGCCTGTGCTGGAGCCGGTTCCGCTGTGTTCCCGCCGCGCCCGGTAGCTGACATCCAAGGGGGTCGCACGGTGGCACAAGGATGCCGCTTGTACGCGGTGTGCAGCTGGGCATGGCATTTGCATATCTTGGGAGTTGTGCAAGTGGTGGGTCGCACAAAGAGGTGATGGAATGTGTGTATGTAATTTGTGTGATTGTGAAGGAAATCTATTTTGGTGATTCGTAAACCGATGCTCGACCACGGGTTGGGAGGGAGCTCCTTGCGCCTACAGATCCGATGCTGAAGTAGAAGAGCCATCGTAAACGCTAAATGCAGAAGGAAAGCAAGGCAATGCCGAAAGCGCCTATGAGAACTGAAGGGAAAAGTTAAAGAGATCTTAAAATGAAAATGCGCACTTTGCAGCGCTCGTGACGCAAATATAACACATGCCTCTCTCAACCAATGGGGTATACGCTAATAAAAGACAGCAACGTCTCAAGCCATGCGCTCGGGTTGATGCACTTTCTCGCTCGACATTTGCCGCGAGGGCATCTCGCTGGGCACACGAGTTGGCGCTTGGGAAAGACGGTCGGGTGATCCAATGTCGCTCTTGTAGCCTTTCTCTCGGTCTGACTGAAGATGGCGGCCGATCATGCGTGCGAGCTTGGTGCGAACCATCTCGCCATCCTCGCAGGGCAGGTACCATCTAGTAAGCACCATGCAGACGAACGAGAGGAAGAGGCAGAATCCTGACCACATCTGTAGAGTGAGGTAGGATTGGTACTTTGAGATGAGGTGGCCTGCGATGACAGGGCCAGTGAGAGCTGGAATCGCAGCAAAGCTGTACATCATGCCTGTCCAGTGCCCAAGCTTCTTTTTCGCAAAATGCTTCGTATCTGATGTGGTGTACGTGCAATTGAGGATGTTGGAAATGGATGCAGGAGGGCAGCCAATGACGGTACCGGAGAAGAGACCGAAGACAACGCAGAATGCAATGGCGGCACTCTCGGAGCTAGCCAACGGCCACAGGACGAGGACGAGGAGGGAGCAAGTGATTTGTGCGGCACCGTGCATGTTCAGTGACCCGACCTTGTCGGAGAAGTGAGCAAGGATCAAGCGGCCAACCGTGGACGATCCGTTCATGATGGTAAGGAGCCAAAAAGTCTCGATGGGTGCGTTGTCTTCGCCGTTGGGAGCTGGCTGTTGGCCAGCACGGTTCCGAGTTCCGTAGCCGTGGAATGCCGCCCACTTCACTATGTTAGCTGCTGCTACCACAATAGGCCGGGTCGTGCTTACCTCTTCAACATTGAAGAACACTGGGTAAAATCCAAAGAACATGAAAGCCACAGCGGCAGTGAACCACCAGAACGCCTTGTTGGTCTTGACATCCGTGTCAAACCAAGTGCGCTTTGATGCCCACTTTTGGGGTGCGTGATGATCGTGGTCTGGATTTGGTGTGGCGAAGATGAAAGAGTAGATGCAGGTGAGGGTGGTCAAACCTGCGACGCAGCGAACGGCTCTGTTGAAGTCAAGTGCTTCGATCAGATAGCGAAGCATGGTGGGATATACCACACCTGCGATGCTGGCGCCGCACGCGACATATCCCACGGCGAGGCCACGTCGCTTAGGAAACCATGTGGATGCAACTGAGTGAGGTGAGTAAGGGTGTTATTGTTGGAAACCCGTGAAGAACATACCTTGGGAACTTGAAACGAAGAAAGGCGCCATGCCCAACCCGACAACGAGACCTTGCAAGGCCCAGATGGTGCCAAAGTTGGCTCTGGCACCGACGTCTGAGGGATGGACTACAGAGAGCAAAAACAATCCTAGAGGCACACAGATTGAGCCAAATCCGATGACGTGGCGTGCATAACCGGCGTCTAGTAGTCGACCGACTGGGTTGGAAAGGAGGAGGACGAGGAATGATTGTGTAGAGCCGATGAGGTTTAGCTGTAGCTGATCTGTGTTCCGCAGTGAATGGCCGACATAGTACGACGACCAGGTGCCGTATGCATTGACGAGGCCCCAGGAGTTGAACATGAGGAAGAAGCAGCCTAACAAGCAGGCGTATGCTCGCCACGATTGAGGCCAATCGGGCTCATCCATCGAGCTGTCAACCGAAGGTCGTGGTGATGACCTGGATGGTTGCATGTTTCGCACGGAACCAGCTTCTGTGGGTGTGTTTGAGAGTTGTAGGCTGACCTCGCTGCCTTTCCGGCTGTCTTTGTCGAAGGAGTATGTCATCGTGAAATTTGGTGTTCTTATGGAGTGACGTTTGTACGTGCGTGGGGTGGAGTGGAAGAGGAAGTGACAACCCAGCAGTTGGGGAAGGCGGTGACGTTCTGACAAAAACGTGCTCAACACAAGGGCTCGTGTTGGAGGGGGCGCGTTTAATAGGACGTACTGATTGGGAATTTGTATGCAACTATGCGACGGGGCACCAAACTCAGGGCTGCGGATGGGCCGGTATAAGTACTCCCTTACTCAGGTGAGAGTACTTGTTGGATCTGGGGTACGTACTAAAGACATTAATTGAGGGATAGGGCTCCACCCTCGCCCAAGCACGCGCGTAACCCCCGTGTGCTAAGACTGCTGCCCATGGTGACGTGGTGGTCAAACCGGCTGTGCAATGGGGAATAGAGGGCCGGGGGCACACAAGCAATGCAAGGAAACAAACCCAAGAAAGGCCAAGCAAGTGATGCACAATCTATGCGGAAGCCTTGTCTCCGCCCAAGTCAGGGTCTGCTGGTCGTTATCAGGGACCCGCGCTCAACGCTATCCCATGCAGCCCAAGACTTGTGGATGCGGAATGATGCTCGTCTGTAATTGTACAACGTCCGGCGCAATTAGCGGTGATTGCTTCCACGGTACTCATAACAGCTGTCAGAAGCGCATGGTTGATTGACGACATCTCGTGGAATCGAAATGTCTCGAGACGTGTCGTGAGCCGGCATTCTACTGGTTGTCGCCTCATTCGTAACCATAGTGGGACGAGAAACATCATCGTACATAGCGTATGTAGCTTCCCACCGAATGAGCGAGTGTGCTCAAACACTGAATGCTGATAAGCGGACCAAGAAAGGCCTGTTTCAGAAGAGTGAAGACAACCGGCAAAGGGCTTCTTTCTTTTTCGGGGGTAGGGGGTGAGGTGGCTTTTCAGGGTGCCCCAAGGGAAAGCGGAGCGGGCCATTCGCTTGGCGCTATTTCAGCGGAGGCGTCATATTGAAGCTGACAATTGGGCCGGTATGTTCCACAAGCCAAAAGGGTGATGTACATTGACCTACATTCCGCCTTGGCGGGCTCCACTCGGCTTTTCGATGTTGAGAATGCATGTACTCCCATAGTAATGCGGATGATTTTCCATAACAGTTCGGAACAACGGAGGTAATCTGAGTGTGTGGGCGAAATGACCTCAGAGACGATGGTACCGAACGACTTCGATGCCCTGAGCGCCGCCATGTTGTCGCTCGACTGTAGTCACACTACATTCCCATTCCCAGGCCGACGTGACAGCAAGATCATCGCAGGGCCCACCGAGGACCTGGGATATGGTGCTTCGTTATCTTGACACAGCCTCAATTGCTTATGTGGGTGATCGACGGTTGTTTCTTGGCACACGAGATCTGTGCCCCACGCCATCTTGAGGCTTCGATTCTTTTTCGAGCCGCAGTAAAGATAGGGGCGCAAAAAAATGCAGTCAGCCGTCATACCGTTGAGGCTGTTTACGACGTCTCACGAATGAGTTGCCAAGGGGAAGATCGCGTTCATGGACGACCCAAGACGAGGCGACAATGGTTTGTTGGTACAGCATCGCGACAGATGTTCGGCTCCCCTGCACCCGTGAGCAGCTCGGCATGTCACAGCAATGTCCTACCGAGAGCCTTTAGCGATACAGTGGTTTTGGTCCGAAGAGACGTGGAATGCGATGCGACGAAAGATGGTTCGGCGTTTGGCGAACAAAAGATCTGCGATCTAGCTTCCAAACACGCCAAGCCGATCGTCATCCGCATGACTTTACTTCCAGGTCAGGCAACTCTCCCCCAAGCATCGTCCAAATCAGGATCGACTGCACCTGTTCGAGACGAGTCTTGGTTGCACCTGTCATTGTTAGAGTGGCGTCTGGAACTCGAAACCCCGATTTCACCCTAGATTGCTGCAGATCACACTCGCACGCAACGTTCCTTTGTCGGCCGGGACTGCGCATTCTTCCATCCTCCCCCATTACTGCGCATTGCTCATGGATGCGATGTTGTTGAGGCCCGCCACGCTGGCCGGCTGTCGGGACAGCCCTGGAGGATGGCAGTATGACGACATCGCCAGAACACGGCATACAGGACGGTCTTCCCTACTGAAGTACGTCAGGCGCGTCGTAAACTGGTCCACTGCTGCTCCAGAATGTGGGGTTGTGTCGTGGACTGCCCCAGGCCCGAGTCGTTCTCTGGTGACTTTGTGCTTCAGGCGTCATAACTCGAACCCCACAGTCCTCGTCTTTCACTACTCGCCGTCTATTTAAGCGACGAGCTCTATGTTCGTGGCTATAGACAGACAAGTGCGTGAAGCTGATGTGCCCCTTTCTTGGGCGCGAGATGGGCGCAATGAAAGCGCACAGATGCCCTGTCAGGCTGCACACAGCGTAAAGCAATTCAAGATGACTCGAGGCAATAGGGGTGGTTTGACGGGTCTTCACCACTATAGTGTGTCCTGACAGTTAACACCACATACCAAGTATAGACTCCTAAGCACGGTTCTGCTTGTCTTGAAGTAAGTTCCGCGGGAAGATACACTTAGATTCTTCGAGACACGAACTCTAGGAGTAGATAGTTCGGGCCTTTCCAGCTCCGAAATCCCAAATGCTCTTTAACTCTTGTCCTAGCTTATCGGTGTTGCGCAATGACGCGCAGTGCACGCACTTCGTGTTTTGCAGATCGGCCAGCACGATCGATCCAGCACTCCAGACATCTCACCTCCCTCGTGGGATATTTTCCTTGTCTTATCAACACATCTTATCCTTCCGATCTCCTCCCAAGTACCAGGAGCCTCGGTCAAGGGATCGCCGTTCAGATAAACTAATACGAGCGGAGCGGAGAAGCGCCACAGCATCATACCCCCGAACCGAGGTTCTTGTTAGTCACAATCAGGCCACTCGTGCCGCACCCGCATCCGCACCCTAATCAGCGGCAACCCTCTGCGAGTTGGTGCTGGCGGAGCGGAATATTAGCTAGGGAAACTGTGATCAGAAGATGCTGCATTCTCCGTTACTACTCAACCACAGACTTGAACATGGCAACGACCCAACCTTCGCATCCTATCCAAACACTGGCCGCCTTCAGGGCTAAATTATCACAACCAAAGGACTGGAGCTCGGCCGGTATAGCAAACCTCCAAGAATATGACGAAATTCTGCGAGGATGATTGAGTTGTGGAATGGGGCGGAGAGGAGGAGGTCGTTTCCTTCCTACCCTTGCGCCACGCTTGCCACATCGGGGCGTAACTCGTCCCTCGCGTTTCGAAACAACCACCAGCTATCAACATCTTGAAGATGTACTTAGAGAAGAGAAAGAGATTTAATACTATATGGTAACCAGTTGCAAATCAGGTACAATGCCTAGGTCGGAGCAGTACCGTTTGCAATTCAACGGAGAGCGAACAAATGCTGGGACAACACGACGAAAGGAGTGCGCGGAAACTCCGACATACTATACACTTCATCGTATCATCATACCCCAACTTCGCCTGCTACCGTGGGTCCAACACAACGAAACCATACCAAGGTCTTAATTCTCACATTCTTGAGCGAAAATGGAGAAATGGCCGTTGTCCCTAAAGCGTCACCCAGCAATCACGAACGGAAGATGACTCTATGGAACAAACAACTCTTCTATAATAGCTGCGAGTCTATACAGGCTTGTGTCAAGATTCAATACCGTCCTGCTATCATGACCATCGCTAATGCACCAGTTCACAGCAACGCACCTCTGGATCACAGATGCCTAGAGCACAGAGAAAAGGTCTCTTTGGTTGAACTACAGAGGCGGAGAAAAATAGAGCGGGACGAATGGAAATGGTTACATCTACCACAGGCTCAGACTGAGCCGGCGTGGTCCGCTAATTTTAGCTCGTCATGAACCACGGTATACTACCTTTCCACCAGGACCTATTAAACACAAACTCGCACCTCCTAGAATCAAAACTCTCGCTGCCCGCAAGCCTGCACGCAGCATTTTCAAAACCAAATACCACCACGCCATTGTACCATTGAAAGTATCCCCAAGCTTCGCGAAACATATTGAAGCGAGTTATAGGCTCGACTTCTTCGTCTTACTCCACAATCTTCACGGCCCAAAGAATTTCCAACACAACGATGACGCGCATCTTCGAAGCCTATCCCACACGGCGCAACACGAACAATGCTCCGCCGCCATACTCGGAGCCTACGATACCAACGACACCAGCACCCCCATCACCCCCTCTCGTCACCCAGACCCCAAGTACTCGGAAGGGCTACAGAAGCTTCAAAGATTGGTCCGAAAGTCCAGCCGGCCGGAAAGCGATAGCACAGCTCCGCCGCTACCTAATAGAGATTTTGGCCTTTACTTTCGAAGCCGACATGACCGTCATCAACGCAGTCTTAAGTCAAGCCGACGGTACAAAGACAACCCTATCGGATGCCGAACATGCCTCTCTCCTCGCCCTCGCGCATCTCATAAGAAGCATGTACCCGAAAGTCGGCAAACCGGAATGGCTTACCATCCCAGATAGCGATATCACAATGATCACAGAAGCCGTCAGCAAACCCATCAAGTTTCTCAAACTCGATGGCTGTCTTGTGTTCGAGCTTCTCGCTAGCTATGCCGATCACCAGTGTGATTCCTCCAAGTAGAAAATGACACTAGTTGCACAACGCATACCTTGGCTCGCGAAATACCGCTCGGTACGGTGTGATGGACTGCTCGCGCTCGGAAAGATGGTACGGAGCCATGTTGATATTTCGCTCCTCATCGCGAACAACGAAAGCGTGCGGAAGCTTCTGGGCGAAGCTATGATCGAGTGGCAAAGGAAAAGAAACTTGGAAGATTTGTTAATCAAGGGCGGTGATGCTTCTACTTGGAGGTTTGTTTTTCTTGTGGAGGCTTTGGAACCGTTACACTGGTCGCGCTAAGTGTTGTAGGAGATAGGAGACGCGTATGCCATAGTGCAATCGACTACCTAGGTAATGCAACCCACCTATGATCACTCTGCAATGTCACTCTCCGCCGCGCGGAAGGCTAACAAAGAGGATAGTATACTGGCCTTGGGAGACATGGCAGGATCAGAAGTATCTATACGCTTTCATTTTGTGACAATTCTCTATGTGATGGTGAAATGAGCGAGGAAGACTGGAGTCTAGGTATGTAACTTTCCCCACTCTTTGGATGGTTAGGGTAGTAATCTCCTCGGCGAAAAAGATGCTACACCTAGAGCAGGTGTTTTGCTTTCAACTGAACGGGCTGATCACGAAGGTAACTCTGTAACAAGAATAACGATTTACTGCGAACTCTTGAACTACAATAATGCCGGGCGCTTATTCGTGGCGTCTATTCGCAGGAATCCTAGCTGCGTCATGGCAGTCCTGGAGGCCCGAGCTTCTCGAAACGTAACTTCGTGCGCGTCGTCTTCCCATTGCCGCTCAACTTTCGTCAGTCATGCCCATAAGAAACATTGTCTGATCAGCGCCACGCTCATTTGGTCTTTCTGATATCAGATTTTCAACCCGACTCGCATCCAGAAGACCTTTGTGGACTGCCGTACAACAGAAAACTCCTCAACCTTTAGCAGGCGTAATGAGTAAGCAACCCTCTGCTATACCTATTGGCAACGATAACTAACCTTACATGTATAGATAAACCCAGTGACGCGTCCTTATTCTCATACACCTCCGGGCGATATCTGTTCAATGAAGAACTTAGGTTGAAGGAGCGCTATGTTGAACTCAACATCGTAGCCCTATAACGTGCAGCCGAAGACGCCATTACCAATAAATATGGCAAAGTTACTAGCATACGAAAGCTAGCGGAAGGGGGTTTCAACCGAGTATTGGTCCTCACGATGCAGGACGGCTTCGAAATGATCGCCAAGATCCCGTATCACATAGCCCAACCTAGCTTTTACGCTACTGCTAGCGAGGCTGCCACTTTAACGTTTCTTCAAGCACAAGGTATATCTGTTCCAGAAGTATACAGCTACTCTGCAACAGCGAATAATCCTGTCGGTACTGAATATATCCTGATGGCAAAGGCCCCTGGGGTGTCCCTTGCGTCAAAATGGGAGTCCCTAGATGACCGCGACATCAAGAGAATTGCGAAAAGCTTTGTTGAACTTGAAACAAAACTTTTCAAGCTTCGCTTCAGCACTTTCGGCAGCTTGTACTTCAAGACGGACATTGCACCCAGCTCACAGGTTCCATTATATGCAGAAGAAAATGCTATCGAAGCAGATCGATTTTGCATTGGGCCCATTGCCGACTACATGTTCTGGTACGGTAGAAGAGCCGGGCTACACATGAACCGCGGTCCTTGGAAAAAGCACGTCGAATACCTTCAATCCATAGCAAAGAAGGAAATGGGTTGGACGCGGCTTTACGGTACAGCAATGGAACCCGACTTTCCACATAACGCATCGGGTGTCGGGGTTCAACAGCCAGGAGATTTTCTTAAATTTCTGGAGTCTTATCAGTCATTGACGCCACATCTACTTCCGAAGAGCTCTGCACATCCTTTCAATCAACCAACACTCCGTCACCCCGACCTCACTCCTGGAAATATATTTATCACGCCCGAGACTGGCCAAATCTCGTGTCTTATTGACTGGCAACATGCCATTGTGCAGCCACAACTCCTCGCCGCTGGATACCCTCGTGCATTCGAGAATCCAGATGACCTGCTTCCACCCAAGCTAGTGATACCCAAACTTCCAGAGCATCTCTCGTCCTTGAGCCCAGAAGAGCAGACCGCAACGCGCGAGTTACATCGCCAACGGCTTTTCTTTTACACGTATCGTGTGCTCAACGGTCATTTTAATCAAGCACACATTGAGGCCCTCCGCGACCCCCTCCTTCTTGGCCGTCAGATGCTCGTAGATCGGGCCGGCCGTCAGTGGGAAGGGAATTTCATAACGCTCAAAGGAGCCGTCATACGCATGGCTCAATTCTGGGAGCACCTGCCTGATGTACAAGGCATTGAATGCCCGCTGCGGTTTGATCGGTTCGAATCAGAAGCATTCGCGGATATTGAAGACACGTGGCTGAAGATGAGCTTTACCGTAGAGCAGTGGCGACAAACGGTGTGTGGCATGAGTGAAGAAGGATGGGTCCGGAATGAAGATTATGAAGAATCCAAGCAGAAACTCGCAGATCTAGAGGAAGAGATTCGTCTACAGTGTAAAGGGGATGAAGAAGACACCCGGGCGTTCCAAACTGGTTGGCCGTTTTGTGATCGCGAAGAAGTGTACTAAGCTCGCCATCAATTCTCCATCGACCGTCTGCTCGACCAAGGGCTTGGATAATGAAGGGAATAGGATGCCGTAGGAGACATTGAGTTGTAAGGTGGATAGCGTTAGGTCGACCTTATTGAAAGCACAGGAACGTGCACACCGCATAACAATTATCTAACGACACGAATGCGAACCTTGTCTCAGGCATAACCCAAGCTACATCCTCCTTCTGAGGGCTCCATGCTTAACTCCAGTCGACCTTATCCCTCATTCATCTTGATCTGGACGCCAAAGTTCAACCACAATCTCCTGTCTCTGCCAGCCAATGTATCACATCCATTCGATTCGAGCGAGAAATCTACGAATATCGTCCATCTCATCCGGAATCTTGAACCAATGTCTTTCTTCTTCGGCGCCTGAATACTCCTTCCACTCTACTGGCAATCCCGCCTGGGCGAGAATACGTGCTGCGTGTCTCCCGAGCTCAACATCCACATATGCATCGTCAACGCCATGGCCGATGATAACTGGAGGCTGTGTACGGGAGACTTGAACGACATCCGTCGTGCCAGGAAACGTTTTGAAAGCTATCATCTGCTTCACAAATCCATTAAACTCCGTGTCCTGGGTTTCATCGGGCCCCGGCTGTCCTGCGAATTTCCTTTCGATGTTGGCGGCGAACGGGAGCCATGTACTCGCAACCACAACTGCGCCAGGCCTTATTGCCGGATCCTGTTGACAGAGAAGGGTCCATAGTGCAACCGCGCCTCCTTGACTAATTCCTCCAAGCAACAGTTTTTGAGGGTTCCCATCTAGGAGTCTAATCTCTTCGTTGATTATCACGGTGATGTGGTCCACAGAATCCCTAATGCCGCTGACCTGAAGGTCCTGGCGCGCAGTAATGTCGGTCAAAGAGTGTGCTTCGAACCAGGCTGGTAAATCTTCCTGAAACATTGTACTCCACAGTTCTTGAGACGATGGAAAACCCAGCGACATCCAGGCAACTTTTCGGACAGCGAGAACCCATCAGAGAGCGTAGATTCGAGGAACCCATCTGCAAACTCTTCTCCAGTACTGCCACGGCCGTGCAACATTATAGCTGTGTGGGTATGCTCAGACTTAGGTTCGACGATGTGAACTGGGCCAAATCGCTGATCACGACGCATGAGTGTGCGTATGGCTGAGGATGCCTTGGTGCGACATGAAGTTGGGTTGAAGGGCTGCTAAAAGCTGTGCACAGAATCCTAGTGTGTGCCACAGTTGGTGAACGGACGCAGGCCAAAAGATGCGTTGTATCGAGAAAAACATCCATCAGTACTACACGGCGAGTATAGATCAGCTCGTCAGCGTACATACTGTTTGAAATGATACGTTCGCATCGCGCTACTTCTCTCGATATCCATGGATCAACAACGAGCAACGTCATACGAATCCAGACCGGCTGTTACTTCGGTACCTTGTAAAATGTGCACCCTAATAGCCCAATCCCTCACAAATACTCCCCCTCATCAAAATCCCCAAATATCCAATGCACGGGCAGCATGCGCCGCTCCTCCTCAGACTCCGCTGCCTCCAGCGCATCAGCCTTGAGCGTACTTTCACGCCGCCTAATCTCATCATACTGACCTAACGGCACCCACCCTTCCGACCCAATACCGATGACATCCCTACAGGCCTGAAGCTGCTCATCTGCCTCAACATGTGCTGCGTTCAAGCGTATACACTCCTGCACTTCATGGTCCGAGACGGTGATTGGACATGCGTTGTCGTTCGTACGCGATATGACGCTGGACCAATTTTGGCTTAACTCGATCAGGTCGGCTTTGAGAGTGACGTTATCGCCCTCCCAGGGGGAACTCGCGTGCTCAAAGAGTTTGCGTCGCAGCGTGCTGAAGGCGTGGCTTAGGGCGGCGTAGTGCAGCGGATTGAGCTTGGCTGTTTCCATGACATATGTATAATGGAGTTGACGCCGTCGTAGGAGAACGACTTGCTCGAATCGTTCGCGCTCACTGAGTTCGTCGAAGCCGTGTGGTAGTTCGGGATGTGTAAGCGATTCCGAGATCTTGTCGCCGTAGTTCTGGAGACTGTGCGGGATCCCGCATTGCAGGAAGAGTGGAAGCACTGCGCTGTGCTGCCAGTCGATCACACCGGTGATACTGAGATCGTCCGCAACGAATATGTTATTGGGTTGGAGATCGGGATGTCTAAGGATTGGGCGAGTGAGGCTGGCGTTGCCATTCGGTATGATGTGAGGTGTCAGCCTGGCACCTCAGTTCACATGGTACACTGTGGACTGCATCTCCACGTGACTCTTAGTCACTGGCTTACTCATCATGTTGTGTATATAATCGCTCTATGTAGCACTCTCAATACAACAACCTTCTTCTCACATTTGCCCTGTCTCCTACATCCGACATGAGGCACAACCTGCAGGTATTTGTGTAGACACTGTATATGCTCGGATGGCGATACTCTTTGATAGTCGTAGATTTCTCGGCGTAGGCGTTGGAAGGGATGAAGTGGTCTTCCAAGCTTTTCCAGGTATGCAGTCTCCTTCCTAGCTCCAGCCGCAAGCACGGCTGGGGATTCTGTGACTTTTCGACCCTCAGTATAAGTTGTAGATCAATAACAAGCTAGTGCATAGTAATGCATGAGGGGTGATGAATCAATGCGTACATGATCCACGATCGACATCCAGCCTCATTCTTCTTCCATACCATAAATTCAGTCTTGTATCCGGACCAACACAAAAGCCACTATTGGAGGGAAAATCATTCGTAGGAACGTCGACCTTGTTGATTTCCACCTCCAAGTCCTTAGTGTAGTAGAGACTACCGCTTGCCAGAAACTTAAGTGCAAATAGTCGAGACTCTAGTTCCACAAGTCGAGTGACCACGGTCATCCTAGCTTTTTTCGACAGATCGAACCATACATCGCCCAAGTTTGTCCCACGTACTAAATCCGTGAAAATGTACTCAGTACCCGCAGAGTTTTCCGACGTGGCGGAGTAGCTGAAGATCTTGGGGACGGGTATGCCGTTTTTGCGGAGAAAGTGGAAGCCATCATTCATGGTGATTAAAAACGTTCGATTGAAGCCACCCTCACCAAGCTTCTCAAATCGCACTACATCTTCTACGCTCCGGTTGACAGCTGAGGTTGCAAGACACTTGAATTCCGATACGTTGAAATATCGTTCTCGTTCTGGATGGTTTAAGGTATCATTCCAACTGTGTCCTTAGTCAGCAATGAGTGAGCATGACGGAAGGTGGCTCAACTGACATCCACCGCCCGGTTGTATATTCAAACAAGTCAGAAGATTGCTCTCTCGAGTGATTCACGAGAGAATGGATTGACGCTGTGGCAGGTCCCTTGAGTCTGAAGCAAGACGTCACTCGTGAAAAGCAACCGGAAGTTGAAGCGATAGCCAGGCGGCTTCTGTAACATCGGGAGAAGGCCATAAGTAGAATCGTTAGCCATGCCTGCGGACATTCCAGATGTAGGTACAGGGCAAACGTCTCGTCTTGAAGTTGTCAGACATGGTGATACACCATGGTCCTTTGAGGATGTCCAGAGCCTCGGTCCCCCCAATTCCATTCTCAATCTCACGCTAGCACGTCCTGGGCTTAGCGCTACTCGTTCTCGCTCTCCTACTTAGAACCAATACAATAAAATACGATACGAATCCCTACTTCCTCGAATGTGTTGAATTGTTGAGGCTTGAAGATGCGTCAGCTATGTCAATCAGTACACATTCCATACGCTTTCAGATTTCGACGCTTACCTGGGCGACAGCTAACATCATCTGAGCATGTCTAGGAGAAGCTACAAGCACGAGCAAAGAAACAGTTGCAAAATATGTTATCTGAGGTTATGATACCCGAATCAGGCAATTAATCTAGCTACCCCAATGCTAAAGCGCTAAAACCATCCACCCACCCCAAGCAAAACGCCATGCTCCAGAACAACGTGTGAATCGCATTACCGCATCCCACCAAGCCTGCGACGTCAAAAGCGTCCGGCTACACACATCCATTAAACTCAGCCCTTACACGCCCTTGATAGCAACCGTCCGCTCCGAATTCAAGCGCTCCGCATTCCGCTCATGCGACTCCTTCTTGCAATCCTCCAAGCCCTCGCACTTGTGGTCCTCCAGCAGCCGGTGCTTGCCGCAGTAGTGGCCGGAGCAGAAGCCGCAGTCGCCGACGATGCGCTGCGCCGCGTCTTTGCACTCTTTGAAGCTGCAGCGGATCTTCTTGGGCGGCATTCCGCCGCGCAGGGGCAGCGCCATGTGTAGTGTCGAGTTGGGCGCGATGGCGTACGACTCGAGCGTTGAGGAGGGCGAAGACAGGTGCTTGCCGGCGTGCACGATGCGCAGGGTCGAGGGCGTGGCAAGATTGGTGCGCAGGGCGAGGAGGGTGCGGAGGGTTGCGATTGATGTCGATGGGGGGAGCGTTAGGGGTATTGCTGCGACGTTGTTAGTGATGCTGCTCAGAATGAACGGTGATGTCGTTCCGATGCTCGGAACGGATGGAAGACGTACTGGAGTCGCCGGACACAGTCTTGATGAATATCTGCATCGTCTCTTCATTCTCCGAGGCGCTGGAGCTGAGGCTCGAGATGCTGGAGGAGCGGCGCATGATGGCGTGTGTGTGGTTGCGGTGATGACGTTGACGGCGGTGTCGATGGCCGGCTGTGGATGTAGATAACGGAGATAAAGGATATGTGCTTGAGGTTGAAAGGCGAGTGTCGTGTGAGCAGCGAAGGAAGAAAAGTGTAGCGTGATAAGTGCGACGAAGGGAGTATGCGTAATTCACACTAATCCTCTGACTAAGTTCCGCGGCAGGTGAAAGGCAGCGGCGACGAGGTTCAAAGGCTGGTCAGGTTGCAAGGGTGACGCAGGGCGACGGCTCTTCTTTAAAGGAACCTCGCCGCCTGGGCTGGCGCTGCAACTAGGACCTGGGCCTGAACCTGAGCCTGAACCTGAACCTGACAATGCATCATGCATTCGCTCGAATCACGACTTCGGGCTTCTCGAGCCGACATGTGTTCGCAGCTTCTCGCCGCTGACTGCGGGCGGCTAGTTGCACCGCCTGACGCCATGACCGAGCCTCTTCCCAGACTTCCATCACGTTCCATGCGGAATGGCCGATCTGTCTGGCCAAATGCAGGAACGGCACGCGGCTGCTCTCTTTCAGCTCTGATGCTCCCTTTCTTTCTCAAACAAAGTCATATGTTTTCTTCTTCGATGCATGCCGCAGTTGAGTCAAGGACACGGCTTGTACCAAGAATCGCCTACCCTTCCCCCTTGGAGTCGCCGACCCTGCCGCCCATAGCAGGTGACACGTATCTGAGCGGCTACTTGCTGCAACAATGGTAGACTTGTGACATGGCTATTCTAGATGCGTGTCTCATGCAGGGCCGTCGCTTGTGGCGGTGTAACACGTGGACTGCAGGCGAGGAGCCCGGCAAGGGCGTTTCAAGCCCATCTTGATTGGAAGGATGCGCATCTCGGTGGCATCTTGTGCGATCAATGCACGATGCGCGATGCGTGGGTTAGTGTTGTGGTATTGACGATGGTTAGAGAGGCCTATTGACGTCTAAGCAGTATGGTCGCACGTCCATCTCAATGGTCTGCGCTACCTCGGAACCTCAATGCTACCATGCACCAAGCCGGTGCTTTTCTGGTCAGAGCATGAACATTCAATTTCCTGTGCGACGTCTCTCAAGATCGGTGCAAGGTGAGACCATGGTTCTGGTATCTTGATACTAAACATGGCGAAGCGACTGCCCTGCCATACCTACGTGGGCTTTCCTGCAATATTTGCACCGATCACCAGAGTACCAATATTACGGAGGGCCTCTAAAAGCAATATTTCGCCACGTTCATGGTCTGCCACGGTTCGTGCTGCGGAAAGTCACCACGACGATGTTCCACTTGGACTCGGGGTTTGACATGTGACGGTCCGTGACATCTCACAAAACACTCCAAGTAACACTACGCACTCTACCAAAACTGATAAGGCGAAATCGACAACGCTTCTTCTGTGTCTCTACCCACGCACCAACACCCAATGTCGAAGCAAAGGAGTCTCAGTCACACATACGCAGACACCAACCTGAACCAACGAGTCATTGACCAAACCTCTTCATGAATTCACCTCTCAGAGTTGAACTCGTTCAAAACGACAGGCCTCAACACCCGATCCCTGGTATCAAATGTTAACAAAAGCAATGCTATCAACCATGCCAGACGCCCCAAAACCGCAATCATCATTCCCGTCGAATAACCACCCGACAGACCATGCGACTCGCACAGAAAATGCCCGTATCGCAAAATCATACCGTACAAATGTGTCCCTCCTTCCACCTCTCATGACAACACACATTCATCCTCCACACATCACAACATCCCATCTCCACACAATCCTCACTCTGCTCTATCACCACCCACTCTCTCACTCTCTCCCTCCTCACACACCCATCCCAGTCCCAGTCCTCAAACTCCCCTACCACCCTCCCTCCCCCCACCCACTCAATCGATAATCGGCCCCGCAGCATAATACTCCGCGCGCGGCGGCGTTTTCCAAATATACATGCTCCATATCCACGGCTGATCAATGACTACAAGCCAAAGCGCAAACACCATGAGGACCGCGAAAACGAACAGCAGTCGCCGCGCAGTCGTCGGTAATGTATTCTGCGGAGGACGTGTGTGCGTCGCTGGGTTTGGTAGACTTATAAGTAAGTCTGGATTGTGAGGCTGGATTGTGGATGTAGGTTCATAGATGGCAATTTTGGAGGTCGCGAGGCGGTACATGATGGATGGGTACGGGCGTTGAAGATGGGAGTGTAAAGCTGCGTGGGGCTGGGGTGTTGGACTTTGTATAGTGGGGTAGGGTAAGCGCGACGTGCGGCGTAGTGAGGGCAGCTGACAGGTGTTGGAAGCACGTGTGTGGCGTGTGGTCGTTGAATTCTTACAATAGATTGGAGTTTGGTAACGCAACAACGTCACTATGTAATCCTTTCACGTGCTGGTATACTTGATACTATCCTACACATCCCCCCCATCTACAACATCGACTTCGGGAAATTCTTATACGCTTGTCTCACGCCCAGATCTCCCAAGATCTCCTCCGTTCCACCCAGAATCGCGTCGAATTTATATGTGCGGTGGAATTGCTCTACAACGCGTCCCATGCCTGTTTGCGTCAGACCGCGCCCACCGAAGATATTGACCGCCTCGTCGGCAATCTCGTGAGCGGAGCGCGTAGCAAAGGACTTGAGTAGCCCAATAGGTCCGCCAAGGTGTTTCGATTGCTGGGCATAGCTCATGTGGCACATCTGGTAAGCGATGGATTCGAGCCAAGCTTGGTTTGCCTCGACGTGAGATATCATTTTTGCGAGTCTGCGACACGAGAGGTTAGCGGAAGTCATGTTGTGCAAGATGCGGGGATGGTAGCATCCGATGGAGTGCACGGGTAGTACAGATGTGTGTGGGACGGGAACTTACTTTTGTCGAATAGCTGGCTGCTCGATGAGTTTCTTGCCAAAGACCATGCGCTGGTTGCACCACTTGAGGCACTCTTCGACGACGGTGCGAGATTGGCGGATCACGGCGCAGGCCATCATGAAGCGCTCATGGTTGAAGTTCGACACTGGAGAAAGTTAATTCTGAGCACAGCGAACTATTGCGTAAGAACTTACTGATCACGACAAAACCTTGGTGCTCCTTTCCGAGCAGACCTTCCACTGGCACTTTGGTGTTGTTGAACTCGACAAATGCCGTACCTGCTGCGGTGGAGTAGCTTGTCTTGATCAACTTCGTCTCGACTGTATCGTCGCGCGGTACGAGAATGACAGAGAAGCCGCTGTCGGTCTTGCAGCCAGTGACAAAGTAGTCGCAAAACATGCCGTTGGTGATCCACTTCTTGGTACCGCGAATGATGTAGTGCTTGCCGTCCGGTGTAAGCTCAGCCGTTGTCCTCAGTCCAGCGACATCTGAACCAGCAAAAGCTTCAGTAATGGCTAGACATATCTTCTTCTTGCCCATCAACACCTCGTTGACCACTCTTGTCTTGAGCTCGCTGTCAGGCATCCACTGCAGCACTGCTGTCAAGGAGATCATCATGCCAGCCATGTTGCCATCCTGGAAGCCTCGAGCATTCGCACGCACACCTTCTTGCGCCTGTACGAGATCGTGCAGATAGTCGAACTCTTCGCCCTTGACCACACCCATCAGGTTCTTGCCATGCAGATGCTTTCCAGGCCCGAGGCGCATAGCCAGGATGTCATTCGCAGCCATCTTGTCAATCAACTCCTGGCTGATATACTCGCCACTCTTTTCCTTCTCTTGCGCCTCGGGCGTGATGTGCTCATCGGTGAACTTTCGTATCTCCTTCTGCAGCTTCCTGTGGCTCTCCTTAAAGTATGGGCTCTTGAATTGGGGTCGGAGCCATAGCGGTTCGGCGTAGGGTACGGGGCTCAAATCACCAGCCTTGGGAACAATAACCTCCGACTTCTCGCCTTCTATCGTACCGATGCATAGCTCGTCGTACTTCTGTAGGACTTCCTGTCGATGGAGGTTGTAGAATGCAGTGGTAGCGTCGGTACCGGCTACTTGCTCGAGGACGACGGAGCCGCCGGGATGCGCGTCGACGAAGTCGGTCAAGTCGTAGACTTTGTGGTCGACGATGCACCAGAGATCGTCTGGCTTATTGTGCTGTGCGACGGACCCGCGCGTGAGGGATTCGTGAGGCATAATGGCTGGATAGGCTGATAAGGCTGGTAGGGGAGGCAAAAGACGCAGTTAAACAAGTAGTAAGATGAAAGGGGAGGAAGCGCTTTCACTACATTTTGCGATTAGAAGACGTCTGGCCTCGGTCTAGCTGACAGACTAATCCTCTCCGCGCGCATGCTCCGCGCGATTGAGTCGCGCGTGGGCGAAAGCTGGGGTAAGAGCCGAGGCACATCAGCAGAGTCACTCGCCTTCCTATTGGCTGTTACACGCTTGATCCAACGGACCACTGGGAACAATTATTGTGCTGATCTCAAATCGCTGCGAGTCTATACAGGCTGTGCAAAATCGAACAACGTTGGAATAGGAATGCGAATGAGAGTAAATATCTATCAAGTTAATAACGACCGTCCTATAGCGACGAAGTATGGTATCAAACAGACTCCAAGAAACCCTCATCCATACAGTGGGTAGAAATAATACATGCCATGATGGCTCATAAACGCTCCAAGCAGTATTCAGTCTGAATCCTATGACCAAGTGGTACCGCAACGAAAAGAAAAGAAAAGAAAAGAAAAGAGCAATTCACCACCCTCCCCGAACCCTCCTCACCTTCTCCCTGCCACCAATCCTCCCAGCAGTGATCCGTCGCACCCATCGTCGTATCGCCCATCCTCTCGCAAGTGCCTGGAAAGCCAGGACATCGCTCTGCAGCTGCTGTCTCCTGGCCTCCAAGATGCCCTTCCACTTCCTTTGGATGACCGTAGCAGCATCGACAAGACGCTCTCGTGCCAGTGCAACAACAGCACAGTCATGTGCAATCTTCATAAGAGCAACGCGCTGGCTGGTTTTGCGGCGAGCCAAGCGTTGGCGGAATGCGCGTTGAATTGTCGATGCGGCGCGATGTTTGAGGCTGAGTGGTAAGAGGCGGCAAGCGAGGAACGAGAGTGTCAGAAGAGTAAAGTCTTTTGATGGGATAGAGCGTGCGGATGTGTGTTGCGGTGTGAAGAGCGCGATGAAAGAGTTGGAGCAGCCGACAGCTTTGAGCTTGGCCGCGAGTCCCAGTCTACTGTTCTCCAGTTCCGGAGCAAGTGCGGAAGGTAGGTAGGTGTCAACGATGACCTCTAGGACCTTCGAGTCTGCGAATGAGGTTGTAAGGTTCGTAATACGAATTCCATGCATGCGCGCAATGGACCGTGACCAGGAGAGCAAGAGACGCTTATGGTATTCGACGCCGGTCAGCTCTGTGGTGGCTTCCTCTTCATCCGAGTCGAGATCGCGCTCTTCGTAGTTGTCGCGGTTGCTGTACCAATGCTCTCGGAACGCATCCGTCTCCTTCACGATCTGTGACCAGTCAACCAGGCTTCCGAGCCCGCACCTTCCGACAAGTGACCACAAGAGGCTGAGAGTCTTTTCGCGGTGTCCGTCGACGATGTCCTCAGCTCTGATCCCACCAACGACCTGATTCGGAATGCCACGTACGCCATCAAGAGCGGATAAGGCAATCTGCACATTGTAGACCTTTTGTGGGCGACCAATAGCAGGATACTTGAGATGTTGTGAGAGCACCCAGCTTTCCTTGTCAGCAAAGTCGCTCGTAAGGTGCTCGCCATTAGGCATAGAAACGGTGACTGGGTTTTCTCGTTGTTCATCTCGATTTGACGTCGGGTATAGAAGTAGTTCCACGAGACGAGTCAGGGTGATACCGTCGCGCAAATCGATCGCGATGTTGTCGATGTGGTAAGTATACTCCTGGAGTGGGTATTGAGCATGCTCGACTTTGAAGCTGAGATGATGTAGCGGTCGTGTGATGTCTCCAAGCGACGGTAGCAGCAGGTTCGAAAGCTGGTGCAGCACCTCAACAGATGTCTTGTGTGGGGATGCGGTCTGGAAGAGACATCCCGGCAGGTCATCCGTGGTCTTTGCCTTATCAAGTAAAAATACGAGCATCAAACTACGCAGTGCGGTGCGTCTCCAGGACCAGCCTTGAGAGCCAAAATCGTCATCCCCACGAGCAAAGCTAGCGATGCTTCCTGCCCCTGACTTTACGCGAACCGCATCCTCATTCTTGATCAAAAAGGCGTCCAAGAACTTCTCAATCGCGCGTCGCTCAGCCCGGAACATCCTCGATCCATCATCAGAATTCGTGGAGCCGGTCGAAAGTCTACAAGGTGTGGCGATCTGTCGTCCAATGACGGTCTCGGCAGCAGCTCGAAGTGCATTGAGATCGTAAGTCTTCGTCCACAGGTTCAAGAACTTCTTTCGTAGTCCGACATCATCCTTCAGCCTGAGTGTCTGTGCCAAAAGGTCTTTGGGTATGCTTAGCGCACCGTAGTGCAGGGAGGCTTGTAGACGCTTGTGCAAAGTCGGCATCGATGGTTCATGGTATATGGCAAGCATCTTCTTCCTCAATTCCTCTGGACTCTGCTCAGCATTTGGATCCCTGCTTGCTGAGTCGAATACAGAGTTCAAGAGTTGAGTAATGGCAACCTCCTGGTAGGTGAGCCAATTGTCCTCATACATCTCAGGACGAGTCAGATCCTCTGCCAGTACTGGGTACTTGTCCTTCTTTTGTTGCGGTTGGCCGACGATGTGCATCATGCTGACCGTGGGTTGGGCTCTCTCTGTTCTTGGCCGGCGTAGTGCAGTAGGGGGCGACTTGTTGGTGTGGAACGGAGACGAGGACAAGGGCGTGCGGCTGTTAGACTTCGCAGTCTTTGCTCTTGCAGCCTTGATTGTCTCCTTCAGAGCCGCCCTGCTGCTCGCCATCGAGGCCGTGCCGTCAGCGCGAGCCTTGATCGCTTTCGCTGGAGACTCATCATAGCTTGTCTGTGACCGTGGTCGCTTCTGGGATCCACTGGTCTTCGTCCTGGTCTGGCTTGTCTCGGGTTTTCTTGACGTGTTGAAGTGAACCCTCGAGGCAGGTTTGGCAACTTCTTTCTTCGTGTCGGCTTTGGGGAAGTTTATCTCGATGATTGTGTCCGCCCCTTTCTTTTCAATGATCTCAACGCCAGGAGGCAGGTTCTCTTTTCCACCACCGGAACCGATCACGTCACTACAAAATGAGACACTCTGTAGCGATCGTGTAGTGGAGATTAAAGGGCCTCGCTTGGGTGGCGCAGCCAGTGACTTCCTGGGAACTTTTCGCTCCTTCTTAAGTGCTGGGACCAAGTTCCCCTCTTCTTCTGATAGAGTCACCAAGTCCAGGCCAATATCTGGCGAGTTCTGCCTCGTGTTACGCGCCGCATGCGTGGACTGTCCGGGGTGGATGGTCATCATGGTGGTGTCATCAGACGGAACATAGATAGTTCTGCGTCGCGGATCCTTCTTAGGACCCTGTTTCCGGAGCTCTCTCCTCTCCAGTGCATCCTCACGTAGCTGCACAGTGGCGTTGACATCGCTGCCCTCCCGCTCCTGGAGCATATGGGAGACGCGTCTTCGATGCGGCTTAATCGACGGCGGTTCCTGGACGCGAGGCGCAGCTTTGGGTATCCGTTGCGCCGGTTGCGCGAGCATTGTGGATCGTTTGGTTCTCGTGCCTTCTGGCATAGCAGACGCGCGACTCCGCCTTTTTATATCAACAGCTGCTTGCTGTTCTTCTTCCTGCGCGACATCTTCGAAGATGTCGAGGGTTGGATCGAATGCCGGCTTCTTCGTGTTGCGCATTGGTCGTCGCGGTTTCGCGTGGTGAAGACTGGATTTTATCTCTCTCGTGTATTCGATGTTCGCCGTGGTGTCGTCTGTGGCGTAGCTGGGCGCGTAGGCAGACTGATGCCCATAGTCGTAGTAACCGTGCGGAAAGGATAGATTGGGGGCAGGGCACGGCGTGCCTGCGGTATATCGGTACATGTTCGCGTGTTGAATGTTGCCAATGTGGAGCTCCGGCGCATAGGTTTTGGAGGCTTTCGTCCAAGGGAGTCCAAGATTGAGATGTTGGCGTTGGCGCTTAGCCGGAACGGAAGCGCACAGACACGGACGCGATGTTGTCAAAATATGCGCTAGCCGTTGCTGAGGAGACCATGACTGAAACATCGATGCGCGTCATCGCGAACCAGACGTCAGCTCTACTCCAAAGATCCGAATAACCTTTCGCTATAGCCTATGCACGAGAGGATCCCGGATCGCATATACAGTGAGTGTGAGGTTGGCTGTGCGCAGATCCTGCAGACCGTCAACACATTGATGAAGAGCCCGAAGAGAGCGTCATATCATCATCCCCATGAATCGCCATTCCAAACTTCGAGAATCGGCCGGCTTCCAGGTTACATCCTCGTCTTTTGGACGTGGCTGTAAGGAAAGTCGCAACACCTGAATCACGTGGGTCCCGCGAGTCATGAGAGCCACTTGAGCCCTCTACCAACAACAACAATCCTTCTCTCCATCATATCCATTATATCCATCATATCCATCGCAATTCGAATATCGCTCACCGTATTCTTTGTGTACTTGTTCTGCTATCAAGCGAACGATGACTTCTATTTGATCCTGGAGCATGGTCTCTCGTTGCTATATCTTCTTAGGGTGCGTTCTAGCTCCTGCATGCGCGGTACGATTGACAAGGCAGAGTGAACCTTCACCACAGTCTCCTAGCCCTGTCTTGATTTCACCCCTCCAACATCATCGTATACGCCTATATCCAGCCCCTATCACAACACCGTACCCGTAGAGGAGCGTGTAAGCGTCACATAAACCGCCCCCACTTCAGCCTCGTACGGTTCAGCCTTCCGCAACTTGCCACCCTGGGTTTGGATCTCAAAGTCGCCAACTTCCCACCAAACTCTTGTTCGTAACGCACAGTTCTGTCTACTCACACTTGAGATCTACCGTCTGGCAATGCTACCGATTACATCATGGGTAATTGCGGAAGTTCTCTGGACTGTACAAAATGCTACCACGTAGTCCCAACCGAGGGATGCGAGACCGAGTTGAAGATCAACGCAGATATAGCAGGCATCGGTGTGAGTTCGTCTGCTCATGGCTGATAGGTCGCGCTTATTCGAGTACAGGTCCTCATCTCATTCTACTTCAGCGCCATAGCAATTTTGCTTGTCGTTCTCTGGGGGTACTTTACAGAGACCTTGCCGCCGGATCTGTTGTACCCGACGGATTTCTTCATTTTGGGCATGATTAAGAGCTTCCTCCGTCGTCTCAAACGATCACCGTCAACAGCAGAACAAGCCTCAAGCCAAGCATCAAAGCACAGGCGGAGCATGGCCTTAGTCGCGTTTCTCCAGGTCCTCAGTGACCAGCAACTCGTAACAGGGTTTGCCATTATCATTGCGGCACTCTCCAATCGATGTCAGATATCTCTTTACGAGCTGCACGTTGTCACTTCCTTGGCATACTTCTCGGCGACGTCGCATGCCTGGTCTCTTGATCTTCTTCGAACCTACCTTTACCAGCATGTCTGGGCCAGGAACTGTCGTGTACTGTTCACTATACTCTTTCTCTCACTGTTCACGTTCATCTACATCCTGGACCATAGCGTCGTGAGGGTGGGGGGAAAGGTATCCGCAAGCACTGAACACAGGATGGCGGGCTACAACGCTGGTATGACTGTTCAGTGCTTATTCTTAGGAGGCAATCCACGGAAGCCATACGACAAAAATTGGAGTAACGTCGTCATTATGCTCAGTATCTTGGCGCTCGTAGTAGGGAAGCACTCTTCGGCCATGAGAAGACTGTATATAGCGCCTCCGACTACGGATCTTGCCCAGCAACATGGCTCACACAGCAAGGCTAATACCATGTTGGCATACTGGATACACATTCAGCACGGCATACCATTATCTGAATCTCGGGAAATCGTGTCTCGTTCTTGCATAAAGCACGATTCAACTTCGAGGCGTAATTTCTGGACACTATATTTGGAAAGCTATCTTTCGAAGCTACCCGTATGGATCTTTCAATTTGCCTACGGAACCAAGAGTACTATACAAGCAGTCTGGGGTGCTGATCTCTCAGTATCCGACGATATTCAGAATCTAGGATTTGGTCAGATCGTGGCAATAGGAATGCTAGTGCTCCCGATACTGGCATTCGTCCAGATCATCAATGGTATGCAGACATATGGCATAGGCAAACAATTGAGACTAACTCACATCTAGAACAAAAGAGGCATGATTTAGCCACAACCGCTAAGCCAAATCAGAGTGCGACTGATGTGGTGGTAGAGCAAAATGCGCATGCGACAACAACAGCTCGCGCACCATCCATTTCCGAAGCCCACATCGTAGCGCAAACCTCTGCATCAGCACCAGGAGTGAGAGCAAGTTCACCAACCGTGGAGAAAACAGCTACCATAGGGTTGACTCCCCTCAAGCCACGTTCAACGGCGTTCCTCAATGTCAAGCCGGGAACATCCACAGCAGCGGGCCTCGGCTGCATCGCATGCTGCATATGCACAACATGTCTACTACTGGTGCTCGCCACAGTGCTGTACAATAATCTCCTAGCCTACATAATCATGCCACTCGCGTTGGGCGGCATGAAATTCCTTACCGCCTGCGCAAGAAAAGGCTCTCAGCACAGTCATGTGAACGACGAAATCAGAGAACGTAAGCGAGCACAGATGGCGTCACCGCATATTAGCCCGCAAGCTTCGGTGAGAACGTCGATTGCGACAAGACCAGATTCGTCGGCATCCAATCCCATTCCTTCTACTGGAACATCAGCACCAGCACCTGTCTCGTCACCAGCGCACGCCAGTACTTGGGGAAAATCTGCAACACCTACCGCGGTGAGTCGGGACCAGAATTTTGATCCACCGCGCAGACAGGATACGGAGGCAGATATAGGCCTCGTGCCGGTACGAAGGAGAGGCAGCCTCTAGAGGAGGCGACGCGTGCGCGCTCTCGGAACCCCCGATGTGAGCCCAGTCGTTGAAACGGGTGTATCCATTGAAGCTAGAGGATCGACACTACTTGAATACCAAGACGTACCTTTCCGCAGCTTGCTTGTTTTGCAAGAATTATAATATCGCATGTCAGTCATTATCCACAGCTTATTCCGGAGAGAGAAACTCGCCAAAAGCGATGTAAATGCAAAGAGTTCTCAAATCAATATATACTACATAAATTCCTCGTCAAGTCTTCCAGCCAAAAGCCCTCCACTTGTATTAACACCCATTACCAATCTAGCAAAACGCGCCATCAAAGCCCCTGTACTCAATGTTCTGTACAGTCTCTGTCGCCTCTCCAACAGCCCATTTTCGCAACAAAAACGACAAACAAGGTCGAGCGATCAAACGTCTCGATACATTCGTAATTTGACACTCGTGGCACACTCACAGCGCGGCGAAAGTACGTGTGGAGATAGATAGACTCTACTATAACGTAGAGTGGATCCATGGTCTCAGCACGCATGCTGGGAGTTTAATTGCACGTCTTTGTAGGCTTTAAGATGTAAGTTTCTGAACAGATCAGTGTTGAGCGCAATAGTACGTACTAAGGAATATGAATCGTCTATTTGATGCTCGTCTCAGAGCTTCTAGGTCCTGAAACGCTTGCGGGTGTCGGATGACTAGAGCGATGAATGTTGCGATGCAAGGTCGTTTGGGTCAAGCTGAGAGACTGTGGGCGGTGCCATTTAGTCGCCAGCCTGACATGCATGTTATACTTTCGCGGCTATGGCGTGTCTTACGTAGTAGTGTGACCGGCAACGGGTATAAGTCCCTAGCAAGATCTGATGATAATGGCGTGGATGCGTGTACATTCGCCGTCTAGAGCAGCTTCTTGATGTCCGGGTTGAGAATTCACCCAAGCACGATGGCGCGTCTACTTCCAGGAAAGTACGTGCGCAGATGAGACACGTCTTTGCAATAATCGGCCATCAGGTTCGCATCGTACGGGCTGAATGTCTTGCCATGTAGGTCGATGCGCCCGATTCTTTCCGTGTTGCCATGTCTGGTACCAACCACGAGGCCGTAGATATTGTTCAGCACTATGCACTCGAAAGTTTGCACTTGTAAAACCGGCTCTGTGCCGAGAAAGGGTGTTACGGATGAAGTCAACTTGAGTATCCAGTAGTAGGAGACACCCTCAACTTCTCTGGAGTTTTGCGTGCAGTCAATGTATCTAGGATAGCTAGAGGGATCGAAACTGATTTGGAGAATCTCGGCTTCGATGCGAAGGAAGTACGTGTATATCGAAGCTTCGTTGTTTTTGTCTTCAAATATGCTCTGCGCGAGTTGAGCCGTGAGCATTTCGAACGTGCTGTCTGTTCTCATGACATCAACACGCGCGAAGGTATCCCTCTCTTCTAGTGGATAGCCTGGCTTCAAAGGCCATAACGTCACATGGCCAATCCAACCACTCCAGGACCAGCTAGGGAAGCCGTCTCTTCGCTTTAGTCGTATCTCGGGATCGTGAAGCCATGAGAGTCCGAATGCTAACGTTGTGTATAATAAGCTCTGGGGTGTGTATCCGGTCAAGTTCCAGGCCTGGCGTTCCGCGTTTGAGTATCTACTGTATCCCTCTGGACTCATCGGTAAGCCCCAATGCTGTTGCACCGGCTCCATGTCTTTTGAAAACGAGGCAAATAAGCCCCTCAAGGCATTGAGAACATCGGACTGATTAGTAAGATCTCGCTGAGTGTATAGCTGGATATGTGCCCATAGTTTCAGCCGGGATCGCGGGCGGCCAGGTCGGCTACGGAAAATGTCGGTTGAGTGATCTGGAATATCACTATCTTTCAAGCCCATCGCTTCGCATTGTCTGCAGGTATTGCACTCAAATAGCACTTGTTCATTAGTAAAAGTCAGAAGTCGACGTGAGAAATGCGCTTCCTGATACGTCCATCCTCTGGTGGTCCACTTCGAGTTGAGTACAGACCGTTGCATCTCTCGGGATCCCGAGATCCACGTTCTGTTGTTGATTGTAACAGTAGGATGCCCGACTCGATGTCTTGGGCCGATTCCAGGAAGGCCAAACTCTGCATCGTTGCCAGCTGCAGCGACAATCGTGACAAATGCTCCTTTATAGATCAAATCCATTGAAGATAACTGCATCAGTAGCGCATGCTGATCGGTAGACTGATCGATGCAATACTTGTCCACCCAGAGATAGTTGAAGCCCAGCTCCATAGCGACGTTGATTGCACCTTCAATTGTTCTAGGCAGCACTTCCGGCAGAACAATCATAGGCTGAGGGCAAGGAGGATCTATGGTGGTACCAGAAGGTTCTCCCCAAACGTAGCTAAGTGCAGCGTATTCGAAAGTTGCTGGCGGCTTAACAATACTTCTTCGTGAACAATCAATGACCCTGAAGCTTGGTATAGCGATTATGCTCGCCAGAAGTCCCAGATCTGGCTCTGAGCAGAGCTTCGTGTGTTTTTCCCTGCAGATTTTGATCCAAGTCCTAATAAGTCCAAGGTCGGGTGTGCGTGGGTTTGGTGGTTGGTACGTTATTGGGACGAGCAATTCATCGGTACGACCCACGGACCCAGGAGGGCGGGAAGCACCACTTCTGTAGATACGATCGAAAGGCATCAAGAACACATCCCGGTGTAGAAACTTGCGATATTTGGCCGATTTTAGCGTTGCGAACTGATATTGCCCATACGAACGCAAGGAAAACCGAGCACTTCTGCCCACCGCTTCGCCCATCTTTGTTCCGTGCACAGCTGCGTCGAAGAAACAGCACATTGGACAAGATGAGCCTTGTACGATTTGTAAAGCTTTCCCAAACCGATCTAAAGGTGGACTTCCATCGACAATGTCTTCCAGGTTACAAGCTCTACACTGTGCGCAAAAGTCAGCGCTGGTGTAGTTCCGGGCTGTAATATCGTCTTGTGAGTCTCTACATGAAACGTCCTCGTCCTCCATCAGCCGATCTTCTTGCTCTGACATTTCGCGCGATTCTTGTGGGCTATACAGGACGGCTGCCAATGTTCTGGGTGCTGGAGACTTCCTGAAGATGGAGTCGTAACAGTCCACGAAGTTTCCAGTTATGCAAGGTTCGATAGCGGAACGTCGTCTTCAGGTTGGAGACAGAGGTGTTGATGTTCAACGCTGAAGGCTGGCCAGGCTGCAAAAGTGCCATGGCCGGCGTCGATGCAGCCGCAGCAGGCTGAAAATTACTCAGGTTGGCACGAGGCTGAACTACAACTGCATAGCCAATCAATGACGCATGGTACTGTCGGTCAAGGATGCTCACTTTACTCAAGTGGCAAGGCGGTTTTGCGCATACTGGTGATATTCTTAATGTAAGTTGTAGTTGTAAAGTCAGATATGTTCAAATATTGGGAAGGTTCGGTTCAGGCTAGTGTGCCCAAGCCTAGGAGTGCAGGGTCATTTGACTGCGTCCTGGAGCAAACGAGTGAACAGACCAGGGAAACTTATGTATGCTCGTATGCGCCAATGTGTACCATGATAAGTAACAGCTTTCATGTAACAAAATTGATGGGTTCTTCCAAGATCTGCCAGGGCACTTTCAACCCAGTGCGATTCCAAGCGATGTACCCCGAGGCAGGCGGATAACTGCCATAGCTTGGCAGCAAGGGCAATTCCTCTTCGCACAGCCGCGCAATACCCAATTTGCTGTCTCCGTCATCTCAACATTCCTGCTCTACGGCTTGGGTATATGAATAGTCTTGCTAACCATCAAACACCCGTGCAGCACAAACATGGCGACAACCGGGTGGAACTCAAACACAGTGCCCTCCAGCCACAGACCCATGGGAATCTGAGCAAGCGTCCAGCCCTTGTAAACCCAGTAACCCATGATCTGCACAAGTATCAAAGACATGGGAATCGGTGTGCCCTCGAAGTACCGGGACTTTCCAGTCTCGTCTTTGGGAACCATGGCGACGGTCACGTTGAAGCGCGCGAGACGTGTCAGACCGCAGAGAACGAAGAAGGTGAGGAGGAGGTGATCGATAGGCGTGCGGAGACCGAGACTGAAGGCGGCGGCAGCGGGACCGACACCGAAAGAGACCTAAACGCGAAAATAGTCAGTAACAGTCTTCTCCCGTAGTAAAGGATGTTGCGGGACGTACCAAATCGGCGAGAGAGTCTAGCTCCTGGCCCATCAGACTGGCCTTCTTCCTCCACCTGGCGACCTTGCCGTCCATGAAGTCGAAGAACAGGCCGAGCGGCACAAAGCCGAGGGCGAGGTAGAGGTTCGTATAGTTGTGCGGGTCATCTTGGATGCAGTAGCGGAGCGATGAGAAGACGGACATGACACCACAGAAGCCTGGAACCGCTATTAGCACGTGTTCGCGTCCTTTTCATTGTTGGGAAATTTTGTACCATTCAGCTCGGTGATGAAGTCTGCCAGATGCAGAGCGCGAACGAGGGAGAAGTGGCCGGCTTCCTGGGAGAGAAGACGCGCTTGCTTGTCTTGCGCTACAAATTTCATCAGCACCTCTTCTGCGTCTTCGGAGCGTATATTACTCACTGACGTCCTTCGCGGGCGGCATCTCGTCCTTGGGGCCTTGCGGCGCGCCGTTTCTTCTAGACATGCTGCCTGAAGTGTGACTACTGTATCGATGTAGCAAAGTAAGAAGCCAAGAGGTCTTGGCTGGGAGTGATCTAGGAATGAAGATCGAGGGGATGTATTGGGTCAAGGGTCTAGGAGCAAAGAAGTGCGGGTGTGCCTGTTGTCTATGTCACGGAAGCCAGTGACGTGCAGCGGCGGTTTGTTCAAGTTTGGCGAGACCTCGTGCGTCATCCTTCTAGAGCTGGGACCAGCCACAGCCGCCGACCGCCATGTGATTTGCCAAGATTTGCAGCTTCGCATGCATCTGCGACAGGGTGTTTTCGGGCATTTCTTGATTCAGATGTTTCTAGCTGCATGTTTCGGTAGATGAGCGAGACGCGCATTCAATTTGCCGCTCTATAGTCCTCAGTACTATTGTCTCAGTTATAAACTGTAAAGAATAAAAAAAAACTACAAGCTAGCGATCATAACATGCACGGCAATTTCGAGTGCATTGGATCTAAACTTGAAGAATTTATTGACATATGGGCGATAACCATGACCCTCTGAACAGTTCCCAACGTGGCGCCATATATCGCATCTTTTACATGAACCTAATTGCAACGCCCAAACGCCGTAGAACGATGATCGTGGTATCGGCTGGTGATCGTCGTGGTACTCAAAGGTACATCAGCAAGGAGAAGTCGTCGGCTCATCTTGCAGCGCTGAACGCGACAAAGCGAAGCGCACCAGCGACCGTGCAGTGCGCTCAGTACCCTCCACGTCCGCGTCCTCCAAAGCCACCACCACCTCCGCGACCACCTCGTGAGAAACCACCGCTGCCTCCGCCTCTTGAGAAGCCGCCGCCGCCTCCACGGCCACCGCTGAAGCCTCCTCGTGATCCGCCACGTCCACCACGATCGCCAAATCCACCCCGTCCACGGGGCGCACCGCGACCACGTCCTCGAGGCGCGCCTCCGCGACCGCCGGCACCGGCAGGCTTCTTGACCCTTGCGACGCCTCCGACTGGTTTAGGCTTTGGTAGGAATCGATCGAGCGGGAGCAGCTTGTCGCCACCAATGTAGAACTTGTCGCCAGCTTTGAATGACTTCGCTTGTATGCCTTCTTGGGGCTTGATCGTGAAGAAGACCTGGTTCAGTGGGCCGAGGATCTCGTCGACTTTGCCAATAGGCGTCTGCAGCCGTGTTAGCGGCATGTCCTCGCTGTGAGGTTGCGAAAGAGTGTACCTTGTTCTCCAAGTAGACTGGCGCATTGAAGTAGGGGATCTTGGTGTTTATGGATTCGCAGAACATTTCGTTCTCGACGTCGTGCACGAATTTACCCATTTCTAGGGTGTGTTAGCAGCGTCTTTCTGGGCTGCAGCATGAACGCATACCGAACACTTGATCTGGAGGGCCGAAAGATGAAGCACCTCCGAAGCCGCCACGTCCTGAGCATCAATTAGCTAGAGCTCCAGCGCCAGCTGCGCGCAAAAGCTACGCACCTCCACGAGGAGTGAAACCGCCCCTTCCACCGCCAAATCCGCCTCCGCGACCTCCTCTGGGTGTGCCTCGAAATGACATGTTGTATGCGATGTGTGTTGTGCAATCGGTGTGCGGAGCTCGATCTTCTCGTAGTAGCAGCAGCTAAAGTTCGCGAAGAATTCTTTGAGTTGCAGAATCCGGCCAATCGGTGTCACGTTTCGCCGACCCACTCTTTCCGCGCGCAACCCCACCAGATGCGCTGCCAAGACCATAGTGGGATGTCGCGCGCCCAAAGCAATCCAAAATTGTAATCGAGTTGAACATCGCAACTATTCCAAACTTGAACCTCAGAATCAACCCGAGCCAATTCAGCTTTTGACGTTGTAACACAATTGTCAGACTTACGTCACGTTGTGAATATAGCACTTGGCGCATTGCTTGAGTCAGAGCTGCCACTTATATTGCCCAATTCCGCTTCCGACTCGACAAGCAACAGCAAACATGGCGGAAGCGGTCAAAGATACCATCAATCAGGCGGTCGAGGGCGTGAAGAACCTCGCAGTATCAGCCGAACAAAAATCTCCCGCAGACGCCAAAGCCCCAAAGCCTAAGAAAGAGAAGAAGGCCAAAGGTGGAGATGGAGATGGCCGTCCTCTCATGATCGACCCAGCTCCAGCGTATATCGACCATCGCATACAAATCTTGTGAGCGAAAGTTCAAACAAGTTGTTCTTCATGGTCTAACAGTTACCAGCGAGAAGCTAAAGGCCAAGTATGACGAGGAGGTCGCCCAGAAGCCCCGCGGTATGCTTCTCCACCTCGACTACGCGTCAAGTTCCTCCGCTAATGCGCAAACCTATTGACAGAGAACATCAACATCTCACTCGGCGACGGCAAGATCATAGAGGGGCAGTCATGGGCCACCAGCCCAGCAGACATCGCCCGAGGCATTAGCAAGAGCTTGTTTGAGCGCACCGTAATTGCGCGTCTCGACAAGGGTACACCGGATGAGACGCTTTGGGACCTCGAGCGACCCCTAGAGAAGAGCTGCAAGCTGGAGCTACTACCGTTCGATGATCCAGAGGGCAAGAAAGTCTTCTGGCACTCGAGCGCACATATTCTGGGAGAGGCCTCGGAACGGAGATTCGGCTGCGATCTGTGCATTGGTCCTCCAATCGAAGATGGCTTCTACTACGAGGTGAGAATAATGACTAAAGATCATTGGACATGCGCTTACCCGCACAGATGGCACTACCAGAGAAGGCTGCGGTCGAGCAGTCCGACTACAAGCCCCTCGAGACCATCGTCAACACCATCGTAAAGGAGAAGCAGATTTTCGAGCGGCTTACACTCTCCAAGGAAGACTTGTAGGTCTCATTGCAACATCAGAGCATACATCACTGACCATCCTAGGCTCGAGATGTTCAAGTCCAATCCTTACAAGCAGCACATCATCAAGGACAAGATCGCCGACGGCACTTCCACCACCGTATACCGAAACGGACCGCTCATCGATCTCTGTCGAGGACCCCACGTGCCACATACTGGAAGAATAAAGCAGTTCAAGGTCATGAAGAATTCCGCATCATACTTCCTCGGTGACGCAAACAACGACAGCTTGCAGCGCATCTACGGAGTCTCGTTCCCGGACAAGGATGCAATGCAAGCGCATCTGAAGTTTCTCGAGGAGGCGGCAAAGCGTGACCACCGAAAGATCGGAAAGGAACAAGAGCTGTTCTTTTTCCACGAGGCTAGCCCTGGTTCATGTTTCTTCCTACCTCATGGCCAAATCATCTTCAACACATTGCAAGCTTTCATCCGAGAAGAGTACTGGGACCGCGGATATCAAGAGGTTGCATCACCCAACATGTACAACTCTTCCCTGTGGAAGATCTCGGGTCATTGGCAACATTATTCAGAAGACATGTTCACCTTGGACGTGGAGAAGGACAAATGGGCTTTGAAGCCGATGAACTGCCCAGGGCATTGCTTGATCTTCAAGCACCGCGAGCGAAGCTACCGAGAACTGCCGATCCGCATGGCCGACTTTGGTGTCCTACACCGAAACGAAGCTAGCGGAGCACTCACTGGTCTTACTCGTGTACGCCGCTTCCAGCAAGACGACTGCCACATCTTCTGTTCTCAGGATCAGATCAACCAAGAAGTTGCTGGCCTATTCGACTTCCTGAGAGCCGTCTACGGCAAGTTCGGCTTTACTTTCAAGCTGAAGCTGAGCACACGTCCAGACGGCTTCCTCGGTGATATCGAGACCTGGGACAAGGCAGAGGCCAAACTCACAGAAGCTCTCGATAAATTCACGGCTGATGGCGGAGGCGCGTGGGAACTGAACCCAGGAGACGGCGCATTCTACGGCCCCAAAATCGATATCACCATCTCGGACGCCTTGAAGCGCGAATTCCAGTGTGCCACCATCCAACTCGACTTCCAGCTCCCCAATCAGTTCGAACTCGAGTACATGACATCTGAAGTCTCAGCCGCAAAACCAAAAGAGGAAAAGGTAAAGCAAGAGGCGCCAAAAGAAGGCGCCCACGTCGAGCAAAAGAAAGACAAACTCGACGGCGACGTCGCTATCCCCAAGAAAATCCAACCCCCGCAAGCCGGCTACGCCCGCCCCGTCATGATCCACCGCGCAATCGTCGGCTCCTTTGAGCGCTTCATGGCGTAAGTCCCTCTCTCCTCCCTTGCACCTGTCAACAGCTCACTAACCGCCCATAGCATCATAACCGAACACTTCGCCGGCCGCTGGCCCTTCTGGCTCTCCCCGCGCCAAGTCATGGTCATCCCCGTGATGCCGTCGGCAAACGACTACGTCCGCGAAGTGCAAGCCGTGCTGCGCGCACAGCACCTGCACGCCGATATTGACGTCAGCGGTAACACGATGCAGAAGAAGATCCGCACTGCCCAACTCGCTTTGTACAACTTCATCATCGTGGTCGGTGCTGAGGAACAGAAAGCTAAGGCTGTGAATTGGCGCAACAGGGACGACCAGGCTAGTCAGCAGCGTGGCGAGATCGTGCCGCTCGATGAGGCGGTGGAGAAGCTTGTCAAGTTGAGGGATGAGCGGAGGATAGAGAATGTTGTTTGAGGGGGTGGGATGAATTGGAGTGATGATGCATGAGAGATGGCGAAAAGCTTTTTGTCACAGACGAACGACGAGCACCTTTCTTAGCATCCAGTGTCATTCAAAAGCCCACTGGACCGCAACACAAATACGCATCAAGACATATCTCACAATCGAAAAACGTGAGCCTGGTAAGACTCTATCCAATTGTTTCTGCTACATAGAATACCTCTTTCCTGGTCCTTGGTCTTCCCTCCTCGCACCCAAATATTAATCCTAGAACTTCTCTTTGAGTCTGGGTGTCCCTGTAATCCATCTAAGCCAGTGTATGATAACCCTCAAGCATCCAATACTTGCAAAGAGGTACCAACGTCCAACTTCTTAGTTTGAATTAACCAACATGCCTTTCCAACTCAACGTGCCGCAGACCGAGCAAGACGAGGGGTGCGCAACAGCGACTTGCCCACATGCTAACGTCCAACGATGTCGAGGTGGCAGAGTTGCGCAACAAGTGATACTCACCATCATCATGTGACTCTCCTCACCGCGTAATAATCAGCGCAAAGCCATCAATCCAGCCCGCGCACGAGCCAGATATACCACCGATAGTATACCCGCGCGGCGGAATAAGCGTGTGCCTAACAACAAACATTAGCCAAGATCCTCGCCATAGCACCACGAATCGACTTACCCGCTCCCGCCATTCGGGTTGCCGTACCACTCGCTCTTGCGCCCCAAGCTGGTCAATATCTGAATTCCATCAATCCATAGCCCGGCCCTGAGTGCAAAGCCCAATATCAGCTCTCCTTTCCGGGTGTCAAGTGGGAACTCGGATGGACCGCCTCCGCGCTTGCCGAAGAGCTGGCTTGTTGCATCTTCGTAGATGAATTCTATTCCGTCTACTGCGAAGCCGTGCCAGACTTTGATGGAGAGCAAGAGCTTGGTTGAAATGTGTGCACTGTCCAGTATGACTTCCTGCGGCTGCGAGCCCTCCATTTGCGAGAAGCCTAATTTGCTGCCACGGTAGCCCCATCTACCGCCTGGGAGTTTGACGCGTGCGATTTTCTGATTGGAAAGGCGGCCAAAGTCCTCGATAACGTGTGAACCTCCGCCGGCGGAGAAGACTTCGACCTTCAATTTCGACTTTTGTTTGTCCTTTGCCAAATCGCTGCGCAATGAAGCTTCGTCTAGTGCGACCTGTCGCGGGTACTGGCCGTCCGTTTCGGGGAATTCTCGCCATGTACGGCACACATCGTCACCTTCGACGTACAGCTCGACCCAAGCGATGCCCGACTTTGAGGTTGCAATCACACCGCCCTGGCCACTGTCAACCGTCCAGACTTGCACACTGCCGTCGCCATTAGCGTTGCCGTCCTGTGGTATCCGGAAACAGGGGTGGAACCGGAAGCGTAGTACATCCAGTCGGTGCCACTTGCATTCATCCTGTGGGAGAATAAGTCGCTGGCCGGGTGATTTGGTGCGGGTGGAGTAGGGTTCGCGGCAGGTAAATGTGCGGTTGAATGTGACATAGTCGCGCAGCATCACACCAGACTCTTGGTGCGGACAGCCAAACAAATGTCCAGTTTCGTGGAGATGCGCGCCAATACCGATGTTCGCAGCCTCCCAATTGCTGCCCGACTCGCCGCAGTCATTTGCGATGTACGCAGTATCTGTTCGTGTGCAGTCTTGAAAGGCCTGGAAAACCTCCTCGATGCTGGATGGATAGCTGTGAAGCGCTTGCGATCCAAAGATACCGAGCTGTAAATCTGGAACACCTCCACCCAGTGCTGCGTGTCCGCGAATTGTCTTCTCTCTAGTGTCCCATGTGCTATCCAAGAACATGCACGAAACGTATAACTTGTTTCCCGGTGTGATGTGGAAGTAGTCCTTTATGGCCTCCGCTGCGATGTCGAAAAGTTCACTCTTCTTCGTTCCATTTGTGTACTGCTGCGCTCGCTCAAGATCTCGAATTTCCGCAACACTTCTCTTTGAACGAATGACGTGAATCTTCGCTTGCGTCCTGAACTGGTTGGTTCCCCAGTCTTGATAACTTAGTGTGCCTGGCTCCCATGCGTCTTCAAACCGAAAACATCGTCGACCAAATTTGTAGCGATTCATCTGCTCGCCGGTGAACGCTTGCCAAAGATACGCCGCCATGCGGAACTTCTTCATGGCAAGCTCGAGTCCGTTGCCTTCTCGCTGCATGCGTTCCGGTGGCGCATCATAAGTCCCAGGAGAGTCATGTCCAAGGATGATGGCAAGCTGAAGAGGAGGCGAGTGTGTCAAAGGGAGGTAATTGATATTGATGAAGGTAGCATGGGCGGGTACCGAGGTGTTGGTGGACGACACCTTTGGCGAGGTAAAATCCATCCGTATGCGGTTCCATCCAGGCTCCAGATGGACAAGAGCTTTGAAGTACGAATCGTTCACTGGCCAGCAAGTAGGTGGGAAGCGGCCCTGATGGTGGTTAACCGTGAGTGAGCCGTCCAGCGGTCTGCTAGAAGAGTCGCCAATCTGTCCAAATACGAGTAGCACCTGCTGATGTACCTGTCTATTATCAGCAACCGTCAAGCCTTCCGAGATATGCGACCAACCCAAGAGTTATCCGTGATGGAGAGGATACGTGGTGCAAGGAGCGAGGATCTGTTCATGGAGCTGTGGGACGCGTTGGAGGTGGTCGAAGTTAAGCCCTGCGCTATGTCAGTCCTGGCCTGGGGGATGTGTAGGTTTACCTACATTTACACTGTAGCGTTTAACCGGGTCAACGCCAGGTCTTTGCGCGCGAGTGGGAGAGCGAATGGGAAGAGGCGTAGGGCCGTTTGTCTTTGGTTCGGTCTCGCCTTCGGTGGTGGACGTGGCTGGTGTCGTTGAGGGAGTGGACGAGCCGACTTGCGACGAGTTCAAGGTGGACGACGACTGGCGATGCGCGACGCCATTGCCGTTGCTATTGCCATTGCCATTATCTCCGTTTGCCGGGTATTGGTTCTCGTCCTTTGCTTGCTTGTTCGCGGGCCGACTGCTCCTCCGGTGCAACTTGTGGAGAAATGAAGGCATGGCCGATATGCTGCGGCTATGGGATACTAGGCGATCTACAGACTCATGGGCGTAGCGAGCGACGGTCAGCGAAGGGCTTGAGGCTTATACTGGGCAAGCTGTCACGGAGGACGCGTAATGCAGGGCGGTCGATGCTGCAAGTGGAGCACGGGTTGCGGCTGGTGCAGAGGTGATAGCGCGGTGTCTATGTGGGCAGAAGCAAGCGAGTGGTGCCGCAATATGGTGAAGGTGAAGCGAGAGTAGAAGACGGAGCTGTTAGACGTTTGGGACAGTACGCTGGAGGATTGGGTTGCGCCGATAAAGATGCGGCAACCGGCAATCTGAGCTAGGGAAGGAAGGACGCGTTTGGATTGGCCTTTCTCTGCGCAAGTGAGTGGAGAGCCGTCACGTTCGACGGACGGGCAGACACAGACAGCACGCCGTGTGCAGTTGCTGGAAGCGCGACAGCATCCAATTCCTGTTCCACCTCCAATTCCGCGTCGCGCAGGTACGGGTGATAAGCTTCGAGCAGTGACGTATCCTGCCAAGACCGAGACAGCCGCGACGGTTCGCGCACGTTTGCTATCCACGTTCCGTCACCTGTTCGGCCGCTTTCCACAGTGTTGAAGCCATTGCAGTGCACAATCATGACGGACGGCGCCCTGCGTCGAGACGGCCATAGTGCGACCCGGCTGCCGATGCGGTGATGACCACGACAGTCCATCGTGCAGCGTGTGCAGCTGTAAGACTTATCTGGACTCCGATAAGACGTGGCGTGCAACACCCAGCGATACCATTAATCAGCATAAATAACAAGCGGCTACCCCTGTCGCTCGCAACATGTGCCAGAGCATTTCTCAGGCTCCAGCGCCGGGCAGTCTCCCGCCATGGGCTCGCTAGCTAATTGTCGGCCACCTTAACTGCGCCTTGTCTTCACTTCGGCCCTCAGCTAAGACACGATTGGGCCTGTGCGGCCAGACAGCGCGGGCTAACCGCTTCCAACCTCTCCTCACATTCCTTGCTGCCGTGACCTCAGCTCCAGGCCCATGGTGTTTCGCCATCCGCCGCCGCCGTGAGACAATTGCCAGAGAATATCTTCCTCTGGTCTCTGCTGCCACTCTTCCCCCGCAACTGCTCCGCCATGGCCGAACAAGACGAGGTTGCGAGCAAAGTGCTGCGGCGTGCACAGGTGTCCAAAGTCGGTCGTCCCATGTCTGCGGCCCCTAGCCGGTGTGTGTGCTAACATTGTGCTCTGTAGATGACCCGCACGCTGCAGAACCGCCTGGCGCTGGCCAACGTCAAGATCAAGAATGGCTGGGAGAGTCTCAGTCTGGATGCCATTGAGCCCGTCGTCGATGTGGAGCTGGGCAAGCGGAAACGCCCTGGCTCGAGTAACGAGGCAATGTCGGATGCCTCGAGCGTCTCCGAGCGCTTCTACCACCCCGGCGTCCTCGACTCGTCCCCGCTCGCAGCTCCCATATTCTCAGACGATCTGCGCCGGTCGGGCAGCAGCCACAGCCAGAACAAACGGCCTCGGTTCGACCAGTCGAGGTACCCGGCATCCAGCAACCACACCCGCAACAAGGTCAGGACAACTGTTGCATCTAGCAATTGGAAAAACAGCTTCCAATTGCCCGAGTCATCGCCTGTATACCACCGCAGACATGCACGCTTCGGACGCACCCACGTCCCGAGCTTGTCCTTTGTCTCCGAGACATCAACGGTAGCCTCACCCCTCCTGTCCGAAGACGACGACGAAGACCTGCCCATCACCTCCTTCCAGATCAACCGCTCCCACCGCTCGTCACCACCTCGGATCCCACGCACGCCTCCCCCTGACGTCGCCCGCTCGGCCCGTCTGCGCCAGAGCGGCTTCAATGCTGCCGGTGCCGCCCGCGAAGGAAAGAACGGCGAAGAAGACGCCAACCTACTTATGTACCTGGCAACCTCCCCGACTCCTGCCCGGCCTGGGGACTCCAAGCCACACGTGCTCGCCCCCTCCACTCCCCCAACAAAGTCGACGCCGCTGCCCTCGTCGATGATGTCCACCCCCGGCGGCGGCGGAGGGTCACACTATACAGGCTTCGGTCTCGCTACCCCCTCCACCAATCTGAACTTTGCCGAGTTCCTCAACATGACACCGAGCCCCGCACAGGGTGGAGGATCATGGAACCGGACGCCGATTGCCGGAGGAGCAAAGACTCCTGCTGCTGCTCGCGAGGCGCGCCGCCGTCTCAACCTTGATAATCTCCACCCCCCTACTGGAGAAGGCCCCTCCATGCTCGCGCAGATTGGCAAGATTGAGGGTCTTGGCATGGATCTGGGCGGCGAGCTCGTCTCATGAAAGACATTGCCACATCAAGGATGACTTCACGAACTGCTCTACACGACACCATCTACGACATTCCCACGACACGGATCAACGAAGTCATCCGCAGCGTGTCGTACAATTCCCAACAACACAACCCCATTTCTTTGTGTTCGGACCCTTGAAAAGCATGGCGTTACAAGGCCGCCTTTCCCACTATGTTCTTGAATGTCACACAGGCTGTCACGTTCTTATCGCCCACCGCGATACAACCCGCCAACTTGGGCTGTCCTTGAATACCCATCGCCGCCCGACTACTCCCCGGCGGCAAAACCTGGCTTAGCGACACAGCAAGCGCTCTGTACCACATACATTCCAGCATACCCAGCATTTCTTCAGCGAGTGTATTTTAGCTCTTGTCTACGTTTCATTTGTCTTGATAGCACAACGCGATATCGATATAGCGTGGCAACACTTTGGAGGAGCACAGCTACCGGATCTCGGTACGCAAGCGGTGGGCGCATGAGATGCACCCAACCTGCAGGATCAGATAGGCGAATAGTAATAACAGAACTACCGACTTAAGATAGCGTATGCTGCATATTCCTGTTTCGCCTTGCGCTTGCTTTGGTAGTGTTGCGTTTCGGCGGCGCCGTTGCTTCTCAGCGAATTAAAGCTACGCCACTCGACAGGATCGCCAATGCATGTTCGGCAACTCCATGCCGTGCCAGCTGTGCAGTGATGCGAACTCGATCGCTCAGCCCTGTTGGGCGTGATGATGCGTTACTTGCAAATCTGCCTGGGTCATTGCAAATCCTCAATCCACAATGGCAGGCTTGTGGGGCAATTGGATTCATCGTTTACGAGCGCTCATCGTTGCACAAGCACTACTACCACGCCTTCCATCCAACCAGTTATTCCCATACCCTACCCTACCCTAACACATACTGCACTGCACTACAGGCACTACACAAAGAGTCATACCTACCTCCCGTTCCTCCACCATCCTACCCCTCCCATGTCCTCCCATCCAATCCAATCCCACCCCCAAACCCAACGCGCAGCACTTCCCATGCACGCGTCGCGCGCTCATTTCGCGTCCAGTCCCGTCGCTGCTGATTCGTTGCAAAGATGCGGTCGTTTATGCACGGCTAGGACGCTTTGGGTGTGGAAGTGTAATTTATTTAGACCGAGGGACGTATGAAATGAAAGGATTAGTCGGGTAAGCGAACATGGACTGCAACTGGGATAGGCTTGCCGACGGGGTTGGTGGGGCGACCTGGTGGATTAGTTTGTTTGGACGGGGATGGGGTTTAGTTAGGGCGATGGGGTGATGAAAGGTGTCGTGTCGTCACTTTTGAATAAAACCAGCGCGGTGGACTACTTGTCAAAGTTTCCATGTCGTGATTTTTTTTGGTGGAAAGGACATGTTAATGCGCGGACAGGGGGCGGCGACCTCTGATGTTTTGTCCGGGTCGGTTGGTAGCCGATTAGTCGAGTTGACTTCTCGAATCTTGCTTTTGGTCGAATTGCATGCCTGAGATTCGCATGTCGGCGTGGAGAGCGCATGCGTATTATCTGCTTGGAAAATGTTGCTTTTTTAACAGGCTAGCTAGAGCGTGTGATTTGAACGGATTGCTTTCTCGTTGCGTTCTGCCAGTGATGAATCGAGGGGTTTAAACTCAACGATGTTGCTGAGATGTTTCTTGCTACATATATGATGCTTTCCCTAGCATCTTGAGGGCACTTGCACCTAGCCATGCAATGCCCATCTTCCCTTGCCAATCCCTCCTATGCTGCGGTATCTTATGAATGCCCAGACCTAAACGCCTGCGCTGATGGAAACAGATTGTGGTGCCGTGGCATCGTGTATACATAAACAACTCAAAGATGAGAAAATAACAAGAACATTCTCCAAGGAGAAAACTGTAAAGTGAACCGATGCCGTCATCACGAGTACTGGTTCGAATTAACCTGACTCGCCATAACCATCATCCACACCAGAAACACACTGCCCACGATCCAAAACGCAAATACAGCTTGCCAGCACTGACCTATTATCAAATTAGCCTTCATTCCCAAACATCCCACTCCCCATTCACAGAATTGACTCACATATATTCCTCTGCTGCAGAAACGCCAACGTATCCATATTCGGCCCGCTCGCATCGTCCCCAAACACATACGTGTTGCACTGGTTGTTGATATTCGGGCCCGCGAAGAGCTGTATCGCCGTTCCGATTATACCTGCTATGAAGAGCACAAGCAGGATGAACGAGAAGAGCATCATTGTGCCTGGGAGAAGCTTGCGTTGCGCGATGTAGACGATTTCGATGATGATGAATATTAGGGCGAGCGCGCCGACTGTGACGCCGTAGGGCATGATCCTGTAGACGGGCATGGTTAGCATCTGCACATATCGAGGACTGGGAGTCTAGGGATGGGCGGGACGTACCATGGCGTTCCCAGATTCATTCGATCTTGTATTTGCATGAACTGCGCGTTTACGCCTAATATCGTGCCGGCGGTTGCGAGCATCACGATTGTCCAGATGTTGAGTTGCAGGTCCGGCCAGTAGTATTTCTCGCGTACTACGACTGCGGAACCGACGACGGTGCCAGAGTGGCCTGCGCGTGCCATTGTGGCTTATCTGTGGTGGGTGTGTATGAGGGTGAAGGGGTTGCGATGCGCGGCAGGTGCGCTCGTGGAGTCGCGTGGTGTGCGCACGTGTCGGTGGTGTCTTAAGAGTGTGTTATATCTCAATGCAATTCGAATTCTGGACAGAGCAGCCTCGAGTCTTCAAGTGGGTGCCGGTTATCCGCGAGATGCGCGTTTAGACTTGGCGCGTTTGCGATTGCTGTCCTGCTTGTAATGCGAATTTCAATCTCATCCGTTCCTCTACACAAAGCGATTCGGTGTCGCAGGTCCTTGAAGTTCAATGTCGCACAACTGGAATGGTTGGGGCGCAAGCGAGTGACGTGTGTGACGTGTGTAGCGTGCGCTGCGTAACAGTCGTGAGCGTGGGGCGTTGCGGAGGTCTCGGAGGTGTCGCGATGCAATCGATCCAAGGCGCAAATATGGGCAGCAATTGTGGTGAAGTCGTTAAAGTCTGAAGTATGCAGAGAGTGAGCAGGTGTGCAACAAGTTTGGTGGGTGCGACAACCCTGTTCTTGAATTTGGCGGCATGAAGTTCCGCAATCACGATGGCTGGGCGAAGGCTGGGGTTGGCAGCGCCAACGACACCACATCCCAGGGTCCAAGTTTGATTGCTTTAAGGGCATCTCCAATGTGTGACGACTCTAGTATTACATATGCACGTGGTATGCCACGTTTTGCACGCGTGCAGATTTGGTGGAGGTGTTGACGTTTAATGAGGTCAAAATGAGGCCACACACCATGAAGGTACCTAGGTAGTCTTCGGATCGAACACATCGGAAAGGGGTTTGGCACAGAACATCTCCTAACATGAATTTTACAGAAAGAGATATAACGTTGGACATGCGAATCGTCCATAGATTAGGTTGGTAAGCTTTACTTTTGTTTACTGATTCCCGTGCTCACAGGTTCAATGTCGTTCACAGCCTCATTGGCTAAGTTTGAGCCTATTAAGCCCAGAAAGATAGGACGTTCGTGACAACCAGTCGATATGTGTTTCAAACTGCCTTAAGAATGGCAGTGTCGCGTCTTATTGCCATATTGGGTCCTACAGGCTGCGACATGAGCCTCGAGGCGGAGCATCGGCTGTGCATTCTCGGAGGCATAACAGCGTGAGGTCCTTATCGCAGACGACGTAAAGTTCTCACCCTCGAGAAATCATTACTTTGCATTGGAGAGGTCCATGGATCCTCTTTCGCTCACAGCTAGCATCTTGGGCATCACGACAGCATGCCTCAAATCCGCCCATCTTCTCGACGGCCTACGAGAGAAGTACAAACATGCACAAATCACAATATCGGCACTGTGCGCTGAAACAACAACGATAAGCGCATCTCTCTCACAGATTCAGAGTCTGGTGCTCGGAAACCAAGGCGCCATCATCACACAGCTGCGGTCCCGTTCAGACGTCGTTGCCACATTCGACACCGCACTCACGGGGTGCTCCGTTGTCATCGCCGTTCTGAACGATGAGATCGTAGCGCTGGTAACGGAAGGCTCGGCGAACAGCATAGCTTGGCACCAAAAGGCGAAATTAGTATGGAAGGATGAAGTTATGAGAGATCTGCTGCAGCAGCTTCGCGGTCAAACAGCCGCCATCGGCCTGCTCATACAGGCTTTAAACCTGTACATAATTGCCCCCATATAGATTGTAAACATATACTCATCACTGCACAGCGAATCCATCTCCGGTATCAGAGAGCTGCTGCAGCAGAACAGCCTCCTACTAGACCGCGTCGCGCGACGCACACGATCGCTCCGAGATTCGCATCCAAGGGTCGTCACTCGTCGTTCCATCTTCGGTGACGATTTTTCGGAAATAAGGTCTGTGGACGGAACGGAGCACACTGGGCTCTCAGACGATACCTTTCTATTCGATGACTTAGTTGTCAACTCAAAGGTGTACCGGAGAGTGCTTGCTCAGGCCAGATCGGCGTCGAAGCTTTCACACCAAGAGCACAATGTCGCAGGCACTGAAGAGAAATTGGACACGCCTAGTTTCGACATGCCAGTGTCTGCGACAGCCTGGGGCGACAAATTAGGCTTATTTTGCTCCGCAATCAGCCGCGATGCTGTGTACTTACAGGCAAAGCAAAGATGCGAGAGCCGGCCACATTTCAAGGAATTCGAGGAAGAATTGACAGCCATTCAACAGTGGTTCCACGTGCTGAGTCACGACGAAAGAAAGTGCTCGCTTTACGCTCTTGCGCTTGACGCTGTGGGCGATCCTGACACAGCAGCGCCTGAAGGGAGAGAGGGGTGGATATAGTCAGCATGAGGTAAAAGGAAGTCTTGTGATAATCTGAGTGTTACAATTTACCGTTGGAACTTACAAGCAAGTACCTAGTGGTACTAGAAAGTGCTTCCAATCTCTCTTTCGTTCCACTGCCATCGAAGAACTATGCTAAATGATGACTGACATACGAAACTACAAGTCCTCGCGCTATGAATCGCGTATAGCCGCGCCTCAAACTACCTGGGCATCATCGTCGAAGTTGCTGTTATTCGAGAACGAAATTCCTCAACCATGCGACCCCGTCCTCACACACGCAAACAACCCCCTCTCAAGCAGCCAGTCCTCCAAAAAAAATCTCATCACCGGACCACCAAAGTCGAATCAAACAACTTTACGAACTACAAAAGCTCAATGTGTGTGTGCGTTTCAACCGAGGACCTTTTTTGTTGTCCAAAGCTCAGTCCTTGCCGAGACGGTCTTAGCACTAAGAGGCTCCGACATGTTGCTTTTACGGGGCACGTGAACAACTAACCGATAAAGGTAATTGCGATGATAGTCAGGCATCTTCCGGAGAAGTGGTTGAACTCTTGTCATCGTGAGAGGTGAGCCGGCAAGAAGTAGACGCTTCAGTGGAAGCTGTGAGGGAAGGATGAATAGGAAGATTGCAACAGCGACATTCAACAGCGCTAATACCACATATCTATCGAGGCTTTTCCTCTGCAGTGACGAGTACTAATCCCCATGTATAGCATTCAAACGCTGTCTAAACAGGAAACGAATGTCTTCATTCCAGTATTACAATTACGCTCTCAAAATATCTACATCATCAAAGTATTCATACACGTCGCAGTCAATGCTGCCTTCAAACGCCTCCCCAATGCCTACCTCACCAAACCACTCGTCTCGACTACTCTACTTCCTCCTCGACACAACCTTCGTAACCGCATGCCTAACAACCGTACCCGCCTTCTCCGTCTCCTTCCGCGTCAACCCACTCGTCACACAAACTTTGAGCGCGGGTTGTGGCTGCCATCCCGCGTCGCGCGGGTTAGTGCCGAGGCCGAGGGGGAAGGCTTTGAGGCGGGTTATTAGGACCGAGTTTGCGAGGCACTGTGGTGGGTTAGCACACGAACTTAGCAACGGGGGTATTGATGTTGGGTGACAAGGAGGAGGGACGTGGGACTCACCTCGTCAACGACGTCTCTCAGAATCTGATTCTGGTCGTCAATGGAGAGTTTCTTCGCCTCAACGACTTCGGGCTTGAGTGTGAGGAGGATCATGGGGTTGTCTGGCGCGCTGTGTGATTTTACCCAATCGCTGCGCGGGTCTAATTGCGCGCGCATGGCTTTGATATTGTCTCTCAGACCTGTCAGGATTTCAGGTTGTTCCTGCAACAGGCTGATTGTCTCGCTTGCTGTTGTCGACAGTAGCGCGGGCAGAGCAGCGGAGTATGTGTACGACGCCGAGGAAATGCGCTGGTGTTCTACTACCTCCTCGTTGCCGGCGCAGAAACCGCCAGCTGCGCAGAGGGGGCCGGATAAGGAGCCGATGATCATGTCTATCTCTGTGGCGTCGACGTTTTGGGCTTCGGTGACGCCGCCGCCGGTGCGGCCGAGGACGCCGTAGGACCATGTTTCGTCGAGGATGAGGCGGAATTTGTACTTGAGCTTGAGCTCGACCTGTCAAGATGTCAGCACCCACACCCACTTCCAGTCCTTTGGTAGGCGTACCAGCTTAGGCAGATTAATCACATCGCCAATGTTTTCGAACAGGCCCTCGGTGATGATGAAGCGCCTCGTGAGCGGCTTCTTGGCCTGCTCCTTGACCACCTTCTTCAGCACGTTCTCGAGGTCTTCCATGTCATTGTGCTCGTACCACCGTATTGTGCTCCTGCTGATCTGCAAGCCCTTTCTGACGGCGTAGTTGACCGCCTTGTCCGCTACGATGATGTCGCCGCGCTTGCAGAAGGAGGGGATGACGCTGGAGATGGTGGAGAAGGACTGGGCGTAGATGATGCATGCGGGTACTCCCAAATGGGCTGCCACGTCTGACTCGGTCTTCATGTGGACGTCCTGCGTGCCGTAGAAGCCAGGGGGTCCACATGGCCCGACGCCGTACGTGCGGAGGGTCTGGATGGCTTTCTCCTTGAGTGTCTCGTTTGCGATGAAGTTGTAGTAGTTGTAGGACGCGAGGTTCGTGACGGTGCGGCCATTGGAGAGCTTCGACTTGGGTCCCGTGGGTCTGCGCCAGTCAGTACAGGCGCTCAGCAGCGGCGGGTCGCATACCCAACAATCACGGGCCTCTTCTCGTTGTCGAGCTCCTCGTGGGCCGTCGGCGCGGCAACGAGCGGTTCCGGCGTCCAGTCGTCGACCAGTTCATCAATCTCCTATTCCGCCGTCAGCAGTCGCTCTCACCACTCGGTCGACTGAGTGCGTGACGTACCGCATCTGTGAGCTGCACCTTCTTCTGCGTGCTGTACTTGGGCGCCAGCAAGTATCTCACCGCAAAGAGGAACAGGAACAGCTCGATTGCGCTCCGGACGGGGTCATGCTGGTAACTTGACTTGATGTAGCGCACCGCAATCGCAGAACCGGGGATGCGCTGGAAATGCGCATTGGCGTCGGTGAAGAAGCGCGCCGTCGCATTCTGTACTTCTTGTAGGTCCATGGTGGCAAGTATGTAGAGTGTGTAGAGTGGTGGTGGCCACCAGTCTTTCTGGTGTCAACTTTCGGGGGTCTGCGGCGAATCGCGGAGGTGCAGCGCGATACGTCAGCAAATGCGACACCTCATTTCACCACTTCACGTGCCGCGCCTTCACCCTACACGTAATAAAGGAGAGCTGGTAAACTGAAAACCGCGCAACAGGCATCAAAAGAATCACATGAGGTAAAGACTTGGTGGCGTTAAGACATCCATATATTTATCTGTATGCAGCCGCTCTCTAAACATGTTCGCCTGTCCAATCCAAAACAAAACCCCGGCGTAATGTATGTGCAGTCAAACCCGCGCCTTGCGACGGGCCTAGGTGTTCAAAAAGAGAGAAAAGTCGAGCTAGGCATCTAGTTCCGCCCCAACACCGTATAACGAAGGAAATGCTAATGCTGAATATTACAGTCGTTGGGACCTGCTGAAGTCACCGTCTTCATCCTCGCGACATGTTGTACAATACAAGGTGTCCAGGCTGCTGTCCACCCAAAATCATCGCTTTTTTACTAATATGCCATATAACGTCGGAACTTGTTGGATGAACCCGTCTTCTCAGCGGATTCACCGCCTTCGCCTGCGAATACAGGGCAATTGGCCTGTAGGCAGTTTCCGGTTACCTTCGCGTTGGTATTGTTGTTGCTGTAGGCAGTGGGCTGCATGAGCTCCATGGGGAGATCAAACTTGAAGTTGAGCTTACTACCCGCAACGATGGGTCCAACGATCAGAGCAAGGAAGACGACCAGAAGCACAAAGTAGAGGATGGCGTAACGAATGACGCGGCGCTTGCGAAGCTTGGTCTGCTTCAGCGAATAGATAGGCGGACGAATTTGGCGACTGGATCTTGTTAGATGTAGTTATTATCAATATTGAAGAGACGTACCTTGGGCGCAGCCAGAACAGCATTACAGAGTGAAACTTGTCGGCGTATGGGAGCAGGATTACCGGAAGCATGAAGAACAGAAGAACATGCCCGAGAATGAAGTCCGCGGCGAACATGCCGAGCTCAGTGATCTTGCAAAGGAATTCACGGCCGGGTTGAGAAATGGTATGCCAGCCCATCGTGTACCATTTACCAGTCCACCAGGCGATGTTGGCCGTATCAGCCTTGAACTCTCGAGTCAAGGCCAGAGAGATGATGAGCTTGAAGAAGAATCGCTGAATGGCCGTCACAGCAATCATGCCGGCGAGTGCTCGGGCGAAGCTGAAGCCTTCGAGGAACATCATGACCACGAAGAAGATGAGGAGCATCAAGACAGCAATGGCGTGTGCGATGGCGGCCAGGACAGCACCAAACTTCTTGCAGCACATGCTGAGTAGAGGGCCAGCGCAACATGCAAGAGCGAAGAAGCCAAGGAGGAGACCTGCATTGATAGCGATGGGGCCAAACGCGATGATGCCAATGCGAATCAAAGCACCTGACGCCTTGGGTTCTGGAAGGTTGGTAGCTTCGTTTTCCTTGTGGCGATTATCAGTGACGCCGGTCTGTGCGTTAATAAACAGGTAGGGCACAAGCGTGATGGCGACCAGGACAAGCGGGCCCAGGATCTCACTCAAGAAGATGTTTGTGAAAGATGCACGCGGAACATCTCCAGAGAGTTTGGCGGTTGGATCTCCAAGAATCTTGCGCTTGTAACCAGTAAGACGTGTTCGTGAGAGTCGGCAGTAGCCAATCCAAGAGGCGCTGTGCGAACGCGTGTTTCCACGAGACAACCAGCGGAGGTACTCCCTGTAATCAATGAAGAAGTCGTCCCATGAGAACTGATGGGGGTTGAACAGGAATGGAGCCAAGCAGAGAGACAACAGGGACGCCCAGAAGTAGATCAACCATGGTCCCCACACAGTAATGGTAGCGAACAGCAACATCATCAATGATCTGGCACCAATGTATATTGAGGGTCCGGCGAAACGAGAGTACAAGATACCAAACGGAATACGGGCAGTAGCGAAGCCACGACCAGTTCCAATGTATCGAGCACCACCGAAGGACAAATTCGTTTGCAGAGAGTTGGCATAGATCTGTGTGACGAAAACCTCGAAGAAGGGTGATCCAGATGAGAAGTGCTTGGCCAGACGTGTCATGGCGCGCCAGAATCCTCGCGACGTCAACTCTTGAACCACAAGTGGCACAAAAGAGATGAAGAAGACAATGAAGATGGACACGATACAACGCGCGACCCAGTCAAAGACCGGAACCAGGTTGGCACAACCATTGGGCCATTGAGGATCGGTGATCGGGATGTCCTTATTGAATGCGCAGAGAATGGTCTCGTGATTGAGGGCTCCGAGGTTGATCAGGACAAACATGAAACATTGCACCGACAGCATAATGAACATGTTGTTGATGTGGAAACCAGGATGGGCGTAGTAGAAGGACAAGAAACGGTCGAGAGGCAGCTGGGTACCCATGTAGTAGTACTCGCGGGACAGCATCTGCTCGCCCATACCAGTACCAATCTTGGTGGTGAAGTTGAGCACAGATCCGAAACCAAGATCACGACCCTTACCGCACTGATAGTACTCGCAATGCTTTATGCGACCACCACGGAGTAGAGCGTTCATACCAGCGTAGATATCTTCGTTGAGATGCAGTCCCTTCTGGGCCTTGGAGACACCACCACGGGTGGTCATGAAAATACCGTTGAGGAAATCGGGATGACCATAATGAAGCTTGCCACCGATTTGAGCCAAAGTACGTGCGAACATGGTACCAAAGGTTTGTTCCTTCCCGGCGGCGATGTCACCCAAGATACCAATGTTCTCGGAGAAAATGTATTCACGGGCTCCGAGAATGGCAACCGGGTTAAACTTGGGGGTAGGGATACCAGGGGTGTAAGGCGACACATTGTCGGTCGTCATTTCTTCGAATTCAGCGAGGACACTTCGGATCTTCAGGCACTCCTCAAGGTAATTGTCTTGGTTGGCATCGATGAGCTGAATGTACTCTCCGCGGTAGAAAATGATAGCGTGGTTCTGGTTGTCTGACTTGCCGTCACCAAGAATAGGGTTGCCGGAAAGCTGAACACGGAACTTTGGTCTTCGCATACCGTTGTCCATAATCTCGGAGTGGCCATCAATAAGGGCAGAGTAGATGCGGGGCTCGTCGCCCTCGTTCGCTGGCGGTTCCTCATCGAGATACGCGATCTGAAGATCCGGGTAGGCACGAAGCAGGAACTCAGTGTTCTCGCGTTCCTCCTTGTTGAATTTCGCGTACCTTTGCATGGACACACAAATCTTGTACTTGCGTCTGGCCATGCGTTCGAGTTCGCGTTCGAGCTTGTCTGAGTTGCCACCGAACATCTGGACCACTTCTGGGTTCTCGACGCGATAGAGAAGCTTGATGGCACGGCTATAGTTCATGAAACCAGAGATCGTGCGGTAGAGGGTTTGAGACCGGAGCGAAGCCCAGATACGGGTTCGGAGCGTGTACTCAGGAGCCGCAGACTTGAAACCAATGCAGTAGAAAGGAAGATCATCGATCTTGCTCTTAGCGGTGTCCTTCTCGCCCTTTTCATCGTCGCCGTTGAATTGAGAGGTCTCATCAGCCAGAATCTTGGTGTCCTTGACGAAGCAATCCCACTCGTGAGGATGGAGCTGCTTGAGGTATTCGAGAAGGGTGACGCGAGAGTATGGCTCATCTTCACGAATAATTTCGCGCAGGGACAAGAGGATCTTTTCGCCGTAATGAGGAATCAAGACCGTAAAGGTTGGCATGTTGTCAACGGGCAGAGGCTCAGGGATAGGCGTAGATAGCGACTGGGCGAAGAAAGAGATACGGCGCTCGGCCTCGCTCTGTGCGGGGAAGAATTCGGTGTTGAAAGAGTGGTCTTCCTGGGACACGAAAAAGGTAGGAGCGCGCAGAGTACGCTTACCCTCCTGCTCAGAAGGAACCTGGTGATACAACAACTTCTGAACATGGTCGATGGCGAGGAGATGCTCGCGGTACATGGAGATGACCACAGCGTTCCAGATCTGGGAGATCAGGACCTTGGGCTTGTACTTAATCTCCATGTCGGTGGTGGCCAGGATCTTGGAGTAGATACGTTTCGGCAGACGCGAGAAGATGTTCCTCCATGGCGTCCAGATGGAGATACCTAGGTAGAACGACATGGAGACCGAGAAGAGCATATTTGCGATGATGTACCACAGGTAAGAGTCCAAGAAGAACAAAATCAGATCCATGAAGTACATGAGTCCGAGCAAAATTCGAGGCTGATACTTGCAGAGGATGTTGCCAATAATCGCATCGCCGAGACACTGGGGCTGCTGCATGTGCGAAAGGATACGGATAGGATCCTTGATCGATAATGTCAGGAAGAAGTAAGACTCAGCGAGCTTGGCGGCAAAGACGACGACCCATAGACCATACGACATCCACATGTCGTTCCCATAGAGGCGAGGGTAGCTTGCAGTAAACGTCTGGCTGGCAACGTACTTGCGAGAGTTGCGAGTCAGGTAGCTGCCAAAGAGACCACCCAAAGGCATGATGGAGAAAAAGATGAATGTGACCAATGCTATGGCGAATTGAACACCGCCAAGGATGTTGGAGATCGTACCAGTGCGTTTGTCGAGACCAAGGATGTAGACGCTGGGTGCGACGTTGACAGCGAAGACAGCAATGAGGAACATCAGGCGCTTTGTCAAATGCTGAGCACCAGCCCACTTGCGAGGCACATATGCCCATTCTGCGCAGGTAGCACCAATCTGGATGAGAGAGGCGATAGTACCACCGAGAGCCACCACGGAAAGTGTGACAGCCTTCTCTGGACGCTGATCACGCTGTTGTTCGTAGCCTTTGGTGTATAGGGGTTGCGAGTTGTAAGATGTGTAGAACCAGAAAGATGTCAAATGGATGACCCAGATACGGTTGAAGTTGACCAGCATGTGGAACCATGAACGGCGCTCGTAGTAGGTTTTGAAAAACACCTTCTTCCACAACACGTCCTTCAGCTTCGAGAATCGTTCGGCCGGCGGAAGGTCGACCATACGAGACTTGTCTTCGAAGACGATCCTCTCCAGACCCTCAGGGTACCAGAAAAGCTGATTGATATCATCATAACCAATAATGGCTTCGTGATCACGCTCGCGGCGCACATACTTGCCATCCTGGATCTCGTACCCTTGATCACGGCAGTACTGGTACAAAGGTGTGATGATCTCGTTCAGGTACGTGAATTCCTCAATTGGCTCGGTCTGAGCTTGGCCGGCGGGCGAGTTGAGGTAATCGTCTGCGCACTTGAAAATGAAGCAGAGAAGCTCAGGCATGAAGCGGACCTGGTTGGCTTCACCCCAGCAGAGAAGGTACAGAGCGACTTGCCGTACTCGGTCGTGCTGGGACATACGGTTCATGCGCGTCTTCCAGCGGTACTCGGCAGCCTCGAGACTGTTGTCTCCCTCGTAAGCGTCGAGGGTTTCCTGCTCGTTGCCGGGGTTCTCGTTCGCCTTCTTCTTCGCCGCCTTGCGGGCCTTGCGCGTTCTACGATTGGCCTTTCCAAGGTTCATGTTGGCAAAGCCGACGGCGTCGTCCAGGTCGAGGTGGGCGGCAAAGTACCATCGGCGGTAGTTGGCATTCTCTCCGCCAATGTAATCGGCGTGCAGCGACAGAAGGGCCTGGTTGGGCGACATGCGAGAGGCTCGCGAGTCGAGGAGCGTCATGAAGTGGTCGTACATGTTCCTCATGCTGTCGCGCTGGAAACCGAACTTGGCGGTGAGGTCCAGGAAGATATCCTCAATCTCCTCCTTGGTGCAAGGGATTTGAGCTTCGGAGGTCCAGGCTGGGTAGGGCTCGCGAGACCGCTGACCAGCAGGAAGGGCGTTCGAGTAATCCATACCGTAAATGGGCGTCGAAGCGCCCGAAGAGCGGTTGCCAGCGTAAGATACCTGTGACGACGGCGGGCGGTATCCGCGTTGGCCTTCGCCATAACTGTTGTAGCGCTCATCGCCACGGCCGTAGTAGTCCATGTCGGTGGCACGAGCCATGTCGGAGCGCATTGTGAAGTCGCTGAACGTCTCCGAGTCCTCCTCAGAGTCGTGGGCGCGGCGGCGGGGCTGAGCTCTATAACGGCATTAGCCAGTGCAAGTGCACACTGTATGTGAGACATACTCGTACCCGTTTTGCGCGTACCCCTCCTGGGCACCACCTTGATCGTAGTACTGATTGTCATAATACTCGTCTTGGTACCCCTGCTGGCCTCTTTCGTCGTAATAGCCGTTCTGTTGCTGCTGGCCCTGTTGGCCGTCATAGTAGGGCCTGGGGTGAGGTTAGCGGGTGACGCAATGCGGTGGCAAACGCCGACATGACGTACTGCTCGTCGTAGTAGGCATCGCCTTGCTGCTGATATTGACCCTGGCCGCGGGCGTCGTCGTGATACTGCCCATACTGCTGGTCGTCGTGGTAGTATCCGTCCTGGGCCTGCTGCTGGCCCTGGGGCTGATTCGGGCCGTAGCCGTCATCGTAATGACCTCCCTGCGGATGTCCGGACATCGTGGGGAGAAATTAGGGTTGCGGTGTAGAACCTGTGAGACAGCTGTCAACAAAGTGAGCGGGAGCGGCGCGGGGTGAACCTGAAACGCCGGGTGTCGCAGGTGCGTACCTCAAACAATGGGCATTAGGTGCGGCAGAGTTGAATTAATTGTATTCAGGCGTTTGCCAGGTAAAGTGTTGGGCGGTCGCTGCACGTGTGCGGGCGAGAGTGTTGGTGAACGAGTGTTGACGCGGGAGCGAGGGAGGCAATTGGCGAACAGGGTGAAACAGTCGTGTGTTTATCCCGGGGAAGACAAATCTCGACGTAACACAGGACGCAACGCTCGTGCCTGCCGTGTGTATAAGGACGGGATTTTTGTTTAGGTGCTAACGAGTGAATGGCGCAGGATGCAGGTGCAGTCGGTCGTGGTTGCCAGAGGAGACGCGCGGCGAATCGGCGCTTGCTGCTGCTGGGCGAACAGGAACTGGGAACTAGTGCGACGGCTCTCCGTCCGGGCTGGTGGTGAAGATCCACAACAAAGCCTCGCGCTGTTAACGAGAGGCAGGGTGAGGAAAGAAGACACGCTCGAGTGGGCGAGGGGTTGGGGGGAAAGAGCGGACAATGGAATTCGAAGGGCAGGCAAAGACCTTTTGAGGAGCTTCCCCTGAAAACCAAAGGCACACCACGCCAAGTGGCCGCGCTAACGCCGTCATGGGCTATCGACGCTGCACATGGGTCCCCCTCGCTAGCATTCACGCCTCACGCCTGGATAATTCCCTCGCCACTTTAAAAACAGCACCGCCCTCATGGGCATTCACATATCTGCATGCACGCCGCCAGCTCGAGCAAGATGCGCTGCGATCGTCGTCGCTCGTCGTCGTTTGTTGTCCTGTGTCTGGCGAGCGGTGGCGATTCATGGAGAGTAGAACAGGTTCCGAGAAAAACGATTGCGTTGGGACCCGATCGTCCGCATATCGATACTCGACGCTCCCGAAACAGGACTCTATCTGGTCCGCTTCGAGGCTGGACGACACGCTTGACTCGCTGTGTACTTGAATGTGGACTGCCTGTCTCCTGTCTGCCTGTAGACCCTCTGTCACCCTCTGCTATTTGCTGTGTCGCTGTCAATTGTTGCTGTGAACCAACCGTCCACGTCACGACACTGCAGCACCAACAGGCGCCGCATGGCGAGAACGCCCGCGGTGATCAAACAGAAACCAGCACCGGCACTCTGCAGTCGAGCGAAGGATTGGCCTGCCAGCGCTGCCGGCTCGCACAGGGCGCGATAGCGATAAGAAAAGCCCTACCGCTGCTTTTGACGAGCCAATGGCAGCGTGGCGCTGTTCCCGCTCAACCCCGGTCAACGGCTCTTGGTGTCGCAAGCAAAGGGGGCTTATGATGACCAACAGCGAACTGTTGAGGCTCGCGCCGGACCAGCACCGGATGCACCACGCCCGACCTTCCATAGACTGTCGCTTTCGCTTGTCAGAAAAGCATCCTGAGAGGCCCTCCCAAGCTGTCAGCCCAGAGATTGCTCCCCTGAGCCACGCATGCAAATTGATTGAAGGTGCGTCTAGCGCTATCGCAGCATGACGAAATCGCACCACCATCCATGAGCCATGTCTTGGGCATAACGGCCTATATTAGACTGCCCTGTTCCGCACGTTGGATCCAAGGCGAACCGTCTGTCACAAAACTACCAAGATGGAGCATAAGCCGGGTTTTGCTCGTTGAGCGTTTGATTGCGTCTACTACATTTAATTTTCATGCAGTGGTCTCACCTAGTCTACCCTCAAAGTCGCCTATTGGCCGTCGTTCCTTACACTAATGTGGGCGCCTGCAGGCACCGCGTCAGAAACTTGCCTGCGCTTCCTTCGACTAACTGTGGATTCTTTCAGTGCTGCTTGCCCATGCCGATACCACTTGGTGAATACATCAGTTCAGTTAGGCGCACCAGTCTGGCGCGAAAGAGCTTTCAGCTTCCTGCAGTAACAGCTAGGTACGGTGCGGACAAGGCGAGCTGGGGCTGTGCTGTTGCTACCTCATTGGCCACATCGCCAGGCACTTGACTTCGCCACAGCTGCTCCAGCTCCATCGACCGTCCAGATACCGGCACCTCCGCACTGGTGCTGGATAAAAACGAGTAGCGCTCATGGGAAAGACTCGGGATTTCTAGGGCGCAAGCTCGCGGTGACGTCTCGAACACCCAAGCTTCCTTACCCCGAAACGTGACATCTGGAACATTCAAAATTAGCACAGCGGATCTGCGGCTTCCCACGGTGGGGCGGCTCCATCAGTGGAGTGCAGCAAATTTGGTGTACGCGTTGGCTGTTCCTGCATGACTTTGCCGCACGATGCGCAACAACAGCCTCGGAGAAGTACAACCTATGTCGGCTGCGCGAACTGTCGCAATATGGAGGCTCCCAACACCAACAAGTTTCTTTGCGCTCCAGTATTGGGTGGCATGTTCGCCTGCCTAAAACGTGAAGCGCACGCGATCCGAGGATGGGTGACAGCCATCAGTGGAGCTAGAGCCACATTTGTGAAACCGGCTTAGTGCCAGGGGTTCAATGTCAACCCTCGCCGATCCTTCTTGGGACGGGTGCTTGAACAACCACACGCTCCTTCACTCTTCGTGCTTCAGACTCGTTTCTGCTCTGTGTTTCTGTTTTACCAGTCGGTCTTTACTTCCTAGCTAATTCACTCTCCGCATTCAGCAATTTGGCTGTTGCATTACGCTCTTTCCCACCTTTGCGCCTCTCCAAACACTTCCCCGACGCGACTTGAACTTCAATCTCGGCGCTTCTACACCAAGCTCTTGCCAACACATTCCATCATCTTGGACATTCTTAACAAACAGCTATCACTATGCGGGGTATCGTTGCTGCGATTGCGCTGCTCGCGGGCGTTCAAGCCCTCGACCCAATAACCATCAAGGTATGCATTGCACGACAGGTGGCGTACCTGGGTACTGACTCTTTGTAGGGCCAGAAATTCTTCTACAAGAATGGCACACAATTGTAAGCAGACCTAACACTATGCCACAGACATGCACTAATCGTGGTTCAGCTTCATGAAGGGTGTCGCCTACCAGCAGGGAGTCAACACAAACACCACACAGTCCACCGACAGCACACTCCAGATCGTCGATCCTCTCGCCGACACCACCGCATGCAAGCGCGACATTGAGTACCTCAAGAAGATCCAGACAAACACCATCCGTGTCTACGCCATCGATCCGTCCAAGGACCACAAGACCTGCATGAACGCGCTCTCCGATGCTGGCATCTACGTGATTGCGGATTTGTCCGAGCCTAAGAACTCGATCATCCGAGACGACCCACAATGGAACACCAAGATCTACGAGCGCTACACGAGTGTTGTGGATGAGCTTATGAAGTATGACAACACACTGGGTTTCTTTGCTGGCAACGAGGTCTCCAACCAGCCCAACAACACAATCGCCAGTGCTTTCGTCAAGGCGGCTGTCCGTGATACCAAGGCCTACATCAAGAGCAAGAACTACCGCGAGATTGGTGTCGGTTATGCCACCAACGACGATGCTGACATCCGTTCCAACTTGGCTGCCTACTTCGACTGTGGTGACAAGGAGACCGCCATTGACTTCTGGGGGTACAACATCTATTCGTGGTGCGGTGACTCCTCTTTTGAAGAATCTGGCTTCGATGTCCGCACCAAGGAGTTCGAAAAGTACAATGTGCCCGTCTTCTTCGCCGAGTATGGCTGCAACACCCCCCGTCCTCGTCCCTTCACCGAAGTCGGTGCACTTTACGGCAAGCAGATGACTGGTGTCTGGTCTGGTGGTATCGTGTACATGTACTTCGAAGAGGAGAATCAGTACGGTGAGCATGATCGTTCTCTTGGCTACCGAGTCACCACTAACAACTGCAGGTCTCGCAACCATCAGCAACGGCAAGGTGAAGACCAACCAGGACTTCGACAACCTGGCCAAGGAAATTGCCAAGGTCAACCCCAGCGGTGTCAGCAAGGACTCTTACACCCCAACTAACACGGCCGCTGCCACCTGCCCCAAGGTCACCGCTGGAAAGTGGGAGGCCGTGTCCAGCCCTCTCCCTGCAACCCCCAATGCCCAGCTCTGCTCCTGCATGACCGAGACTCTCAGCTGCGTTGTCGCCGACAACGTCGAGGAGAAGAGCTACAAGGACATGTTCGACTTCATCTGCGGCGTCGAAAAGGGCAAGTACTGCGCTGGCATCAACAAGAACGCAACCGCCGGTGCGTACGGCGCCTACGGCATGTGCAACAGCAAGCAGCAGCTTGGCTTTGCCCTCAACGCATATGCCAAGGCTGTTCCCAACGGCTGCGGCTTCAAGGGCAAGGCCACCTCCAAGGCCGCTGTCGCTACCCCATCCGCGTCCGGCTGCAGCCCGCTTCTCCAGGCCGCTGGTGCCCAGGGTACCGGCGTCGTTTCCGGTGGCGCCGTCCGCCCATCTGGCTCTGGTAGTGCTACCGCTGGCTCTGCTGCTGCAGGTGCCGCCTCGGGCCTGTCTGCTCCCCAATTCAGCGCTGGCATCTTTGGCCTCGGCCTCTATGTCGTCGGTGCTATGGCTACGGGCATGGCGATGGTCCTGCTGTAGATCATCTGCATGGATGGACTTTGCTTTTTTGTGACGCGTCTTTTTTTTTTTTGGCTTTGGTTGCGTGCCACTTCGTTGGCGATGAGACGTGGCTTTTCTGGCATGTTTGCTTGTGCGCACTAGAGGGCAATGTTATTGTAATTCTTATACCTTGTATATAAAGGAAAAAACTGCACACTGAAATGCGACATTGACTTTTTCTTCTACCACTACGTCTGCTCTTTCTGTGAACAGGTGTGGTCGTTGATTTCTCGTACCGTGCTGGAAAGTGGCATCGTCAATGCTGACAGCCTCTTCATACCGCTTCCTCACGTTGGAGACTACATTTTGAGCCACGATAGCTTTCGAGTTGATGAGAAGATAGCCTGGAGCTTGTTGAACATCTCTGGGAGCGTAACGTGAAGTTTGCGTGTGCACGTATACTCCAAGCCATCACGCTTTCACGGCACATGTACCTCTCTTCCCCATACTACCTCGTGTTCCCATAGGTGAGGCAACAGCCCCGTCTTTCTATTATCTCGTACGAATTGACAATTGCATGGTTGTGCTTACGCGCTGCTGCTTTCTGTACGTGGGTAGCCATCGCTGTGTTCAGAAGACTTTGTTTGACGTGCGATAGAGACGTACGTTTTTAATTGGGGTGGACGGGTTTGATGAAGAGCCAGACGGAGAGCTGGGTGGGTGGACTGGATGGGTAGATATGAGCGCGGATGTTGAATAGCGATGATTTGGATAATGAGACATACCATTATTTGATGGTTTAGTGACTAATTTTGTCCTTTCTCGCACGTATTTACTTCCTTTTCTGGTCGTGTTTCGTGGGCTGTACGGTGAAGTAGCACCATTTTTTAGGTCGTGTGGTAGTACTGGGAGACTAGGGTGCAGTTGCTTGGGGACTCCCGAGGTCTCTGATGTGAGGGTGGAAGTGCACATGTAAGAGATGGCTCTTTATTGCGGAAAAAGCTCGGAGGAGCTCTTTGTCTTGCTAAATGTGGTGTGAATGGCGGAGAGCAAGTTGATAGCTAGATGGTAATAACACAAAGCGTGGGTGGCTGATGGGAAGAGATTTTCGTCGGGTCGTGGTTCGTTCTTGTGATTTGGAAGTTGGGCTGCTGCTGCTGCTGTGTCTATTCCAGCCCGATCGTTGTGTAATTTGGAGATATGTGCGGTTCTAGACTACGGAGTTTTCAAATTTGGGTTGAGGTCGAGTGAGAGGTGCAGCGCGCTTGGGGCTTTATCACACAGGTTGTATGCCGTTACTTTGGTGGTGTATGGTGATGAACTGTCGTTCTAGTCGCATACCTCGGTATATTGTCTGCATCTATTGAAAGAAAGAAAAAAGAGAACACCTGCGCTCGTAATGTCTTGTTGCAACGGGCTTTACTGGAAATATGATGATGTAGTTTATAACAAAGGTTTAGGGAGTGTGTGTTGACCGATGTTCCTGCAGGCTGCAGCAGCAGCAGCGCTTGCACCTACGCCGCCCCACGTCAACCTAATCAAACACCACTCCACCCATGCTCTGCCTTCCTTTACGCGACTGCCCAGGACTATGTGCTGCGCTTCCTCGATTCATGTCGCAAATTTCATCCGTCTTGAGACTCGTCTTTAGCACTTCGGAGAATCCTGATGTCGCAAATAGCACCTTCAGAAGCCGCTTCTGGGAGTGTGCACCTTCTTCGACCACCATTGCTGCCCTCAGCTCTTCGATCAGCGCTACGAGACGACCTTGTGTGGCTTCATAATCCAGCATCTCGATGCCGTAGATCACAATCAGTAAGAGAAAAGGTTCAGCGAGCTTGAGCAGATCTCGAAAGATTGTCAGAGCCGATGGCCATGCCTTCAAAGTACCATCCAACTCATCGAAGCGATCTTTCGTTATGGCTGCGGGCTCAAGCATGCCCAACGGAAGATGCAGTACCAGCTGCTTTATCAACGCATACAAGAGCGCCACTGCGCCAATGGTCTGTGGAGCTCTGCCTGCAGGTGGTGGTTTCGCCGATCTTTCGCAAAAGTATGATACACACGGAACGCCAGCCGCTCTCGCTGCTTCAACGTACTTGATCGTCATCAGCATCGTTGAGCAGTCTTGGGAAATAGTTGCTGGTCCAAAAATGCCTAATATCGAAGATTTCGTCTGCGAGTTCCAGGTCTGAAGTGTTTGAACCACATCCGCTTCGATGAAGCAGTCGAGATTGAGTGCTTCAGAACGCATGTGACCATAATCGAAGAATGGGTCCAAAACTCTGGAGGCCTCATCAACTGCTCTTTTGGTTCTTAAGACCGAGGATATCGAAGACGCACCAACCCTTTCTGGAGAGTCGATGACGTTCAACTTCAAAGACATCGTGTTATTGGCTCCCTGGTATTCGTTCCTGTCTGCAACAAACTTCTCGGCCTCGCGACTTAGGATCTGCCGGATACCTTTCCCACTTTGCTGATTTGGCATGTTCATCAACTGTGGTATATTGGCAAGGATCTGGTGCATCTTTTCGTGCATCAGGAGGTTGTGTGTTTCGTGCACCTGATTTAGAAAGGTCCATTGCTCCTCGTTCCTGCTCCAGCTTTGTTGCTGTTGGAAAGACTTTACTTCCGCATGATATTGCTCAACTTTTGCCATTTGAGCCTTCCCTACGCAGAGCTGGTAACCCCATCTCATGAAGTCCAAAATCTTCTGGGTGTCCTCGAGATAGGGCTTGTAATCTTTTGATAAGTTCTCATTGAAGGACGCAAGAAGTCGCCTGGATCCTTTCTTGGTGTACCAGGAAAAGAAAAACGTCACGAACTCCAGGATTTTGCAACACATCTGGATGCCGAGGTCCAACAGAAACGGGTCTGGAGAACTTTTGAGTTCCCGTTGTGCCTCAGCAACGGCTGTATCAATATCGTTCCTCGCGGTTGCGAAGTGTTCGCCCACCTCCTCATGGTTCACCGAAGCCTATAGAGCGCCGTCAACGCTAGACACGCATTGTTACAGGTTGTAATTTCACCTTGACGATGGTTTCTAACGACCCGCAGATGAGTGACGTATATTTTTCGCCATGTGGCAACATTTTGAGTATGTTCGAATGATTGTTTAACGACTGGCAGACCGAGTGGAAGCGCATTTTGACTTGGAGACCTCTCTTTGTATTGGCTTCGTATCGCGTCTTCACCTGCAGGACACTTTCACCCAGCGTTAACAACGACACTACTTTCATACTTCCAGCGTCAGGAAGCTTTTCGTCAAAAAGGGTTCGAAACTTCGACAAAGCGACCTCAAGCTCTTGGCATCGAACTTTCAGCGTAATGGAGCTATTGGAGCTACTGGAACTTGCAAAACATAAGCCACGAGTTATGCTTACTAGAGACGGTATGTCTTACCTGTACGTTGCAACGTTGAGAAGCTCCGCAAACGCATCCTCACGCTTGATCTCTTTTGCCAACGCAGTCTCGACCATCGCACGTGATGGACTGATCTCACGAGCCAAGCTTTCAGTTGTCTTTAAACTGCTGGAATAGCTACGGATGAGGTCCCGAGCCGCAAAATCAAGGTGTGCCGTCATTTTCGATTTTGTGAGAAGGTGCTATTGTTGCGAACTATGAGGCTTCACCCGGGAAGAGAACTTCGAGAGAGCTCCCCAATACTCCGGTCAAGCTCAAACAGGAAAGACTAGCCTATTCGGGCAAACCAATGCATATTCGGGATGCACCACACGTTACAGCCAGACGGGAAGTCGAGTTTGTTGAGTTGCACGGACCTAGCATGGTGACCCGCTCGTTGGCCAGCTTGGACTTGTACGATGGTGGCATCCGCGGACGAAGGACAACTTTCACACAGGCAAAGTCATACTGCTTGTACAAGGCAAGTCGGATTTACGCGTTGGGCGCAAGAGCCGCACTTGTGGATGGACAAAAATCCTGTACGAGCTGAACATTGTGCTGCAGTTGATTTTGATAAAACAACAGATACAACTCACGCTTAGCTCGACACTGCGGTTTTTCAACGAGATCACTCGATCTCGCTACTATGGGCACAAATCAAAACGCAAGCGCTGGAGCTTCGGTCGATAGTAGCACAACGACATTATCTGATCCAGCCAACGATGAGCCAACGATATCACTGTCGTGCCCGACAGCTGGGAAGACTACTCGCAGCAATGGCATCAAGGCAGTCAATGTAAGATGTTCAGTCTGTAATCTTAATTACATCCACTCATGCACAACAGGTCGAGCCAAAGGTGCGCACTGTGGAAAGTCTTGACACCGGCCCTAAGGTTCGCCATATAGCTGAGTTTCGTTCACACACAAATGGAACCTTACTCTACGCCAACACTATAACGGAGGATGACGGTACGACGCGAAGAGTTGTTCATCAAGGACCTGTGTTTGACGTAGTGGACATCAATTACACTGCGGAGACTAAAGACACTCAGAAGAAAGAAGGGCCTGCTGGTAAAACAGGAGGCGCTACGGGCATGGGAAGTTCTCCGTCGGTTGACTTTCGCGGATGACAATATATCCGCATATACTCTCGAGCGATCATCAATGCGCTGCAGTGTGTCGTCAACTACTACCCACACTGTTCTATTTCAGAACAACCAGTTGACATCGACGAGCCATACGCCATCTTGGTCCACCACTGGGGCCTTCTTGAGAAGTTTCGGAACAATTTTCATCCAGACGTGGCCGGGTCGGACATCGCAAAGTGTAGGGTGAACGACAAATATGAGCACCTTGGGTATCTTTTGAACTTCATGGAGACAAAGATGAGAGGAAAGGTGTAGGGGGAGCATGAGCGCTGGAAACAGACAATCCCAAAAGCCTCCTTTGAGATGCATTGGCTACTTCTAATACCTGGAACAGACGTGTACTGTCACCTGGATGACACCAAGTCTAAGGAGCCTGCAGTTCTCTCGCACATCGACTTTGTGATTATGAACAAATTCTGGGACCAGTACGACATCAAAGTGTGGTAGCTCGATGGAGATGAAAATTCACTTCAGCCCAATGAGTTTAACCACACCATTTCACGCTTCCACGGAGAGAAACACCCAGGAGCTTGACATATTTCCGTGTGAATATCTTTCAAACGAAGAGGAACAGAACAAGAGATTGACCGAGCGAGGTACGCTGTTCTTCAAGCTCCGACAGAAGAGGTGCATGTATTTTGATGGCGAAGGAGATGCGTTCCCGCGAGTCCCTGTAAGTACTACAAACTTCAATCGGGCTGGACTATCAGCTAAGCTTTACTTTTCAGTACAAGGGTTACGTGTAACGTCATGCTCGATCCAGTGCAACAGCAGGAAGACGGAAAGCGAAACTACATCGAAACTTCTGAAACGGTTGATCAGAAACCGGCTGTTCTCCCCTTCTGTGACTGTCATCGCTGTTCGACGATGGAGTCTGAAAGAACAAAGTCGGCTAAGTTTGATGGCTACAAGAAGATTGACATGAACAAAGCTGTAGCATTGACTGATCACCAGTACCTGATATGCACTTGTTCAACTTTTGCCTTCATCCTGGGCATCCGAGAGTGGAGTATGTCGAACGCTACGTTAATACTCTGTATTAAACTAACTTGACCAGGACGTTTATTTTTGGACGGCTTCGTTGAACCAAAATGGGATCTCGGGCTAATCGATGGCCTCGTGCTCAAACCCAACTACAGGCCATGCTCCAAGATCTCTGCCGAATGTTCGTCGAGCAGAAAACACCCATCGGCGAAGATTCCAACAATGCTCAGCAAAGTCATCATGCACCCGTCAAGCCCTGGACAGCCGACTATGTCGAGAGTAAAGGCAAAGGACTGGTCTTCCTTCTCCACGGTAAACCTGGAGTGGGTAAAACATACACCGCTGAATGCATAGCTCATCAAGTACGACGTCCACTCCTCTTGGTCACATGTGCCGACATCGGTGTTGAGCCCACCGAGGTCGAAAAGAATCTCCGTCAATGGTTCAAGATAGCTCGGCGCTGGGATGCTGTTATGCTTCTCGATGAAGCTGATATATACATGGAATACCGCCAGATTCATGATCTCACCAGGAACAACCTTGTGGCAGGATTTCTTCGTGCAATCGGGTACTACGATGGTGTTCTTTTTCTCACGGCGAACCGCATCGGTACATTCAACGAGGCATTCCTATCCCGCGTCATGGCAATCTATTACGATGACCTCCACGATGACGACCGCAAGAAGATCTGGGGTACGTACTTCGACAAACTGGAGCAGGAACGCGGCAACGAGATCTACGTGCCACGATCGACCAAGGAGTACGCGACCGATTTGAAGGATATCAGGGACTTGCTATGGAACGGGCGAGAAATCAGAAATGGTAAGTAGCGACACCTAACCTCTCAACATCTACCTGACCCTGTACAGCATTCTAGATCGCCGTCAACCTGGCGCAAGCCGAGGGCATTAAAGACAGCAAGGGTCAGATCACGGTCAAGGAGAAATACATACAGGTAACGGTGGACCTGTCCAAGGACTTCAAGAGGTACATGGTTTCATTGCATCATCAGACTGACAGCGAGCGCGCGCGTCGGGCGGTTATACGACATGATGCGTTCAATGCGCCGTAAGGGGCGGAATTGGATCTTGTGTGAAGGGTTGCGTCAAGGATCTTATGAGGCGTTCATAGTCGCGAGCAATATTGGGTAACGGAAAATGAACTGTATGTTTTAATCCTGTTGCAGCGGCCATGCAACCTTTCTTCACTTGCTCCGATATTGTCGCCATACTGTACGTGTCAAGCTCACGAGACACGGAATGCGAATCAACCCCAGTTATGTTGCCATGAGTAGTGTATAGAGCCGCGCCTAAATCCGGAGTTTACGCATCTCCCCTGTTGCGGTGTTTGTGTCACGAAATTGTGGGAAGCACTATGGGACCTGCGATATTTCGCTTGTTTATGCTGTTTTGGTCCTGTTGACAGCACACGAGGCCTTGGAGATCAAGTCAGCGATGCCCTTGGGAGTCTGAGTTACCATCCGATTATTGCTTCGTCACCATAAAAATGCGAAGCGATTTATCGTAATTTAGCACCGCTGCGAAGCTTACAGTAACAATGGGGACGCCGATTCTCATAGAGAAAACGCTAGCAAGTCTCTACATCCTACATGGGGAAAACTAAGCTTTCCAGCGACAGTGCCAAAAACCGACAATAGGCTGTGGGTCCACGCGGGGATGCCAAATTGATTGGGACCGGCGCTTTTGTAAGTATATGCGGGGAAGCATGTAGCTTAAGAGGGGCTGTGAGACATGTGGGGAGTTTGGTCGTATCGCCAGGTTCGCAATTACGACCTGATCTTGGGAGTATATTTGTAGGATCAGCATCCATGAGACTGAGGTTTTCACGTAACACAGAACACCAAAAGCTTGATTTAGGCTAAGGGATACCATATTGGCTAACATGGAACTCTGGTAGGGTTCATGCACGATGCCTACTGGCTACACCGGAAATTCTTCCAGGTCTCACAGGGGTTGGTTTTCCTACCATCTAGGTGGAAACGCAATGCCACAGCCGTTTTATACATATTTCGTTCGTTCTCGCATGTCTACTGCGCTTGCTTGGCCAAGCACAAACCTCGATCAAATCTTGAGAATGATCAACCTAAAGTTTCTCTGCGCTGCTCCCATTCTACTTCAAACAGTACAATCAAGATCGTTCTCCCGACAAGGAGACGTCGAATATGAGTTCTTCTACCCGAAACTACAATCCGACTTCAAGAAAGGCGACAATCCACCGCAATGGGCCCAGGGATACCCCAAAACGTGGGGTTCTGAAGACGTGCGCTTGCAATTCAACGAGCCGGAGCCCCTTGATGCGTTTAGCGCTGTGGTTACGGACGACGAAAAATACCTCGCCATACTCAATGGAAGTCACGTACGATTCCTCGATCTCGACACGAAGGCCGCAGCAGCCACCATCGACATCGGAGCACCTCGCGATAAATTCCTGCTTGACCTGATACTGCGCTCGACTCCTCAGGGAGGATACGACTTGCTCATGAATGGCGAACCGCACGACTATCGATATATCCGCGATGTTACAGACGTCTTCCACAGGCGCCTGGGATCAGATCTCAAGCCCATCGGCGGGCTTGTAACGTACTCGGGTGGTGGGATTGGCGACTTTGACAGCAAGGGCAGGATGGCGACTGCAAAAGGGCACATATTCGATCTGAACAACCACAACGGTAGCAGCATCGTGCTCAAAGATTTTCCACCTGAGATTGTGGGAATGAGCTTCAGTAGCGACGGCCGATATCTGTCTTCAGTCGGTTCTTCCGCTGATCTATGGAATACTTCCTCGGGCGAGAAGATCTTCCACTTTCCCGCAGAGAGACCCGACACCCGGCTTACCAAGATCGCCCCGGACGACAAATACGTCGCAATAGCAGCACAGCTTACTTTCATACAACTACATGCGCTTGCCAACCTCTCCGCTCCGCCATTATTTCTCGGTCCCTTCGAAGGACTAATTGCAGAAATCGCTTGGAGTCCTGATAGCAAGTACTTGGCCACATCCGACGACTATCGAGTTCAGGTCTGGAGATTCCCTGAAGCACTACCTTACCAGACGTGGCAGATCGACAGGTCTGAAAATGGTGCCTCGATCCCTCTGAGTTTGCAGTGGTTGGATGACGGGAAGAAGCTGACATTCACCCATCGTTTTGCACGGTACGTGTACGATTTTGAGACGAATGTCAAGTACTGGATGACGCAGGGTGTGAAGGACCACACATGGGACCCGCAGTCTGCTGGTTCAATCTTCTTCCTGAAAAAGAGGGGACTTTTTGCAACGGACGGTGGAGACTCGTACATGCGCCTTTGGAAAGCTTGATAGTGATGCAGTGGATGTTGTGTTACATGTGCGTTCTAAACCTGTTACTTGTAGTCATCACGCCATTTTTTGATATAGCACCAAGTCAGTATGCTCTGTGAAATACTGGTTACAAACAAGTCGGTCCCACGGACCAAAAGCAAAGCCTTGTGTTCATCATACCTTGATTTTGGTATATCGCCAATCCTGTAGGCTCTGTAAATTACTGGTTACGAGCATGTTGGTTACACGAACCAAAACCAAAGCGCTTGCACAGTAACGACTCGGTGACAATTTCGCTTGCCTAGACTCTCTGTCCCTTAGACGAACACCGCGTCGAGCATCACAAGCTGCAGTGATGAATAGCTTGTTCCACTCCCAATAATGATGCAACCATCTGATAATGAGGATGCTGGGAAGTGGGGCCAAACAACCGTTACATTCACCGTGCACCAGGTTCCTAATCCTACGAGCCCAATCGTTCTCCCAAACCTTTGGGTTGCCCGTCTTATTGTAAGTCCGGACTCATTGCTTCCGAAGCATCCAAAGCAGCTGATCAGTTCAAAGAGCCGAAGCATGTGGTGGCCAATATGGATAATACAAATTGTAGCCCAATGCCTGCAACGACCCCGGCACTGCAAACCACGTGGGGGGAGAGTTTGCGATCATAACTTCGTCGACGGCCCGCGAGGTCTGTGCAAACCACACACAGTACACGAAGAGGACGCTTTACAGCATGAAGACTACACTCCAGCAGATCACGAACCGAGCTTCGCTCCTTTGTTTGCTGCTGCTACCAGGCATTCAGCACGTCGATGGACACTGTACGGTAGCATTCTTTCTCCACTGAAGTTCTAGCTGACATACCACCCCAAAGATGGCTTTCCCTTCTTGCACTACAATGGTGCTGTCTCGGCGCGTTGGGAATATATCCGGTACGTTGCCACACGCTTGCCTGAAGTACCTCATCGTCTCTAACGATACATCAAGTCCAACCACCAGCTTCAATCCCAATTACGATTACTCGGGCCCCAACTCCGTGTGCGGCGTCAACGGCATGAAGCCGCTTTTCCCAGTCAAGACGCTAACCGTCGAGGCCGGAAAGACTGTTGAGTTTGGCGTCTCGGATATAACTGGTGACGACGAATCGAAATCGAAAGAGCCTGTGAGTCGACCTTTCGTTAAAGCTATCTTGCCATCTCTTAAGCTTTGCATATACTGACGGTATCCAGCCCAAGGATTGGTCTGTCATTTATCATAGCGGACCCGCAACAGCGTACATGTCCAAAGCACCCGGAGACTTGAACGACTACCAGGGCGATGGCGACTGGTTCAAGATTGCAGTCGTTGGTGCATCGAATGGACTGAACTGGGACTACGGCTCAACGGAAACGCAACATACGGTCAGTGTACCCCAACCATTCCCACTGGTCCTGAGCTCATATCAGCTGCAGATGAACTTTACGATCCCAAAGACGACTCCGCCAGGTAGATACCTGCTGCGTGGCGAACACCTGAATATACAACCGGATTATAACCATACCCAAATGTTCATCAATTGTGCTCACATCGAGGTCACTGGGCCTGGCGGAGGCAGTCCTGGCCCCATGACCAAATTCCCTGGAGCGTTGAGCGCAAAGGATCCAGGTAAGTCTTCTCCGGCCTAGCTTTTTAGTTCAGGATTTGAGCTGAGCGGATATCAGGTATCTGGCTTGCAAACGCATTGTGGTACCCCAACCGACCCATGGACGAGCTCAAGAACTGGCAAGGTGCTGGCCCGAAGGTTTGGACGGGATAATTGCAGGCGACAGGCTGCGAGTCAGTTTTCGGACTGAATCGACATTTGCTAGCTCTTAGGTAGGAGTGCTGTGGGGAGACACACAAGCGCAATGGAAATAATACAACAATCATTTGTCCATGTTTTGGCCGCAGCCGTTCGTGACGTGTATCAGAACGTTGACATATTGTTGAGCGTCGGAGCACCGAATTCTTCCTCGAGCCATCAGTTGCAGACAGTCGTTGCGTGCTTAGATTTTGCGGATGGTATGCCACCCATCTTCGTAGCACACGCAAAGCATACTTCTTTTCGCCTCTTCTTCCAGATCCACAAGCACCAACTGAATCAGCTCCGCAGGTCCAGTATGAGAGCCATAACCAAGCCTCCCGAATATTCCTTTCGGTTCATCGACCAGCCGTAGTAGCATTTGGCGAACGTTGTGAATTTCGGTGCTCTCTTCTCTGGGTGGCTACACGCGTTGGATATCTGTTACCAGTCTGCAGAGTTCCAGGGCGGTGCGCAAGACAAATACGGCCGGTGCTTGCTCCTATCAATCGTTGGGCTCTGTGATATGTCAGTATACATTTAGCGACGATGCGACGCGGTCTGCTTACGCGCATGTGGACAATACACCCAGTTCACCATCCTCGTCCATATGTCATCGCCGCGACCTGCGTGTCTGCAATCACCCCGAGTTCCAGACCGAGTGTGTAGAGTCTGGCGTCGACACAGCTGATACATCGACGCTGACGACTCTTCGTGCACTCATAGGCAACATCTATGTCCCTAGTGACAGACGAAAATTAGAACTTGGATGCATGACAGGCGCCATTGCACATACCTTTCACACCCAGGACACGACGAGCATGCGTTGGGAACCACAAACAAGTGGAAGCACTCCTTTGAGCGAAATCCGGCGTCCGTGAGTGCGCACTCGATTGTCTACGTGACCCGCTCTGCAGCATGAGAATAGAATGGTGGCTTCACGTTGAGCGTCGTCCGTGGGGCTGCTGTGCCTGGTAGGTTCTGTCGGAAAGACCAATGCACGTTCGTGGGTAGCATGGCTACAGCGTTGCGCGAGAATGCACGCTCGGCGATCGCGCGTTCTCTCGCTCCGGTGTACTGGCCGACGGGGTATCCAGACAAGTGTGGTGGCAAGAAGAAGGGGTCCTAGATGGCGTTTGGGTTGCGATTCGCTACTGCCTGGAGGAGTGGCTTCAGGTCAGCCTTGACGTCGTGATGGCGTGGAGCGATGCGCGGTCCATCCAAGTCGATAGGTCTAGCCTTTGTTAGCGATGACAAGACATGGCAGGGAATGTACTAACCTGAGCTGCAAGTGAAGTCGTGCAGCATGCTGTCTTTATATGCGTTCCATACATCCACCACGCATGCGTCAACGTGAGCTCCGACAAGACTTAGCGCCACAAATGTAGACTCGCCGTACGGCTCGTGTATTGGGCGTAGCATGTCATCTAGCTGGGGTTCGAGATCGGGGATGACAAGCTGCAAGACAGCAGCCAACACGGCGGCGACATTGATGACTGCCTGAGGCGGGGGGACAGCATTTCCAGACGTGTAAAGCGGGACTGCTAGTTTCAGGAGTAGAGATGCAGGTGCTAGATGAGTAGTCAGCGACAGAGTGGATATGTGCAAAGCGTCACTCACTACTGCGTCCGGTGACGGGCTGCGCCATGGCTGACGGCGACACGATGCCGAAAATTCCACATTCCACATTCTCTATATGCGTCGGGCGAGTTCCTGATGCCTAAACTCCGCAGGATCTCCTCATATGCGTCTCCGATGAGAATGATGGCATCCATCGTGTCCCGGAATAGATTGGGTGGGATTATCTAGCCTCGTCGATCGCGAGGGCGCACACCCATCATCTCTTGTACCTGCGAATGACATGATGGGTTGAAGCCCTGGTAGACATCTAGGCTCTTCTTAAAGGACATGTTAGTCGTTGGAAGTGCGGTGAAGCGAAGCTGCGGCAACCGTAGATGAGAAGTGCGGATGGTGGAAGTTGCGGGGGAGAGTGCAACGTCTAATAGAAAAGGTATGAGCAATGTATGTTCTGTTCTAGTGTAGCGGGGAGTAGACTGCAGCGTCTTGCGTGGTGATGAGTGAATGACAAGAGGTGGAGTGGAGGGAGTGGATGGAGTGAGGCAGGCGCGAGGGTGGTAGTAGCGTTGCACGTGCGCTCAGACGCCTCCCCATTCTTGCCATCTGGAGTGAGACTAGGCCAACACGCGCCAGGCAGCGCGAACCAGGCCATGTTGGCCCCGCGAGAGCGGGGCTGGCAGTGAGAGCGGATAAACAGTGAGACGAGCGACACCTGACAGGCCATACACGACGGGAATGAAGGAGAGAGAAGAGTAAGCGTGTCCAGTTCAAAGTACAAATGTTTTGCAAGATGTTCTTGTAAACTGTAGCAACATGATACACATTCCAAACCCATAGACACACACCCACCCACCATTCTGTTGTCCATAGTTCACGGAGAGGATATGATGGTACCCATAGAGAAACGGAGCAGGTCGTGCTATGCTTCTATGGCCCTCTCCAGCTTCTTCTTTGCGCGATATGTCGTCCTATGCTTGCGGTCACTCGCGCGCTGTGCCTCCACCTTTTCGGGATCCGACTCCTGCTCTTGCTTGTCCTTCCTCTTTCGTGCCGCCACTTGCTTATTGATCTTAGGTCGTTGCTCCGTCTGAACGGCTATTGTGTCAGTCGACTCCTTCCGCTTACGAATAGCGCTGCTCAATTCCGTAGCCGCGAGGTACCTCTCAGACATGAGCTGGTAGGTGAGGGCGTACGGTCCGTACCGGAGCAGCGTATCAGAGCGTATCCAATACGTGGCGGCGGCTCTAGGCTTGATATTGACTTTGGTTCGTATATCATACAACTCTTTCTTCTCGTGGAGGAGTCCGGATGAAAGCCTGTTGATCATGTCAACTATAGTCGCCAAATTGAGGGTCGGTCGTGACAAGTATGGAGACAGTGTGTCGTTTTTGTCTTTCTCGTACTCTCGGAACTTGTGGAGAGGGATGATGATGCCCGTGGAAGTCTGCCAAACGTATGCACACGATGACATAAGGCGGTCATACGTGGTTTACCATGTAGAAAAACGTATGCCATGTCGATTAGCCTCTCACGCACTGCGAGGCTTTGCGAAAGCATCGTCGGCTTTGCTGACCGGTGGCGCATAAACGCCTCTGGCTGAAACACTGCGAAGACAATCCTTGATATGCTGTCACGTTCTCGACCAGACGAAGATCGAAGCGCCTAATCCATCCAGGCGGAAGGTAATTCATCTTTGTATTGCTGGACCCACATCGTCCAGATCGTCTTGTACGGAATCCCAGTGATGACGAGATAACGTGATACGAGTGGCAGAGTTACGAGCTATGATAGGTCTCCACCGGATCGAAGATGTAGGTAGCAAAGCCGTGGCAACATCAGCGTGAAGGACGGTATCGGTGTTCGTTATGTCGAGCAGAGTTGATATCGGAAAGTGCAGTGTAGGTATTCAGGCCTCACTGAAAGCGGCGGTGCTTGTCTTGTAGCTCGGTTACGAGTTAAAGCATAACCGGTGGGCAGACCGAGAAAGATTGTCCCGCCCGGCGTTTTATGCTTGCTCGACGTACTAGGTCCACATGTATAAGGAACGGACACTTACTCAAATCATCGCGCCGTCTCTGTAGCAGGGTTGCGGTAAAGGATCCGAAATGCCGTAATGGCCATAGAAGTCGACGTTGCTCTTTCTTCGATTCGTCATCGCTTCTTCCAGGTCCTGACTGACAAATATCTCCATTCCTCCACTTTGCTCCGTTCCCTTCTTCTCACTAGATAGCTTATAGCCTACGCCGGCTGAAGGATTCGGCGACATAACGGTAGCCTTGTTTTTGCGCAATATAAGCAGCCATCGTTGCTCAGCGTAGCGCTTGAAAACGTCCTCCAAGTCGAAAAGATCTTGCATACTTAGGCTATACACCTTGCCAGAGCGGTACTGCCAGAAGAAGAGCACAGATAGTTCGATCGTTTCGACTGCTTGGAGTGGCGTGATAATCTTGTCCATGGCTTGGAGAAGGTCATCGGTCATTTGTACTTGGTCTTTGAGCCTTGCTTCCTTGATAACATGTTTCGTGGTGGTGTAGTTCCATTCAACATAGAACCGAATATGAGTGACATGCTTCAGCATGGGTAGCTGGAGAATATGTGGCGAGAAGTTGAAATGGTCGTTGTTCATGCGCGTGTTCCTCAATTCGGCATGCAGCGTTAATTTGCTATGACGGAAGTAGTTTTGTAACAGCTCTTCTCGGATCTGTTTGTTGATGAGTAGTAGCCTGGGCTGCAACCGGCACTCATTCGCGACTGACAACCCATATCCAAAGATGTCATGCCTCCAAGGCTCTCCATTTACCATGTCTGCTCCCCACAAACATGTATGCAGTTCGGGTCGCGGATCTTTGGTCTCAGGCAACACATAGTCGAACACGTGATCCCTGATTTCCCTCGGCAAAGCCAGTAGGCTAGAGCTGAAAGTACTTGGTGTGAGCTCGAGTAGGATTTCAAGGTCCCTGAACAGCTGGCTTTGGCGTGAGGCAGACAATCCGTCAAAACTTCCAATCGAGGCCAGCGAGAGCTTCTTGCTATCGGATCTCCGTTGGATTGTTGTCATGGTGGGCTAATTAGCGTTGCGGAGAGTCGGACGGGACGGTGTCGGCGTTGTGGCGGTGCGTAGCAATGCGAAAACTGGAAATCGCGAGGGATGAAAGACGGAACCAGAGCGACTGCGAGGGAAATGGAAGTTAGCTTGCCACTGAAGCTGGGACTTGTCGAAGGGAACAATCGGCCATGCCAGCTAAACGGCACAGCCGAGTCGTGTTTGAGTGTCGCCAGGCGGGTTTCGCAGCAGGGATCGGGTGGATTTTCATGCAAGGGCTGCATCGAGGCGAAGTGGGGAAGGAGGGTCACGTGAAAGCGGGCTAGAGCATGCGGGTGGTTCGTGCCCTCAACCGTCCTGTTTCACCTTGGCGCTTGGAACGATCTCATCTTCGTTTTCTTGATGCATCGCCATCTTCAAACACTTCTGTATCATCACAGCGCGGCACTCGAGGACAGCTTTATGTGGCCGCGTAGCAGGCTTCATGCAAACTGTTACCGTACGTGTCCTCAATGTGTCTCAACAGAGGTACCGCGATCATCGAAGCTTGCAACGGATTTCGCTGCAGTGAACATCATATAATAGCTATTACTTCGCGAAGGTATCATAACACTGACCAAATAGTTACTCGAGTGATCTGTAATCGAAACACTGGCAGTCCTCAATGTCACCACCCAATCTCCACCCGCTCAACAACGTTGGACACCTCCATGCAATGTTCATATCGGAACATTGAAAGAGCAGGCTCCACATCCTCTCCATTGTGTATCCGAAATCCGGAGCACTCATAGAATCCGGTCGACCCCGTAGGAATTCTGGTTTGTGCGCCCAACTATTCTCGTCGACGAAATCATGCCAGAGATCTTTGTAAATCATCTTGCTAATGCCTCGAATGCGCGCTGCTGATACGACAAACTGGCCTTTGTAACTGAGCAATGCGTCGTTGCACTCGGTTGAGTTGTAGATCTTGGTATGATAGAAAGGGAAAAGTCCCGCATTGTCGCTCCAAGAGAACCGGTCGCTGCACTCCTCGCATGAGCAGACGTCAGACCAACCCAAGCTCAGAAAGCCCGTTTGAGTAGGGTCGAAGTAACTTTGCAAACGTGTATAGAATTCTCGAGGATTGTGAATGTCGGCCTGTAGGAAAATGGTGTGCGTTGCAAGGCTGTCCCAGCGATCATTGATGTGGTTGAGGTACGTCTCGCCTTCTCTTCCAACATTTGGCCGCATTATGACTTTATCAGCTCCTGTTCTCAACTGAACTTCCTCTGTGTTCGCTTCGTGATCTTTAATGTAAATGGTCACATAAGGATCGGAGGTCACCGGAGCAGTCTTGATGCCGGAGATGAGGTGCCTTACGTTTTCAACAGGCTCTTTATACATGCTGATTACTACCTCCAAAGGCGTGATCGGTCTGTATCTCCGATCCAGTACGGAAGGTCGAGCGTACTCTAAGGTGGAAAAGTTGAGCCACAGGTAGAGGCTCCACAATAGGAGCAACACCACGCCCGGGCAAAGGGACCGCAAAGTCGAGATCCAACTGTCTAGTCTTGAATCATATACTCTAACAGCTTTGACAGATCCGGTGGTGACGCCAGATTCCTCGTGTTCTATTGTCGTGGAAGGAAAATTCTTCAAAAGCGCAAACGTAACGCGATGTCGGCGGTATCGGTGTAACAGGCTACTTGTGGTATCTTGTATCGCTTTGTGGGCAATACAGGCTACCGCTAACGCGAAGCAGCAGAGCTGGTACCAACTGGTGTATGATCGTCGGACCGAGAGAGTCGAGTAACAGCCGGTGATGCCTGTCAGGGCCAGCAAAGTCCATCCGTCATGGGTAGAGGAGTCCGTGTCGACGCAACTAAGCTCTTCTCCCACCAGATCTTCGCTTGTTGGTAGCAGAGTCGACTTTCCTACAAGTAGAGCCACTGTTGTGGCTGTGCAAGAGACCATGAGTAGTAACATGTGTATGGGTTTGAATGCAATCTTTTTCTCGTTCGGCCAGAAGAGCAGCACCCATGTAGCGGCAACGACGTATCCCGCAGCTACAAGACACTGCATCTGTTCTGTTCGACCGGGAAGCTCTAAAGCGTGGCTTTGCATGGCAAATTTGCTGAGCGCATTCGCGATGCCAGTAAACAGCATTGTAGCGATCGCACTGACCAGGCCAGGTACCGACAAACGGTACTCCGTTGTCAGGATGCCAACGCAGGCCAGGAGTAACAAGGATGTACGAAGCAGTTCTACCGGAGAATGAGGCGTGTATGCAAAGAGCATGTGGAGAAGTTCGTCGGCGAAGACAGCTATCGTCTGGACAGCGTTAGGAGCCTCCTGATAAAACACCGACACCTGAGGCTTACAACGAGCATAACCAAGGTCGGGAGGTTACTGAAATGGAGCACAGCTTGCAACATGCAGAACATCGATAATGCCGTAAAGAACATTGCGCCGAAGGCCATCAATGTTCCTCGGCTCATTCCTCTCCTCCTCAGTCGTCCATGTTTCCAGGTGTCCCGCATGCTCCACCAAGGGGTTTGGAATACCACTACAGCAGTGACCACAAATATTTGTGCCAAAAACACCAGTGTCGGGTAGTGAAAGTTGGTCTCGACTAACAAGTATCTAGTGCTCAGCAGTGACACACCTGCAAACGCAATCCAGATGAACCGAGGGTGAAGACATGGCCGTGGGCATGCTTCCGGACGTGTGTTGTCAGGGGCGTGGTCCCAAAGTCGTACGTCATGGGACGGAATCATTTTCAGTGGTTGGTGTTCTTTGCTGCGCGAGGTTGAGGAAGGAACGATGGTGGAAGCATGAAGGTCCACTCCCATCTGGCGCGTAAACCCGTGCTAGTTCAGAGAACGAAATTGTACTCGCGTCCCATATAACCACGAGTGTCTAAGCGCCGCGCGTATTCAAGGCTAATGTGCGAGGCAAAGCTTTGATACGGAAGGTGCTCAGGAAAGTAGTGGGCTTAGCGCGCACGGCCAGAACAGGGTGAAAGTGAGTGTATAGAACAGCATGCGTGGGCTCGGCACGGGAATATTGAATCATTCAGTAGGGTACTGGTATCTAAAATGCGATTGAGCATCTCGCGCGTTTGTGCATCGTTACATGACAGGCTCCTCTGAGCTAGTGGCCACGGGTGACAGGTTACGAAGAAGCACGAGCTGATGTTTAATTGAGAACCTTTCGCACTCACGATACAGTCCATGAACAACCACGACTCCTGGAACACGACCTTCGTAGATTTCGCCTAGCTCAAGGTGGAATCGCAAACTGCGGTCCTTCCTTCCAACGCCCGAGGTCACCCGCGCTAAATCCCGACAGGTAGACACATATCCCACTTCTGTTACTGTGAAACATCCTGTTGTACCCTCACATCAATAGTCACAGAGAAAAATGCGAAATAAGCACATAGACGCAATTTGAACAATTCTGTATCACTAATGTAGCTCGCCAGCATGGACATCGAGAGGCCATACATAGAGCATCTTGAACATAGTATGTATTTCAAGCAATGGAGCATACGCAGTGAGCCAAGAGTATGCAATGTTGTACACGCGTCTGTTGGAATACCCTCTGACAGAAGAAGCTTGTGACTGTCGTTGAGACGAACGAACCCTTCTCATACGAGGCACGGGGCTGTTGAGCCCTGCAAATAACGGGTGTGATCCGGCATGGCAACAAATTGTACGCAGGTCCGCTCGTTTTGCACAGACATCCTGTCCCCTGAGAGTTGCTTCAGTTAGAAATCTGCCGTGTGGAGTGACCACTCACTTCTGGAGAACAATCGCCTAATTCTTCACCGAACATGTTGACTGCAGTGGAAGTTCATGCCTCAGCTTGAAGCAAGAAACTCGAATGATTGAGTGTCAAGCCGGCGTCTAAGTGACTTCGCATTTTGCATTGGCCTCCACCTATGCGACCAAAGCATCACGCTCTCCTCAGACTTGACCTCATGTTTCTTCATGAAACTTGAGGTCAACGTTGTAGTTGCGAAGGCTTATCAACGTCATTGAAAAACCTGCGCTTTCGCAGGCTCAAGGACGCCAAAGTTCCAAGGGGCAAGCACCCGCAGCGTGTATGTTCACAAGGCACCCACTTCTGAACTGCGAGACACGTCACCTTACAGGCTATGAAGACTCCAGGTCGCCCAACGACGAGACAGTCCTAAACAAGAGTCAAAGTGATGCCTAGGTCGCAAAGCTCAGGGCTACACGTATGCGCGAGGACTTAGCAGCATCTGCTCGTTGGACGTCATAAACATTCCGATGACGCATGCCCTGTAGCCTGATAGAGCATCAAGCATAACGATTCGCCCAGTCATCTGCCCTCGTGTCGATGTCCAAGACTCGTGGGCGGGTAGGACCTAACTTTGGGTCGCAACCTTGGAAGCTCAATCACAGGGTAAATCCGCCTGGCCATCACTAACACAGCATTAAACTGCTGCTCCGCCAAGAAGGCGATGCAACGAAACGAAGGGGATCTTAGCGAGACATTATTCTGCACAGGCTTGAGGCCGCGTTCGTACGCAGGTCCCGGATACAAGCCTAGTCTCCCACAAGGTCGCCTTCGATTGTAGGTATCGCCTTGGATTGTAGGTGTGTCGCCAGTCTCAGTGCAAATTCAATGAAGAAATTTTCTGATGAGATGTTCTTTCTGAGCTCTGCTGCTCATGGAAGTGTGTAGTCAAGTGCGGCGGAAGATCATGGCGCGTAAACACCACACTAGTTTGGGAGATCCCTCTCCCGCGCGCGTGTGTTGTTCCCTGTTCTGGCCTTCGCCTCACGCCCGCATCTCCGTCTAGGGATTGCAATCATGGCTAGTGGATAAGCCTCGTGGCTATGTCTAAATCTGCCTTGCACACGTTTTTGGAATGACACAAGGCGTTTGATCGAGTCCTTCATTGGTGGTACCCTGGCCAAACTTCAACAAGTGCCGAGACAAAGTACTTTGCCATGGCCTAGGTGATCCCGCTAGCCGGGTATCGGTTGTAGAGATAGTTGATGTAACACCACTTTTCAAAGTACCCTGCCAACTGAATTAGTAGATTTAATCCCACATCCAGCCTTTTCGCCGCCTAACATATCCGAAAGAGCATGGCTTACCAGTTTCCCCTCTGCCAAGCAACGGGTAATTTATCCTTTTCCTGAGGAAGCACAATCTTCAGACTTCATGCATAGCTTCGCCTCGAAGGAATCGGCTCAAAATTTCTGACAATTCCTTGGCGACTGTACTCGGTGTACACTAACCGACCAATTGAACCCCCACATCTGGCTGTTGCTCCGCCACCTCCTTCCCCACGCTCGTCATTGCAGAACAGCCTTGCGTCGAGTCACCACGGGCCAGATCCTGATCGAATTCGTTCGGCGTCGTTGATGGGCGCCTGAGAACCGAGTACGTTAGGCAACGATATAAGAAGCTTGGACAGAAACAACGAATGCGCGGTATGCGCAGCAAAGACGTCTTAGCGGTTTGCCAAATGGAATAGAGCGTCGAGAAAAAGTCTCAAGATAAAAAAGTGTAGAAGATCTGAATGCGTATCGACGAAGGAAGTTCTCAGCACCGGGCCCTCCAGATAGGTGACCCATGCAGCGTCCCTAGAAAGAGTTCAGATGCGCCAACATGACTAAAAACCCCATGATGCCTTCTTTCAACGCCAACGATGCAACTCGGTCGCATGGCCTTCCTCGGTCATAGTGATATACAACCCACGAAACCCGACCCGACCTGGGTATACTGCCTGAAGTCTAATCCTACGACGCCGGTTACACCGAATGCCAACAATGCAGCCCGAATGGGGTAGAAGAGTAACAAGAGAGAGCTTTGTGCGATCAGACTTCGAGACCGCCAACCATGTAGAACAGCAGATAGGCTTCAGCAGCAAGAACCTCCGCTTCACTCGCGAGCACAACCTTGCTGTCATCAAACATGAACCAGTCGTTGCCTTCGCGAGAGTAGCTGACATAGTGTCCTGAGTCTATCTTGCCTTTATGCACAATGACCGAAGACAATTCGTACACTAGACTGTTCGCAGGCGTATTGGTATTGTAATTCGTGGGCGGTGCTCCCGTCGACTTCATGGACTTTTTGAGTAATTGTTGGTGCGAGGTAGTGTACGGATTGATGTCGAGTCTTGTGGGGAAGCTGACGCGAGTTTCGATCTTCGAAGAGGTGGCTTTGGCGTGTTCGAAGCGCTGTGGGTTGTTAGCAATGGCTCAGTACCATACACAAGTACTTGCCTTGAGATGCACAGCGAGGACCGGCGGTAGTCGCTTGATACTCAATTGCTTGGTCGCATTCTGCGGGCTGTCGCAATTCCGGCATGTGTACTCTGCTGAGCCTAACTTTTCCCTCGCCGTGAACCTCTCGAGGCAGTCTCTGAGGTCTAGTGGCGTCTCCTCGCCTTTATCCGCATTGTGCTTGCGCTTTTTCGACTGGTTCCTTATATCAAGACTGAGGTCCATGTACGGGTCCTGCGCAGTTGTAACGTTACGACAGCTGTCGCAGGTGACGGTGCTCGATAGCTTGCCATAGAAGGTCTGGTGCACCACGCATTTGCAGTCGTCGGAGTCGCTGGAGCCGCCGTTGGCGAGGTGGAGTGTGTTCAGTATGAATTGCATGTATTCATGCGCGTCTTGTTGTTGGTAGCCTGCCAGCGCCTGTCCACATATTAGCGCGGAGAGACCTCTACTTATGCTGTGATTTCCGCTTACTTCTCCTGCCAGCCAACTTCCCATGAGCATGCTAACTGCGCCAAATCCCTCGTTCTTATCCGATGAATAAAACTCCACAAACATCTCGTCCAGCGCACAGCTGACACAGGCCTCCTTTTCACAATCTGTTTGGCGGTGCCCTTCCGATAGATAGAAGTTTCGTATGAAGGGATTGTGCACGAGTGTTTGTAGTATAACGCTCATGAAGCACGTCTGCCCCATGTTGTAGAGACCTCGCAAGCCAATTGCGCGACAAGGAAGGAAGGTGGAGTTGTTGACAATCAGCTTGACGTCGTCGGCGGTGGTCGTGTCTTCGAACTTCCGCTTCTTGCCTACAGGACGACAAATTAGCTGGCATGCAAGCATAATGGTGTGTATGACTGACCCTTCTGTAACCGTCTGATCTCCATGATGGGGTCGTAAATGAAGTCCTGGCAGTTACCGCAGTATACATTGCCGTCTCGTGACTCCACGGCTATGTGCTCGTCAGCTCTCAACTGTCGTGCAGGTATGCTGTCGTAACCCACAAAAGCAGTGAAACTTGGTATCGACGTGCTCGTCTCGGTCGGCCTCGGTCATGATAGCTGGACATTGTAGGCAAAGGTAGAGTGGCCGTAGCGAGACTACTGGTTCGTTGTCTGTTGTAGACTTGTACGTTTGAGCTATTACGCTCGGCTCTTCGTGGATTTTGCGCAGTATGACCTGGTACTGACCGAGAGTCTGCTTGCGCGCATTCTCAAACATTTCGCCCATGTGCTCTGTTGTAGGTCAGCTTAGTGCCTTAGTGCCTTCAGATGGGTCAGGGACATACCACATCCATAGGATATATGTGCCATCTGGCTACTCGGTACAATGTTGCCTTTAGCATTCTTAACGACCTTTGGCGACGCCAGCGACGTCGCCTTGGGGGCAACTGCAATAGTGTCCATGGTGTCGCGCGCAGGCTTTTCGACCTAGTACATGGCGCAGGGGCACAATTCAATCTCCAAATATCGCACCAGCAAGCCCGAGTGAAGAGACGTCAGACACGATCGCGCAGCGCGGTCAGGATGGCGGCGTTAGTCTGGGGTCCTCGGACCTGCATGAAGCCAATGATGGTGTTGGATGCAACGCGCCACTAGCGGAGGTCAGGCCCCACTTTTGTTCCGCAGCTAGCGCGAAAGGGGTATCGAGGGTAAAAGCATCAGCCCGACACGTACTGGATTGAAATTTGGGATTCTGGTGGGGTAAAAAGCTGTGGGCTTGAGTTGCCCTTGAGCAGGATACTGTTAAAGTGAGAGAATTGGGTGGTGCTGCTTGACTTATAGCTTTACTTTATATTTTACCACTTTTCCGAAGTCTCCATGAATCATATGAACTCACAAGACGTCGTGCCAGAGTGGTTAATGGGTATGACTCGAACCACTTTGTATTAGATATCATATGCCTTCGGGCGCGCAGGTTCGAATCCTGCCGGCGTCGAGGAAAATGATTTTTGCTTCCCCAAGGTGCCAGACACGATCTGGCTGAGTCTCTTTTTGCACATGACGGCAGATGGCATTACCCCGCTGGAGGAGACTTTATGTTGTACCATTCTCTACCTTGGACACATCTGTTACTCTCTATCTAGGTAGGTAACACTATTGTTCCACTCAACAGCAAAGAGTCTGCGGGTTTTCTTTTGGACCCCTATTTCGTGATCCTCCTCACTTCACAGCATTCAACCCGATAGCTGCCAGTCTCTTCGCAACAAGGTTGATAGATCCCTGACATCCACATCCACTGCAGTATCTCCGAGTTTTAAGCAGAGATCGGAACAAGAGCAGTAGAAACAGTACCGACTCGAGAGCGGATATTTGGCCACAACAGCGCTTCCACACGAAAGCCAATAATCGAGAATTCCGCCAGCTCAGCGTTCACAAGCCCAACACATGCTCAAAGCACCGCCTCGACCATCACCTCAACATCAGCCTTTAAGTTGGCGCCTGCTCAAGAGAAGACGTCTGCTCGAAGCCCCGCTTCGACTGCTGGCTCTACGATCGCCCCCAGGCAGACGACTAGCTTGACCTTCGCCCCAAGGCAGAAGACAACGCTGACTACTACGTTAACCACCGCCACCGCTTCTCGAGAAGACCTAGACCCCAACAACTCCACATCCTACGCTGATGCGGGCTTCACAGATCGAGGCAAGAAGAATGAGGATGAAGAGGAAAAGCATACCGAGTTTCTACCAGTTTCGAGGTCACAGCGGTGTCGCTTGACGAGCTTCTCAATCCTGGCGCGACTGCGGATGACGTTCTCCGCCAGACAGCCGATGTGCTACCACGGCTCGACATCGCCAATAATCCTGACGTCGCTGATTTCATCGCCAGACTCAAGGTTGCTGTAAATAATGCCCCTCCATTCACCATCCCTTCCCACAAGCCATCCCCTACAACGTGGGCATCTACTACGCCGCGCATGGATCAGTTCTGGGAGGAAGAAGTTGCCGCTGAGGCAGCTCTCGAGTTCGGCCCGCTACCTGTAAGGCTGTCCATGAAACCAGAACATTTTGTGAAACATGTAGGGTCTCCCGAAATGATCCTGATGCTCATCTCCTCGTACCCAACCCTCCATCCTGACAGCTCTGTCCACCTAGAGTACGGGACGAGTGACGATCTTGGTAACGAGTCGCAATTTCTACTCTTCTCAAAACTTGGGTATCACAAGGTCCGCCTTCGAAAACAGGGTATGCTACATGTCGTTGCATTTCCCCGTCGGCTAGAGAGGAAACAGTTCCTTGGTGGGGGCCAGTCGCTCCTCCGCAAGATCCCAGCAGCACTTCGCAATCAGTGGTTTGAGTCATCTGAAACCCTCATTGCTTGGGCACAGGCTTCAGTGAGCGTTTTCACCGGGCACACGGGAAAAGAGAGGTATCAGCACTACCTAAAGAAGTCAGGGAAGAAGTTCGAGGCGGTATGGTTGCAGGGTACCCCGCGGCATGCGGCCGAACTGCCGTGCGCCTGGCTCGAGTTCGCCGACGATGGGACAACAATCACACGGCTCACCGTGGGATCCTTCCATGGTAAGCGCATCGTACGTTATCGCGCCCATGTCCCCTCTGAGATCCAGACGAGTATCGCCTTTCGAGAACTACTACTAGGCTTTGCGACAACTATTTTGTTTGGAAGCCCACTTCTTCCAGCATATTTGTCCTCTATGAACTGGCATCGCAGCATCTCCAATGGGATCATCATACCTCTATCAGCATTCCAGGACTTCACGGTCATGAACGACACCCTCTCCGAATACTTTCGGCGTCCAATGCTCGGCCACAGCAAGATGGATAGGCTGTTCAAGAAGATGAAGTTGTGAAAAAAGAAGGGAGAGGCTATGCGCAAGATTCGGAAGGACAACATAATTGATCGACACGGGGCAGTTGGATATTGCCAGCGACCATAAGTCAAGGCGGAATATGGAGGATACATATGGACATATATTGCTACGGTGGAAATATACGACGCGCAGAGACTAGCAACGCATTTACGAGGTGGCGTTGTGTGGCACCTTCATCGAACCTGAGATCCGGGATCCTGGATCCTGAATATCGACAGTAGAGTTTGTCAACTGATGTCTTCCTGGCGGATATGTGGTATGCTGACATCCACCGGGATGTGATAGGTGGTCTTTCGGCCGTTCTTTGAGCGCGCCTTGCGACCGGGTGCGGTCTCCTCACACGTATCCCAGGGTGCTTTTCTTGCGATGTACCTCCCGGTACGAATCTCGTATATGGGGGCAGGGTCGAGTGACTGTGTCGTCTTGCATAAGCGGCACTACCGCATTAAATTCAAGCGATCACCAAGGGATTCGTCGGGGTCGCGGAACAGGTGTGCTCTCTTAGACTTGCTGCGCTTTGTTTCAATCCGAGTGACTTGTTGTTGCGCCATTTGAGTGCAACGGCCCTGTTCGAGAGACTCGTTGTACAATGTGCTGGCGTAGAGACGCGTGGTGGGATTGCTGGCTTTCCATAGTATCCAGGAATCTTTGCCCGCGCTGGGAAGGCTCTGGTGCATCGGCCGTGCGATCATGAGGCCTCGATGTGGTAGACGTACTTGTGGTATTCCGGGAGTATGATCTCTGGAAGTGCCTGCAGGATGGTGCCTAGGAGCTGCTCGCCCACATTCAAAACGAGACCGCCATCAGCCAAGCCATCCAGTAGCTGCCCAAGGTGTACAAATGTCGACTTGATGCCGGGCTGCTTCCAAGTGAAGTAATGGAGGGACTCCTCGGCTGTTGTGTAATGGCTTCTAGTCAATCAAGTAGCCTGATCGGCATCGGTGGCAACATCCACTTCTAAGGCCTGGGGTGGTACCTGAATATCCTCACAGATGATACGGATCCGACGTTCCATGCCTTGTATCCTGGACAATCGGTTGATGGTGACAAGAGGATTCGGTACCATAGCGGATGAACACTAGGAGTGTTTTGGGCCTTACGCTGTCAGCTCCGCTTCCTGCTGGTTGTCAAGCACATGGAGAAGCGCCGTATTGAAGTAGCTCCGCAACAAGCGAACGAGGCACATGACGTCGTAAGTTCGGAAGAAATCCACATAGCGCTCATTGATTGCATGCTTTTTCACCAATACCTCAAGGTAGGTCGTCAGACGGGAAGAGCTGGGCGAGTTGGCGGTGTCTGGCGGGGGTTTCGCAGGCGCAACCTCAACATCGGGTGACGGCAGATTTTGGCCATTCCATCTGCAGGAGGTAGGCGCGGCCGGGTCGAGATGTGGAAGGCACCATCGAAGCGCATGAGGAAGGCACACTCAAGACGCGTCGAGTCACTCGTTGGACAGCATTGTGTCACACATTGTTGCGGTGTCTCGAACGCGGTGCGCGTTCAGACTGCTGGTAGCCTTGAGAAACTGGTTTTCATTATCTGTGGTGCAATACTGCATGAGGGCGAGTTCAATTAGCAAGCGATGCATGTGAGGCGCTCATGTCGTAAAGATATGTCTTGTGTGAAGTTGTGGAAGAGCAGGCCCAGGTTGAAGCAGGGGGAAGATGCGACGAGTTGGCGTCTTGGCAATTTTGGGAGGGGTCCAGCAGTCCATCTAGCCGGAGGTAACAGCTAAGCGTGATCATTCAGCCTGGATGACCTCGCGGAGGATTTGAGTGATGTTTAGAATCCTGGAAATGTTGCAAACTATTCCAGCATATAGTAACGTAGGTTAAGTTTTCGAGAAAACGCTGCGAATCGCTTCAGGATACCATCTCAGTGTCAGGAGCGGCAGTACTTTGTACTAGGACTGCAACAAATCGCCATCAAATCGCACGGATGCCCCCAAATATGTCATATTCTCCTTATAGGTATGGTTTGCCTAGGTTTAATCTGACTTGAGCGCCTGCGGGCCTGATTCTTGGAGGCGACCTTAGAGAACTATAGTTTTTTTTCTACTGCTATAACGAGAGACTCGTTTAAGGCTTCCAAAACCTAGTTTCTATGACATTCCTCTAAGCTGTCGAAGAAGCACCTACGCAAAGTCTGCCTCTTCGAAGATACGTCCTGAAGGTGTACGCACACCTAAAATAATCTTTGTTTACCACCGCGTTGTCTTGTGAGACCCTCTAGAAGGACTTCGCAAAGAGAAGAGGCTACAAGGATTATGTTCATATCTTGTGATTTTGTGCGAACACGCTGTAAAAGCGGCATCTTAAACATTGCTCGTAATGCAAACTAAAGCAGAGAACTTGACTAGTTATAAAAGTCAGGAGGCATGTTAACACTATTCAAACATTGCGAACATATCTAGATAGCTACAATCAAATGCAATGCTTGTAAGATAACGATAGCAGAAGTTGTTGAAGCGAGTAGTGTGCGGTAAGCAAGTTATGGGTACTCTGCGCCTCCTATCCCGCCCCACACCAGAGCAAAAAGACACCCATCAAACATCACTCGCCATGATCAAACTTCAGCAAAAAAGAATTGATGTGTCAGACACTCTCCGACGGGGAATCGAACCCTTTTTGGCGTTAGAACACATATTCGCACGCTATATTGGATGTCACATACCCGGTCTTGATTATGTTAGCATTGTGTTCAAGATTATCCGATGTGCGAATCGAACTCACCTCCCGCGCTTGTTAAGCTATACAACTTTGACAAGCTACTTCCATTAGCTATGCACCATGACGCCTGAATCGTATGTACGAACCGGAAATCATGACCACTAGCTAGAAGATTGTAAGCATGTGACTGCTTGATAGCGGTGTAAGAGTTACTTACACCATCGAAGATTATTCGCATTTCGCTTAGGTAAGCGGATGGTGGTTGTTTGATGAAGGAATGGCGAATTTTTGGGACTATTAAGTTGGCAGTTAACGTGGACGGGGGAATTGCGAATGGGCAACATTGGCGTCATCGGGAGTTGTGGGAAGGTGGGAAGGTGGGAAGGTGGGGTTGGATGCGGGCATGGCATGTGATGGGTTGGCGAATCGGATGGGGGTGGAATGAGGGGTTGGTTGGGCTGGTGGGTGCGGTACAGGGTGCTTGGGTAGCAGGCAGGGCGGTAACATCACATCGCCGTAGATTGCAAACAACACAAATACCCAGGACCACAGTCTAGGAGATAGGAATTCGCCGTATATATACATATTTCTACATGTACGACTCATTGCGCCTCAACGCATTGCCACTTGAAAAGTTTGTAGGTGTCCTTGGTTCTGATTCGCTGAAATCGTGGAAAGGGGGTCAGCAAAGCGACTTCACAGCTACAACGACGAGCTGAAGAATTTCACATGTGAATGGCTGTAATCCAGAGCAATCACATTCGCAGACCCTTTAAATACATCACTGTTTCCTGACCGCCTGCAAAATTTCCTCCAAATCCCCATCCCCACCACCCTGCACCTTATCCCGCCACACCTCATCCCCAACCCTTTGCGCCTCCGCCAAAACACCAAAATTCGGGCTTGGTTCAACTTTCAACCACTTGAAGTCGTCGATCTGATCCCACTGGTTCGCCGCATGGTCCAACTCAGGGCCGGCAAACGTCTGCGGCAACGGCGCAAACCGCACATTCTGGCAGTCCTCGATGATGGGCCTGCTCAAAGAATGCAGGTAAACGTCCACATTTTTGGACCCGTGCATGCGGGACTGTCGACACGTGATCACAAGGACGCTATTCTCGACGTTTGTGATGTGTATCGCGCCTGCGATTTGACCGCAGACGATCAGCGAGTCTTTGATGTTCTTCAAGTACAATGCCGCGAACGGGGAGCCTGTGGTTGCGATTGAGAGATCAACGACACATGATTGCAGATTCGAAAGTGTGCCAGAGCTCGTTGCGCTGGACGCTGAGGTTGGCAGTGCGAGATGGAGCTTGCTGTGGTTTGCGATGTTGATTTTCGACGCGTTTGAGAATGATGGTCTTCGTACTCCGGGGCCGTCGCGTATGCCATCTCCAATCTCTTCTACATTCCGTGATGCTCCTTTTGGGGTATCCTCTTCCTCGCGCGACACTTTTCCGAGTGCCGTTGATGGAAATGAGGAATCTGCGTTCGCCGTGTCGGATGTGTTGATCAGACCGCGACTCTCCTCAGACTTGTCAAGTCCCATAGAACCCGACACTGCAACTGCGGGAGCATTTTTTCGTGTTTTGAATGAGAATTTCTTTGGTGGATTGAAGGTATTGCGAACGGTCTGAAGTATCTCAGACAGCCCTTTGATCGTCTACCATCATCAGCTCAAGCACAAAAGTAGGTATGGCATGAGCGGTACCTGGCTATACGTCCGCTGGTCGTATGCTGGTATGTAACACGATGCATCCTTAACTTCGTGTGAAAGCCGATCTATTCCAGCCAGGCATTGGTCCACAGCCTCGTTGCGTTCGTTTCCAGGTATTGTGTTCAGGCGATCAATTTGCTCTTGGAGTGCTGCTTCAGTTAGCCAGAAGCATGGGATGGCAATCTCAAAGAGCTTACCAGCAACGTCGTGCTGAAAGGAACGAAAGAAGCGCTCCTTCAGACCGACCTCACTTTGCGCCTGCGAGGCTGACATGTTGCGCGCAAGTCTGAGGGTCGTTAATTTTAACGAGCGCTAAAGTGCTCGAAGGACGCATGCAGGCGCTGCTATGATATGTTGCGTAGTGCAATGTGTGGTGATTTATCGCGGTTTGAGTCGATGTTGGTGTTAAACAGCAACATGGTGGGGGGCAGAGGGCAGCGCGACAACGACAACGAGATCATCATGGAACACAATTGTAGCAGTGCAGGGCAAAAAGTATTTCAGGCGTCGAATATAAAAGCATTCATGCGCCCTCAGCAAGAACAGTGTCAAGTTGCATCCAGATCGCGAGGTTGCCGATCAGCAGCGGAAGTTACCCCGCACATTTCACGAGCCCCCAGAGTTTTGCGACTGCGCTGCAGTATGTACGTACCACACTTGCTCTAGAATTTCGATGAGAGGGTCGATGTTAGACGGCAATCCTGAAGCACAATGTGCCATGAACGCCTTGTGAGAGTCATGGCATCGTCAAATATTAGATACTCTTACATGCACGATGCAGCATGTTCAAATTCCGTATAAATCGACAAGGCATTGATGATATATGTACAAGAGCCTGGAGACGCCGAGAGTCATCTTCAAGAAATGAATGCTCTTGAAAACCAAGAAAAGCGCGCCTGCATCTAGCTGGTCTCCTGTGCAGCCTTCACGTCGACACCATACTTCGCCAGCAGTCGCTGTCGCCTCCTCTCCTCGTAGCCAGGGGCATAGATTCCTGACATGATCAGCTGTGTGCCCTTCATCAAGTGCTACAAGACACCTACCTCGACCCTCACCCAACTCCTGAATCGTCTCCGAAATTGGCCGCCTGCGGGCCTTCTTTGCCTTCTCTCTTCGCTCCACCTCTTCTTCGTCCGTCTCCGCCGAGCCGTGGCCCAACCATCCGCCGGTGAATCGAAATGCGGTCAGGACAGTGGAAAAGGCGACTCCGGCGCCGAGCATGAATGGCAGGCTTCGTCCTGGCAGTCGTTAGCGCTATCAAGTTGGTCCTCCATGGCACATACGAGCAACGCCGACGCCAGCACCAGCGACGAAGCCAGCAACGGCCTCACTGTAGCAGTCGTCCTTCTGACGCAGGTTGCTGGTCGCGTCCAACGTGAACTGATATGCGGCTCCCACGCCGGCTGTAACCCAATTAGCCTGCCCACTCATTCCATTTCCCTCTCGGTTGTGTACGCACTGAACAGAGCGATTATGCCCCCCGACCGGGTGATGATGCCCATGGCTCCGACATTCTGCTTCCGCAGCGTATTCTGCACACCGGCGACAATGGCGCCGGCGGCCGTTGTTTGGAGTGCCGTGTTCGCCGTGTTGGAGAGGGCATCCCGTGCGTGGAAGGTGGGCGTCTGGTCGGCCATGGCGGGCGGAATGGGCGTCAATGTCTTCCTGGGAGCTCCGACGTCGATGAGGTTGGCCGCGATCACCAGCTTGGCGGGCAAAACGCGCTAAGCCCTAAATACACAACCCGCATCATCGGCGCAACCTCTCGAACTGCTGCAAACCAAACCGACAAGCTTTGTGTTCTGTAGACTATATACCGGTTACGCGCAACTCGCCCACACATCTCCTACTGCACTGAACAGAAACATGCTCGTAGGCAACCCGTGATTACGTGGCACGGGTTCCGACGGCAAGGGCTTCACACCGTTCTGATTGCCGCCTACAGTACAATGCTCTGCTAGACTCACCGTCGCCTTCTGTCCACTCACTTACACGACACTTTCCGTGCCACAGCTCTGCTTTGATCAATACTTCGCGCTACATTGCAGCTTCTACTATTCGTATACATACATTCATAGCGGCCATGGCGCCTGGTACAGTGCCCGCGACCTTCGTGACGAGCCCTGCTAACCGCGGCTCTGTATAGGCAAGACAGCGCCGCGGCTGCTCCAGGACCTCCTCACCTTCGACCCACGATACGAAGAGCGCGCCGGCCGCAATCTACTGACTAGCGTGCCGCCGCAGCACAACCCTGACCTCCCCGCCGTCCCCGCCGTGCCCCAGCGCAACTGCAGACATGCCCTCCTGGCTAAGGATGAGCAGTCGCTGCTGCCCGTTGCGGGCGACGACCCCGAGCAGACCCCCGTGTATAAAATTGCATCATACTGCTCGCAGTGTCGCTGGCACATAGACATCGTCGTCGACTTCCACGACACTGGCTCCACACATGCAATCTGTGGCAAGGACACAGAGTACCCGCTGCACCATTTCCTATCCGAAGACGAGAGCGAGGCAAATGGCGCCAACGGCCTTGGGTCGCAAAAGGCCCCGCGAACCTACAACTTCCGCTGCTCTGCGCCACAGTGCCCAGTCACGGTGCAAATACACATGAAGCCGCCACACATCTCAGACCAGGATGTCGATACCTTGATGAACTCGGCGCAGCTGCGGAAAAGATGGGAGACTGCGAAACTGATCGCAGGTGACCGAGCCGACATGGTCATGGCCAGAAAGGTGGACGGACCAGACTTCCTCAACACGTACCTCCAGGACGCACTCAACCCGGTCAAAGGCAAAGGACGCATCCCGCTTCTAAACAAAAAGTTCCTCAAGACCTTTGGCAAGGACTGTGACTCCATTTTGACTCGCTTTGGCTTCTACACCGCACTGGAGGAAGAAGACGGTGAGATCAACCAAGTCTGGTATCTTCCACGACCCGAGGAACCAAGCGGTCCACTCGACTCGACGTTGCGAAACACAATCGAGGATGCTCGATATGAGCTCAACACACTCATACTAAGCATTCCCGAAAGCGAGCGTGTTGGTGCGCGGCACAAGCCATTATATCCTCGACCTTCACGGGACTACATCGAAAGAGCCTTGGCTTGTCATGACTGTATGCAAACCACCCCACATCTCGAGCAAAAGCTGACCATCATAGACGAGAAAACCAAGGGGCGCATCGGGACGAGAAGTGCAAGCGCAAACTACGAGGAGGATCATCCATACTATGCAGGTCTTGGTGCGGTTGGCGACTTCTCGGATGCTCTGATACTGTTCGCGTTCGCCCGGCAGACGGCAGTAGACGTGGGAAACCGGTCCTACTACTATGAATGCCTCAAGGACCTCGCCATCGGGCGCAAAAGCGAAGAACTTGAGATGCAGGTCGCTTTGGCCGGTTCACAGGGATTTACTAGCAGACGCGAGGTTGAGGACGCATATCGTCAGTTCGGGATTCAGCCAGCCCACGCCGTGCATATTAATGATGAGCATATCATCGGAGTCTTCAGATCTCGACTTGCCGATGTCAGCCCCTCGCAAGGAGAAGTGGCACGGAGGCAGCTGCGCATCATCGGTGACGCCCGTAACAGCGCTCTGATTCGAGCAGAAGCCTCTGATGCCTTGGAAACCTATGAGCAAGCATTGTCATGGTTAGACATGTCGCCGGATCAAGCTGACGATTTCATTGAGACAATGGTGTCCGTTAAGGTATGTGTCACTGTGGCCCCTCCGCTCGTAACGTTGCACTAAAAGTCCGCAGACGTCAGACAACCCAGGCTGCGCAGAAACTGCACGAAAGGCGGTATCATTGATTGCCGAACATCGCAACAGCGACCGACTGCGTCAATATCTCAAAGATGGTACAATGACGGCACCCGAGATGGACATAGGCGAGGCTTACGCCCTCTTCTCAATCAGCGACAGGACTGCCAAAGTCGACTTTGATGTCATGAAAACCACCATCACGTTCGCGCCCGCGGATAGTGCCGAAAAGATGCAAAAAGCGTACATCATGATTGAGAAGGATCAGGCGCAGAACTTCAACAACCAATCAAGCCAGTCAGAGGTTAGACGCAACAGCTATCCGCTCGATACTTGGCCAGTAGGTCTTCGCAACATCGGCAACACTTGCTATCTCAACAGCGTGCTTCAATTCCTGTTTACCATCAAGCCGTTCCGGGAATTTGTCCTCAAATGTGAAGACAGGTTGCAAGACCCATCACCCGAAGCGCTGAGTGGTAAACTGGTTGGTCGCATAGCTGTCACGGCAGAGATGGTGGAAGTAGCTCAAAAGTGTCAGTCTAGTCTCCCCCTTTGCAAGATTATGCTAACAAGTCTAGTCATCTACGAGCTGCGTGCGTTCTTCCAGCGCATGATAACTGCACCTACCGACACCGTTCAGCCCGATATCGACCTTGCTGCACTAGCACTATGTAAGACCGATCGCCCACAATCAACGCCAAACCCAACAGAGGTCGGCGCAGAGAAGAATAAAGGCCCAGACTTGATAGACGGAATCCCATTCATCGGACCCATGCCTGAACCGCTGCACAACGGAGGCAATGCAAACGGAGATTCGCCAGATTCGGTCATGGGTGATGACAAGAGCGATACATCAATGCAAGCTATGGATTTGCAAGACCAGCCAAAGGAACCTTCGCGTCCCCCTCCTGTTCCTCCCAGGCCCACTGCTCCGACCAAGTCCATACTCGGCAACATCGAGGAGAGTGCTCGGCAACAAGATGCAGCAGAGGTTTTGAGTAATGTATTCGATCTTGTTTCGTGTGCCATTCAGGGCGACAGCGTCGTGCGCGATGATGAGCAATGGGACATCATCAAACAGTTGTTCTTCAGCGAAGTCAAAACTGTCCGAATGCTCGAGCCAAAAACACAAGTAGTCAGCGATCTCAGGGATCACTTCTTAGTGTGTCCTGGATGGCGAGACCGGAGTCTCTATGCCACCCTTGATGACGACTTTGGGCAGAATGTGACGGACTTGGGCGTCACCAAACATGAGTTCATCGACAGACCTGCTCCCATACAGATCATCAACCTGCGAAGGATGCAATTTGACCGAGTCAAAGGCGAGCAGGTTTATGACCGCTCGCATATCGGGTTAGAGACGACGATTTACCTAGACAGGTATCTGGGAGAGACACAATCAATGCCCCGGGAGGAACTCCTCAAGCTTCGAGAGGCACAATGGGACAAACAACAACAACTACACGTCCTCGAGGAACGCAGAGATCAGTTAAGACGAACAGACATTGAAGGTTTAGATGTTCCCGACACTATCGACGAGACCAGTGCTTGGCTTCAGGGGCTCGAGAAGGCGTACGGACAGCCAGGCAGTGATTCATTACCGACACCACCTCCTGAGCTCGCAGAGGTCCTTTCGGAAAAGTCAACGCAGCTGAAGCAAGAACTCGAACAGATCGATGCTAAGATGACTCAGCTTGAAGCTGAGGTCAACGGCATTTTCCAGAATGCGCGTGACTATCCATACCGCCTGCATGCTGTCTTTACCCATCGGGGTGGCACTAAGGGTGGACACTACTGGATCTACATCTACGACTACCAGAACGGCTTGTGGCGCAAGTACAACGACGATCTTGTCACACTTGCGAACGAGAGCGACGTCTTCGAACGAGAGATTGCTGCTATACCTCCTGCAAGTACTGGTGTCGTGTACATCCGCGAAGACCTCATCGACCATCTCACTGAGGCAGTCAAGAGAGAGCCGGCGGTGGAGGATGAAACTATTCCTGCGAACGTTCCTGGCGAGACGCAGGCGAACGACGTTGCCATGCAAGATGTCGACGATACTGAACTACCAGCACTCGAGCCTGTCGCGTACAAGGACGTTCAGGTCATCGAGGGCGTGGAGAAGTCGTAAGCAAGCCTCGCACATCCTGCAGGCATTGCTCACCTCGATCTTTGCTCCTTACTGACATTGGCTCTGTGCAGCGACGTCTGTGAGAGAAAGATGCAGAAGTCTAGAAGTCAAACGCTAAGAACCTCTCATGGCTGTCACGCATACAATCCAAAGGCAGACGCTGCCGTGAAGCCGGTTCTTCAGATGCATAATTGGCTGGATACTGTCCTGTTAAAGAGAAAAGGGGAGGAGTGTCTGGAATCTCCGCCTAAGAGAGCAAAAAGCAAGCTGCCTGGAAAGGATGAGGTGCTTGCAAAAGGTCGCTTGCAATTGCCTCCTTAGTGCTCCAGTGTGGCCAGGCGTTTCAGCATAGCTTGCATTTTGATAGATGACCGTTGGATGGGGTTATGCATAGCGAACGGCATTCTTCCGTATTCTTGGTACCTCGAGTAGAGCTTGTACATGGCATTAAACACTCTTGATACCCGGCCTTGAATAGCTGTACCTTTCTCTGCGTGACTGGTCTTCATTGATAGTTTGACGTGTTTTACCCTATGTTCAAGTAAGAGTTAAGGTCGGAAGGTAGTGCTTGCCACGCACTGTCATGCATAAAACCTCAGCTCCACTCCACCCAATTTTCTAGCGCTGTCAAGAATCGTACTTACTATATCAGTACACTGCCCTGAATCTACCTCACACTACCTCAGTTCCTTCTCTATATATCTACCCTCCCCTGAACACACCCCCACCACATAATCACTGAATGTATATATCTCACCCCGTCCTCAAAATTCCCATCACTCAACTAATCAGACATCACAGGCGTGGTGGGGGTTACGTTCACAACAACTCTTCCATATTCGATAACGGGTATACTAATAGCAGTGTAGAGTGGTTATCGCGCAAGACTAGGAATCTTGTTCCTTTGGGAGCGCAAGTTCGAGTCTTACCTACGTCGTGCCTTTTGGAGAGGTTTGCTGTGTTGGGGTGGGAGGAAGAAAGGGGAGGGAGGGGTTGGTAGATGCAGAGGGAAGGGCTTTGTTTTTGGCTGTTGTGCTGGGGTGTGAGCGTGGATGGTGTGGGGAAATGTGTTCAGATGGCTTGGCGCTCGAATAGTATTCCTACGTACAGAGCACTCAGTCGCCTCAAATGGCCTGGCGCTTCCGACCTCCACCTCTCCGCCAGTTCCAGAGCGCTTCCTGCGCAAAGGTGCGTGCTGTCAAGTGCCCCCTCGTCCTGTTGGCCTCCTCGGTCAACGTGTCGATGATGTGGCCCTCGTCGATACAGGACCACAGACCTGCTGCCATTGCGGTCCCCACCTCCTCCTCCTCGTCGTCCTCGCTTTCTTCCGCGTTGGGATCCTTGGCAACTTGTACAGGTCCACGCACGTCTTGCCGCGCTTTCTCGATGCCAAATTCTCCCTGTCCCAACCGATATAGGATGCGTCCTAGGGTCTGATACGCCATGCACCGTTGCGCAGCCACCGCGCTTCGGCTCAGCACCGCTAGTTCGGGTATTGTGTATCCTGCGGCTTCGGGCGCGTCCGCGTGGTGGTGAAGGCCCCTGTCGCTCGGTATGCTTCGCGCAACGCTGGGTGCGAGAAGTGTGCCTTTGAAATCAAAGCGCAGCTCTGTCGCGTTGAGTGCGGTCTGTGAGGGGTGGTATGCAGAGGATTTGTCGGAAGGGTCGATTGGCTTCATCCACGACAGAGCGTTGGGATCGTAGGGCAGGTTGGGGAAATACTTTTCGTGTAGGTTTTCGAGGAAGTCGGGGTCGTTGGGATCGAGGTCCGGTGGTTGCCCTGGGGTTGGGAAGTGTAGGGTATTTTGTGCCGAGTCTGGTTTTGACTGGGGGCTTGTGGTGGATGTGCCGAGGACTTCAGGTTGCTGCGACGGCGCCTCGTCTATGGTTTCGGGCGCTGCGAAGGAGACCTTCTTGCTGGATGAAGGCTTCAACGCGGGTTCTACTTCGGTGTCGTTAGTCGCAAGAGGTGCAGGCGGCTCTACTGGGTAGAGATCGCGCTCATTGCTCCCTTCGTCAATGTTAGCCCGCGCCATCAGCTTTTGTATCAAAGCCGGGCTCAAGCTCTGCATGAGTTCCTGGCGCTCCTGTTCGATTTCCGCAGCTGACATGGATGCAAGCGTCTGGTTGTTTTCCTCGTCTATCGCTCTCCTCTCCTCGTTCGGATCAAACCCTGCATTGCGCGGCTTGGGGGCATCTTGCTTCAGCGGCTTTGCTGTGGCCGTAGCCTGCTGTTCCTTTGCCGCGCGTTGTTGCTTGAACGCTGATATCCTGGGTATGCGTTTTTTATGCGCTGGAAAACCGTTCACATTTGACTTGAGCGAAGGCGCAACTGGTGGGTTAGCTGGTGATGATTCGCGCTCGAGGATGTCGCCCACGAAAGTGGGAAACGTAGGTAGCGAAATTTGCTCATTGTCTTCGGGCTCCAGCTTCTCCACTGCGCCAGTATCAAAGTTGAGATTTACGCGTTCTCCTCGTTGGAACTCCATATTCAGTTCGATGTGTGGGTGAGAAGTGCAAAACATCAAAAGTTGAATGGGTCAACCTTTGTTCTGCATGCAGGCCACTAGCGCCACTAGAGGGGCGACGCTAGCTCGGGGCCAACTTGTCATCTCAAGCTCGATAACTCCTTACCCATCTCGCGAAGCACTCAATCTGCAATAAATATGCAGCCCGTCTCTGACTTGTACCAGAGATTCAGCCTTGCGTAGTTGCCTAATATGACTCCCGGTATCATCTCTTTGCTCGTTACACCACGCCAACCACAAAACTCGATACTGGATTAAGAACAGACTCAATACTACCCCTATGTTACGCCAGCGCATCTAAAGATGAATACAGTCCCTGGCTTAGATGCAGCATCGCTTGTGTCTCCCATCGCGCCTCTTTCAGATCCTGAATGGACGACGTCAGATTTGTGCCTGCAATGCGCTTCCATCGACCTTGAAAAGATTGCAGCCGGAGTGTCTACCAAGACGTTGCAAGTATCACTACTTTTGGAGAACAAAGCGCGGTGCCGTATTTGTCGTTTTGTCTTTGATTGCATCGACGGACAAGCACACCTTTCGTCCTTCTCCTCCAGAGCCAACCCTCGGAACAAGGGCTGCATTTCTTTGCACCGCGCCTTCGTTAGGGTAAATCCGGCACTGGGAGCGCTTCGAATATCGTCGCAAGAAGATGATTGATTGCACGGGGTTTGCATATCGACTCTTAGTGGAACTTCTTCTAGGTGGCCACTTTTACCTCTACGGTGTTTGTTCCCTTGCAAGATCGATTTTGCTGTCATCAAAGAATGGATAGCATGGTGCCAGGCAGCGCATGGTTCTTCTTGTGGTCTGAACATGGCCCGTACTGAAGGACGCTTATCAGGTCTTCCAAGCTTCAAGTTGATCGACTGCGAGCGAAAAGTAGTAGTTCCCGCACCAGCATACTGCGACTACGCTGCGCTGAGCTACGTTTGGGGTCCTGAGACTTTACCTCCATCGCCAGATCAGCCGTCTGGCCATATACAGCAGCCGCCTAACTCCACCAATTCTAGCGTTGCAACTCCTATACATTCCTTACCGAAGACTGTCAGTGATGCAATGGAAGTAGTGCTACGACTCGGTATGCGGTATCTTTGGGTAGACAAAATCTGCATCAACCAATCTGATCCACGCGAAATGCACGCACAACTATCGGCAATGGACTCGATCTACGAGCCAGCACATATCACTATCATTGCTGCTCCGGGTAGCTCTGTTCTGTTCTTCCTGGTATGACCACTATGCCAAGGCTCGCTCAACCAGAAATCACTATCAATGAAAACGTTTGGCTATCAAGCCCTGACAGATGGGGCTTCGTTGAGACCTCAGCATGGTCTTCGCGAGCTTGGTACGAAATAGCCTCGGATCCAGCATTTGGATACAAACTAATGGTGTTTTCAACAATCTAGGACTTATCAAGAGAGTCTCTGCTCTCAGCGTCGGCTCATTTTTACACCCGGACAAGTTATACTCGATTGCAACAAGATCGCACTCCACGAGGTGTATGAGACCTTTGTACGAGCCCTTTGGTAGCTGGTGGAGCACTGTGTGTTTCTACGGTGGGCTTGGGGACCCTGGTCTAAGTCTCGCCACCCATATTGAGCAGTACACAAAACGGCAGTTATCTCACCAATCAGACGCACTGAATGCCTTGCAAGGAATCTTTGAAAGGTATACTCGACGTGGGTCTCCCGTTTCACAGTATTGGGGCATTCCGACTGTTTTCACGGCGTACCAGTTCGTTTCCTGGAAGCGCAGCTGCGTTAGCAAGGGTTCTCAACAATCATTGGCATCCAGTCAAATACATGCAGCATTTGCCTTCGGGCTTCTTTGGAGGCTAGGCAAAAACGCTTGTGCACAGCGTAGGAGCGGGTTTCCTAGCTGGTCTTGGGCCGGATGGATCACATCAGTCTCTTGGCCACCGTGGGACGACGAACGTGTACTTGAGGACGAGATCTTCATCAGGATCAGTGTGGCAAACGTGACTGGTGAGGAAGAGCCTCTTGCCGACGCCTTTGTCAGAGCCTATAACAGCCAAGCCCCTTCAAGTCTTCGCTATATTCCAACTTTGCGAATAGACGCTGAGATCCTACGACTGAGATTTTCGCTCTCCTCAAGCTCGAGGGGTTGCTATCATAGTACGACATGTCGAGCTGAAGAACCTATATTCTACCACGGAGGGGAACAACCACGGTGCGAAGTCCATCGATGTCCATCAGACGCTACGACTTCTGGCTGCTTCGGCTCACTGCTCACGTCGAGGAAGGCGATGAATTGTGGTGTGCATTACGCAACGAAGATATGCCATGCATCATCCTTGAAAGTCGCTTTGCTCTCGTTGTTTGGAAAGAAAGAAGAGTCGGCATCCTCCCACTTGAGTCACCCGGTTCATTTAGCACAGGTTCTCCCTCGTTACATGACCGAACCCCACTTAGTGAGGATTATCATAGCGATGATTCTGAACTCCATCAGGCTATTCCGATCAAGAACTTGAGCAAGATCGCTCGAAGGAAAAGACAAACTGTGATCATAAGAGGACAAAACTATGATCCTGACATTGAACCTCACACAACCAAAGTTGACAGAAGGAGCATCTCTGAGTACCCCACGTCAAGGATCTGTCCAACTCGTTGAAAGGACCTCGTCTCCAAGTCGGCCGATAGCTGATAAACCAGATTCACTGGAAAAACAAGTAGCGCTTCCACAAGATTCAAGGCATCTCAGCAAGTCCGATGAGCCAATGCGTCATGAGTTCAATTCTCACCAGTCACGGCCGATATAGATAATCCTCCATGTCAGAGAGGCTACCCACCTACCCCGCAAGCCCCACATCCCCTTACGTCGACCGGAGTTAGTCTCAGTGCGCAGTCCCTTCATAAGACATGGGAACCTTCCTTCAACAAAAGCAGTAGCAATATACCATATCGAGACCTACCCAACCAACATTATGTCATCCAGCAACCCCAACCAGCCTTTAGGACCATATCAAATCGGCGAGCATATCGTGCCTCCCCCACGACCCGCTTCCCCTGCAACAGCAGAGTACCGTCTCAACCATTTGATGCTGAGGATCAAGGATCCCGACAAGAGTCTGAAATTCTACTGCGACTGCATGGGCATGCATGTCGTTTTCATCTTCAACGCTGGACCGTGGACGATATACTACATCGGGCCTCGAGATGCCGGCATGACGACTCTCGGGACTTCGAAAGGCTTGCTGGAACTCTACCACATACCAGCTGACTCAAATACGCCATACGCATCCGGTAACGACTATCCAGGACCCGGAGTGGGGTTTGGGCACATTGGTTTTACGGTGCCGGATGTAGCTCAGACTCTCGAACGCGTCAAGAGTTTCGGATGCGAAGTCATCAAGCCGTTGGAAGAGGCGCGGGTGGAGCAGATGGGTTTGCCGCAGGATGTTGTTGAGGGGAGCCATGGGGAGGTGCATGAGGGGTATAAGCATGTCTTTCGGCAGTTGGCGTTTGTGAAGGATCCTGATGTAAGTGGAGTTACTTGAGTGTGAGTGGAAGGGTTGAAGATGCTGATGAAGTTTAGGGGTATTGGGTCGAACTTGTGCCGCAGGTTATCAAGACCGATTGATGAAAAGATGATGGCGTAAGCCGTGTGATCGGGTAAGATTTACCATTTGTAAAACATGATCAATTTCAGATACTCGCTCATCTTGAACAATTCGATTTCTTTTCTTGCCACCAAACGGACAAGGTGAAGCACGGAGACTCAAATTTGGATGATGCATCGTTGGTCTTGTATACGCTTCTATGCCGTCGCTTTCCTGTCACATCTCAGCGATGGAAGTATTTCCCTGGTGCGATAAATGCATCGCGATCGACCCTCCTTCTGTCTCGAAGCTGTCCTTGCTCCATCTTCTCTTGCTCCTGGTAGTACTCAGTGATGCACTCTTTCCAAGACCTTGTATTCTCTAACTGGTCGCATTTTTTCAGTAGCAGAGCCCTGGAGAACTCTACAACGAAATCGTGAGGAAGGCCGGCGTGAATGTGTTTCACCCAACTCTCACCCACATACTTGACCCACAAATCAACAAGAAGACGTCTTGCTGGTGCTCCCTCAGTAGTACCATCATAAATGATTCGAATTGGTCCTTGGCCCGGGTAGCAAGGGCTGTAGTAAGGCTGGTATTCAAGAGCGTCAACGATCGAATTCAGAACTACCTTGTTGAATTCAATGTCCACGAACTTGTCGCTTATGATATAACAACGAAAGAGCACCAAGTATTCTGGGTTCTTTGGTCCATCGCCGTCTGTGACCACGGTCAGCAGGGTTCTGAAGTACAGCCAATGAAGATAGATCTTGAAGATATCTAGGCCTTCATCTGAGAGATCGATGACTCGCGGATCGGGTCGAGCGGTAGCCCACTCGGGCTTCATGGCGTTGTCGAAGAATTTGGAGCTTTTGCGGATGACAGATTCGATGACGGGATGACGGACTCGAACTCGATCCTCGCCAAGCTCAACGGTGATCATGTCAACCAAGCTGGACATGTCAGAATCGAGACTGGAAACGAGAAAACTATGACTTACTTGAAGGCATCGGTCTTCAAGATGCGACCGCTGTCGGACTTGAACTCGATGGAGGACTTGTCGGTTTCTGCTGCCATAGTTGTTAAGACGGCAAGTGTATGCCGCCTTCGATTCGAACTGAATGCGTTGTGTGGTTGAGAGAAAGGTTTTCAAAAGCAAAGTCGCAAAGGTGCGAGGAAGGCGCGTTGGAGCGCACCGATAGAGCACATTGAAGTGAAAGTGAAAGCTCCATATTGGGAGACCTGTGACGAAGGAGCCCCAAGTCGAGAGCCCTCTGCTACACGGTTATTGAGCTGGATATGAGTTTCGATGCCATAACAGACTATCGATGGAGGACTCGCATCCCGCAAAGGTTTGAATCCATAGACACGGTCTGTCAGAAAAATAGCAAATACCCATAGCCCAGCTAAGTATTACTGCTGTCCACTGGAAAAAGCGCACCAACGAGTCGTGTTTGTATTACACTGTAATGAGATGGTCCATTTTAATGAAGAGACCAGCGACATGAACAAGATGATGGAGATGTTTGCGCATTGCAGCTTTGTAATCCCTAGATTATTGTGTTCAACAGATCTGGAACCTGAAAACGCAAAGACGACACCGGATCCGATGTTGTTAAAGGAGCGACCTTTGCTCAGCGCCCGGATATTAATACTCGTCAGCATGAACGCGCTCCCATGGTACTTAGCAATCCGCTCCTTTCGGATCCGATTCTTTTAATTGGGTCCCTGTACACCGCCCTCGACCCAGGTTGTCGGCTCCCAAATCTGTGGGACTACTCAGCCCACGAGGGCTGCCTGTCGTGATTCAGCCTTTCGAGGACGTTGTGTCGCACGATGCTGATGCCCGTCGAGGCGCAGAGGCTTTTGGCACATCGAAAATTGGTCGAATTTCCACAATCACTTCGGACGCTTGATCTGGAATTTGGATGACGGTGAGTTGTCGAGGACCTCCCAGGTTCGCTCTAAAATATGAGCCTCGGCACATCGCTTTCCACAGATCGCGGGGAATCCCTACCTGTCGTGCCTGTCATTTCTAGACTACAGCGTATCCCAGCACAACCGAAATGAGCTTCCCGTGTCCTCACCCCCAGTACTGAACCCAACAACATCTTTCTGTTGATGGTCAGCTTACGCCTTTAAGCCTTGTCACCTCAGCTTGGAGCAATTGGGGATCCTGCGTCGCGTTCCACACAGCCACGTATTAAACACAACCAAGCCAGATCGGCGCGGACGAATCGTTCTCATAAGTTGCCGGGGCTTCCGCCGCATGACGCACAAATCAAAGCCTTGCCGTGTGCGGCTGGGACCAGCACATGGATTGACGCCAGCAAGCGGGCGTAAGTCGATTTGTAGCAATAATGATGTGAGACTACGTTAGCATGCATGGCTATGCTCGGCCTGGCCCAATTTGACAACGGTGATCGAGGGCACGGTATTAAAGCGTGCCCGCCTGGTACCTGGGAGTCCTCGTGGCAGTGGTTTCGATAGGTCCCTTTCGTCTCTCATCCCTACCCAGGTAATAGAACAAAGAACCGTGCTTGAGCCCTTGAGCGATCCTCAGCCCACAGCATTTATATCTAATCTAGCGCAATAACGCCGCATTTGTATTCCCGCGACCTGTTATCGATAATCAGCGAGAATCCTTTCGAGGACATTCAGCCTTCACATTGGGCCATCAACATCTTACAGTCTCCCCAGGATGCTGAAACTCCTCAGTGCTGCAGCCCTCTTGGGAGCAGTTTACGCGCAGAACGTATCGCTTCCAGAAATCGATCTTGGCTATGAGATTTACCGGGCAGCTGGCTTCAACAGTACAGGAAACTTCTACAATTTTTCAAACATCCGTTACGCAGCACCTCCGGTCGGCAAACTCCGATTCGCGCCTCCTCAAGCACCAGCAACGAATCGAACATCCATCAATAGTGGCGGGAGCTCGAGAATCTGCCCACAAGCCAGCCCAGCATGGCAATTAGAGGCCCAGAACTTCCTCACGAGTCTCCTTTTAGGGCTGCCTGTCAACACGACACGGCCTTACACTCCAGCTGGTGCAAACTCCACCAGCGTAATCCCGCCTCGGAACCCTCTCGAATCGGAGGATTGCCTCTTCTTGGATGTCTTCGTGCCAGAAGATGTTCTAAGTAAAGCGGGTCAAGGTTTTGGGGCCCCAGTTCTTGTTTGGATCTATGGTGGCGGCTACGTCAACGGAAACAAGAACAACAATCCTGCTGGTTTGCTCGCTGCCTCTGGCAATTCATCAAACGGCGATGTCATCTACGTAGCATTGAACTACCGAGTTGGTGCGCTTGGTTTTCAGGCCGGTCCCTCCTTCAACGCCGAGGGAGGCGTTTCCAACGTCGGTCTCTATGATCAGCGGTTTGCCCTTGAATGGATCCAAAAGCACATCCACCTCTTTGGAGGCGACAAGAATCGTGTCACAGTGTTTGGCGAGTCGGCTGGTGGAGGGTCTATCATGCACCAGATTACTGCATACGGAGGCGCCAAGGGTAAAGCACCGTTCCAGCAAGCCGTTCCTCAGAGTCCTGGATGGTCACCAGTCCAGTCCAACGTCCAGACCGAAAACACGTATCAAAAGTTCTTACGATTGACGAACACTACTTCCCTCGCAGGACTGCGCGCTTTGCCCTCAGAAGCGGTCATCCGTGCCAATGCCCAGCAGGTTGGATATGATGCAGCATACGGCCAGTATGTATATGGTCCGGTCATGGACGGACTCTTTGCTCCGCTCCAACCAGGGCAACTCCTTGCGCAAGGACGGTTTGATAAGGACGTCCGTGTGATGGTCGGGCACAACGCAGATGAGGGTGCCTTGTTCACGCCCCCTTATATTACCTCAGACGATAGTCTGCAAGCCCAGTTAAGGACTGCCTTCCCGACTACACCGCAGCCATCTCTCGATTATGTCACGAAGACCTTGTACCCACCAGTCTTTGATGGATCCTACCCGTACCGGACACAGTACTCCCGTGCGGATCTGATCATCTCCGAAGCCATTTTCACTTGCAATACCAACTACTTATCAACCGCATATGGCAACAAGACTTATTCTTATCTCTTCGCCGTCCCTCCAGCTTTCCATGGATTCGACATAGCGTATACCTATTTCCCAGGCGGTGCTCCTTCGACTTCGGTTCGCAATACTACCATTGCAATTGCGCTCCAAGAATTTATTACAAGCTTTGCAGAGGAAGGCAAGCCAGCTGCAGACGGTATTCGCCAGTTCAACATGTATGGACCAGATGCATCCGTGTTGAGGCTGAATGTCACGGGGGTTGACCAAGTTCGCGACAGCAATGCTAACGCTCGTTGCAACTGGTGGCAGAAGGCTTTGTATTGAGAAGCTCAGCAAAGACGAGAGTGTAATATAGTAATGAAACTCTTTCTACCTGATATTTGCCTACTCATTTTTAACATCGAGACTGTCCCTGTGCACATGCGAGCGAGAAGTCGGAGCTATGGCCGGCTTTAACCCAATCGGGGGCGTTTGCGATCATAGCTACGTCATCCTCCAGAATAACGGTCAGAAGCCAGACACCTCTCCGCTTGTTTAAAACCCTCTTCCGCGGTATCCTGAAAGTCATTCTACACATTTTCGCCAATTGCACCACCTCGAGCACATACAGCTCCTAATACACCAGCAACTACTTCCACAACACAAACACCACACACAAATCACCATGTTCCGCCAACAGATCGCCCGCCAGGCCCGCCTTTTCAGCACCACCCCCATTGCGCGCAAGAGCCCAGTCGAGACCATCAAGGATGCCGCCAAGGCCGTTGACAGGACAATCTCGGGCGCCGCCGTAAAGGGCATTGAGAAGGGCGGTACGTACACACTTCCCTACGCCCACTCCCGCATCACATGATGTCCTACTATCGGATGTGGTGCTGGCCTACGATGTTCACTTGTTTCTTATACTAACAAATGCATTAGAGGAGATCACCGAGGCTGTCAAGCAAGCCGCTCCCGAGACCAAAGGCGAGGCCAAGGGTCAAGCCAACGAGGCTCTCGGCCAGGCAAAGGGCAAGGCGAACGAGCTTGCCGGACAGGCCAAGGGCAAGACCGCTGAGCTCCAGGGCGAGGCCAACAAGAAGTTGTAGAGCAGCGAGAGGGAGCGGATACTCGGCGATGTGTACTCGATATGACAGCGATTGCGTTCTCGTTTCACAGTATGATTGACATGGATAATCATACTGCTGGGTTGGCAGATGAAGAATGAATAAATGAATCCAAATCTATACTTCTGGTTTCGAACGTGTAGTGCTCATGAACTGACACGACATAGATCTGGCCTTTTTCTGATGTGCTCAGCCACTGCTGTTATGCAAATTTGAGAGCTGCAGGCTCTTATCATGCAATAGTTCGTCTCGGAGAACACCGCTCAAGCAAATCGTCCTGCTTCACAATCGGCTCGTCCTGACTCCACATTTTCCTTCAGACGTTGTATACCAGCCCCGTATCGGCCCGAACCTCGTCCCTACACAACGCCTCCCAACCCTTCTCCCATGCCTCCAATCCCGTACCCCACTGCAACTTCATACTCGAAATGTCCTTCTTATACTCCTCCCACGCCTCAAAGAACGCCTCGAAATACTTCTCCCCACCAACCTCAATCCCCTTCTCCCTCAGCAAACTCGCATTCACCAACACCGTCTTGCCCAACAAAGCCAACCTCTTCCTCGCCGTCTCAGGATTCTGCACCTTAACTTCCCCCCCGACAGTGATCTGGGAAAACGGTATACTGGACGAAGACAGTGTGGAACTCCACTTCTCAGCCACACCCTCCCGTGCGCCAAAATCAAGCAGGACGATACGTCGACACTGGCTTTTTTCAACAACCTCTTTGACAACCTCATCCTCCGAGTTCAAATACACTTCATCACACATCCCACTCTTCCGAATCGCATCCACCGACACCTCAGACCCAACGCCAATAACACGCTCCGGCTGCTCTGCATTTGGCCTTGCACGCCTCACCGCCCACGCAAACCCCAACCCCGTCTTCCCACTCGCATTCAACAGCACAACAGCCGCGCCTTTCAGATCCGCATTTTCTTGCCCCCACTCTCCCTTGCCCGACGGATGTATGCGCCTCTCGTCCTGCCATGCGAATCCGAAAGTGCTGAGATTATACCCCGTCGCGAAGAGGCCTTGCATCAGCGCGTCCCAGCCCAGGGCATCTGCGCCACGCGACGCTATGAGGGTAGGCAAGGAGGGGAAGATGGTGTATCGGTTGTATATTTGCCAGAGATGTTGGCGGTGCGCATCCAACACTACTAGTTGATTCTTAATCTTCATCCCACCATGTTCAGCGCTTTCCACGCAAACAGTTTCAAGACCAGAGCTTATCGGCAAGAACCCATACACCGCTTGCCCCCTGTTTATCCCCAGCACACTCGACTCAACGATCTCGGCATATCCCCATGCTGCAACGCGGCCGTATGTTTGCGCGTCGTTGTAGGGTGCGGGCGTGCTGGGCGGTAAGGGGTAGATGTCGTACCAGCCCATGAGGTGGCCGTGGCGGGCGTAGGTGAGGTTGTTGGTTGTTAGGCCTAGGATTTTGGGGCGCAGGCGGAGGGAGGAAGGGGGGAGAGTGGTTGGGGTGGTATCTTGGAGTGAGACGAGGCGGTGGTTGGAGTAGTTTGCTTTGTCGAGAACGTGGATTTTGGTAGGGGGAGGGGACATGATGGTAGATTGGAGGGGTGGGTGAGGTGGTTTTGATTAGGAATTTATGAGGGTTTAGGGATGGATTTGCGAGGTCTTTGAGCAGAGGGAGATTTGGGTTGAGTTTTTATGCTTCACCAACTCACCAATTGTATGTGTACTTGAGCCCGAGGGCCATGATAGCCAGGATTGATTCTGTGACTCATACTACTCCCTCACTCGCTTCATCCTTTATGTGAGTTGTTCCAGCAGTCCCGGCCGTCAAGGATGACATAGCCATTGGCAATGCTTCAAACAGTGGGGCTGCCAAGCACCGTAACGATGGACTACCCAATCCAGCGTACCCCATAATATGATGGCTTGCTAGTCATGAAAAGGGCGCACCCCATCTATGGAAGTGCTCATACCGGACTTAGGATACAACTTCAGCATTCTTGCGTTACGGCCGCAAGACAGATCCTTGGATCGAAAAATCAATCCATCGTTTCCACATGGAATGGCCGTAACTGGAAGTGAAGGATCTCAGTGATCCAGATTCTGAATGTCAACCAACGTCCAGGACGCCCATCTTCGTGCCCGCAAATGAGTCGAGAGAATGATGAAATATTGAAGTCAGAAGACCGAACACTGGATATGTAATGTAGAAATATATATCACAACTGCCATACCACGATGCTAAACGCCTGCTGATGTCACACCCTCGTTCCTGTACAAAGATTGTCGATCCAATGAGGCAAAGTACTACGCTGCCTTGGTGTACCGCTGTCTCAACTCCTCAATCTCCCGTTGAAACTTCTCCATATCATCGAGGATATTGTTCGGGTCGCTCCCAGCTTCAGTGGGAACCGCATCTAAGCCAAGCTTGTTCTCCGCTTCTTCGTTTGGCGAGTACAGGGCATATTCATTTCCGCCCTTCTCGTCTGCGGGCGCGTACTCGTTCCGCAGTGAGCTTTCGCTCGCCATGCTTGTGCGTCTCTTACTATCCACACTCGTCCGGCGGTTCTCTGTACTTGTTCTTCGACTTTCTGTGGGTGACGAAGATGGTATGTAAGGGCGTGGCTGATCGAGACTTGATCGAGTGGATTGTCTCCGGCGAGGCGGAGGTGGTGGTGGTGCCATTGTGCTTCCAGTGCTTTCCCCCGAGACTGCTCGCTGGGCCGTGCGATTCGAAGCTATCGATGAGCTGCGGTGGACACCAGGCGCAGAAGACACATTTTCAGACTCCAATGTGCTTCGTCGTGATATGCTTGCGCCTTGTGAGGATGTTGCGGTCCGAACTGATGCCGAGCGTTGTGGTAGCTCTGTGGTAGATGAATTTGCACTAGATGTGCTTAGGTCTGTCAATCTCGCTCCGTGCCTTGAGCGAGGTGGTGGAGGTGGAGACTTTGCCACGGATAAGACATCCTTGTTAGAAGGAACAGGGCTTTGGAGGCCAGCATCGACCGAGAGCTGTGAGGATAAGGTTAGGTTGGAATTACTTCGTGACCTGCTCTCGTTTGAAGAAGTCCGCAGCTGGCTTTGTCTGCGGGCTAGAGGCACTGGAGGAGGAGTTTTCTTCTGCGGTCGGGGTGCCTCTGAAGTTGCCAACGAATCGCTCGATTGCTGTTGCATTGTGATTGGTCGCTGTGGTGTGTCGTCTTGCGTACTAATGTGTAGTGGTGGCGGCAAAATTACTGGTGTAGGGGGTAGTGGTTTATTGACATCCGAGTTGTCCCTCGATCGCGTGATGGGCGCAGGAGCTGGCTCAGTTGCAGAGAAGCTTTCAAAGGACACGATCTGAGGCTGTCTCGGCGTGACAAGCTTGCCGTGGCGATGCTTCGGTGCTGGTGGAGGCTTTTTCTTCCCCTTCTTCACTTCCGACACAAGCCCCATGTTATCCTCGTCCGACTCTGCCATTTCATATGATGTTCTCGGTGACTCATGATGGGTTTCCTGTGCATGTTCGAAAATCGACTGCCGTGAAATCGATGATGTGTCTGTGCTGCTGCTGCTTTCGAATTGGACGCCGCTGGGAATGCTCGATAGAGGCACGGTTTGCGACGGAGGCCCGGATTGACGCGGACCTGCCTTTCCTGTCATGAGCAGGTTCTTGAAGCTCTCTACATCCAAAGACGCTCTGTTGTTGCCTGAGGCCGCTCTTTCCGTAACCGTCCGATCCTCCTCGCCGCGACTCTGTTGCGGCTCGATTGATGCCAACGTTCTTGAGAATGGATTCGCCGGAGTGCCTCCCGGCGATATCGCAGACTGAGGTGGTTGATATACCCGTGGAGAAGTCGCCCACATGTCTGCTGTTGTAGTCTCACTGCCCCACCCTGCCGTCTGTATGCTCGATTTCGACGTAAACGCCTCGGAATTGGATGTGCTGGCGGAGTGTACGGGCGGTCTTGGTTGTGCACTCTCGCTCTGGTTTAGAGGTGGGGCGCGAGCACCATGAGGTGAATCATCTGGCTCGTCTGCCGGATGCGGAGGGATGTATGTTGTGCTGGATTCTATGCGAACATGTTTCTTTGTCTTGGGCGGCGGCGCATTGACGTGTTCGAGCCCTGTAACAAGATTACTGCCTGCTCATTCTCAAAAGGCATGAAAGCAAGGCAGGATATACCAGAGCGACCATCCTCGGACACCGTAGGCGCACTATTTTGGGCGGAGATAAAGGATGCCTGTGGAACGGGTGCGGAGGACGTGGGAGTATATGAAACTGAGGCGCGGAAAGGGTTCCCGGATGACATGCTGAAGACTAAAAACAATGCATTGTTCTATGTACACGGAAGAAGCTCGTAAGAAGCGGTGTAGAGCAGTTGCTGTGCCGGACTGCTGGTGCTGATGGCCGTCGGAGCGTAGGACAAGATCAGCGCCGACATGCTTGGGTAGATCCGGAGGGCAGCCGTGACAGCGAAGCGCCCCCACCACAGTACAGCGTGCGAGCCTACAACACCTCATTTCCAAGTTGACGAATCATCAGAGTTGTTTTCGAACATTACTTGATTTCTTTGATCTTCGTGTTACTATATGCTGGAGTCTCTTCATTTGATCTGTTGGGTGTCTCGTGCTCCGATCATGGCCTCGGCCATGCATCATATGGTACCACCCTGACAGTCGTGGACCCATGGAAAAGCAACAAGCGCTGCGCAACATGTAGCGGCAATCTTAGTCTATGTACACGTGCCAACCAGCTTCGCTACCAAACCACCGCCGCGCCAAATTGCCTCCACTCTCTGTAGGTTGACTGAACGCAGTCATCTCCTTCTCGACTGTCAGTCCATACAGGAAGTCAGACCTCGCACAGTCCAGCAACCGCGATGCGATGCCTTGCTTGCGATGTTGATTCGAGGTCCATATTCGCGAAATGCCTAGCATGGCAGGCGTCGTATCTATGCTGATCGATATGGAGGAGCTTTTGTTTTCCGATGGCAACTGGCGGGTTTCCGCAGACGCGTCCTCCTGGCTTAGGACAGTGAAGGCTTCCCAGATTCTCTCCGCCAGACATGCGCCAATGCATTTCTGGCCGCGGATGTACAGGTATGTCTTGAAGCGGTCAACTGACGCTGATTTGCTCTTGCTCTTCGCGACTTCTGGTGTGCATGAGTTTTTGGCACGTGCGGGCTCTTTGTCTAGTAAAGAGGTCTGGCTCCACAGCTCTTCATCTGATATAGGCACCGCTGCAAGGTCGGTATTGACCACCTTCAGCACATCGCTTGTCCTGGTGCGCAGCGCGAGCGCATCTTTGCGCCCAATGACTGCGATGAAGCTGCCGTCCCCCCCGCTCCAGACCTGCTTCTTCCTCAAGCGCTCCACGATTGCCTTTGTGAAGTCCACTCCTCCGACATTCATCGCATGGAATTTGCGATGGAGCGCTGCATCCTCCGCGTTCGACGGTATGTATTCCATCCCACAAATCTTGCATGCCTTTCGGGTTTCACTCGCGAGGTCCAACTGCATCTGCACCATACGCTTCGCCTTCGCTGGGGGTGGTCTAGGAGGGCTTTGAGCATTGTGGCTGCGTTCCGATAAGGGTGGTTTCGCAGTAGGCGTGGGTTTGATGGTTTTCCTTAAGAAAGAGAACACTGCTCGTCTCTTTTGGAGTGGTGGAGGAGAGCTGTGTGGTATGGGCGATGATGGTGGACTAGACCGAGGCGCTTCATCTGACCAAACCGCTGGCGAATTCTTTGGACTCGATGTTGGGGGTTCGGAGGATTCGACCATGTTTATTGAAGCATCTATCGGTGCTCCTGCCGTGTACACCGCCGTCGTCTCGGCTTCAGTGGTCTCCAATGCGCATGCGACGCGTCTTCGCTTGGTGGGCGCTTCTTCATCGTATAACGAGCGCTTCTGTCGCGAATACGTCTTGACGACTTTTCTGCAGCACTATTAGTACTGGAACATTCCTGAGAAAAGCTTAACATACTTTGTAAATATCGACGCCATTATCGCGTTGCGTTGAATCGAATTCTTGGGGACCAGCTGCATCGTGAATTGCGACACGCGACTTAGCGCGTTCCGCTAGCGCCATCGCCAATCGACGTCACTCTTGATCTTCTTTCTCGGCACAGTGCTTCAGCATTGCACGCGTTATCAGCACGTTCCTGCTTCGACAACGCATCATCAAAGATAAGTTTCGAAAACGTAGAGCACATTTCCTTACCAGTAGCTCCCGCCTCGTGTAAACCCCGTTAAGCCAAGCGATCGCACACAACACTGAGGGCATCTGAACATAAGCAAAGTCACAGCAGCATTCGATATGGATACTAGTCGCTCTCTGATATGCTATATACTTGTTGCATATCGACTTTCAATGCATTGTCCAACCCAGGGTGCGTTTTTGAATCCCTCTGTTTTTCGTATACCTCTTCCATCTTCTCGTAACCTATCGACAGACACTTATTCTTCCTATCTCTGCTTTTCTTCTTCCCGGCCAGCTTCGCAATCACGGGTCAAATCATCTCCGAAGTCACGCATGTCCCAGGCTCAATCGAAAAGCGCTGGGGTTAAATCTACACCTTATAGTTCACGAGATACAATCACACCTTGCTATCTTGAATGGTGAAAGGTAGAAGCCCTGATTTCTAGGGGATTTTAGTTTACTGGGATTGTACCTTGCCACGAAATCGGCATCGTTTAACGTTGGCATCGAGGGAAACAAATGCCGATCATCTGTGGAAGTGAAGCTTTGGAAATCAGGATTTTTAGGCCACACCATAGAGGCTGTGTTCTTTACTATTAAGTTCGTATCTATGGTCTATGCCGACACATTCACCAAGGGCGGCGTACCGCTTTGGCGATGTCTAACTCCCCGGGCCGAGTCCATTTATGCAGCTTAGACGTTCCTTCATTGCGCTGCATGAGTTCTGATTGAACGAGATGAGGTGTATGCATTCTCGAGAGCCCCTCGATTATTCAGCAGTATTTCAGAGACCAGGTGTTTCCCACTTCAGCTTGAAGGTCATTGTCGATAAGTATATTCAGAGCCCAGCGTTTGAACGCTTCGCAATTATCAAATTTTTCAGCTGACTTTGGGGCGTTTCTTAATATTTCCCCCCGGCATTTTTCTGAGATACGTATTCCTAGAAGTCTGGTTTCCGTGTCATCAAAGCTGCGCCTTCTGCGGCACAGAATCAGGGACTCGGAAGGAGTCACAACAACACCGTGCCACAAACCGACATATCGCACGCCTGACTTTCACGAATATTGCATGGCAAACATGGCGAGTTAAACACTTTCTACATGGCTTGGGCTGGTGTTGCAAACTCCCTTGAAACAAAAGTAGCAGGCATGGTACGTCATCTCACTTCTGCAACCTGCGATTGTTAGGTACCTAATCACCCAAGCACTTTTGCCTCATGATTTCCACTTGACCATTTTAGAGCTGTAAGCAAAGTCCTCAGTCACATCTACCTTGTTATTCAAATCAATTCAATTCCACGGCTACCACGCACTTTACCATGGCTCATAACTTCGATCTTACATTGCCGCCCACAGCACCAGCAAACTACCTATCTCGGGATCACCCTAGAGAAGGGGAGTTTGCAGCTCTCTATACTCTGATACCTTTATCTGAGGCCAAATTGCGAGAGATCGCCAGCGCGTGCGAACCTAACTACGAAAAAGGCGAAGATGATATAGTGCGCGTAGCACCGGAACCTCATTTTATTTCTCAACCTCTCCGCGCCGTGTATGACAGCTTCCTGGAACTCGATAGTATCCGGCAATTTGATCCATACTACTTCGTTGTCGTAGTCCACGAGGATTGGAGGAAGGAGGGGTTGTTGCTCGTCAATATTTACAACGATGACGAGCCTCCTGCAATCGACTCGTTCTTCTGCAAGGCAGAAGACGTGGGCTCGATTGTGTTGAATCTGCAGATTGGTAATACAGATTGGTACGAGGCACGAGAGGGCTATGAGGTTGGAGTCGATAATGGGGAAGAGGATGGTGATGACGACGACGAAGACAAAGACGATGACGATGAAGGCGATAAAGGCAAAGATGACGAGCCTGAACTACCCACAGATGCAGGAGAGAGACAAAGCGAAGATGAAGGTCCAGAGTACCCGTCCAAGAAACCCACCTACGACTACCTCATCCCCATCTACACCCTCGACTCGGTGGACGCTGATGCGGTCATTTCAAGCCTTGAAGAAGACATGGATGACAAACCCAACCCATTCACAGACTATCAGATCCGGCACCAAGCAAGTCTCAAGCCAACAAATCCAAGCAGCAAAGACATCAAAACCCTCAGCAAACCAGATCCCCTCATAACAGAAGACCTCATCACCCAAGCTTGCGCCCTCCATCCCATCCGCTGCCGCGCAAACAAATGGCTCAACAAAACCTACCTGCTCATCGTCGACACCACCTCGCCCTCCACCTCGGGCCTCATCCTCGTCAAGCTAACCTGGGACCATACCACCACCGGCCGCACCAAAGCCTCACTCCACACCATCGGCACAAACGCCCCCCGCAAAACGACCCGCATCCCCGGCACGCTTGACGCCATAAAATACGACTACAACATGATCGCGACCAACACCGCCATTTTCGCTCGCAAGCACCCCGCCTTCGCAATGTTCTACATCAACGAGGAGCTACCCTTTAATGGCGTCGCGCCCGTCGACGCACCGCATTGGGATCGTAAGTCGCGATCGGAGTACTTCGTGCCCGCGTGGCGACGCGTGCACCTTCCCTCTTCATCTTCCCCGCAAGCTCCCCCCGAGGAACTCGAAATCGAATGGACACTCCCCGAAGCCGTATCTCGCTTTCCGTGGTTCTGCTGCGCGAATCGCTTCGAGCCGCTGCTTGATCGGACGTATTTTATCTGGTTTGATCATCTGACGGTGGAGAGGGAGGGCGTGGTGCTGGTGAGGTATGAATGGGATAGGGATGTGGAGAAAGGGGAGGGAGAGTTGTGGGATGCGAGGGAGGGGAAGGTGTGGATTTTGAGGGTGGGTGCTGGGGAGGCGATGGAGAGGATTTTGAAGGCGGAGAGGGAGGGGTCGGAGGGGTGGGAATGGGAGGCTTATGGGGGGTAGGAGGGCGTGCGATGTAGGAGAGTTGGGGATTTTGATGCACATCTTAATGGGCCATGAGTTGCGTGTTCCCTTCTTTGACGTTGAAGGTAGAAAAGGTAATGTACTGGGTTTAGGATGAACGCTATCGATAACGACTACTACATCCAAGTTCAGCTTCAGGCGTCCATAATCACAATACATGCCAGTCTAGGAAGGTGGTAGGTGAAGAAATTGACTGACTCATTTACACGTGTGAGCATGACTCAGTAGTTTCGAGTGGAGACATATAAGCTGACAGCCTTATTTCCACCAACATTAGCAACAACCAAAGACAAAAATTCCAAGTCACAGGTTCGTCCAGCTTCAGACAAGATGACGCAACAACCCACACCCGCGCACCCAGCAATCATGGAGGCGCAGATCAAAGCCTCCAACATTTCAGAGGACGCACCATTGCCTACACCGATCGTCACAACCTCACGCCTCGTAATACGAGCCTTACATCCCAATGACGCCGCCTCGGCTGCTCTCAATGCCAACAGCCCGGCCGTTGCCAAGTACATGTCCAACGCCTTCCCGCATCCATACACGCTCGAGTCTGCTGAGACCTGGATCGCCATGAATCTTCAGCTCCCATATCAGACCAACTTCGGCATCTGCAAGGCATCCTCGCCAGACATCCAGATCGGCGGCATCGGCTTGACGCTGGGCGCGGACGTCAGCAGTCACACTGCTGAGGTTGGCTTTTGGGTTGGCGAAAATTACTGGGGTAAGGGGTATACGACTGAGGCCCTGGAAGGCTTCACCAAGTGGTCGTTCGAGTCGTGGGAGGGTAAGGATGGACAGAGGTTGAGGCGGCTTTGGGCAAGGGTGTTCAGCGGAAACAATGCGAGTATGCGGTGCTTCGAAAAGTGTGGGTATGCAAAGGAGGGCGTGTTCAAGGGGCATGCGGAGAAAAATGGCGAAGTGATGGACGTGCATCTCTTTGGGTTGACGAAGGCGGACTGGGAGGCGAGGAGGTGATTTCTCTGCAATGAGGCATGTTTTGCGGATCAAGGTCCGGGCTGGGCGATGTAGGCTTGAAGGCGCATGAGGAGTATCTGCACTATGAGATTGTGTCTTACCGTCTTCATCACCACGCACTTCTCTCCCTTGTATTCGCTATCAGTGATCAACTGCCGTGCCCTATTTTCTCCCAGCAAATCAGCCAAACTGTACACTGGCACCTTCTGCCCTCGCCATGTAGTGTTCTTGAACTCGAGTTCTGGACAACGGAGCCGTGGCTGCAGTCGCGGAACAATGGGCTCGACGAACCAGCTGGGGGACGAATGGGTGACTTCCGGAGCGGCGTGGGGGTCTAGCTTGTCGGCAAACGCTTTCGCAACATACGAGGACCACTTGTCCATCTCAAGCACGATCTCCGACGCGTGATCATGCACGTCATCGGCGCGTGTTCGTAGGGAGCCGAAGAACAGAATGCACGAGACGTCGTCCACATGCTCAATGTCCTCGGATCTTGGGCTTGCGACGGGTGCCAAGCGTCCTCTGAATCCGAGGTTCCAGCTTATCTTCTTGATCAACTGCTTCTGCATCAGGTCCAGAATGAGGTCGGGTAAGTCTTCCCTCCAGACCATGTTCTTGACGTTGCTAGAGCCGTACTTGGCCTCCATGCGCGAGTAGATGCCCTTCTCCCACGCCTTCTTCTTGCCTAACTGCGTAGTAATCAAATGGCGTAGAGCGAAGCGGTAGGGAGGGCCGAGCTGCTTCTTCTCGGTAGTGAGCGAAACTGGAAGGAGCCATGGGTCGAGGGTGGTGGGGTGCGGCCGAGCATGCAGAGACGTCAGGAAGGCGACAGGGAGCGAGATGAGTGTTGCGCGGCACTGTCGGACTGGTGAAGCCAATGCGTGTGCGAACGGATTTGCTTGTAGCTTCTTCTGAAATGGTGTAAAGGTTTCGGCATTGGGCCAAAGCTTCTTTTTGTCCCATTGTGACCTCTTCTCGCGCACGACGGGATCTAAGAGAGGAGGCAGAGGCAGCGCCTGGCCATCGCCATGTTCGCGAATACGAAATGTCTGGTGCGCATCGTCGCGCGTGGGGCCGAGGTCGTCACCCCGTGAAATGCGAACGTGGTGGGATGTATGGCGGCATTCCTGTAGTGAAGTCCTAAGTAGGCTGTTGCATGACGCCGGGCGATGGGTCCATCTGCCTAGCATTAGAGAGTAGGATGTGCCGCAGAAGTGCGCGGGCACTGAGACGGTGAACATTTCAAGATGCGTGCAGAGCGGACCTCCGGCTTGGCGCGATCTTCATTTCCACCTCAGCTTCTTCGTGTCACAACTCCCCCAACACACAAAATGGCGACAATATTACGGCGTGGCGCTCGGCCTCTAGGACCTCAAGTGCTCCGCAGATATGGCGCTAGGTCAATGTCCAGTCAATTTGGCTTCGGTTCGCCGTTCCCGTCAGAGCACCACCAGCGCCAGTCACCACAGGCGTTTAGCCCAATCCCGTATGTGACAGAATCAATCGTATGCTACATCTTCCATCCGACCTAAAAGTTGGAGCTGACTTTGTAGGGTGGAGGCTACAAAACCTCGGATATCTTCTCACGCCTCCTACAAGAACGAATCATCACGCTAAATGGCGAAGTCGACGACACCATGTCTGCCACCGTCATTGCGCAGCTCCTCTATCTAGAAGCCGAGAACCCCGAAAAGCCCATCTCCATGTACATCAACTCCCCAGGTGGCAGCGTGAGCGCAGGGTTAGCCATATACGACACGATGAATTACATAAGAAGTCCGGTCAGTACGACTTGCATGGGCATGGCTGCGTCCATGGGCTCGTTGCTGCTTGCTGGAGGGGCTCCAGGCCACCGGTATATCCTGCCGCATGCACGCGTCATGATCCACCAGCCCAGCGGCGGGTATCGAGGCAAGGCGAGCGACATCGCAGATCACGCGAAGGAGATCTTGAGGATACGAGACAGGCTCAACCGCATATACCAGTCGCATCTGACCAAGAAGAGGACGTTGGAAGAGATCGAGAAGTATATGGAAAGAGACTACTTTATGGATGCAGAAGAGGCAGTAGAGTTTGGCATTGTGGACAAAATTATGGAGAAGAGGGAGGCGCCAAAGGTGGAGGAGGAGAGTAAATGAGCGGCAGAACAAATCAACAGCTCTAAGACAACACCGTTTGCAACAAGCACCCATAGGTCGTGACGACGCACATCCTGGCTTCATTGGATACATCCCGTGCAGCAAGAGTGCACCAACGAGGGAAGAATACAAGGGTAGAGAAAGTGACGAACGAATCAGGGCTGGCTACGATACCGTAAAATACACGTCGAATCATCGTGCTTCGCTCTTGCGCGACGACTGCTCATATTCTGCTATCCCTGTCATGTTCCCCTGTCGGCGACACCAGGCAGTATCTAAGAGATGGTCAGAGGTCATCACCCTGCTGGGTGGAGGTGGTTTCCCCAGCAATGCACTGATTATTTTGCCACATTCACCTTGAGCATTCTTCTCCTCACCACAATATCCTTGTCGACGTGAAGGCAAACGAAGACCCCTCACACGTGAGCACGCGGATGGGTGCAGCATTAGCGTCCCCACTTCCCGACTTGGTACGCTTGCACCTACCGCAGCCCGATAGCAAACATCATAAGCAGCCTTCTCTCCTCTTCCTTACACTCAAATACGGTAGCATTGCGTCGCCTTGCCGTATGAGCGTGCGTCCATACGATGGACATCTTCATACAGCACGTAAGTTTACCCCATGCGTTCAAGATCATAGGTGCGACAGGATTGGATGTCGTGGTACATACTTGAGACTATGACTCGCGACAATATTAGTTGCTGTCTCTACATACTACTAACTTCATGGCTCAGGTTCCCGAGCACGTCAACCAAATCGAATTTCGACTGTTCTTGAGAGACAAATTGCGCTCTTTCGACATTCTTGCCTTCGATGTCTTCAAGAAACAACGCAGTAACTGGGCTATTCTGACCGTAGCTAATCCTGACAACGCCCGACGGTTTCTCTCGCAGTATGGGTTCCGAGGTAGACAGCCTTTGCTATTCCGATTTGTAACTCTCAACCTGAAGGCCAGTAACAAGAGGGGTCAACCAGAGCCGCTAAAGGTGGTCACACTCCTTCAAAAAGAAGAGGAATTCAGGTCAAGGCGCCTGCATCAGCCGTCCACCATACAACCATCAGGATCGACCCAGCCAATTTTCGCGTTCGAGACCTTGATGACCGGAGTCTGGAACCATGATTCTCAAGGTCAACTCAAATTCGATCATAAGTTCAGGGACATGCGCGCTGGCTCTATCACCTTTGGCAGGCACGCGCTTGTGATCTATCTGAAAAGCACGACCAGTCTTGGGTATGACTGGCACGGTCGAATTGACATTCCGTACGCCATCCTCGAGCACACCATTCCGTTTGTCGAGAATGGCAAACGTGGCTCGATCACTCTCACTTTAAAATCTCCCCCGAAAATATATCACATCGTAGGCACAGATGATCTGCATCTATACACCGGAAACCAGGTCAATGGTGACTCCAGCGAACTACCGATGATGGCGAACCTGGCTCTTGGGCTTCCAAGTCGAGGTCGGCGCATCAAGCTGGAGCGATTGTGCAGTCTGCATCACAACTACGACAAGAATGCGGCTTTGTGTATGGTCTACAAGCTCCTCTTTCCTAGTATCGCTATGGTTTACAAGGCATGGGCTTTCATCAAGGACTTCAGTGTACCTGAGACTCACTGCTGGAAGACTATGGCATTCCAGGGCGCAGAGCTCGCGCGAACCATCGAGATTGAACTCACTGAACTCGAAGACGCGCTTTCTCGTTCGAGTTTGCATTTCGCTGAGAAGTTCCAGGTTCTCGCGCTGGTGTATGAAGGCACGCTCACCCCAGGGCGGATGAAGGAAATGCTACAGTACATCTCCTCAACATCGCGAGTTCATGGCTCCAAACTTACAGCCCTTGCGATCCGCAATCTCGGGAGGCAAATTCCTACACCAGGACCTGATGTTGCATCGACCGAATTTCAGATCGGGACCCTTCAGAGGATCCTCAAAGACAACATAATCGATGCCCAAACAGCAGAAGCAACATATGTTAATTTGCATGGAAAAAAAAGCAAACAGGAGCATCTAGCGTTGACATACAAAGTAACAGTCACACCGACTGGTACGTACGCCCTTCGCAATGATATATCAATTTGTCATTCGCCGCAAAATATTTCAGATAGCAGGAATGGCTTGTTTCTTGTCCAATTGCATCAACCGCTAACAAGACCCCTTCTAGGTATCATCCTCCGTGGTCCAGATTGGAGCGTCTCTAACCGCATCCTACGCAAGTGGGGTGCGAAGCACGCAGAATGCTTCTTACGAGTCTTCTTTGCAGACGAGGATGGTATGTCCGTGTTTTATGACTCCAAAGCCTCGCAAGAGCAGGTGTACAGTCGGTTTCGCAACGTGCTACGAGAGGGCATCTGGATCGCAGGACGGCACTTCGAGTTCTTGGGCTTCTCGCATGCCTCGCTGAGATGCCATCAAACGTGGTTCATGTCACCCATATTGCAAGATGGCAAGATCATTCGCGCAAGAGATGTGATTGCAGACTTGGGCGACTTCTCGAACATCAGGTGCAGCGCGAAATGCGCAGCTCGGATTGGTCAAGCGTTTTCTGACACCATCTTCGCCGTGCCCATCCCAGATTCGGCTCTTGTCTTGGAGAACAAGGATGACGTGGAGAGGAATGGGAGATGTTTCTCGGACGGGTGTGGTACTATGTCATCAGCTCTCTTCCAGAAAGTATGGAAGGCGCTTCCTCCAGATCGACGCAGCAAGCGCCCTACAGTGCTGCAGATTCGTTACCGAGGAGCCAAGGGTGTGTTGTCTTTGGATTCTACTTTACAGAAAGAGCAGCTACACGTTCGCAACAGTATGACAAAGTACATCGCCAAGGAAGGCTGGAAGGACCTAGAGTTGTGCGGCGCGGCGTACCGACCTTTGAAGATGTATCTGAATCATCAGTTCATCAAGATCCTCGAAGACCTAGGCGTCCCCTTGAGCAAGTTTTTAGAGGTACAGAACGAAGCTCGCAGCATGCTCGAAAAGGTTATCAAGCATCCGTTGAACGCAGCCAGCTTTCTCGGTAAGTTCATGTTTTCACTCTATCACCGCATCTCTCAAGACAATTCAGTGGTAAATATCGATGACAGAGCATGAGTTGACAGATTTTCAGAGTATTCGCATTCTGGCGTTCACGCTAAGATTCCCAGGCTATTCCAGCTGATGTATTACATCGGAATCTCCTTCCAAGCAGATCGATTTTTGACCGACATTGTCGAAGTTGCGGCTATGTCAAATCTCAGGAGTTTGAAGTATCGCGCTCGCATTCCAGTTGAGCAAGGCTACCTTCTCTATGGCATCATGGACGAGACCGGTATCCTTCAAGAAGGCGAAGTCTACATCGTCACAGAGGACGAGAAGGATAACGGACATCGCGACAGGAGTATCCTCGTGGGTGACAGAATAGTGGTCACCCGAGCTCCCGCTCTACATCCAGGTGACGTTCAGCTCGTCAAGGCGGTCAACGTTCCGGAAGACTCGCCTTTGAGGTATCTCCACAACTGTATCGTTTTCTCCCAGAAAGGAGCCCGAGATCTTCCATCGCAACTCAGTGGAGGTGATCTAGACGGTGATCTTTTCCATATCATCTACGATCCAAGACTGATGCCCGACTTTACATGTCCACCAGCGGATTATGCTGCTGCAGCGCCTCACGATCTGGGTAGATCTGTAGAGGTGAATGACATCGTCGATTTCTTCATCGAGTTCATGAACATGGGTAAGCAATGTCTATGAACAAAAGCTGTTAAGACGTATGCTAATTCGCTATGCCTACACTTAGACAGACTTGGTCAAATCTCCAACATGCACAAGATCAGGGCCGACTTCAAGCCGGACGGTACTCGACATGCTGATTGTATCACGCTTGCGAAACTCGCCTCTGATGCAGTGGATTTCAGCAAATCAGGAATACCTGTAAGTGAAACTCCATTGTACTTCCGATCATTACTAACCTACATTTGCAGGCCGATCTCTCACAAGTAAGCAAACATTTACTTCTATCAACGGAAGCACTTCATGAATTCATGGTCAAGCTTCCCTGTATGAACCTCTACTAACAGCATTAGGTGCCTCGTGGACACGATAACATCAGGCCTGACTTCATGGCGCCCGGTCATAATCTTGTGATCAACGAGCTTGGGGCGACAGAGTTGGAGGAACTGGAGAACGAAGACATCGACGATCCTGATAGTATCAGTATCCTAGATCCCGACAAGTCCAGGTAAGTCTTCACAATTCTTCATCAGTAATCATTTTAACATCTGCACAGAACACGCTACTACCGTAGTGACAAGGTGCTCGGCCATCTCTACCGAAACATCGACGAGAAGAAGTTCTTCGACCGCATGAAAGGCGACTTCGAAGCCGTGCGCCACACCTGGGGCAGCGAGTCCCTCATGCAGAAACTCGAGCGCTACATCAACCGCGAGACGCGCTTGGTACAATGGAAGCACCACCAAGACTTTGCCGAAGAGCTTCGAGAATCGTAAGCTTCAATCAACCCTCTCCATAGCATACACATCGACTAACAAACCCCAGCTACGAACTCAACATGATCGAAATCATGGACACCCTCCGCGCCCACCGCGGCAACCCCCTCACCGAGCTCGAAGTCTTCAGCGGCAACATCCTCGGGAAAAAAGAGCGCGCATCGACTCGCTACATCCGCGAAGCTAATCAAGAAGTTCAAGAGCGGTTTGATCGCGACGTCGGCGCTTTCGTTAGGAACATCGTCAAGAGTGATAGAGACTACGAGGAAGAAGACGACTCTGAAGCGTTGCCGCGATCTATCGCGTGCTTCAAAGTTGCGCTGCAGAGCAAGGGCTGGGAGAACCAGGTTACGCTGAAGAGCTGGAAGTACGTTGCTGCGGCGGTGTGTTTGGAGCAGTTGTGGAAGTTTCAGGGTGGTACGCTGAGGGCGCTTTGAGGGGTTGGCATTGGCGTTCGTGATGAGGTGCCGGATTACATATTTGGAGAATGGGGTTGTGAATCGGAGTTGTGCGTATACGATGCATCGAGGCGTATGTGGGTGGTGAACGGGTCTGTGAGTTGGATGTACTGTATACACTTTCATGACATACTTCATACGGCACATACTTCTAATCAAGAGATATTGGGTACATACCAACTTGCTTTTGTCTTTGCTAGTGAAGTTCATGCAGATATCTGCTACTTGAACGCATCGAGATAGACTACTTGAAGTGTAGATTCTTAAAGATACGTGTGGCTAGCTACAAGAGCGTTACACACCATGCCAATCGGACTACCTTTCCCGCCCAAGGAAAGCAGTCAGTTCCACCAGCAGCCTCTAGTCTTCTCTCTTCTACACGGCCAAATTGCCCCATCCGAAGAGAGCAGTCCTATCCCATCAATACATCCAAGCTCTCCTACGCCAACGCCAACACCCACGCCTACGCAACCACCCCACCCCTCGCCCACTCCACCCTCCTAAGCCTCCACCTCAGCGCAACCCGCCCATCCCTCCTAAACCCCACCATAACCCCATTCGCACAGCACCTCCGATTAACCTCCTTCACCGCATCGCCCGTCCACGCCCCAAGTGTCGCATCCACCCCGTCCCCGTAAATCGTATTCGCGAGGCGATCCACGTCCTGCATGATGCGCAGTGCCTTCTTCAGACAAGTCTCGAGACTCTCTTGCTCTGTCTGCAGGGCCTGTGTGCGCGCGGAGAGCCGACGAGCGCGGCGCGTGCAGAGCTCGGTGCGGCAGAAGGGGCAGGTTGTGGCGTTTGTAGCTGTGCTGTTGAGCCAGGCGGCGAGGCAGGATTTTCCGACGACGTGGCCGCAAGTCTCGAGTTTGAAAGCGGGGTGTGAGGTGTATGTGTCGAGGCAGATGCAGCAGCGCTGCGTGTGGTAGAGTTTGGTGTTTTCGTCGGGGGGGTTGAGCATGCTTGCTGCTGCGGCGGGGGGAGGGGTGATGTCGCTGCCGAATGTGTCGACGATGTGGTCTGGGCCGATGTTTTCGAGCTCGGTTTCTTCGGGGAGGAGCGCTTGGATCTGGAAGTTGCGGTGGATGACGCGCCAAATTTCGTCGACGAGGAGGTCGGTGCAGTCGAGGAGCTCTTTTTTGAATGCGGGCTCTTTACGGATGCGTTTGCGTTCTGAGGGTGAGCGCGTCGTGGAGATGGTTCTTAAAGAGTAGGTATTCCAGAGGTTGAGGATCCGTACTTTGATGTTCGAGAAGAGGTCTACGTCTTTGCTCGTGGCGGCGAAACCGGCCAGGCGGCGGCTTCGAATGGCTGCGCGGTATAAGTTATCATGATCGCGGAGAAAGTCTCGCAGATGAGACGGTAGGCTGTGCAGACCAATTGCTTCTGTGAGACGAAGCTGGCCAGCGTATGTGCGCTCTTGGCGGATGAGCTCGTCAGTGTTGCGGAGGGCTCTGTTAATGAGGGTGATGTCGGGGTCATAATCATGCTGGCGGATTCGCTCCTCGAAAACCTGACGTATTTGGTTGACAGTGCCCATCGGGATGGTAAGTTGGGCTTGGGCTGTTGGTGAGAGATCAGGGCAAAGGCGATTGATCAATTCCATGAGTGATGAGCGTAGTGTCGACATGCCGGGGATGGACTGATAGGCTAAGTAAAGGCACGACTACCTCAAGGTAAGAGCAGTGGAGTTACCTGCTTGCTCTAGGCTGAAGACGTCCTGTGCTCTGCTTGAACTTCGTTTGTTCAAGTGCGCTCGGTTGAAAGTAGAGTTGTTTAAGGGTACTGCTGGATGGATGCAAATCGAGCCAACAGAAGAACCCAGCGGTGATTCTAGTGATCGAGGGTGACCGCGAGCGATCTTCGATGGTATCTGTGGTAACATGTTAGTTGTGTGAAGTCGTGGTGGTGTATCGCCATTCACCTCGAGTTTACGGAAACACAATAGGCAGCAATCGTATTACGCGCTTCTATGTCAACCACGCGCGCGATTTCCAAAGTAACCAGAAAACTGGGCAATACAATCTGTATCTGAAACTGTTAGTTAATGTTCTATGCACTCATTGTGCGACAATGCTGCTGGCTGGGTTAGTGGCTGCGATTGTGGTGTGAGTGTCGGAAGTATTTTGAATAATGATGTGGGCACCGTAGGCATTTTTGAGTGATGGCGTGGGGAGTGATTCGAATTGCGTTGACCTTTTTGCAAATGCATTGAATGAACCCAGTCATCCGGTCTAACATTCACCTGAAAGCTCCCAACAGCGCTCCGATATCCATGTTCTTTCTACTCCGCACCTTCCTCCTCTTGTTGGCACTCTCTGCTCGATCTTGAGGTACGACGACGACCCCTGGCATCTCCAGGTCTTCAGGAGCTTCTCTTTGTGAGTAGCGAATGAACCATGATGTTGCCTCGTAAGTTATGATTCGGTCGGCCCAACCTCCGTACGTGATGCAAACAGAACGATCTTCTTCACTCTTGTCACGAGACGGATGCGCAAAAGTCTTCGTTAGGTGGTAGAGCTTTCGAGCTTTGCTGTAGTTTGTATGGTACGACGAGCCCCAGATCTGTTGCGTGTTGAACTCCTGTAGCTTCAAGCCGCGCTTCTCCAGCCTGTATTATATGTCAGTAAGGTGGACGTGAACTATGCGAAAAACCGCTCACCCAGATTCAGTCAAGAGCTCCCAGTCCCCATAAGTATGCTGTGGCGCATCCGACATACTCCATGTCTTAGAGTTTTGCAGCCCAACGAGAGTTAGTGCAGGGAAGCTTGCCACTCCTTCCAGGATCGCTTTACGTCCAATCCCAAAGTCGCACATGACAAGCAAACTGAGCTTCTGTAGAGCATTTCGTTCCTGGACAGCGCGGCCCCAATCGTGGAAGCGTCTTGAGTGAAACTCGGATAGGCCATGTCGGCGGCTCTGTTCCAACACTAAGGCTCCTAGGGTGGGAATGTTTATCAGTTCTTTGAAATCATCAAATGTCAAACAAAAGTCGCGAATGCAGAGGAAAGACACCAAGCCCACATCGAGCTTAGCTAATCGATTGACAATAGACGGAAGCTGCGTCGGCTCGTATGAATCCGTTTTGGACGGGTAGACGTGGAACTGTTGCTGTGGATTGATTTCCGCTGGATATGCGTCGACGAAGACGTTCCAGCCGTTGAACGTCAACGAGTCGCTACACTTAGTGTCAGCCATGAATCACAATATATGAGAGGGTACCATACGTGTTTAGAAGATGCCGATAGATCTGAGAAGCGTAATGCCAGCTTGCCCATACAAGCGTTTCGGGTACGAATAGCTCAGCATTCCAAGCACATGAACGCAATGCCATGTTCCTTAGACTAGAGCATCCAGTTCCACGGCTGCGTAACGTTGTCTTCTTGTCACGCTTGCCGCGAGCTTGAGACATCCATGTCGTTATCATGGATCCGACTGGTGCGGAAGTAGTCTCGGTATATGACAAACCTGATACTTTGTCGAACAACGCCATTTTGTTAATGTGAACTGGTCGAATGTCGTGTGATTGTGTTGGACCATTGAACTTTCCAGTTAGTGCGCTAGCAGCATCGTCGTTGCCTGGACACCATTAGACTTAAAGAGCGACAAAGTCGTATTACGGTTGATGATTAGTAATTTGAGTCGGGCTAAAAAGCTGTACAGATTTTGCTGGTGGACCCAGGTAGGTGGCATGGGAAGTGTTGCCTTTGAGTTGGGGGGAGGTGGGGAGGTAGACGCGACTGTATGCCGGTAACCGTGGCACGGACCACTAACGCGTCAAACCTCAACGCCTTTCCTCATCCTCACTTCCATCGTCAAGAAATAAGTGAACGTGCTATTATGCTCTTCTGTTTTACAGATACGTTGTTTTCCAACAGTGTATAAAATCAGCTCACAAGAGTCTCGTTCGTACTCCAAGCACCATGGTGCTCTAGCTTCGGTCCTTCCTCCGCTTATCGGCGGTTCACAATACTTTCTTCACATCCACGTCTTGTCACTATTTGAAAGTGTTTTCCATGAACACGGTATTCCACAAGCTGGAAAAAAAAAATAGAGATACTTACTTTTCTTCCCATCTCAAGCTTTCGACCGGGCCCTTAGGAATTCCGAACAGATCCCTCCCTTTCCAAACGTATCAACATCAACACCCAAAATCTGCCCGTGGCTTGTCAACACAAAACCTCTTAACCCCTATATCTAAACCCAAGCCTCACAAAAATGTCTCCACCCCCACAACAACACCAACCCCCCAAAATCTCAACCTACATCTCCGCCAACCCAACCCCCCTCATCCTCGACGGCGCCCTCGCAACTTACCTCGAACACCTCGGCGCCGACCTCTCCTCCTCCCTCTGGTCCGCCTCCACGCTGCTCACCCAGCCCTCTCTCATCCAACGCACGCACCTGGACTACTTCCGCGCCGGCGCACATGTCGCCATCACCGCATCGTATCAAGCCTCGATCCCCGGGCTAGTTAAGCACTTGGGCTTGAGTGAAGAAGCGGCGAAAGATGTCGTCAGGACGAGCGTTAAGCTTGCAAAGATGGCGAGGGACGAGTATGTAGCTGAAAGGACGGGGAATGGAAATGGGGATGATGACAATGATGATGATGAGAAATTATGGATAGCAGGTAGCGTAGGTCCCTACGGCGCCTACCTCGCCGACGGCTCCGAGTATCGCGGGGACTACTCCATCTCGCACTCCTCTCTAAAAGACTTTCACCGCGGACGCATCCAAGCGCTCGTCTCCTCCGGCGTCGACATTTTAGCGTGCGAGACTCTACCTTCGAAAACAGAAACCTTGGCGCTACTCGACCTCCTTACATCCGAATTCCCACAAACAGAAGCGTGGTTCACATTCACACTCCGCGACTCATCGCACATTGCCGACGGCACGCCGCTCACGCAAATAGCCAGCTTGTTCACGCATACACCGCAGGTTGTGGGCTTGGGGTTTAATTGCGTGCCTGATGATCTCGCTTTAGCCGCGTTGAAGAATCTCAAACCACTGACGGATAAGGTGTTGGTGGTGTATCCGAATTCCGGCGAAAGCTGGAATGCGGGCAAGAGGGAGTGGGAAGGCGCGAGGACGGAGGGGGGGATGTTGGAAGCGAAAGTTGTCGAGTGGTGGGGGGCGGGGGCGGGGATGATTGGGGGGTGTTGTAGGACGATGCCTGAGGATATTAGGGTTATGGGGGATGGGTTGAGGAGGTGTAGGAAGTAGTATGTGTATGGCGAGAGAGGGTGGAAGACGATGTGGATTGTATTTTGGTATAGATGGCAATTGAGCTTTCTTTAGAGATGGCTAGGATATCTCGAGCTTGTTTCTTCGTTCCTTATGGACTCTGCTGTGAGTGGGAATACTTTGCATCTTCCCCGTGCACACAGGTTGCTGATCTTCTGAGGTGTGTGTCGCCTACCTACTTCACCGCTGAGGCTCCCAAATGCTTTTACGCACCCGGTACGTCTATCGCGCTTCCTGCTGGATGCGAACTACTCAGACATCCTTTGTCATTTCGTCGCTTGCCGCTAGTACGGCGCCCCGATTGGAGTTGAGACTCAAGGTCTTGCTCAACATGCGACCTGCAGACGCTGTGTGATTCGCTTTTAGTCGTGGAGTGCTTTTTCCTCACCCATCAACCACCATCTCGTCCCCCGACGCCTCGACCCCACTCCTCCTCATAAGATCCTCCACCATCGCCTTCACCCGATCCAACACATCCTCACCCCCAATATGTCCCGACGCGGCCCTCGCATTCAGCACACCCACATCAAAGTCCCCATACCCGCCATTCTTCACGCTCGCCTCGGGATCAACCGCTGCCGCAGCTTGGCCCTGCATGGGTATGGCGGTGTATTTGGGGTGCTTTGCAGGTATAACGCCATACCGCTCCAGGTCGTTGACCTGCTTAACCAGCTCTTCTCTAATCTCGCCGATGCATTTGCCGAGGAAGATGGTCATGAGCCACATGGACTCCTGGCGCTGGCGCGGCGTGTCGGCCTTGTCTTTGGAGAGGGGTGTCTCGATTGGGTTGTTGGTGAGCTGGCTGATGGCGGCTGCGAAGTAGGTGAGGAGCTTGGGGAGCTGGGCGTTGATGTCGCTGAGGGTGTCGATGTGGGTGGCGGCGATTTGGCGGTATGTTTGCGATTCGGGGGATGCTGCGGTTTGGGGTTCGGTGGTGGGTTTGTCGGGTTGCGGCGCGTCTTGTGGTTGTGGGTCGGGTGCGGCTTGTTGGTCGGCTTCGGTGGACATGGTGGAAGTAGAGGATGTGCAGTGGTAGTTTTGAGCCCGATTGTTGGAGTGGGCGAGAGTAGTAATCAAGGCCAGACTAGTGTTTGCGCAAGAAGTAAAGGAGTGTTGATATAAGGCGGAACCCCACGTCGTCGCACAAGCCACGGCAAGGCGCGTTTGAACTTCACCTCCGTCCGCTCTCCGCAACACACCTCAACACCCTCGACTGAGTGCCACAACACCATCGCGCCTTCTGGACGTGTCATATCCTGCGCCATACTTGCCCTAATCACATCACGCACAGCAGACAACCGACCGCCCTCGAACAAAGGCGCCGCGCGCAACGCGCCTCAACCATCCCCGTCTCAACTTCCCTGCCCCAGGTGAAGGGCGCACCCACGACGGCGTAGAAGAGCAGGAACAACGTCGCCATGTCAGGGCCCCCGCCCGGGCCCGGGCCTGCGCGCGCAATGAGTGTGGGAAATGGCCCTCCCAGCGCCGGCCTGCCACCGCACAACGCCATGCCTTCACAACAAGTCCCTCCGCCTTCGGGCTCTTCGGGGCCGCAGTCGCAGCAGAACCTCAACCAGATAGTCAGTAACAGTTTCTTTCCCTGTCGGTGCCTCTGTTTGCACTCCCGCTTCACCCCCGCCGTTGCGTCATTGTCCGCGTGAAACTGCCTTGTCCAGAGGGAATGCGGTCGCGCTTTGTGAAAGAAGTGCGTATCCAGTTCTACGCTCTCGAGCTGTAAATAGTTGACTTGTCCCCTCGGTTGCGCAACCCCTGCTTCAACCCGGGCGCATCACTCATGTCTCAATACTCGAATATAAGGCCAAACGCGCCTTCTCAATACTCTACGCAGTCAACCCCAAGCCCTCAGACGCGGAACCAACAGGACATCTACCGCCTGTTGAAGGACCCATACGTTAGTCTTGGCCTTGGAATTCTCGCCTTATTTTGCATCGCTTTCATTTAGACCCGTTCATGCGCATTCATACTGACTCCCAAAAGGTACTGGAATATCTTTCTAAGAAAGGCTATGTCCGCACCGAGGCCATGCTCCGCAAGGAGTCCGATCCGCACGCCAACGGCCAGACCCTCGCAACGCAAAACACCGACGCAGGCGGACTCAAATACGCAAAGGCGTTCGAGCTGCTGCGGAAGTACACCGAAGACAACCTGGACTTGTATAGGCCAGAGCTGCGAAAGCTGTCATGGCCCGTATTCGTATATTCATACCTGGACATGGTAGAGCAGTACTACCCGAAAGAAGCCGACGCCTTCTTCAGCCAGTTCCAGAGCCTCTTCGAACGCGACCACGACGACGATGTCAAGATGTTGCGCCAAGTGCGGTTGCGCCAGCACCTGGATGAGAGCCGCATCGCGAAGCTGTACATGTCCAACAAATACCGGGTGACGCTCACCGAGATGCCCTTCTTCAACCTGATTCAGTTCTTGGAGTCGAAGAGTTTCGAGGGTGGACAGACGCTTTTAGATGTGATTAGAGGTCACCTCAACATCGTCACGGTCAACCGCACAGCAACGGCAGAGAAGAGCATCGCAGCGATTCTGGCCGGCAGAGGAGGGGATGATGATTTGCCAGCAGAAGACGAGGGCATTCCAGGTCACAACCCCGGGCATCCTCTCACAGCCCGCCACGACCCCGACGCAGATGCTTCACGCATTCGATTGCAGCTTGGCGCATATCCGCAGGACGAGGACCTTCGTGACGATGTTCGGGCGGCATTGCAGGACGAGGACGCTAAAGCCGCGCCAAGGCTAGGGCAAACAACCCTCGTGGACGAATTCGAGCAGCGCATCAAACAGGAGCCGGCTGACGACGTGCCCTCGAGAGATACAGTTCCCCTTCCGCCCTCGTTGGCACGCGATGTCTCAATGGAGGTCCAGAAGATCATCGAACATCGCGATCGGTACAAGATGGAGGGCAGGACAGGCGGCGTCGGCCCAGCAGTCAGTGTCACCATGTTCACCTTCCACAACACATTCGACAGCATAAACTGTGTCGACTTCTCCGGCGACAACAAGCTCGTCGCAGTCGGCATGTCCGAGTCCTACATCCGCATCTGGGCCATGGACGGTAGCCCTCTCGTCTCCCCGCAAGACCTTCCCAACTCCCAGCCCTCGTCCTCACGCCGCCTGATCGGCCACGCAGGCCCCGTCTACGCCGTCGCCTTTTCCCCGTCGACCGCCAACCCTGACCCTAACGGCCCCCCAACAAGCTCGCAATGCCTCCTATCCTGCTCCGAAGACAAGACCGTCCGCCTCTGGAGTCTCGACACCTTCACCTGCCTCGTCGCCTACCGTGGCCACGAAAACCCCATCTGGGACCTCCAATGGGGCCCCTACGGGCACTACTTCCTCACAGGCAGCAACGACCGCACTGCGCGCCTCTGGTCCACCGACCACATCGAGCCGCTGCGCATCTACGTCGGCCATGACGCCGACGTCGACTGCGTAACCTTCCACCCCAACAACCTCTACGTCTTCACCGGCTCCTGCGACCGCACAGTCCGCATGTGGCACATCTCAGGCGGCAACTGTCTGCGCCTCTTCACAGGCCACACAGGCAACGTCACAGCCATCGCTTGCTCGCCCGACGGCAGAACACTCGCCTCCGCCGACGACGCCGGAAACATCATCCTCTGGACCCTCGAAACCGGCCGGCGCCGCAAGCGCATGCGCGGCCACGCCAAAGGCGGTATCTTCTCGCTCTCCTGGAGCGTCGAGTCCAGCGTCCTGGTTTCCGCGGGCGCGGACAAGACGGTGCGTGTTTGGGACGTCTTGCAGGAGACGAGCGAGAAGGAAGGCACGAAGCCTGGAACCGACGGCGCGTTGACGACGAAGGGCGCGAGTGGCACGACTGTCACAGCGAAGAAGGCGAGTAAAGAGACGGGTGTTAGTGCGGATCAGATTAGTGCGTTTCCGACAAAGGATAGTCCTGTGTATAAGGTTGTGTTTACGCGCATGAATCTTGTATTGGCGGGTGGGGCATATTTGCCGCAGAGGCAGTAGATGGGCGTATGTGAGGCGTTGGAGGATATTCCGAAAAGAGTCATGTTTAATCTGCTTGAAGTCAAGCCTGCAAACATCTTTGGAGAGCTTCGTACTTTGGAGTTGGCCGGTCCTCTAGAAACGAGAATGCAACCCATAACACCTAACAAAATCATTCTCATTCCTCCTCCTAGTATAGTCGATGGGTGCTGATTTGTGTTCACACGCAAATGGTCAAAGAGTACAGCGGTTTCACGCAATCGCGCGACGTCGACCACGGGCTCACCGCCCGTTTGAACATTGGGCCATGCGTGGCCCGGGCGAAGTAAGGAGACTTGAATAGGCGTTGCACTTTGATAATATGTGACAATGTAGGATTGAGAGGGAAGCAACATTCTTTAGAGTAAAATAGTGATGTGTACTAACGTGTCGATTATTGTTATTATGATTATGATTATTATTATCAAACACCTATCTCACTCGCTCAACAAACACGTTCAGAAGCTGAAATCCGCATTTCAGGCGTCACCATGCTGTTGATTAACCTCAGCGCTATACTTTGCAAACTGACTCCTCTCCCTCAAGCTCTGCCCATACCGCAAAAACACAATCGGAGTCAAGCAGAACAGAGTCGCGACGGCAGCAAGAATGGACCCAGCGACATTACCCCCCAGCCCAGAGAACATGGGGTACGCGAAGAGCGGCATGAGTCCCGAGACGAGGGCGCGCAGCGACGCGAGCACAGCAAGGCCCGACGACGCATACATTGTGTACGAGTCGGCTAGATAGCCGTTGAGCGTGTAGGCGAACTCGTTGGCCGCGAAGCCGATCATGACGAGGCCGACCATGGACACAGCCCAGTGCGTGTGTACGCGTGGGGGAATCGTCCAGGAGAAGAGCCAGAGGCCGATTGCCAGCACAGGTGCTGCGATGACGAAGCCGTGTATCTTGTCTTCTGGCTTGACTTGTTGGTTGCGCCGCTTCTTCTGCGAAAGCACGTGCACGTCCCAGAGCCGGGGCAGGATGCTGATGGGAATGCCGAGGCCGATGGCGATGAAGGCTAGGGACGTTGTTGTTTCCCTCCAGCCGTAGAGTGAGTAGACTACGGTCAAGGACTCTGTGAATAAATACACTAGACCCCATGCTGTGGCGCTCAGTAGAGACACGAGTATGATAATAGGTTCTGTGACCGCGAGACGCGCGGGCCGGAGCAGGACTATTTCCACCAGGGCGCGGCCGCTGGGGACTGCGTCTGGGTTGTCGCGCGGCTCGAGATGCTTGTTGTATTTCTCCTCGAGCCGGCCCAGTTTCTGGGACAGGAGTCGAGTCGGCCGACTTTCGCGTATGGCGGTGAGCAGCAGGGAAGTCACGGCAGTAACAATGGCGGACGTGTAGTATATCCAGCGCCTGGCACCATGTATTAGCATTTGCCTCAGATGCCCGCTTCCGACACGACTCACCAGCCTAGGACGTGCGCAATGTAGGATCCGTAAATGGGCCCCACGACGAGGCCGAGCGTGGTCAAGCTGTTCCAAACCATTATCATCCATACACGATGCGTGCCAGCGTACAGGTCCTGGATACTCCCCGCGAGAACGACTGACGGTACCGAAGAGGCAAATCCCGATATGAAGCGGCCGACAAAGACGCCCGCGACTGAGGGCACAACGCCTGTAATGAGACATCCTATGCTGAAAGCTGCGCAGGAGTAGATGTAGGGCTTCCTGCGGCCAAAAGATTCGGAGAAGGGCGGCATCAACAGGCCCCCGATGGATTGGCCGAGTTGGTACCTGGTCTGGGGATTAGATGCCATTCCGCGATGTGAGCACTGTGCGAGTAAACTTGCATGAACGTGAATGCAACCAAAGCGACCACCCGGCTAAGATGATATTCTTCCTTTGCTACAGTCGCAGCTGAGGGCTATCGGAGTCAGTCAAGTGTACGCGCAGCCTTTCGAGGTTTCATCTGCATGACCTACTCCCGTGGTGCTGATTACAGTTCTATTTCTTCATCAGTCGCAAGATTCCCTGGGTAGGAGGTAGACTCAACGTATAAAACTCGAGAAAGACGATGATTCCCGTGTCGTAGAATTTCCGACGGGAGGACCAATTCCGAGGATATTGCTCATGGTCTTTCTTCCATTCGACGTGGTTTGACGCTGTTCGACGCAGGCCCGCCTCATCGATGGCGCTGCTCATCTGGTCTGCGTGGTTGGCATCCATGGTGAGCTTTTGCCATTGCAACAACAGCGGTTCAATGACATGATATTGAACGTCGGCGGCATGATTCTTTCACTATGCCAGTGACGTCGCAGTCGGACCGTGGCATTGTCAGATCGATCTTCACGTTAGTGCGCGTCTAGGAGGTTGTCCACTGAACTCTTTTTAAGCAATCCGCTTGCTCCATTGGAAGACGTCGGAGCATTGGCACAAGCGCCGCTGCGCGACGCCAGCAAGCTCTTAGGGGGGATCGAAGGATCCACAGTGGCGTGTCAACGCAGCATCCGTGGTCAGATACCTAGATAAAGTCCTAGTGCTATTAGGAGCCACATTTGGTCTTCCCACAGCAGGCTTATCCCATTAATCGCTCAAAGGCATATTTATTTGCAAAGATAATCGAAGTCAAGAAAGCATTGTACATGCATGTCGGCTGCGGGAGTTGCATGGCATTGGTGGTCGGCGACATGATAAGCGAGATCCTAAGCGAATTGACCCTGGCAAGTAACCGGAGGCGCCGTTCCCGATCTGCCCTCCATCTGAGCCTCAACACACCAATGTGGGCCATGATCGGCACGCCTTCGCTTTTCCACACGCCACATCGAGAGCCAACCGTCTGGTTTGGGCCAAATCTCGTCAACCTCGGCAAAAAATGATTGAAAGAGTTTAGAGGAGATCGGCGGCAGACAGATCCGCCTAGGTGCAGATCCTCCATACAGCGCCATTTAGCGCCAGCTTCCCCAAGTTTTCTGCTTCATAGGTAAGTTAGTGTTGATAATAATGATGACGCAGTTTGGCTTCCCTTCCTGCCAGTTGTTCGATAAATCATTTCAAAGCTCGGCTCTTCGATCCGAGCAATAGAACCGAGGCGAGATGTTAAATTGATGTACTCTTTGGAGTACCAGTCACTAACAAGAGTTTAACCTTTCACAGCGCGTCATGTCGCCCCATTCGATTGCGACAAGCATACCGCAGGATTCCCAGGATTCCCAGAAATCACGATCTAGCAAACAGTCGCACAAAGAAGATGCACTAGAACGGCTTTTGAAGGACCACGCCGAGTCCATCGCCTGGAACTCGGCAGGTCCAGCGGCAAGCGACTTCAGGAGTAAGTTTCCCAGCACTATCTTAACTACAAAAAGTGCACTACTTATTCCCAACCACAGGCGATGTTATCACGACCCCCTCACTACGGATGCTGGCAGCCATTGTGAACACCACCTTGCGAGACGATGTGTTCCGTGAAGACACCACAACGATGGATTTCGAGTCTGACATTGCTGCGAGGTGCGGACACGCAGCCGGTCTCTTCACCATTACAGGAACAATGGCCAACCAGTTAGGGCTACGCACTCTCCTGACACAGCCACCTCACGCGATCCTGGCAGATTCTCGAGCCCACATCCTCACCAACGAAGCCGGAGGCCCCGCATTCCTGAGCGGTGCAATGATACAAGCGGTCGAACCGTCCAACGGAAGATATCTCACACTGGAGGACATCGAGGCCAAGGCCGTACTTACCGACAACATCCACAAATGCCCAACGCGGGTTATCGCCCTGGAAAATACCATCAGCGGCGTCATCGTGCCACTCCCAGAAATAGCCAAGATAAGTGCATGGGCACGAAGCAACAACGTAAAAATCCACCTCGACGGCGCACGACTCTTCGAAGCCGTAGCCGCAGGCGCAGGAAACCTGCGGGAATACTGCCAGCTAGTCGACACCGTGACTCTAGACTTCAGCAAAGACCTGGGTGCCCCAATGGGCGCCATGCTACTCGGCACAAGCGGGCACATTGCACAAGCAAGGTGGATAAGGAAGAGTATTGGAGGCGGCATGAGGCAGGCGGGCGTACTAAGCGCAGCTGCGCGAGTCGCCGTTGACGAGCAATTCGGCCCAGGCGGCTGTGGGCAAGCGGGCAAGCTCAGACGTGTACATGAGAATGCTAAAAAGGTCGGCGAGCTATGGCAGAGTAAAGGAGGCAAGCTCACCCAACCCGCCGAGACTAATCAAGTCTGGGTCGATCTTGAGGCTTTGGGGATCGAAGATGAGGACTGGAATGAGATTGGGAGAAGTCATGGCGTCCGCTTGGATGGACCGCGCATAGTTCTTCATCACCAAATCGGAGACGAAGCAATTCAACAGCTTGGACGCGCATTTGACACTGTTATGTTACGCGTTGCAGAGCGCAAAGAAACTTGAAACATGATAAAAAAACGGGGATCCTGGAAGCTGTCACTATGCGAAAACGTTTAATGCGTGTCCAATTTACTGAGGCCTTTAGTACTAGTACACTTAGAAACAAATGATAATATCGAATCCTCTCTTACGCTAGAGTGGTGGTCGGGCATGCTGGCCTCACCTGGGCAGGCATGTATATGTGTTTCAAGCTAGGCACACAAGGGTTAGCCGGGCGAGGTGGCCATCTGGAACCTCATCCAGCGAAAGCTTGATCAAACAGCACCATCAGCACCTCACACGGAGCATTCACACAAGGCATCAAAGACATCGTTCGAGGGCCGTATTACGCATTGATATTTGTATATGACATGCTAGACTTGTCGGCCGCCCGTATCTTGTAGTACATGTGAGAAAAACCCTGTCTAGCTAAAGAAATTATCAGCCCTAGCAAGATCATGGACCCCATCATTAATGACCACCGTGTACGTATGTGAACACAGCCAGGTCGTTCGAGCAGTTAGACGCTATAGGCGATGCAAGAATGTCCCACCGGCTTATCGCATGACCGCATCAGGCGCCCACACCATGGCAGATACTGGACTGCACGATTGTATGACGATATCCGACTTATGCGAAGTGGGCGAAAGCGAGAGCGACAACAATGGCCGCAATGGAGCTCTTACCAGCGCCGACAACGTGGCCCATGTTCACGGGAACCTCGCTGTAGGTTGGCTTGGGTGTGACGAGGGTACCATTGGCGCTTCTGGACGGATATCTGGAAAGATTAACAAGTTGGCACTGCAATATGGTCGACTGGTGTCGAGAACTTACCCAGATCCTGATGGAAAGGCAGAAACGCTTGACGGACGGTTAGTCGCCGTGGCCTCGATGTCAGTGTTGGTGGCGGTGCCATTATGCTTGCTGGAAACGGGTGGCAAGGTAAGCAGCGAGGTCAGGGTCTGCGTGAGATAGCTGGTAACCCGAGTAGTGCTATCGACACTGGAGTTTGATGGCGGCGTTGGGAAAGCATAGCCAGAGCTCGCTGATGTCAAGGTTGGCGAAGTACTGGACCCAGCGCTTCTTGAAGATGAGCCCGATGGGTACTGAGAGTCGCTGCTCGAAGAAGCCGACACAGAAGCGACAGACGAACCCGAGACAGATGGTGAGACTGGTGGAGCCGACGAAGATGAGCCAGCAGGCGTAGATGGTGGGGAAGACCCGTGAGGTCCGGATGGTTCAACAGAGTTACTTCCAGTCGAGGACGCCGAGTATGACGTACCGACAGAGTTAGTGTTGGTGCTTGTATGGACAATTGAGCTGCTAGGACCAGGCACCAGGGTGGAGGAAGGCCGGGGCTGTCCGTGAGTGTCCGAAGCTGAAGACGACGGTGGAAGGACGGTGCTCTCCAGTGTCGGACCGGGAATGATGCTGACGCCCAAGGTAGTGGACGCAGAAGGAAAAGTTGAGATTCCCAGATAGGTGGTGGTTGAGCTGCTACCGGCTGAAGGGACTGGGCCGATGGGAAGTGCTGAGCTGTCAACGGGCACTGCCGAGGTAGGAGTACCCGGGGCAGACGAGGCTCCACCAGGAGGCAGAATCACCTCAGAAGTCGAACAGATGGTGGTGGTGGTATCCACGACCGCAGTCGACGTCAGGATGACCGTGACACCAGGTGGACAGTCTGGAGCATTCGTGCACAAGGTCGTGTGGATGGCCGTTGAGGTAATGACATGGATTGAAGTCGCAGTCGCGGCGAGGTCACGCTTGGCATCTGTCGGACGTTAGAAGAGCTGGCTTTCAATGAGGAGGAGATCGAGCTCCACGTCTTGCTGCTAATCGCAGAACCGGGGACATTGACAAGAGCAAGGATTGCGGAATTGCGGAATTGCGGAATTGGACTCACCATCGCGGACGACCAGCGGCTTGACTGCAGAAACGACACCTCCGAAGAGAATTGCAAGCTGGAGAACCTTCATGGTGAGGCGAGCTGGCGGTGATGCGAGAGGATAAGGAGTGCGGTTGGTGGGCAAAGATAGCAGTAACCAGGCCGGTGGCTGGTTGAGCGTGAGAGAAGTGTTTAACGAGTGTATAGGAGTTGGTGAGGGTCAGGTTAAGAGAGGCCGAGCGATGTTATGATGAAGCAGGCGCGCCAAGACTTAGCGTCGAGAGACAACATAGCAGGAAGGTGCGCTGCCGGACCACAACAAACAAAGTAAGATTTGTTGCGCTATCTCCGAATGTTTCCTAGCGACTGGAAGTTGCTGTGACATCACTGGGTAAATTGCAGAGGGCGCAAACAACTGAGCGAGAAAACGTCGCAGCACGTGAGAGCTCCTTCACTACGGTTCTTGGAATGGTCTCGCAGCACAGACCAATCGCCGTCTGGACATGAGACGCACAGTCGCTTTTACAAGAGAGAGCTATTGGGTGCTTGCGAGGTGGCTCATTAGGCAGATTGCATTTGCACGACGGCAGTGACGGTCGTGGTGACACGGGCAGCTCCTGCCCTGCGTACATAAACGCGGTCCTGGCGCTCTTCCCCTGCAAACACGTTCGTTCCCCTTCACCTGCTAATTTCCATTGCAATCGACAGCCTTCCGATTGCACCTGATCGCCGAGGCTAAGCAGAGTCTTCCGCCTGCAAACGCCCCTACCGCCCTCGCTCATTTATACAACGCTTCCCCGCCCTCTCCAGCTTCTCCACGACACCTCACCTCAACCGCTCAACCACCACCGTTGCATCACTTCAACTCGAACATCTTAGACCAGCTCTACCACATCCCCAAACTCAATCAATTACCGCTATCAACATGTTCGGCTTCAAGCTCTTCGTGGTTGCCGCGCTCGCCTGCGCTGTCGTCGCCACCACTGAATGTGAGTCAGTATTGAGTTTTGAGCGCATCGCAAGCTAATTCGTCTCTCAGCCTGCACTCCGGCTGCTACCGTCACCATCACCCTCACCAACACGGTCAAGGAGTGCGCCACGCCTGTCGTGCCTGCTCCGGTTTCAAGCAAGCCGTACGACTCGCCTCCGCCTTCATTGTCTGGCCCGGGTGCTCCCGAGTCGACGGTCTCTCCAGTCTCGCCTGCGCCTTCAGTATCTGGCCCGGGTGCTCCCCTGCCTTCTATCTCTGGGTCGGTCGGTGTCTCTTCACTTGCCAGCCTGTCGGTCTCGGCCTCTTCAGGTACCGCTGTTGCGCCCTCCTCGAGCGGCGCCTCAGAGACTTCGGCTAGGTCCAACCCCGGTGCCGGCACGACCACTGCGCCTTCTTCGAGTGCTGTCCCGGCCAAGCCCACTGCCGCTTCAAGCAGCAAGCCCCTAGAGGTCTCCTCCGCCATGGCTGCCATGGTCACCCCTCTCGTCGGTCTCGGCACTTTCGTTGGCGCCATTTTTGCCTTCGTCTAGACGCGTCCCGTGCAGTCTCGCGCACCGTTGAGGTCGATGTCATTAGGATAAGGCCTGGCATCATACCCATCTGTTGATGGCATGTCGGCATGGAGGATGTTTCATTTCACGACACATTCTGTATTTGTCGATTTTCTGGAGGAGAAATTTCATGGTTTCATCATTGACGAACAGCTCTTTGCATGCCTAGCATGGCTCTAGCTCTTCTCAATGCCTAATAAAGGTGGCTCGGTCACTGCTTGCTTCATACTCTCTTGCCTCTGTTACCGTGATATCTCTGCTCCCATGACCTTCCTCACCCATCCTAATATCCTCGTCGCCGCGTCTTCAGGTGAGACCTTCATGACGTCAAGCACAAGCTCCTCTCCCACACCAAACAAGTACATCTTAAAACACCCTCGTATCCACCTCAAATCCTCCCCATCCACCAACTTCGTCGTTCCACCCCGCTTGCGTTCTGCGCTCTGCGCTCCCCACTCTCCGTAAATTCTCCCCCGCCTCACACGTCAAACAAATCGGCACAAACAAGCGTGCCGCACGCCGCGCAGCCGCTCGATACTCCTCCGCCACACTCACATCAGTAGCCTCGTCAGACCGACTATCTACCCGCCCATCAGCACCACCTCGCAAACCGCCGACCCAGGAGGAAGAGCACAAACGTACCAGTGCACATAACCCATCTCTCCGCTTCCGCCCCGCTACAAAAGTACTTCTCAAACGCCCTGTCCCGCTCGAGTCTCCGCTCACGTAGATACTCGGGGTGGGTGCGTGGATATACAGCCTCTACGGGGTCGATGAGGCTGTGGTTGTCGAGGAGGATGGGGTGGGCGAGGAGGGTGGTGAGGGAGCGTGCGATGGTGAGTTTTCCAACGACGGGGAAGGCGTTGATGTAGATTAGAGGGGCGGGTTTGGGCGGGGTGGGAGAAAGTTTTGGCGTGAGGAGTGGAGCGGTAAGAGTTGTGTTGGTGCTTGTGCTTGTGTTGAGATCAAGGTGGTGATTGTGAGGAAGTTTGGCGCGTGAGAGAAATAATGTTTGGCAAGTTTGCTCAGTCGAGCAGAAGTATAAAAATGAGTCATAGAAGCAACGCAGAATGATTGTGGTACGTGTGTAGTGTAGACAAAAAACGAGAAGGGTAGTCCGCTGTGTCATGTGGTATATGTATTGCTCAAGGTCAACTACGTCGAAGACCGTGACCAAGAAAGAAAACATGTATATAAAAAATATCCCAGATCCCAAGGACCACCACGCACGTCAACATGTGGCTCTGGGCTACAGAAGGTGTGGTCGACCACTGCCGATCAAGGAAAGAGTGGCAGCGACTGGTATATGAAGAAAATCCGTCATGTCTGGTCTGAAAGCTGTAGGTTGATTCTGCAAAAACTTCCTCCTCATCGCTTCCTCCACAAGTCCTGCTGTGTCTCACGGATCCGCCTCTCTTGTTCACGAATCATCTCTTCAGTCTGACCGTGGCCATTGCCCCGGCTGTCAATGTCAATCTCCATTGGGTCATCGCCCTCCTCTGCTGGTTGTGGAATCTTTGCAGCAGGCGCACCTCGTCGCGGCTCATTGGAACGAACGCCGTCCATCATGGATGCACCGCCATTTCGAAGCTGGTTGATGGCACGAATAGTGTCGATAGCCGCGTGCAGTGTCCTTCTTGCGTTGAAGTTCTTCTTGACGGTCGGCAGAAGGTCTTCCTCTCCCTCGCCTGGTCGTCCGAGGTCCGCAACCCACGGGTGGGAAAGCGCTTCGTGGGCGGTCATACGTGCTGACGGATCGACCGTGAGGCACCGGCGAATGAACTCACGCGCTGTGAGAGAGACACCGCGCCAGTACTCGAGAGGAGTGAACGAGTAATCTGCGACGAGGATGGCCTGCATCTCCTCGAGGTTTGAGTCGCGGTCGAAGGGTGTGTAACCGCAGAGCAAGAAGTACGTGATTACACCAATAGCCCAGATATCGCTGTTTTTGTTAGTCACAGGCATGAGACTGCTAGAGCTGAGCATCTTACACTGGCTTGCCGTGGCCTGTCTTCCTGAAGATCTCAGGAGCCATGTATCCTGGCGTTCCGCACGTCGTGGTTAGGACGTGGAATTGCTCCTCATCCATAATTCGCGACAGCCCGAAATCAGCGATCAGCAGATCGGCGTTATCCTCTGGTGTCCTGAAGAGAAGGTTCTCGGGCTTCAAATCTCGATGAACGATGCCATGGTCGTGGAGGTATGCGACAGCGGAGAGTGTGGCTCGGATAAGGTCGGCCGCGTCAGACTCGTAGTAGTTGCCCTTGCGACAGATGCGATCAAAGAGCTCGCCTCCAAGAGCGAGATCGGTCACCAGGTATACTGCAAGCAAGATCAGCCATGCGCTCGTGTTCAGCCTCGGTGGGTCGTACGGTTGTTCATAGTCTCGAAGTAGTCAACCAGAGTCAGGATGTTTCTGTGGCCCATAGATACCCTCTTAAGGACCGCGATCTCATTTCGAACCTAACACAGATATCAGCCTTGCGCCAGCCTAGACCGCGTGGTTGCTGCTGACCATGTGTTCTCGGCCGGCCATCAGCCTCTTATTAATGACCTTGGCGGCATAGTATCTCCCGGTGTCAATATGCACACACTCCTTGACGACTGAGTAGCTGCCTGCTCCCAGTGTTTTTCCCGTCTTGTATCGACATGGTTGCACTTGCGCTGCAGTTTGTGGTGTATGCGCCCCGGAGCCGCCGTTCGAGGCCATTTGGACTTTGCTGGACTCAGTGAGAGGACGATAGTGCGGATGTCACTATTTGTATAGCGAAGGCTGTGTCAGTTCTGAAACTGTGTGCTCCTTGCAGGGTCGTGAAATCGGCGTGCGTTGCTGCCACAACCTGCTATCGTCGCGCGGTCTGAATGTACGAGTTGACAGATGCAGCACTTAGTCGAGAGGTTGGCAGTCGGTAACCAGTTCCAGGGTCTTGTACAAGCACGTAGTGTTCGTCACGTTGAGCGTGGCCAGTGGATGTGCGATCAGTCCTCCGTCAGCTTGCTAATATATCGGATGATAGCCCCTCACTGCGGGTAGCGGGGTCAGGGAGTACTACGGTCCAGAGCGACGACACGGAACAACTTGGGTATATATGTCTAGTAGTGGAAGAGAGAGGAATAGAGAAGCAAAGATGCGCGAGCTGAACGAATGCTGTCGTGATTTCAGGGTGTCTTCTGGAGGGGTGCGACTGCTTTCCACGCCGGTGAACATCCCTGTCGCCCACTCGTTGATGATTGGCCTCGTTGCGGTGGAGTGGGGCAGCCATGCAGGGCATCCATAGCCTGAGGCATGTTCCGATGTCATATTCACGAGCCAAAAATCAAACTCAGGGTCACATTATGCTATTTGTATTTCTATGTCGTCTATCGGTCGTCTCAACGTTTCTTCATAGAAACCATGTCAGGTATTAAACAAGAAGCGATTCTCCCGGAGAAACGTCCAGGAGAGTGCAATAGCCATGGGGAAGAGCTCATGACTTCACAAGCAGGCTGTGTCCGTCCATATCCTCGGGCTGATGGAGACCCATGACAGCGAGAAGAGTGGGCGCAACATCGCCCAACACACCATCAGTCTTCTTCAGGCTCCAACCCTTGGGCGCATTGGCCATGACGAAGGGGACCTTATTAGTCGTGTGCGATGTCTTGGGTGTGCCCTCTTCTGTAAGCATCTCTTCGGCGTTGCTATAATTCGTTAGCCATGGCAGTATCGTGGTAGTTGTTGAAGTACTCACCCGTGATCGGCGGTGACAAACAGCACATATCCGCTCTCCTTGCACTGCTCGTACACCTTCTTGATGGCCTTATCGGTCTCCGTGCAAGCTTCAATGGCCGCTTTGTAGACACCAGTGTGGCCAACCATGTCTGGTGGCGCGAAGTTGTTCATCAGGAACTCGAATTTGCCAGTCTGTATCCTCTCGCACAACTTGTCTGCTACAGCCATGGCACTCATGGTAGGCTGAAGATCGTAAGTGGCAACCTTGGGTGAGGGGACCATCTCGCGCTCCTCGTTCAGGAACTGCTTCTCGACACCGCCGTTGAAGAAGAAGGTAACGTGTGCGTATTTCTCCGTTTCAGCGACATGACACTGCTTAACACCTTGCTTTCCAAGGGTCTCAGCAAGTACATCGTCCATCTTCTGGGCGGGGAAAGCGATAGGAAATGTGTATTTGGGGTTATAGGAGGTCATGGTCGTGATGTCCATATTCTTGGGGTACGGGAAGTCGGGCTTTGGTGAACGGTCGACATCGCCGAGAAGTTGGGTGATCTCACGAACGCGGTCGGAGCGATAGTTGAAGAAGAAGAGTGTGTCGTCATCTGCACGAGTTAACATCCAAACATGTCGGTACTCAGGCTACGATGTTGATATTGCCTACCTTGTATTCTTCGCTCCTTTCCGCCGACAATGATGGGCTTCAGGAACTCGTCATTCTCGTCTTTGCCGTATCGCTCCTTGATGGTAGCTACCGGGTCGCTGCTCTCCTCGCCCTCCCCGGTTATCAGGCCCTTCATGCCAATCTCAACTCTGTCCCACCTCTTGTCACGGTCCATGATGTAGTAGCGTCCAACAACCGTAGCGATATCGCCGAGTCCGATGTCCTTGGTGGCTTTCAGGAGCGTTTCCAAGTAACCAGCGGCAGACTTCGGGTCGGTATCCCGACCGTCGCCGAAGAAGTGAATGTATGCCTTGGGAACTCCCTGGGCCTTTGCGACCTTGAGTAGTTCGATCAAGTGGTCCATGTGGGAGTGCACACCACCGTCGGAGACCAGGCCACAGAAGTGAAGTCTGCCATTGCCGTCGATTGCGCGCTGAAACGACTTTTTGATGGTTTCGACGTCCTTGAGCTTGCCATTCTTAATGGTCTGGGCGATACGGACAGAGTCCTGCCACACAACGCGTCCAGCGCCGATGTTCAAATGGCCAACCTCGCTGTTGCCCATGAGGCCTTCAGGCAGACCGACAGCAAGGGACGACGCTTCGAGCTCGGTGAAGCCTTGAGCGGTTTGCGACCCTTCTTTTGCGAATTCGTCCATGGTCGGCGTATCTGCGGCGAGAATAGCATCGCCATCTTTGCGCGAGTTCTCTGTTGCGATGCCCCAGCCGTCAATGACGATCAGGACAGCCTTCTGGTCCACCTTTGCCATACTGTAGGTAGCTTTTAGAGGGATTCGGTGTATATGAAATTTCTGGCGACGCAGAAGTTAAATAGGTGGGTTGTCGCAAAGTCTATCTCAAAAAGCAGTGAGACTGTTGATGAGGGGCAGGGTTGGAGGGGCTAAGCTATCGTTCCACGCACAGCTTTCATAGCTTCGGACGTCACGCCCTCTAGTCTTTTCTTCTTCAACACATCTGCCCCAATCACACCCGATTGAGGCTATCGCATTGTACGAAAAGAAACTACATCCATTATCTAGCGATACGGTCAGCGCCTGACAACTCAACAACAGTCAATTGGACCCTGGGTTGCACGGCGCAAACACCAACCCAATCAGAACCCCTTGCATCAACCCTGCGCGACGGGCAGGCGCGTCATCCCGCGCCGGAACTCAACACCAAGCTAGCTCTACAGCCCAACACTTTCTTCGTGATCAGCATACATCATGTCTGCGGCAGCGACGCCCCACGCGACTGCTTCAGCACAGCCTTCACAGCCGCCAACAGGTGCTGCAACACCAGCGGTTCCTCCTGCCGTCCCACTGTCTCCGGCCATCCCGCCGCCTTCAACTTTCGACGTTCTCCCGGACCTTCACAAGGTTCTTAAGCGCCTCCTCGAGACACCTACTCAGCCGGCTACGACGCCTACGCCTGCTCAGCTGTCCGTAGACGGCCCACTCGAGATTCAGCACGTGGCCACGGCCGCGAACGATATCCGTCTCAAGATTCAGAAGGCAAGACGCGCGGTCATGACCCTGCCGGACGTAGACCGAACATGCGAGGACCAAGACGAAGAGATCGAGGATCTCGAGGCACGCATTGCGCGCCTCAAGGCTTCTTTGAAGGAATTGGGCCGCCCGGTCGCAGACACGGGGGACGGAGACCAGAGTATGACGGGTTGAATGACCAGCTGGACCTCCATTGATGCTTTCCAGGCCTCATGTCTCTCGACTGCATGGATGCGTTAGATCTGGCGCTAGCTCAGGGAATTTCATGGTATGGGCGCTCTTCTTGTTCGGGGAATATGCGCTGACGAGCTGATCAGAACCGGGGACATGCATCCCTTGCTTGTACGAGAACTATCACGCAGACGTCTGTATTTGACCGCGCAGGACCTAGCGGCTTTCAATGATCGAGACGTATTCGAATTGTCGGAGATGCCTAGTATTTGACATCAACGTGTCATTGCTACAAGGATACATTCAGCGGGACACTTGGACACAGGCCACCGATACAGAAGTGACATTATCGGCGATCTTCACATGGAAGAGTAGTCGGCTTCGTGTCGGTAGAGAGACGATCTCGTGCAGTCCGCAATGACGTCAATATGAGGTTCATCCGTCATCGCGCTTGCTTTGCGGTATAAGACAGCTGAAGGATGCTGAGCGAATGGATGCAAGTTAAATCATTTTGCATCAATTATCATGTCGGACAAGCAATACCCTCCTGTTAAGCAAAGCACGACTCAGACCGACGATGAGCAGGTGAGACCCTTGGTCTCACACACCTTCGCTGCTAACAATCCATAAGAAAAATGTCGACGTAGTCAAGGAATACATGCGCCTAGCATACTCGCCCAAGGAGAACAAAGGCCGGTCGACAGTCGAGCACCTCTGCCACGACGACGCATACTTCATCGCACCCACCACGTTTCCAGACTGCAAGTCTCCCCAAGACTACGCCGACTCCCACTCCAAGGTCATGGCCGCCGTATCCGACTTGCACATCGACTCATACGATGTGCTCTTTGCAAAAGGAGGGCACGTTTGCCTAAGATACAGCGCGTCTGGAAGTCATTGCGGTGAAGCGCACAACGGTATTGAAGCGACGGGCAACAAGGCGGCATGGCATGCAGCAGCCATTTTTGAAGTGCAGGACGGCAAGATCAAGGGCTGGATCAAGGAGTGGGATAAGCTGCACATGTGGAAGCAGCTTGGTTGGATGAAGGGCGATGAGTATGCTTAGCTGTGTAAGGCTTAGGACAGTTTACTCAGGTTGCACTCTTGAGCATGCCGGGTGACTCAAGATTGAACAGTGTTGCTGTTGGTCTTCTTCAAGAAGTCACCAAATTGTGTAGTCGAAAACTACTGTGAAGGCAATGGCTGTTGTTCCTTGTTCACGTACGGGGTGGTCATGTCATAACGCCTCTAAGTGATCCAAAACCTGTCGCAAAACTAGGTGTTTAGAAGAAGGCTGACAAGATCTGATTGTACGAGGGCTGGCATGGTGGCCAAGCAATGGATGAGGCCTCGACCCACAGACATAGATAAGATCTTCCCAGTTGTGTGTAAGCGCTTAACATGAGCGAATGATAGCGGTCTGTGTTATTGAGGCTGCATTCAAGCATTGGTGGTTTGGCAAGGCACAAATCGTGGCTGCAATTGCGGCGTGCGGCTGAGTCAGTCCAGTCCTTCGCAGCGATAACTATGCGGAACTTCGCACATTAGCCGCTCTCCTCTAGGCTACACAATTGCATCTCTCCAGGTTTATAGACGACAAGCACGAACTTAATCACCTGTCGCAATGACTCTTCGTACCACGAATGGCGGCCCTCAATTATCCCAGCTGTGAGCGCGCACGGGAACGCCTAGTGGGACAACAAGTGACGACATGTTCGAATCACCTGCCGCGAGCCTGCCCGACCTCCTACTTCCCACGCAGCCGCATCGTCAAAGTGCTGACAGATTTTCCGGTTCAAGATATCTTCACCTGCGACTGCCAAAGATGTCAACGCCATGCCGATGCCCTAACTGGGGGTGATTACCGAAAAAAGGGTGTTGAGGAGAATGAGCTACTCGGACCTTACGCTACTATCTACGGTCTGCTCATCTTCCTAGGATACCCTGGTCTGATCTCCATTTTCCAGGGTTACAGGATAACCCTAGAGAACGGTTACTTAAACGAAGGGAATTTGTCGTGTCTCGACCAATGCAGGACCATCACACCCGGTCAAAGACTGATCATTCGCGATGAAATTCTCGAAGCCCAGTATCGCTTCCATGTACAAGACTTTCTCGCGCGAAAAACTGTCACCACCATTGGGGAGAAAGAAGTGTTTCCTATCCAGGAAGACGATGTACCAATAGGGAAGGGAGATTTTGGTGAGGTTTACGCATTCAAGTTCCCAGATGAGTATGTAGACGTCAGCTTGAGATCTCGACAGGTTAGTACGGTTTTACACCAATTCTAGCATATCACTGACAATTTTCCGCCCAAAGATCGGCAAGTATGCACGGAAAATTTTCGATCGACGGTGGACGGCTGATACCGCCAAAGAATGGGTCAACCACCTTTACGCCAATGGACTCCAACATCCAAATCTGATGGAGGCACTAGCTGCGTTTGAACACGGAAGCTATTTCTTCATTGTCTACGAGCTTGCTCAGTGCACACTGTGGAACTTTCTAAGCGGCACAGGCGGCGTTGATTACACTTCACAGGAGCTCTGGACACAAGCCCAAGGCCTGTCAAATGGACTAGCATACCTGCATGGTCAAGTTGTCACGGGAGGTAGACGAGAGAACGAGAGGATGTACCACCTGGATCTCAAACCTTCCAACATTCTGATTGTCGACAAGATCATGAAGATTGCAGACTTCGGGCTTTCGGACTACAAGCCAGACCCACGGTTGACCGAGTCCGTCTTGGTAGGAGATTCAAGGCGTGAAGCTGTGAAAGTGTACGGTCCTCCAGCCGGGAGAGTGAGTGATAGATACGACGTGTATTCGTTGGGCGCTATATTCTCGGAGATTGCGAGTTACGACATCGGAAACGAAACACGAGTAGTTGAATACCGGGATAGAAGGAAGCGTAACACACCAGAGGGGTACGAGAACGATGTATCCATGCAGTTTTTCTGTCCAAAAGACTTTACTCTCAAACGTTCCGTCGTTGAAGAGCACTTGCAAATTCTCGAAATTGTAGAGGAGAGCAAGGACCTTTCATCCGAAACAAGTCTGCAATCGTGGCAGGAGAATTTCTACCACACCGACCTTTTCGACATGATCAAAGAGATGCTTCACGAAACAGCTACGGAACGGCCGGCCGCTGTAGAAGTTGCAACAAGGCTCGACTCGCGCATTAGACAAGCCTCGAGAGCCATCAGAGGAAGTCTACCATACAAGTTGGACATATGGGATTCGACAATTAAAGGCAATGTCCCAGTCGACGACGATCCGGAACCACCAGAGCTCCAAAACAGATTGTATGTATTCAACACAACACTTGCATGGAATTAATAGATAGCGATGTGAACAGTAACTCATTAACGTATAGGAGAGCTTTTGTTGGTGAAAGCCGGTACGGGCTGTGGCTCTACCCAACTCCCGACGAGGGTCCTGTTCGACTCAGGCGTTTTGTCTTCGACCGAATGCTAAAAGAACTGGAAGTAAAGGGTATGCGAGTATTCCAATAATGAGAAAAAGAAGAGCTACTAAGAATTCGATAGTGGTTCGTGAAAGACGTCAAGGTGTCAAGCCTCTCTATCTTGCAGGGGCTGAGCACTATCCATTGAGCCTGGTACATGCAAAAGGCGAAGCTCCCATGACGTATAGATTTGCCACTCTTCCAGGTCAGTCCTCCACTCCAAAAGAGAAATAGCGCTGATGGCGTTATCAGAAGCTCTTCGGTTTCAGGGTATTATGACGGGGGAATATATCTATCACAAGTACGTAAACATCAATCTCAGCAAATCTAAGCCGCTGATTTTTGAAAGCCTGAGCATCAAACTCTTGCACTTCGAGTTCCTCGAAAGAAAATCGGAATTTAGATTGTATGGGCAAACGAAGAGGTACAAGTATATCGAACAGGTAGCCATCAGAGAACCGGCACATCTGCAGTTCTGGACACCTCATGAAGTGAAAATCGGGCAAGTAAGCTCTGTGCCGCTAGACTTGAAGCTTGCTCTACTTACGGAAGAACGTCTCTATCTCATACAGGGTACGATAACGACTTAGTAGAGAGCCGAACACCACTGACCGCCTCAATAGTCACGAAGCAGTTCCAAAGCCAGAGCGACATGAAAGCGTCAGAGCAGGCACGCATGATTCGATTCGCCAAAGCCGATATACTCACTTTCCAGACCTCGAACGGGATACCTCTGACATTCAAAGTACCTCAAAGATATCGAAACAACGACAGATCAAGGCCTCATGACTCGAGGCACGATGAGGTGAGATTACATGTCAGAAACGAAACAGGTACAGTGTGATAAAAGATCTATCGAAGTGTGACGCGCTCATCAAATGCAGATGTAGTGACATTCTGGCAAACCATCGAAACTCTTCGAGAATATTTGCCTGATTCGTTACCGCGGGGCGTCAGTCACACACAAGATATAGGGTGACGCCACCACTACCCCATCTCGATATCGTCGCTACGGTCCAACTTTGAGGGCACTCGGTAACACCACCAATACCACAACAGCATGGCGATGGCGGAGAACAACAATGCCACTACCAGGTAAAGCCAGACATTTGATGCCATTGTCAAGGCGTGTCCCTGGCTGGTTTCTTCAAACCCGAAGAAGTTCGAGCCGAAGAAGGTCTGCATTTACAACTCAGCCGCAGCACTTTAGCGACAACTACCGGATCTCACATGTACTTACTGCTACGAAAGTTGCTGGTAGAAATATTGAAGAGATGAGTGCGATCACTTTCATTGACCGGGTATCTCTAGTCGACTGGGAAGCTAACAGTCTGACAAGCTTGTTTTCTTCTACGCTTTGCTTGGATAAATCGTGCATGGCGGAGTTAATGTTGTAGGCTGTTTTGGTGGCATGAATGTCTAATATGTGCTCGATCTGATAATGTATTTTAGTTGGGTGCGTTCAAAGGAATGTACATGGAATATTACCATGGACTTTATCCCTCCAGCTCTTTTGAGGAGGGTCTTGAGCCGCGAAGCATGCCTATCGAGCTCGAAGATGCAATTCTTTATGTTATCGTCACCTTCCCGGACGCTTTGATCGGTACCAGTAGCTGACCCGAATGCGATACGATCGAAGAGGGTCTGGAGGCGCTCACAAGTGCTAGAGTTGAGCTCGAGCAAGTGTTTGAGTTTCTCCAGCTTATCTGTCATGATCTGCAGCTGGCGTATATCCCCGAAGGACACATCGTTCATCCCTTCTCCAACCTCACTCGGTTCACTTAAGTTCGAGAAACATCCCCGGTCCATCTACACCCATGGTAAGAATGTCGCACGCAAGAAATGAAGTGGATGACGTACTGAAGTTGTAAACGTTTCCTCGAGGTAGTTCACGTACTCTCGCCAGTTGTCCGAGAGACAATGGAAAACTAGCGCGTGGTAACGGGCTTGAGCGACCGGCTCCGACGCCTGAGGATGTGTGCATGCCTGTGCGAATCTTCGACTAAGGTTTTCGGGCGGATGAAGCAATAGCCATATATTCGGCTCTGAGCTTGCTTGGAATTTATGGTACACGCCTGTTTGCCGAATCGAGAACGGGTCATGCTGAGATGCTCGCCCGTGCCGCGCAACGTATTTGACGTTGTATGTGATCTCTACATGACTTGAGCATATTGCATACTAATACATTCCATGTAACCATACCATAAGAGCAAGAAAGCGACGGCGAGGGCTCGCGATATAGCTTAGAGAAGAATGCCGCATAGCTCTCCTCCACCGGCGCGGCTCTCTCGCCGAACGTATGCACTACATCAAGAAACCTAGAATGCACCTTGAGAGCTGTGACTAGTTTCCTGAAGAGCTCTTCTGTGATCAAAAACTGGCCCCATGAATACAGCTGGGCGATCTCGCTGGTTTGGTGATGAGCAACTCCGTCTTACTATGTTAGGACCAAAGGAGCACTCACAAGATCCAGACAGAGTTTTCTTGTTTGAACTCTTTGAGGCGTTCCGCCAAAGCTTCTGATGTTGCGACTTCAGTCAATTCCAAGTCTCGACAAGGGCCTGCTTCACAAACGAGCAAATATTAGGTAGCGATCAAGATTTCGGCTCAACAGACACGCACCTATCTGACGAGGAAAGCTTTGCATCCTCAGCTCACATTCATCCTCCGAGGGTACGAATAACCTCGTCGCATCCTCTTTCAGCCTCGTATTGCATTGATCTGTGTCCGCGTCCAACGCAGAGATTTGAAGATTGCGAGGGTAGTTCTGCCAGCCGGAAAACACATCAGGTTCCTGCGACATGGCCTGCATAGTTCCAAATAGAGATGAAAATTGATCTCACGATATGCAGTTGTCAGTAAAGAAGCAAGGAAAGGCTGTGTGGTACCAGAACTTCCTCAGCCGCACGAGAAAAAGGTAGTGCGCTAGCATATTCCTGAACTAATGGTGCAAGGCACATTCGCAAGGCTTCGTCGTAAAAATGCCTCCCAGGCATCTGCTAAGGCTATCACAAAACCTAGCATCGACTTCGCCCACACGACGATCAGCCCAGTTATTCCTTCGCTCCGATCCAAATTCCAGCCTGGCGATCTCAACTCTTCCCATACTTTCTCTCATGAAAAATAAGCCGTTTCTGCAGCTCAAGCATCTGATTCTATCCGTACCATCAACAAACCCACACACGAAAAGTAAGTGTGCCAGCCTACATGTTCAAGTCTCTCCGGAACATCAACTTTCCATTTCTCGTGGTCGTTCATTGGTTGCTAGATACCGTCAGCCAATCACTATGCCCTCTACCAGATTAGCTTGTTCTCACGATGATTTTGAAGTTCCCAGCGCCATACCAGAGCGTGAGGTACCTCTCGAGGACACTTCGCACCGCCGTGTATCGGCCTTCGATTATTTGTTCAACCATAGCGAGGTGCAATAACGTCAGGGATGGGGGTGTGGGGGGCTTACATAGGGATCTGCGTTTCTACATGCGGGTTTCCAGAAACTCTCGGCAATACTGTGCGACTTCAGCCTGGCTTCCGGTTCTTAGTCCCGAACGCTTTAGTGATGATGCATGCGCCTCGCCAGGATGCTGACCGGTCGTGCGTTGCTAAGCTGCATGCGTGGCGCAGTGAGCTGCATTGAAATATCTGGCTTGGACGGCCAGGCTGTGGAGACACGTGGTTGCCTACGCTGGGCGTGCACTTACGAGAGAGCCCAATAGGCACCTGCGGGATATTTCGGGGAAGTAAGACGACGAAAAGGGAGGAGAACTCACCCTCGTATCTAGATGGCTTGAGTCTCGCCCGCCAAGCGTTTAATGGTCTCGTAGAGTCTGAGATTGGACAGTCTTGCAAAAGGACATGTAACCTCAAAATCAAAATGGAATGAATTATCGTCCTATTCGAAACCCATCTAAATAGCCTTTTGGAAAGCACCAAATAACTTGACCAATGTCGGTGCTTTAAATACTTCATTCTCTTTACTTCCAAAGGTTGGACAGCTGCCAACGACCAGTCCCATCCGTCTGGCTCCTATGCTCAGGAATCTCCGCATTGGGAAGACTTTGATCATTGCCCAATCTCGGGTTCCTGATGCACAAACTGAACACAATCAATGGCACACAAAGACACATACCGGTGATGATCAGAAGCTGCTGGGTATGGTTGTAGCTCTTGACTATGGCGTCTCGCATTGGAGAGCCGATGGGGTAGTCCGCCGCATACGTAAATGGTGCCGCAAAAATGCTCCTCGCGATGGTGTCGTTATTGTACGGATCTGGAAGATGTCTGCGGAGAGTCGGAACTAAAGTCTGCGTCCAGATAGCGCCAGACACCGCGCTTCCAAAAGCTGAGCCAATGTTGAAAGTGGCCAAATACAAAGCAGTGATGATAGCGAGGTGCTCGTGCCTTGTGGCAGCTTGTATCAAGGTTTGTGCTGGGTATGGGAAGAAGCCACCCGCTATTTGGGATCAGCATCATGTCGGTGATGAGATGATAGGTGAGAGCTTACCAAAACCAAGGAACACCTGTGCACCTATCGCTCCAGCATGGCTAGATATTTCAGAGCCACCTCGAACGTAGAAGAGAACACCAAAGGCTGGGAGGAAGAAAAGGGTGCCTGCGACAATGAATGGCTTGAGGTAGCGGAGATGTAGCACAACAACGCCCAAAGAAACGCCGGTCAGTACGGAACAGAAGCTTCTCATCCATTAGCCATGTCTTCCGCTGTCAAGAACTACTCACTTACCTGTAGAGGCCGTTGATCCGAATTGCACTCTTGTTGGATTCGTCGAAAGCCACAATGAGAACTGTATACAAGAAGTTATTTTGCAGGGTGAAGCAAAATTGGAGCATGAACGCAATTCCGAGCGCACCCCAGACGGCGCGATCTTTCAGAAGCTATCTACATGGTTAGCAATGCCTCCGCAGAGTCTTGTAGTCAACTTACCCTGAAAGGTAGCAGTGAAGCTCTCGCCCAACGATGCTCCCACCATAACCAGACGGGTATGAGGAAAAGTCCAAAGACTAGGGGTGTGATGACTTTAGCCTCGCGCCACTGATCAGGGTTCCTTCCGGCAATTGTGAAAGGAACTAAAATGCCAGCAAAGATGATGATCAAGAGCAAAATTCCAACGACGTCCAGATGCCAGAAGAGAGCTACAGCTAAGCGACGCGGTCCTATCTTGTTGAATGGGGACTGATGCTCCACTAGTCTGTCTGCGTTCTTGATCCGGCGATAAGGTAGCCACAGGGAGAGGATCAAGGGAACAGATGCGCCTGGGTTGTGTTAGTATCAGGACACGTGCGCTCGTGAAAGCGGACTTGAAGTAGCCATTTACCTGCAATTATGAAGGCCCACATCCCAATGGCCCATTGCCACGTTGTAACTTTCAGAACAGCCTCGCCGACTTCACCACTAATCCAGGTATTGACCTAGACAAATAAGTACCGAATGTGAAAAGCTCCGCATGAACACTTACTAGTAAGGGCAGCGTCGGAATGTACAAAGCCAACAAACGCGATTTTAGGGGCGTAATATCTGCGATGACGACTTCCACCAAAAGAATGACCGCTGTGAAGCCAACCTAATCTTCGTATCAGCATGTTTGATCACCATGACATTTGTCGCACTCACCTGGTAGATGACGGCTCCAGCAGAAAAGCTCTGCACGTTTTGGGACTTTGCATCAATGATAGTGCCTAGAAGGATATTAGCAAATCATGGCAGGCGTTGGACATAGTTGTAATACCCAGGATATAGAACATGATGCTCATGATCACCATGGGTAACCTCCCGAAGACATCGGAAAGCCTGGCAACCAAAGGCTTGCTTGTTTAGCTTCAGAGCTCGAATGCTGGGGGTTTAACCTTACATATGCGGCTGCGGCTACAACACCACGAAGGACATTGACAGTCGCGAGTGTCGAGTGGTTTGCGAACGCAGAGGTTGCATGCGGCTTTCTAAGGTGTTAGCCATTTCTTGCGTTGGAAGTCATGATATTAGAGGCATTCACCTGATATACTACGCGTAACATGCTTTCGAGGCCATAAGCAAATCCGAATATGAGAAGACTGCCAAAAACTATCCAGCGCTCTAGCTTAGTCATTCCTTCCGCGACAATCTTTGCTCGCTGTGCACCAAGTCCAGTCGGACCAATGTCGTCAAGATCGGCGGAGGTAGCATCTGACCGGTTGTCCAAACTGGCACGAGTAATGCTAACTTCATCTGCACCACCCATCGTGGATACACTGCAGTGAGGAGTGCTGAATCAAATTGAACTATCGAGTGCGACGGTCATGCTTCTCAAATATTTTAATCGGGGAACCGCCTTTCTTTTCGTCCCGAGATCCAACAGGCGATTGGCACGTGCAGGCCAAGGCATGCAAAGGTCCTCCATTCTAGGTTTTCAAAAAAAGCCATTGTATGACAGCCAAGCAGGTCGTGTTTATTAAACAGGCTCCCCGGACCCGTGACCAGTCTCATAGCTATCAAGCCTGACCACACCCTCATATTCGAGACGGTTGCTTCAATACAGGCCTATAGTATGTACTCGTTTCTCTCGCGCAAGCTCAAGATCGCAGGACGATGGTTCTAGTACTGTTACGATCTGCGATGGTGCCAGCCGAAACAAGGTTCAAGTGGAGGACGATGGCCAAGTATTGGAGGCATCCGTTGCCTGATTTTACCTGCTGCGCACGCAGGCATTATACCCGCCTCCCTTTCTCAAGACGAACGAGGCTCTGCAGTGTGACCAATACGGCGATCTCTCAGCTCAGCGGCCCCACCAAAGCTCGAATATATGGATTGATGACTTCCAAGGTTGAATTATGGCACTGCTCGAGTCTCGGCGGCGCTTCGGACCGCCATTCGTGCCTCTCAGCAGTGTGCGATCGTCGAAAGGTAGGTCCGATTTGGATCAAGTCAATATCTTATCTGATTGCATCTGCTGCGGATAAGCCTGCTGCAGTGGCGTGTGGGTGAGCAGTACCTAGGTGGCGGGTTCGTAATGTTCGTAATCCTTGTTTTCAGCCACTCCGGTGAAGCTCAAGCCACATTCGATTTGTAAGCGCCACCTGAACAGTTGAACACCTCCACACTTGTACCACTTGGCTGTGCATAAGCGACAAGGCAACCAAAAAGATGGCAAGACGATTACCATATCAGCATGGTCGATACCCTGGCGACTCCACCATGGAAGCCCGACTGCCCCGTATGAGTCTTGGTGAGGGACGGAAGGTGCTCGGTCTGCGACATGTGTTCGAACCTTGGAAGGCATAGCACAACACTCTCTCTTCCTTGTCTTCTTCTTCTCCTGACGTCAGCCGCTTGACTTGAAAGCAGCACCACCCGTCTGATCGAAGTTATCTCGATCCCACTGGTTTCGTGCAATGCAGGACCAACCCCAGCCAGAACCGGTACCGAATATTGCTATTTCAACTACGTTAAGACCTGACATTTGATTCATTCGAATCTTTCCAAGAAACTATTTGCTTCCAACCACGCGTCTTGAATTAAATTCTTTCTTCTCTCACTCCTGACCCTGAACTGTAGGGCAAAGTCTTTTGGCCCACAGACCAAGGAGTCTTTAAACGCCGTTCGAATGTCTGTATCCAGCCGTCCTTGCGGTACAATGTCGAAGGACCACAGTAGCTTCGATATCGAGCTTAGCAAACTGTCTTCTGCCATCTTTTGACCAGGGCAAACCCGTCTACCCGCACCAAAGGCATACGTCGCCCTCCGGATATCATCTTGAGGAATTTTTGAGTCCTTTACACCGAACTTGCTTTCAACAAAGCGCATTGGATTGAAGGCTTCCGGATCTTCATACTGCTCTGTATCGTGATGCAAGCCCCAGGTATTCATGATGACTATTGTTCCGGCGGGAATGAAGTAGCCTTTGTACATGTCGTCCTGGGTTGTGAAATGGGGGACTGCTGTAGGAGCGATTGGTCGCCATCTTATCGACTAAAAATTCATTAGTTTCAATCTCCAGTTGACTTCTTGGCTGACACCTACTTCCAAGTAACAAGCCCTGAGAAACGGAAGTGCATTCCCGTCGGCAACACCGTTTGGCAGTTGATCTTTACCAAAGACCGCATCAATTTCCTCTTGGGCTTTCTTTTGGAACTCAGGATGTGCAGCTATGGCCAAAAGAAATATCAACAAGGTCGTTGCAGATGTCTCTGCGCCACCTTCCAACATAACTCCTGCGAGTCCCATTAGCTCCTCATCGCTATACCCGTCTAAAACCTGTCTTTTCAACAATCTCGCTAAAAAGCAATCTTCACCCATCCCGCTGGCTAGTCTTTTTTTGGTGTTCTCTAACAAATCCTGATATATCGTGCTTTGCAGCTTCTGGATATTATCCGTCTTTGATCTCCACCCACGCCACGGTGTCATCCACTCTGGAACATATTCCAACCACGGCAAGACTTCCAGCGGCGGCGTCTGCCCTTTGTCAAACAACGCTGCCCAGGTTTCTTCCATGTCAAAGAATCGCTTCAGATACCCGCCCTCGTACCATTGCCCACGAATCCCGTACACGCTTGCCAAGATGATAGCCCCAAAATATCGCAACACTGCATCACGATACTGCTCTTTCTGCTGCAACAAATCCCACACGAGCTGCGTTGCTTCTGCTTCCTGGATTGCGGCTTGTTTATCAAGCTCTGTGTCTTTCAAATAATCGCTAATTGTTTTGCGACTGCGGCGCCATTTTGCGCCGTAGGCTTGGAACGCGGTATGATGGTCACCTGCCACACGCTGCACAATGGGCATATGGAGTCGTGAACTGTAGATGGACCCTTTCTTATCGAGGAGGTCGCTGACGGCCGTCCAATCGTTAAGGACGAGGGCGGGCTTAGTCCCCAGACGAAGACCTGTCACGGAGCCATAAACGTGGCTCCAACTTGCAAATTTCAGCCATGGCTTGGTTAGAGGAATCTGATGAAGGTTTCCAATAACGGGAAGAGCGCGAGGTCCTGGAGGAAGCGACTTTTCGGTTCTCGAATAAAACCCGAATACGAGGACAAGTAGAGGGACCGACACGAGAAAAAGACCGACCAGGGAAGCCATGATTGGCGTTGATCAAGGTGTGTAGGTAGAAAGGTGCAACAATGTCGTTATTGTGCTTCCGGCGTGGGGTACAATATCCTCCGTTCCGGGGTGTTGCACTGTCTCAGATCCTTTATCGTCAAGATCTGGAGCTTAGCGTTGGCTCGGGGTTTGGTGACATACACCTGCATGCGCGCCGGGGTACCTGCACGCCGCGTTCTCTATAATGCATGTACCTGATCCTTTAGTGTAACCTTCCTTTACCGTAATCCTTCACATGCCAACATCATGCCACCAACAGGGGTGACAACATAGGTGCATAAGCGAGATTGCTCTTGTTTAAGTTGCTGTCCTAACGCACGAGAGAGGCGGTGCCTGGATCACGCTGAAGCAGTTACGGGAAGTTGATTATGGCCAAGTATGCAAATGACGTTTTCTGACAAACAAAAGTTGGATCTAAATCTAATAAGACCTCCGCAAACTGTCTTTCACAATGTCGGCCGCTCTCTCGGCGACCGCATACACCATGCTCTGGAGGTTGGACTGCGGCACAAACGGGAACACACTGGCATCCACAACACGCAGTCCTTCCGTTCCGTAGACCCGAAATTGAGCGTCCACAACACCCCCTGATTCTTTTGGAGCCATCGCGCAGGTACCCGACGAATGCCAATTGGTAGAGCCTCCGACTGCCGAAAACTTCTTCGCTTTCTCCAAATCGTCCCCGATAAACGCGTCTGGGTGGTTTCTCTTGCCGCCAGGTTTCAATAGAGCTGCCATTGGCTTAGCTGTTGCGAGGGTCTCTAGGTATCGAACCTGCCGAGCATGGAGCTCTAGATCGAGCGAATCAGAGAGGTACTTGTGATCAATGATTGGTTTTGCCAAAGCATCGCTCGAGGATATGTGGACGGTTCCCGTAGAAAGGGGGTGGGAGAGCGCAGTGACAAGAGTGATGAAGTTGCCGGGCTGGAGGCCCTCGGCTATCCCCCCGGTTGTGTTTCGTCCCGCTACATTCGATTGCGCTGCGAATAAGAAGTATTGAGCAGTCCCCTCGTCCAAGTTGCTCACGAGCTCGCGAAGCCGGGAATATCGATGGGAATCAAGCGGGTGAGTTCCTCGCTTCTGTGTAAGCGCATTGAGAATCTTGTTGCGGTCCTCTGAGTTTTTTCCGTTGACGAAATCGGGGGGCGGGAGGTACGCAAATGAGCTGATACCACTTGAAGTGAATGGCCCCGTTTTATTGGCCTCGTACGCTGCCATGGCTGCTTCTATAGTTGCTTGGTCTCCTCGAAGCATGTTGTCCGCAGTGGCGATGCCGTCCTTGACTTCATAGCTGATGCCATTCAATAGATGATCCTGAAGATTGGTCCCAACATATTTATTGTGGATCTTGACAGCAATTCCCTTGGGTTCAAGAATGGCAGGATCTCCCACTCCAGACAGTTCCAATATCTTTGGGCTGTTGAAAGCACCAGCAGATATGATTATCTCCTTGGTGGCATTGACACGTTGGAGGGTGCCGTTCTGGATATACTCGACTGCGGTTGCTTTGAGGCCCAGCTTACCCTTGGTGGGGTTGAAAAGAATCCGGCTGACAATGGCGCTAGACAGAAGGTGAAGATTGGTCCGATCGGCGACAGGAAGATAATATGCGCTGTTCGAGTAACTCCGGGTTTTGCTCGCAGCATCAATGGTAGACGCACCATTGTATGCGCCGATGGACTTTCCGTCAAATGGATTCGAGGTCAATGGATGCTTAAGACTTTCAAAGGTCTCCACCCAAGCAGAACTCAGAGGATCCTCCTTAGCACCAGCAAATGAAGCCTTGACTGGGCCTGAAAATCGGCTTAGATCGGCAGGTAGCCATGAGAGATGAAGATGCTCGGCAGTCGCCTTATCAGGTCTGGACAAGGTGAAATACTTGTCGAGGTATGGCTTCAATGTTTGGTAGTTCCAGCCGGCATTTCCAAGCTTTTCCCAGGCGTTGATGTCAGAGGCCGATGGCGGGATCAGTGCCTCAGCATTGATGGCACTCGAACCACCCAGGACTTTTCCCTGGGGGTGTCCGATGATTCTGCCGTTGAGATTCTTCTTTTAGGTTTTCAGTAAACGTTTATGGACACTAGCATATTCTGCGTGCGTACCTGAGGCGTCGTGGCGTATGACCAGTCGAGCTCTGTTCCCTGAACAGCGTTGAACAGAGCTGGGACAACAATCCTTGGATCAGCAGCGGCATTGGCGCCAGCCTCAATCACAAGGACGGAGACCGAAGAATCTTCGGAAAGACGATTGGCAAGAACTAAGCCGGCCGTCCCCCCTCCAACAATGATAACATCGTACTGGGTCGCAGAAGCCATACTGAAAGTGAACAGCCAGGAAAAGAAATAGACGAGAAAAAAGAATCTCATGTTTATATAAATCCGAGAGAATCTATACGCATGTGAAGAGAAGCCGTTGTGTGTCCTTGGACGCACGTGGTTGGAATTAGGCAAATTGCCCAGGTGATGTTCTTAGTGTCGTGCTTCCAAAGTTCGCGACCCTGCATTCACAGAGCCGCTGATCGCTGGGGGCTGGCTGCATCATATATTGCTTGTCGCATTATCCAATGATCAGCCACCAACGGAGTGTGGGATGCAGCTGGCATCATGTCACGATCTCGGCCGTGTTGGTGGCCGCATTGGCAATCACCTGCAGCCCGCGTACGGCTTGTTGCGGAGCAGTTGCCCAGGTGGGCACATAGGCGAGTACATCCGACTCCGCTACCCATACACCGGGTCGACCAAGATTTAAAAAAAACTCGTCTTTATTGATTTTTTTGAGGGTCGAGACTATGGCAGCTTCATTTTAAACATTTAATTGTCGATGATTTGTCTATGATTGCCAGATCTACCTAGGTACGCCAGGTCTGACATTCACGATTCTACCGCCAGATATTCCGGGACTCAATGTCGTCTATCTACGCATTACCCAGCTTCCTGCATGCTTTTTTAAATATCTAATTTGAGGCTTCCACTATTCTTCGAGCGATTCTGTGCGCCAGCGATCCAAGTTGTCGTTGAGAAAGTACCATTCCATCGACATCTACTCCGTCTCCTCCCGAGCTCGCCTCCATTTCGCTTTCATCCTAAACTCTATCGTCATGACTGTAAGTATCGCCAACCAGATTGATTGTATCCAACGGATAGGCGTCGGGAATTCTCTTGAAATGCTTGCCACCCTCAGAATTTGGCTGTAGTTTATCCCGCCACGACGGTGTATGTTTGCTCTTATCGCTTTCTTCGCCTGTCCCTTGCGTGCGTCGACTACCGCCGGAGCTACGCGCCCAATCGAACGAAGGAGAGCTGAATATGCGTGCCAAAACTGGGCGAAGAACAGGCAAACTAGCATTGACCACACCCAATGTGGGCTCAAGAACAGACCAAACGGCCAAGTCCGCAGACGCATAGGTAAAATCCACCAAATCCATGCGCGCAACGTAGATGACTCGTAGGAGCGATATGATACATATGCTAGAGTACCAAGGTCAGTGTAGCTCTATTGAGTTGAGAAGAATAGACTTACCCTACACCCAAGCTGAACATCGCCATGACTCCGATCTTTCTCTCCAACGGCATCTGAAGACGCCATAACGTTGGCATTGGTAGAGCAACTACGAAGACATCGATGATAAGGTTGGTAGTGCCTGCAAGTATAAAGGCGACATCCGAGTGTGTGCTACACGTCCCAGTGATGGTCTTGTCCCAGTTGTACTGGACTGGCGTGCAAAGCAGGAAAGTTTCCATCAGAACTGAGAGGAAGTATAGTGTCGAGACCAACATAGTGCCATAACACACTTTTCTGAATCTCTCGCTGGGGAAGATGGTGATGTACAAGTGCAGGATCGATATCTTTACACAAGTATTTGCTGCTCCCCACACAGGCTGTCCCGCAGAGAAGGCAACAAATATCCTCGTCCGATACTGGGGAGCAACATCTTGGATATGTTGCCCAGAACCAGCCCAATATACCGCTGTTGATTCTCAGCTTGCGCAAACGTTTCAGGGGTTAAATCTTGGAAAGCTTACACCAGATCATAATCGATGCTGTCCCGCACGAGCATATCAGAGCCATGAGGACCGCATAGTCGTTGAGGGCAAGGCGTTTGGCCTTGAGTACTCTTGACCAAATGCGCAGAATCACAGCTGCAAATGCCAACGTAATAAAGCAGATTGCAACAACTGTCTCTTTTGTCCCTGCCTGAGAAGCGTGTAAAGGCGGATAGTCCTTGTCGCCCATCTTAGAAGGCAACAGTGGCCACGACTACCCTCCTAGGAAGGTAAAATTGTACAGTAGTGGCACAAGTGCAAGGAAGCGGGAAAAGCCACACCCGCTCCGTGGAGTCTACGATCGGCAAGATGTAGGGGGGCTCGGTCCAATTCTATGGATAGCAATGAAGCGTGGTGGAACCTGTGAGCTTTCTCGGGTCTAAAAAGACGAACGGCCATTGTCGCGCGATTAGCTGCAGCTTATGCATAAATTATCTTCCAATACGGACAACGGTAGTATGGCATTCCTTCTACTTGGTACCCGCTACCCTTGCCGTGTGAGCCAATCAGCGACGCACGCCTTCGGAGCATGCAACAGGATTATGCACGGGTCAGATCTTCGGGGACCGAGATTATAGTGCTCGCTAATGCAGAAGGTTAATAACCAGGGACTGCCCGCGTCACCAACCTTGCATCGTAAACCATTTTATTAGGTATCACTTTCGCAACCCCACGCTTCTGACTTCTCATATCGATAGAATGATCTTTTCACTATAACAGAAAGGTCTACCGCGCATTCATCAACTACGCTCTTGAGATCTAAGCCGAAAAATAAGGAGAAAAGTCTGGTGGCAAAAGTCCAAAAGAATTACATTGGGCCACCCGCTTTAGTTTTTGTTCACTTCCTCGGCACGCGCTTGCTAACCTCATGAGTACGTAGTTTAATTAAATAACGGAGAATGACCTTTGAGTATACAAAGTAGTGGCGAATGATATGGCGCTTCTCGTACAGAAATCAACAGGTTTTGATACCTTCAATGCATGCAGTATGCTTGCCTTTAGTGGAGACATGACTGTTATCTATACCTATGGTACGTATCTCGGTCGCCGTCGTGAAGGATTTTCGTAAAAGCATGCATTCACGGCCTGTAGCCCGGTTGTAGTCGTGACATGCGGCACAGTTACATCATCGTAGGAATATTAAAGCTCTTGTACGGTCACGCAATCCTACTTAGGTATGTGAAGAAGGTACCTAAATATGTCTTAAATCGTACGATGTATACCTAGGTATCTTAGAGCATCCTCCTCCCCACCACGAGTCATACAGACATTCCATATACAGAATAAAGCAATCATCTGACTCTTTCTATCATGGAGGTATGGTGACTTCTAGCAAATATATGACATTGAAAAAATGCTTACAAGATACAGCATCACCAAAAGCTACGACCACTCATAGTGGATGTTATGGAATACCTGTATTCTATCTGGCTTTTCCCTTATAGCCAGTGGGTAGACACAATCCTACCATGTACAATTTTCGCAGTATGCGGCCGCCTCTCGAGCGAAGTGCTCAATCTTCCCACCGTGGCCTTCCCGAAAAACCTTGCAGAGCTCATCGAAAGCGACATTTTGCGGCGAACCGTCTTCGTAATGTTGTGGGTTTGGCTCGTCATGCTTCAATTCACCCTCCACAACCAAAGAAGGCCCGAATCGATCATCGAAGACAATATCAACAAGCCCTGGCGCCCTCTACCATCTGGCAGGATATCCGTGAAGGGCGCAAACTACCTACTTTTCGTCACTTATCTCGCGGTCTCAGTTCTGAGTTTTCAGCTCGGCGTTATCACTCATTTCGTCGTATTTACAGGGCTGGTGTGTTGGTACAACGACCTCGGTGGCAGTGACCGGAGCGGGCTGTTCAGGAACTTTCTCAATGCTTCTGGTTATGCTTGTCTCTTCTCCGCATCGCTTCGCATTTGCTTAGATCCGAGCGGGGAATCAAGGATCGGAGACCGCGCGACGTCTTGGACTTTGATCATGGTCCTTGTTATCTTCACGACTATTCATGCTCAGGAGTTCCGTGATGAAGCAGGGGACAAAGCCCGTAGGCGACAGAACATAATTACTTCCATCGGGCATTCCAGGGCGCGCTTGCTCCTTGTTACGTTCATGGGGTTTTGGTGCGCATTCATTCCTTCGTGGCTTGGCCTGACTTTCAAAGGTGCATTCGTTACCTTGGCTTTAGGACTATGGACCGCCGCCCTGACTATTTGGGGTATGGTGAAGAGGACCGAGAAACTGGATAAAAAGATGTATCTGGTTTGGAGTTGCTGGTTGTTCAGTTTCACTGCACTTCCTTTAGTCAAGGCCATAGGATGGTGATGGTTTAAAGTCTCAATCTTCTTCATTATTAGTATGGACTGATGTTATATAATCAAAAAAAAAGCTCACAAAGAGTACAATAATGAGATAGAAAAGAAGTCTGAATTTTGAGACCTGTTTGCGGCGAGAGTTCAAAACGCGTTAAAATTCGGCTAACGCCATTGCGTGGTCAGCTTCATACATGTGCAACTCTCAACTATGCTACTACACATCACAATCCTTATAGAAGTACAATTTTCATGCATCGCGTTCAATGTCACAGAACGCAAACTCACGCACCCAACCACGCATATCGAACTTTAACACGTCATAGCATAAGCGTACATGTCCAGAGATGTTTCAAAAGATGTCACAAAAGACACGGAATTGAGAAAGTCGCCAATCTTATCACTCTGTTATATTCAATTTCGAAAAGGAGTGTGGATTTTAAGGTACGCTCCTGTCACGTGTTGGACTGACAGCAAGCCGTACGCATCTAGCTAGAAGCGAAGAATACAAGAAATGAAATCGGTAGTGACTGTTTCCAGATTCCTTCCAAAGTTGCCGTTGCCAGCTCCATCTAAGTTCTCTCAAAGCACCACCTCATCATCCTATACATGTTACTGGTGCCAGATCTAGCACACAAGCTTGTAGAACGCCTTTCCGGTAACGGTCTTGCATGGACGAGAAGGCTCGACGGCATATGGCGTCGACGGTCCAGTGCAGCTAGAATCACCAGCGGCATAGGTGTTGACTAGCAGAATAGTTAGCGCGATTCTGCGGGACATTTAGAACTCGAGGACTCACTCCTGCAGGTCGAGCTGCTAGTGAACTCTACTTTGATGCTCTGGGCATTTGGCAAGGAGCGGCACACGTCGGAGGTAACATCCTGGTACCTGTTGGTGCCCTCGTTGGGGCTGTTGCATTCAGTGTTGGCCCAGGTGACGAAGGAGGCTGTTCCGGCGACGGCGGCGACGCTGCTGCTGAAGAGCGCGATGCTGGAGAGCGCGATGAGGGTGCTAGGGAACTGCATTTTAAAGTGGGATTGGTTGTTTTGGTGTTGGAAGTTGAGTTGTGAAGGTTGTGATGATGAAGAAGTGTGATTGCGTTGTAGTGTCCTAAGGTGCGGTTTGCGATGACCTTTATACCATTGAGTTTACTCTCGTGAGGCCCATCTCCAGTCTAGTTGTCCTCATCTTTTACGTGAGAATGTTGGTTTCCAAGCGCATTGCCTCACACCGCTCGCCCCGTAAGCTGTTGGTGATGCGTTCTTCTGACTATTGTTCTCCACACATGACTTTTCTGTCATCTTGTTGTACTGAAGAGTTCATTGGGGGCCGTATTGTGGTTGAAACGAGGACGAATGACGGGTCGTCGGCTTACCTTATGACATTGCATGCGCACAGCCAGTGGGCGTTGATGCAGTAAGCGCGCGTGGCCACTAGCCAATGTGCTTAGCAAAGTCGCTGCTCACTTAGAGGTATAATATAGGAAACTACAGTTCGTTAAGGTCATCTGCTTCGAGCAAAATTTGCGACTAATGTGTCCGTGACATATCAGAGATGTTGGTGGGCTCAGTGCCAACGGCTCCCCTCAATGTCACGGTTACATTGAGTGCGAACTCATACGCAATGGAGTCAGATTTGATCTTGTGAGTTGCAGAATATTGCAAGCTTGGCAATACATTCTTGGAGATGTCTTGATGCACTCAGTCAAGCATCGTTATGTGCTCTGGACGTGGCGCTGGTGATAGGAAATCATCTCGAAATGATACCAGTGACATCTCGAAGACTTCCAAAACCGTCAGGCAGTTCCTGTAAATGTCAAACATAGTCATGCAATCTTCGTACCTGTCAAACATAATGAAGTCTCACCTCCCCCAATCTCCATGAACTTTCCAGCACCAATTCGAACCTCAACAATCCGTACTCTAGAACCCAAACACTCCCATCTCTTTGTCTCGCACAAACCAATCCACCATGAAGCAAACCACCCCAACAAGCCATATAAGTGCAATCTCTGACCTCACAGTCTTCTCACTTCACGCACGCAGCACTGCATGCAACGATGACAGACTGCACACACTTCAACCACATCAAAGCCACCATTCTCACACATGCCAAGCTCATCAAACCCAACCCAGAAACCACTCTTTCCCTCATCACTACTCCCATTGCGCAGCACTACCCGGCATCGCAAGTCTTCATCGTGTCCAAGTCGCCTAGTAGTATGGCACACGTCCTGTGTAGTGCGTGGAGCATAGGCGGTGAGATGGGTGGGATGCGGACGATGTTGAGGAAGTTGCAGGACGTTAACGTGCATTATTTGAGTGGGAAGAGGCTGCGAGAGAACTTTGAAATTGGTCAGGGGATAAGCGGTAGAGGGTGGGAGCGGGTTCCGGGAACGGGTGAAGAGCAATTAGTGGCTGATCTTCCGGGCGATGGGTGGACTGGCTTGGAGGAGGACAAGGAAGATGAGGTGGATGGGGAGGGAATTGGAGGACAGGAGGTTCAACCTACAAGCGACGGTGGCTATCCATCGACTGGCTCTGGACGTGGTCACTCAACTCCCCCCTCTTCTGGGCGCCAGGACACTGCTTCTACTCCTTCACCGCGTCCCAGACAACACTCGTTTGATATCGAAGTCGCGCACAGCTGCGGCCACCGGCACGAGCACAACAATCGTATGGCAACAGACGATCTCCCCATCCCACGTGTTCCTGCATACGCATCCCAGTACGAGGACGAACGCCGCCGTTATCCAGCACCGAGACAGCCCACAGAGCCCCGCTATGATACAGCACCGAGGCAACCCACAGGTTCCAACGACACGCACGAACAAAATGTCAGCCCGTATCCTAGCGACGACGTCAACGCGCCCCGTAGCTCACGACCTCCTCGACGCAGCCACGTCGGTACGACGGATCGACCTTCCAATTCACGCGACACTCCCCGAACCACTGCACAAACAGCTAGACCTCCCCCTACAAGGCCTGCATCTGGTCGCCCGGTGCGATTCTCGACACTGAGTCTGGAGGACTCTAGGGTTCGGGCAAGTGTGAGGGATGATCCCGAGGTTCGATTGGAGGATCAGACGAGGTACCACACTCGTGTCGAGGACGAGGATGAGCGTGATGAATGGAGGTAGAAGTGGGTACGTAGACGGGAAACTGTAGAGTAGCGTAGCATAAACTGAGAATGCCAGAAAATCCAAAACTTGTGGCGGGGCAATGTTGTGAAGTGACCAAGTAGGTAAGAAGTAGAGTGAGCTATGTCAAGAAAACTCTGGGTATCTCATTGCAGATGACAAGCTACGAAAGATGTGCGCCATATTATACAGCCCGAAAGGAGCACACTGACATGCTCGAAAATAAGTTACAGTACCATTGGGCGTCAGAAGAGGCGTTAGATGGCCGCCTGGTTGGAAGGTGAGCGGCGGAAACAAGAGTTGAACAAACTTCATCCAGGTGTATGCCGTTCACACCAGCCCATCTAGTAGAATGCGTCCGGTCCGTCGTGACTCTGCCCGTGGTTAGGATCGTCCAGGCTTCTGTACTGCGATGGCGCGCCTCCAGCACCGCCGCCGCCGCCGCCACCGCGACCACGACCGCGACCTCCTCCACCACGTTCCCCACGGTAGCCGCCACGTTGTCCCCCTCTCGTGTTGTATGATGCATTCCTGTTACCTCCACGGCCACGATTGGTGTTGCCGCCACGGTAGCCGTTCTGTCGGTCGTCTCTGCCCCTGCCGTTGCCATGCTGTGGTCGGTGGTTGTTCTCATGTCGGTCGTGGGGTTCGTGTGAACGTCGGTTGCCGCGGTGGCCTTTGTTTGGAAAGTAGCTCTCGTACTCGCTCTCGCCTGATGTTTCCTCTTCGATGCGCAACATCTGCTTCTCGCCGACGACGCTCTCGAATTCGAAAGCCTGGCTATCTAGTACAGGATGCCAGTTGTTTATGCGTGCGGCGTCTGCCGGGCGGCCATTCTTGCGGTGTGCTAGCACGACCGTAGGGGTCGGGTTCTCGGAGTAGAACTTGGCAGACTTGGGTACCGGCTCGACGCGCGCAGCCCATAACTTATTTTCGAAGCAGGCGACACCGGTCACCCTCCATCTGACCTTCGCACCGATCCCACCAACTTTGTCTAGAATGCTCTTCGGGCAAGGCTTCGGGGTGATCAGAATGCTGTTGGCCAGATATCTGATGTCTTCTTTGGGCCCGTTGTTGGGGAGATTTACGAGCGATGCAAGCTTCTCTGTCATGTTATTTGGGATCATGTAGCCAGTATAGAAGACGGTCTTCTTGATCTGCCACGGTGTGGCTCCCGGGGGAGCACTGCCGGCCTTGATAAGTGTGTTGTGTTGGTTGATTATCTTCTGGATCACCGCGATCTCCTCGACAGGGTCCAATTGCGTAGCATTCTCGGCCACCTGGATAACCTCTGCGATGATAGGCTTTCTTGATGACTGGTTGTTTGCTGCCATCAGATCCCTGTTGAAGTCGAAGAAGAAGTCGCGGAAGCCCTTGGTATGCTTGACACGATCCTCGTACACCCGTATTTCCTCAGCGTCCTTGTATGTGTAGACGATGTCCTTGAGCAGTTCTTGCTTGAAGTCCATCGTGCTCCTGAACCTCTGTCCAGCTGGTCCTGTCGCCGGTTTCAAACAAACCATGTCGAAATCCAGCTTCTTGCTCCTCGCGATGCGCTTGATCAGGTCGGAGAAATTCGACTCTCCACGACCAGTCAGTAGCACGCTGATAGCGTCTTTCTGCTGCATCGAAAGCTCCACGAGGCTGACAATGTGTTCGTTCCACCAGCCGTCCCATGCGCGCTTCTCCTCCTTGTCGATGCCTTCGCCGGTCGCCGAGAGAATGCTCGCATCGTGCCACCAGCCGCCGCTCGCGAACATGTCTGGAGAGGCGAGCTGGCCTATAGTCTGGCTGTTCCATATTTGCTTGTTTGGTAAGGGACTTGCGAACACTAGAAGCGCGTAAGTAAGGCATAGTCATCAGATGTTGCTATACATACGCGTATTGTCAAAGTCGAACACATGGATAGCCTTGATATCAGAAACAGGAGGAAGGTCCTTGTCGTCGCATGACCACCTCTTGAGCGCAGTCACGGTGTGATAAGTAGCCTTTCCGTTTGGCCCTGCGACATAGGGCCTGGTCGAAACCGCCCTCATAGACATACTTGCTAGCGAGCGTCGGGTTGAGGGTGAGCAGGTGCGTTTTGTAGCTGCGAGTAGCATCCACAGCAGACGAATCAGATGATGACTAAGTGTACAAACGCTTGTTAGCGCGATTCACACTATAGTCGGATGCACATTGGTGACAGCACTGGGCGGTGACTGTCGAAAGTGGTGAAGGCGGATGAGCCGCGTCCCCAACGGAAGTCGCGTACTAAAAGTTGTGCCAAGGCGTCGCCCATTCGCCGCATCACTTCCGAGAATGAGCTCATCGTCGGATCCTTCACATCGACCCCAGCACCGGCGCATGGGAAGTACAGCTGCATCGGCCCAGGACGAGTCTGAAGATACTTGCGTCATATGTCTTCAGACGGTTACTGAGAGAGCCATCACCGTTCCTTGCAACCACTACACATTCGACTTTGTGTGTCTTGTTAGCTGGCTACAGGAACGTTCAACCTGTCCATTATGTAAGCAACCCTATCAAAAAGTTGCAGCTCTATAGCTAACCCACATGGTAGGCAAGACTGAAGTGTCCGCGGTTCAGTATGATTGGCGGTCTCCTACCGACTTCAACAGCTATGCGATCCAACGCAGCCATGAACCAAGGCATACACCATCAGGTCGTAGCCAGAGGATTGCCTCTTTGTTTGCTCCATATGGATTACCGAGTAGGCCACGAGCGGCACGTCGTGCTTACTCACCACCAGTGGAAGATGCCGCGCTACACAGACGCCGTGAAGTTTATCGAAGGAAGCTTTATTCGCTGCACGTCGGTAGCAATGAGTTCTCTGGTTATCAGGACATCACTCCTCACGTTATTTCGAGCTCTTCAGACCTTCAGTCACGGGCTCGGACATGGATCAGACGCGAATTACGCGTCTTCAGCTTCCTCCACGCGGATCCTACAGGTTCGTCCACCAACGCGGCAACAACGAATAGCAACGCGGAGTTCTTGCTATCCTACATAATATCTGTCTTGAAGATGGTGGATGTCAGATCTAGCAATGGACACGCCGAGAACCTCCTCGCAGAGTTCTTAGGCCGCGAGAACACTCGGCTGTTCCTGCATGAGCTTCAGGCCTGGCTAAGAAGTCCCTACACGAAGCTGGAAGAGTGGGACCAGGAGGTTCAGTACAGAGAAAAGCTTGAGTAGCCTCAAATCCAGCTCTTTATGAGGGAGCCAACGTCTTAGAGTTGGACGTGGTTACGCTTAAAATTCGTTTCAAATCAACCAAATCTCTCGGCATCATATCTGCTAAGAGGGATTCAAACCTGCTGTTGGCTCATTCCAGCACATTTCCCTGCTCGAGTCTCCCCAAGCTCCTCTCAATGTGAAGGTTGGTTCCGAATTTGGTCACTACCGCCCGAATGGGTCTAGGCCGGCATCGTGTTTCGCATCGGTTTCGCAGGTAACCTAAGGCAAGCACAACTCTTGCACGAGTAGGTATCGCTGTGTCGTATCTACGAAGGACCTTCAGAAGCAAGTAATCAATCCGGATGCTGCTGTCATTTCCGCCTATATGTTTGGCACCTCGTTCATCACCAAAGCTGCCGCTGCAGAGTCACATTATCACTCTTGAGGCTATATTAGGACCACGCGGTTATAGTTACGCGATCTGTTTCGGATGTCTCGCTTGGTAGGAACCACAGTTTCCATGATGTGGCAATGCTGCGACATGCTAGGACGGTTTTCTTTGCTGTGCCCCTCGTCCTCGATGCATGTAAGATCCCCTTAAAGCAAACCCGTGGCCGTCGTGTCCCTGCAGGCTAGTGCTCGCTTTACCGAAGGACTGTCCTTTTTTTCTCTTCGCTGCGTTCATCATTACTTGGCACCTCTACGTCCATGTTAGATTTATTCTTGCTGTAACTTATCTCTTCCATACATTCATACCCACATCGGGCGCTGGACCGCTCTTCATTTAATATCTAATAGCATATTTACGCCTCATTCAAAACCCAGATCCTGCCATAGAAAGAGATCAAAGAGGTTGCAAACATGCATTCCTCTATTCTACTCCTGAGCGCCTATTGCGGTCTTTCGGCTGCTGCAGGTCCACATCCATGGATGTATGGCGTGCCAGACTACCCAGATCTTGACATGAACGAAGTCATGACCCAAGCAGATGTCAACGACATGGTAGCCGCAGCGGAGGACATCACCACGGCCTCAGCGACAGCACAATCAACAAACTCAACTTCTCCATCGACAACTGCTGGCCAGGAGCCTTGTGCTATCGTGAGCAGTGTGATTGCAGCCTTACCATCTGGCGCTAGACCAATCGTTCCGGCAGAGCTTGGAGTTCGATGTCTGCAATCCGTGCCTCTCGACACGAACGGCAACTTGAGGCTGATAGACGACATGAAACTGTTTGTCAAATGGCAATCAAACATCGCTTTCCTCAAAAACCCACCTACGGGGTACACTGAGCGACCAATGGACATTGTGGGCGAGTTGGACGCCATGAAGAATCAGCTCTCCTCCGGCGAATTTCGGACAGAGTACGATTTCCAGATGAAGATGATGGATCTGTTCAATTCGGCATATGACAACCACTTTGCATGGCAACCGGATATCCTCGCCTCAGCTATCCAGTTCCAGAGGCCACCTGGCTCGGAGCTAGTGTCTGTCTCAACGGACGGAGTTGCAGTGCCAGAGATATACATTTACCGGGATGTGATCAAAGCCAACAACGACACTTCTTTCAAACCCTCCGCTGTCAGCATGATTGATGGGCTGAGTGCCAAAGACTTCCTCACAAATGCTTCCATCCAGGGTGATTTCCACGATGCCGATACAAGATGGAACGCCATGTTCCCGTCTCAAGCTCTCATTGCATCCGGCACTACCTTCCTGGGAGCCTTCAGAAGCGGCATGTATACAGGGCAGCCGAACACCACCATGCAGTTCGTCAACGGGTCTACATACTCGATGCCAAACCTCGCTGTTGCTTTTGGCAATTTCACTGGCGTTGACAGTGGCCGAACGTTCTTTCGGAAATTTTGCACCGGTCCTCCGCCCATCGTTCAGGCGCCTGCTCAGCCAGCTACACCTCTCGACAATTCAGCAAGTGCCCCACCAGCACCATCACATGTTGGCTATCCGAAGGCGGAGCTGATCAATCCAAACTTGGCTGTTGGAGGTTACTACATCAGTGGCGACCAATACAAGGTATTTTCGCCGCGAACAAACAGACTGATCGAGTACTGACAAACTTCAGGATGTTGCGATTCTGAGCGTTCCAACATATGATTCGCCAGACGTTCAAAGCTTCCAAAATACTATGCGTGACTTCATCCGCAAGTCCAAAGCAGACGGCAAAACTAAGATGATCTTCGATCTGCGCGGCAACGGTGGAGGCAACGCCATCCTTGGCTATGACACCTTCAAGCAAGTGTACCCTCAAGCCGAGCAAGAGCCCTTTGGCGGCACACGCTTCCGCGCCAACGATGCCTTGAACCAAGCTGGCAAGATAACACAAGACTTCCTCGCCGGCAAAACCTTTGCCCAATCCAACCAAACCGCCTTCCAAGAAGCCTTCGGCCAAGGCACAACCGAAGACGACATCTTCGGCTTCACATCCAGTTTCAACTACCAACACACCCTCGACGCCAACAACGCCGTCTTCCCCTCCTGGGAAGCAATGTTCGGTCCCGAAACCTTCAACAACGACACCTTCACTCCAACACTCCGCTACAACTACAGCGACGGCATATCCACAACGTACACCGGCTTCTCCGTCATCGGCTTCAACGACAACAAAAATGAAACCGCAACGCCCCAGCCCTTCAAAGCTCAAGACATGGTCATGTTACATGATGGTATGTGCTCCTCCACATGCGCCATCGTGTCCGAACTCCTGAAGAACCAGGGCGCTGTACGCACCATTGCTATCGGTGGACGCCCGCAGCCCGGTCCCATGCAGGGCGTCGGCGGCACGAAAGGCGCGCAGGTCTTCTCGTGGGACGATATTCAAATCCGCATGCAGGCTGTGTATTTCCTCGGCTCGCCCGCTCAACGCAAGGCATGGAACGATACGGATCTCGGCCGCACGGCTTTTGCGACGCAGTTATTCACGCGCTCGGCGTACCAGGGCGGGCGTATCGCCGGCGGTGTAAATTTAAAGGACAACTTGAGGCAAGGGGATGCGAGTAAGACGCCGTTGGAGTTTGTGTACGAGGCGGCGGATTGTAGGATGTTTTTCACGGCGGGCATGGTTAGTGACGTTACGCTGGTTTGGAAGGGCGTTGCGGATCGTATGTTTCTTGAGGGCGGGATGGGGAAGTGCGTTGAGGGGAGTACGGGGGATGGGACGAGTGTTAGTGGAGGTGGTCAGTTTAGGGGCGGGGATGGGAAGATTAATGAGCAGGCTGGGTTGAAGGGGAATGGGTCGGCAGCGGGAGATGGGCCGTCGCAGCAGTTTGTTGGTGGTGCATCGAGTGTGGGTGTGAAGAGTTGGGGGTGGATGGCTGTGGTGGCTGGGCTGGTGATGGGTATGCTGTGGTAGTTAAGTCTTGCATATTGATGATTCATACAACGTGTCGGATCGCAGGTATCAGTAGGTATGTGGGCTGCCTAACGCTGCCCAACACTGCCCAACAGCCCACCCGATCCTATTTCGGTCCTACTCCTACGAGATCATGTACACCTCCGTAGCATCCATACGTAGAACAGAATCAAGTCAACCACAACTATCAGAATGCATTCATAGCTATTGTTATTTCCTTCCACTAGTGCGAAGCCTTCCAACACAACGCTTTATTATCCGATCGGGAAACAAAGGGTTTACACGCCTTCGCAGTACGGGAATATCTCTCCATCCCATCATGAAATCTCTCCACACACAACCTCTATCCCCATCCATCACCACCCTATCCCCTCCTCTCAATCTCCATCGCCGCAATAATCGCACAACCCGTCCCACTCCCATCCTCCGCACTGGTAATCCGAATCGACCCCTCCTCCTCCCTCCAATCCAATATCTCCCCCAGCGCCCTCGCCCAGCGCCTCTTGAACTTCGGATGCTTATTCGCCACACCACCATCCGCAGCAACATTCCCCTCCGTAATACCCTCCATGGTACAAATAGCCGCAACACCACACGCACATAGTCGCGCGCCGCGGACGGTAATCAGTTCGGCGATGCGGCGCGAGAATTCGATCTCGACGTCTGTGGGCGTGAGAGTGAGTGTGTCTTTGAATAACTCACGCGTGGATTTGAACTTAGGCGATTCGTCGTCTTCGATATGCGACAAGAACCCTGTGTCGATGGCGTAAGCCTCGCGCAGCTTAGTCGTATTTTCCTTTCTAAACACTAGGTCGCGGTCCGCGAGGTCGACGAGTATGAGGCGGAAGATTTCGCCGAGATACAGGCCTGCGGAGAGTTTCTCAAAAACTTGTTCGCCTGGCCGTGGGCTTTCGGCGTCGATTCGCTTGTCGAATTTGGTCTGAGGGAGGATGTGGTGCGCGTTGTCGAAGGCGCCGTATTCGCAGTTAACGGCCATTTTGGCGTCGTTTTGGGTGCCCTTATAAGATTTTGTTCGGTCGTCATTGGCGGGGAGTTTCTTTATGCTGCTCAGCGACGCCATATGTGCTGCGTTGCATCCAGTGCCAAAGATGGCGCCGATAATGGTTTAAGGGTCGTTGTATGCGGATGCTATCATTGCTCCGACTGTGTCGTTGATGACGCAGATCAATTCGAATGGTAGACCCTTGGATTTCATCTTCTCGCGTAGTTGAAGGTGAAGCCAAGTGGCATTGGCTTCTCTTTGCTGTAGTCTTTGCCCAAGTTCCTGCTCTTAACAAGGTCTTCGAGCTTGTCCGAAATGAAAGTCCATAGGCCGTCTGCATCACCAGTCTTCAGGTCTTTAGGCAGTTTGTACTGTTCCTGGTCCAATTCGCTCTTCTCCTTTGCGCCCTCTCTATCGCCATGCAATATTACCTTGCAGACTCGAAGATTCGTGCCACCCAGATCAAGTGTCAGTATTTCGCCCTTTTCACTACCGCTTGGTAGGCCAGTCCACGCAAGGTTCATCGGAATATTCTGGTCATTCTTCGTCAATCCCTCTTCCAGCTCTTCTCTGAACCGCTCTACAATCTTCTTCAGCTCGCTGCCCGAGACCCAAAATTGCGTATCTAGTTTGTTGAGCTCGTTTTCTAGTTCTGCTGGCAGGTCGACCATTTTCTCCAGCTCGGAGTGTTGGCGCCATGATGAGTAGGATTCATGATCGATGTGTTGTTGTGCAGAGGGCGCCATTTTGGTATTAGAGTGTCGGAAGCTTCGATAGACACGATTTCAGAAATAATCGAGTAGTCGGTGGTTCTGTATGTACTCTGACCAACTGTGGATCCAAAGAGTTGTTCGGTCGCCATGATGACATCACGGGCCAATTTGTGCGTCGTACCTCTTTTGGCGCCAGTGGATATCCAACCCGGGTTCTCGCTCAGAAGGAACATCTTTCGAGGATATGACGTGCCCTTGGCAGAGAGCGAAGATTGTCGTGAAGTGTGGAGATGTTCGGGCCGAGTGTGTGGGATTGGTGGGATTAGTTAGTGTTATTTAGTAATAGAAGAAACGTCGGAAGAAAAGTAATTCCAAGAAAAGATAGAGAGCCATAAAAGATATTAAACATGACATTGATAAGATAGATTGTTCGATAGCGAGAATGTGTTGTGGTTTGCCTGCAGCCCATAGGTACAGATGATGTATGCCCAAAACGCCGCTGTATGCTGCAAACCTTCTAAATGGACAAAAGAAAATGATGGTCGTTGAGACCTGACGCAATAGGAAATCAATGTCCACAAATCGCAATGTGGTACTCCTCACCCCGTCTAACTATACCCATAGCGCTCTCAAGCCACGCACTTCTGCTTCTCACCCACCCGCTCCCTCTCTTCAACCCTCACAACCCCCCTCTCAACCTGCACCTCATGCTCCGCTTCCTCGTCTTTCGCCGCCTGCTGATTAAGCAAACTCAAATACGTCTGCCAACCAATTGCGATAACGCCAGCAAAAATGCTCCTGTACTGTACAGGTATATACGTAAAACTAAACGCCGTAATCGCAGGCCACACTTTGCAGCTATTGATCCAACTCGTGGGCACGGTGTTCTTTATGCGCTCGACGACGTCGGGGAGAGCTGCGCCGGAGAGGAGGGACTGCATGCCGAAGAAGTAGCAGTTGAAGAGCGGGGTGAAGAGGGCTTGGTTGACTACGATCTAGTGGTAATGTTAGGAGTTGCGCACAAAGTCGAGAGGGGAAAGGGGTGGCTTCCCTTTGTCGAAAGCGACAATATCTTACTCCCATAGTTGAAATTGTTCCCTAGCCACAAAAACCACTTGTACGCTGGGATCGAACTCATGCCCCCAATCAACAACGAGCGGCCAGTACGATGCCAGTCGCGGTTGTCGCTCCATTCTTGGACCCAGCCCTTTTCTTCGCCTTCTTCCGCTATCGTCTCAACCGGCGTCGGACCTGTTATGCTCTGGGCAACCATGTCGCCGAGAAAGTATATTACCAGCGAGGATATGAACTGCGTCCTGTATGGATTCCTCTGCTGTACGCGACCGTATGCGCGGAAGGGCTCATAAATGGGCTCTAGCCACAGCCAGTTTGCGCCCGGAATGGTATTTGCGCTCTCGGGCGCCTTCTGCGCTACTGGCGGCTTTGAAGCATGGCAACGGCGAGTAACGTGTGACGGTGAAGTCCGTAAGCGTGCGCTTTGAAAGGTTGTCGAATTTCCGGCTGTCCGACTCCGGACTTCGAAATTTGGTATGCGCCGCAAGCCTGTACGGGCCCAGGCGCAAAATGCGGGTATCATGATGGCGGTCGGTGGGCTCTCATGAGTCCTGTTCATGAAGGAAACGTGGGAGGGCTGAGGAAATGAAGTGTTGAGGTCTGGTTTGTTATCTGCGTCGGACTTGTGATTAGGTCCCGAGGGTCGGCTTGCGGATATTCAGGGTCCAAAGGGGCGACGACAATGCGCCGGCTGCGGCCTGTCTTAGTCAGCGAAGTGTTGTGACGTGCTCCGTACTCACAAACTTCGGTCGCTTCATCTACGATGTTGGATGACACAACATAAAACTTAATTTGGGACATTTAGATTTGCCTATCTATGCCACTTAGACAATAAGGGCATATTCACGTTCGAAAAATGTCACTCAAAATCATTCGAGGATTCTGTTGAAGCCGCAATGCACTCGACCCTTGTCCGAGTCTCATTCGTCGTGTAAATTATATGTACAGGTAAATGTAGGAGCAGCGAAACAGCTACTCGTCATGGGCAAGCCCGCTAAACACTAAAGTATGCTTTTGATATTCAAAAAGAAGAGAAGAAAACAACCAATAGTACTCAGACCTAAAGGCACTGAGAGTAGTAGTCGTTCTGCTTTTGGCAGGTCGATCCGCTGGCACAGGCAGTGGCACCGGTGAAACCCTTACCACCGCACTGAGCCCACTTCTGAGCAGTCGCGCCGCCGGCGCCAGTAGCAGGAGTAGCAGCAGGCTTTGCGACCGTAGCGAGGGTGGTCTTCGCTGGGGCAGCAGGTGTGGCAGGCTTGGGGGTGGTCGCAGGAGCCTTGGTGGGGGTAGCAGGGGCAGGTACGGGAGCCTTGGAGGGAGTAGCAGGTGCTGGTGCAGGGGCTGCGCCGCCGCTGCTGGGTGTCCAGACCTTGGGTCCGATGGCTGGATAGGTGGTGGCACCCTTGTAGATGTCGAAGTTGACACCGGCATCAGTGGCCTTGTATGCGCCGGGGAATGAGACACCGGCCGGGAGAGCGACGGTGCCTGAGCCTCCAACGGTGACGTGAACGCACTCCATGTCTGCGAGAGTTAGTTAGCAGATGTCCTTCATGTGATTCGTACATTTGAACTTACAGAACTGAGCACCACCGATCCTGTCACCCTCGTGGAGCGCGTTGATCTCCGGGCGCAGGAAGTAGTCGCCGGGCGCAAGGCCAACGGGAAGCTTCATGGAGTGCTGTCCCCTCTTTCCAGTGTAGCTTCCAGCGATGAGCTTGTCGACAGCCCAGGTCTTGCCGTCGAAGGTGTCCTCCCAAAGCTTGGTCCAGGAGTTCGCGCCGGCCTTGGATGCGTACACCATGATGGGTCCCTTGTGGGACTAAACCTAAGGTCAGTAACTGAACGCCTTCATCGAAGGATAGGGTGCTGGGCATACCGGGTCAATGATATCGTCGCCACCATCGTTGGTGTTGTGGTGCCATTCGAACGTGATCTCATCACCGCCGTTGACAGGGATAGACTTGGAGGCCTTGACGCCGGCGACGTTGCACGTCATAGCTGAAGATGTGACATCCGTAATGGGGTTGTTGTTGGGAGGGCTGTCGATGTATCCACCGGCTTTGTTTCCTACACCCTGATCCTTTCCATTGACAAGGACGTTCCATACGGTGGTATGGGCAGCGGCGGCACCAGCAAGGGCGAGAGCAACGATTGAGGTCTTCATCTTCGGATTTGGATTGGTATAATGTAAAGTGTTGTTGTAGTGAGTGACTGGTCAAAGACTGAAAAGAAGAGTAATTGAAAACGAATGCAACGACTATGAACGAGTGAGTCGAAAAGAGTGTGAGCTTCAAGCGTGCCCTTCAAATTCTGGGCAAGGTATGACCTTTATACTTCGAAGCCTACATGACCCTGATCAGACATAAGTCTATCTCGCTTGGTGATTACTCCTGCCGCAGGACCATGACTAAAGCAGCCACCCGGGGATGTGGTGGCAAACGTGCAGGTGTCTTCATCGCGGACAGGTTAGAGGCGTCCTTTGCCAGCCGTTTGCCGTTGGAACAAGGCTGGCGTCTGTCGAGGCGAAGCACCCACAGTCCCGGAGCGGTCAAGAAGGTATCGAACACCCTTGCGTGCGATCCGATCCAGACCCAAGACCACGAAACGGGCCAATCAAGATGTTGGAAGACATGAAACATAGGCAATGAAAATCCCCATGTCTCTTGTCGTTCAAATCTGCATCCTGAATTTTTCCAGAGCTTCGGCGTCAACTAGGTAGAACGTCATGGCTCCGTTCGTCGCAGTGAAGAAGGTGTTTGAATCATAGCCGCGTCTATTCTTATGGGTGCACAAACCGTGACGGTCGTTCTATGTCAAGCGTGACTTCTCGTGTACCGCATGATCCATGCAATTTCACGTTTACCCAGGGAGTGAACAAAGAAACCCGACTCAGATTCTCATGGGAATCGGCGCGTCATCCTGATTGCGGAAGCTGGTCCGTTCACGCCGCAGCCTCGCCCCGTTTTTGTGGGTCGTGGAGATTGGCCGAGGCTTTGTGCATGTTTTGGAGAGCGCCAATGTTGCGAAACTGGCGGTAAAGCTCCGTCTGTTGGTGACACTTTCCTCAAAAGCAGGTCGAAGGATTCCGCTTCGATTCAGAGTCAATGGAAATTGTTTTTGAAGCGACAAAGCGTGGGGTTATTGTTTTAGGGTGAGTCGCAGTGAGGATGCAACGATTCCTGTGTTGTGGGCAACCTAGGTGATTCAACATGGACAATACAGTACATGCTGCATAGCTTGTGCGAGTTTGTGCACGCGTATTTCGAAGAGTCGCACGCTTGACGCAAAGTCCGCGCCAAGTCAGGACTCTGTATTGGTTTTCCAGGCGTCAATCATCCCTCTCTTTGGTGATCTTTGCATCCTTCAGTAACACCCTCTCAAAAACAAAAGTCAGTCAGATGTCGTCGCTTAGATGCACATTGGACTGCAACCGACAGTGTGGTGGCAAGAAGGCGTCAAACGACGTCGAAGACAGGCGTTGTGTCATGTTTGACGGGGTTTCCAAGCGCCTGGTCTAAGTGCACGGACAGCTCCCTGAAACCTGGTTGACGTGCGCCACAGCTGCACGATAGCAAGGAGACGCCGGGCGCCTGATATTACAGTCCTATGCATATGGTCTCGCGATCTTGGGCAGGCTGCAAGGCTGTCGATAAGCTATGGGCCCACCGGACTTCACCATCACCAGAGTGACAACCAATCTAAAGTGGCCAAATCAACCATAAACTGTAGATTGTGTGAAAGAGTTGATTCTCCGTTCCACGTACCTGTTCGGAAACAACGTGTTGTTTCTGTTGGTGCTCGCTGGTGGCAACGATATCGAGCCAACATCCACGCCACACGTCCCGCTGCAACACAATGTGCCCGACTAGCCCTACTCGGCGATTGGAAGTCATTTAAACAAGTAAGGGGTGAATGAACGACCAGCAATTGCGCGATGCGCACGATGAAGAGTTGTGAAATTAGGATATTCTCTTGATGCCAGTGAAACTGTGGATGGAGAGAAAGTCACTGCTCTTCCAGCCAACGTGGGTACGGAGATGGCTGGCCATCGGGGTTGCTTTTGCTACCTGCCAGTTCAGCATCACCAGGCGTGAGTACGCCCAGTACCCGCTTGTTACAGAATGCTACTGTTTTCTGGAGCTTGCACGGTGGAAGCTTACCGTGTGATTGTTACCGTAGCATTGTAGCTCTTGTTGAAAGATTCGACAGGTTGGACACTTTCAAGGCTGCCGCAGCGCTGGAGGGTAGATGAACGGACACTTGAATTAGCCTTCCAAAATCCTTATTCACTCAGAATCACCCTCCTCTTGTATGATGACCTCGCATTCTGCTCTGAGAGCTTGGACGCCAGCAACGTCTTTCCATTTACCGAGAGTCTTGCTTACTTCTTCCCAATCTCGTTCTGCTTCCTCGTCCTGGTCCTCCTCAATGAGCTCACGAAGTCGGCGTGGCGTGTCTAGGATCCATCGAACAGTGTCCTTTTGTATCTGCTTCTGTGCCGCCGCTTCAGCCTCGCCAGCATCTTGTTCGACTCGCACGCTAATGCCTAAACCTTCTGCTTTTGTTTGTAGACCTTGCATCGAAGATGACAAGGATGCCGCTACCTCAGCAATATGTGATATGGCGGGGCCGAGTGTGTGCGTCGTAGGAGCCAGTGGGTCCATGTTCCCGCGCATGCGTCGGATGGTGCTCGTTGCCGAGAGCAGCTTGGAGTAGTTGTCGTAGACGAGTGATTTTCTGTCGCTGTCGAGGTTCCGGATTTCTTCCTATGATTAGCTACCGCCTTCGTAAAACCTTGATGCTACTCACGTGATACTAGGTCAGCTTCTACTCTGAGAACGCCCTTCAAGCCCTCTTTGGCCAGCAAGCCATCAACGAATGCATCTGCGATGAAGTCGGCGCCGTCCAGCTCCGTCAGCGTCTCGTCTTCCTCTGGACCAAGATCCGTGCGTGTTGACTCCTCCGATATTTTAGCGTCTACTTCTTTGGCTGCGTTTTTAAGGCCATAAAACTCGCGCAGAGCTGCTCGATTGCGACGCGCTGGTTGGGGAGCTCTTGAGCTGTCGAAGGATGTGCGGGTGGATGAGGGACTGCGGATTGAGATGCTGCCTCTTGGTGAGGCTATTGTGGACATTTCTGATTGCTAGAGTGCTTTTTAGAACACGTTGAGCCTAGGCACAAGGCATGTATGCGTCTATGACAGAGATTGTGGATGTCGAGGGGTGGTGGACCCTGAGCGGGTTGCCGAGGCCACTTTTTAGAAACGCCCAAGTCATTCACGCGACGCGTCCTTCCTTTCCCCCTCTAAGAATGCTCAACCACGAGCATTGAACCTCAACTCAACAACTAGAAGTCATCATGGCAGCTAACATCGCACTCGAGCTAACACAGCACCTTCATGCGCGACACCTCTACCCGAGTACGGCGTGGATGCAGAACTTCCTTTCCACGACACGTCCAAACACGCCACTTCCTGCTCTGAAGCAGACAGTCGGGTTTCGCCTTCTTGCGTCCGATATCACAACTTCACTCAACCCGCCCGCAACTTCATTGTTTCCTGAAGACATCCTGAGAGGTACCGTACAGTGTCGGATTGTCAGCGGACCTGTTGTTTGCCAGATCCTCGACATTGAAGACATTGGCAATTCGCGCTGGTCCCAAGTAGAAGCCATTGAGGCGAAAGAGCGCGGTGAGATGACCAAGGGAAGGGAGATTGTGAGAGTGGTGGAGCAGGAGAATGACGACCCATCCGCCGCCACAGCACCCATACATAGCAGAGGTCCATTCAAGCTGTTGCTGCAAGACGCAAAGGGCGTCAAGATCTATGCACTGGACGTCCGAGGCATCGAGGGCTTGAACACAAACATGACCATGGGCGTCAAGCTTTCGCTGAGGAATGTCGACGTTCGCAGGGCGGTCGTCATGCTTGAACCAGGCAATGTGCAGATATTGGGTGGCAAGCTAGAAGCGTTCGACAAGGCGTGGAAAGAGGGTCGCAAGGAGAGGTTGATGAATGCTGCGAACTCTGGTGGAGGCATTGCGGGGTGACCGACAGCGACAGCCTGCATTTCTGGGCAGCCTTTCATCATTACCTGGCCCTGACTCTTCTTGGAGGCCACGCTGCGACGAAATTATCCATCAAGCTGGCCTTCTCCTGGAGGTTTCTTATCCATCAAGCATACTTCCGGTACAGCCTGCTCTGCGACGTTTGTATAGGTGTGCTTCACCGCCGTGTGAATCTACTCGAAGCTGGCACCAATGACTACGAGCAAGCTTCCATCAATACCACCGAGGATGAGCAAGATAAAAGAGAAGAAGGCCCGGATGACGACATAGAGGTAACATTCCAGAGAAAGGGGCTTTGATCCCAGAGCTGTCGGTGTGAGGTGTGGTCATCATCTTACTACGGCTACTCGCGTGCTGCCAGCCCTTGCCCTTTTGGAACCAGTGCTCATTATACGACGACTAGGAAGACACATACAAAGCTTCCGCTAGTATCCCAGTGACAGCGGTTACCCTCGAGCATCTGCCAGACCCCAATGTCACCGCCGACGACGTCCTCGCCCACATCGCTGCTGTCCTACCACGATTGGACCCTGCAACCCACCCTGACGTAGCAAACTTCGTCTGGCGACTGAAGATCAACCGACGAAAGCGCTGAATTCACGATTACTGAGTATACCAAATTACCTACGACGTTGCGCTATCTCGTTAGTTCCAAGGGCCAAATGCATGTCATTCTCTGTGCTCACCGTCATCTCTCTACTTTCTTCTTCCTAGCAACCACTTGAGTCACAGGCTTCTGCATACATCTTTAAGGTTTAGTAAGTATCCATCGCTTAGTTTGCCATAGCTACGAAGCCGCCCCCCACGCTACAGCATAAAGAGGTTACTAATATTCTTCTTTGCGTACTAACATGCCTGAGCAATTCTTTACCTAGACATGGTACCTACGAAAATATGTGGCAGTCCTTTCCAGCGCTGTAGCGACAAAATCAGCACCACAGCTCTGTCCCATCCAGTATCCAGGGTGGTACACGGGAGCTCAACATGCTGTATATTAACGCAGTGCCCTATCGCCTTGACGTCAGGGTAGTCGCAAACCTACCAGAGTATGATACCTAGGTACTCACTCATACCTTTGTGTTAAGTTTCATCAAACAAGTTTGTGCTTGCTACTCCAGAAAGCAAAGCTACGCTGTACAAGCGAAGTTTCCTTCGCGAGACCCCTAGAACTTGACCCGTCTTACATAATGGGGTAGTTGCATCACGAACCAATTCCATATCTAAAGTTGAATAACAATAAGCAATCTTGGCATATTCGAGGCGGATATGCCTCGGTGGCTAATCTCACACCGATGTTCATGGACATGACCAAGGATGCTGGCTGCCCAGGTGAAGAATTCGGCCGAGGTCACGAGCGACGCTGACGGATGGGGTGGTGTGGAGAGGCTGAGGAAGGATGGAGGGGCTAGATGCCGCCATCACAGTGGAGATCTCTGAGCAAAATGGCAGATACGATCGCTTTATTCACTGCCATCTCAATAGTTTGGGAGACATACACAACTGTGTTGACGATCAAGAGGCGAACGGTTGATCGGTAGACGCAAGCACGACAATGTGAGGACGTCACACCGTAAGTAGAAGGAGGCAAGCACAAATTCCCCACAATCTGCCCTGCATATCTGGTTTTGCGAGGTACCTACCTGGTGAGCCTGTGCCACAATACTGCAGCGAGCTTGGGTCGTTCTGATGTTGACGGAGTCCTCAATGGGTGTCCTCCGCGGGCCTCGGCTACTTTTTCACGTCGCAACAAACTATCTCACGGCATCTACAAAGCCCATGCAGTTGACGATATGCGCCGCAAATATCGGAATACAGCCGGACTTAACAGCATTAGCGCTTGCGCTGCACGATGGGCAACTGGTCGGATATACGGCTTTTAGATGCTTCTGCAGCTCTGATCCTATGACATCCACGCCAAGGCAGCTGCTAGTTCCACATTCTTTCCCATTAGTCATTTATAGACCTCGGGAGACTCTCTAGCTGCTATCTCAAACTCCTCGTTCTCCTCTCCGCTAGGTAGGTAATGGTAAACCATTCCCACCAGATTCATTGCTCCTTATTATAACTTTCGCCTTAGCATGGTACCGGTACTGCTCAACGACTTTTCCCGTCCGCATCAAAATCTCCAATCCGCTAGGCGTCCTATGTCCGGCTTTCTGATTGCAGCTCAACTAGTGCTTGCTACCGGCATCTTTTCAGCTCTGGATCTCTCGTCACGAACACCATGACGGCGCCTGCGCCCTCGCTCTATCTCCATGCAACGAGAAGCGAAATAATCGAGCTCGCGGCCGCGGAAGGCCATGACGCAGATATACCAAGCAACGCCGGATCAATACGCCCGGTTGTCAGTCGCACATCCACGCGACCGCGAAAAACAGTAGACGGACAAAAAGACCTGTCATTGTCGTTTGGGAAGGATGTTGAGAAAGGCGAAGAAAATGGTTCATTATCGTCCGTCGACGAACCAGAAGAGACTGAACCAAACCCAGACATCGTGGATTTTGATGGGCCTGAGGACCCAGATAACCCTCTTAACTGGAGTAACAAGAAAAAGTGGGGAATGGTGTCCCTCATCTCCGCCATTACGTTCCTCACACCTCTGGCTAGCTCGATGTTCGCGCCTGGTGTACCTCAGGTCATGGCAGAATTCAAGTCGACGAATAATATGCTTGCAGGCTTTATGGTTTCTGTCTATGTGCTTGGTGTAAGTCTTCTTAGAGGTGGGCTTCTTGAGATAGTGTGCTGACATTTGCGTAGTTCGCCTTTGGGCCTTTGAGTGAGTCTTAATTGATCTAATTCATGTGAACGAACGGCATACTGATGTTCATAGTCATCGCACCTTTGTCTGAGATGTATGGAAGACTACCTTTATATCACAGTTGCAATTTCTTCTTCATTGTCTTCACAATTGCTGCTGCAGTAGCTTCAAATATGGGACAATTCATTACTTTTAGGTTCTTCATGGGGTGTGAGTATTAGCTTCCACTCTCAAGCGATGTGAGCTGATGCTATTAGGTTTTGGAGGTGCACCCATGGTCCTTGGGGGTGGTACAATTGCAGACCTCATACCTCGCGAACAAAGAGGAACGGCTATGGCGGTGTGGATGATGGGGCCAAGTAGGTTGCTAAGAGAAGACGTAGCTACACCAAACTAACAACAGCAATAGCAATCGGGCCATGTGTTGGGCCGATCATCGGTGGCTTCTTGACCGTCGCAAAAGGGTGGAGATGGAACTTTTGGTTTGTCGCCATCGTAGTACGTACACTTCTGCTGCTTTACATTCTAGACTTACCATACCTAGGCTGGCGCGTTCTTCATCATGTCACTTATACTCATGAGCGAAACGTCCGGCACCATAATCTTGGAGCGCAAAGCGAAACGGCTACGAGCCGAAATAGGCAATGACAAGCTCGTTTCCAAACTCGACATTGGCCTCACACCGACCGAACTATTCAAACTGTCTATTGTTCGTCCCACAAAGATGCTGTTTCGCTCGACGATCTGCTTCGCAATATCGCTTTATGTGGCGATAACCTATGCCTACTTGTACATATTATTTACGACCTTTAGTGTCGTGTTCAGAGATCAATATGGTTGGCGTGGTGGTACAACTGGTCTCTCGTTCCTCGGGTGAGTACGGAATTTATCCTCACACGTTTACATACTGACAATTCCAGTCTCGGCATTGGCTCTCTTATCGGCCAATTCGTCTACATTCATTACGGCAATAGGACAGTCACACAACACATCGAGCGAGGCGATTTCAAACCAGAGCATCGCCTTTACATTATGACAGTCGGCGGCTTCTTCATTCCTGTTGGTCTCTTCATGTACGGCTGGACGGTACAAGCGCAGACACATTTCATGGCGCCTCAAGTGGCCACAGGGATTATCGGCTTCGGACTTCTCATGACGTTCATGCCAGCAATATCTTACTTGGTCGACGTCTTTACGATACATGCGGCGAGCGCGATGGCGGCAAGCACGGTGCTACGGTCACTAGCGGCAGCTTTCATCCCATTGAGCAGTCAGCAAATGTATGGACAGCTGGGGTATGGATGGAGCAACTCGCTGCTTGGCTTCATTGCTTTGGCGCTTATTCCTATACCTTTCCTGTTCATCAAGTATGGAGAGCGGATAAGGGAAAGTAGTACAGTGAAGCTTTGACAAATACGCATATGCAGCTTGTACACTAAAGGGGGAAAAGTTTGTACTCGAGAATCAGAACGTTTTGATTATTAGTCATGTCAAATGCTTGGCCCTTTCTTAGCGCGATGAGCATGCTTTCAGGCAGCGACTGCTTCTTCCCCTTCTCCCCCATGTAACTACACGCCTCTGATCAATTCCTGGGTCTGACGAAGACTATAAATTCCTTGAACTTCGTTCCAGTCTCCAAAATAGCCGAGAAACACCAAGAAATGACGAGCATGAATGTTTTTGCTCGATGGCGACCGCTTGCAGCCACCGAAGCTTTACTCGAAGAAATCGATCGCCGGACGGATTCCAACTCTCGCTCCTTGACTTCGGTATCCATCAAGCGTCGAGCATCAGCCGAGGATCGTCCGTGGACTAGTCCAGCAGCATTCAACGCCATCTTCAACCCGGAAGATGACAACGACAAGTTGTATAACGATGCTGTAGCACCTAGCATCCCAAGAGTCTTGCAAGGCGAGAACTGCAGCTTCTTCGCGTATGGTCATTCTGGCAGTGGCAAAACACATACGGTCATCGGCTATGATTTCCAGGAGAGCAAAAATCTTGGACTATGCCTTCGCGCGGCCAAACAGCTTTTCGACGCATTCAATGATCAAAATTCCTGCCAAGGACTGGGTGTCGGTCTCAGTTTGTTTGAATTGCGCAGGAAAACAGCTTTCGATTTGCTCAACAATCGAACTCAATGCTTTGTCAGGGAGGGTCCTGATGGCAAAGTTCACATTCGAGGGGATACCGAGATGCTGGAAGGGGGCAAAGTCAGAGTGCGCGCTATTGTTCAACAGCCGTGCTGGAACTTTGGATCATTCCAACGGGAGCTCGTCAAGGGTCTAGAGCAGCGTGCTACGGGTTCATCCAGCGTCCATGATGAAAGCTCTAGATCTCACGCGTTTTTGCAACTGGAGATTGTGAATCAGTCGTTGGTGGACGCGCGGAACGCCTTGTTTGATCGGCAGTCCGAACTGGTTCCCGTGGGTAAGCTTGCAACGGACATCATGATGGAAGAGGATGCAAAGAGCGTCATTCGCGGACAAGACGGAAAATGGGTACCCAATCCCGACTACCAGAAGGATCAAACACGTATCGACACTATCGAGGCAAAAAAAGCCCGGTGTGAGGCTCGAGTTTTAGCTGCAGAAGAAGAGATCGAAGCCATCATCGAATCGGGGTCCACCCCGTGCTTAGGAACGAAGCTGGTGTTCGTGGATCTCGCCGGCGCAGAGTACTACGAGGGAAATGGTTTTCAATCACAAGCATCGAAGCGAACTCTACAGGAGCGTCAAGAAGGTCGACAGATCAACAGTGATCTGCTGGCGCTGAAGGAGGTTATGAGAGCTTGGTCCCAAAGCCAGAAGAGGATCCCTTTCCGATCGTCGACTCTGACAATGATACTTCGAGAGCATTTCACGAGCACAAGTAAGGGGAACTCCACTATCATCGTCACAGTCTCACCTGCAGCAGAGCAATTTGCAGCTACACTCAATTCTCTCAAGTATGCAAGTCTAGTCGGAGCTGTAAAACCCTGAACATATTATCGCAATGGTCCCAGATCCGTAGAGATATGCAGCCTCAACAATCAGTTCTTTTCCCCACTGACCCAAAGTCATTTAAGTAGTGTCGATACATCCTCAAGGCCCAAATTATGTTCGATCTTGAAACGAGGCAACTTGAACGTGCATCGCAACCTTCAGCAACTTTTACACCCTTTAGAATTGCTGCGCAACTGTTGTAATGAGAGTATTGATGGCATTGCGGTGGAGTAGATTGGAGTTTGAGAACCTGTGCATAGTACAGAGCACGCCTTCCTCAAACGCAGCACTAGACGAAAGGACAGCATCATACAATTTCGAGGAAGAAGACCTAGCGTACATTCTACAATCGGATCCCGCTAACAAGACCTGATTGCAGCTGTTGTCGAGCAGAATAGGCGAGGAAAGAAGTGAAGGCCCTCGTCATTGTGTGGGCAGTCGACATTTGCTTCCCCCTCTACCTCCTGTCGGTTAAAGTTCCAGGGTTGTACCAGTGCTGATGCTAAATACGTGACATAAATGGGGCCTGGAAGATATGGCGACTGCGCTGGTAAAGCGCTGCGATTTGACCGAGAGAAACCATGCCCAGCTAAAGCTTATTTAACACGTCATCTTTTGTTATGTTGCATTTAAACTTGCGCCCGATGGGTACAAATATTAAGAGTGAATAAAGCAGATCGTGAATGAAGGTTGTTGAGACGCGACACGCGCGAGGAGCGCCAAAAAAAAAGAACTCGATTTCTGTTATCTCGCCGCCCATGACCCGCAAAAATACCGTAGAACATGTCTTATTGTCCTGCTACATGCGGGAAAAAGATGAAAAGTGCAAGAAAAATGGCAAAAAGTGAGAGTCGAACTCTCGACAGTTTTGTTCCAAAGATTGAGTAAGTGCAGTGTTGTGCGGGACTCGCGGTCACTTCTGGTAAAAGGCAAGAAATGAGTTCGTACAAATCCTCGCACTGCACAATGATGAATTAAGAGTAGATAATATATAATGACGACGAAAATCATGCTGTAGCAGGCCCGAGGTGTTGATTGTTGCTTTGCGCGTGTGCAAATTTGCCTTGCGTGAACGAGCCCTCCAAGGGTCCATGCGTGAGACGAGTCGGGCGTGGCGATCGATAAGTTCGCCAAGGGGAAGCAGCGACTGTGCGGTGGCCTGAGCGAGCGTTGAGGAGTCCAGGGTCGCATCGTTCTTTCGGTGGTGAGGTTTGCTAGAATCTCTCACAGATTCTGATCTATCCTTCATCTATTTTGCTGCGTATCACCATGTTTGTCCCACTTTTTCGAGCGCATGGAGTGCGTCGAGGTGAGATGCAAAATGCCCCGCGATTGATGGCGTCTTTAGCTTTTGTGCGACGCGCCCCGCCTCCGAACGCGTCTCCTTTCCGCACGCGCTGGACTTCATCCCATTTACTCTCACTCAGATTTCACTATAATCAAGGTGTTGTGACTCGTCCGCTTCAGCATGCTACTCATACTACCATGGTGAGCTACGATATAATGTTGTCACTTTGTCCTAACGCTACGTTGCGACCAGCAATCAAGATGTCGATCGAGCGACGAGGTCCAGCCATAAATCCTCATCGCACATTACACCTTTTCTGCCAGGAGACTTTCATCTATAGGTGTGGGTAGTATTGATGTAGCCACCATCCTCTCCAGGAGTTTCTGGCCGCCTCATTCCTCATCAAGGCTTTTCAGGCTTCAGTTCGAGCAGACAGGTGTCTTACCAGGCCACAAAACTACTGCTTGGCCTGCTGCAGAACGATGGTATCGTAGAATTCACTTTCGCACTCATCATTCTGATTTATCGAGCCCTCTGGAATCTCCCATGACAGTCGGGCGTGTTCGCATTCGCTATCATTCACTTCCGCTCTTCCTCAGGAGTGCTTCATATCACACTCTTCTCTTGTTTGCTCAGCGTGACTGGATGTACCCGACATCGCAATCCTTTTGCTGCAGGGGTCAGTTGGGACAAGTGACAGAGCAGCGTTTGTTTGCACATGTGCTATCCCATCCCAACGCACAAGATTCCATGACCAGTAACATTTCATGCTCCACTGTCAAATTTCGGCTTGACACTCGAACACTCGAACACTCGAATAGTATGTTTGTCAAATACATAGGATGTTCGCGGTGGTGGGCATATTCACACTCGAGTCAACCTGAAAAGCCGCGGCTCACGTCGCAAGACTATGCACACTCTCCACTTCTGTAACTTGCAAAAATCGCTTTCCAGGTACTGCTCAACTCTGTAACTTCCCTACTCCAAGTTGTGTCTGCCGCATCTCGGCGTTTCAGTTCCTGCGACCTCATTTTACCACCCATTTTCGTGTTTCACCCCATTTCTGCCTTAACTGAACCATTCGCAGCTCGAAAACTCGAGGACCCTGACAACGCTTTCTCTCCGCAACCACGCGGTTGCCCTTTGGTGTGGACGCCCAGGCGCTAGTGTGATTGTGCCTGACAGCTCAGGTACCACAACACGTAATAAGGCATTCGACATCACTTACATAACGGTTGCCCTCACCACCGACATCGAACAGTCCCTACCACTTTCTTTGGCTCACAGCTTCTCACTCGGCCAGTCCGACTCACCTTCCTTTCTCACTGCAGGGCAGTCTGTCATTCTTTACTTCACTTGCCGCCGTACCTCAGCTGCACCACCCCCGATCGCATACCTCGAATTTTCAAGCATCACAGACGCCTTACGTTAGCAAATAGCATTCCATAACATTCGCTTCATACTCACCATGAAGTCCATCGTTTTGGCGAGTGCGCTCGCTGCGGGAATCCTCGTGGGCACCGCCAATAGCCGGCCCCTCAGTGAGTAGTGACACCAAAACAAACAATGTCCAATGCTGACAATTGGTAGTCAACCAGCGCGCCCTTGTCACCGAGGTCGTGTTTGTCACTGAGACGATCGAGAATGTTGTTGTCTATGTTGACAAGAAGGGCGCGCCCTACCTGACAACCACCGAGGCCAAGACTACAAGCGCGCACAGCGTCGTAGTTTCCACGACTTCTGTAACCGCTCAGCCGACGACTGTGCCATCCCCAGCTCCGCAAGTTGCGTCATCTCCAGCCGCGCCTGTTCAACCCGTGGCATCAGCTTCGTCGGCCATGCCTTCATTCGAATTCGCCCCGTCTGTATCTGTCAACAAGAACAAAGCTCCAGCTGTTGCCTCTGCTCCACCATACGTAGCCCCGTCGCCAAGTGTTCACAAGGCCAAACCGACTACAACCACTCCGCCGCCATCGCCTACTGAGAAGCCTGCCTCGTCGCCTCCAGCACCTGCACCCCAGCAGTTTTCTTCGTCTCCCGCGCCTGCTCCTGAGCAGCCCGGCCCACCACCTCCCTCAGCAACGTCAGATGTACCCGCTAAGAAGGCGGATGACTCCGGTGTTCTCCCCATGGGCATCACGTACGACCCTTTCAAGGGGTCCGCCCAAACCTCTGATTGCAAATCGGAGGCGGAGTTTGCCAGTGACTTCGAGAAGATGAAAGATTACAAAGCTGTCCGTCTCTATGGTCAAGGCTGCAACCAGATTCCATGGGCCGTCAAGGCCGCTGTCAAGCAAAACCAGAAGCTCATGGCTGGTGTCTACATGTCCAACAAGGGTGGCGGGGAGGATCTTGGCCAGGTCATCCGGGCCTGGAAGAGCGCCATTGATCGCTATGGTAGCGGCAACTGGAACATTGTTGCACTCTTCTCCGTGGAGAATGAGCGTGTCAATGATCACGACATGACCGCATCTGATGTCGTTGACGCCATCAAGCGTGCTCGTGATCAACTCAGAGCTGCTGGCTACAACGGTCCGGTTGGCGCTGTCGAGACGGTTCCCGCGACTGTCGAAAACCCCTCTATATGCGATGCCTCAGATGTGGCCATGGTCAACTGCCACGCTTTCTTCGACTCCGATGTCATCGCCGAGAATGCTGGCAAATTTGTCAGATCTGAGATCGACCGTGTCAAGCAAGCTTGCAACAACAAGCGCGTGGTCGTCACAGAGTCCGGCTGGCCTCATCAAGGCGACCCGAACGGCAAGGCCTTTCCTAACCCCGAAAACCAGCGCTTGGCGCTCGAGTCCATCCGCGCTGAGTTCTCCAACGACATGTTCCTGCACAACGCTTTCGATGCCACCTGGAAGTCGGACTTTTCTGCATCGTTCAATGCCGAGCGCTACTGGGGTATTATCCAGTGAACGCCCATGGAGCATCTCGAGGATCACTCGAGTCTTCTCGTCTATCGAATAGCAGATGGTCTGCATATGACTTTCTTCATCACTCATCATGCACACCAGCAGCCAGGTCTGCTTTGGTCGTGCATTCAGCATTTCTGGTGTATCATGGATCATGTCGACATGGATCATGTAGTATAGATATCAGAATCTTAAATGAATGAATGCATGTTACAAATTATTCTCTTCAATCCCTGTGGTGTCCACCGCCATCTTAGCATAACTCACAGCTCGATCATATGACAAGCAAAATGAGCATGAAAGGTGTCCTGATAACCGTCAATTGTTTCCGTTATATGAGAGGGCGACGATTGCAATAGAATGCTTGCGGGCCTCGTGTCCGCAATCGGTCTCCCAGTCACACATGCTAAATCCACTACGAAGGAGCTCGTGTTTTTTTGTGTTGTAGGGGTCACGCTAATTCTGGTGGGGGCCTGCAACACAAAAAAAACGAGCTCCTTCGTATAGCTGTACTGATGCGGTTTGAGGCATGTTCAAGTTCACATGTTCTGATGTCAGAAGCCAAGTTTAGGCGACTGGTTGCCAGGTTTCGTGGATAACGGTGGGCCCTGTCTCGATACGGCAAGCATGGCGGGTGCGAGGCCCGGGACAAACGGCTACGTAGGATGATGGCATCAAACATACAGGCCTTGAAACAAAGAGAACCCGACCATGATATGTAGCATATACGCGCACTCTGTCGTTCTTCTCGAGAAAAAGAACACAAGCAAACAATCTTACCATCTCCCAAAATTCGCTCAACACAACATCCAAACTCGATCATCATGAACTCCAACTCTGGAAACGCAGCAGGAAACAAGGACTACGTTGACAAGGGTCTCGAGGGCGCCGAGAAGAAGTTCGGTGGCAGCGCGGGACAGAACACAGAGAAGAACCGCAACGTGAACGAGAAGATCGTAAGTCGAATCGATTGTGCTTAAGTGTCAGGGCTTGGTTACTAACGCTTTGACAGACCGACGCCGGCAGGAACATGTTCGAGAAGGCTACGGGCAAGGATGTGCCTGACAAAGTGTCGAACTAAATGGTTGGCGTGGGCTTGGTTAAGATCTAACGAATACCGCTGCTCATCCTCAACTTATTGTTACCTCAGTAAATGTTGAACCCATTTAAACACTACCCTCGTTAAAGTTGCCAGTGAAGCCGGTGATTCACTCCCTCCCACTCATCCTGTGAGGCTCCTCGGACCGTTACGATGACATAGCCGCCGTGACGTCATGGCATCCCCAACCGCCATCACAGAACTAAGCAGCCAAGTCACAAGCTCCCGCAAAGCCAAGTTTTGACGCCGAACTATCCGGCACCTGCATCACTCACGCGTAAACGTAAATATAGTTCCAGTGCGTAAGACGTCAAAGCGACAACGTGAACCATTGAGAGGCAGTCACTATACGATACCGGAAGGTGTGACATCCGTCTAATGAACGACTACTGCTAGCCACGCTCCGTCATCACTCTTACACACACAATATCATACCAAGACTTACCACTTCAAGTACTCGTCATATACTAAGCGACTCTATCGCCACCGAGGCTCGCGCGAACTTCACAGTCACACTGGAGACAATTCCGCGATCCTCGCCCGAGCATCACGTCACATTACTCGCGCACCCGCGCTGCACTACGCTGACAACCTCAACTCGGCGACCGTATAACTAGCACACTATCTCCACGATGCATTTTCACACCCCGCATCTCAAGAAGAGCGAGAAGCGCAAAGCGAGCATCACATCCGCCCACAGCGAAGACGCACCCGTCGAGAAGAAAGCAACAAAGCCGAAGAAAGTCAAGACTACAAAGCCACCGAAGCAGAAGCAACTCAAAGCACTCCGCCGAACACAAACTCCAGAAGATCCACACCCGCAACCTCCCACACCTACACTCTCGCGCTCCGCATCTCTAGACGCAGTAAACACCACTTCCCCACCACCACCTCCGCCCGACGACGCCATGCTCGCGAAATCGTACGTCCCCACCTGCACTACCTCCCCCTCAACCTGCCACCTCACTAACACAACCTCCAGCTCAACATCCCAATCCCAGCCCGAAAGCTCCACCCCACCTGGCCCGCGCCGCAGCTCACGCATCAGGAACTCTATGAGCGGGATATCGGAGACGTGGCACAAGGCGAGGCCGTATATTGAGCGCATTAATGGGACGATTATGCCGCTTGAGCATCAGGGTGTTGCGACGTATTATGCGAGGGATGGGGTGAAGATTTGAGGGGGATGGGATTGGGAGGGAGAGGTAGGAAGAGGGAGGAGGGAGGAAGACATGTGAGCGTTATACCCAGGTTTTGATTGAGCGAACGTATTAGTAGTAACGAGATTATGACTATGAACTTTTCATACTTCTTGCTTATGGGTAGGTGTAGTACGTGTCATACGTCGGGTGCGTGTATCAAGTTCAAACCAAGCCGCACAGGCATCCACACCCATGGACTTCATCATTAAATCTACATTATGTCTAACATCTCACCCAAGCAACCCCTACCCCGACAACTCCACCCTCCTCCTCAACAACGCCCGCGCCTCCGTCTCACTCAACAGCTCCAACCCCAACTCATCCAGCACACCCCTCGCAGTCTCATTATCCGCAAAAAGGCGCCTCTCCACCTCCCACAGCCCAAGATGCGCCACCCCATCCGCAGTGTCACCGCCGTCTTCCGCAGGCGCCTCGCCAGCGGCACCCTCACCTCCTTCCGTCATCTCTTTCCCCCCTTTAACAGGTAAGCCAACAAGTTGCGCACCCTCAAGACATCGCCTAAGCCCTGCTTCCGCAACGCCCGGGCCGACAGCTTTATCGACGACGCGACATACAGCGGCCAGATCAGCGTGCAGCTGCGCGGCGCCCTGCGTCGAGAAACGGTAGCGGGTAAGCACGTTGTCCCAAAGGGAAGCGGAGACGGCAGCCAGGACAATTCTAGTGATGCGGCGCAGGGGCGGGGCCGCCAGCGCGCGCGCCAGGAAAGATAGTGTGGTGCTTAGATGCGCGACAAGTGGGTCGATTTCGGCTGTGGGGGAGATGTTTGTGGTGGCGGAGGCTGAGGAGGAGCCGCTGAGCGTGGCCCACGGGTTGCTGTTGGAAAAGTAAGCATGGTTACACGGATTGATGGAAACGCTGGCAATTCCGATTTGGGAGACGTACATGTGTCGATACGGCCGCAACGCCTCGCGGACATTGCTGCTCAGCGTGTCTGCGATGATTTTCTCGCTGCGGTCGCGGAGGCGCGCGTACCACGATGCAGTTTCGTCGAAGAGAGCGCCGCCGTCTGTGTCTCCTCCTACTGTTTTTGATGTGCGTTCAGCGACGTCGGCAACGGTCTTGCCGCCGATGTTACTGCTGCCCTCCTGGCGAGCACGATCTTGCAGGCCCTCCCAGATGTCCAAAAAGAACTGCAGCAGCATTAGCCGATGTCACACGGGATCTGCCGCCACGGCATGCAGTGTAAGCGTACCAAATCGTCGCTCCAGTCCCGCATTGCCTTTTCGAGATAGTCTGCGCTTCCGTACGTCTTGCAGAGGCGCTCAAGTCCTTCGATGCCGAGCAGCCGCTCCTGTTCCTCCTTAGTCACGCCGCCCATTGCGCGACCCAACGCTGTGGTCATGGTCAGATATGCCTCTAGATTGGACAGCAGCTTCTCGTGGTATTTGTCGAAAATGGCAATTTGGATGTCGATCAAAAAGGTCAGCTTCTGGCTGAAGGAGGTTAGGGGTCTGTATCGATCTGCAATATCGTTTAGCGATTGAAGTCGGTTTGAAGATAGCCAAGCGAACCTGTGATGGTCTCAAGAAGATCGTTGACGCGGATCGCTCCTTTCGTGGGTTTAGTTGCTTTCGGATCAACGCTCTCGTAGTCTAGATCGCCAAAGTCGGGAGCCTCGACAATGCTCTGGTAGCGCGACATCGCAACTGTGTGCAGGTTAGCTTCCGACAATCGTACGTTGTCAGATGATGGGAAGGTCGCCTACAGTCTTTTTCAACTTGCAGCCAGCGCCCGAACCAATCGCCTTGGACGAGAAATTCCCAAGACAGCCCTTTCCAGCCGTCGACTCCGTAGCCACCATCGTAGCCCCAGTTGTCCCTAATGGTGCTGTCGAAGCTCATCATTTCGTGCATGAGGTGGCTAAGTAGCTGGGGTTGGCTGGCGACCTTGGGTAGCAATGTACCAATCTTGGTTCGCAGCATTGGCAGCAGGGCGGTGATGAAGGCGGCCATGGCATCGATGTAGACAGGGTTAAGCGCAAGATCGGTGCCCCGGAAGTGTTTGAGGAGCACAGGCTGCACATGATCGCCGACGAAAACACTGTAGTCGTTCAAAAGCGTGGTAATGTGGGAGAGAAAATACTCGGGCCTATCAATGCGGTTGGTGGGCTTGTCGCCTTCGAAGTGGTAGCGGAAGCGCATCTCCAACGGTTGCACGAGCACCTCGAACGGGAACAGCACTGGCGGGAGCTTGACCCTGTCGCCCGGCCCGCTGGCGTAGTTCATGCCCTCCAGCTCGGGCATCTGCAGGTCGAGCAGCTTGACCACTGCCGTCTCCCATTCCTCCCGCAGCTGGGGCGGTATGTTTGCTTTGGGCGTGGGCCAGTGGATCTTCGTGAGGACCCGTTCGAGGTCGGACGAGAAGGCATCGAGGATGTTTGTGCGCAGGGCTTTGGTGATGGTGTCGACGTGGTGGAGCAGGTGGGGAGCGGCGCCTTCGGCATCGTCCTGCAGGCTGTTCAGGCGGGTGTGGAGGGCGCGCAGCTGCTTGTATGGCTGGAGGGCGGCCTCGCTCGACGTATGGAGCTGCGTCTGAGCTTGTTTGCTGCTCCCGCATCAGCTTAGGGCAGATTAGGCGTGCACGAGCTGTCCTACCTCAGGGAGTCCACCTCACCCAGCAGTTGCAGGTATCCGCTGGCGACATCGAGCTTGTGCAGCTGGCTGAGCGACGCCTCGAAGCGCGGGACTGCGTCGTCGGACGTCTCGCTGGCGGTGATGACCAGCAGGCGGCGGTCGATGTCGGCCTGCTGGCGATGGAATGTCTCACCCTTGGCCTGCAGATCTGTGCGGTGGGCGTGGGAGTGCTGCTTCGCGTGGTCGACGTCTTTCTGCGCCGCGTCGACCTGCTGCTTCAGGAGGCCCTGCTGCTCGGCGATGCGGGCGAGCAGCGCGTCCAGGTTGCCCGTGTCCAGGTCGGCAAGCGTCTGCAGCTTGTCGTCGAGGAAGGCAGACACTCGGTCGGTCTCCTCCACGTCGTGCGCCATGGCGGGCTCTCGTGACTGCGCGGTGCTGGGCGGCCAAGGTGAAGTATGACGGCAATGACGGTAGTGCGGGCGGCCACGCGAGATGGTGGCGGCTCGATCTCAAGATTGCAGCATGGGCCCATCTGCGGGCGAGGCGCCGTTGTCCACATCGCATCGTATGATTCTGCCTGGGTTGGAAAACAGCTATTGATGGCTAATGCAAGCCCAGTCGCACACCTGCTGAAAGTCTCTACTCCCTTGCCGCCCTTGCCTGCCCGTATATAATCTGCTATTCCGCGGTGCCGCACTCTGCTGCTGCACGATCGCCGTGCGAGATCCATCTCTTCCCCGCGGCCTTAGCCGAGCGCGACCATCGAACTTTTTGGTTTCCCACCCGCCGCCCCAGCGTCACCACCCGCCAGCATGCCCAAGGAGAACAGGAAGCGCGGCCGCCGCGAGGACCAGAAGAAGCGCAAGCGCGACGCCGACGAGGGCGAGTCCACCACCAAGCGCGCAAAAAAAGACGAGGTCGAGTCCGTCGAAGTCGGCGAGGCCTTCCAAAATGCCCACGATGAGGCCGTCGACGTCACCCGCCCCGGCGAGATCACCTTCTACGGACTGCTCGACGAGGACGAGCAGGAGTACTTCAAGCGTGCAGACGAGATGCTCGAGCTGAACCAGTTCGAGGACGCAGACGCGCGCAAGCTATTTCTCGAGAGCGTCTACAAGGAAGCAGACGGCAAAGAACTGAAGATTGCGAACAGCCAGTCGTGCTCGCGCCTGCTGGAGCGCCTGATTCTCCTCTCCTCGCCAGCACAGCTGAAGAACCTGTTCCAGAAGTTCAACGGACAGTATGCCACCCATCGCTCCTTCCCTTTTGCATGTGCTGACCAGTCGCAGCTTCCTCAACCTCGTCCAGCACCGCTTCGCCTCCCACTGCTGCGAAGCCCTCTTCATCCACGCCGCACCCGTCGTCACCCTCGAGCTCGCCGAACCTCAATCCCTGAACACACCGCCGTCGTCTGACCCCGATGCGGTCGTCGTGTCAATGGAGAGCCTGTTCATCTACACCCTCGCCGAGCTAGAGGAACACCTGGGCTTCTTGATGACCGACCGCTTCGCCTCGCACGTGATACGAGTACTGCTAGTGGTGTTGTCCGGTGCACCGCTGGAGAAGGAAAGCAAGAACAAGTCAGTGCTGCAAAGCAAGCGGAAGGAAAAGGTCGGCATCTCTGGAACAGAAAAGACGCAGGACTGGGTGCTCGAGAAGAGACCGGTGCCGCAGTCGTTCCTAGAGGCCCTGGAGAAGATGATCACCCTCAGCGCCTCGACCTCCGACTCGCAGAATCTTCGCTTACTCGCAACACATCCGCTTGGCAACCCTACACTACAACTGCTTCTCAAGCTAGAGCTCGCGCATTTCGGCAAGTCACGAGCGAAAGACGAAAACTCAATCATCCACAAGCTGCTGCCAGACGATCCCATCGCCGAAGGCACAGAGAGCGCTGCTTTCATCAACGGCCTCGTATACGACCCCATTGGCTCCCGACTCCTGGAAACAATCATAGAAAGCGCACCCGGCAAGCTGTTCAAGTCCATCTACGCAGAGTTCTTCAAGGAGCGCATGGGCAGCTTGGCGCGGAATGAAATTGCCGGCTACGTAGCTGGCAAGATTCTCGAAAGACTCGGCAAAGACGATCTGGAAGAAGCGATGCGCCAGATCGTGGACCAGATACCTAGCCTGGTGGAGCGGAATCGAACGGCCATCATCAAAACCCTGGTGGAGCGTTGCACAGCCCGAGAGGTTGACACATCCCCGATCAAGGCGCAAATCGAGGCAGCATACAGTGGTGCCAACGGTTTTGAGGTGACGCGGATGCTCAAGCTGAGCGAGGATGGAAAACAGAATGGCAAACACGACCACTCACCAGAGAAAGTGCATGCCTCACTGCTCGCCCAAACCATGATGGCTGTTGATGGGGCCTTGGGCGATCTCGTTTTCGACTCGCTCGTCAAGCTCTCTCCTGAGCTCTCAGTGCAGCTCGCTCGCGACCCTGCAGCTTCACGAACACTCCAAGCAGCATTGACCGCACAACATGCGTCGGTCATCTTCCGAAGGAAAATGATCCAGCAGTACTACGGACATATTGGCGAGCTCGCCCTTGATCCATCTGCTTCGCGCGTTATCGACGCTATCTGGGAAGGCACACATGGGCTGGCGTTCATCCGAGAACGCATCGCAGAGGAACTTGCCGAGAACGAAAACTCGCTGAGGGAGTCGTTCGTAGGTCGCGCAGTCTGGCGCAACTGGCGAATGGACCTCTACAAGCGAAAGAGAGGCGATTGGGTCAAGCAGTCAAGATGGACCGCCGGCAACGACGGGTTCCAATCCTTTCCCGAAAGCAATGGCGAGTCATCTGCTACACCTCCACACGGCCAGCAACACAACCACAGTCATAAGGGTGGGAGGAAATTGAGTGCGATCGAGCTTGCACGACAAAAGCATGCCACAAAAGCAGCAGAGTCAAAGAAAAGAGAAGCCCAAGCAGACAAGAATGTCAAGAAAGAGAGGAAAGAACATATGAGAAGCAGCAAAGGCAAAGAAAAAGCATCGGTCGTAGCGCAATAGTGGGCACTTATTGCATGTAGGATTCTCGTATATGTGGCATGGCAAACGGCGTTATCTGTACCCTGCATGTCTTGCGAGGTTTTGCGTTTCTTTCAATTCGTCGATTTAGATCCCTCTTGCGGCAGTCCATACGCGGTGTCAGGCCTGGTCAAAAAATAATGACTCAATACATCGGCGTTAGCGCCGACGTTTACCGAACTTATGCTGAGCACGGTATCCGTGATTTCTTTTATCATTATCTCTTTCTCTAGTTCTTTACAGTTGGAAAAAAATCCCTTAGTGTTACACAGCAAGCATGTCTACAATCAACGGAAATGGTGTGGCTGCAGAGGTGGAAGTACCCCTCAATCGCGCAGACGAAGTCAAAGACGTAAGCCCACTTTTTCCGTATTCGAATCGGCGTTTTCCCGACGTTCCGACTCCCATCCTATCGCGAGAGGGAAGCCTTGTTTTGAAACTTGTGTGTTTTCATCGTCCAGTCTTCAAAATAACATCCTAACATCTTACGTCCAATTAACAATCCACTCAGCTCCTCACATCCCTCCAAGACCTGATCATCCCCTTCATCGCGTCTGCCGACGAAGACGCCAAAACCAAACACACAGGTCATAGCCTGCAGATTCCAGGCGGCGGGCCCAGGACCACGCTTGTTGAGCACCATCCACCTAAGAAACTTGAAAGTATTCTATCAAAAGAATTGGAGATCAATGAAGGTGCGGGTGGTAAAGATGGATTGATGGGTGTTGTGGAGAGTGTGCTGAAGTACAGTGTGAATACTTGGGACCAGGGATTCCTAGATAAGTTGTATGCCAGTACAAATGCTGTGAGTATGATATTTGTGGAAGATGATGAGATGAAGCTGATTTGATGTGTAGGTTGGACTTGTGAGCGAATTACTCCTCGCAACTCTGAACACAAACGTACGTCTTCTTATTCTACCATCCCAAATATATCACCTCCTACTAACACCATCCCCAAGGCCCACGTCTACCAAGTCTCCCCTGCCCTAACCCTCATCGAAAAACACACAACAAAATACCTCGCCTCCCTCTTCAACCTCCCCGCCTCTACATGCGGCGGCATATCCCAACCCGGCGGCTCCGCCTCCAACGCCACCGCCATCGTCGTCGCCCGAAACACCCTGTACCCCGAGACCAAAACCGACGGCAACGGCGCCCACAGATTCACAATCTTCACCAGCGCTCACGGGCACTACAGCGTCGAAAAGGCTGCGAATCTCTACGGCCTCGGGTCGAAAAATGTTATCTCTGTTCCAGTGGATGATAGCGGCAGAATGATACCTGAAGAGTTTGAACGTTTGGTGAAGGAAAGTCAAGATCGTGGCGAGACGCCATTCTTCTTAAATGCTACGGCTGGAACAACAGTCCACGGCTCTTTCGACCCTTTCACAGCCCTAAGCAGCATCTGCCGCGCACACAACATCTGGCTGCACATCGACGGCAGCTGGGGCGGGCCCGTCATTTTCTCCCCGCAACATGCCGCCTCGCGCCTCGCCGGCGCACACCTCGCAAACAGCATCACCATCAACCCGCACAAAATGCTCGGCGTGCCCATGACATGTTCCTTCCTCCTCGGCGCAGACATGAACGCTTTCTACCGCGCACTCACGCTGCCGGCAGGATATCTCTTCCACAACGCGCCCGGCGCCGCGGTAGACGATATCTACGACCTCGCAGACCTAACCCCCCAATGCGGACGGCGCGCCGACGCCCTGAAATTCTTCCTCGCGCTGAGGTACTACGGCTCCACGCATTTCAGCCAGCTCGTTGCGCGCGGCTTCGATAACGCTGAGTACCTTCTCGCGAAACTCAAAGACGCGGGCGATTTCGTCACATTGAGTCCCGAACCGCTGCCGTGTCTGCAGGTGTGTTTTTACTACGCCAAGGGTGGGGAGTTGGGTGCGGATAGCCAGGCGAATAGTAAACAGACGGAACAAATAGCGAAGAAGCTGATTAGCAGGGGCTTCATGGTTGATTATGCGCCGGGGGAGAAGGGGAAGTTTTTCCGGGTTGTGGTTAGTGGGAATACGCGCAAGGGGACGTTGGATGGGTTAGTTAAGGCGTTAGGGGAGGGGGCGGGGGAGTTGGGGTATTAGAGGATGTGGGTGTGAGGACTGGAGGGGGGTTGTGATTGAGATGCTTTGACTATATCAGGTGAGGCGGAGGGTTTGGACGCACCTGGAGACTCCCCATGGCTGGGCTTCACCTTCCCCCTCTCAACCAGATAAGTTACCACACCCGCAAATCTCAAAGCCACACAATCACCTCCCTCCAAACTCACATGCCCGTCTCCCACATAGCTCGTACCACCTAACTCATTACATCACCTCCGCTTACCCATGTCTGTGCAACACCAAACAACCTGCCAGGAACATGTGCGGAGGTTACTTCTTTCCCACCCCCATGCCCACCAGCACCCGTCACGCATCGGGGAAGCGCTCCAACCACGCCATCTCCAAATTCAACAGCTGCCGTGCTACATATCGAGCCCGCACGCTGTGCAACCGTAGGTAGCACGAAGGCGCGGGGAACACGCGGAAGCAGATGTTATCCTAGACACCTGCACGGTGGAGGAAATTGGTTTCTAAATACTCATCAGTAAGAGAGCATGTTGTGTTCAACAATCAATTTGTTTGCGGTGATGGCGTCCATCGTAGGGAAGAGATATGTCGAACCCTAGCGCTCGAAATGTGGAAACGACAAAACAGTCTAGTACGGCAAGGTCGCTGATGCTGTGTCGTGCTTGACGGTTTATTGTTTGACAAGTTGGACATGACAGCTGCGTGGGAGGTATGGAAGTGGTGCTACGGGTTATACGACATGACGGGGCTGGAGATGGAGGTTCCGAGGGTGCAGCTTAAGCACGTAAGGAGAGTGCGTGGAGATTTTTGTGAGGTGCGGCTGCAGGTATGAGTCAAGTAGAGGTGTATTTGAAGTGCGATAGTACATGGCTAGACTAAACTAATGGCTGGAAAATGTGACCTGTGTTGTGGAAAGCGTGAAGTTTGGCACCGTCCATATTTCGATAGCTTGTCTGTACAAACTACGAAATTGTTCTCGTCTAGTCCAGGGGCACTCAGTCAGCCTCCAACTCTCGGACATTCTTCCGTCCTATTGAATGGCGGCCGGTGTGTAGCGTCGGCATGTATTTTCACGCCCCATCGCTCAAGAGAGCAATGTCGAGTATGGCAAGGTAAGTGACATCTCGAGATGCGGGCAGCGCACGGACGCTGTCAAAACATGTCCACGCGATGCCATGCGTCTCCACTCGAGCACAAACGTGCGATTCGGTGCGGTCGATCTATCGGCGCCGAGGACGTGCGTGCGATGCGACGATGCGATGCCGAGTCCCTTTCGCAAACTCGAAAGCAACAGACAGACCTCGAGTCTTCAGCGATTTACCCGCGAGAAGTTGTTAGTCCTAAATCCAAGTCAGCAAGCAAGCAAATCAGTCACCTCTGAATAAGCCCCGCTCGTCACCCAAGCCCGCCAGCAGCCACACCCTACCCTATTTCCGTCCTAGCCAACGTTTCAGCCATCGCACCTCGTGGTCCCGCGTGGCGCCCGCACGCACGCACCGATCCAACCCCCGTTCCTCCCCATGCGCAAGTGCCCAACGCTTTTCTCCCTCGCCCTCACATCGACAAAACACACCCCGTGCGACGAACAACCCCCCATTTCCCGCGGTCCCGTTTTTCCCTACTGACGACCGATCAGCATGCGTTTAGTTTCAGGCCAGACGTTACGCAACGCGGCGCGCTAGCAGCTTTGTTCTGGAACGCTTTTGGAAGCTCGGCATGAGTTTGGCGACGCGTGCGATGGCTTTGGATGGGTTTCAACAACGCGGCGGTAATGCGATGGGCGTCAATGCGAGAGGAGCGGTGGTTGCGCCTGGTGGGAAGGGGATTCAGAAAAAGAGACCGAAGTTGGCGGAGAGGTTTCAGAGCAGGTTGGTTGCGTCGTTTGGGGTGATGAGGAGGAGGGATGCTGGGGCTGGGATGGCGAAGTCTTCGAGGTATGTTGGGATGTGCTTTTGCGGAGAGTTGGTGCTTTGGGCTAATTCTGATGCAGTCCGTTTCTGGATGCGCTGTTTCGGCTGCCGAATGAGCTGCATTTGCACATTTTGCGAGAGTTGTGTGTCGCGGACGTTTTGTCGTTGCGGAGAACTTCGCGTGTGTTGAACGACTTGATCACGGGTAATGCGCCTGCGCTTGTCCGACATTGGGTCAGGTGTCGCTTGGGCGATTTGCACCTCCGACTGTATCCTACACCAACGGCTAATGCAGCAGACTTTCCCTTCCTGCTTGCAATGCGGCGGCGGCATATAGCCTCCATCAGGCTCACTCGCCATCTAGCCGACTTTCTGGCTGGCGATCCGCTAGAACACCAATGTCCCAGACAAAAGCAGTTATGGACATCCGTGTACGAACGAATGATGCCGCTCGTGTTTGGAGTTGGCTTCTTCCTAGATGAGCATCGCCGACTACTCCTGGAAAGGGATCTTGGACGTATTCGACCACGGACTAACATCGGCTATAATGTGTGTTCCACGAACGGTATCACAGACCAGGAGATGAAGATAATGAAGAAGCTGGACCCACCGCTGCGACTGCAGTACTTTTACATGTACTGCTTCGTTGTGCAGGTTCTAATGCGGAAGCTGCGACCATCAAGTCGCACTGGTCCGGTAGAAAAGTTCCTTCGAGGATGGCTGAGCCAGCCAGCTTGCCCTGAGGATATTGCTTTTTTCATTGTGCTAGGCGGTATTGGCCAGATTGCCAAACTGCTGGCTCGTCCCACGTACAGCGAACGGCGTCGCTATCTACATGCGTTCCGCACGCACATGTCACCACATACGAGTAAGTGCTGGCGAAGACACTGGAGAGACATTGGCGTCGTCTCTCCGGCCCTGCTCGACGACCTTCCATGTACAAAAATTGGTATAACGAAGCTCGACCAGATCTGGCGGCCCCTGATCGCACAAATGATGCGTCCGGAGAGCCGGGAGTTTACTGAGCAACAGAAGACGAGATACGAAGAGTTGGCGGTATCGAACAAGTTCGTCAACGAGATAATGGGCTATGATATCCTCCAGGGACGACCTGCGGACGGAGGCGATTCCGACGACGAGAATGAAAACGAGCGTATGTAGACGAATACAGACTTGAAGGCAGCGGCTCTCGCGGAAGTTGTCTCCCAGACTCTGCTGGCCTGGCCAGCTTTTCTTGTTGTTGAGGCTTGTACTTGCCTTTTCCACTCAACGTCTGAGTTCACTGCGACTATTTCTGTACATTACGTACTTGGACTCATCGCGTCGCGCGCCACGATTTTTAGTAACTCGTAGTCGCCAGTCAAACGGCAACTACCGACCCTGCGCATTGCATGCGACCAGTTTTTGTTCGCGTTTAGAAGCTTAGCAGGGGTGAGGACAATCACATGGATGTAAATTTCTCCACTCAAGCCTCGGGCTTAGTGCTTGTTTTTCCAGAAAGTAGGTCTGAATCCTGAGGCGGGAATATTCTATTGGCAGAATACTGATTGCTCGCATCGTGTTCCCCAGATTTTCCGCATTCTTCCGGTGACCGGGTATGTAGCCGATCACAAGCCAGATGTTGAGCGCAGCAGGCTTGGAAGGCTTCTGAAAGCCGAGGACCCTGCAGTGGTTGTAAACGACACTACTTTTTGGCGGTCGTCGTGTGCTGAGGTCCACTTCGTATATTGGGTGCCATGCTTCCAGAAATATGTGGAGTGTTTCTAGAGTACGTCGGCCGACCCGGTGCGAGGCCGGAGCGCACGACTGGCCAATGGGTTATTCAGCGGGGATGACCGCGCAACACGCTGTTCCTGATTCGAGGCTGTAGATACTCCACGTCGGACACTCCACATCGATCCATCTTTGCGCAGAAGGATTGACGCTTGCAAGACGTGCAGATGCAGGAGAAGATTTTGAATGAGGCATGACAGGTGGGTTCAGCCGAAACACAGGCTCGCGGATCACGGGTGCATGCACGGAAGTGAAAGGGAAAGATTGTGATGAGGCTTCCGTGGCCAAAGAGGAATGACGTTGCAGAGTTGTAGTGTTCCAAGGCAAGATTGTCGGATCGCTGTGGTTGTGTTTGAGGTGGCCGCAAGCCTGTGTCCGCATCGGGACTGCCCGTATTGGAAGCGGCATCGCGAGGCGTCGATGGATCGAGGCTTTGGTGCGTCATTGGCTGCGTATGCGGTAGCGGTAGTATGGATGCAACTCAGGCGAGGTCGCACTGCACCTGAAGCGGCGTGCCGGGATGCGTCTACGTGATCGTGTGCCTCTGCATCAGCGGTGGCACAGGGGAGCAGATTCACAGTCGCGCCGTGTGTTCGAGTAGACGTGCATGGCGGCCGTATCACCGAGAGTGCATCCTCCCACATGTCAAGTGTCGGTGCTGCGGTGCGACTGTGGGCTGCGGCCCAATGAGGGTGCGGGCGATTCTAGCGGTCAAGAACGGCAGCCGTGCCATGCATGCACAGGCCGGCTCTTCCATGATGCTCGACGCCCCAGCGCCCCCGTTACTGTGACCAGCAACGGTATGGGCAGCTAAATCCCGCCGGGCCCTCGGCGCCGTGGCCATCGACTCTGCTGCAGTCCAGCGGTCGGTCGAGGTGCAGTTCTAGCGCGGCCTGTCAGCGAGAAGGCGGTATATCCCTTTGAGCCACCCCAACATTTGCGAGCACCCCCAAGCGTTCCCCATCCGAGTGCCACCCACCGCCGACAGCAACACCACACGCCGTCGCCACCCCTCTGAGACGTCGACACCGGTGCCTGGCAACCCCATCTCCCACTCACCACTCACAGCGTCACCCGCCGCACACCACCAGGTACGGCGCGAACGGCACGCGGCAGCTACTCCCCTCTGAGCGCCCACGGTCAGCTGAGCCCCGGACACGACCCACCCTCACGCACACTGGCAGCATCATGAGGCCGTAGAGATAAGATAGCAGCGCAACATGGACTTTACGGTAGGTACCCGCGCGCTTAGCCACACACGCGGCGCATGGCATGGCACGGCATGGCTGACCAGCGCCCCAGATCTCGCTCGCACACTTCTGCGAGGTCCACGGTCCCACGTCCATCATATGCACCCAAGCCTCCACCTCGCCGTGCGGCTCCTGCAACCCGTGCGTCACGCCGCCCTCGGAAGACCCGCACTCGGCCTTCTCCTGCGTCGGCCTTTACGACCAGCCCACGACCCTGCGCCTGGCCACACGACTGCCCAAGTTCGCCTCGCCCTTCGAGTCGCCCCCCACGAGCCCGCGCTCGCCCACGCAGACACACAACCCCTACTTTCCGAGCTACCCGTCGTCCGACAGCAGCTTTGGCGGGCGGCGGCCGAGCACCACGCTCGACTCGGACCCGGATGTCTGCGACAACTGCCAGATGACGGTGCCCAAGAAGTACAGCCAGAAGCTGCCCAGCGGCGCGCCGGGCAGCCCCTCCAAGGACGGCCGAGGAAGGAACGGCAGCCCGGTCCTACGCAGCTCCCAGAACTACCCAGTGCGCCGCCCGCTGTCCCGGGACGATGCCAGTAGCACCGACTCGTCCGACATGTCGGACACGGAGCAGTCCAAATCTTATGAGAGCGCTGACTCAGTACCGCCGTCACCGATGTTTGCCTCCCGGGGTATGCATACTCACACACTCAACTACATCTCCACCAGCCAGCCGCAGCAGCCTGCGACATATTCCCTCTTGCGGCGCACGTGCATCCGCACCCTGTCCACCGAGGTACTGCCGCTGAGCAAGCCGTCTGGGCCCATCATGTTCGGCGACTCGGTCGCTGGCTACACAATAGCATACGTCTTCCGCCTGCAGGATCCACGGTCTCGCGGCGCAAAGCGGACGTATGCCTTGATCGCAATGGCTGGGCGTGATTGCCGGCGTGCCACCAAAGCCATGGTTAAGATAACCGAAGTATTCGAAGGGATCGCCAACCGCATCGTTGCGCTAGCCGAACGCGTTCTCGAGCGCGAAAGCGCTGCCTTCCACAGCTCGTCACGGCCGACCACCGCCATCCCTACTACTCCTCCATTTGGCACGTCGGCGTCGTCGATGCCGCCGCTGCTCACATCGCCGCGCCAGGAACGCTTCTTCTCTTCCACGGCCAGCTCTCCTACGCGCAACATCACCCCCGTATCCTCGTTCCTGACGGCCAAGAAGGTCGATCCCGACGGCTTTCCCCGTGTGTCCCGCGACGTGATGAAAGCGAAGAGCCTGATCGAGATTGTCGGTCAAGAGAGCTTCTTCGTCGAACTGCACACCATCTTCTGCGGCCTCCTGCACTCACTCATCAAGCAGTACGGCTAGCCCATCCTCATACGTTTTCTTTCTTGTTGTACTTTGATAGCCTCATTATTGTCTGCGTTATAGCGTTTCCTTCTCTTGCAAGCCACATGCGTTCCAAGCACCGGCGTTAGGGCGGAGTCTCCTTCTCTTCTGATGGTCCTTCTTGTTCCTGGTCCCCAGGCAGCTTGATACCCCAACCCCTTTTCGAGATACCCTTTGTATTGTTCCCTTGTTGGAAGTCGAGGTATACACTTAGATTGGCGGGCTGTGATGCGGATGCGGATTTCTCATGTCTAATGAGCACGAGAGGAAGGGTGCATGGTACGAGGTAAACGGTCGATGATGGCCTAGCAACTGGACCTCGATGGCGTGACGATTGCGTGGTATGAGGTGACTGCCTCCTAGTTAGGCTGTTGGTAGTGGATTCAATGTATACCACACTGTTTAAGCTCGAGGGTCTAGCATGTGATGCATGCTGTTCAGCGTGGTGCTCAATCTTGCTCAATATCGCTCCAGTACAGTAACTTCCACCATCATGGTGCAGAGAAGCATTTAACTAAACCCGAGAATAGAGAACGTTGATACAAAGTCAAGAGGCCACCTCGAAAGGCTGCACTCTCGACAGCAGCAAATTTTCCCTCGCACAAGGCAACTGCGTTTTCCTTCGCAAGCACAGACGTAGCAAACGTGGATATATGCAAGTGCACCACATGCAGTTTAGCGTGGGGATGATATGCAAACCCACGTGGCGGGACGCCCTTTTGAACATTATTTTGCCTTTTTGGTGCCTCAGGCAAACAAATCATCAAAACCCACGAATACCATTATCACGAACGCCAATACCGCGGGGTACATATTTCCCGGCGCGTATCAAGCTTTTGTCCGTCCGGTATCGGTCCCAAATTTCACCATTGAACGGCACGGCTCGCGCTACTTTTTCCGCAGCTGCGGAAGTATGGGGCTGATGCGGCAAGATGCACGCTTGGGTGTAGTGTGGGGATCTGCGTTTAAGAACGTTAGAATGAGCGTCATATGGGGTCGATGACACGCGGATGTTGATGGTTGGGGTGTGGGGTGTGATGTCATTTGTGGTGTCGGGCGTTGGAATGTCGAGTTTGTAGAAGTAGATTTCCACGATTCTTTTGCTTGCAGAGTCTACGTAATATCCACTACAATCTTTCCCCTTACTCTGCCTTCGATCATGTACCCTTTCACTTTCTCCCATGCTTGATTCGATCCCTCTTCGCTCAAGATGCCTTTTACGACGTCTTGCACTATAACCTTGAATTTCCCTTCATCTGCCATCGTGGCAACTTGCTCTAGCAGTTCGCTCCTCTGGTACAGGATGACGTTTGCGTAGCGTGGGCCGAAGATGTAGCCTCGTATATGTCGCAGGACTTGCGATGGGTGAGTTAAGTATGTTGCTGGACCGCCCATGGCGATGCGACTTGTCTTGTCGCCGACGATGGTGATGTATGCGCCGTATGTGTGTAGGAGTTCGGTCTGGAGTGGGGTTAGTAAGGCAGGTATTGTATTGGTTGTAACGAGCGTACCCAGTAATTAAACATCTCCGTCCCACCCACACAGTCAATGTAAAGATCAAACTTCTTTCCCTCTTTTCTCCCATCCAACAACGTCTTCGCAGCATCCTGCGTCGAATAATCAATCACTTCGTCCGCGCCCAAATCCTTCACGAACTCCGCGTTGCGTCCCGAGCAAATCCCAACGACATGGCAATTGTACAGCTTTTTGGCAAGTTGGACGCACCATATTCCCACGCCACCACTCGCGCCCGACACAATGACCCGTCGCTTCGCATTCGGGCTCTGAGATTCGGTAGGCAGCCAATCCAGACAGGCAAAAGCAGTGAGCACAACGAGAGGTACAGCGGCCGCTTCCTGGTAGCTCAAAGATTTTGGTTTCTTCGCAATGGGTTCACCGGGCTTGACACATAGATACTGGGTGAACGTTCCCTCCCCAGTAGGGCGACTGCACAAGCCGTATACCTCGTCACCAACGTTCCATTTACCACTCTTCTCGAGTTCATCACCGATTGCAACAACTTCGCCCGAGTAATCGTGACCTAGGCCTTTCTCTTTCTTGCCCGCGAGCCAGCCGATTACGGGATTGCCCCAGAGTTGGATGTCGACGGGGTTGATGGCTGCAGCGTGGATCTTAACGAGTATGTCATTTGGTCCTGTTTTTGGTAGTGGGTCGTGTTTAAGGTGGGGTTGTGTGGAAGGTTGGGTGTATGTTAGGGAGGTGTTGGATTCCGGGAGTGTAGGTGGCGCCATTATGGATGGTTAGAAAGATCTTGAAATCACTGAGTTTCGAATGCGATGTGAACTTACGACAGCACCGCGAGAGTGCCTTCATACTTATGTAAAAGCGAGGCTGCAGCATCTTTGTGGATATTTTGGCCGAGAAATGCGCTGTTGACTGCCGATGACGTCGAATGCTTCATCCTTAGCGTTGACGGCCCATAAGAAATGCGGGGCTCGAGAAGCATCCGAGGTTTTTCCTTTCGTTTACTCGAATTAATGATACGCTTGGAGAGGATGCTCATCCGTTGTCAACATGGTGGCTGCAAATTATTAAAGCACCATGTCAATCGCTGGAATGAAAGCTGACAACAAGCGAAGTGTGACGTAGGAACAGAAAGAACGCTTTAGCTCGAATACGACGTAGCGTAGGCTTTGCCCCCTCGATTTTATGGAGAAGTAAACACTGACAAATGAGTTCTTCAAAATATGAAAATATGAAATAGCGATGGCAGTACCTGAGAGTGACCGCGACAGAGGTAAATGAGGCTACCTAGGCATGTTAAGGATGTGATGCGCGAGATGGCCTCAAAGTCATGCAAGAGCTCAAGGGCCGAGCGAACAGTGACTTCGCGTCACCTCAAGCTCCGAGATTGAATTTCCTTGAAAGCGATGTGGGCGAGATAAGAGCTGCAACGAGTTGTTGCTACCTACCAAGGTTGACTTCGAAGAGGTTAGCAGAAGGCCCGTGCCCATTAGCACCAGCATCTCGAAGACAACGCATCATATCTTCTCCTCTCTTTCAATCTATTGGCATATGCTCGCACAACTTATAAAGTCATATCCGTTTCTAAGCACTTCAGAATAATCCTTCTCGTAGGACCCAAATAAAAGGCGCCGATGTGGTGTTGTGCAAGACGATGGAGAATGGTTGCTTCCAAGGTCGTTGTCGATCTTCTCGGGCTTAAACGTCTCTTGGCTAGATTCGATGCTACGAAACCCCTTGCGATGGCGACTTCAGTGCGGCACAGCAGCTTATGATGATGGGGCGCCTTGAACTGAATCGACTGCAACGCAGTAGCCCCATCCTCTCACACACTCGAGAATTGCCCACGGTAGCAGGTCACCTGCGCACCCGGACACTTACCATCCGCCATCTCCATAAGTATGGCCGATTTGTTGTTCGATGAGTACCTGCGCCTTTTCAGCTGTATAGTTCTTACCTCAAGCACGATATGGGGAAGCTGGTGGTTGTGGAGGTTCATTTTCTCACCAGCATTAAACCCGAGTCGCCCACGACAGTATCCATACTTGGTTCCTCGTACGATCCGTGTTCTTGGAGCAAATGTGAGTCGCACTTACTAACAATCGTAGTCTTCGGTCATGTTAAAGGCATGTTGATGAATGCCAGCGATGTATTCACAAGAGGAAGGTAAGTTTGCAACGAAGGTCGTTTTAAGAGAAAGCGGGCTGACAGAAGACATGCAGGCAATACTTTGGCAACAGTCGCGAGCCATTTACGTTGACGATTATGGGCGAAGAGCTCTATATCATCACATCTCCGGAAGATGTCCTTGCCGTTTACAGAGAAACCACCGCTCTAGAATTCGATCCTATAGTTCAAGAGATCTTGGGCGACTTCGGTGTGAGGAAAGAAACCTCGAATAAAATGTTTGACCGCAGCTACGGCGACAAACACTGGATGGATCTTTCGCATACGAACTTCAAATTGCAAATGCACCCTGGAGAGAAACTTGAAGTGCTCCAATCTACTTTTCTGGGAAACATCGATCACGCTCTGAAATGGGAGAACATGTCCGGTCCGATGATACAGTCCACTTCCGAAGACAACAACGAACTCAGTATCTCACTATGGGAATGGTGCGGTCACGTGCTCGTCGACTCAGCCACAAGAGCATTCTTTGGCGGCGCTATCTACAGGATTTCACCTGACCTTCTCAAGGATTTCTTCGTGTTCGATGAGCAGAGCTGGAAGCTTCCATATAAGTATCCCTACTGGGCTGCCCGCGACATGTATGACTCCAAGGCGAAGGGAGAAGCTGCTTTTGCGAAATATTTAGCATTACCTAAGGAGCAGAAGGGGGGACGCTTCCTGGATCGTGAAGGAGCTTGAGCGTGGTATGGAAGATCTCGGTATTGAAGAGGAGGGCCAGAAATCTCCTTTGATGTTCCTGCTTTATCGCCTGTAAGATCATCTGATGCTGGACCACTTAGGGCTACGAGGCGTAAATTGACTTTCGCAGCGTGAATACCAATGCATACAGGCTATGCTTCTGGTGCCTTGCACACCTTCTCTTCGACCAAAAACTTTTGGACTCAATCAAAGAGGAAACCAAGGGAGCTATCCAACCCGATGGCACCCTGAGCATGCCTTTCCTACTCGAACACTGCCATTTCCTCTCCTCCTTCTACGAAGAAATCCTCCGAATCTCAAACGACCCCATCGGCACACGAATCGTCAAGCAGCCCGTAACCATTGGGAACAGGACCCTCTTGCCTGGCCACAGAGTCCTCATGCCGTACAAGCAGATGCACTTCGATCCTGTAGTCTTCGGTAGCAACGCGGCTGATTTCGATTCCAGGAGGTTCTTGGACAATAAAAATCTGGTACGCAGCACGAGTTATCGTCCTTTTGGCGGTGCAGCAACACATTGTCCTGGGCGCTTCTTGGCTCGTCGCGAGGTTTATATGTTTGTGGTGCTTGTTATACATCGCTTCGATGTCGAGCTGGATACGAAGGGAGGGGAGGCTAAGTTTCCGCGGTTGGATGAGACGGTTCCTTCGGGAGGTGTTCTTACTCCGATAGAGGGCGATGGAGTTGTCATCAAGCTAATACGCTCGAAAATTTGAACTCTAAATGTTTTGGGGAACGGCAGTCAGTTATAATCGATTGCCGAAGCTCTGGAACCGCTACCCTCAACTGTACCGACACTGTGAACAAGGCGTAGGGCTAATTACGCCTGCTCTGAAAATACTTATTGAAACCTTCTATACTAGTCATGTAGCTTAGCTTACTGCTTCTACATCTACAAACAAAAAATTAATCGATTGCCATGAGCGGGTAAAGAGACCTGGTCGACAGGCCAACTAAGATGCAAATGATGATAAGCGCCATGAGCTATTGTCGACTCTTCTTCTCAGTCTGATCATACGCAGTCAAGAGCTATGCTCGTCACCTCTCAACAATCGACTTCGGACAATCCATACCGCGCCACAATCATCGCCGCTTGACAGTCCGCAATGATAACCCACCAAACACATAACCATGCCTAGTTTGTCTACTCCAAAAGCCTTTCACAAGCACAAGTTCTGCAAGCACCGATACCGCCTATAACAATACCTTGGCCCTCCCTCTACGCTCATCAGTTCGAACCCATCCTCACCCATCAAATTGAACGTATCCTCGCCCCTCAACATGGAAACCATTCACAAACGCCAAATCATCTGTACGCACCCTCACTCCTCATACTCGCCTCACTAACCCCCACAGCCAATGCCAAGTTTCTCATCGGCACAAAACACGCCTACGACGTCATCCTTTCGCGCAAAACAATACCAAGATCCGAAAACTACATACACAGCGCTTGGTTTGTCACGTACGACAAAACGCAAAATTCTGTTGGTTGTCTGTTTCGGAAAAAATGCGACGAGGGACGCAGCGCGGAGGGAGCGTTGTACTTGCTGAGCTGCGAATTGATGGACCTTGTGAATGCGTGTGCAGGTGAGTTTCTTGGAAGATGGAGGGGGATGGGTTTGCTGACAGTGTTTGATGGCAGGTGGGAAGGAGGCAGGGTGGATTTTCAATGGTGCGCCGCTGGCGGAGGGGAATGCGGCGTTGAGTGCGGAGAAGAAGGAGGAGGACTGAGGGGATGTGATGTTGGAGTATTGTGATGATCGGGTTTGTGTGCGGTCTTGGGGTGGAAAGTCACACTTTTGTGTTCAAGTGGGTGTACAAGGACGCACCAGCTTCTGTTCAATCGACAAAGTACGGAGTTGATATTTCTTGCTTGTAACCACGCGTGTAGTCCAAAGGTATCCTACCTCGACGAACTCAACTATACATAGTAGCACATCGTAACACGTACGAACAACTCAACACTTCATCCGAATCCCCCTCCTCTTCTCCGCCTCCCTCCACTCAAACATAAACTGCGCCCCAGTAAACAGCGCAAAACACGCCGTCCAGAAGAACAACTGCCCCTCCCACGTCCCCAGTATACTCTTTATCAAATCGCCAAGCCCCTCCAGCCCCAGCGCAAAACCCACAAGGTTCGCCATCATGAGCATCAATATTTCTCCTACAGCGCCCACGCCGCACAGCCAGCGATACGCATCCGGCCGATCGCGCCACTTCTTCGCCGGAAATGCCCAGGACGCAAGAATCTCGGGCAAAACGAACAGCGTAACGAGCCAGCCCCACATCAACAGCCTAAGCTGTATATCATGCCAGATGGCAATGAACGTGAAAACGAGAAGATAGTTCGCAACGGCCCGCACCTTGCCCGTCGCGCTACCCCCCAGCGGAATGTATAGGTACCTCAAGCTCCATTTATTGAAACTACGATGCCACCCGCGCCAAAAATGCATGACGCTGTAATTATCGCTCATACAGCGGACCATATTCTCCGGTGCGTCGATGCCATCAACGAGCGCCCAGAGGCGGAAGAAGCGCCACGGGATCAAGAGCTTGAGCCAGATGTGCTTGAGGTTGAAGAAGCCCATCATGCTGAGTTGGGCGGGCGTAAACTGCGACCAAGCGGGTTTGGCGTGGAAAATAGCGACCATGTAGCAGTAGTGGATCATTATCTCCATTGTGAGGAGCACGACGATGAAGCGGAGTGCGTACATGAGCGTGCGCTTACGGGTGATTGAGTGTGCGCGGTGGCGCTGTTGGGAGATCCAGTCGTTGAAAGTTAGGATGGGGCCGGCGAGGTAGAGCGGCGAGTACATTGTGTAGGCGAAGTAGTTGCGGAAGGAGAAGTCGGAGGGTTTGGCGGGGATGGTGACGCGGTCGCGCTCGGAGAGGTTGGAGGGGTCGAGTTGTTTCTTCTTGGGTGGTTATTAGCTTGAAATGTGGCTTGGGTAAGGAGGGATGTACTTCTAGGGGGCTACCTGTGCGGGAGGGTATGCTCCAGTAGTAGTCGAGGTTGAAGCTGATGAGGCGGAGGATGGTAAATTTGAAGAGGACTTCCCAGCGGGACATTAGGCCGCCGTATGAGTCGAGGGTGTGGCCAAAATTGGTATTTATGACCCGACCTTTTTCGGAGACGACTGAGGCTGGGAGGAACATAGCGAAGAGAGTTCCATATGAGTATCCTGTAGTAAACTCGTTTGCGAAGAGCGTACCGACAGCAAATATCCAAGACGCAGCTGGGATATATTGTCGCGGTAGCTTCATGGCGATGTAGTAGTTGGCATATAGAATTGCCAATATCTTGAAGACCGAAAACCCGTGCAGAGCTGTAAGAAATATGCCAGCAAAGATAACATCAAAAGAGACTCGTTGAATTAGACGAGCATCTGCAGCAGCGGAAGCAGTCAAGCCCATGGTGAGGCCAGAACTACCTGCCGACGGTCGGACTTGGGTATATGTGTCAGCTCTCCAAAAGCTATCATAGGCTTTTCGAAGTAGCGGATGAAGGAGCATGATGACACATAGAGCGGGTATGTTTTGTCGGAATCCATGGTATTGAGAGTCCACATTGTCCTGACGCTGTTAACAATCGAGTAGAGATATTTCGTCTACAGAACATACCACTTTACGGCCTGGTATCCACCCATCTGATAGCAGATGTGAGTACTGGGGGTATGTTGGATGTGATTCTATGCTAGTCAATATACAATCGTCGGAACTACCGTTCTTAAACGTACCCTTCGAGCAATCAAGGTTCAACTTGAACATCATGAAGATGGATGCAGATATGGACACATAATACACATAGAATTCTGGCGTGTTCCATCTTGACGGCTGAACGTCAATGTCCAGCTCCCTACTCTTGCCCTTTCCATTTTGTGTTGGTAGAGGTCCGACCGGGTCGAGTTCTGCGTCTCTCAGAGCCTCCTTCGGGGGTGCAGTCGCCGGTACAACGAAGCGAGTGTCGAGGGTGTCAAGGGAGTAGAGCTCGCGGAAGAACTGAAAAGCCATGATGTTTCCTATGCTATCTCTTCATCTCTGGAACCCAGTGATCCTTGTATAAAGCGGGGTGGAAGTGTGGGTGGAGCCGAGGCGTGAGGAGCGGTTGCAGAATGAAGTCGAAGCTCAGGCGCGACTCACTTTACTTTTGGGGTTCGCGATGCGGCAGCTCCCCTTCAACACCAACGTCAGTACCCGCGCCGGCACAGCCAGCAACACTTTCACACCACCAGACGACGCGTCAATTGGACTACCAAATACTACCCCACATATTCCAGGAGTTTGCGCACTGCGATAATTGCGCGCAATGAACATTCCCAACTCGTCGACCGCGCCAGCTGCAGGCGAGTATGCTGGGGGTACGTACAATTCCATAAACTCAATAGCGCAACTGTACTGATTCATTTCACAGATGAGGTATCCGCGATCGTCCTCGACCCTGGCTACTCGAGTACACGCGCCGGCTTCGCTGGCGAAGATGTCCCCAAATCCGTCTGCCCTTCCTTCTACGGCCAGAGAGACACCGACTCTGGCCTTCACTACGCTTTCGGAGAGAATGCGATACACAACCCGCAAGATCGCCTCGACATCAAAAACTATTGGGGCTCGGACGGCATAGTAGAAGACTGGGATGTTGCGACGAAGCTCTGGGAGTATGCTATCACAGACAGGCTCACAGGCGCAAAAGCCACCGATCCCACCAAGAACGGTCTCAATGACGGCAACACCAATGGCGACTCTATGGATGTAGACATTGAAGCACTAGAGAACAACGAAAAACCGCTCGAGGAGAGCCCGCTGCTCATCACAGAACCTGGCTGGAACAGCGCAAAGGCACGAGAAAAGTACATCGAGATTGCCATGGAGGATTGGGGCGCGCCAGCCTTCTTCCTTCAAAAGACCGGTGTCCTGGCAGCCTTTGCATCAGGCAAGGCCTCGGGAATTATAATCGACGTCGGTGCATCGCACACCTCAGTGACGCCCGTCCTCGACGGCATGGTCCTACGAAAAGGCGTCCAAAAGTCTCCCCTCGCAGGAAACTTCATCTCCAACCAGATCCGCCAGATCTTCAAGCAATCGAGCCCCGAAATCCCCCTCACACCCCACTACCTCGTCAAGTCCAAGACCCAGGTCGACGCCGGCTCACCCGCGCAAGCCGCCTACAAGACCTTTGCAAACCCACCCACCGACTCCTTCCGCTTCAACGAAGAAGAGCGCGTCCTCACCGAATTCAAAGAATCCGTCGTCGAAGTCTGGCCCGGCCCCGGCCGCTTCAGCAACGGCAACAACGAAGAAATCGCACGCAACACCCCCGGCCGCCCCTTCGAAATGCCCGACGGCTGGAACCAAGTTTTCTCGTCCGAGCGCTTCCGCGCCGCAGAAGGCCTCTTCGACGCCTCCGCCGCACTCACATCCGACACATCCCCGCGCCCCAAAGACGAACACACCATCCCGCGCCTCGTCCAGGCCGCGGTGCAACAAGTCGACGCCGACCAGCGCCCCATGCTGTTAGCCAACATTGTCGTCACGGGCGGCTCAACCCTCTTGTACAAGTTCAATGAGCGCTTGAATTACGAAATCAACGCCATCTACCCTAGTACAAGGAACAAGCTCATCGCGCCTGGTAGTGTTGTGGAGCGCAAGTACGCGAGTTGGATTGGGGGGAGTATATTGGCTAGTCTGGGCAGCTTTCATCAGCTGTGGATTAGTAGGAAGGAGTATGAGGAGCACGGGGCGGGGATTGTGGAGAAGAGGTGTCGGTAGATGGGGTGTGGGTAGGTGGGTGCGATGGGGGTGCTGTATGAATTGAGTACGGATGGCGTTATACTTAAAAGCTCTTTAAGAGGAGCGTAGTGATAGTTGAGCCTGGATAGTCTCGCGGGATATTCAGACTGCGAGTGGGATTCTGATAATGCTGTGGAAACCGTTGGGTCACGCTTCGAGAAAATGATCATGGGTGAACCTCATTTCACTTTTCCATTGGTGGTTCATGTACACATGTCAGTCTTCGAGGCGGTATCAAGTCAGCGAATGCTGTACTCTCGAACGTTACACTGCTTAGTGCCTCTGCAGGCCCTCCAGACTTTCACAACCCGCAACGCGTGTTAGTAGGGCCTAGATAGCTTTGCGAAGAAACACAACAGCACAGGAAATTCTGATAATGGTGCGAGTACCTTCAGGACAGAGCTTCACAACAAGGGATAGATGGGAGAGCAATTGTAATCATAATCATGTTGGCATGCATTCATAAGGTATGGTTTCATCTGAACCTCGTCGGGACTGTAGTATATGCTTATGCCCGTAATGCCGCAAACTGCTGCCTGTCTACCCTCACAACCACTTTCCCCCTAAGTGTCCACGTCCATCGTCTCCGCCGTGCCCGTGACGCTCTCGTCTTGGAGCTCGTGTACGGTGACGTACTTGCTGATCTCCTCCTTCGTGATGACTTTCTCATTAAGCACAGCGGTAGTGCCCTTGGGGAAGCGATAGTTGCGCTGTTTCGGTTGGCGCTTGTTGGGTGTGAGGTAATTCCTCAACAGTGTTGTCTTGTCCTCGGTGATGACGGCGACGTCGACGTTGCTTCCTGAGCCAAGATCGTTCCAGATTCCCGCCTCAATCGCGTTCGCGCATAGTGCTACGGCTTCGTCCCGTGACAGGTCTGACTTCCACTGTGTCTCGAACACCGACATGGCGGCCAGCGAACCGGAGCCCATGGTGACGTACGGCAGCTTATCGGTGGAGCCGTGAGCGTGGACAGTGAAGAGATGTGGGCCTGTGGGATCGACGCCGGCAACGACAAGGTATGCGCCGATGTGGCCTTGGTGGCGGAAGAGGTGCTGCTTCAGCATGGTCATGCAGGTGACAACGCGGGGCTTGCGGCCGGTGGAGAGGGCGTGTAGTTCGAGGTTCGAGGAGATGATGGCGGTGGTGAACTCGGTGTCTGCGGCGGTACCCGCACCAGCACACCAGATGTGAGGGGAGATGTAGTGGAGCTTCTCGCAGTTCTGGAAGGTGTCAGTGTTGGATATATTACAAAAGACATGGGTGACTGACCTTGTCTGCTACTATGGGGCCGCTGGTGGCTCGTGTGTCTGCCGCAATCACGACGCCGCCATTGAAGAGACAGCCCACAATGGTGGTTCCCGTGCTTGTCGCCTTTGGTAGCGGGACACCCTGGGCGTGGAGGGCAGCATTGCGGTTGTGGTTGGAGAAGTCGAAGCCGCCCATGATGATGTGGTGACTGTGTGTGTCGTGTGTGTGTGAGGTTGGTGTATGGAAAGCGCGTATAGCTTCAGGATGGTGGTTTAGCTAGTGGGTCGGCGTGAGGCGGTCGCGAGGTTGCGTAGCTGTCGGTCGTGCCTGGAGCTTAGGCGGACTTGGCGGTGATCCCTGCAACTAGTCAGAGCTGCAGTATAAATTACGAAGGTGCGAAGCGTACTGGTGTCTCTGGTGAGTGGAAGAATTAATAGAAGACAAAGGTTAAGGACTGAGCATGTATGCTCATATATATACCTCCTGGCATATTCTCTTCACTTTGCTCTTTCTGGGACCCAGTTCGCATACCTACCACGGTTGGCGCTCGCGTGGAAGTTGCTCACGTGACCTGGGTTAGTCAGGATATTACTATGCACATCCAACGCTAAGTGCTAATCCCTGCAACTTTGTTGAAGCTCCAACATAACAAAGGTAGTTGACGGTGAAATCAGACTCAAGCTCCGGTCGCGTGTTTGCTGCCCTGCCCACCAAGCGCGCCAGGCAGTCAGAACCTCCCGTCCTACTCATAAGAAGCATCGACCGCTTCCGACCGAGGCCCCCACCGCTCAACTCACGCTCATTCTCAATCTCCTTGCCTACTTACGCGCGCCTCCGATGGTCTTGCCCGGACGTTGAATCGCAGCCACCTTGACGCGCCAGAATCTCCTCCACCTTCGCCATGTCTGCTTCCGAGCCCACCATCGCGTCAGGCGGTGACTTTGATGAAGCGCCCACCGAGGTATGCATCTGCGCCAAAAGCCTAAGACGGCCTCCACTGACTTGAACAGCAACTAGCCTTTCGCGCATTAGGTCAGGGCTCAGAGGGCCCCAAGAAGCTCAGGATCCTCAAGCCATGGCCCGCCGATCGCATCCCACCCGCGTCAGCAACGCTCCTGTCCATAGCCTCCAAGCCGGGCCTCCTCGCCGCCGCCGGTCCAGACGCGCTCATACTCACAACCACTGAGAAGGTGCGCAAGGCTTTCAGCCAGGAAGCGGGCCAGTGGGATGTCATTTCAGACTTCACCCCAGACGTTTCCATCCCGTTAAACAGCCCGCCTCTGCGCCATGTTGTTTTTTCCACAGACGGAGACTTTCTCGTCATTTCGGCCGAAGGCAATGGCGGACTAGCCGTCTTCGCTGTCCAGAGCCTCCTGCAGGGAAATCAGCAGCCAGAGAAGCAGGTCAAGACAGATAGTGTGGCTGTCCGGTTGCTGCAGCCCAACCCTGCGCCCGATTTCGCGAGCTACATGGCCGTTGTTCTCGATACTGGCAAGCTCTGGCTGGTCGATGTCGCCACGGCGGGAACAAACACACTGAAAGAGGAAGGCGTCTCATATGCCGCATGGAGCAGCAGAGGCAAGGCCGTGGCAGCCGGCTTGCAAGATGGCACCACTGCCATTTACATGACTGATGGGACCCTGAAGGGCACCGTTCCCCGGCCCCCAGGCGTGGACGAGAACTACGAAGTGACAGGCATCGTCTGGCTCAAGAACACCGAACTGCTCATTGTTCACAGCCCAAAGCCGTCGGCAAATATAGACCCCCCCGAAAACAAGTACCACCTAGTCGAATGCAGCAAAGGTTGGGATGCATTTGAGTTCCACTTGTGTCCCTTCGACCCGCTACTTGTACCAATAGAGGCTCTGCCACGAGCGCAACCCGCACGTCTATTTGCCTCGCGGCTACAGAATTGGGAGCCCGACCTCAACGATCTACTCATCATGACCAACTCACACACGGATACTATAACCCTGGTCACCAATTCAAGCACGTCACTGTCACCCATGCAGAGCGCATTTGAGTACAACAAGTGGGCTATGACTCCCCCAGAAGACGCCGGAAAGGCAGCTATTCCACGGCTTGTCTACGGAGAGGAAGGTGACAGCGCTCTCGTGGGTGAGGCTCTGGATCTCTCAGCCACGGAGAAGATTCTCCGGCCCATCTCCTCGCTCGAGGAGATCAACGAGGCGCCACACCCACTTCCGGCATATATGGTGCTCACACACCAGGGCGTACTTGCAGCCTGGTGGGTCGTCTGGAACAAGTCTGTTGAGGCGGGAACTCGCTATTCTGGCATGATTGCTGGGGGCAAACAACAACAAGCAACCCTAGCACCTGCCAAAGCGATAGCTCCACCTTCCCCAGCACCCTCACAACCGGCCTCTATGTTTGGCCAGCCTTCGACCCCCGGTTCGTCCTTGGCTGGTACAGCGGGTGGATTTGCGAGGCCTGCCGCCACTTTTGGAGCCCCTTCAGTACCCTCATTCGGTGCACCTGGGCTTGGTTCAACACCGCCTTTCCTGCCAAAGACATCCCAGCCCTTTGCGTCGACTACTCCCGCCCAGAGTAAGCCCGCCGCCCCGGCGTTTGGTTCTCCTTCAGCAGTCGGGGGCCCTAAAGCGCCAGGCTTTGGTGCTGTAGGAGGTATGGGCAGCAAACAATCACTATGGGGTGCGCCTCCACAATCTGCTTCTACTACACAACCACCAGCAAACCCGTTTTCAGCTCAGTCAAGCTTTGGTGGACAGTCTAGCTTTGCTTCAGTTGGGCAAAACCAATCAAAATCTCCGTTCTCGGGGCTGAAGACGGAGCCCAGTGGTTCCACTGTCACGTTCGGCTCTGACACTGGGTTTTCTCTTACTTCTTGGCCCGGCACACCTGCACAGCAAGGGGGCTCCATATTCGGGCAGAACAAGAGCTCGTTCAATACTTCGTCCTTTGAGTCTAGGACATCCGACATGACTGATGCGGAGGATCGCAAGAGGAATGATGCCACGCCCACTCCCCAAGCACCACCGCAGCCCGCCAAAGGTCTGTTCGGCCTTGCTGAGGGATTCAAACTGAACACTGGCTTTCAAGGCGACGGAAGTGCCAAGGATGACCTGCCAAAGCCTCCTGCTCCATCCACAGGCTCCCTCTTTGGCGGAGATTTTGCATCTGCACTAGGTGGGAATAGCCTGAAGCCTCCAGCCACTCCTGCGAAGGTCGGCAAGAACGCTCATCAAGACCTTTCTACAACACCAGCCTCACCACCCAGGCAACAGACGTCTTTCTTTCCAACCGCTACGCCGGCGAAAGAGAGCGCAACACCAAGAGCGCCACCGCCAGCTGCAACAACTCCAGCAGATGACGCACCTCTACCACCAGATTTTCTCACGACCAAGCCGCCACCTGTTGAAGACGATCTTCCTCCTCTCGCTGGCAGTCCTGGCGTAAAGGTAGAAGCGCCGAGCTCCTCAGTAGAGGCATCACCTATCGATAGAGATGATGACGACGAAGGAAGCAGTTTCTCCGTAGAGGACGAGGAGAGCGGAGATGAAGGCCGGGAACCGGAGGAGCCATCCCCGTCAGATGCTACGCGTAGGCCGCAATCGAAGGCTGGCGGCTGGGGTTTCCAAGACAGTGTAAATCAATCACCACGTGTCTTTCCACCAGCACCTACACCCCCAGCTGCTAAGTCAGGAGCTACCTCAACATCGGGTCGCAGCGCGTCACCTGCCCAACCACTATTTGGGCAGCCACCTAAAGCACCGACTTCGTCGCTCTTCGGACAACAGTCAAACAAACCACCGCTTTTCCAAGGTCCCGGCGGCAACAAAGTAGAATCGTCCACACCAGGCAAGCCGTTCTTACCTCCACCTACGAACCGCCCCCAGGCAAACCTGCGCTCGCCTAGCCCAATGCGTTCCGCATCAACATCAGCTCCTCGGATACGAAGGGAGCCAATAGTGCCTCCAGGCGCCTCGTTGAGCGCTTCCATGCAGCAGTCAACGCCTCCCACCCCACAACCGCAGGTTTCCGATCTGCAAGATGAGGAATTCGAACGTGTGCGTGAGCAGCTTGCGCAACCTATTGAGCCCAGCAGGATCCTAGATGAGTTTACTCCCTATCAGGATTACGCCGCCAAGACGCCCAGCAAGAGCGGACACGCCGCTCAGATTGAGATGCTTTACAAAGATATCAACGGCATGATTGACGCACTGGGTTGGAATGCTCGGTCGATCAAGTCGTTCACCGAATATCACAATCGTCCACAGTCTGGCCATAGGGTCACTCTGCAGACTCTGGAAGATATTGAGGCTGACGGTGAAGATGGCGAGTGGTTCGAGCAGTGGACATTGGGCGAAATTGTTGCCTTGAAGTCTCTTGAGGATGAGCTGGAGCACGAACTTGACGCTGGCCGTGTGCGAGATGTGCTCGATAAGCTCGGACAGCTTGCTCGACTTCTCCGTGAGAAGGCCAAGCTCATGACTCGTCTCAATGATGTGCGGCGCGAGATCATCAACCGCAAAGATCCCAACAAGGTCGAAGCCACACGCAAAGCACCTCTATCGAAAGAGATGTCCGACAAGCAGAAAGAGTTGCGCGACGAATATGGACGTCTCTTGACACTGCTCAGCCAGGCCGAAGAGGCTTCCATTCTCCTTCGGTCACGACTTGCTTCTCACAACGCGCAGAATGGCAAGGCTGGCGCCATTCCCACCGTCGAGGCTGTCAAGAAGACCATAGTCAAGATGGCTGCCTTGGCGGAGAAGCGGAACAATGACATCACGCTTATCGAGTCTCAAATGCGCAAAATTGGTCTCACAGAGCCAAATCGACCATCTTCATCCTCTTCGCGCACTATTGGCACGCCTCGATGGGCCCGCGGAACGAGCCTGCGCAACAGCATTGCTGACACTCCGTTTACCACGCCACCCACCACTCGCACGAAGATGAGCTTGAGCGAGCTGAACCGCGTCGCGCTTACTCCTAAGGCCGATGTCACACCATCCGCTAAGAACGGCTATGGTCTGTACTACACCCCGGCGAGCGTTCCAAACGCCGGTATCGAGATCACGCGGCTGAGCAACTTGGTGGATGAGAACATGGACAGCCTAAAGGAGACGGCGAGGCGGAGGAAGCAGGTTGCTGCGGGATTGAAGAGGGCGCTCATTCAGCGTGGTATCAAGACCACGAAGGTGAATTGAGCCGGGAAAGTGTTGGACTATGATTGTGTATGATTAGGCGTTTGCATAATGTATTGGATAGTACTTTGAGCGCAAGCATGGCAGGATTGTAATCTAGGTTGTTAAGGATAGCATAGCATCACATGAGACTTGGAATACGATTGAATACGTATTTTGAAGTCCTTACAATGTCCTCTGTGTTGGGTATGCCGAGCATGCAAGGATCCAGAGCCCCGCCACGACACGATGCTGTGCTACAACGTCGCAAAGGTAGCCTCGGAACTGCACTAATCAACATCGGCACCCGCATTATCCTCTTCGTACCCTTCGTTAATTTACAATGACTACCTCAATCACCGAACTCGTCCACCTCCCCCTCATACCCAACATCAGCCTCGACTCCCTCGAGCACAAAGCCATCCTAGACTCCACCCTCAGCACCATCGCACAACAACCCGGCCTGACAAGCCTCGTCTGGGGAACACCAGTCGAACACCCATATGTCGTGGAAATGATACAAGGTCCGTCCACATCCACCACCCCATCCATCCATCCTCTCGGTAAGTCGCGAAAGCCGAGAAAAAAAAGCCAAGCTTAACATTTACATCTACAAATATAGAAACTAGGCTGAATCCTAAAAATTATGTGTAGATATATAGAATACTTGGGTATCTTTATTTTCGGCTTTTCACGACTTACTGAGAGATATTACCCAAACACCTTCTCATAGTAACTATAGAATGGCAGCACGTTGACTTCCACGCCGCGTTCCAGAACTCTCCAGTGTATACACCGTTTCTGGGACGATTAGGTGGTATTCTATCCGGTGCGCCGACGATTTTCCATGTCGATGTTAAGCTGCATGACGCAGCTAAGCATCCTCTAAACGCACCGATTACGCAGGTCGTATCTGCGTATTTTCCCGTTGAGCTGGATGAGCAGAAGTACTGGGACGATGTGTTTGTTCCGTTTATGAAGGACTTTGTGAGTATGTCGGGGGTGGAGACGCAAGGTCGGTAGCCTATCTCTTTACTGTAGTTTTGCGTTATGTGTATGGAGCTGACATGCCCAGGTATGGCGGGCGGATGGGCGACAGAGCTGCATTTTCGCAATGGCATAGAGAGGAAAGTGTTTGTGATGATGGTTGGGTGGGAGAGTTTAGCGAAGCAAAAGGAGTTTCAGCAGACGGAGGGGTTTGGGGGGGTTGTGGGGTTGTTCGATGGAGTTAGTGAGGCGCTGATGAGGCATGTGCAGTTTGTGAGGGTTGTTTAGGGGTGGGGAGAGTGGAATGGAAACGGGGATGGAAAGGTGTGGAGTTGATAATAGGGTATGAGATTTGATTGTATGGTGTTAGCATATGTTGTCTGCTCCTCCCTTAGTCAACGGTTTGTTCTTCACCGTCACATGTATCCATTGTCGTGATTCCAGGCATCACCTGCGCCGCTCCCATGCCATGATCACGAGCCCAACCAAGGCACTCTAGCAAGCACTCAGCATCTACAAAATCCCGAACCCTACTACTCTAACTCCATATCCACATCCCGAAACCAACCTTGAAATGTCTGACCACCTAACGCAAAAATCGCATATCATAGGTAAGCACAACCTAAAGACCCTCGTACCCACGCGACAATCTACTATTCTATGCGAATAGCAAATGCAAAGTTCCTGTACGGCACACGTTCCACGTACGACGTGCTCCTCAACCAATCAAATGCGATAGCAAAAGCATATCTCGTCGCGTACTCACACGAGAAGGACGATGAGTTTAAAGCTGAGTGCAAGATCTTGCAACCTGCGGTAGGTATGGCAGAGCTGCTGATTGAGTTGACGGAGAATGCCGCGAAGCTTATTGGTATGTATGAGTGATGAGAATGAAAGTGTTAGGTGAGGCTTGGCTAATCATTCGTAGGGAACAAGAAAGAGGGTGCAAAATTTGGTGGAGGGAAGTGCATTGATAAGAAGAAAGAAGGGTGAAGTGGATGATGGGACGTTGGTAGGTTTGATCGGGGGAAGGGGGTGGCATTGAGTTGTCAACTAGCACATATTTCGGTGGTTGTGATTTTTGTGGATTTCCCCTTGTTTTGTGGTTTACTTGCGTAAATTGAATGCATTCTCCAAGACGCCATTTCGTGATCTGAAGAAGATTGATGCCTTTGCGCCTTAACAAAAGACAGTCCCCATACCGTGAACTCGTACGCCTGATATGTATGTAGAAGTTGCTGAAGGACGTGTATCTGGTGTGTATTTGGATCGAGCTTGTCTTCCTTGTTTCCAAAAGGAAACATTGCGACATTGACCCATCGAAAGCGTTCTGGAGTCATAAGCTCGTCGGCGATTAGAGTGTTCACAACACGGGTATATCTCTCAACCAGATTTTCTCCGCCCTCTCGCTCTCAAAAAGACTCATGACATCCCCTTTGGCGGAAAGCTGCTCTCCTTCTTGAAGCCCTCCTTGGAGATCCTCGCAAACTTCAACGTCGCAAGTCCCGACCACTTGCCACTCCAGTCTTTCAATTTCTTCAGATTCTCTGCGTCCTCGAGATCGGGCACCCAGAAGCCGGACGCATACTCACCTTGCTCCGTAGCTTGATTTTGCTCCAGTAAGGTCTGGCGGGTACTTGCCGGCCTTCCTGAACGGCGCTCTGCTTTCAGCTTCAGCACCTCCTCGTCATCGCGGCCTAGGTAGTCCTCGATCATGGCCTGAATTTCTGAGATGCTTAGGGGTGAGTCGTGTTCTGTTGTATACGACTGGAAGGATTTTATCCGCATTACTGTACATATTAGCAACGTGCACATGCTGCGCAAAGGGTTCACACACAGTAGTGACGATTTTGCTTCTCTCTTAACGAAGTCAGGCGGTTCAGCTTGTCATCTAGTGCCGCTGCGCTCTGCAGGCGCTGTGTGTCTCGACTACCCTCGTGTAGATTTGGGGTCTTGCCCTTCTTCTTTCTGATCTGCTTGGTGACTTTGTTAAGGCGATTGCTGACCATTTTGATTTTGGTATGTGGTTCTTGCGTCGACGTTCTAGTCCAGAAATTTTGGATCGTCAATCGGCAGTCGGAGTTGCAGGCGGCGCTAAGAAACTTGCGCTAAGCAGGGGTTCGCGTTCCTGCCATCTGCGTGTCTGGCGATGAATGCTCCACTACATCCGAGGGGCCACCTCGACCCAGCCCCGTTTTCATTGCTGTTTGCCTTTCCTGAGCGTTTGTAGCGTTTCTTTCTCAATACCATTGTACCCACCACAATGCAATAGCAGCGACGAATAAGCCACTGTTTGCGCCTGACGCGTGAGCGGCAAAGAACACAATATGGGCATCTCAGGTCAGTACGCTGTCGCACGTGTTAGAGCAATGCTGACTGTCATACAGGGCTTCTTCCGCTGCTCAAATCGATCCATCAGCCATGCAACCTCAAGAAGTTCGCGGGCAAGACCATCGGCGTGGATGCCTATGGCTGGCTGCACCGCGGCACGGCTGCCTGTGCCATTGACTTGGCCCTGGACAAGCCGACGACGAAGTGCGTTTCAGTGGAATAACACTGATACTACGTTGACTGACACGTGACTAGATACGTCGACTTCTGCATGAACCGCGTCCGCATGCTCATCCACTTTGGTATCACCCCCTACATCATCTTCGATGGCGACAACCTCCCCAGCAAATCAGGCACAGAGAAGGATAGGAGGGAGAAGAGGAAAGAGGGCAGGAGACTAGGACTCGAGTTACTCAAGGTCGGCAAGGCAGCACAGGCGCAACAAGAGCTGCAGAAAGCGGTGGACGTCACACCGGAAATGGCACGAATGTTCATCGAGGAGCTGAAGCACCACAACATACAGTACGTCGTCGCGCCGTACGAAGCCGACTCCCAAATGGCCTATCTCGAGCGCAAGGGCATCATCGATGGTGTCTTGTCTGAGGACTCGGATCTCCTGGTCTTTGGCGTCAAATGCCTGTTAACCAAGCTGGATAAGTACGGAGACTGCGTGGAAGTGAACCGCACTCGCTTCACAGCTTGCCGGGAAGTCAGTTTCGTGGGCTGGTCTGATGCAGACTTCAGGAGGATGGCCATTCTCAGCGGCTGTGACTACCTCCCTGGCATCGGTGGCCTGGGTCTCAAGACCGCTCATCGCATGTTACGAAAGCACAAGACGGTCGACCGCCTTGTCAAAGCTGCTCAGTTCGATGGGAAGCTCAAGGTGCCTGCTGGATTCATGGCAGCCTTTGACCAAGCGGAGAAGACCTTCATGTACCAGTGGGTGTTCTGTCCGGTTGCGAAAGAACTGGTTCATCTTACGCCTTTGGCCGATGGGGTCGATATTGCAGACATGCCGTATCTGGGCGAGGAGGTACCTGCGCTTGTCGCAATGGGAGTGGCACGAGGAGACCTCTACCCACGCACGAAATTGCCCATGACAATTGTCGTCAAGAACAGACCGACCGAGAAACCGTTGGCGCCAGTACGAAGGACTTCTTCGGTAGTTCAGACACCGGATCCAAAGGGCTCAAAACCGATCGACTCTTTCTTTAGGCCAAAGCGTACGCCTTTGGCTGAACTCGATCCCAACATCTTCACTCCGTCACCCAGTCAACAAGCTCTAATCGATCAACAGAGGAACTCCAATGGCTGGACAGCGGTACCTGCTCCTCTCTCGCGATTGCAAGCAGGGGTCAGGCCTCCTAGTACTGCGCCTCAACCTACTAGAAGAGCCATATCAGACCCGAGTGGAGGCAGACGATCTGCTCCGCATCCATCTAAGAGACAGCGACTGTGCTCTGACCTTCCCACTGACACTCCAACCGCGGGCGGTGAGGGTGTTGTGCGAAGTTCTTTCTTCGCATCTTCGATACCGGAGCCTAGTCCCTCACTTCGTCCAATTAAGGGTAGCCGTAGAAAGACTGGACAAGACTTCGATTTGTTTTCGGATGACTCTCTCCACGAAGCCATGGCAGAGGTTGCGGATCTTGAAGAAGCTGCCTCTCAGCCCAAGAAGAAGCTGCGCGTTTTCTCCGACCGTGTTCACTCGAGCGTCATCAGCGAATCGCAGTCGACTGCTGTCTCGCGAGGTAGTACTGCACAGTCGCAGGATACTACGGGTACGATAACACCACTAAGTTCGTGTGGTAGCCCCGAACCAGAGACTGTGTTCAGCGCCGCAATCTCCTCGCAAATGCAAGAGCTACGAGCAAAGTTCTCGTACAAACCCCCGCCGCCGTTTCCATCTCGTATCTCTCGTACTCCAAGATCACCACTGCGCAGACGACCAACTGAAGCCTGGGCACCTTCACCGTCCCCATTCGACCAAGCGTCAAAAGCTACGGCTGAGTTGATACCTGAGTCTATTCCATCGGAAATGCCTCAGCCCGCCAATGAAGAGACGGAAATTCACGATTCCGCCTGGGCGGTGATGGAAGCTGAGGTAGTTGTTGCTGCCAGCTCACCACCCACCATGTCGCCCAACAAGAGGAGACGGTCATCTTTGAAGGGCAGTGAAGACCTACTTGTTCCTGATAGCGAGGCGGAGAGCGACTGCTCGCCCCGCAAACCCATGTTCAACCTAGCACGATATACGTTTGCCGGATGAACCGTACATCACCCATCGTCCATTGTAGCATATCTTTGCATATTCTTACACGAAGCGAATACTTTGGCACAGTATCCACGGCGGCTGGGTGTTACATGACGAACATGGATTGTGACGGCGTGCACGTTCTACGACGTATTAAGCGGTATGAAGCATCGCACGATACATATTTATCTTGTAGTATAAGCTCAATACCCCTTTGTTTTTGATTCGCAGCCAGGCGCCGTTGTTTATGTGCACCTTGTTCACCTTGTCTACTGCCCTCCTCACACTCTGCAACAGGGGACCCTCAATTCTCACGTACTCGAAAATAAAAGACTGTCGACTGCTATCATGCGTCTCCTTTGGTGTAACATGGCTGGACTTTTCACGTGGCTTTGTTCTCAGCGCAACCTCCCGCATCCGGTAAACCACTTCAGAACAAGGGTATTTAGAGTGGCCCGCGTACCACGCATCAGATGTTTTTCCATGCTCAACCAGTCATAGTCTCGAAGAAATCACGATCTTCTTGTCATTTTCCAGCTACGATACCGTCACTTCTTTCAGCACCAACTACCTCGTTACAAATCAAATTCAACCACTGTCGATATCATGACTGGCGGCCGCCGTAAGCCTTCAGCACGTATTGGAAGGTTCACTGGAAGCTACAACGAGACCGCGCTCACGAGGGCAGTAACTGAGGGGGCGCAAGCTGGTGGAGCCGCCGTGCCAGCAAGGCCACGTGCAGCCCCCGCTCTAGCCAGGCCACGACCTACGACGACACGCGGGGGAGGCACCATCACAGTTACCAGAGCCCCAACTGGTGGACAGACCAAACCTACCAAAAAGGGCCCGAAGGCAAAGCCAACTAAAAAGGACTCGCAGGCCAAGCCCACTAAAAAGGGTACGAAAGCACCTATCAGCAAGACCAATGATGGCCGCGTCAAGAAGACCACCCCGGCAGCGAAGCCTGACAAGAAGAAGAAGAAGAAGACAAAAAGCCGTTCGACAAGCCCTATCCCACCCCCCAAAAAAGGCCCCAAGAAGGCACCCCCAAAGAAACCCGCAGCCAAAAGCTCCTCTCTCGACTCGCCCGGCTCAGATGAAGACAGTCCCCGGACCCAAGCCGAAATAGCCAAGGCACTCGCACTGTCCAAGAAAGAGTTAAACGCCAAGAAAGCCAAGAAAGCTGCGTCTAAACGTGCATCTTCCTTGCCAGCAAAGTCCCGCACTCCCAAAAGCGCATCTTCCAGTCCGGTGACGTCGCGCGTGAGGAAGCGTGCGTCGGCGAGCCCAGTCAAGAGGCGCAATGTGGCTAATGCGCCGAGGCATCGATCTAAGGGAAGTGGGGGAGGTGGGAGGGGGGATGATGGCGATAGTGAGGAGTCTGTTGGAGGACCGGTGATCGTACGATCCAGGTGATGAGGGTGGAGAAGTGGTGGTCAGGTATATTTGAGCGGACCGGGAGGGTTTCTTCAATGATTGTACTTTTGTTAGTTGTAATGCTAGTTTTTTTTTTAACTTTGTTGAGTGTTGATCTTGTGGACTTGGTGTGATGGCTCCGAGTTTTCTTTCTCACGTTCTGAGTGCCTGGGAGGTAGATATGCACTGGTACTTTGATTGCGGATTATGATATCCTGTGACTTTGCTTTACGTTGACGGTTCGTGGCGTTCGCATAGTGGTACTCTACCACGAAATCGTACACGAGTGTTGCTTCGACGCGCGATCGGCTCATGTGGATTTATGGCGCGAGAGTTACATTTAATACTCACATGTAAAAGTATATCCTGGACATCGAGACTAATATTTTCTTCTGCATTTGTGAATACCAGACATGGTGTGAGAACCTTTCGAAATGTTGAGGACTCCCGATACACTTTGATGAGTGCCTAGGAAGTGACAAAGTACTCTGAACACTTAAAGACCGTGTCTGCCTGAAATGTGTGCTCTAGAATGGTCCGCGCCGCAATGACGTACATAGCACTGCGCCAAAGAACAGAAAAGGCAATTACGACCGATCAACGATATTGAATGTCGCGGTGTAGAAACAGCGCATATGCAGGAAGAAATGATGGATTGAACTGAGGTTGTATTGTGTGAAGCTACGAACTGTATATATGGGTGGGGACTGTAAACAACGCTAGTGCAATGTGGGTAGTCGCATCTCAGCAACGGTGAGGTGCGATTGCAGGTGAGGCAGGAGACACCCCAAACCGTGACATTGAATCATGATGCAAGACAGTATGTGCACAGGGCTGTGCACAATTCAAATTCTCCGCACTGGACCTTTGAACGGCTCTTCAGCTAGATTTGACCAACTGCAGTCAAGCTCGCTGCCTCAGCTCCTCGGCGCCAATCATTACCTAGGTACTAAACTGACCATGCAGGTCGAACCAGTGCCTTGAATTGAAACCGAATACTGGGGATTGTGCTTATCTTCTGTCTCAAAACAGACCTGCATTACCATTCGCCACGTGTTCCTGCATCATTGGACTGAGAAAGGCTTTCTGTCTCACAACAAAAATCAATACCACATTACGTGACTTTTAAATACTGGGCTCAGCATCTTCAACAGACCAATCTATAACGCCTTGATTGACCCTTTGGTCTACAGCCCAACGAACACAAGACTATAATGGCCTCTGGTATGGACTACGGGTGTGTCCTCTGCGATCGCACTTTCAGCAGCAACGAAGCATGGGAGCAGCATCAACGAGACTCGCCCAGGCATAAGAATTCCTTTCCCTGCAAGACGTGCAACTGCTCTTTCGGCAGCAAAGACGCCCTCAAACAGCACCAACGGGACTCGCCCAAGCATCAAAAGACATCCGGCAACACCGAAGCACCGGAACAGCAGCAGCGAAACTTGCCCGTTCTTAGGAAGACCTTTGACTGCGAGACTTGCAATTGCTCATTCGGCAGCAAAGAAGCCCTCAAACAGCACCAAGGGGACTCACCTGCGCATAAGGGGATATCTGGCAGCAACAGAGCACTCGAACAGAACGAAGAAGGCTTGGCTGATTATAAGACAACCTTTGACTGCGAAATTTGCAATCGCTCTTTCAGTAGCAAGAAAGCACTCGCACAGCATCAACGGGACTCGCCCATTCACAAGAAGACGTTCCCCTGCAATACTTACGATTGCTATTTCGATAGCGCGAAAGCACTTAAAAGCCATATGGGAAATTGCCAGGTCCACCAAGAGCCTTTCGAAGACCATCCGCATGCTTCGTCGGATCGACGACGTGATGAACCCGCGTTGAGCACCGCCCCAATTCCGCCTACTAAACCCCCAAAGAAAGCAAAGGCCCCGAAGAAATCAAGAAATCCCATCCCTCAACCACCTACACAGGAAACAAGGGAGTTTTTCACATTCCCGGCACTCCATGCAGATATTGCAGAAGCAGTGTTCCCAGACATAATCTCAACATGGTTTAGAGACAACGACAATTTCGACTACTCCAACGACGAATGGCTCACCCACGTCATGGGGAAATTTACATGCAACAACAATGTCTGCAAGACACAGCGTTGGGCCAGCAAGAAGGTGCCCCTCGAGATCCAGGGATATGACGGCAATGGGTACCATGCAGTCGTGTTCAACCAGAGGTGCAAGTCCTGCGAGGGGCTAGGCACCTTTGTGCTGGACAAAGAGTCATATGTCGAACGGGTTGCATACAGGCTTAAGAAGTGGGCAGGTGTGAGAATGGTGCCACCAGATTACAACCCAAAAGAGGGTGCGCCACATGAGCGTGCCTTTTGCGAAGGCTGTAAACGAGGGAAATGTCGAGATGGGGATGACTTGGAATTTTTCTAGAGCGTCTCCGAGTCTTTGATCACTTCCATTGCATTATTACATCATGAGGTTAGATCAGGTTGCAGCAACAGCAGTGGCCAGAATGTTGTGGGCCAACTAGTTGGGCTTTGACCAACTTTGGAGGTCGGAATTACCAAGTCATAGGTCATAAGTAGAGACTGCATTCGTGTCTCAAACGGCAACGTGAAGGTCACATAGGTGCCAGGAGCAGACATATGTGCCAACAAATCAACGATGTACTAGATTAACTTATCAGGATCCTCCAAGCTCTGTTCTTGTGTTACGCAAACATAAATAAAAATGTCTTGAGTACAGACAGGTCTTATCAAGCAGTATACGAAAACGGGCACTGTGTGGTGAAATGGGTTGAGCGAAAGGAAGGAATTCTACTTCCTTTGGTACATACTCGACAATTAGAACAAGACTTCCAGAACCAAAATGGCCATAGTGCTGGGTTATCGAGCTGTAGGGATGCTCGTCACAACAGTTCTTGAAGCAATACTATTGTGGTGCAGTAAATGGCGCTTGACGAGCCGAGCTCGGCGGCAGTTATTGGAAGAGATGGGTGGCTTTAAGCTCCATCACCGATTATCTCTCGTGGAGTAGCATCTCAATATATTCCTGGACCTCCACCAATTGCGGGCCGAAGCCGGTTACCTCCTCCATGAGCATGAGATTCTGCCACACTAGAAGAGACAATAACGTACTAATGCATGAATGAGCCGTCATAGCCGGGATACAACCAAATTCCACTAAAGCATCAATACAAACAGCCAGCTCCTACTATGCGTTTCGCGTGCCTCGCGCAGTGCTTTGTGGCTCGAACTCGAGCCTTTGTGTGGCTCTGTTCTGAGTCCAAACTTTCCGACACTACAATTTCTTTGTCAGCCTGGCAACTTGCTTCACTGAGTACACTATGAATGCTCTACTCACGTGACCCTCAATGCTTGCTTACTTAGTTCTCTTGTGTATATAATCGCTCTCTGTAGCTCCCTCAATACAACAACCTTCTCATTCGTCTCTGCTCCATGCCCACACTCTTCACTGAGAATGCCAAAGAGTTACTGGGGAAGTCTTTGAAGTCGACCGCATCAAATCTCCGCCTCTCGGCCATGGCGCAAGGGATGAGAGGTTACAAAGACAGAGACAAAGGTCGTGTGATCTACAAGAATGAATAACTGGGCTAGTGAAATGAAGTGGAATCGTGAAAGAGCGGTCTATCAGGAGCGCGGCGGTAAAGTGATGGCACAGCTGAAGAGTAGTGGCGAGCGGACAGATCTAGGGCGGGCTGAAGTGTAGTTACAGAAAAATTTCACTAAAGTATTTAGTTTGCGATTCGCCTCGCATAATGCAGTCTTCAGCTTCTCGACGCTTTTCAGCCGCAACATTCAAACACAACGCTTCTTCTCTTGCACATCAGAAATTTTCCACCGCAATGTCAATCACCGCAAGCGACGTCATGCCAGCTGCGGTTCGAAGCAAGATGGTACCGAAGAGCAGAGGGCACGCATTACCCAACGTTGCTGCTTTGACTTTGACCGGAAAACAAGAGGATGACCTGACTGAGTTCTTAACTGGCCTCAAACAACGCGGTATTCATTTCTACGAGTCTCGCGGGCGATCATGGCCACCCGAGGCCAAGATGCACGACCAGGCGGCTGTCATTCCCACTCTTATCGTCTCCCCGCGCAGTGAATGGGGCGTTGTACAGACCTTAAAGCTGATCTCCGGCCTGAGACTATACGACCGATATTCTGTGTCGGTGAGAAGCGGCGGTCACGGATACTTTAACGGTGCGTCTTGCGATGGGGTTATGATCAACCTCGGATTCATGTCGAAGCAGCGCATCGTCGAGAACACCTTGTTTCTGGAACCCGGCGGCATTCTAGGACAGCTCATCGGTACTCTGGCGGATCACGGCAAGGCAGTCCCGCATGGCGATTGCTTTGGCGTTGGGGTCGGAGGACATTTTCTCACCGCGGGCTGGGACATCGCTCTGGCGCGACGTCATGGGCTCGGATGTCAATCTGTCACTGGTGGCCGTGTCGTGTTGTGGGATGGTTCGGTCGTGGATGTGGATGAGAAGAATCATCCTTCCTTGCTGTTTGCCATGCGCGGTGGCGCAGTAGCAGGAGTCGGTGTGGTCACAGAGATACGACTAGCGCTCATCGAGCAGCCGTCCTTCGTCGCCTGGAAGTTCCAAAGCCTGTCCCAAGCACAGCTAGAGATTTGTGTTACCCACCAAGCTTTCGCAAACGCCGCAAAGCTTCCCAGGGACGTGTCAGTATCATTTCGCTTCCACTTCGAACCCGGCCAGCTTGACCCAGTGTGTTCATTCAACGTTGTCAGTCTCTTACCCGCGAAGGAGGCTCTTGAGTACATCAACGAGCACATGGGAATCAAGGTGGCATCCTTGCTACCTGTACCATCAGAGTGGCATACCAAATCTCTTGTGGACCTGAGGATGCTTCCAGCATCGGAAGCACTAGTCGCAGACCCGAAAATGTTGGCAGAGGTAACACCTGAAGCATTGCACGAGAATCCCCTCATTTACTGGAAAGCTACAACATCAGCGCGTGAAATGGCAGGGTCGCTCTTCACCTCGATCTCGCACTGGGTCGTTCACGAGTGCGATACAATGCTCTTCGACCTTTTCAAGGCTTTCCAGTCGTTCCGAGAGGACCCATCACGAGATCGAATGTATGTGCTCGTCGTGCAAGGAGGTGGCCGGATGACGGAGTTGCAGCATCAATGCTCCATGCCGCTCGGTGAAGTCCTGGCCCGCTTTGAGATGCACTGGGATCTTCCTGAGCACGAGAAGCCGTCCAGGAGGTTCACGGACAGGATTTCTAGCATCCTACAATCCAAGAAGGATCAGGGCGTTGACCGACCATATCGTGGTGATATATGGCTTGAAGAGCAAGGCCGCGATGTTGTGTTGGATGCTATACGCGAAGACTACGATTGCCGCATAGCTCCACCTTAGCTCCCGAGATCTATAACTTTAGAATAAAGCAGATCTTCGTTCTTTGAGCATCTGGCCTCTGATTGTCATGTGTTAAGGACATGCTAAGTGGTTCATAGGGCTTTGGCCTATTGCGACTCCGGACTATCCATGAAAGCAATTAGCGGACTTCTTCGCCCACACGTGCCAAAGCATTTAGATGGAGTGCCGGATGCTTGAATACAAAGAGGTTCGATCGTCGTCAGTGTCAATGATGATTCTTGACCTCCAAGAAATCGAATAATCGATTCGAAGACGCGTTACGGGGGAAAGTGAACACAAAGCGGCAGCAAGCGAGATTCGGCCTTATTGCTCGGTGCGCCACTAACGCCAATGGAAAACGGGCAACTTCATTGCGTAACCGATTCAGGGCTCAAGCCGCTGACGGGCAGATTGCAGATTATTGTGCCTTGAATGCTGGCACAGCCAACCGGCGGGATGAGAAGAATTGTGGCGACCAGGATTGCGCTATCAGACGAAATCGTATGCGGTCGCGAGTAAGTCGATCGAGTGACTTAGTCAACGATCAGCATTGATGGCTATTGAGAACTCAAGACGTGATGGCAGAATAATGGCCATAGAAGATCCCACTTCGGTGTTATCAAGAGCTATCTTTAGCGCATGCTGTGCACAGTAATCATCAGAAAGCTGACTACCGCAGCGACCCCCGCATCGCAGCTCCCTCCCTCGACCACCACTCGGGGAATGCCATTTCATTAGGCTGCATTTCAGCTCTCCGCACGAGCCCGCAACCGTCAGCCAGCCTACTCAGAACTATTGCAAGTAATGTGCCTGCTTCTCAATCTTTTGGTGGATCCATTTATCACACGAACAACAGAATAGAGCCGAGGTGCAGATATCAGAACGTGCAAATGGCGTCGCTGGTTCTCGGCGTGTTGGAGATAAATTATGACTCGAACGAGTAGGATCGCGACATGGGTGAGCATCTGGATCGGCCCGAATTCATAGGAATGGAGGACGCTTCCCCCCAATCCTGCCCTCAGTTGCCTTTGGTAAGCCGCATATGCAGACGAACCCACACGATGAATGCTTCATATTCACAACGTCGTACAGGGCAACTTTGGAGACATATCGGGCATCAATTGTATGGGAAGGTGTTGCGCTCCAACTCATCCGGCAGCTTGTTGATTGGCTTAGCAATAGTCTCGGGGCATGGACAAGCGAGGATCGACCCCGATCGTACAGTTGCGACATAGTCCCGAGCTTGAAGGATTTCCAGAATAGCTTTGGCCAAGCCGTCTCCTGCAGTAAATTGTAGCGAAAGTACGGTAAGACTACTGTGACAGATGTGCGCTAAGAATTCCCACCATTCATTACCCTGGTTGCTCGCTGTTAAACCGAATAGGATTCTCTCAGTGCGGGATGGTGTGCAGCTGCAGACCCGCTGACACGCGATCAATCCCTGGGCCCGTTGGTGTTCTGATCCAGGAGTCCATCTCGTTTGAGATTACATTAACCTTCATCGCAGTTATGCCTCGTTGACCCTCTAAATTTCGCTCTGCGCCGCGTTGACACTACCTAATCTTAAGCCTGCACTTGCAGTAACAGTTCAAGATGGCAGACATCCAGTCGTGGGTATCATTATGGGTTTGCCTGGTACTGGCATTGGTGCTCATCGCTATACGACTCATATTAAGACGATTCAGAGGGCAGGCCTTCACACGTGGCGACTCTTGGTGCATGGTAACCGCTGGGTTCATTCTAGCCCGACTGATTTCGAACCATATCCTGCTACTTTACGGTTCCACGAGGAGTAAGTGCGACCTGCTAGCCATGGCTAATATGTACTGACGGAGCTTAGCATTGTCAGCGGCGAGGCGCCTCGAGCTACTCGATGGCGAGCACGATGATGAACTATTCAAGGTTGTGACAGGAAGCAAGCTCATTCTTTGCACCCGGTCACTTCTCATCTGCTGGTACAGTAACTCATGTTCCTACAAGACCTTTGATCGGCTGACATTTCAAATAGCTTATGGAGCGCAAAGATGGCAGTCCTCGATCTCTTATCGCGTCTCATCATGAAGCTACCATTCGAGCGGAAGGTTCTATACGCCTTTTGGGCTGCGCTACTCTTGACGTTTATAGCATCCATCGTCACCGTGTTCACCACATGTACACCATTCCAGCGCTTTTGGCAGATCCATCCCAACCCTGGAGATTGTACGATCGGAAGCATGTGGATTTATACCTACGAGATCGGCAACATCGTAACCGACGTACTACTCATGGCCGTTCCGTTCTCCCTCATTTTGTCGGTGAAGATCGCAATTATGCAACGGCTCCGTATCCTTTTGCTTTTCAGCATAGGAATGTTCCTAATCAGCATAAGCATCGTCCGCATCATACGAGGTCGAGACTCGCGAAGCCAAGCTGGGCATACTCTATGGGCTTCTCTCGAAGTCCTTTTCGCGTCCATCGTCGCCGTTACACCAACTACATACGCCCTCGCTCAGAACAGCCGCGAGGATACTACGTACGGTAAAAGCCACGATCCAAGCAAGACGACTGGTGGCAGGACCTTCCCTGGCAGTGTGGTTGATGGCGATAAATACACAGCTAGAATATGGACGGAGCTGGCAGATGGCACAAGCAGAGATAATTCGAGCGCGACCGGGATCTTGGTACAGACCAGCTTCCGGACGGAAAACGCGTGAGCACGAACAGTTTGTTGATCGAACTTAATGTTTCTAATGTAATGGCATTTCTTCCGGTGGTTGCGCATACAAAGATTTTTTGTAAGTGACAGTGAGGCTAACATTTCTTTGAGGTGACACTTTAGCAGTGACCTACGCCAACCACGAGGAAGCTTCACATCACTTATCGAAAGACGTCCTGCACACGACCCACCACAGAATGTACCGAGGATGTGTTACCGAGTTCGAGAGTCCTCCCTATGCCTTTCCACTTGCGGTCATGTCTTTGTTGCGCCCAGCTATGCTTGCTAGCACCAACACAAAGGGCGATCCGGGCACCATACGACTCCAAGCAACGCAGCCGCAAGAACCATCAGGCCAACTTGTAACAAGTACAATCCCCATCATAACTCTACCTAGGTACCTCCACGTCGCCACAATGCGTCGCGACCCACTCAAAGCTTCTTTAGTAAGGAAACCTAGTATCCCGTCTACGCTTGCCAAGAAACAAAAGGCCAAACAAGTGAAAACGCCCCGCATTGAGACTCTAGCATGTCGCAAAGCGCCCGCGTGCTCTCCAAACGAATCGCTCCAAAGTCATATAACGAGCGCTACCTAGCAGACACCGCAGCCGGACGTCAACCCAGCGCACCCGCTTCCCTCGTCTCTAACAAGACCACATATGCTCGCTCATATGGCACGCCAGTCACAAAGCCCAAAGTACTCCCCAGATGCGGCACTAAGACGCGCGGTCTGCCCATGCGAACTAAACAGGAGTAGGTGAAAATGGAAGCTAGAATAGCGAAAGTGATGAAAGAAAGGCACACCAAGGAGATGAAGGAGAATCACGCTAAGGAACATGCTGCAATAGCTGAGTGGTTGTTTGATAAGGGCGACGTGCGGTGCTACCATTTCGTGGCTAGTGAGACGAGGAATAGGGAGGTTGAGAGGCTGATTGCGAAGTTGAGGGCTAGGGCGGAGAGGAAGGAGAGGACGAAGAAGAAAGCTTGAGCTGTAGCGTGGTGCTGGGAATGCATTGCGATTCTATCCTTGGACTTAGTTGATGTGATTTCATCTAATCTCACACATGGCTCATGTTACGTAGGTGGTTGTCGGTGTATCGAACAAAGCTGCTAGATACCCTTTTGAGTCAATGTAGGTGTCTGCGTTGAGCGTTGATGCGAGAGATGTAGAGCGAGAAGAAGTTGACCCTTCCTAGCCCTCGCATACAAAATTTCTTAACCAAAACCATTGCCAGCATTCAGGCCTTTTGCACTAATATTTTCCTGTCGTCCGCTTGCGCACCAGACGCGTTCCCATCCCCGATGTCAGCCAACAGTCCGTCCAATATCTTCTCCTGCTTTTCCGCCTCTTTTCTATCCCAGAGAAAAAACCAGACAAGCGAAATGACCGTGAGTGGGCCTGCAATAGAAAAGAACACCCAGACGTTTTTGCCCGACTCCTTGAAGAAGGGAGGCCTGTTCGCACCATTCTCTAGTGCTTCGAAGAAGTTCATGCCGAAGAACGACGTCACGAATGTTGCTGGGAGGAAGGCCATCGTCACCCATCCAATACCGCGCATCGTGCGGCTGTCTTGAGCGCCTTGCTTGGCGATCGCTAGCATGATTATGTTGTCTCTGCGGGTCTCTTTGGCAATTTTCAAGTTCTCGGCGCCTAGTTGAGTGTTGAGCCTTTCCATCTTTTCTGGTCGTTCCTGCTGCTGCTGTGCGGCTGCTTCTGCAATTCGAGTTTTCACTTCTGCAATGCGTTCCAGCAATTGCTTTGGGTGGGTGCTATTGAGCTTGTTCCGTAGGTCGGATATATCGATTTTCTCATTTGCAACCATCTTCATTTTGCCCATATGTGCTACAGTTTTCTCGCTGAACTTGAAACGTCTTTCGAGGTTCAAGTTTTGATAGCACGGCTACACTCATTGAGATTTTGCGTCATTTTACTAAGAGACTTCTGGGAATTGACTTTCTTGAGATCATTTGGTGCTTCCTGTGTCCAGCTACGCAAATCGTCGTCTACTGTTTGGACAGTATCAAATATGCACCGAGTTTGATCCTGTACCCACTCGAGGTGCAATCTTACTAGACAGTAAATTAACTGAGCGATTACAATGTCATATCTGAACTTCACATGCAAATCCCGTACTACTCTAGGACTCCAAGGTGCCCTTAATTGGAAATCGTCTGTGTCGTGTAGAAAGAAGCCTCTAACGGTGGCCAATCGAGTAGGATTTCGAGGTCAGCCCCAGACCAAGCGTGCAGCATGAAATATGGGCCGTTGTCTTTGGGAGACTCGATAAGATGAGCATTGTAACTTTCTGAAAGCTGACAGCGCCCGGATTCATGATCGACGCTGCTATCAAAAAGTGGGATATCATCGATCAAAAAACATCGATCCTGTTCTACATTCGTCTTCGTTGAGTGAAGGTCTTCGAACTCGATCTTGATAAGATCATCCCTGTGCCTTGCCGAACGATGTAAGTGGAAATTGTGGTGGTATCACGTCCGGTGAGTTTCGTTTGAATCGACAACGACTGGCTTATCCGGTGCTGCAGAAGGGGCCGACTGTTCCGCTGCCGCTGGCGGAACACCAGACTCGAGTGTCCCGGTATTTGCTGAAGAGGTGGCAGCCATGATGCAAGGCTGGCTGTTGACAGAGTGACAGAACAACAGGAAGTTCGAACAATTATAAGACTGTGCCTCAGCTGCCAAGCCAGCGACATCATACCCCCTCACCAACTAGGGTAAGCGATTTTGGCCCCAATGTTGCGTGCGGGCTGCATGCAAGTCTTCATGCGCTGCCGGAAACGGAAGACAGCTAGCCACTCTCGCTAAGTAAGAGCGAACGAAGATTGTAATCTCTCGCAGCACAACAGGATAAGGCGGCCGAGTAAGGCCAAAAAAAGGCAACATGATGGGGAGATGTAATGGGGCAATGCAATAAGACTACATAAAAATACAACAAACCAAGGCACCAAAATAAGACAACTGAACGTGTACCAAAACAAGCAAATCACGGGCCTATCCCACACTCACACAACAACAAGCCATCCCAACTCCATCTCCCCCTTCCCAATACCCAGCATCTACCTTCCCACCCATCACGCGTCCTCCACCCAGAAACACCACTCTAATACAACTCACCCAGCCAATCACCCTCCACGCCACCAACGATGCATTCCCCAACACACCAGAACCTGTCTATTCTCACACAATGATCAGCATCTTTCGAGATCTTTGTAGTGTGGTGAGGATTTACAGGCTGCGCTTTCACGTGCTGGGGCGCAGAGACTTGAAGAACTTGGTGGTGACAGAGAAGAAGGGAATGGGGGTTTGGGGAATATGGAGAAGGAAGGAATGGGATGGACATGTGTGTGAGATGAGGTGTGTGAAGGGGGAAGTGCACTGTATGAGGCTAGGAAATGTGAAATGGTTTTTAGTGGATTGATGTGATTACCTGATGACTTGAATGTACTTTATAACTTCTTGGTGCTGAATTGTACTTGAGACAGGAAAGTCGGGGTGATAGAATGAAGAGGATTAAGGAATTCATGCTGTGTGGGGAGCCAGGGCTGACTTTGGTGTCTTCTAGAATAGTAATTATGTTCCACTATTTCTCATCAGGCGGCGGCAGCATAACGACATACTCCCTCTCGCTGCCCGCAAACTTCAATATGTCCTTATCCCGCAGCTCAAAGTATCGACTCGCTTCGACAGATTCGCCGTTCAGCTCTGTGCCATTGCTGCTCTCCAAGTCGATGATGTACGGCTTAACTTTCCCTCGCTTGCTCTTGACGCCAAACTCGTCTTCCACCGTCTTTTGTATGTACCTAAATTGGATGACGGCATGCTGGCCACTCGAGCTCGGGTGCTCGAGCACGTAGTCCACCACTTGGTGTGACCGGCCCAACAACCAACAGCTCTTTTGCCATATCTCGATTGTATCCACGACGTCGTCGCCCTTGAAGACAAAGATACGCCATGGCTGTGAGGGCGACGGCTTGCGCGCCTCTGGCGGCTCGTTGTACTTGAGTGATATCTTGGTCCCCTCGACGCGGTTGGCCGCTTTCGCTAGCACTCCCGTCGTCTTGAAGTTGGGTTTCTCCTTGTCCGGTGGCGCACCGCCGTACTTGGAGGGTGGTTGTGCGGAGTCATCGAGGCCGCGGAAAGACACCTCTTGAGAGGCAAGTGGCTTCTTCGCGCGCTGGTGTGGCGAAGCTGGTCGCGAGGGAGATTCTGATGGCGTGCGGCGCCGTCGCTTGGGTGGGGGCGAGGCTGATGCGGAGGGGGACCGCGTACGATGCTTGCGTGAGCGGTAAGGCAGAGGCGAGCGGGACCGGCGGGCATCTTTCGATCTGTCTCGCCGCTTGCTGTCCCGTGATCGCGAGCGGTGCCGTCTGTGTTTGTCCTTGGACCGACTCCGCTTTCCTTCTTTGGCCAGCTCCCTGTCCTTGGAGCGGTCGCGTTGCCTGTCCCTCGATCGATCCCGCCGTCGATCCTTGGAGCGGCTCCTTTTCCGTTCCCTTGATCTGTCTCGTTTGCCGTCGTACTCTCGCCGACGGTCGCGCGAGCGATCTCTCTTGTGGTCGCGTGACCGGTCGCGCTTCCTTTCTTTGGAGGACTCACGTGGCTTTCTGTAGGGTTCAGGCGAGGGCTCTCGGATGCCAGCTCTCACGGCAGGCGCTGCAGGCGGCGCAGCTTCGGGCTTGCGGGCATTCGAGAGCTCCTCGGGCCGTGCCTTCTCCAAGCTTCTGCGTCGACGATTTGGCGCCACGAAAGGCTCCTTCCGTGTCTGTTCTGGCCCAGTGTTCAAGGACGCCTCGCGGCTGCGACTTCTGCTTTTCCTGGGCTGCGGGGTTCCGTTTCTTTCCGCGGCCAGCTTCTGCGTTAGGAGTCTGCGCGCACTAAACGGCGACAGGTCTCTCGCCATGTTGCGGCCTGCTTCTCAGCGTGAGTGAGGCGTGGGGCCGCGTCGATGTTTCAGGCGCTGATTGCGTGTGGCCGTGAGCGCCGGCAGATACTGTGCTCTCGTGCACAGCGTGGCTAAGGCAGCGGAAAGATAAAGTATACCATGGTGTGTTGAGGGTGAATGCCCAAGATGGTGCCTGGTCAAACGACGACACGCTCCAAAGTTTTGATAGCGTCGTTCGCAAAGGGTCTAGGAAAATAAGGTGGGGTCCATGCTCTCTGCAAGGCTATCACCGCGGCAGGCGCTAGGTACCGACACTCCCACCCATCACCATCCGAGCCGTTGTCGCGTAGACATCGCGGTCATCTCGAACTGGCCCCAAGGCGCTTATGGTACTCTCAACTTTGCATGTCCTCCATTCGCCTGTGTTAGCCCCATGTCAGCATGAGTGCCAATGCTCCATGAAAACGGCGTAGCTCTCGCGTCGCAATCCGAAACGTTGTCACAACACATTCAATAACACTATAGACGCCAGATTCCATAGCAAAACGTCCAATGTGACGTGCCCGAAAGTACAGATACCCACTTGATAAACTTTTAATGCCTGCCTTCTTGTCGTATGAGTGCGCTTCCTCCTTTCTCCCTCTGCGCCTCGCGTTCTCCAACTATAATGTCTCCTTTTCTACCTAACTAGTCGCCACCAAGACACGCAGCCTGTCGCAATGAGCTCGAAAAAGATGTTTTCCTGGTCAAAACGCCAATCTACCACAGATCAATATTACCGAACTGGAGGATTGCTTTCCATCGAGGCAAGCCCTGAAGTCGGCAACGAGGCAAAGGTATGAGTGGATGATTCTAGAAATGAAGATGCGCTGGCAGAGCGCATTGACGTGGTTGCGCAGAAGGAAGCGACAGAAGCGTTGTCAAAGCATGTGCAGGATGCTCTGCATGAAGATGCATGCAAATGCGTTGTGGAGCTCTACCATTCGCTAACTCCTCCGAATAGGCCACGCCAAAGTCTGGACGACGTCGACCATCCGATCTCAAAATCGTTACCACGGACAATAAGCAATTTTATCTGAGCCCGCGGTCTGCCTCTTACAATGTTGCCCTGACGAGTGCGGCGTCCAATCTGCAGGCTGTATTCAATGATTTGCTGCGCTCACCAGCACCATGTGTAGTCGGTCGCCCGGCATCTGTCTCGATACATAATAAGCCTCTGCCAGGTCGGCCACGCTCCGTCTCTTTGCCGTCAACTCCGGACTTACCTGCAGAACTCCCAGGATCTTTACTACAAGAGAACCAAGGATTTCCACCATGCGCTGCGACTGAAGAACCTGTCACCGTCCGACCAGCATCGCATTATATCCGGCGAAGCACACAACTACCTGATATCAACCTAGAAGATGGCGAAGAATTTACCCAGCTATTGAACCTATTTCCGGAGCCCCTTGGCCATTCAAAGAGTGTGCCTGACTTTAAGGAGCAACACGGCGAGATGAGATCTGTACGCAGCGGAAATGCGCTCAACTCGGGAGCGACTCCCAAGCCAAGTCCGTTGAAAGTGCAGCACAAAAAGTCGCTCAGCGATACCGGCACGCGAAGACGTTCAAAGCCGAATTTGACGACATCGCCATCATCTGCCGACAACAAGCTCACAACAAGTTCGCCAGCAGCAGTGGGAGATGACAGCAACAATTCTGCTCGGGCACGGAAGGGTGCGAACAAACCGTTACAACCATCACCGTTGATCCTAGAAGGCCAAGCGTGGAACAGCAGCCATGAACACCGTGGTAGCCGTCGTAACGAGGTACGTGCTGTTTGTTTCTACAATGTTGTATGTCGATTCGTCCATCGATTTTTTTGCATAACGAAACAGTTTCAGAACTTCGGTCTTTCTTCCCTTCCATCCCGATAACACATGTTTTGCCTGAGATAGATTCTTTTTATTCGCCTGTTGCACGCCTCCCAACTTTGCGGTACTTCGGTCTTGTCTAGTGTGAAGATACACCAAGCGCGTGGTGGCTGTAGTGCGTTTCAGCGCTGGGCCGCCTTGCAGTCCGATATCCAAAAGCCCACATAAGCCCGATAATGGACTTCATGTTTCTTCTTCGTTTGCACACATGGAGCGGGCCCTTAGCGATAATAAGGTACTGACCGTCGTAGCATGACCCAGCTTCCACGGCGACCCCAACGTCAACTCGCAGCAAGCAGATTGAAGAACATAAAGCTACCATTGCAACTCAGGATCAAACGATCTCGACATTGCAAACTCAATTTTCCAGCTTGAGAGCATCACATGATTCTCACGTTCTGAGCCTGACAGAATCACATTCGGCGGAAGTCGCGTCTTTGAAGAACTACGCAAGAGTGCTCGAAGAGCAATTGGCGCACCGGCCCAGCTTGCACCACGGTACGTATCATCGCAACTGTCCAACCGTCTTCGTTGCGCTTGCCCCGCACGATGACAGGGCACTTACCCATTGGTTGGTCGCATGTTGCGCGGGCGCATTGTACGCCTGTAACCGTCAACATAATCGACTAACAATCGCTTAGCTTCGAGCAACAATCTTTTATTCGTTCTTGACACGACTGAGCCGCAAACACCGACTCGCGAGGGTACCCAGCAACCAGCGGACACCGGCTCTGCTGCTTCTATCAAGTCTTTCCAGACAGCTTTCGAAAAACAACAGCGCTCGCCTCAACGCACACGAAACAGTCCTGAGATGGAGAATCTAAAACGCAGGCTAAGCTCTACACGTCGGCCGGAGACAGCGAGTCGAAACCTGCTTCCTGAGCTCAATCAGTACAAGCAAAACAATGTCGCTCTACAGTAAGTGGTTTTCATTGCGCGCTTAACGTGGGGTCTATTGGATATGTTGAGCCTCTTGACCGAGGTCTTCACTTCACTGCGAACACACTGCGACCGGATATATCGTCTAGCGCCCTTTGAGGCACGATGAAGTGGCGGATGCGTGCAGGAGTCGCTTTCAGCGCTTGACGTTAACTTGAACTCCGCTAATCAGCACTCCACGTAGGAAGCAGATCGAATCGCTAATGGCGAAGCTGAACGATTCGAAGAAAAGCGAGCGAGCCCTGAAAGCCTCGTTGGACGAAACCACGCAGAAATTCGAGGATTGGCGGGTGAAGGCAGAGGAGGCAGACAAGGCGGCAAAGGGAGCACAGGCTCTGCAAAACACCATTGATCATCTGGAAAATCGCCTAGAGATTGCCAATGTTGAGAAGCTAGACGCGCAGGAAGAACTATTCAACGTACAATCGCGAAAGTCCCCATTCGATATCAGCGTACCGAAGCTTCGACTCTCAACGGTACTCGAACGTGATCCAAAGGCAAGCAAATCGATGACGGCGAACCTTTTCAACAAAGACTGACATCTATCTAGGCTGCAAAGAATGCGCATTTGAGTATGAGCACGGTGTTTTCGTCCGGCTCGCCAACCAGTCCTGAGAATGAATCGCAGGAACTCTCCACCCTTGCCGCCTTTATTGCGCATATTGAAAGGCTTCAAGATCAAGTGCGACAGAAAGATGCACAGATTTCAGAACTGGAAGATGTCAAAGAACAATTGCAGCACAAGCACAACCAACTCGAGCAGGATCACAATGCTTTGAATCTCCAGATGGACATTCAACATGACCTTCTGCGGAAGACTCGACGAACAGACAAGCATATCGAACAGTTACGTACTGCTGTAATGGACCGGGAGACGATTATCAGCGAGAAAGAGAGATCAATCCGCGCCGTAGAGAGGCAGCTAGAGCACCACAAGCTTCTTCTCCAATCCGAGATACGACGACACACCACATTGACGCTCCATGCCGCGGTCGAGAATGATCCGCTACCCGAGCTCGACACCCTTACCGCGAGGAAAGACATAGACAGGTGGATCGAAAATCTTCATCAGCGATTGAAAAGAGAACGGACTGCAAACCATGGCAACGAGCCCGTTGATATCGATCCGAATGAAGCACAACTCATTGATTTGCGCCAAGAGATTGACTTCTATGTAAGTTCTATATGTACAGAATGCATTTAAGACATACACTGACTCTGTATCTACGCATTTGCAGGTGCGAGAAATTATTTACTACAAACTCGACATTCGAGGCTACAAGAGCGATATCAAGAAGCTCAAGAAGATCACTGCGCAGTTGAGCAGCTATGGAAGCAGAACCAGCGACTTAGAGTCCGAAACATCGTCTTTACGACCACCAGTGACACCCAGTCGGGTGCGCTTCCCGTCTGCGACGCCTGAGCTTGGCGTATCTGACGTGCCCTCGCCCGTATTGACAGCCCCAACATCCAAGACGATTGAGCGTCCCATGACCCCGCCTCCATCTGGACCCACATTTACTCCGAGCAGGATGTTACCAGCAGAAGAGACTGCATCGAACAGCAAGCAAGCGCCTCTACCACTAGACTTTCAGTTGAGAGACACACCTCAGACACCCACACGAAGGACAGATGTCAACATGACGATTGAGGGCGACCTTCTCGATCCTGGAGTTTCCCCACGTTCCGTAGTGAGGCTCTCGCCGGAACGGAGGAAGCTCACGGTAAGTTAGTCCGCAGTGTTTGGCAACATGCCTCTAATGCTTGCTTCAGCCGCCATCGCCCGATAGGACATGGACTGGCGGTTTGCTGACGAACTTTCCGCTGAGCACCGCAGAAGCGCCTCGGAGGCGTGAGCGTAGTATGAGCGAATCCACTGTTCCATTATATAAAACGATCAGTTCGCCCGAGTGTTCTCCACGTTTCGGCGGCGACAGCGGAGCAGCTGGCCAAGCAACAAGTTTCGCCAATCGGTTTCGATCCGCGTCGCTCTCTGAGCCGAACAAGGGTAGAACTACACCTGACAGACCACCGCGTCCGCGATATGGGCTCTTCGAATCTCCCCGAACAAAACGCACGGCAGTCATAGAGCCCTCGAGCCCTCTACGTTTAGATATCCTAGCTGAAGCAACGAGGCACTATTCAAACCAGCGGTCTCATCCTCAAAGTCCAAGAAGATCACGCAATAATTCGAATGCCTCTAGCGTCCTCAATGCGCCACCACACATGGCAAAGGATATGCAAACCAGCATCGCAAGCTCTCCCTCGCCTATACCACCCTCTACATTTCGCTCGCGAGCAGGATCTACTGGTTCAACCACAGCAAACACACTAGTGTGTTCGTCACCACCAGAACGAAAACTAAGTGCTGCATCAAGCTCAAACATACCTTTCGTCATTGCGATGGGCTCGCCCCACAACCCAGCGCTCATCTCCCCCGCAGCCAGCATGGCACCTACATCATGCTCAATCACCAGATACGCTCCGTTGAAGATAAATTCAAACGTATCTCGCACAGGTGTCGGCGGCACAATGTCATCTTCCACACCCGTCACATCCCCCATTTCGCCGACCGACATCCCATGGCTCGACCCACCTGCAAGACCCATGACCACCAAGCCGACATCGGTGGCCTCCGCGGCGCCCGCACGCAAGCTGAGCTTATCCAAGAAGCAAGAAGACCAGGTTCCGGGACCGCCTAGGACGCCATCGCACTCGCGCAATGTCAGTGGAGGCAGTATTCGCACGGCGATCCGGATGCCGAAAGCTAGGGAGAAGGAGAAGGAGGCGCACAAGACTAGGAAGGATAGTATCAGTATGCCAAGACCATTGGGTAGTCCGTTTGATATCGATCGGGCTATGTCTGTGAGTACTGGTGGGAGACGCGACGAGAATGTGCATGGGATTGGTGAGGCTATTTGATAGCGCTCGTGCAGGTGCCTTTGTGGCCCACGTTAGCGATGGTGAAGTGAAGATAGACGACTCATATGATTAGAATGTATCAATACCAATCTTGTATTATCTAGCAGCTGGAGGAACGGTGAAGTGAAGGTGAGATTTGTGTGGTAGAAGGCAATGTCTGGAGACTGGAAGGAAGCCAAGGACCGAATTGTCAAGCTCCCTGAGGACAACCCTGATGCGTTCTAGCATTACTTGCATCTTATGTATACTGGTGCACTTGCGATTCTTCCCAAACCTCTACCCGAGAAGTATGACGGCATCAATGAACACATGGACATCGCAGACGTATATGTGCTTGCAGAAAAGCTTCAGGATATCAAGGCGAAGAACGTAGCTGTCGAGGCTATGCTGGTCTGTTGCCGTCAAAAACGTAACGACGGGGCCATGTATGCTCCAGGGCTGTCAGTGGTGCGAAATATCTATGCCGGCACTCCGGCAGGCTCACCAATGCGCAAACTAATAGTGGAGCTATACACGTACCGCGCAGAGCCGGGCTGGATCGCCGAGGAGGATTCGGATTGGCCGAACGACTTCCTACTTGAACTCGCGACCCTGCTTCTGAGAAGGCGAGGAAGATGGATGGATCCCACAGAGACTGTAAGTGCTTCGAAGTACATGAAATGCGGGAATGAAGACCATTGAGGACCAGCACTCAGTATGGATGGCGGGAAAGAGACGGCAGAGGAAATCATCAACTGGATCGAATCGTTTGGAACAACTCAGGGCTTGATGTAAGAAAGCACATCTTGAAGGTCAGACGGGCTAGCAACTGGATGTTGACGGCTCCAATCTTGGTTCCAACTGAAAGCATGTCATGTACACTAGGTAGCTTCAATACACTCACGTCTGGAGTGTTAACTGTCTGTGAATGCTTTGAAACACTCTTATCTGTACTATCGACGTCATCAGGCTTCATGCTCAAACAGCGCAAACGTCAACAAACAACACTGGCGCGCGCCCGTGACTATAAAACAACTTTGCGCCCAATCGTCAATCCCGCACACATACATCGCTCTGAACCTCCACCTCCACCTCTACGTCGCCAAATCTACACCTCTTCAACCAGCATAACTATCAACGACCATGTTCAGAGTCCCACCAAGCCCGCCTCCAGAAGAGTTCAGCGGTGATTTACCCTCAACTCCTGTCTTTGAAAGTTCATCCTGGGTCAACTTAGTGCACTTAGACTTCGACCGCAGCAGTCCCCTCTCAAGAGATAGATCCAATGTTCATCCGCCTCCACATGGTCTTTTCGAGCGCGCGAATCGCCATGAGAGCTCAGGTCTTGGAGCTGCGAGTGAAGCTGGGAACGAGGCATAGGATGCGAATAGTTTGTTTGACGATAGCTTGTCTGGAGGCAGCTTATTCAGTGGGTCCCCAAGGCCTTCGGTTGCAAGTCCTCCCGAATCGCGAGCTGCTCCGCACGCGTCTGGCAATGCAGGTGGTCCCTACGACGGATTATGTGGCACACCAATGCTGAATGCCTTGCACACGTTAAGTACTCGAGACCGCCCCACCACGGAGACCGAGAATCCGACCAAAGAGACGTCGAAGTCAAGCTTGACTGACCCACGTATCCCCGAAGAAGATGCACTCGAGTAAGCTCCCTCCCCCTCCCTTTCCAGCACCAGACTAATCCCACCCCAGCATCGGCATCACCATCCTCACCATAACCGTCGGTTCAGCCCCCCACACAAAACTTCACAATCCACCAAGACCTCATAGTTTCCCGCTCCCCCTACATCGCTAGACAAGTCTTCATACACCCCAATACCTCCACCCTCACACTCCCCAAAGCCGATCCACCCGCTTTCGCACTCTACTTCCAACTCCTCTACACATCCCACCCCCCCAGCATCTCCTCCACAGGCAACGAACTCAACACCCTCATCTCCCTTTTCACACTCGCCACATTCCTCGCCGACACCAGCACCTCTTCCACCGCACTAGCATCCATCTACGCCGCCGCGCAAGACGGCGCCGACCTACCGTCTGCCGAGTACGTGTCCATGCTATACGGCGCTACGGACGAGGCGTCTGGGGCGCGCCGCTTAGTGGTGGATTTGTATGTGTACATGGCGACAAGGGAGGATCTGGAGGAAGGGGAGTTTCTGCGGGAGTTTATGTGTGATATGGCTGTGAAGTTGGTGAGGAGGAGGACTAAGGAGAAGGGCTGGGAGAGGGAGGGGTGGGGGCAGGGGATAGGGGCGTGGAGGGGTATGTTGATGAGGAAGATGGTTGATGTATATGGTATTGGATGGGATGGGGCATCGATTCCGAACGAATAGGAAGTTGTCGGATGTGAGAGACAGGGCAGAAAAGAGGGAGAAGGTTGTTGTATTGAGAGAGCTATGTAGAGCGATTATATACACAAGTAGATGAGTAAGCACATGACCAAGAACGTCACGTGAGATGTATTTCACAGTGTACTATGTGGACCGATGTGCCAGGCTGACAGAAGTGATGATGAGATGTGGATGTATTAATGATGACGGAGACCTTGAATGATATTCCCGGAGTGCGTCTAACCGGTAATTGAAGAGGGTTCTGACAAGGTCAGTTGCATTCAAACTGAAGATACTTCGTGTAAGGCTTTAATATGTTCATTAGCGTTTACCTGTACTTCAACCTCCATTTACCGTTTGGAAGAAAGAACTCGAGCATTCTGGTCGCATGGCTTGAGCTGAACTATCCGGGTATTCTAGGTGATGCACTCATAGCTACGGTGGGATGAACTTGCATACGCATGCATTATTCTAGCACAACGCAGAATATAAGGTTGCGGCATCAGTGTTGTATTGGCGTGATCGAAGGGGCGCACCCCAATGATCGATTGCATCTACTACATGAACACCGCAAGCTATGAAACGTTCAGCACTAGCACCCAGACGTGCCAACATATCCTTCACTCTTGTATCCTCCAAAGAACGACGTAAGGAAACGTTCGTCATCATTCGTCGTGGGTATCTGTGAACACCGCGCCGCATTCTCAGCCTCGTCTTACAAGGTCACATGTGACCTCGTTCAGCCCCCAATAATCCTATATCGCTCGAGCGGGGTAGGTATAGGGTGACGAAGCCGGGGCGCACAGCACTGCGCTCGGCAGGCAGCGATGGGCAATACCGCACGATTAGAAACCGTGGACCTTGATGGTCTTGTTGTCAAGACCTAGGCCCTCTTTCTTATCCGTCATGAAATCCTGCACATCCTTGCGCTGGTCTCCCTGCAGCTGGATCACCTCTCCCATCTCGGAGTCGGCGACGACGGTGCCATTGCAGGCGAATTTCTTCTTGATCACTTTGAGGATCTTCTTCTGGTCGAACTTCTTGGGTAGGCCTTGGACCGTCGTCAGGGTTTTGCGACCATTGCGCTCTGTGGTACTTGTCAGCCTTGCGCGTGACAGCGACGATAAGATAGAGGGGACGGAGTTGGTGCGCTGGGAAGGCGGAACTAACGTGGGAAGGCTTATCGGGGCGTACTTACGCTGTATGCGAATGTGGATGTAGTTCTGCTGACTAGTTTTGGTCTCTCCACCAGTGTCATCGGCCTCCGCAAAGGGATCGAAGGACTTGAGGTTCTGGATGTCCGTGGTCATATGATCGACTAGAGCGCTCTGCTGCTTCTGAGACGGGTGGGTGGTGGGGATGAAGGGAGTGGGGAGTTGTATTGGTGTGAGGGTTGTCGTGAGATGGGGAGATAGATATGGATGCAGGAGTGGCAAAGAGGGCGCTTAAAGAGCTAAGCCCCGCTCCTCGGCCGGGAACAAACTAGCGCCGCTCGGCTGAGCCCAAACCCCTGAAGAGTCACGAACGACATTCACTGGGTGCGTTATTGGCCGAGACCGGTCGAGCACATCGAGAGGACGTGACATGTCGCAAGACGCCTTCTTTGCATCCGCTGGCCGCTAGCAAACTTTGAGGCGTTCGTTCTTCGAGGATTAAGATGGAGGATAAGAGTGGCCTTCTTCGTCTGCCGCTGGTGATCCTACAACTCATATTCGAAGAAGTATGTACTTCTATCTAAAGGCTTTTATCGCAGATTAGGCCTCTCTGACCAGCGTACCACTTTCAGCTTCAACAGTCAGGTCGCACGGCATTTTTTAACATCCGCCTTGTCTCGCGAGCATGTCGCAACGAGTCGGAGTACCTGTTTTTCAGGAGCGTTGCACTGTATGACGATACTCGCATAGCGAAGACCTTCTCTATGGAACTGATCTCAAGAATCGAATTGCTAGGAAAGCACGTACGCCATTTGACGATTGGACCATTCGCGGATGAAGAATGGTTTTACTTCACTCTCACGCCACTGCTAGAAGATGTACTGAAGAGCCTGGAGACCCTACAGTCGCTCACTTGGAACAGTGAGCGCGCGATTCGCCCAGATATACTCAGAACTTTCCACGAACGACACCCTTCAGCCAAACTTCAACTGATGCTAAAAGATCGCAGCCTAACGCCTCTGAGCTCTACTCTGCTGTCCTCGCCGCAACTACATAGTCTCGATATCTCCATCTATTGCGTCAGAGGTTCCGCAACTTGCGGACATAGTGAGGCTGAGTTCATCAAACAGAGCATTGCGAAGAGCAGCCTCAAGGTCCTGAGCCTCGCGGTCAAGTCACTTGCGTCACCAATCCAACGACGCATGTTCCTCCAATGGGACTATGTCCGCTACGGGTTCTTCAATTTCAACCTGCAAGAAGGCGACCGATTTCCCGCGCTGGAAGAGCTTCGGCTGGGATATGATATGAACAATGTTTTAACCGCCGAGAATTGCGAGATGTGGGCAAAAGCTACTTCCTGGCACCAGCTGCGCAAATTGGATCTGAGCAGGGGGTCACCGCGGCATTTCCTCGCCTCGCTTACAGACCGCGCGCCCAACTTGGAGAGTTTGAAGTTCGGGCTCAATCGGCCACACAGCCGGACTGCGGATTTGCACCCTTTGCACATTGGTCTTCCAAGCCTAGTCGGTTTCATCGCCTCCATCACAGCACTCCGCGAGCTCGACTTCGGGGCCCATAAGATGGAACACTTCATGGCTGTACTGCCGTTGATGTTGGAGAACTCAAAAGGCTCGTTGAGAAAGTTGATTATACACTGCCGTTTCCACGAAGAGAACGTGTGGCAAGCGGAGCAGTACGTCGATGTCCTCACACAAGCGCCAGGCCTGGAGTATCTGAAAGCACAAATTCAGGAAGACACCGTAGAAGGGTCTTGGGTTGGCTCGGCAAGGTTTATGCATCCAAGGGAGAAGTACCAGACTGCGGTCAAGGACTTATATGAGTATCCTGCAGGCCGGCATCTGCAACGCGGCCAGCGCGTGAGGAGGTTGGATCTTGATGATTGACATGGTAGGCTGAGCACGCGATAGCTCCCTGAGATCGACTGCTCATGCACACTGTGGTATTAGTCACTCCTCGCCTTCCATAGTAATATCCTCCTTCTTCGGCGCCTTAGCTTCCTGCTTCCTATACAATCCAGCCAACTCCTCCGCCTCAGTCGCCTCCTCGATACTCTTATCCTCTCTCACGCGCAAGAATCTTGGGAAACGCGTACTCAATCCCCTCTCATCACTCACCAGCCCAATCGCAGCCGTATACGTCGGACTCAACGTCAAATCCGCAAATGCCACCTCCCACACCTCCTGCGGCTCAAACCACACATCCGGCGTCCCCGCCCCGCCATTATATTCGACGTAATGCGGTTTGGAACTCAGCACGTTTGTGCAGTCCGGGTTGTCTTTGTCGTACTTGGCGCGATTGGCTTTGTAGAATGCGTCTGTGAAACCGGACATGCATTTTGTGACTGCTTCCAGTTGGCCTGTTTCTGCGTTGCGGATGGCCAGCAGGATGGGGGACCACCATGCTGCTTTTCTACCGGAGCCGTGGAAGGCGCCGACAGGGATGAGGTCGAGGGTCTCGGAGGTGGTGCTGTAGTCCTTTTTGACTTTGAGCCACGAGTCGAGGCGCTTGTCGGGTTCGTAGGTGGAAAGGAGGGCTTTGCGTCGGCCTGTAGATTTAGGTTCCTCGGCGTCGTCGGTCGCAGACGCTTTAGACTTGGCTTTTGACTTTGCTGGTTTCTTCTTCTTAGGGGTTGGCGGGAGGGATGGGGTGGTATCGTCGGTCTCGGCTAGAAGGTCTGGATTGGGAAGGTTGTCAAGCACTTTGACCATAATGCCTTCGCATTTGATGTCTAACGCGCTCTGGAAGAAGGCTTGCACCGGTTCGACGTCGGCTGATGTTGCATCTAGGCATTTGACCCATGTGAAGGTGTGTGGTATCTCAACGAACAGACTCTTCAAGAGACTCCTCCGTTCTCGAAACGGTCGATTGAGCAGCTCCTCACCATTGAGATACATCAGATCGAATGCAAATAGACACACGTCTATCGTGACAGCGCCTATCTGGACATCTTTCCTTGCACGGTTTGCCAATGTCTGAAAGGTCTTGAGTTCTCCATTTTCGCGATCAATGGCCACAACTTCGCCCTCAAGGATGAAGCTCGATACACCCTCTCCGCGTATTTGTGGTACAAGCGCAACCAGATCTGGGTACTTGTCGGTCATCACCTCCAGATGGCGAGAGAAGATCGTGACTTTGCCCTTCTCGTCGCAATGCACCTGAGCCCGTTGACCATCGTATTTGTACTCGCACGCAAAGTCACGGCCTTGCAGTTTCGTGAACATCTCGCCCATGTCGCGGGTTATGCTACCCAACATAGGTCGTAGGGGTATATGCATCGCCAGGCCGCATCGCAGCACAAGTTCATCGCAGACCCCAATCTCCAATAGCACAGGTATAAGATCGTTGTAATTCGGTCTCCGTGCAAAGCATGCCTTGACTATCTCTTCATTCCGACCGTAGACTTCTGTCAGTTCATCCTTCTTTAGCTTTGCCAGATCTTTCTGACCGCGTGTTTCGAATATGCCATTCGGTGGCTTCGAGAGCATAAAGGCGCGGGAGAGTGCGATAAGCATGGTCGTCTTGACGGCACCAATTCTCAGGTGCCGCACCAGTGTTCGAACAATGTAACGGCTCTCCTCCGCACCTCGTGCATCTTGTATCAATCGTTCGACAATGCGCTGCTTGTTCTCTACACTACCATGGCCTTTGCTGTTCGCAATCTTGACCAACGAGTCGAACACACTCTTGATCGTCAGAGGCTTTGGCTTGCGCAGGGTGAAGGACTGCTTCTTCTTTGCCTCGAATGCCACGTCTCCAGCATCTCCATATTTATTACTGAGCACCTTTAAGCCCGCGTTATCCAGGCCACAGACCTTCTTCAATGCCTTTGAGATCGCCGAGCCTCCCAAGCCTAGTTCAAGATCGATATATGGTGGCGATATCGAGTTTGTGGCGAGCCACACCGCGGGTAACAAGCTAGCTGGATCGCCTTCGATGATGGTCCGCAGTAAATTTACGAGGGTATCCACAATTTTTATGCGACTGGTTGTGCTATTAATCAGAATGAAACATCTGGTCAATAGCGCGTACGTTGCGTGTCTTCCATCAGTCACCCAGTGCTTTTGTAGATCGGCTATATATTTCGAAGGGTCGAATTCGAGTGGGCTTTGGTCAAATGGTATATTCGCGGTGATTGCGTCTTCTTCAGAGGCGGTCGATTGTAAAGACAACGTATTCTTTTGCTTCGGTAACAGAATTTTCGGGGTTTCTATCTCTGTGGAAGAATTCTCAAGCTCGGAACATTCCGGCTTGATGCTGGTGTCTTTGGTCCTACCCTTCGCAGTAGGCTCGGGGTCGTCGTAGAGCTCACTTGAGCTCACGGGTTCCGCTTGCTGCTCTTGCTGCTGGTCTTCCTTGTTCCACTCTTCTTGAACCTTTCGCGCATACTCCTCATCCGTCAAGGTGGTTGCATCCTGCGCGCCATGTGGATGCGCTCCAAAGCGTTCGTCATTTGGTGTATCTCTGGCCGCCGCTTCGGCCGTCTGTTTTGCGAAAAAGTAGTCCAATTTGCGCACTGGTTGGCCTGACCCATCGTTCTTCTTGCGCCGTTTCGCTGGACTGCTCATGTTGAGAGGATATGCTATCGCTGCATGGTTGTTGCATCGAGCGCCGGAACATGGGTTCATTCACGTCATGACGCAACGCGGGCGCTATGACCACCCGCACGCGAAAGTCCACTTCACGTGCGCACGTGTCAGTATCCGAGATCTCCACTTCAAATTCATCACAACTCATCACCTCACCTCATCTTAACTAAATAACCTGCAGCCCATCTTGCTGATTTCCCACTCGTCATAGTACACACTTTGTCCTGCTTGGAGACGACATGGATCTCCACGATGTCGTGGTGTGACAAAGACGGAGCTCGCGAGATGTTGTGGTGCGTATTTTGCGAGCCAAGTCCCGAGCAATATATTGTAGTATATACAATCGTCTCATTCCATCCAGAAGTCGAAATGTCATCAATCACCCTCCATTCAGGGTAAGTATAGATCGTGTGCAGAAGACTTCGTCTCTTTCCCTCCCTCAACTCCGATCGTCGATCTGTTGACTCAGGCTGTGGGCATCGTCTTTTCCTTCCGAGCCATCGTTTACCGGCCTCTAGTCATAGAAGTCAAGACCGATCGAGCCCTCCTCCTCACCACGTCGAACACGCTTATTGCCCGGCCTGTCCGTCCTCGGACCCCTCGGAGCTCCTTGCGGCGGGCGCCAGGTATCGTTCCGCTTGCTGGGCAGTTGAGGCAAGGTCTCAGTGTTGTCGGCTGGACCACTTGGCTTCACGATCCTGTCCAACTCGGTCGATTGCCACTTTCCGTCTCCATCCGTATGTCCCTGCTGCCCTGTCATCATGACACCAGCACCCGCCTCTGAGGCCTGAAGTTAGCATCTGTCGAGACTGAAATTGAAACCTAAAGACATACTGAGAAGAGTCATAGAGTCTTTCTGCAGCCTAGTAGTGAGAGCACGGATGGCCTTGAGCGGACAATCGCTGATGCAGCCACGCAAGACCTTGCTAGTGCCCTCCCTTGAACAGACCAGAGCCACGCAGAACTCCGATTCGTCTTCTTCGATACCGAGGACGATGTCTGGCTTGTGTCAGTATGCTGTTTGAGCAGCCTTAAAGGGACACAGACCGTAGAACTTCCATCGATCGCTGCCATACAAAATACGACAGTTGCCGAGTGCGACATTGCGGAGGTTCTCGAATTGGACGAACTACAAGCGTTAGATTGAGTCGATATTGGCGCGGACCAAGATCGAACCTTGGCTTCATTGTCATACCAAGAAGACGCTGAGTCCTCAATGGTGACCTTGTGCATGCCGTGCTCCACTTCCATAACGCCGTCGGACGGAGGAGTGGTTGCGGGCGTTGCAGTGAATGACATTGCTGCTGAGTCTGACCGTGATAGTGCTTTGCGAGGAGGGCTAGAGAACTTTGCAAGTTAAGCGGAGTTGTCGAGGGCTTGAGATGGAGTGGAGGGCGAAAGAAAGACAGCGGAGGTGCGGATAAGTTTATATTCACACATGGTGGCTACTGAACCGACTAGTGCGCCCCACAATTATAGGTATGAGAGCCTCCGTCGGCCCAACGTTTAGGTAAGAGAGGCGCGAGTATTGGAGCGGTGAGATACAGCTTCTACTCTATAGTGGGAGTCAGGTGGCCAATGCAGTGTTTCGTTTGTAGACAGAACCTGGCAAGAAATCTCGGTCAAGAGCCTCAGTATCATTCATAGCTCGAAACGAGCTTGATGGGTGACATGAGTCAAAACTTGCTGCTTTTGAGAGCATCTCCATCGCGATGGTCAACTGGTCCCCGAGTTTCTCACAAGGGCCGCTTCACCTGAGCAGGCATCGACTGTACTTGCTGAAAATTTGGGAGAACTCCCAGATAGCATACCGCTTCTGGTCCTTCACTCGGAGTTTGTGACATTTCGGCCCCTTTCACACCGCAAGCCCTCTGGAGAAACGGAGACGCGTTTGCTAGTTGTGCTGTCGAAAGACTGCAACTTCACTCTCAAACAGACGATTTGGACGTGGCACTGTCCACCAACCCTAGTCCAACCAGCTTCATTTGTTTAGAAGACGTTTTACGCAGATACCACTCTTTGCGGTGGATATACATCGACAGCAGACCGCCATCCGACTATCGAATCCTCCAGTTCCATCCGTTCTCCTTGAGCATTGCCGAACTTTCTAAGCTGCGGCTTGAATACTAACTTCACGGAAGGAGGGCTGCATTGCGGGCTTGCTAGCGCATCCACGATCCCATCTTCCAGTAGGACCATGAGTCGGTAGCGCTGCGAACAGCACTCCAGCCAGAGTTTTACAGTAATTCGAACGATGTTCTGAAGGGCTTCATAGTGGTTTCCCTTCAATACTGCGACCTTTTCGATAGGCTGGGCAATGGCGTTTGCAGTGCAAGCAACTATCTTCTCGTAGTTCATCCTCAGCTGTACGCCCCGACCATTTGATGCAATCACCACCGACGGATCTATTGCGATCTGTAGTTGCTTTGCGGTCTCATGTCGAAGCTTCTCGGTATCCCGCGGAATCTTCGGCCAATTTGATGGCGGCGTTTCTAGAGCACCCGTGAGATGTTGAAAGGTAAGCACGTTCAGTCAAACTCACTCATTGCATATATGTCGACCCAAGGCTGATCAGACTCTTTCCAACCGTCTTCTTCCGCAAACATCTTGAAAGGAGAGCGGAATACGTGCTCACAGAGACCAATCCATACCGAGTTCTGGACAATGGCTAGCTTCAGCTTGCGGGTATTTCGAGGTTTTAGTTGTTGGAGTTGAGGCGTCAACCATTCGGCCTCTCGATCAGGAATCCATTCCACCCTTGCAAAGTCCCTAATCTCTTGCGCAAGCTTTGAGAATCGCGAGGTGATTTCCGAATCTGGCAGGCCCTTGGAGTGCTCTTTGGCAACGAGTGCACCTTTCAAATCTTCGACTGTTGAACGTAGCCGTTGTTGCTCGCTCTCATATTGTTCTCTGAGCAATTCTTTCTGCCGGTGCAGCTCTCTTTCAAAGCGGTACTGCTCGTCTGCCTGCCTTTCCTCGTGTGTCTTTTTTGCCTCATTGAGTTGTGCTTGTTGCTGGCGCAAGTGAGACTCCAGGTCGGTTACCTTCTTCTCGAACTTCATGCTTTCCAACCGCACAGCCTTCGCATACTCCTCCTCTCGGGCTTGAAGTTGCTTGTTGGCATCCTGGTCTCGATCCATCATTCGTTGGTCGAACACTCTTACCATGCGTCTCTGAAGGCTTTCCATGGCTTCGGTGCAAAGATGCTCCTCCTTCTTAGACTTCGTAAGCATCTCACCTTTCAAGTCGCTCAACTGTTTTTCGTAGCTTTGTTTCAGCTCGAGCTGCTCCTCGTCGAACCTGTCGGTCTCCTTCTTCAGTCGAATATTATGTGTGGATACCAGCTGGACGTTCTGTGCTTTGAGCGAAGTAATCGTCTGGTTGAGAGCATCGGTCTGTTTCCTTAAATCTGCATTCATGGCCTCACCAGAGACAGCCACGTGCTGCGCTTTCTGGAGCCTCGAGACTTCCTCTGCACTCTTTTGCATTTGATGTTCGAGGTCTTTGATTATGCCTTCGTATCTCCTCGAATCATTATCGTGCTTTGCCACCATCGTCCTGATCTCGATCGCGGCTTGGCTCAAATTTCTCTCTTTGTTGTATACAGCCTTTTCGCAGTTTTTCAGCTCACCGAGAGAACACTTCACTTTATTATTTAAGGCCGTCAACCCCTTCTCCATCATCGAGGCTGTTCGGTCTTCTACGGAGTTCTGTCTAGCCAAAAGCACCGAACTTACGGCAGAGTTCTTGAGATGACGATATTGTTCAAGCAGTCTCGCGACCGCGTCTTTGGTTGTCTCGCCAGATCGCCCACGTAGATCCGGAAAGTCATACCCAGCTTCAAGTATCAAGTTTCGGACGCGGAGTAGCTCAATTTGACAAGCCTCACTGGTCATCGACTATCAAATCGTCTGTTAGCAGCGAACTGCCTGAGTTCGAGCGCACTCACCTCATGAGCCGAAGCAGCATACGATTCACGAATACTATCAACAAGGGGTACATGAGGTCGCTCTGGGACTTCGTTCGAAGGTGCAGCTTCTAGATCGGAATAGCTCGGCCGACGACTTCGAACTTGTACCGTGTATCCAGCCTCGGAAACCCTCTCTTCATTGTTTGTCCCCACTGGGTTTGCTTTCTTGTTCTTAAGAATTTCTATCTTTCTCGGCCGCCGAACTTTGCTGTTCGCATCATCACTTTGTGCACCTCCGTTAGCCTTTCTTCTCATCTCTCGATATGCTCGTATCTGGGCGTGTGCCGTGTCCGCCCTTTCCATGGCTACCTAGACAACCAGTGTGGTCAAACTATGATCAAGCTACCCATGTGCTGTTCAACTGTGGGAATGGGAAGATACTTCCAGAAGACAGTGAACCTAATACAACTATAAGGTTACGCGTTTTGTAGCCTGGTGTGGTGGGGCCTGCTGATGGCTGAGGCGGGCTGAGGCTGAGTGTCGTAGAAAAGATACACCTCACGATACAAAGTGCGTGAAGTCATAGGTTGTCACAGAAGACGTAATAATACTCTGATGGGGCTGTGGCATCGTTAGTTTGATGCGCGACGATTAGAGTTGAGTGCAGCCTGCTTTGGTGTGGGTTCGGCGCAGCAAGGCTCTCCCAAACTAGCTCCGTGCTGTGGTCCTCCACACAGTTGCAAGCTCAGCCTGCAGACTACTGCACAATCAGAAAAATGAAGGCGTCAACACAATCTCGCCACTCATCCTCAGACTATTTGTCATTAATGGAAAAGGAGGCAATTGTGCCGAGCGAAGCTGGTAATTTCTGCCTGTCTTCGCCGCATCGATAATGAGGCAAGGCTACACGCGCAGTCCTGGACACACAACTCTTGCGGCTCAAGAGACAGCGTTGTTTCCTCACGTTAAGGAACTGGTCACGATCGAAGGTGCTGACAAGGAGAGAATTCACTTGTTGTTGTAACGTGGTATAGGCAGTCTGATGATATATGTTCAAAGGGATTACTTTTATCGCATTCGTCAGGGTATCAAAACAAATCGGAAGAGAAGCCGAATACAAGAGAAAAGCTCTATCAGGAGACACGTAGCAAAGGCCTGCTAGTCATCGCCGGCGGGTTCTGCGCCACACCGTTGTTGCGCTTCTTGTCATTATGCCTTTTCAACAAGATGAGACCACCGGCAATGAGAGCAAGGACTAAGGCGCCTCCACCTGCGGCAATGCCTCCTATCGCAGCTTTCGAGAGACCACTAGAAGAACCGGCCGCACTTGGTGTCGCGGAGTTCGAGCCACTAACAGTACTCATGGTAGGCGTTGTAGTGATGGTTGTCATCGAACCTGTGGGGAGTCTTGAAGGCGATAGTGTTGCAGTGGGTATTGATCCGACTTGACTGAGTGCCCATCGTTGGCCAGGGCCATCTCGGGCCGCAAGTGTCGGCTGCAAAGTGTCTTTGACGATGTCGAGATACAAGTCTGAGCCAGTAAACTGGTTGTTGATCTTGTAACTTCCGTCATCCTGTTTGTTCAAACGCCAAAGCTGGCCTGTATTATCCTGCACAGAGTACATGTGTAGTTCGAGCGCATCCGTCCAGCGAACGACGTCTAAAGCCGCGAAGTCGCCCTTTTGTTCGGTGTGCAGACGGTAATATCCGCTCTTGGATGTTTCCACGAAATACCATTTCTGGCTGATGTCGGTTTTTGAAGGTATAACGATGACAGTGTCGTTCGCCGAAGTAGTTGCGAGGGCGTTTGTCGAACCGATGAGAGAGTTGGTGAGGATGTACCTCTTCCCCGCTTGGAACTCTGTCATAGTGGCACGTTTGCTGTGACTCTGTAAAAACGAATTAGTCCTATGTACAAGACTGGCAATGACCCTAAACTAGCGTACCTTTTTCTAGGTGCTGACTTGCTGTGGTGTATGCAGCTGTGGATGTTCTAAGTGACAGGACTAACTTTTTCCTGATACAAAGGTGCCGGCTCAGTGAGATCTGAACAATGCGAGTACATGAGTCTATATATTGAGGAGCTCAACTAACAAGAATGAATATCGCAAGCCCTATCTCGGTCGAGTGCCTTCTGCACAGCCTGATATAGCACAGCAACTACGTCAAGGCTGGGGCTGCGCGTCAGGGGAACTTGCATATAGTCGCTATTGGGAGGCTTGCGCCAAGCGAGAGCCTCGTATTAGCCCTGTTGCCTGGCTTCAGCTGTCCTTTTCCGTATAGTTTTGTAATGAAACGCCACGCGCGCAGCCCTTAACATGGCTTAGGGGGCTGAGCGGAGTTTGCCATTTCTTCGTTACTTGGATTGGAGGACTATGTTCCACATGATTACGACGTTGCACACGTGAGACAATTTTCAATGATCATCGAAAAACAAGCCGGTAAGTGTATAGTCCTCCGCGCACCCCAGTCTTTGTGTGGCCCTACGCAGGTAACGCTCAGTACTCAACATTAGCCCTAGAAAGCACGGTACCTTTCCACTCCAGAGAAGCGCTGAGCACATCCCAATCCAGAACCACTACCAATCTCAGGATCGTGCGGCACATTGTTTCCGTCAAACCCCATCCTCGATTCTTCTCACAGTCTCGGACGAGTTTTGACAAATTGATCTCCAGTGTACAGGCCGGTTGCAGCTCTTTCGAACATTAGCTATCGATGCACAAAGGTTTGCAGTGTATCTCACCATCTTGTGCGTTCTTGAAGCGCGTCGGTCGATCCTCGTCGTCCTCTTTAGTGTGCCGATAGATGGGAAATGGTACGATGCCTGTTTTAGACCTGGGAAACTCAAAATCAAAATCCCGCTCAACTGTTCGTGGATTGTCGGCGATAATGACGTCGCCTTCATTGAGTATCCATATCAATTGAGATTGGGCGAGTTTGTTATCTTTTGTCTCGACCATATCGCTTCTCTCGTGGGTGCGCTCAGAGAAAAGCTCGTCGAGGCAGATAGCGTAGCTATGTCGACAGAATGTGCTTCGCCTCATGCTGTTGATGCTACTTTTCTCAATGCCACATACCACTGCGCCTCGAACAATAGCTGTCCATGATTCTTTGGGAGTACGAAACTTGATGTTCCATAAGTTGAGTGTGAACTCGAGCTGTTGTTGCAAGTAGCCCGATGCTCCAAAACCTCCTACCAAAAACAGATTCTATGATATCAATTAGTGTGAACCAAGGAGTAGACGAAATAGAACTGACCTTTGGCGAAGCACCTCGTTTCTCGATCTCCTTGACGTGATACTTGATCATGCCGACCACGTCTCCAATACAAGTGTCAAAAAACCACTCCATGAGCGCTCTAATCATCGTCGTTAGCTAGAGTAGTTCGCCTGCCAATGTTAACGCTTTCCTACCTGGTAACGGTTATCTCGCCTTGGTTCACCACCCCATCAATAGTCAAATCAGCCAGAGGCTCTGGAAGATCAAGGCGGAAGTCTCCGGAGTCACGGTCAAATGTTTGCTTCCGCTCATCGAACTCTTGCATCAGATATCGCATCGCGGGGCTCTCTGATGCATGGAATGCATCCTTGTCGATGTCCAGATTTGGATCTAGCTCGCGATAATAACTCTCGCCCAACTCGCTGCGAAGCCACTTCAGGAAGGCACGATTTATGAAAATCGAGCCACATTTTCCGCCTTATGAACGTTTAGTGGATCGCGCACGTGCTATGACATCGTGTACTAGCTCACCTGTTGGTTTTCCAATCTGCTCCATCTGTAAGATTGGGCGAAGTTTCTTGACCATGTACGAAACAACATCCTATTTTTATGGGGTCAGCATGATTCCGACGCCTAACAGCGTTCTACACTGAGTTACTGACAACTGTACCACCCCCAGCGTCGCAAAGCACGAAATATTGGTTCTCCTACCAGGTGTAAGCGAAGGCCACATTTGAGTAACCTCTAGCTTACCTTAAGGAACTCCTGCGATTTTTCATCCCTATAGAAACGCGCAACATAATGCGCAGCTGCTTCCGATTCTGTGATGAACATTACTTCTTGCAGTCTGGGGAAATTCTTTTGGTTGAAGCCCGCTGCAGTGAGTGCTCGGTAGGTAGAGTTTATCGCCATGTACGACCAATCCTGAGTAAACGAATCAGCTAGGTACACACAGTCTCATGTCTTGTCGCTTACTGTTGGCACTGTCACGACGAGATCCGTAGCCGTGAGCTTTCTGAACGCATTTGTGAAATTTTCGTCCATGTAATCATCTAGCACGCCATATACTTTGGTGAGGTAGTCTGATACTATGTCTTCTGGTGCCTTTTCGGAATATGCAGGGCGACCGTGGCCGAGGGATGTTGCCATCATGTCCACAAAACTCAGATTCTTCATGCCGTCAAGCACCTGGATTGTCATGTCCAATTCTCCCAAGACGTTCTGCATCCCGAGTTCAAGTTTTGTATGTACCATAGACACGGCGTTTGGACTAAGGTCTGCGCCCTTGACTACGGTTAGCAACATCTGACCCTCTTCCTGCTAATAAGCATACCCATTGTTGCTCCATGGCATCGGTTTGGGGCGAGTACGAAATGACGCTTGGAACTTTGCCCGCATTCATCATGTTAGTTCCCCAATCACGCATCACTGTGATCTCGTCGAGTTTACATTTTGTTCCAGGAGGCGGAGTCGCATACGCAACGCCTGACTCATGATTAGGACGCGTGAATTTGATCGAGTTGTTTCGATCCACTGACTTACCACTGTATGTTGTTCCATAGTCTAGTCCGATCACGAAGCGAGTTTCCTGAGACTCTCTGTTGTTGTTTCCGTTAAGCACTGGTGATGTAACCCGGGGAACCGAGCCAGATGATCGGCTGGCTGGGACGGACGGAGGTGGCGGAGGACGAGGATGTTCCATGGCAGGTTTCAGAATTGTGTTTAGGCTTGCGTCAGTGGGACTGCTGACATGGAAGTATATTTCTACTGCTTAGAATCTGTGACGAGGCTGAGTCTAAATCTTTTCATCGCCAAATGCGGGGCACTAGATGTATCACTCCAGACTGATTCAACCAGGCTGAGGGTCAGAACAGTACCTACAACGAGAGCGATGAATGCGGGACAAGGTTGTGGTGTGTGATGATCGAGATGCATGTCGGGGCTTTGATCACCGGAGATGGTAATATTACACGAGCCAGCTGAAGGACATGCAGCGGTTGATTGTACCCCACCAACCATGGCCCCGCGCGTGCCGGAATCGTGTTCACACAGAAAGGCTGAGTCCATAGCCTTGTTGTACCATTGCGTGGCGCGAAAAGTAAGCCACGGCTGACTTGAAGGGGATGCCTAAATTTGAGCGACATTACCCTCCCCTGCAGTTGGAGCAGCACAAGCACTGCATACTTACTCAAGCCAAGCACAGCCGAACGTGCTAACCTTGCTGCTGCCTGTCTCCATTTCGGTCCTTTCCGCGACGTGCGTGCGGCCGAAGGCAGATTCTATCGCATGAAGAACAGCTGCCACACGTTGCTGAATGGAGGGTCTTACCGGACGCAGGGCCTTCAAATCGTACACCCTTAAAATACCTCAAGGCACGGGACAAAGCTCATTTGAGCTTTGAGTATACAGCTATGGGTAAGGCCTCATTGACTGAAGTAAGACAGCTAGCTGATCAATCGAAGAGAGAACCCACAATTCAATCCACTCTTACGGGCGTGAGCTTGGATATCAATTTCATGGAAGCGATGCGCTTTCCCACCAGGAATCTAATCGTAGAGAAGAGCTAGTCATTGGTGAGCTCGAAGATACGAGCAGCAAGACAGATTCGAGACTTAGCAAGAGTAAAAACAAATGGGGAGTGGCAGGATTGAAAGAGAGAGCGAAAGCGAGGTTGCCGGGAAAACCGAAAGGCGCAACGAGTGCAGGTGATATTCCTGCGCCGTTGCGCATTCACAAACCAACAACTGCTGTTGAGCTTCCTGACAACGAAATTGCGGGACCACAATCATACAGCCTTAACGCCTTTGAAACTTCCCAGACCGCATCACCACACGATCCCAGCGACATTGAGTACATTTACGACAACAACAAAAGACAGTTGGTTCGAAATCCTAACCGACGGAACTGTGACAGTAATGGATCGACGACAGCCCAAGCGGACACCTTGATGCATTCCGAGTTGGATGGACCTGAAAAATCGTTTCCACCACCTAAGGTGTCTCGACGTGCATTGAATTCGAGCTCCGCACTTGGAACTGATGGCTTATTCGCGCAAGAAACCCACTCAAGTGATGCCGAACGTCTCGAGCTATCGCAGATATCCGTTAGCGTCCTGAAAGCAGGTACGAAATATCCTGAATTACGAGGACCAGAGGATGAGTCCACAGAGAAAGCTGTGGCTAGATTCCTCCGACAGTACGGACAAATTTCTGCTTCAATGAGAGACCCCCAAGGTCGATTGGACACCAGTGGGCCATCGAAAAGGGACCTTATCAAGGCCCAAGATGAGCTGCGAGCTGTGAAGACTCGGCTCTTAGACCAAGACGACAAGCTTGAAAGATATGAGGGCGAATTTGACGATATGAATCGAACAATAGCCAGCCTCAAGTTTCAGCTCAAGGAATCAGAGTCGTCTCACGGCGTAAAATTGCGAAAGGAGCAACGCTCGCTCCAAAGCGAAAATGAGAGGCTGAAGTCCTTCTATGAGAACCAATTACGCAAATCGCGAGATGACGCAGCATTCGACAGAAGCGAAGCGCATAAGCGGCAGAAAGAGGATATAAAAACGATAGAAGGTCTGGAAACTCGTTTGCTGAAGGATGCAACGCTGTGGGAACAGGCATACAACAAGCTGAAAGCTACCAACTCCGACCTAGAGCAACGTTTGCATGATGCAAAAGCGGACGAAAACGAGCGCGTATATGACCTGGAAGCCAAGTGGGAGCGCAAGTTACAGAAAGAAAAAGTGAAGTATGAGGACTCCATTAACAGTCTCGAATTAGACATCGGAAGACTTGAAGGTGCTCTGGCAAAAGAAAGATCGCACAAGGAAGCAGAGCTACAGAATCAGAGGAAGGAGCTCGAAGAAAAGTACAAAGAGGAAAAAGATGGACTGCGCACCGAAATCGACATGTTCAAAGTTGCGGTAACTCAGAGAGAGCACTTTAAAGGTTTGACAGATAGTGAAGTCGCAAATCATTACAAGCGACTAGCGAACAGCATCGAAGATTTCTCCAGAGTGGAGTGGGATTTTAGCAAGAGGGAAGCCTGGCCAATCTCTGAGAGCCACATGCGACAACTGGGTAAGAACCCAAGAAAGATGAAGCTGCAGATTGTTCAGAACACCTTGTGGGTGCTCCTATACAAACTTGTCTTCTGCTCGCCTTTCAAGATCCTGGGAGCGGCTGGGGAAGAGGACGACGACGAGCGCTGGACGAAGATCTATTCGGCAGGTAAGGATTTGGTCACTTCCTTTGCGTGTCATTGATTAACGCGTATCTAGGAGCTTCTTCATTCGAGTGGCCCGAGATCCCAGCAGAAGTAGAGCGAAGCCGGTTCGAAAATGCAAAAGCGTACACGAACGCTGTGGGCTCTACAACCAACAGCAGCGTTAGGGAAAGCTTCGAGAGATCTGTAACAGCTATCATGAACAGCATCATTCGAGCCACTGAGAGGGTGGCCACAATACAAGCCAATGACCACAGAGTTTTGGAGACTGTGGTCCGCTTGGCGGGCAAAATTTGGCTCGAATCATGCTCTCAAAGATATCGCGTGGTTGTAGTTGTGTCACACGGAAGCGGCGACATTCTGTCCTTGCCAGGCGAGTTCGAGGGAACACTCAGGCTCGTTGTCCGGCCCGAAGTGAAGAGGTACGGCGACAGCCAGGGTAAGCATCTTACACGGGGTGAACCAGTGGCTGGCTGGAAAGGCTTGCTAGAAACGTACCCCCAGTAATGGTCCTTCCCGAAATTGAAGCACATCCATAGATAGAAGCAACTCATAAGATTGTGCCACCATATGCGCCTCCTCGCCGAAATGTGGCATGTGTATGATGCAGCTCCGCAAACTCGCGTCCATTCGCGGACTCCATTCTTACTCTGATTGGACGCCCCCGGAAAAGCAAAAAGCGGGCAGAACAGGCAAACTCGCAGGCAGCAAAGGTAGGCGCAGCTGCATAGCGCTCCGACAGGCTGACTGGGGCTGTGATACTGAGCCTCATGGAGGGAAATGCCGTGTTACTGCCGCCTTCAGTGTGCGCCCGCCCTCTCAGCCCGGTCGAAAATCGAGCCCCTTGAACACCACCTCCACCCACTGTTTCACGCGGCCGAGTCTCCTAAAGTCGAACAGGAACACGACTCTTTTCCCCACGAGACGTAGGTTCGTGTGGTCCACCAGTGTTATTTTGACACTCAAGAAGCTCATGCTATAGTGAAGATCCTGCTTATCGCAATCGTATCATGAGCCTCCGAAAGATGAAGAGCAAGTTCTTCTCCCGGTCGAATGCGCCGCCGTCCTCCATGGTATCATCTACGTCGAACAGTCAAAACGCTCGTGGTCATCCGCCAATGCCAGCGACGAGAGAAAGGCTGCGTATCTCGGCGATAGCCCCGCCGAAGATCCAGAAATCCCAGAAGCAGCCCCCACAGGTGGCACTCATAACAAATGAAATGATACGGGAGCTACGGGAGCTCATACGCTATCGATACGCGCTAGACTGCAAGATCTGGGACCTTGGGTGGAAGGTGAGATGGTATCAGCGAGATACAGTAGAGGCCGACATGAGACGATCAGACGCAGCTCTGGAGAACATACGTAGCACCTTGGAGGGCTGGGACAAAGAACAATACTTTGCGACAAAAGATGAATACGCAAAGTTTAAGGAGATCAAGATTAGGATTTTCCAATCTCAGACGAGGAAGTGGAGCGAAGAACCTCCTTGGGTGAAGTCGGATTCTGAACAAGGCGATGGTCTCCACGGAAGAGATGGAAGGCCACACCCCTCCCTTCGTTCTTCAATGAATGGGCGGTACTCGAATGGCAATTAAAGCGTCGTTAGCAGTATTGACAATTTGGTGCACCGTGGCACTCGATCACACCTCGAGCGATCAGGGTTGTACAGAACTTCGTATGGAGAATAAGCGCATCTCAAGTACCCGAGGGTCTCTCGCTCACGCAGCATGGCGTTTCGCAAGAGTGCATAGTTTGCGCTGATGTTGCGCTCCATATATAAGGAAAGAGCCATTTGAAAAAAACTGGGCCGATGGTGATCGTATACGAATATACGAGGGTCGTTCTCCAACAAGGTGGTGTAATGGAAGGGGATGTATGGCGGGATGGAGCAATTGTTTGAAGCCGAGCGCTGCTTTTTTTACATGGTCTGTGCAGATCCACGTCATCACGATCTTGAAGGGTCTACCCCATTACTGTCCATCAACTCTGATTCAACCTCATGACTGTCCTATTGCTAGAATGTCATGCAGTTCAGAACTTTATTTCCATCTCTGCACGGCTATGATTGTCTAAAAGTTCGCAACCACATAGAAACACAACCTGGAATGTTTACGTGGCACATCTAACGGAGGCCCTTCAGGACCCCAGTACTACTCCAAAACAACGACATTAGCACACTTGCAACCGTAAGCGGCACAGAAGCGCCCTGAAGATCTTCTGGATGGCTACGTTGCCATAAACCCCAGAAACCAAATGTCGTACCCAGAATCAAGAAGTGGATGACCCAGATACGATAAACGCATGGGATATACCTCGCCTGCATTCCCCACACATACGGGTCGTCTATGTCATCAGAGTTGAGATTCCATTCTTTGTTCCTCTTTGGTATCCTGCCGACAAAATGCCGGCCATTTGCGGGTAGGGTGTAGCACGTGTGGCCGACGGGCAGCGACGCAAGAGCACATGGCTCGAGACACAGCTGCACCATGACTTCGAATATATGCTTCACACCTGGATGGCTGGCCGTAATTTCTGGTGGTCGAGGAGCGTATTTATACTCCGCCGATTCGGGCAGATCTACGTCTTCTACGAATGCTCGGCCCGTTTTCAAGGGTATCCTGCCGAACTAAATGTGGTCAGTATTCGATGACGTTGGTGTTTCTACGATACCGAACGGACTTACCTTAACAAACTCCCAGTAGTGAAGTCGCCATATGGACAGGTACGACCGCATCCAACCTCTCAATCGTCTATGCCTGGACCGCAGTTCCTTGATGAATATCTGGTCGAATGTCTGGTCATCACTGCTAATCTGGTCTACCTCCGGCGTGGATTGCGATCCTTCGACGCCAAAAGTTATCCATAGTAATTCGTTCAATCCGGATCTTGCGAGGGATGAAGCTTGGCCGTCTTGCGCGTTCACAGGTCCTGTACCCAATACAGCATTAATCTGAGGCAAAAGAGTACTTCCAACTCCTCCGGATGAGGTAGACGCTGCACTAGTGGGAGTATACTTTGTCGTTTTGGAGTTGCTGGGCGGTGGATCAGTGCTTTGATCCGAGGCCGGTCCCGAGCTTTGCATTTTTGTAAAACGTTTCTGCCGCTGCCTCTTTATCGGCCGAAGGAGCGCGCAGAAAGGCAGCGGCGAGGAATCTGCAGGGCAATGCGCCAAAACGTCCCGTAGCATTACTTGCTGGTCAGCGCTCAGGCTCCACCACCGGTTCATACCACAGAACTAAATCAATTAGTGGCTGTCAAAAAGTTCTTCAATGAGAACTTACGCATTGCCAATGCACCAGCGACTCTTCAGCTTGCAACAAACGCAATCTGGGCCGCACCGGCCACCAGTCCCAATCCAAGCCGGTGACCCTCTCCAGCAGACTTTGCATTGAGCCCAGTATCACATGGTTCGGCATGGTCTCATACTTAATACGTTTTCTGGGGATGGGCAATATCTCTTCTAATAACTCAGCGGGCAGAAGAGATATCTTCAGACTTATGAGGAGAGTCTCATACGGTTGCCCAAGCAGGATCGACTGATAGGTAGGATCAATCTGAGTCTCGTTGCTGCTGTCGTCTATTGGGTGCTCGTACGGAGGAGTCTTGTGCAATAGTGTCCGAGAAGCCACTTTGTTGATAACGATCTCAACTATCGTCTCACGTCTCGCAGCTGTAGCGAGAGGCGCAATGACTTCTTGTTGAATGGAGGAGCACCCGGTCGTTTTCATATCCGCATGGTATACCCCTAGAAGACGGCACATTGAATGGTGCATTACCGTTCTGGACATGGCATTTTTAGCTTTGATCAAGAGCTCGACTATTGTTCGATCATCCAAAAGAAGTTCGATGAACATTTCCCCACTTTCATATAAGGGGTTGGATAATGCGCTTCCTCCACCAGATGGGCCATTGATTGGTTCGGCAGTTCGTGTTGTATGGCTATCGAGCGACCTTCCTTTCTGTTTGCCATCTTGTGCTTGGGATTGAGACTCGTCGACACGGTGCCCTATTTTTTTCTCCTTTTCCACTAAAAGTGCTACGACCTCCTTTTTTTGTTCGACAGCATTTTCAAGTGCATCACAACTACTTGCATCGGTAATGTGAGTGTTTGTGGTGTCTGAGTGGTCTAACTCCTGGCCTGCAGTTTTGTCATCAGTCCTGGGAGAGGTGGTATATTCTTCGGCAGGGGCTGCTCCCAAACGAACAGTAGGAATACACATTCGCCTCAACTTCGATGGAATGAAACCTTCTGGAACCGCCGGAAGTCCTCGCAATGCCACCTCTGTATTGCTGGAGTCGACATGGACACCCGTTTCGAGCTCATTCACCGAAGGAGTACCTGAACTCTCTGCGCTTTCTTTTCCATCAATCTGCGCCTTGACTTCATCAATAGTGATTTGCTGACCAGACGTCAAGTTTTCAATCGGAACAAGTTCCAGCTCTTCTTGTTCGTCTATCTGTATATCGCCACTACCCTGATCTTTCTGCTCGTCTAGATTCAAGGAATCGGATGTCGAACCATACGTCGAAACATTCCCATCTTTTTCTGATGTCGATCCATACGCTGGAGGTTGACTGTGGTCCTCTGGTATGCGGCTGCTCGTACTTTTGCGCCGCAGACTTGTACGGCCTTCAAAAAGTTCAGGCAGTCTCGCATAAGTCATTGTGGGAGCATTTTCGCTCGTCACCCACTGTTCTTGTATCGCAGCTGTTGGTTCGTCTACTTGATCAGACCTCAAATCGGTTTTGCCATCTGTTACTGACCCCGACTTCTCCGCTGATGAAACTTGCTCCATGAAGCTAAGGCCTTTTTCTTTGACTGTTTGTTGTTGCTCTTGCCGAGCATGGTCGATTTGCTCACGCGTCCAATCATCCGGTTTCTGGAGATCCAGTGCCGTTCCTCGAACCTGCTTCAAGTCCTGAGGAGAGTTTGCCCAATGAGGATCGTCCCATAGCGGCTTGACGGACAGGACGTGCTTCTTGAGTTTCTTAAAATCAGCGTACCGATGCTTCGAGTTATAGAAACTCGGAAGATCCCATTCCGCCAACATTTGATCTAGTCTCTTATCGATGTGCTCCACTCGAGTCATCGCCTTGGTTTTATTCTCATCATCGCTTAATCTATTCGTCTCCCAGATTTGCATATGGAGGGTATGTCGTTCCTGAATATGGTCCCGTAGTCCTTGAATCATTGATGGAGTTACGCGGAGTATCCTGCTTGCCAGGACGTTTTGCTGCGTAGTCTGTACGTGCGTGGATACATTCTTTTGTATAGATGGCCACCACACGGACGTAAGTCCCACGTCTGGAAGCGACATTGCGTCTTCCTCCTTGTTCGTGGATTCATCCTTCCAATTCAGCTGCTTCTGCTTCAACGTTTCGTGAGAACCCAATGTGTCCTCGTCGCGTGCGCTCTCCGACTTCTTCGTATGTTCTGCAGGCATGATGTATGTGGGACAAGTGAGATGTTATTGCAGGCCGGAACAATCTTGGAAATACTCTGCTTCAATCCAGAAGTGAGTAGCTAGAGCACCGTCAACACTGTTTTACGAAAAGATGCCGTCGAACAAACCTACCTAGCTAACAATCCCGAATCGACGCCACCATCTTGTGCAAGTTGCAACCCACCAAAATAAAAATCTCAAAACGATCAGGCTGGCACAAGACGTCGGTGCAGCGAGCCATTAGAAGCAAGACACCAGATAGGTGGCATGGCAGCTGATGCACACTCAAGCGGGGTCCGAAATGTATCGTCGTCAGCTCACAGCGCGGCGGCTCGACTGCGCCACACCGCTGCCATGACAGCCTCAAACCAATACCCGATGAACGCCACATCGAAAACGAGGGCTTAGCAAAAACATCTGCACCAGCTCCAGCAGAAACACGAACAAATACAACCTTCGATATTCACAAAGCGTAACTAATGCTACATCAAATAATAAACAGATCTCGGCGCTTCCATAGGTACCTAGGTACTCCATGTTTTGGTAAATCGCGAAAGCTGGAAATTGATAAACTATCCTGTCTGTGTACATACATTTTTGAGATTTGAAATAGGCTCTCTACACGTAGATGTAGTCGTCAAGCTTGGCTTTTTTCCAGCCTTCACGACTTACCAAGAGTCTACATGGATTACCATATGTAGCACAGATCCACAGGGCTAAACAGCTTTCCCACCCGAGGATATTTTTTCAAAGACTGGATACCAAGGCTTTGAGAAAAAGAGGGAGACTCATGTTTGATCTCGGGGCGATTGAACAGCACGAAAGCCGTTGGGGTTCTACAACGTTCAGTCTATCTTCCAATATTATCGTTGACATACCATTGGTTATAGGGGGCTGCTGTACGAACGCCCACATATCTCATATGGCAAACATAGACGAATGTGCGTTATTAGACCTGCAATTTACGTTTCAGCCTTATACCTCACATAACAAATAAACATACATTACCTACCACTACTCGTCTTCCCTCCAATTCCCCCTCCCAACCCACAACCATCATGAAACTCCTCCCCGTCTCGTTACACCTACTCTTCCACCTACTATCCAAGCCCCGTCTCTTGTCTGCAGAGTGCTACCTCATCAACGGCACCCGCGACCCCAGCCTCGAGATCCAACCATGCAACCGCTACCAATTCTCCACCTGCTGCGCAATCAACAAAACGACGGTCGGAAAGCCGTTCGTCATGGGAGACGATCTGTGTAACGCAAACGGCCTGTGCCAGAACTGGCAGACCGAGGGCGATAAAACGTGGGACTCGTGGTTCAGAGGCGGATGCAGCGATCCGACGTGGGAGAATCCGAATTGCTTGAAGGGGGTGTGTTTTGACGAGGACAGAGTAATGTCGGATGTAGGAGACAGGGCAAAAGTGAGAAGAAGGTTGTTGTATTGAGAGAGCTACATAGAGCGATTATATACACAACATGATGAGTAAGCCAGTGACTAAGAGTCACGTGGAGATGTAGTCCACATTGTACCATGTGAACTAAGGTGCCAGGCTGACAAGTAAGTTAATGTGCTGACTACTTACCTAATTCCATCACTTCGCCGTGACTATAGTCGCTAACAAATCCTTTCCGCAAAAGAATGGCGGCGGCAACAGACTCTCGAACTGCACTGACGGGACGTTTTGCTGCGGCTTCAATGTACGCACTCCGTATAGCTGCTGCCAGAACTCGTCTGCGACGTTCAAGCTTGCTGCTACGGCTGGGGCGACTACATCATCAGTACTGCTTCTAACATCCTCAGCCTCGTCGCTGTCGTCAACATTGTTCATCACGACCCCCATCTCGCTCTCAATGTCACCGTCAAGTGCTCAAGCTTCAGCAACAAGCTCACCAAGCCCCGGCTTCTCAAAACTTGGCGTCGGGCTCGGCGTAACATTTGGATTCCTCGTCCTAGCTAGCCTAGTCGCAGGACTTGTATACTGGCGCCGTACACAAAAGAAGAAGACCAGCCACGGACAGGGGAAAGAAGACAATAACGGACCGAGCGAGCTAGCGACGAAGGACAATCGGCCAGAGTTAGAAGCGACGCGCGTTGTTGTTGAAGCCGATGGCGCGCCAGTGTCGGAGCTGCCTTGAGGATGGTTGGAAGGAGGACGACTTGGGCAATTTAGTCATCACCAATTTGAAGCCTGAACATACGGTATAGTTAGATAAATTGTCGACACTTACCTGAGACGTGAGCAGAAGTGCTCAACACGCCTAAACTGTCCATGTCCTCTGACATAACACTGACCCAACACTCAACCGCACCATCACGATTCCTACCACCACATCACACATCTCACATGCAACCCACTCAAAACAAGCAATCGAAAATCTTCAATTCTCCATTCATCCTCATCCCCTCTACCTCACCTCCCATCACCAGCTCCTATCAATACCCTAACCATCACCATCGCATCATCAAACCCCATAAACCCAACCCGCTAACTAAATGCGCATCACGCAGACCCCCTAAAAGCGCACGGAAAGAATAAACACGTCTAGAAAAGATTGAAAATTGTAAAAGTACATGAAAACGAACAAAAGACCGACTAACTAGTCGATCTCGATGATATCTTGCTGCCTCGCAGGCTGTCCGGGTCGGTTATTGCCTTGTTGATGCGACCGACCGTTGGGCATTTGACCTCTCGAGTTTTGTTGATTCTGGGACTGGCGACGTTGGGCTTGTTGTTGAGCTTGCTGTCTCGCTTGGGCCAGCTGTTGCGCTCTTTGTTGGTTGGCGGCTTGTTGATGGCTATTCACTTGTTGCTGCTGAGCTTGAGCTTGAGCCTGAGCCTGTGGTTTCGCTACCGGAGGAGCGACTTCGAGCGGTGGAGGCGGCTTGTATCCGCCTTCCATTGTGCACTCCCGGACGCATTTGTTGAGTTTGTCTAACGCTAAGCCCACGCCGTCGATTTCAGTGATGAGACCGTTTCGCGTGCCGAACCAGCCTTTGTCTTTAGCGGAGAAGAGTTCCTTGAGTTTGGCTTGCAGGTTGTCCAGGCGTCTGTGCGTTGGGTTGCGCTCAGGGAACGGGCGCATATCGAGAGTATGCTTCTTAATATTGTCTTCGATGAACCAGTGGACATTGTCATCTTTCACTTGTACGCGGATGTCGAAGGTGCATATAGGATTCTCGTAGCATAGGCGGTACTTGAAGAGAGAGTGAGCGAAGATGGCAGGATTACGCAGATTGACGTTCGTGGTAGGGTCTTCGAGCTTCTTGAGCGCGGTGACGAGGGGTCGTGTGAGTACGAGCGTGGTGCAGAGGCGGTCGAGACCGTTGGTATCGTCGGAAAACATTGCAGGGAGGGAAGGAATACGCTCGTTAGCAATTTCGGTGAGTAATTTAAGCAGGCGGTGATGCGGGTTGCTATGCGAGATCTCGATCATGACTTCCTTTTCGGTGCTAAACTTTACAGCTGCACAATGGGGCGACGGACCGTATTGAAATTCGACACGCTGTAGTGATGACGAGACAAGTCGCATCTCGCGTTTTTGAAGTGTCGTCGTAAATGAGCGAAGGCGGTTAACGTCGCGAAGACGCGCTCGGAGTTCGCCCAGAATGTCCTGACCAAATGGCGTGGATAGGAGGATTTGGAATCTCCCGTCCTCTGAGAACTTGAAAAACTTCTGAGGAGAAGCAGCCATAAGTCTTTGCATATCTTTAGCTGCACTCGGAATCATCCGACCGGTAGCAATATGCCAGAGGTTGCCGCCTGTTGGCCGAAGTCCGTGACATGTTATGGCGAGGTTGGACTCAAGCCAGGGCCGCTCTCCTGGCGCTGTAGCCAGCAAATCGGCTGTATATATATAGAGTGCCCATCCTCGGGCCAGCCGCTGCGGCTCAGTCGTGACCTTGGCTTGACCAAACTCTACTTGCGGCTTATATTGCTTCTTCTCTTTGTCAAGCTGCCGCGCAGTTACACGAAGAGAGAGTATCTGTACGGCAACCCGCTCGAGACTGCCCAGTGTACTACGGTTGATGTCCAGCGTACTTCCGTCTGGTCTCTCCATCTTGATTTCCTCGGCGTGGTTGATGACTAGACCATTGCCGCCGATTTCAAGTATCCACCATGAGCTGCCGGACACATCCACCACGTTCGCCAGAGCCCAGCCTGACGACCAACTGCGCGGCGAGTACATGGCGAATTGAAGTACTTCCCGCTGGACAGCTGCCTTGACAACATCCGGTCGCAACAACCGCTGGGAAACCAAGTTCCATCCGAGTTGTTGCGCATATTTTTCCACACGTCCCCGCAGTGTTTGAGCCAGCAGTGTCGTCAAAATTATGGCCATCCTCTTCGGCTCTTTGCCTTGGTTGAACTCATACTCGGCCTTTGCCGAAAATAAAGTGGCAGGCTGCAAGATGTAGTTACCAGTGACCGGTTCCAAGCATAGAGAGGTTGAGTTGCCAGTGGTTCCCAGGGCCAGTTGGAGCTTGCTATCCGCAGGTTCGGTGTCCGATAGGTTGGCGTGTGCGGCGATCTGAGGTTCGAGATGTTGCTTCGTCGTCTGTAAGATATCGTTGGCGTGGTATGCAATGACACGTTTAATGATTCGTTCGAATGAGAGTTTGCGCCAATCGAATCCAAAGTCCACACCCTTCACCTCTACACCTTGGCGAAACCAGCGCACAGTTAGGGAAGGAAGAGGTGGGCCACGCCACGAGGTTTTGCCATTCCTCACTTTGTTGTTCGAAATGCCAATCTCGATCCAGTTCTTCTTGCCAGGTCTGTTTGTCCAGTAAGACACAACCAGCTCGCGGTGCACATTTTCCACCTTGAGCGAGCCTGCCCATCGGGTTCCCACTAACGCTATGGCCTGTGATCGGAGTACGGAAATTTTGTGTGTGAGTACGAAGTTGGACAAAAAGTCGAACAGCCCGTCGAGGCCCCCTTTTTCTCTGAGAATGAAGTCGGCTTGGCGTTTGAGATTCGTGTAGAAATGACTACCCTCGACAATGACGGGCGCAGGAGAGAACAATAACCGAACGTCGAGAAACCACCACTGCTGTGAAGTGTCCTCGACGAAAGACACGACGTCAAATTCTAGCTCATTCTCGATGACAAAGGTGGCCCGACCGGATTTAACGCGCCAATTCTGCAAGCGCCGCGGAAGGGTTTCATGGACATTCAAGCGTATGGAAAGTGAGGTGTCCATATATCGCAGAAGCTTCAGAGCCTGTTCCGAGGAGATGGGCTCTGGTGCGATGTAGCCCATTGTAGGCATCCATGGAGCTTTCCCAGTCGACAGAATCTCCAGAGCGGTTCTGATGTCAGGGTTTCGCTCTCCTGCAGCACTGGAATACAGCTTCATGCGCTCAATCTGCACATCTACAAAATCCATGTGGACGTTCTGCTCTCTCGCCCATGCGAACAGGTCGATAAGCTTGGCAACATCGCTGGAAGCCTTCTTTCCCCACTCGGTGAGTACTAACAGCTTTATGAATTTGGCTCGGTTGTCTTGCGCGAACTTCATGAGCAACAGCTTCTTCCGCCGGTTTGCTTCTGCATTCTCCTGGCCAGCCCCGTGAGCGCCCAGGCCGTTCGACAGGACACCGTTTGTTTGTGGGACAAGCGGTATCTCAGCCATAGCCTGGAGTGTCTCAGACAGATCATTGTATGTTTCCTGGGATATGCGCAGCAGCAGTGTCGAGAGGGGGTGGTAGAGTTCCTGGGCAATGTGCGCAATCTCAGGCGGCAGGTCCGCGAACCGGTCGGTCGAGGGAGCCGAGGGCGCAGATACTGGCGGTGCGCCGCCGGAGTCTGCCGTCGGCGCGCCATTGACGGTGGGCGTGCCTGGCGCATTGCGGTCGCCGTTGATCAGCTTGCCCTCGAAGTTTCGCTTCTTGTTCTCTCCGTCACGTGGTCCGGTTGCTGCACCAGAATCGTGATTCATGATGAGGAGGCCTGGCATAGTACGATGCCCTTCCTGCAGCCCGCCGGGCGCGCTCGCCGCTGCCCTAGCTGGGCCTTCAATGTACGCTCTTGGTGGCCAGGATGCGGAAGTGGGTGGTAGCGGGTACGGACGGCGGTGGGTGCCGCTGTGGGTGGTGTCCAGGTATTGCGCGTGGAGACGGCGTGGTTGGGGGTGGCCTCAGCAGGGTTGCGGTCAAGTTCTAGATGACGGTTGCAGTGAGGAAAGGAAAGCGCGTAACAGTACTTGGCTGGTTAGGGTATCTGGAAGGAGCGAATGACGCGAATCGAAGGCAGGCGCAGGACAGGGCTGGTGAAAGGGAGCTTTGGTCGAAAGCAGCGGGTGAAAGAAAGTCGGACGGGCAGCTATCGCATGTCGGTCGTGGATGCGCAGACGGGCTCCGGCAGCGGTCGCGCGTGGTGGGCGGCGGTGATGGCGTGGGTGGTGATGGGCGGGCGCGCAACGGCGAGTGTAGGGGCGCTGGTGTTGCTGGGCTGCGTCGAAGAATGGACGTCTGAGAGATGAAGGCGAGCGACTGGCTGCGTCAGGGCCGCACGTTGCTTGGCGATTCACGAGCAGAGCAGCCGAAGACCCATGCACCACCTGGATATACCCTGCATCTCCGCCCAAACGCCCTTCCGCAACAACAGCCCAAGTCCTCCTGCCCTCTGCCGTGCAGCTTGCTCATAGTTCATTACAAGTACTCCTTAATGCAAGCACATCACCATCCAGATATCTACCTTCATGACAGGTGACGTTGCGGGTGCATGCGCGATGATGCACGTGAATACTCGAGTGACGGCTGCTGCTCCCGACACGGCGTAGATACCGTCGATATCTGGGGCGCATGCAATCACTTTCAGCCCTGGCCTGTTTGGTACCCGGCTGTCTTGCACAGTGTCGGAATCGCTCAATGGCGACTAGACGGTTATCAGATCATGCGCATCGATCATTATCACACCCATGGACCGCTACCCCCCAATGCTCTCCACTCTGCCCTTCGGCGCCTCCCAGCCTATTCACTCTGAACTGCCAGGCTCGCTCGCCCGTAGAATATCCAGACACCGCCCCGACTTGGTAGGGCCCTTTGTGCCGGCCATGTCTCAGTCGCGGTGACGCAACTGTCCGCCCAATTAGCGTCCCCAGCGCGCGCTCGAGCGTGTTCATTCGAGCATGACACCGCGCGCACCTGAACCCGGCGACATCCCGCCTTACCGACCCCAGCTATTAAGGGACGACTCTACGCACTCCAAGCTCTCCATCCCCGTCTCGTCGCAGTCCAACGAGGCAGACGATGAGCAGAGTTCCGACCCGGACCCTGATTTCGACATGGAGTCTAGCGCAGACTCCCCACAGTACGAGGGCGAGGACACCCGGTTGACCAGCGACCGAGAGCTGTCCGGCTTCTACATGTATGGATGGGCCGCCGAGGTATGCCGTGCTTTTGTTCCATATATGGCTGTGCGCGATATCATCAACTCTTTGTTCGCGCAGCAACTCGACATGCGCCTATGCATATGCAAATGCCAAACATCAGGGTCCAAGCTATAGCTGTCCGACCACCGACTAACAATCCCAGGTCTTCGTAGTATGTGGCATCGGCAGCTTCATACCAGTCACGCTCGAGCAGCTTGCGCGCGAAAATGGCGTCCTCCTCTCTGACCGCACCACTCCATGCAAAGCCACCCGACCGGCCGTTGTGCCCTCCGTCCCATCCAGCTCCCTCAATGCTCTGTTCCGACCGAATCAAGAGCAAGGACAATGCGTTGTGTATATCCTCGGCGTGGAGATCAACACTGCAAGCTTCGCCATGTACACCTTCAGCATTTCAGTGTTGATACAGGCGCTGCTCATCATCAGCATGAGCGGCGCTGCAGACCACGGCAGGTTCAGGAAGAAGTTCCTTTTATCTTTCGCCTTCATTGGAAGCATATCCACTATGCTGTTCCTACCCATCGTACCAAAGGTCTACATTCTAGGCGCCCTGCTGGCCATCATCGCAAACACCTGCTTCGGCGCAAGCTTCGTCCTCTTGAACAGCTTTCTCCCGCTGCTAGTTCGCTACCACCCCACCGTACGGTATCCAGACTCCAGCGCAGAGAGTTCGGTCATAGACGTAGAAGGAGATGACGAGGAAGACGAGCAGGAAACCCCAACACAAGAACGCGTCTCCCACGACGCACACTGGGCAAACCACCTCTCTGCGCGCGAAACCGTCCTTGACGAAGTGGTCGATGCAACCACCGCCTTGCTCCCTCGCAGCTCCTCCGCACCAGACATGACCAGTCCGCGCGCAAAATCCGCCGCCGCACCATCTCAAGAGCTCGCCCTCTCCACAAAGATATCCTCCTACGGCATAGGCATAGGCTACATTGCCGCCCTCCTCGTTCAAACAGTCGGCATGTTCGTCGTCATAATCTTCCGGTCCTCAAATTTCGGTCTGCGCCTCGTCCTCTTCATAATCGGGGCTTGGTGGTTCATCTTCACGATCCCAACCGCATGGTGGTTGCGCCCGCGTCCCGGCCCTCCATTGCACGTCTCCTCGCACACCAGCAACTTCCGCACCGGTCTCGCATACTTTACGTATAGCTGGAAGTCACTCGCCCGCACCGCAAGACACGCGCGCCTGCTCAAGGACGTCCTGCTCTTCCTCGCAGCGTGGTTCTTACTCTCGGATAGCATAGCAACCGTATCTGGCACAGCTGTGTTATTTGCGAAAACTACCCTCGGAATGAGCTACGCCATGCTCGCCTTAATCAACGTCATCTCCACACTCTCAGGTGTCCTCGGCGCATTCACTTGGTCCCGCATATCCTCGCTCCTACGCCTCACACCCACACAAACAATCCTCACATGCATATTCATCTTCGAACTCATCCCCTTGTACGGCCTACTCGGGTACATCCCCGCCGTCCAGCGCTTAGGCTATCTCGGACTACAACAGCAGTGGGAAATGTACCCCCTAGGCGCACTATACGGCTTCGTACTCGGCGGCCTATCTAGTTACTGCCGCTCTCTCTTCGGCGAACTTATTCCCCGCGGCTACGAAGCGCAGTTCTACGCGCTGTACGCCATTACGGACAAAGGAAGTAGTGTCTTTGGACCTGCGATCGTTGGCGCTATAACGGATCGTTGGGGGGAGATTAGACCTGTACGTTCCTTCCTGGCCTCCTACAGATAGAGAATCAAACTAACATCCCATACAGGCCTTCTTCTTCCTCGCCATCCTAATCGGCCTCCCCCTCCCCATCATGATGCTCGTCAACGTCGAGCGCGGCCGCGCAGAAGGAAACGCACTAGCCAAGAAACTCGAGGAACTGGCGCGTGAGAGCGATGAGGTGTCTGTGGATGATGACGATGGGAGCAGTAATCTGAGTCAGGAGGTGAGGCAGGGGCTCGAGGAGAGTTATTCGTATCGGCGTAATTGAAATGAGCGCGGGGCATTGTGCATTGGAGGCGTTTTGCATATTAGTGTTGATGCATGTAGCGTGGCGTTTTGGCGAGTTTGGGATTTGGATAGGAAGATGATGGGAGGAGGCAATCAAGTAGGCTGGACGTTATTGCAAATTGAGCCCACTGTTTTGTCTGCGAGACCGAAAGCTTATCTCGTATAACATCATTCGCCTTCCCTCTCGAAATTCGCTAGTGTCTCACCCCCACAACTTCTCACGCACAGATACCCGATTCACATCCATCCCCTACCCCACACACCCACCACCTAATCATCCAACCCCAAACTCTCCCTCAACTCCTCCCTCGCCTCCCCATCCATCACCCGATCCTCAATAAACCTCCAACACTCCCTCGCCACCTTCTCCCTCTTGCGCGCCACACTCCCCGCCTTCTTCCACTCCCTCTCGACCTGCTCGCGCTGCTCCTTGGTCACCTTCTTCGCCTTGCCCTGCTTCAAGCTCTCGAGGCGGCTCAGGATTTCTGCTTTCTCGGACTCAAGGCCCGCGACGCTGGCGACAAGGTCTGCGGTGCTGAGCTCCGAGTTGAGGGACGAGAGCGTGCTGCGCAGGATTTTGGCGGTTGCGATGAGTTGGATGGTTTGGTTGCGGAGAGAGGTGGTTGTGGTGTCGAGGGCGGCGAGTTGTTCGGGGGTGCAGGTCAGTGTGGGGTCCTGGATGAGAGTCAGGGTTTGTTGAGCTTTGGGATGAAAGAGTAACGTACCTGGATGGCGTGGTAGACGATTTGCTTGCCTGGTATACTTTATCAGTGGTGATATTGAAAGTAAAGATCATTACACTCACCAGCTGGGCAACCATGGATCTTCTTCTGCTCGTGAAGATCTTTGAGCACTTTTGCTGCGGCAGCTCCGATCTGTCAGTCACGGATACCCAACCATGAGCAGGATACGACTCACTCTTAGTAACCTTGTTGTGCAGATTCGCAGACACATCGATCGCCGAGTACGGACGATTCTGTCGATCTGCACATCATTAGCAAAGAATCAATTGATAATTTTTGAGTATGTGCATCGCCATGAGGTGGTGAGCGAGGTGAGTGACTTACGGAGGTAATGCAGGACCATGTCAGCAGCTTCGTTGGGCGACGCCTTCTCTTCGGTCTTTTTTCGCGGTGCCATTGCGTCTTGTGTGTGTTTAGGTGAGTTGGATTGATGTGCAGTGTCAAGGTGCAAGGTTAAAATGCTGATGGTGAGTATTCTGTTGGCAGACACTAGTGACGCGACTTCCTCCGGAGGAAGGAGCGACCTGCTTCGGGTAGGCAGAAGCACAACTTGATACATCACAAATGATCTCAATGGCTATATATCATGAAAATGAGGACCTTGAACATTTGCCCTAGAAGCATGCAGTGTTATTCAACTGCAACTAAGTTGCCTCTTATCCACCGCGCTCACCAAACTCCCGTGACCAGTCTTCGAACTGCTTCAGACCATCCTTACTTACGGAAGGCCTAATAGTCGTCAAACTAGCTTGAAAGTCCTCGAACTGTATCGGCCGTATCTGATCCATTGTCATGGACAGAAGCTTCTCGCCCAGCGAGCGCAGCGGGCCCATAGCGGCGTCCTTGGCAAGGGCAGTGATATCAGAACCGGAGAAGCCTAGAGAGTGATTAGTATGTAAAGCACGATTAAAGGAGAATAGTCATGCTGGGGTGTGAACATACCTTCGGTAAGCTTCACCAACCGATCCATATCCCTGTCACTAAGCTCATGCTTCTGATGACTCAACAATGTGTGGACCTGCTTCTTCCTTACCCAGTCCTCTGGCAGCGGGATATACTGTCTCCTGACGAACCTCCTCCTCGCCGCTTCGTCGATGGCCCACGGCAAATTGGTCGCTGCAAGGACAAGCACCCGAGTCGCGTCGCCTTTTTCCTTCTCCTTTTCGCTCATGTCTCTTCCAGCCGCAGCTTTCTGCAAGTCTGACCACTGAATAAGAAACTCGGTCTTGATGCGACGTGTCGCCTCGTGTTCGCCAGACCCTGAGCGTGCGGAGAGAAGCGAATCGATCTCATCCACGAAAATGATGGATGGTGCCAGCATTTTCGCAAGCTGGAATAGAGCACGAACAAGCTTCTCAGACTCACCCAGAAACTTCGATGTAAGACTGCTTGCTGATATGGCGAAGAAAGTGGATTTCGACTCCGTTGCTACAGCTCTCGCGAGCATGGTCTTTCCTGTACCAGGAGGTCCGAACAGCAGCATGCCTCTTGCAGGTTCGCGAAGCCCCATGAACAAATCCGGTCTCAAGAAGGGGTATACGACTGTCTCTTTCAATGCAGACTTCGCAATTTCCAAACCGGCTACATCATCCCAGTGCACCTCGTCTCCCTGAATAACAATCTCGTTCAAGATCTGTTGAGCTGCTTGCTTGTCGACGCCCCTCGGCAGGTTCTTCATGATATCGTCTGTACGCCTCTTCCACTCATCTGATTCTTCCGGTTCTTCCTCAGAGTCCGCGGGCTCCGAAGTAGGCGCTGGAGGCAAGTCTGCTCGGATTGAGTCCCCTCTTGCCCTTCCCTTTCGAGGAGGGGGTGGACGAGGTCTCCGGTCATTGTCATCATCGTCAGCCCCTAAGGGTATCGGTTCCGCTGGGCCCTGGCCTCTATTATTTCGTGATCTGGTGTTATTGGTCGTGGGTTGCGGTACTGCGCGGCGCATCGGTCTCGTATCCTGGGCTGGCGCGTACTTCTCATCATCCGCATCACTGTATGATCGCGCAGCAGCTGATCGTGCTAGGGATTGCGCAGCCGATGCAGAGATTGGATATTCTTTACGATAAGATGGTAAGGCTGTAAGAGGTGGTGGGCCACCAGACAAACGACGTACTTCTACTGACTTCCACGGGACAGGTGGCGGCGCCGTTCTGTGAATGGTGGGCACTTTGCCCGACTCTGAGTTGCTTCCGATGTTCAGAGCAGGCACGGAATATGCAGTAGAAGCCGAACCTTCGCCAGCTCGGAAGTAGAAAGGTGTCTGCTGCTGCTGTGGTTGAGGTGGCTCTGGGTGTGATGACTGGGTACTCGGTCTCTCGGTTGCTGGTCTTTCCATTGAAGAGCGAGCCGAGGCACTCAGTGAGGTTGTAGAGGGATTTGGAAGTCCTAGAGCAGGTCTGTTGGAAGAGCCATAGCTCCAAGCTTGAGTCGCAGCCTTTGATGCTTCAGGTCGTGATCGCAGCGAATTTGGCAACTTTGACTGTGCTTTGCCCTCTTTGCCCGGCCGCAGTGTCCGCAACATTCTCCCCTTCTTCTCAGGCGATGGCGTCCGTGATTTCTTCTCTCCAGATCTCGATGGTGCTAATGTAGACGCGCTGTTCGTCTTCGTCAAATCGTTGTCACGTATCGACCCAGTGCCTGAACTCTTGCGTGGTGCCATTACTGGTCGGTATGGTAGAGGTGGAGGCTTCCCAAGATCGGTGTATTCCATTGGAGGTATCGAACCTCCTCCGAGCCAGCTTGACGGTCCGTCTGAGTCGCTCGCTACGACGGGTACACGGTGCGGAGGCGGGGGTGGAGCGTCTGCATCCAATGATGGCGAAGCGATTGTTTCCTTCGACTCTTCCCGGCTCTTCTTCAAAGCTTCTAGCAAGTCTACACGCTCCTTGCACTGCAGCTCGAGCTGTCGCAAAGACTCGAACAGCGCCTTCTCCGTGGATGAAGTAGGACGGTAGGTGGAGGGGTTGCGGCGGGCATTATGGTAATAGATGTGGTCGAGGGCCGTCTTCCACGATCGCAGAGCTTCCTTCTCGTTATTCTAAGACGTCTACTGTTAGTGTCGCCTTTGAGAATTCCCTTTTTGTTATTTACCTGGCCCTCAAAGTAAACTGCGGTAGAGCAGGCTAGGAAAGCCTCGTCATAAGCTTTCTGAGTCGTATTTGCGCGCATTACGATTCGATGGCTCGAGGCACGCCTCGTAGATCGTGGTGCTTATTATGGAATCGCGAAAGCGTAGTTCATGGGTGGCTCCGCTCTAGTGTTTGTGGCTCAGTGTGTCGTATGCGCAGGGCTGGGTTTGGGTCGCGCTGGTGTGTGACGTAGCCCGCCGATGCCTTCCTATCACCCACCCGGGAAACTAAGACCGCGACACGTACGCGTTTTGCTATGTTCGCGCTTCACTACCACATTGAACGAATTCACAACTATCATTCTCCAAGTACAGCGTTACATCAGATCACGAAAATAGAGCAAAGGATCATGAGCATGTGCATGTGCGTGCGGGTCGCATTCAAAAGCTAAACTAGGACCATCTTTATCGATTACGCACCTCTTTCAAGAAGTACCCAACACACAAACACGATGGACTCCAACGCTACGAGTCCTTATGCTACAAGTATCTGCGCTCACCAGAAATGCGCTCAAATGGATTGGAGAATCCGTACGCCATCATATGGTCTACCCGGTAGCCAAAATCGAAAAACGCCTTTATGGTGGATCTGGTAGCTCCACAATATCGCTTTTGACGGTCCAAAATGCCCGACACGGAAGTTGGAGCCGTGCTCTAGATGCTGAAAGTGTATCGGACTTTTCTTCCTATGGCCGTATATGTATCGTCAGAGTAGGTATACACATATTGTCCAGTCAAGCGGTGTCGCGAGGCAGGTTATAAATCGTCAAATACCAGAATCATCGACTTTATATGTTGGTGGCCGGATCCGTACTCCGTCGAATGAAGAAGGCCTTTGCCATCTCGTAGGCAGACCTGTTCGCATTAGTGACGAGATCCCGAAGAAAAGTCCAAAGCTGCACTTACCAGCAAATGGCCGTGCTGGGCATTGTGGTGATGATCCTGGGCTTCAACCCTCGAAAATACCCGCTGTAGCCTTCCCTTTGCTTGATGATCTTCGCCGCCTGCCAGAGCCCGGACACGTTCCGCAACTCCACATCATGCGCATTCCCTCTTGTCTGCAATAATGTCTTGATGACGTCCAGAGGGGTGGTGAGCCCCGCAGCAAAACCGCCAGCAATTCCTCCTGCAAAGCAGTGTGTGTAGGGGTCGTAGCGTCCGGTGGGATTCATGACCTTCGACATGGATTCGTATGCCATGAATTGCAGCGCGGTGAAAGGTACGGTCATACATAGTGTGGTGGGATACGAGACGTAGAATGCGCCAATGCCCTCAGTCCGGAAGACCTCCCGGGCGCATTGGGGTACAGACTTGTAGATCGAGCCATGCATCTGCATGCGCTGCTTGATAACTGGGTATGCTCAGTGTTTGCCATCTCTCGCAGGGTGCGCGACCTACCGTCGAAGGGGTTCATGAGAGCATCGCTCGAGATGGTCGCAGCGGCGCCGCTGGCAGCTAGCTCCGGTTAGCCATAATTCCAGATACTTTGGGCACTGAATTTGCGCACCTGCTGCAAGCGGGTGGTGCTCTTCGCTGCCGCCCTCGTTTCCACCTAGAGCGTGTTTGGTGGCCTCGTAGGAAGCAAAGTAGACGGCATGCGCGGGTCCTGTAGCTCCGTCAGTGCCATGTCGCAGCAGTCCCGAAGCCTTGTGACCCACCTGCGCCCATTACAACGCTGGACAACCCCCGCCATAATGTGCTGAAGCCCTCGACCCGTGATATTGTGACCATGGCGTTCGATATGCCGCTGTACATGGCGCCCGGCGAGGGATTGATGATTTGGATTCTCGTCTGGCCGGAAGTCAGCGCGGTGCCCGCCGTGGGTCAGAAGATGCGGCGGAGTGGGCGTACCTTGAGGAGGTCGACGGGGTACATGACCGAGTGTTCCTATCGTGAGGTCAGCAGCGGCGTAGACGGGCGGCGACGTCGGCGACGTACGGCGATGCCTGCGAACGCGCCGGCGAGCATGTTCGCAGTGAGGGAGAAGTTTGGCGGCAGTGCTTCATAGCTGTACAGAGGTCAGCGACATGTGTTTGGCGGTGTGGGCGGCGCCCGGGAGCCGTACTCGTGCTCTTCTTCGAGTGGAAGTGCTGGTCGGTCATGGGTGGCCATGAGGCGGCCGGACGCCGTTGTTGCTGATTCCAGCTTTGCGATTGATGCGATGCAGGGCTCAGGTCGGGAGGCGCGATCTCGGGGGGGGCGGCGCGCAGGTCGGACGAGTGATGGGACGGCAATGGGCGAGATTTGGTGTTGGAGTTATTACTTTTCGCGGTTGCGGTACATATTGGACTAGTTGCAACCGAGCCGCCGAGACGCCGTCGCCGTCATCAGCAGCACCGCACTCAAACTAGCAATTTCCCTACGTAGTCTTGCGACAGCCAGCGATGCCGGAGCACATGCCAGACGCATATCGCGAGTTGCTACTCCATCATCACGCCGCGCAACCGACTGCTCCGAAACCACATTCTTTTGCTGTAAACGTGAGCCCGCTCGACATGACGCATTCAGTAGCGATTTTGACAGATGTTCACTGACGCCGCGGAGACACATCGGCCTCCTAGCTCGTCCGGAGAAGTACTTCTCGGTTATGTGGGAGGGGAGTCACGCACGTGTCTGGCAGGATTTATCTTATCTGATCGAGCCCCATCTTCGACGCGCCGCTGCTTACCTCACGTCTTGCTCTGGCCTTGAAGATGCGGTTAAACATTGTTAAAATGATGAGAAACAGATATCCCTGTCTATTTCAATGCTATGGTGCAGCGCGCTGTGGAGTGCCACGTATGTTCAGGCTGAAGTATGTACAGCAAATAGCAGAGTACACCCGCTTCGCCGTCTTACAGGCACAGCAGCGACACCACTTCTGCCGCCACAATGGGTCCAGAGCCCAGTTCGAGTCTTCATGGCACGTTACCCCGTGGCGCAGACTGAGTACCGAGTCGCACCTGGGCAAAGACTCGAGATTCTGGAAGGGTACTACCACGCTAGCAATCGCACCGCTTATGCCAGCGTGGAAAGCTGACGACGTCCCGGATGTTGGATACGCCAGAGAGGTAGCACAGAAGACGATCGAACCCAAGCCCAAACCCTCCATGCGGCACGCTTCCGTATCGTCGAAGGTCCAGGTACCACTGCAGGGACCCGTCTGAGGCGTCGGACTCGGTTTTGTTGGTGTCATATAGTCCGTGATCCTTCATCGACTGCAAAAGTTCTGAGAACCGGTGCTCACGCATGGAGCCTCCAACAAGTTCGCAAATCTCCGGTACGAGCAGGTCGAAGCATGCAGCGGTGGACGCAGTCTGTCCCTCTCCTTTCGAGTCACTCGACGGCGCCATGTAGAACGGCTTGATGTTGCGCGGATAGTCAGTCACAAAAACAGGTCCACCCTGTCCGACGCTTTCAGCCAGAAATCGCTCGTGTTCTGTCTGGAGACCGTCTTCATGCCCCGGCGCAAACTCAAAGTCCACCTTGCCATGGTCCACTGCATCCTGCAAACGCTGTATCGCAGTCCCGTAGGTGATTCGAGGCCATGGTCCGTCTATAAGGCCCTGCCACCGTTGCGCAAGTGCACTTTGTGACAGGGAAGTGGTTTCGGCATCCTGATCCCGTGCTCGAGCCTCGAGTAACTCTTGGCCGACGACTGAGGATTGTAACTCGGTCGCAACGGCGCGCAACATATTTTCCACGACATTCATGACGTGTTCCAGGTCTTCCACAAAAGCCAACTCTGCCTCCAGCATGTAGAATTCGCTCAAGTGACGAGCAGTGTCGCTCTTCTCCGCACGAAAGGTTGGTGACAACGCCCATACCTTGTCCACGGACTGGGCTAGTGCTTCCAGGTGTAGCTGACTTGATACAGTGAGGTATTTTGGAGAGCCAAAGAAAAGATCCTCATGCTCTTTCACCTGGTTTTCAGATCCTGGGCTTGGTAAGGAGGGCGCCTCTGGTGCCACTGTGAACACCTCTCCTGCGCCTTCGCAGTCGGAGGACGTGATGATTGGCGGGTGGCATTGGACAAAGTCTTGCCTGGAAAAGTAGGTCGTCACTTGGGCGGTGACTAAAGATCTTAGTCGCAGTAGGAGCGCATTCAGAGGTAATCGTGGTCGTAGGTGAGGGACTGTTCGAAGATACTCAGAAGTTTGGTACTTCTTCTGAATGGGCGAAGTCTAAATAAAAGGAAAAAAATTAAACTTTTGTTCACGATGGTCAAATCAAGGTCCACGTACCGCAGCATCGTTTTCTCCAAGTATGCGGACATTGTCTACTTGCAACTCGTACGATTGCCCTTGGCCCTGTGATGGTGTCCACTTCCCAGTAACAGTAACTGCAACGCCAGTCGAGAGCCTGCTCATTCAAGGCGTCAGCTGGGCGCAGATCGTCTATGGGTGTCCAACTGACCCTTCTGCTAGCTGAGGCGACAGGACGGCTTGGACTGTCCGCAGGGTTGAACCATCTCCAATTGCAGCAAAAGCAACACGCTTCTGCTTTCGCACAGTGCGTACGTAGCCGTTGACCGTCAGTGTCCCACCGTCAGCTGGGCGTGGCGGCGAGGAAGATGACTGCACAAGAGACGGTCTTAGTAGCTCTGCTATGTTGCTCGGGCGGAAAGCAGAGCTGCAGCGAGGACCACATGAAGACAGCGCTTGCGGGGAAGCAACAGCAGAGCCCCGATAGGAGAGCAATAAACGAGGACGGACCGCGCTCCTTCGCATGGGCAACAGCCAGGTCATTTACGGAGACGGCAGAGGTCAGTCAGCCACTATGTTGGAACGTGAGGGCAGCACACCCACTCGATGTCGTTGGAGACCTCAAAAAAGGAAATAGTTCGAGCTTGGACCACGCCGTTATCGATTGACCACTTCGTGGTTCTTGTCACTCGGTGATGGTGACGGTATGGCCCTTGCTGTAACCTGAAACTGTGTAATGGTCATCCAGATCTATCTAACACCCGTCACACTGCACAGGATCGATGGGACTGTGTGCCGTCTTGGCCTCTCTGCGCCCTCTTATTGGCCACACCAATCCACCTCGTCCCTCCACCCTGGAAAAGCACATCGTGATGAACGCCACAGATCTCGACGTCCATTTTCACATTGTCCTAGATCGTGTACAAGAACGGCCTTAAAACATGGTCCCGTTGTTGCCGTGTGTGACCATCCAGCGGTGAGGAAGCCACCTCGTATAACAGCCCTCCATCCGATCTCAGGACTTGGTTGCATTTACCCTGCGTTCCCGGAAGGGAATGCCGAACGCTACGCCTGCAACGCTATCTCGTGCAGGATCTGAAAAAGGTAGAAGTCATCATCGGGTCGACCTGGCGCAGCGCCGCCAGATCTCTCTAAACCACTTTCACCGATGTGCAGATCGCCTCGAGGCCTGGAAGATCGATCCTGCCATGTCCCTGCTCTGCCGGTTCCCAGAATCCCAGCACCCACACATCCTTTTTGTGGCTTTCGGTCCCTGGCAGCATTGGTTTGACATTCGCCTCCACTGACCAGGGAGGAGCCACAAGTCACAGCAGCGCGCGGCTGTTTCCGGTAGAGTAAAATCCTGTACCTACCCTAAATTACAATGGTCACGACTCGCGCCACTGCGTCAAACTTTGCGCCGCGAATACCACCCGCACTGGTCTTTGAACCCTGTATATTTACGGCAAAGCTTGAAGCAAGCTGTGGAGTACCGATCCTGTAGTTAGTGCATCGAAATGAGCCATGCTAGTCGGCGGCTCGATCTGGTGCTATTATTTAGCTGCGTTATCACACGCCCTTGAACACCTGAGCAGATGATAGACTGCCCTTTTACCGGCTGGGGCCCCAGTTCATAACGTACCAGCAGTTCATTTACTTTTTGTCACTCTAGCTTTGGTGTCTCGTCGTTCCATGCTTTGCTACAACATCGCTCGGTCAATAGTATAACCACGTTCGCTTTGCGTTCTTCACATCAATCATGCCACCATCAAGACCAAAACCATCTGAGATAGCGGCGGAGGCGAAGAGGGTGTGGATGCCATATATCTGGAAGAATTACATCCGAGACTCGAAAACATCATATCTATACCCCGATGCAACACAAATACGAGTCAATGTCGACAAGCGATCATCACAACGTACAAGAGTCGCAGTCATGGAAGGCGACCCGGTTACCTACGCTTTGGGCTGGTACCAAAGCTTAGCGACTGCAGACCCCAACTGCAAACGCATACCGGTAGTCAACGTGGCCAACGAGAAGCGAGCAGGAGGAGACTGGGAGTCGGGGCTCATGGCACCGGAAGAGTGCTTCGCACGGAGAAGTAACCTCGTACATGCGCTCACGATGCCATGGAACGCACAACTTGGTCGAGAGGAGAATTTTTACCCAATACCTCAAAAAGGCGGCATCTTCTCTCCACAAGTTTGTAAGCTGAACGACCCTACCCACTATGCACATTTTTAACAACCAATAGTCGTCTTCAGAGGTGGACCAGAGCAAGACTACGCAGCCTTCAATGAGATCGCCTCTCTTCCCGTGATATCAGTCGCGCCAGTCCGGCGGCCCAAGCTAGACGAATCCGGCACAAAATATTCATTCGCGCAAGAGAAAGAGCTGATGAAGGAGAAGATGCGCGCGGTGCTGCGTATCGCATCCTACTGCGGGCACCGCAACCTTGTGCTGGGGGCCTTTGGGCTAGGGCCTATCTTCCGCAACCCGGCGACAGAAGTAGCGCGCATGTGGAGAAAGCTTCTTTACGAAGAAGAAGAGTTCCACGGAGCGTTCCAGGACGTCGTCTTCGCCATCGACAGCAGCATGGTAGGCGCGCCGCCAAAAGGGTGCCAGTCCGACTTTGAAGTCTTCCGGAGGGAATTCGATCCCCAGACACTATTTCCCACAAAATACGGCTACTGAGCGAAAACACACATGCTGCGCTGCCTCATGGAGGAGGGGTCGGATTGGCATGATGTCAGTGGTGGAGTGGGGGCCGCTAGCCGCGTCCCATAGATCTCATTAAGAGTTTCTCGGCTATCGCATGCAGGGAAAGGGCGTCCGCCTTCCTGCAGCTTCCGGCCAATGATACTCATGAAGCCAGTAACACGCCGTCAGCTCCAGGTCGTGCGGTAAGAGTTTTGTCATGCAGTCTACCGGGGCCAAGCAAGGAGCGGCTACATTAGAGGGCTTTTTGTTGTCGCGTGCTCGGCGACCATGTTGTTGGGTCCGGGATGGGGATTGGAGGAGCAAAAAAGCAAGTCGCCGGCACCTGTCGCAGCCGGAATCTCGAAACATTCATCGGCACTCTTGACAGTCCATACATATCGCTACGTAGAATTGCCGGCATGTTTGGTGTGTCTCATGTTCAGTGCTGCGTGACCTTATGGCACCTCTGGAGCCTGCGAGAACCAGCTGGGTTCAGCCTTGGACTGTAATTATGTGAGGCACGCATCGCTCATTTGACGGAAATGCTCCGCGCTGGCTAGGTCGTCCTTGCAGCCATCGTGAGTTGGATGCGAGGAGGAACATGCCGCTGTCGACTGTCAGTGACGACATTATGCGGCCTATCACATCCCTTGCAATCTACTTCTCTTCAGAGACAGCGTGCAGGATCGTATTCACGCCAAGACGGGTAGCTAGACTGGTCGCGCTGGTTGCCTTGTTGGTGGACCGAAAGTTCGGCCGCTGCTGGCCTACATCTGAGGTGCTGGATCGTGGTTGCGCGCCATGTTCTCAGCGGTGTGGTTTTGCATTACAGCTGCAGCCATGGCTAGGTGCAGTCTATTGTACTGTAGTTTTACATAGTATACATAATCGTGAGCGGCATTACCGAATCCGGGCGGACTGCATTACTTCTGACCCGGAAGTGGAAGCTGAGGGGCGGTAATCTCTCCACCTTGGGCCTCGATCTTTTTGATCGTCTGCTCTCTTTGGTAGTTTACGACTCTCTGCTTCTTGAAGTACTCGACCTGCATCCTGTCAGCACAGTCCACGTCCAGTAGTCCCGGCATGCAACAGCGCGAACTCATGTGCGAGGTAGCGCTGCTAATGCTGCAGCCATTCCAAATACTGTGCCGTCAACACGGGGTCGCCAGCTTCGTGGCGGATCTGCCCCACTACCATTGCGACTCCACTTACCCAGCTGTGTGCGCAGTTCTTTTCAAACTCTTGGTCTAGTTGTGAACAGAATGTCTGCGCCTTTTCCCGGCCGCTCTTGGTGTTTATGCTGTCTAGGACGTTGTTCTTGTCCAGGCAATCGAAGAAGGCGTCGCGCGCTGCGTAGCATTGTTTTCGGGTTGATCGTGTTGGCGACTCGAATGCACCGCCAGATGTCTTCGCGGGACCCCCTTCGTCTTTTGGTCCTGAAGAAAACCAGCCCATGTTTGCGATGTGGAGATGTGCGAGGTGTGGAGGTGGAGGAGAAGAGGGTCTGAGTTGTTGCTGTGTCAGCAATGACTAATGATGCCTTTTCGAGACAATTGTATGGACATGGTGGAGCGCACCTGAGTGTATTTGCGTTTCGTGACCCGTGAAGTGCGGTGAGGTTGCTGGTGATAGTTCTGGGATGGCAACGAAATCGAGTTAATGCTTGGCGCACATGGAAGCTATGATGATGTCGGTGCTTATGTTTCGCCGAAGCGCATCAACTCCGTGAATGACACCAGGCAACCCTGACACGTTCCATTCGCAATACTCCAGCACGCTGTCCCGCATGTCCAGATCATATCGGTAGCCCATCGCCCGCATGGCACGCCGACGTCGCCCGCCCCGACCTGGCGCACTTGCGGACCTCTCGCCGACACGCATTCTTACCCAGATCGTCCTCCTACAACTCGCCTACTATGCATGCGCCACGGTCCTCATCGTCTTCACGGCCATCGTAGCTGGCAAGGAAGTCAGCACAGATCTGCTGTTCAACTGGCGCAGCCTGCGCGGAGACACCACGGTTGGCTGGACCTTGGGACTGGTATGGGTGCTCAACAGTCTTATTTGGTATGTTCGTCTAGGCAATCATATATCACATGCTAACCAGGGACAGTGCCATATTCATTCTGCTTCTCATTGCCCGTTCTAAACTCGTCCTCGACTTCGCTCTGACCGTACACTTTATCCACCTCGTCGTAACTTCCTTGTATTCGCATGGCGTGCCCGCAAACTTCCTCTGGTGGATGCTACAAATATGCAGCGCTACTGTAATGACTTCTGTCGGCGTATGGGCGTGCCAGTGGCGCGAGCTGAAGCCCATCAACTTCGGGGGCAAATCTGCTGCGAAACCGGCGGCAGCGGACGAGGGCGAAGGAGAATCACGAGGCAGAGGTAGAGGCAGAGGGAGAGACGGGGCTGGAGAATATGAGATGGTGGACATGAACGAAGGCGACAATCCTGTTTGAACCATCACAAATGCATTGCTAGGCGTTATGGGTTGGATACAGCAGCTGAACTTGCAGCATTCAAGGAACGTCATGGGGACTCCTGTACTATACCCGATCTTCAAGAAATTGGGTGGATCACTCTCACATATCACGAGCTTAAGCATACGGCTTCTAGCGACATTCGTATGTTGCTATGGATCTACCCGCAAGAAACCACCGCGACGACGACTCTTCGAGCAGAACTGCCCCGTCTTTGAGCCGGAACCAAGGCAAGACCTTTTGCGAACCCATCAACTCCAGTGCCGCCTTTTCTTCTGCGCTCAGTTCCAGCACAACCCTGCACATCACCAGGTCTAATGTTTCTAAGGACACAGATTGCCCCTGCTGGTTCACCATCGCTTCTATCCTGATCATCTCGGGATGTGTTGGTAGATCCGCGCCTTTTGAAGATGTCAGCGATTTATTCGTGCATGTGCCTTGCACTTAACGTACCGGAAAGTGTCTGCTTTTGCAGTGGTATCTGAACGTGCTCCACTTCGTCGCTACCACTGGCTGAAAATCCTAGAATGACGCTCGCGAGGTTCGGTCTAATGGCAGGGTGAGGTTCGTTTAACATTGGGCTTTGAGCGTCATATCGCGGTATGCTAAGGGCCAAGATGGGCTGGCACAAGGTCCAGCTCCACAGAAAGAACAGAAAACTCATCATGTCGGCGCTGTGGAAAGTGTATGGATGCGTGATTGCCATTTAACGAAATCCGTGGAATTTAAGACAAGAATGCGCGCAACCATGTCCCCGAGGAATGCTAAGACTAATATATGAACTGCAAACACGACTATCGCCCTGTGTCCCCTGCACCTAATAAAAGGTCTAACATGTGACCCGCTACTTGAGTCTGTGACGTTGGAGAGCGCGACCGAGGAGGTAATCGGTACAGGCTAATCGTTTAGGAAACGGTTCCGGCGCCGTTGAGTTTCATGAACGGTTCATCTCGGTGGGAGAGTCAGGCAGCTTTTCTTCGAGAAGCCGGCAGCTGCTCTTGGCAAGTGGCAGCAGATGTTCTACATATGAGAGATCACCGCCGAGTCGTCTTTATGAGCGCATGCCCAAGGTGATTGTGGTTGCGACTGCGAAAGAATGACTGAATGTGGGGAACGCTTGGCGCTGCGCTAGCACGGGACCACGTGAAGACACTAAGTCTAACGTTCCGCGAATCCTTGTCTTTCTGCACTCTGCCCACCACTCATGCAGCACCTGCAATTATGATCCACCGCTAACAAATATTGCGACTGACGGATGCGCACCCACAGATAACATGAATCCACGAAATGGCTTCTATAATCAGTGGCCTACTGGACAGCCTCCAAATGGCGGACGATTCTTACCTGTTCGGGGTACCTTCAGCGGTTTTCAAGGCCCGAACTTGTCAAGACCGCAGGCACAAGTCCCTGGCCATCCATATTCAAGCCATATCCCAAATGGACAGTATGTGCATCCTCAGCAGATGTATCAACAGCCTCAAGCTGCGTTTATTCCGCTCATCCCCATGAGCGCAGTGGAAGATTTGCAGCTCCCACAAATCCCTTACACCAGTGCTGCTGTTCCAGATGCTTTGAGTGGAGTACCCTTTGCAACCAGCGGTCCTGTGGTCCATGAGGGTTACATTCCGGCTCCTGGTCGTAATGAAGAAGACGTATATCCTGCTATGCCATCGCACTATGGCGACGTCTTCGACAGCTCAGACGATGAGAGTAACTATGAGCGCGACCTTACGTTTGAAGAACAGATGCGCGAGCTTGAACACCGAGACAATTCCGAAGTCGACAAGGATTATTCAGAAGAAGAGGCACAGCAAGATGCCGGTGATCCAGAGGAGATGGAGCTGGAAGAAGATTTTGAGGATGTCGAGGGACAAGTCATGCGCAAACGAGGTAAACCCAGTACCAGGGGCAGTGCCGTGAAACCCATGCGTGGTGGAAGACGAGGAAGACCTCGCGGTCAAGGACGAGGTGGCCATTCGGGCTCCGCATCCACCCGGAAAAAGAGGAAAGGTGGTAAGCCAGGACGTCCCAAAGGCCTTCGTCTGGGCCCCCGTGAGGTGGCCGACCCCGGAGAAGAGTTCAAAGAGTTGCAGCGCCAAGCGCATGAGAGGTTCATTGAACGAGACTACCCAAGCGCACTGGATTTTGCGCAAAAGGCAATACAGCTGAATCCGGAGATATTCGATGCTCACAATATTGCCTCGGAGATCTACGCAGCAATGGATGAGGAGATCAAGAGCATCGACTCGTTGATCATTGGAGCACCTACCAAACGTGACGCTGCGTTATGGGAGTACATCATCGAACGCGTCAACAAACTAGACGCAGAGAAGTATCCAGAGTATACCGATGAAGCTAAGACTGCTCTGACACTGCGGTGTTTGCAGCAGATCGTTTTGCTTGACAATGAGAACTACGAAGCTCGCAGTCACATCCTTGAAATCGAGGCAAGCTTGGGACATGTTTCAAGATGTGTCAAACTTGGCCGCAAGATGTTGAGGATACGCAGAGAGAAGGAGGGGCCTCCAGACACCGAGGTCTTGAAGATCATGGCCATGATGGGCACGTCTACGAAGCGACAAACGAAGTTGCATCTCAACAAGCTCCTAGAGAGCTTTGACGAGGCCATCGACTTTTACATCAAAAGGAAGCCTGACGACAGTGACTTCGACTGGGAGATGATCAACATCTATCTGGATCTACTTGAGAGAAAGGAACAGTATGATTATGCACTACGCCGACTCAAAGCTCTGGCACGGTGGAAGCAAGGCAGAATCAAGGACTCCTTCTGGGATGAGCAAGATGACGACCGCGAATACGATCTCGAGGACAAACCCCGACGTGTAGCTGTCCCTCAATTCAAGGAAAGAGCACAAAACGCCAAGTATGGTCGGATCTTGCCTCTTGAGATCAGAGTTAAACTAGGAATATTTCGGCTGCGGAAGAGCCCGGCTGACTTTCTAGAGGCTATGGTAAGTCAATCAAACTACAAGACATGTTCTTCATTGACCAAGCCCAGCACCACCTTGAGATGCTTGAGCCAGATGATCACAGCCCAGAGGCTCTAGTGTGGGACTACGAGGACCTCTTCCGGGTCATTGGTGATGCATTACACGCCACCGGCCATGATGATGATGCTATGCGCTTCTACGAGCCTCTACACAGCAGCAACTCACCAGAGCTCGGATTGATGAGCTACATTGGCATTTTCACATGCTACAAGAATCTTGGGCAACCAGAGAAAGCAGATGATCTGATCCCTATGTTCAAAGACTGGAGCGCAGAGACGGTAGACGATCTCGTCAAGCTTGCTGTTTTCTTTGAGAACCAGGGCATGATCGCCGAGGCTATACAAAGAGCGCAGATTCTCTACAAGAATAAGTATGCACACCGACTACGAAAACTTGGGTTCAAAGCGTACGATGAGCTTAGAGACGAGTATGCTGCTCAAAGAAAACAGGCGAGCGGCAAGCACAGTGCGCGAAAGAGCACCGTCAAGAAACAGCGCAAGCTCACCAAGAAGGCTATTGGCCGGGACACCGACGACAATGATTCTGCGAACGATGGCGCTGATGGCGAGCTTCCATCTCTTGGTCCGCTAACAAAGCGTCCCAATCAAGGCTTGTTCCGGACGAAAAGAATCACGAAGCCGCCCAAAGCGCAAACTTTTCTTCCGCTCGGTGCTGATGCTGAGAACGCATCTGCTCCTGCTACGAAGTCGACCACGATTGAAGGCACGAGTCTACCCCTTCGTGCAATTGCTCACAGGTACTTCAGGCAGAAGCTTGACAGCCTAGCGAAGAACTACCCTGAAGAACTCCAAGCGGCTCGGGCACAGCACAGAGAGACAGTGGCGAGCTTTAAGAGGATGGATGAGATCTCTACTGCTGCTGAAGACGGAGAAGAAGATGCTGTTCACGAGGTACTTTCTATTACACGTGAGCTTATCGAAGAATTCTCCACCTTCGACATCTTCTACTCCAACCGAAAAGAAGACTTCGTGTCTTACTTTAGGCGGACCGGTGATCAAGAATTGTGGCGAGAGTCAGCACTCATGGTTCTTGCCGTTGCAGCCAATAACGCTGAAGATGGAGCAACAGATCCAGATCTGGTGGAGAGACCGGACCAACCGCCACCAGACTTCTGGGGTGTCAACTTCGACAGATGGATCGATGCATTTGGCCGCTATGGCGTTATCCTCGCTCGCGAGGGCGATGATGAAAGATGCTTCAGCACACTCGACATTGCCATACAATCAAATATCGTATTTCGATCAAGAGATTACCATCTCAAGATGCAGCTCTCCCGACTGGTCTGTGCTCTTGCTGTAGATGACTCAGACCAAGCATCATCTGCAGTCCGCTGGCTTCTGAAGGAGCATCCTTTTGGCAGCGACCTGTTCCGCCTCTTCAGCTGCGTCAACCGTCTCTGTTCCTTCCCCGAGGAATACTACTCTGGGCCTTCTCACAAGGTGCTCATGCGGTACATCAAGACAATGGACTACGCCCTCCTTACCGAAGACCAACGCGTCTGGTACAATTTCCGCAACCGAAAAGACGCCTCCAGCGGCTTTCAGAACTCTGTCAACAGTGAAGACGTCAAGTTCGTCAAAGACCACGACCCAGCCCTCTTCGCTCTATTTGCTCACGTCCTCACCTGCGGTGGCTCTTACATGGCTGCACTCAACTACTACTTCCGCGCCTTCGCTATCACGCCTGACGATCCGATACTCAACCTCAGCATCGGCGTCGCGTACATCCAACACGCCATGAAACGTCTCTCAGAAAATCGACAGTATCAAATCCAGCAAGGTCTCGCATTTGTGGATCGGTACTACGAACTCCGCATTAAAGACAACATCGCCATTCATGTCCAAGAAGCAGAGTTCAATGTCGCGCGCATTTGGCATGCGTTAGGTCTCGTGAGTCTTGCCCTTCCGGCGTACGAACGCTGCATCAACATGAGCGAGAGGGTAGCGAAAGAAGCCGAGGACCAGTGTAGTGATGGTGATTGGGGGCACGAAGATTACAAGTTCGAAGCCGCATTTGCGGTGCAGAGTATTTATGCGGTGAGTGGGAATGCAGAGGCTGCAAAAAAAGTGACAGAGAGCGTGTTAGTCATTGAGTAGAAATTTGGGAACACACACCAGTGCACACCTTTCCAGCACCTGTGACTAGCATGTTATTGCCTTGGAAGTCTAGCCCAGGAGATATTGCCTGTTCGAGAGTGTTTGCATACTGTTCGCCAAAGTGGTGCAAGTTGCTCCAGGACTCATTGCCGAACGTATCTTGATGCCGGTTCGAGCTTGAATCCAGTATTCATATTTTGAGATCTTTCTTCGCTCTCCACGCCTTTTTGGGCTTGCATGATTGTTGTCACGTGCTTTGCCCCGCTAGCGCCATTGCCAAGTTTCCGTGGTTAAGCTGAACTGACAACTGACCTTCAACATTCGCGCTTCATTCGAAATGTGCTTACTGAGCACAAGGATATTTTGATGGACTATCAATATGACCCTCTTCCTGATCCGAGGACCTACATTCGATTGCTTCAGATACTCGAAGGCAGCACCACTCAGCCCGTGGAATGCGTTCTTACATCTTGGACGCTAGACACAGCACCACCATACTGTGCGATCTCTTACACCTGGGGCGATCCATCTGAAACATCAGAGTTATTGATCAACAAGAAACAGAGCATCGTGAGGCGCAATTGTGAATATGCTTTACAGCAAGCTTATGCGTCAGGCGCGGACACCTACCTTTGGGTAGACGCCTTATGTATTGACCAGACGAACACGGAGGAGAAGAACTATCAAGTTGCTTTGATGGGAAATCTATACGAACAGGCCACACGTGTCTTCGCTTGCGTAGGCCCACATGCAGATGATAGCGATTTTCTCATGGACCTCATCCAGAGCCGATGGCCCTTCTTCCACGAGCTGTACCAGGAGGTTAAACCGAATGAATTATTCACTGCGCGGGACTGGACAGGTAATCCACCGAAGCTGGAAAAGCCGGTGTTCTTCCAGCCAGGCGAACTTCAAGTGGGCTTGATATTGATGCGTGGACGGATAGCCAAAGCCCTCATACAATTCCTCAAACGACCTTACTTTTCCCGAGTATGGATACTACAGGAACTGTACTCAGGCAACGGCAAGATCACCATTTGTTGCGGTATGGACGAGCAGCCTCTTGGTGCTATTCTCGCACTCGACCTTCTGGTGCAGCAATGGGCTGATGACAGGCCTGTTCCAAAACTTCTGGCAAATACCTTCGAAATGATCTCCAGAATATTGTCTTTCCACGCCAATACTCCGCAACATATACCATTTGATCGACCGACGCAACATGAGATACATGATCAAGTGCCTCAAAGAGGATGCCTCTCAGCAGGGGCGGCTCCAAACTCAAAACCATGTAAGCTGCGACGAGTTGTACGTGTTCTAGCGCGGTTCAAATGCGAAAACCCAATAGACAAGATCTACGGAGTTGGTTCACTCATTGATTGGCCGGAAGGGGCTGCGCCTTTTCCAGACTACGCCAAGGACCGGGTCGAGCTGGCAATTGAGATTTTGGAGCTACTACATTTGTCTGGAGCATGGGACGACATCGAATGGTACCAAAGTCCTATGATTGCTCTAGCTCGCCGAGTTCGAACGCTTCTAGACCTCTCTTTAGACCAGTCGGCGCTGCGCAAAGCAATTCACTCCCGACAAGTAGCGCCAACTACCAACGACGAGAACCCTCATGGAAGGCTGAAGCGCCCAAGACAAGGCGAGGTCCGTTGGTATGGCACAATGCTTGGAGAAAATTTCATCTCAAGGCAACGCAATACGTTCAGTGAGATCTGTACCCTTGACCACGGCATCGTAGCCTATGGGCCAAAAGACACACAGCTTGGAGACTGGTGGATTATCTACGTGCCTGAAACGGAAAATATGCACCCCAAAAGATACTCTAACTTCTGGGACGAACGCTCATACACGAAACTCGAACCAGATGCAATTGGTCTCGTTATCCGGTATCGAGCCAGCGGCGTATATGAAATCATCGGCCCCACGTTCCCGGCAAACATATATGCCCGCAAAACCATTCCTCTACCCGGCGTGAAGTTTTTCGCGATATGGTGGGATGCCGAGGACCTGCTTGTACTGGAGTGGCGAATCAGTCACTACAATGTTCACAGCAGGCCTAGCGAGCAAAAAGACATGTATTCTGGCTTACGCGTATGCGCTTCAGATGCACCGACGTCGTACGCAAAGGGGCCGCATGATCCAATCACTCTCAGGGCTTCGCTAGATGAGGACCGAGGTGCGTCATTTCTGGAGAAAATGCAATGGACCCTCAATGGCGATACATTGGAGTGGTACCTCGATTACGTTGACATAGAGTCAGACTCAGACTCAGACTGATAGAGAGCTCGATGAACATTACTTCTCGCGGGTTCTTTCGTCTTGGGACGGCATTTCCTCCAATTCTACTGCCATCTGATGGCGCGAAGTCTTGATACACATCACACGGGAATATTCGAAAATCCCTTCAATTCCAGATCCACCCGCATATCAAACCGCGACGATATTCAGCCCACCCTCTCCCCAACACAAAATCCGCAGCTACTTCCAGCTCCCACATCCTGCAGCACAATCCAAGCCCTACGTCTGCGATTGCCTGGGCCTGTGCAACACGCCAGTCCCCCTCCCCAATAGGACACGACGAAAAGCAAAGGCAGGTAACAGCGCTCGCCGCTCAGTTAGGACGCGAGACTTCGAATACACCGATCGACCATTGTCCTAATCCGACGACAATGGTGCCCAGGCACACAACTATCACTCACCACAACGAAAAGCACGCATTCACTACCAATCCTCGTTGGGGTAGTAACAAAAGACAGAATAACACATCCCGCCGCATGCACTGCAAAATGCACACATTCGAAATCGCAGCACACGCATACTAGCATCTGGTAGTCCCACACCCTCCCCGCTAATCTCCCACGCCCATCTTTCCCCTTCTTCAAGCGCCATTAATCTGCACACGACGTAACGTGCCTTGCATACAAGCCTCGACGCTGTTGTGCTACCGGTGCATACGTGGCGTTGGTTGATTTGCTTCTTGCTCAACCTTGTCATTTTGTGATGAGCGGGTTTCATAGCGTTGCACGAATCGGTGTGAGAGCAAGCCACGATGCATCGGCTGGTTGTGTGATGTGGGACTGATGCGTCTGTGTGGTACTCGAGTGTGTGGGAATGGCGGTGTGACGAGAGTCTAGACGCTCTCGACAATTTTGAATGTGAGGAAACCATGGTAAATGCGCGTGTTAGTATTGTGTAGCTTTCACGTACATGCATCTCATTGTCCATGTACGCTTTAAACCAATACACATCAACAATCTCACATCAGCCATCTCTTATCATCGTCAACGTCCCCGCTCCAAGAATCGTAACATGGATATCATATCCCTCTCCCACCATCCCACCCCAATCCACCTCACTTCTTAACCGCCCAAACATCCCCCCCCAACCCAACAACTTTCCCCTCACCCTCCATCTCCCCAAGCAACCCTTTCACCTCCTCGACCCCAAACGGAAACCCACCCTGAACCATCATACGCATCATCATCGCAATGCGCGTACACGGCATATTCCCCTGATTCGTAAGCATACCCATAATAAAAGCGACATAGATATCCTTCTTCTCATTAAGTTGATCAGCCTGCGTTTTGATCGTGCTCGTCTGCGCAGCCTGAACAGCAGCCAACTCTTCCGCCGCGGCAGCGGCATCTTCGTCGGCTGCAGCTTGACTCGATTTGCGGGGCAGAGACTCGATGACGGTATATGTCGATGGAGAAATTTCGCGGAGGACGGATTTCCCAGTCCAGAAAGCGAGGGCTTGGCGGACGAGGCTTTCGTCCATTTCGAGCATTTCTTCTAGCTGCTGGACGTTTCGGGCGATGCCTTCGCCGCCTTTGCCTTTCTTTTTGGCGATGTGCTCTTCGCCGGCTTGGGGCTGGAAGGCGTAGACGACGCTGACTTGCCAGGGGGTGAGGGCGTCGAAGTCTTCTTTTCGGTCGTCGAATTCGAGCGTGATGGAGCCGGAGCCGAGGGCGTTCATCCAGCGTAGTTTGCGCATGCCTTTGATGCGCTCGAAGCGGGACTCGTAGTCTTTCTGAAGGGTGGATATTTGCGAGGGGACGAGGAATGTGTCGTCGCGGAGGGAGGGCCAGAAGAAGGATGAGAGAATTTGTGCGTTGAGTTGTGGTTCCGGTGGACCTGGGGTGCTCCACGAGGGCAGCGCATGTTGAGGAGGGGGTTGCGCAGGTCGGCGTGGTCGAGGTGTACGTGGTTGTCGGATTTCGGGCGTTGCTGGGTTTCTGTTGCGAGTATCTGGTGTCTGAAGAACAGATGCTGGTGTAGCGTTTGCTGCGCGGATGGAGGCGTTGATGCGCTTCGAATCAAGCACATCGCGAAGCATGACTTCACAAGCCTGTAGCTTGTCGTCACCCAGTCGCACCTTAATGAGCTCCAACAATCGGATCTCCTTCTCATACTCGGGATCTTGACATCGGAGCAGATGATCCCCATAAATGTTCTTTAGCTCATTGATGAAGTCCTCTCGCTCCCAGAGCGTCAACAAGAACCAAATCACATCTTCCACCTTTGACTTCTTGTAGTCCGGCGATGCGTCGGTCGGCAACGGCTGCCAATTCATGTCGCTCCAGTTCAGCTCCTCATCCATATCTTGACCATAGTTTGCAAACGGCTTCGCCATCTCACAGGCAATCTCGTATGAAAGCTCGCTGTTAGCCGAAAACTTACTACCTGTATCGTCACTGAGGTCAGTCAAGAGACTGGCTATGATGATTCGTGCCGTGTCTTCTCGCTCTTTCAGGTATCGCCGAATGGGTCGTGCCACTCGCTCAAGCAATACGCCCTTCGGTTCCAGGACGTGAAATGATCGAATGATCGAAATGTACACGTTCAAGATGTACGTCGTCGTAGCACCAGGATGCAGCAGTCGCCTCGAGACTTGCTGCGAGAAGCTTGATGTGAGATGCTGCTTAGCGCCTGCGGCCTTGAGGTACTCCTTGATGTCCAGTACAGCGCCCAAGCTTTTGTCCCAATTCATAACGAAGTCGAACAGGTTGTCGACTCGAGCTCGGCCAAGCCTGTTGAGCGCCATCTCCTGCCACGAAGTCACTTCGGTGGGCAGAACGTTGCTCTGCTCGCACCGCAAGCACGCCAGGACCAGCTCGACTAGCGGGCAGAAACCGTTCTCGATCCAGTTCCTCAAAGGTGGAACCATGGATTCCTTGGTAAACCAGTCGACCTTTAGGTAGTGGCTGGTGATGTATGAATCAACCAGCTTGTTCATCGCGTGTGCAAATGCTTTCTGCGCGTTGTCCCCACCCAGTCCGACCCGCTCGAGGCCAATCAGGAGTGTGGTCATGCGCTTCCGAATCTCGGTATTGCCCTCCGGTGTCGAAGGAGGTTGAACGCCGTCCTGCCGTATGTATATCCAGTACAGTCTACATCCGGCATCGTATAACACGTAGCTCAGTGTCTTGGAGAAGCGTTGCGCCGGTAGGCAGTGTGCGAAGATGGCGTGTATGTCTCGGCGAAACTTCCAGCTCGCAGCGTCGGACGGATCTGCTCTGGCGATCTGTGAAGGTTTACTCGGCCGAATCGTCGATGCGCTTATGGTTTGCTGCAGGAACGGAAGTATATGCTCATTGAAGGGCTCGAGGTACACGCCCTGCACTTGCTCCAATCCCCGTTGTGTCTCCTCCAGTATGTCCCAGGAATGCTGTAATTGCACCTCCCCACTCCAAAGCTGTTCGAGACCTGGCCTGACATGGCTTGCGAAGTGCAGCCGGCACTCGTTTGTGTACCACTCTACCAAGCTTTCTTCCCTGCCATCCTCGCTCTTGCCCTCGCCCACCAGCAGGTAGCAAAGTGCATCTTCCACGTCCCTTGTCCTGTGCAATCGCGGCAGAATCGCGGTGTCTTTTGGCAAGCTTAGAAATCGAGTTGCGCAACTCCATGCCTGGCCCCGCTTGAGCGCTCGATGCTGGCCCTGGCCATGTTCGTCGGCATTCCGCCCAGCGTATGGACTTCCGAACGAGCTGCCTGGTGCTGCGTATCCCAAAATTGGTGTCGCGACTGGTGTGGGCGTCGTGTGCGAGAGCGAGAGGACGGGAAAGACGGATGCGAAGACTAGGGTCGAATGGTCCATGGTGAAGCCCCGCAATGCGATTGTTTACGATTGTCTCGCTGCAGGCGTACTGGGTACTAGGAGTCTAGACACAGGCATAAACACATATCTAGTGCCTGTGATCCTTCGGTTCATTTAGCAGTCCACGTGGCGGGCGGGTGTGTTGGGCTGTTTGTTTGCGATCGTCTTCGCGGGTCGCGCTCACCATGAATTGCGCAAGCGCGAACGCGAGATCACGTGTTTGCATACACACCTGCAGGTCCACTTCACGTGTCCAGGATATATTGCACTCTCACGGCACCCCTTCCACGCACAAGTCCCTAAAAATGAAGACAGAGTCATCGAGACACCAATGCGCGGACTCATACATAATTCATTGATCCCTTCGCACGAGCAGTACGCCCAGTCCTAATCTAATACTACATCAAGCATGAAATGAACCTTGATATGCCCCAACACCTTCCAGTTCCCGGTTCATATTCTCCTACCTATGGAGATCCGAAGACGTACTCATAAACGCCATACTAGTCCCATCGCTACCCCGTTGATGCCCTCGAATGCAGATTCAGCATATAACATGCGCCTTGATCGGTAAAAATATTTCGTCATCATGGCCTCAGAACGCCATGTCGTCGCCTGAACGCCTCAACTCTTTCTTCATAAAACAAGATCTCCCTCACTCGGAGTTTGGGCCCTCTGTGCGATTCCTGCAAGAACGACTCATCATCGCTCTCGACATCGCCGTCTTCACTCGCCTCGCTCTCCGTCTCGTCGCCTCCCGTTGCTGGACCGGTATCGTCTAGGTCATCGTCGTCCTCTTCCTCAGTCGCATCGCTCTCGTCATCGGATAGCATCGGATCATGAGCGACGTAGCCTGCGCCACTTCCATCAGCGTGCATACCGTCGTGCCGGAGGTCGTAATTTGACGGTCGGTTCTCCAGGATTTCGAAGCACTTTGAAGATAAGCCCATATAGCAGAGCTCGATTTCCGGTCGTAGATGAACTATGTCGAGAATCTGGTAGGCCAACTCGCGTGGGTCAATGTTACTGCCATGTGCGTGGTCGGCTATGAAGGGGATGTAAAGAGATCGAATGTGGGGTATGAATGGAAGTCGTTGGAGGAAGTGATGCTATCATATCGTCAGTTGGCAAATTAAGACATAAGACAAGCGCAACTCACCCAGTCTTTGTAGTCGATGGACACAGCGAGCTCACGCAAGCTGCTCATGCGACCGCTGGTGATGAAAGTGAGGATCTCACGGTTCAACATCCACCGTCGCCACCTCGAGCTTGTAGTCGTGTGTCCATCGGGTCCCTTCTCACCACTGTCGATCATCAGCTTCTTCAGACTTGATCGATGTCTTCGCATCGGTCCTCGATATATCGCATCCACGGTTACTGTGGACGAATACGATCGACCCTCCTGCAAGAAGAGTACCTCCAGGCTGTTAGGCGCAAGCGTCTCCTTCAGGAAAGTGATCAACGACGGCGAAACCGTGTTGGTATGAATCCGCTTCAGGTTCAGCTGATAATCGGCTCGAAGGGTGTATGAAGCTTTGTAAGCTTTGGACGCGGACGCGGACGGCGAGCCGGGATAGCCTGCGCGAGGCGTGTACTGCCGTCGCAGTACTTTCCATAGCTGTTCATGGTTGCTGCAGTGCAGCAAGGTCAATGTGGACAATATTGACCAGTCGAAGGCACGACGCAACACGGCGACCGACAGTGGCACACGCTCAAGCTCCAGCACTTCCAGTTTGAGTTTGCCGTTGAGGAGTTCTTCTGGTGACACCTGGGGTGTATCACGAGAACCCGCTGATCCGTTGTTACTTATCGATGCTTTCGAATGTTTCAACGATGCCATGTCTACGGTTTTTGGTGGTGGCGATGAGACTTGCTCAGCCAGAACCGGCTGGCTTTCACTGAAGAGACTGATGCCCTCCGTAATACTCTGCTCTTCCATGGGGTTTCCAAAGTGATCCACATCCTGATCTGTCTCTCGATCCTGCATTGAGAGTGTAGCTATCGAGGGAAGTAGATTCGACGATGGAGCTTTGCTAGGTGATGCATCTACTGGTCGCTCGGTGAGTCCACTGGACGTTGATTTCAGCAGTGCTGGTGCATCTTCCGAATGGCGCATGTTGTGGATGCGCCCAACCAGAATGCCGAGAACACCGCCTAATCTCTTCTCGCTGATCTTACTGGCGGCTGTAGTCTTAGCGTTGTAGTCGACCTGCTGAAGGCCATCGCCTTCCCATACCGTGACCCAGTCACGCTGCTGAGCATGCGGTGCGATACCAACACGTAATTCTCGCAACTTCTTATGTGACCTTGCAACGAGTATGCTCATTTCGTCTAGATATGGCAGCTCGTCAATGTCGAGAACGCTGAGACTCTTCAAAGCAGGAATGGCAGAGAATGTAGGATGTTCGACGCGCTCGATGGCAGAAACATTGGTCGGAAGGTACGGCTGAGGTACGACCATGGGAGGTTGAATCGTTCCGATGCCGCTCGGATGGGTGGTGTTTGGGGGCGGAGGGACGCCGACGTTGTTCAGGATCATTGGCGGGGCAGGTGGGGGCATGGGCGCGTCAATAGTGTTATCGTGCCATCGAATCCAGAGTCGCTCCAAGCGACACTCTTCGCCATCACTGCGGTCGGCCAGGCTCATCAAGGCAATCCAAACATCGCGCAGGACCCCTGTAGGCATATCCCAGACAAAGGTTTCCAAGTTGATCATACGTGCTATAGCCAGAGAGACCAGCGTCCCGAGCATCTTTCCGCCCTCCTTTGTGATCATGTACTCCTGCACCCATGCCTGCGGTCCGTTACCAAGGGAAAACTTTTTGGTGAACTGGCCGTAATAGTTGCCAAAGCGCCGCGGTTGGATCGGGTAGGCGGTCGCAGTGGATTTGACGAGCGATTTCGGAACGTAGCCCTGCTGTCGCGCTCGGTTCTGGTGGGGAAAGCAGTCGTCGCCCATGACCAGCGTCGCGAGGCCGTACGTGAGGGCGTCCACACCGGACCGAGGCTCCGTGTGGGTGCTCTCGTCGGGCCAAACAATGTCGAAGCGCGAGTAGATGCATGGTATCGTTAGACGGTGCAGGGCCGTGTGGCAGAGCGAGAGTGACGTGAGATCGTTGGTGTGAGGGAGCTGAGGGTGGTGTTAGTCACTTGAAAGCGCATAGCAACCATTGTGCTGATACGACTCGAGACGTACCTGGTGTATGATTTCCTTCAAGACATCCACGGGCAAGTCCAGCAGTCTCAGCGGTCCCTTGGCAGCCTTCTCTTTACCCTTTGGCGTGTTGACTGCCTCGTCGGCCGGTGGAGCCATGACTGCGCTGGCAGGCACACTTGCCTTCCACACAGCCTCTACCGCACTATGGGTCGCCGTGGTATGGGCATCGTCCGGCGAGGGACAGGACAGGCTGCTGCGTTCTTCCTCGGAGGGCAAAGGCGACGCAGTCCTAGCAGTGCCGGGTGTTGACGGCGGGGAAGAGGCCATGCTGGATGGTGCGAAGGTCGCGTGTTGAAGGCATTCACCTTGACGGCCGTAGAAATGGGAGTGGAAGACGGCGCAGCAGGAGTGCCAGTACGGCTCTCGCGGTTGCGTGGACGATTAACAGCCAGAGTCGGCGCTGGGTAGGTTGTCGTGTTGTCGGCTATGGCCAATGAGACAAGAGCAATGGACCCTGGCGCTCACCCGCCTGCTCAAAGTCCGTTCCCCGTACGACCACCGCCCGCTGACCGCATAAAACGCCTTACGCACCACTTCGGCACATCTTCGCGAGCATAATGCTGGAGAGGTAAGAATCACGTGACATCGTATTGAGGTGTTGACATCAATTCAAGGCCGATCCATCACTTGTTCTACTTCGAGTGCTGCCTATGCGCTGGGTATGAGGTCTATCGTACCATCAACGCCAAGACGATTGGGTATACCCATGCATATAAATACAAGACCGACCCTCATAAGCCTAGATCAAATCCTCTCACGTACGCCCGAACAAAATGCACAAACTTTACGTTCATCGTCCAATCTCTCACACTCAATCACTGACCAAAGTTCAGCGCCGTCTGGTTGCGCTCAGGATCGCTCATCCGGATGATCTTGACGTCCGACGTATGCTTGACATTGTTCATGGCTTGCGGCGTGATAAAGATGAACTGTCGCCCGATCGAGCGCCGCGCGGCTTGGATAATCATCTCCATGCTGCGCTCGCGGTTGACGCTATCCATGAAAACGTCAAACTCGTCAAGACAGCGAATGGGTGAGCCCATGGCGTCCCACAGAGCGAGCAAGAGACAGACGGTCGAGTATGACTTCTCACCACCCGAAAGTGTCTTCGTTTGTCGGCCGTCTCCACTTCGTTCTGTAATATCAGGTTGTACATGAATGTCAAGCAACTGCTTTTTGTGGTCGATGCTTAGGGTACCGCGGAACTTGCGCTCGCTCAGGAGGTAGTTGAAGGTAACACGCGCTCGCACCGAAATGCCTGAACGGAACTGTTGCCAACGCTCACGGCGATGGGTCAAGGTAGTGTTGAGGTGCTAGTGATGGGTTAGTCAGACGTTGTAGTAGAGGTAGCAACTTTACTCACGGATTTCACGCTTTCGATGTCCTCAAACTCCCTTCTAGCCTCTTGATGCACCTTCTTCGCGTCGTTCGCCTTGCGCAACAATTCGTCCTGAGACCCGCCCAGCTCCTTTTCGGTCTTTCGTCTGGTCTCTAGGAGCTTCTCGAGCAGGTCGCCCAACATTTTCGAATCTTTGTCTGAAGGCACAGCAACACGTTGACAGGTCTGCTCGGCCTTCGCCACCGCTTCGTCAACCACTACTTGTGCAGTGCGTCGGTGTTCCTCCCACACCGCCTTATTCCTCTCGGCTCCTTCAACTAGGCCTATGGCGTCATTCTTCTTTTTCAGATTGTCTTCTCGCTGTCCCTGTAATTTGCGGACTGTAGTTTGAGCCTTGCCAAGCTTAAAATCGAGGTCGGCCACCTTGCGTTGTGCGGCTTCTAAATTTGTCTTGTTGGCCCTGTTTTCAGTCGCCAGCGCATCTTTCTGAATCACAATGTCCTCAAACATGCCATTTGCATTGTTGAGCTCCTTTTCTGCCGCTACCAACGCGTCCTGGAGGACGTCAATAGCTGCCGCATCTGGAGTGGCATTGCTCAGTTCTTCATCGAGTCGTCCCACATCATCCGATGCTTTCTGATAGGCAAGTTTGAGCCTCTTATGCTCCTTCGTGTGGTCCCTTAACGCTGTCTGACAAGCATTCAGTTGATTCATCGCCTCGGTAACGGCGTGGTCGAGATCTTGCACTTCTCTGCGGGCAGCATCAAGGCGTGTTTCTTCTTGCCTGATCTGATCATCCTTGTCGACTTGCATACGTGAAACTCCCCGATATTCGTCTATTGGACTGTCGTTGATACCACCACTTGGGGAATAGTTGATGACTCGGCCTTTTCTTGTGTCGTCTTCAGCGAACGTGAAACACATCTTGACATTCCGGGCCCGAGGACCGCGATCAGACATGAGCTGGTAGCCCTCACGGTGTGATTCGATGAGTACAGTTTGCTCGATTGTCTGGTTGATGATGAATTGGTTCCGGACAAGATCGCTGTTGATCGTAAGGGCTCTCATCCACGTCAGTAAACTGGGGTCCGGTTCGTTCGCTGTCGTGTCGATATGGTTATTTTTCCCAATGTAGATCGGGGCCTCCCAGTTACACCTCCGCATCAAGCCAGACAATGTGGATTGATCGGCCCGACTCGTAACCACGAAAGCATTTAAACTCGCGCCAAATTGCTTCTCCAGGATGTTACCCCATTCCGGCTTCAATAGCTTCACATGACGACCAATAGGACCCACTGGCTGTTCGTGAAATCGCTGATCGCTTTCGATTGCTCGTAGCAGCTGATGCAAGTTCTGCGGTCTCATGTACCCTTCTATCCAGTTGTGTTGGCCCCCACGAAGACGATTAATACTACCCCGAAGCCTGCTTTCTTCATCCCGCGCTTTCTGGGCCTTTTGATCTGCCAGCTGTCTGTGTTGTTCAGCAGTCCGAAGGTTGCTTTGAAGTGTTGGAGGCTCGGTGCCATGTGCTGAGAACCTTTGTTTCGCCATTTCCATTGCGATCTTCGCGTCTTCCAATTCTTGAAGCTTCTCCGCGTGCTGACCGTTGTCGGCTTCTGCCTGTAGTTGACGGAGGTCCTCGATGTCTGACTTGTACCTCGCCACATTGTTTCGCTTAAGTTTCACGACCTCGCCGGCATCGCGTTGGTCCGTGTTCAGTGCAAACAGCTTCTTCCTGCATTCATCGAAAGTTCCCTTGAGCTGTTCGGATTCCTGTTTTGCAGGTTCGACTTGAGCTGTGAAGTCTGTGACGTCCTGCTTGGCTGCCTCAAAGGCTGTATCAGATCGTTCAAACACCTCTGATGCTTCTTCGACTAGTCCCTGCCTCTTTTCTATGACTCGCTGGACCTTTTCAAGTTCCCTGTCAGCGTCGGCCAGTACTTGCTCCTCTTCCTCGACATTAGCCCATAATGCCTGATGAGCTAGCACCGCTTCACGCGCTCGCATTTTTTCCAGGCTTTCTGCACGCCTAGCTTTTGCTGCAAGATCTTCCATTTGCTTACGAAGAATAGCGATGTCGTCTCTCTTAACTTCAGCCCTTGTGTGCATGAGTTCAAGGCATTGCTCAATCTGCTGGTAGTCCCGGCTGAGGGTTTCTAGCTGCGTTCCGGAGAGAAAAAACTTGTACTTGTCTTTGGGCGTGGAGTCGTTCAGGAATGATCGGGCCTTGTCTTGTGTTAGAACATTCATGGGATTGTCGATTTGCAGAGAGAATGCATCCAGGATGTCCTCTAGTTCAGCCTTCTTCGTTGATACGATCCTGCCGTTTTGGTCTTTTAGTTTGAAGCCAGAGGTCCCTGATCGGTTGAAGTGCCGTTCAACAGTGATCGAATCGCCGTATTGGGAGGGCTTGTAGGCCAGTGCGCCCTGATTCTTGATGCGGACTTGGACGCTACAGTGATCCTTTCCTTCTTTGATCAAACTCTTGAGATTCTGCGCGCGATTTGTGGCAGTTGCTTTTCCACCCAGGCTTATTGTCAGCGCCGTGAGCACAGCGCTCTTGCCACTACCATTGTGACCAATGATGAAGTTGATAAGCGGCCCCAATGTCACCGTCAGATGCTCGTGGCACATGAAATTTATGCACTGGATCTCCTCGATGATGCCAGAATCGGTGGCTGTGTTCTGCTTGTTTGCGGTTGCCCGAAAGTCTCGCTGCACTTGCTGGGTTGCCCATATCATCTGTTCGTAGTCGCGACCGTCGGCTTCCTCGTCATCTTCGCTGTCGCTGTCCACACCGGGCTGTTCGTCGTCACTCGATGCCTCGTCTTCGGGGGTAGCATGGCGTAGTCGTTTGGTCTTGATGAGTCAGCACTAGGCTCAGGATACGAGGAAGGGAAAGGGTATCGTACGCGACCATTGTGAGCCATGCCGCCAACAGCATCAACACCGTTGGTGAGAGCCCGCGGGCGCTTCGCAGACATGACTGCCGCCATCGCTACATTGGTAAGTGAAGTGTCGTCGCCGTCGATGTGTAGTTGAGGTACTGGTGTGGTATGGTGAGGTGTGAAGTGATGTAAAGCGAGACGCGTTCCTTCCCCACTAACCACTAGTTCTAAAGTACCGCGCTAGTCTGCAGGCGGACACGCAACGACTGTTCTCACTTTTGGCAAACAAGCCTTGTACTACTACACGCATGTGTATTACCATATTGAGTCATACAAAATCGTGCAGCTCGTTCTGAGGCGGCAGGTCAGACTTTCCCATCCCAAAGCCTGCGTCGTTCGTTTCCCATCGTCACGTGCTCACGCGTTACACTTACCTAAGTAACGTGTACAGGGTGAGAGGCTTGAAATAAGATGTATAGATGCGAAAATTGGTGACATCATCACATTGCAATCTATTCTCTCTTGATGTACATAAGTCATAGCGCAGCAAGCGTTGAGATTTCTAACAGACATCACCATGGGTATATTCTAAAAGCTAAAGCCATGCGTGAAGTACAAACGGCATGAGCGTTACAAATGCAACTCCGCTATGCAAAATCCAACCAAATACACTGTTCCTAAACAACCAAATGCAGTTTACATGACAACCTAGATTCGTTAGCGGCGACCTCAGATGGCTAAGACAGAAACTTACACAATCGCTGTCCTTTGGCGCCTGACCGATACCCATTTCGTCAAATGTCTTGGGTCCTTTACCAGGTGTTGAGGAAGCCGGTGTGGGCGGTTTCGCAGAGGCCGCCGGGGCAACTGGCTTACTTGGCTGTGCAGGGGCCGCTTTGGGTGGCTTAGCTGGCTGTTGCTGTTGTTGTAATGTAGCGACTCGGTTTGGCTTGGGCATAGCGTCGTGCGCAGATGGCCGACCAGCTGAGCCTGGCCTTGACGACGGTCGAGGACCTTGGCTGGGTCCGGTAGTCGAGGGCCTGTCAGGCCGCGACGACGTTCTGCTCTCTTGGCCGGGTTGCACTGTTGAGGGGCGGGTGTGTTGTCGTGGCTCAAGAGGCGCAACATATCCAATATCCGGCAAAGTGGGCGCCTTCTTGAGCGGCGCTCCCACCTTCTGAAGCTTATTTCGCCCCGCATCCGGCGCACTGAAGCCGATATCTGATGGCTGAGCAGTTTGTGGTCGCTGTTGCTGAAACTCGGGGTGCTGAGCACTCGGTCCGCCAGGCTGCCTGTAACCTCCAGGCCCGCTCAGTGGGAGCGGCCCTCCGCGCCCTCCGCTTGACATGCGACCTCCCCGGCCAGGTCCTGGTCCCATGTTATCTACACTCGTGTGGGGACGATATGGGAGTGAGCCCATGTCAGGTCCAGGACCTGGTCGAGGGCCACTGCGTCCATAACCATCATTGGGAGGATATATGTTTGGATTTATATTGAAAGCTGATGTCGGCCGAGTGCTTGATGAACGCAGTTCTGGCGCAAACCCACCAGCAAGGCTTGGCCGTTGTTGTGGAGCTATACGTGGCGGACCGTTGTCCATGGGATACGGGGTAACTGTGGCAGGGCGATCGTAAGGAGCTGCGGAAGGTGGGTTCCCAAGCATCGGTGGCTGGTCCGAGATAGGATAAGGAGTGGATGTGTCGGCGCGGTTGCCCATACGGCTTGGCGCAGAAGTTATGGGTGAGGAGTCAGACCCATAATCTGAAGGACTGCTGTCGCTGATGGATGGCAGTGTAGGAGCAGTTGCTTTCTGAAGTCTTGCTGGGCGTTGTCCGCGCATAGATCCATGCTTTGACTTGATCATGTTGATAGCCACGTTCTCGTGATCCTTCTTTGACAGGGTCCTGTGAGTTTTGGAGATGCTCTCGATACGAGTCGCGGCGTCTTTGTTCCCATTCTTCTCCGCCTTTTCGTACCACTCAATGGCTTTGTCAATGTTCGCTGGAACATGCATTCCAATCTCGTTGAAGTATCCCATAGCAAACTCGGCAGTGGGAAGTCCTGCGATGGCGGCGCGCTGAGCGTACTGGTAAGCCAGCTCTTCGTTCTTCGCGAATTCGCCTTCGTGACCGCAGAGAAACCACTTGCTAATCGCCATGTCAGCCTCCGCTTCACCTTGACGAGAAGCAAGTGCGTTGTAGTGCAATGACAGCGTAGGATTGAATTCACAGCCTAAGCTGCACAGCTCGTATGCTGAGCCCATTTTGAGCTGGGCCTTTGCGAATCCCAGGTAGGCAGCCTTCTCGATATTCTGCCTCGCTGACTTCTCGTCGTAGGGCAGGTATATCTCGGGGACGTTAATTTGGGGGAGCTCTCGCGCCTGGAGCATGCCTAGCACGTAAGCGCCCTGTGGAGCATTCTCATCCGCAGTCAAGGCCGCCTGCCGGATTAGCTGTACTCCCCGCGCAAAGTCCTGTTGCTGCCCGTGCTGACCAAGCAGTGTCATCATTCCCAGTCGGTAGTTGGAAGCGGAATCGCCTTGTTCTGCGCCAGCCTTGTAGTGTTGGAGCGCCTTAATCGGGTCATTGGACTGCTCGAACTGCATACCCATTCGATACTCTGCCCTGGCGTATCCCTTTGCAGCCGCCCGCGAATAACATCGGAAGGCCTCTTTCTTGTCTGCGCGCATACCGAACTTGCCAAACTCCAGCCACATGCCCCGCATGAAGGCTGCCTTTGGATGGTGCTGGTCTGCCAGAAAGGTGACGACATTCATGGCGTCTATTCGTAGCTGGTGCTCAACCTGTGGCGTCACCGGTCTTGCACCCTGGATCTCAGCAATGCGCTGCTCGTGCAGCTGTGCCGAGTCCACGTATCCCAGAGCGTCCTGCGCCCAGGCCAGCTGCATCTCGGGGTCGTTTGAGTTGAGTACGGGTAGCCGCGCATTCTCCAAGACTGCCTCCTTCTCATCGTCAGACGGTGGGACGTTCGGCGGCTTGTTCGGAAGCTTCGGAAACGGCGAAAAGTTGGGCGACTCGTGGTTCTGCGCGAACTGGTTGTAGTCGTGGGAGGGCTGCTGCTGCTGCACGGGCTGGGGCAGCACGTTTGGTGGTTGTCGAAACGTCGAGGAAATGCTTGCTTGCCGCGACGGCCAGTGCCCATCGCTACCAGGCAGCTCGTTCTGGAAGCTCGTCTGCCGCGGAGGGAAGTTCTGCTGCGACTGGTTGTAGCCCTGGGCCGGCGGCGACATGAGGCCATTCATGCCGCGCGGGTCATGAGTCTCTAGCTCCATATGCGCAATGTTGTCTTGCATGTTCTCAGGGACCTCGGGCATTATGCTGTCGCGGGGGGACTATGTCAGCAGGCGCAACATATGCCACATCTGTCGGGGTGAGACTGACCGCTGGGGCGCTGGGGAGATTACTTCGGGCGAAGGCGCTGGCATGTAGTAGTCATCAAATCCGCCAGGAACGAAGGTCGCCCCCAGCTGGGGCGGGTTCTGTTGGTAGCTCATCGTCGGTGCGGGCCGTCAATCAAGAGGAAAGCTTGGTTGACCGAGTGTTAGCCGTTGTCCAAGAAGTAGAGGGAGCGTTCAGGGTTCCGGCCTCGCAAAAGACTCTCCCGTGGGCCTGTCATGGAGGACGGAAAGGACCCTGATGCCGCGCGGAAGCAAGAAGTCGTACCTATGGAGCTTGGCGGGGTAATGCGGCACGTCTGGCCCTGAGTCGCGTCGAGGCCGGTTTCCCCCAACTCGCCGCGATGTCTGCTCCGTATGTCGTATTTGCGCGGATGTTTGCGAGCCGCAGCTACGAGGAGCGAATATCGTGCAAACAAGCGGAAGACGGCGGCAAGCTGTGCAAGCTGTGCACGGAGGGCAGTGGTGGGAAGAGACAGCAGGCTGAGCCAGGCGAGAAACACGAACGGGCGAGGAGGCTGTTTGCTGCTGAAACAGACCTGGTCGTCGAGTGAACCCTTGAGGCTGTTGGGTGGTGGGCGCTCGAGCAGATGATGTCGCTGCCCGACTAAGGCTCTCGCGGCACACGCAGGGTCATGAGGAGGACAGAAAGGGACTGTGAGCCGGCAATACCACACATGTTGCCGCTTGCTGGCGCTCACGTTTGCTATTAATGTTTGACACTGCCGGCGCGTCGGCGTCCTCGTCTTCGGGTCCGCGACCTTGCTGCGCCATACCAGCGCTCGAGAGGCTGTGTTTCGACAGACGTCGCTTCAGACGGCCGCTTTTGGCTGTTTCGCATGCGCCTGGCCTATCAAGCACGCGTCACGTTGTCAGCCTGGGGTGTGTGCGATATGTGGAGATGAAGGAATTGCGACGACATCAGCTCTGGCTTGCGCGGCTGTATTTAGTACACGTGTGGCCAATCGCACATTCCCTGAAACGCCTTCAACATGTCCATCGCCCGACAGAGTCACATAGGGCCTAGTTATACATCATCAGATAGCACAATGGACAAAGGATCCAGAAGGAACGTCAATAGCTTCCCAATATGCTTCTGCTAGCAAAAGCGCGTGATATGCTCCATGTTGACAAGACGCCGGCGGACCAGATGATCTTAGTCAGGCTCCATGACCGTGGACAGCTCAATGGACCATGACATCCGCGCCGTGCGGCTGTGGGATGGCAGGTACCTTCTTCTCGCCAGCCGCAGCCTCGGCGTCATCCATCTCCATGTCGTCCTCGCCGCCCTCTTCGCCCTCCTCCTCTTCATCGTCGCCCTCGGAGTCTTCGATGTCAATCTCCTCGCTGCCAGCCTCCGACTCCGCATCCTCATCGTTGGCAGGGCCGGCGGTATCTTCGGCGCCTGCCATGGCAGCATCCTCGCCTTCAACTGGAGCCGCCTCGGCCTCTTCCTCCTCTTCTTCCTCCTCCTCCTCGATGCCGTACTGGTCGCCGTCCGCGTTGAGGTCGGCCTCGGGCTGCTCAGGCGGGAATTCTGGTGGGGCAGACTCCTCGGAATCCCTGCCACTATTAGCTCTAGTTCGTGCCTATGCGCCCAGTCTACGTACCACTTGATTGCAAAGCGTGTTACACGCGGCTTCTCTGCGAGAATCTGCCTCTGCACCTTCTCGATGATGGGCTTCGTGGGCGGCTCAAGGGCCAGCGCCTCGTCCGTGTACTCATTGTTGACGTAGTAGCCCACGCGCACAAATTCGCGGTCTTCATAGCTGCAGCTGAGCAGAATGACTGTGACGCCAATGATCTCGCTGTTGGGGATGCGCGACAGGTCCGGGGGGTCGGCGCGGAAGACGAACTTGTTGACTCCGATGGGGAGGGGTCCGACAAGCACCGAGTCGAGCTCCTGATCGTACTCGTTTCTAGAAGGGGTCAATTGGCCGCGCGCTAACGAAGCGGTGAAGTGCACTCACGAGGTAGCGGAGCCCACGTAGGTCAACTTCCACTCGAGATCTGTGGGGCGGGGTTAGCGAGGTTTTTCGCAAAAAGTCAAGGGCAGACGTGCCCTTCTGCAGCTGCTCCAGACACTCAAATGTGATCTCGAACTCGTACGGCGCGTCGAACTGCGCGGGGTTGTTCTTGACCTCGACACCGAGGAGCGATACGACAGACATGTTGGATAGTGGCTTAGTCGGAGGACCGATAATGGGTAGCAGGCGAATGGAGGTGATAAAAGGCTGCGGTGTGGTTTGGGGGGTGCTAGAGGTATTGCAGAGAAAGCGGCAGCAGCAATGGTGTGTTTATTTAGTTCGATGAGCGGTGAGGGACGTGCGGGTTGAAGGCGGCAACAATCTTAGCCTGTCGCGGGTCGCGTCCATGTCGAAACGTGATTTGGCGATTTCGCGACGCGTTTCAGACGTGCGCTTGACTCGACGAGATCATTCATCTAGACTTGTTGTCGAGGAATCGCTTGATTGGGTATTGTATCTTCCTATCTTCGCGCGTGTTATCTACTTGGTAGTTGCGTTACCCGCACCGTAGAATGGGACATTCACATCTCGATCGTCACACCCGCAGTATTCGTTTGACGCTACAGCCTTCCGCCATTCTCGGTGGTGTCCTCGCACAGAAATCAAGAGTGCGGTCATGTTGGACAGGAGGGCGTTTGTGATCATACACAACATATCTCCGTCTTCCTCGCAACGGGCACGAACGCATAGCCCTTTTCGATACCCTCCAGACATTCACAGCCACTACCAAAAAACTGCCCGACTTTTGTAGCTCGATATTTCCTGCAGCAGAGCAGCGTCTAGACCTGGGTGCAATACAGCTACTAGCTATGTTAAAGGAGCAACGTTGTCTACTCAGTTTGCCGTGTTGAGATCTCCAGAACACCAAGATGTTCGTACAACACTGCTTGTGACAGCCGCGCATCAACAGTATTGGTGTGACATCGTCGTGGACTGAAGCCTATGTGATGTTGCGGAAGCGGGGAACTGTGCCGGTGCAGCATCGACCCAGACCATCAGTAAACACACAATTCATCTGACTTCCGCCCAATATCCCGACAACTGAACGCGTCATGGACTGAACCTACCCAAAACCTTTATGAAGTACGAACAGAGGCACGAACAAGATATCATCCTAAGTATAGTCAGCTTATTTAGTGCTGACAAAGAGCTTGCTAAGGACCCTTTGACAAACTGCAACCCCATCGTTACCAGACCAGATCCAACTCAAGTTGCAAAGTGATCATCCGGCGGATCTATACCTCAAGTCTAGAAAGATAAGTCTACCATTAAGTTGCAAGGAACGAGCTGCAGAGCGGGGCACCCATCCTACTTTCACGAACGCTTGTGTGGGGCTAAACTGTCAGCATTGATTGTCGTCATGACACCTCCTACACAGGGCGCGACTCATGGAGAGCATCTCCAGCTCCCAGATATCGCCGCCGGTACTAAATCCCAGCCTGCCCCACCACGTGTTCGTCGCCGCAATCGCCAAATTACTTCATGTCTGGAATGCCGACGGCAAGTAGACTCCGGCTGTGCACGATTGACACTGGCTGACTTGCATCGTTGCTTTGCAGACGAAAGTTGAAGTGCGACAAAGGGTCGCCATGCGTCAACTGCACCAAAAACTCGCGTCCATGCGTGTTCATCGCGTCTGGTCTGGATGCAGATGGCCAGAAAAGGCTCGCTGAGGTCAAGGAGAAGATGGGAATATTAGAAAGGAGTTTGGAAGAAGACGTTGCGCGGATCAGTCGTTCCAAATCTGGAGGTGCTTCCGACAGTAGACGACCAAGCACACTACCTGGGCAAGAAGAGAGCTATAGCGACCAGGAGGACGACGAAGACACGAGAAACCTGGACCCAACTCATCTTGCGACTGAAGATGCTGCATATTACGACGATGATGCCGATAATGATGACGACGACATTGTTGATCTTGGCATCGCCATGGGCAAAGTAAGGATCTCCGAGAGAATTGGAGGTCTTGTGCGCCCGAGGTTCTCAGAGGAGGTAAGTCCTTCCTGCACTTGTTCATGTGCCGTTCTCACTGACACAATTCTTAGCTTGTTCAAGCCCTACGAGAACTACCAAAAGTCGAACGGGTGAATCCCAATCCAGTGGCAGACCAAGACCCTCAAGATTGGCTGGCGCCCAGCCGAGATTATGTTGCCCCTTCATCAAGTCTATACTTTGCTCCTGGCGGTGAGAAAACCTCACTCATGACGCATCTTCCATCCAAACCCTTGGTCGACAAATTAATCGCACACTATTGGGAAGCTGTTCATGTGATCGCAAGGACCGTACATCGCCCCTCCTTCGAGAGACAATATGAGAGATTCTGGGCCTCTATCGGTGTAGGCTTAGAACCGCGGAACTCGTTCCAAGCAGTCGTTTTGGCAGCCTTGCTGAGTTCAGTCGTCTCCATGCCTGAGCACAAAGTGCTCAGTGAACTCGGGGTTGACAAACAGAGCCTGGTCGACAATTTCAGACGCGGAACTGAAGCGGCCCTCTCTAGAGCAAATTTTCTACGAGCGACAAAGCTGGAAACACTTCAAGCATTTGTCATGTATCTTGTAAGTCATTAGAAAGTACCATGACCTCCGATTCCATTCTACGTCTCAGATATCGGCTGTACATCTTTCACATACTGGTTCTACTCGCGTCCAAACGCTAACTAAACTATTGCAGATCCCACTGTGCCGTCACGAAGTGTCTCGCGCTCATTCCGCGCTGACGGGGACAGTCATTCGACTGGCTGAGTGCATGGGGCTACATCGTGATCCAACAAAATACACCAACTCGCCCATCGAGATCCAAGTTCGACGCCTGATATGGTATCAGATCTGCTTCCTCGACCTTCGAACTTGCGAAGGCACTGGGCCACGCCCTCAAATTCGGTATGACGACTACGATACGCAATTTCCATTAAACATCGATGATGAAGATCTTGACCGCGCTGAACACGGCGTGAGAGGAATCGACGTCAGAACGAACAGGAAGAATTTTACCGATATGACTATCACACGGATGCGCTTCGAGTGCTATGAAATGCACCGCTTTCTATGGAATGAAAGACCAAAGCTGGAGCAGAAGGACGCGAACGGAGAGCGCAAGGTCACTCTCATCTCTTTACTCTCACGTGTCCATGCTTTCAAAGCTGCAATGGAGAAGACCTATCTTCCCATGTTGAACAGAAGCGTGCCGCTACATGCACTGGCATCCGAGTTCTATGGCATCGTCTCCGACAGACTGTATATTTTGCTCCTTCAGAGATACTTGAGCTCTGATCGAAGCAAGATGCCCGGCCGCCTGCGACAGATCGTCTTGAGTTCTGCCGTCACGATAATCGAACACTCGATGGTCATCGAGCAACAGCCTGCTCTATCAACTTGGTCGTGGTACGTCGGTGCTCTGCATCAATACCACACCGCGTTACTTCTTCTCAACGAGCTATATGCCAGCCACAACGAACCGGAAGTAGAAGCACGCGTCTGGAAGTGCATGGACTTTGCCTTTGGCATCAATTCAGAATGGTCGTATATTGAGAAAACCAGGTTCATTCTGGAAGACCTCATCGGCAAAATCGACATCTACACCAGCCTGAAGAGGCTCCGCGCACCAACTAACATGCCACACGCCGGTCCACGGACGCACACGCCAGGCTTCCAGGCCAGACAGCAAGAAGAGAGGGAACGTAGCGGAAGCCTTCAATCTGCCAGAAGTGGATCTGCAACATCACCACTCGGTCTCAGTAATATTGCACCTGCCCAGCAAATGTCACCTCCCAAGCAGCCGCCGATGCATCACAGACAACAAATTCCGCAAATCCCACAAACACCATCCACGAGTATAAATACGTTCCCGGGCGCCATGCCCAACGTCGACTGGGGTACCATAGAGCTTCCTCACTCAGCATCCGCATTCCCACCACCACAGCCCCCTCAAACTCCATACAGCTTCACCGACCTACCAACCACGACGCCCGCCAGCGGCTTAGGTCCTACGACCCATCTGCACTATCCCGACCAACAACAGGGAAGCGACGCGAGTAGTCCATCGGCCGCGATATATGGGGGCATGCGCCAAGGAACGGCGAGTAGCAGTCCGATGGATGTGCTCAATGAGATTGACTGGGTAAGTGGGATGACTGTGGTAGGGTGCATGGAGCTGACAATGCACAGAATGATATCGAGCAGATGTTTGGTGGCGCTGAGATGGGTGCGGGCATGTTGATTCCGCCGTTTACGTTTCCGCAGTTCTCGGCTAGTGATTTGCAGTGGCCGCAGCAGCCGTTGTAGGATTTTGGGGTTGGTCAATGGTAATACACGACATCATGAAGAGTTCTGCCCATGGCTTCGAGCGCTTTCGTTAGCTACTCGGTGCGCCACAGCTATCGAACAGCTCAAAGAAGCTTCTAGCAGCAATTGTGAGATTGAAGATGTTGCATAGAGACGAACATCGCGAATGATAGCGATAGATGCTGCAAGACCGATGGCACATGCCGCCTTTAGTTTGGCCCCTGCTGCTACTGCGACTAGCTTCTCCCTCAGCAAGTACACTACGCTCGCGAACGTTCTTACGCGTCGATCTTCTCCAACATGCAAACCTCGTACTACACGCACTAAAGAAGACGACTGATAACTAGCCAGGCTCTAGCACTTCACTAAGCGGCATCGTTGCAGCTTGTCGCCCTCTCTTTGCACGACCGCATGACCAGTTTGCGCTGTTCGAGGCAACCTTGGACGACCAACTGACAAGTTTTTGGGAAGGTACGGCATGAACCAAGTACAATACCCCGCTTCATGCCAGCGTCAGTCCGATTGTCTTTCGAACTCCAATTCTTGGTTCATTGTCTTTTCAACAATTCAGACGTTCTATTAGCATTACACCAACGTCAATCCGATTGTGCTTCGTATTCGAGTTCTTGTTCCATCATCCCATCAACCATCCATCCATTCTACTAGCATGGCTCTCGTTTAGATAGTCGCAAATCATGTCTACATCCCTCTGTCCCAGCCTACGGAGATGCGCATCGCTATCATCGAACCCGCTATGCAGCCGGATGCTCCGCTTCGATTCTCATTCCACCATGGTTGCCTCAATGAGCTGGAAGGTCGATACGAAGCCGTCTCGTATGTTTGGGAAGCGCTGAAACTGGAACATCTGGTTCATCACATCGAGCACAATGCTACACTACTCGTTACGGAGAATCTGGACCCAGCTCTGCGGAGACTGCGTCATAAAGCAGATCCGAGGTGACTTTGGGCAGACGCTCTGTGTATTGACCAGCACAATAATCGCGAAAAGACAACTCAAATTCCTCTTATGGTTGATATTTTTCGAGGTGCGAAGAAAGTTATTGCTTAGCTTCATCAAGGAGATAAAGCAATAGAAAAAGCCATGCGCTTCTTGGAACACGTATCTCGGCGACCGTCTCAGACGCCAATATATCCCTGGGGTGGGATGAATGATGGAGGCAAAAGTCCCAAGGATGTTGTTCCAGACATGACAAAGTTTCTCAACATGCCTTACTTTCGGCGTCTACGGATAATTCAGGAGGTCGCATTCAACCACGACGTCATCCTGGTCTGTGGTAAGACTAAACTAAGCTCGTTGCGCCTATCTACAGCGCAATGGTTCATCAAATATGTATCGTCTGTTAATCCTTTAGAAAGGACAGACCGTGTCATCAATGCGGCTAGCAAGATGACCGCTATCTGGAATCGACAACTCAACGGAAGGGGCATATCATCAATGTCCGAAGGCAAGATACACTTCCTCGACCTAGTCTTAGAGTTCAAGACATATGGATGCTCAGATCTCCGGGATCGAATATTTGCCCTACAATCAAACGCAAAGGACAAATACATTTGGCGGGAACTCGACTACACGCTAGACGTTAGCCTGACTTACCAGCACTTTGCCTTTGTATGCGTCGAACAGGGAAGTATGCTTCAGACTCAAGAGATTCTAGATGGGGCTTTAGCTCGGCGGGGAGTCGACGTACAGACGACATGGCCCTCATGGGTACCGGACTGGCGATTCGAGCAAAGCAGCAAACATTTCAAATGTAACTCATTATTGACTGACATGCCAGATATTTCTAGCATCGCTAGTACTCCTGGGCCTGTATTACACATAGCTCTGATGTACCTGTGCGTAGGTAGGGGATTGCAATTGTCTCACGATAATATCCTTCACTCTCCCACTATCTGCGCAAAAAGCAATATCAGCATGGCAGGTTCTTTGATAACCTTTCTCTCATCTATTAACAGTATTTACAAAATGTTTCTCAATAGCGCGGGGTTTGCACAAGACGTGGAGTCGTTGCGGCTCTTATTGTTCTTCCTATGGGGGGAGGACCTGAAGCCCATGAGTTGGCACAGTTTACAAGAAACAATGGCTGAGACCGAAATCGAGCTGCGCGACCATATAGAAAGGCTGTGGAATTCAACCCAAGAAGACAAGAACATCGGCACTGAAGAGCTCTTCCGGATCATCGCAACGGCTTCCAAAAATCGGTGTTTCTTTGAGGCCAAAATCGATGGTGGAGCCAATAGATTACTGTGCTATGGACCAATTGGCTTCACAGAACATGATGTCGTCGTGCCGGGACTAAATTCGGTTCGCTTATTTGGCTCTTACGGAGTACATAATGCTCTAGTCCTTCGACCGACATCAACATTCAGCAAACAGCACGAGCAATCTCGGCTCGATAAATCCTTCCTAGAACAGTCATACAGGCTTGTTGGCAGCACATACATTCTGATTCCTGACTCTTCTGAAACGGTTGATCCAAACATGCAACGCGCAAAGATCTTTTTACACTAGGAGTGCTTCACGCCAACGACATCAGCTTCAGCCTCCTCGGTGGTGATGGTTTCTCGACCAGTCTTGTAGATTGGTAGAAGAAGAAGTCTGCACAGTATGATCATCAAACAAGGAGACGCTGCTCAATCGTCTGTCGGAACGACCTCCTAAACTCATCATTGTCGAACGGCACCCCGACTTGCACCATTCGAGAGCCGCTACCAGGCCTAAAGCGAACCATTTTTCATGGAAGCTACCTAGGTACATGACGCTCCACCTGATCGTCAAACCTTCCAACGGATCAGTGCGCTACAATTCCCAGAGCAACCTTCACCGGCCAAACATCCCGCTAGTACACACGAACAAGAGCTGTGCACCTGCATACCGGATAATCCGCGGCTTTCCCGACAGGAAGCGCGACAGAACCTCCCCCCACGCTATCACTTCGAATAGATCCGCTCCGCCCTGTATGACGGTCTCTCTCAAATTGTCACCTGCGCCACCGAGCCCAGTTCGAACGTCGATTGCTACAGCGAGCCTGGCTCTGCCGGATCCACTATTGAGAAGCCGTCTAACATGCTTTTGATGAAGTGGAGATTGTCAAACAGCCGTGTAATATGAGTGGCGAAGCACACCAGATCCAAGCCTGTTCTTGGGCATACGATAAGACACAGGCGGAGACTACGTTGGAACAGACAGACAATGAAACACGACTTCCATTTTTGTGCAGCCTCCCGAGGTCCCAATGTCGTCGGAGACGATCGATGGTATAGTGTCGCGCTTCTTTATATTTCAGTTTTGTGGGGTTCATGGAAAGGCCCGAACGAGTGCGTTGGGAGCACAAGTCAATTGGATGTGGATTTGTAGGACAGGTTCATTATGCTGTCTCGGTGCTGAGGGCAGCATGTGATGTGTTCGGTAATCTGTTGTAATACATTCTCGGAAATCGGAGCCGGGAGCTTGAGTTTGTGTTTGCTTGATTTGTTCGGGGCTGTATTCGCTCTTGTTTTGTCGTATTATTCCTAGGTAGATTGAAGTTTGAGGCTTAAAAGCACAATTTCCATTCTGTCAGAATCCGGCCAAATCTCTAGGGTTTTCGTGAAGTGATGCCAGGATACCTAGGTACAGTATGCTATGTCGAGCGATGAAGTTCAGCTTGCAGACCCACAACGGGTGTCGTGTACCACGGCAGGACCATTTCAGTCATATCGAAGTTCGCAACAACAAGTCACACGAGCCATAAAAGGATGTATCGTTGCACGGTACAATATCGTGAAGAGCTAGAGACAACCAGCCGAACGGGTGATACACCGGAAAAGGACGAGGCAAATATCATGAGCATAACAGGCAATCTGTGAGATGCATCATGCCGGATTAGTGAGATGAGGAACAGGTGCCCCAACATGTTCACCGGACGTTAGCAAAGACGTAAATAAGCGTATAAAGAGCGCCCGTATGCCCAGGACGAAAGCACACTCAACAGCAAGACCATTCCGACAATCAACATGTCATTCACAAAGATGCTTTCTCATTCCATCCTCTTACTTGCCTGCTATCATGCAGCTTCTGCCACTCCCATCGTCGCCGAGCGCTCAATGGTAGACTACCCAGAAGTTGTCCCTGGTCCTGGCCTTCCCTCGCTTGCGTCGCTCAACATCACGTCGGCCGAGCTGTACGAGATAGCTTCCCAGCATAGTGGTATGTACTTCATATACCCACATTTGAGCAGAACAACACAGCTCGCTAACATTGTAAAAATCAGACACGGCAAGCGCCATGGGCAACGTCCCAACCACATGCGGCGGCGAACTCTACGCTCCGTATAGCCACGTCGACGCCTGCCGTGAATACCTCGACAAGCTGGGTCGGCAAGATTGCGTTGTTCCTGACAAAGGTCGCCAGGTGCTCTGCATAGCCGGAGAAGCACAGGTTTATGCAGAGAGTCTGTCTGGCAGGGACGAAACTGCGTGGTGGTAGGTGTTTGTTGTTGTCAATACGTGGCATATAATCTGGGATGAACGGTTGCTAATGCTTGGGTAGCTCGAATGTGGCTTTCGGCGTGTCATTGATCATGTTTGACTGCAAGAACGCGGAGAAGGTCGCTGGTTATACATCAGCGTTGTGGAATAATAATGTCTTGGTTCGTGTCTTCGGATGAGGGTGTAACATTCGTCTGTGGGTCTCGATGCAAAGTCAACCCTTATCGAGATGCTTGTGTGATCAGCAGTCGATCACAATAAAAGCGTGGAGCTCAACCAAAGCGCGAATACTAAAAACAAACCGTGGAGTTCAACCCAAGCGCGATTACTTGAAACAATGCATATCATCCCAATTGCGTAGTCGTATCATCCACCTGAACATCTCGTGCCTCATTCCTTCCTTGATCATGGACAATCGTCGGATCCACAGCCCCGTTCTTGCGCTTACTCTCAACAAGCGCCTTGATCAGCGCAACAGCGACATCCCACCCTTCTCTTTGATCGTCTTCACTTTGAGTAAGGTCCGGACAATGCATGAAAGCGACCGGTCTCTCATCCTCCTTGATCGAGTAGTAATGCGCCAGAGAGTTGTAATACGTGAAACCGCACAAGAAGTTTCCGGCATCCGGGCTGAGTCGGACATCTGGTGTGTCCTCGTATTCCGCGGTACCTTCGACAGAAGAGTAGCCAAGGTTTGCTTTCCATCTTGCGAGTACATCCGAGGTGTCGAATGAAGTTTTCAGAACAGTTGGATACTTTGAGGCTGGGAATCTCTTCTCCGCGGCTGTATCAGGGAAACGCTCGCCATCGACATCTGGAATGAAGCCGTAGCCTCTTCCGTGAGCACCTTGTTCAAGCGTAAAGAACTTTCGGCCTGCAGCTAGCCCGATGTGAAGAATTACATCTGGTTCCGGCCGAAGTAGATTTGCAGGCGGTAGTAGTTTGGGAACCAGTTCGGCGACATTATTGTAAGCCACGCGGATGGCTTCATGATGTACATGGATATGTATAGGTGTAGGATTCGTCGGGGAGGACGGAATCAGAGCAGGTAGTGTAGAAGCAATCTCCCATGACGAGTTTCTAGGTAATCGTAGGAGGAATGGCTGTTACGAATTAGCTCAGCGCAAAAAGTTTCGAACCCACAACGTGACTCTGATAACGACCAAGACCTAGTGTCCATGGTAGCAAGATGCCCACTTACTCCAAACCCAGTCACCAAAACCGTGACCGGCTTCTCGCCTTCTTCCCCAGGAGGTTGCCGCGCGGCATAGGACTCCCCGATGGCGCGCATGGATCGTATATCCTCAACTTTAATGTCACACTGAACAACAGGGGAAGTCGACCTGATAATCATTAGCCACGCTCGACGAGAGACGGACCGATTCCGATGCGAGGCGTTTGCGACGGCAACGATGAACGAGGTGCCATGACGCGCTTTGCAGTGAAAGCTCAGGACTTCAAACTTACTAATTTGAGCAAGAGAACGATAGAGATGTTGCTTAAGATTGTAGTCCAGCAGCTGGTACGTTCATGGTAAACAGATGACGTGATTGAGGTCATGGAGATACCGGTACCCCGGCATTTCGGTTAGCTCGAGCAAGTTGCGCAAGTCTAGAATCCTTTAAGTGCTAAACCAAGCTATTCGCGTTCCGAAGTTTGTGATCCCCACATGTCCACCCCACACTTCGCACGAAGAGTCCGCGCCGCGAAAGGCTTGACTTAAGCATGTGTTTGAAGGGAGTTGCCATCGGCTAATGCACCTTAAGACCACTCAGAAAACTCGGGTTTCTGATCTCTGGATGGCCCACAGATGATTTCATGCCGGCTACTGCACTGCGCCGGATCTCCAACCTGAGCTTTCGTGTTGTGCGTCATCGGATGCAGCCTTTCGGCTGGAATTCGTGGTAAGTATGGAAGAGCCGCAACTTATGCCGGTGCCATCGACGCGTGCGCTTATACATTGATCGCATATATCAGACCTCACATTCCTCACTCACTGCGGTTCTGCAACCATTGAGACTACAAAATGGCGACACCCGAATCCACGAAGAAGCCGTTCAACCTCGCGATCGTAGGCGGCGGCATTTCAGGCCTTACACTCGCGATCACACTTCTCCAATACGATGTCGACTTCACGATCTACGAAGCGGCCCCTCATTTCGGTGAGATAGGGGCTGGCGTTGCATTCGGCCCCAACGCTGGGCGCGCCATGGAGCTCATGTCCCCGAAAATACTGGATGCGTTCAAGACGTGCAAGACGGGAAATGTATGGGAAAGCAAACACAACAGCTGGTTCACAATTCGCGCAGGTGACGCGCGAAGGGCAGACAAGGACGGATTTGTGAGGCCCGGCAAGAAAGTGGGCGACGAGCTGTTCGATATCCCGCTAACGGGCGGCGGCGGGCGAGGAGGCGTTTACCGAGCACAGTTCCTGGATGAGCTTGTTAAGGCAATCCCGGATGGCATCGCCAAGTTCGACAAGAGGATGGTCGATTTGGAAGAAGCAAATGATGGGTCTGGGGACATGATAATACACTTTGCGGACGGATCAAAGGCTCAACACAACGCAGTAATCGGGTGTGACGGAATCAAGTCCAAGGCTAGACCATGGCTTCTTGGAGAGAACGATCCTGCGTCGCAGGCGTTCTTCTCTGGGAAGTACGCCTATCGAGGCTTGATACCCATGGATGAAGCTGTGGAGATACTAGGCGCAGAGGTCGCACAGAACAGTCAAATGTTCTTAGGATACCACGGGCACCTGCTCACATTCCCGATCCAACAGGGCAAGACCATGAATGTCGTTGCCTTTAATTCGCGCGAAACATGGAACGACGAGAAGTGGGTCGTATCGACATCGAAAGAAGAGATGGAAGCCGACTTTGCTGAATGGGGCGGGCATGTCCAGAAGATCGTCGGAGCAATGCAAAAGCCTGATATCTGGGCGTTGTTCATGCATAAGCCCTGCAACACATTCACGAAGGGACGCGTGTGTCTGCTTGGTGACGCAGCTCATGCGACGACTCCACACCAGGGTGCCGGTGCCGGAATGTGCATAGAGGACTCGTTCATCATGGCCAACTTGATCAAGGAAGCGAAGAGTGTGGAAGACCTACCACGAGCGTTCCGCGCCTTCGACCAGGTACGAAGAGAGCGGACACAGAAGAATGTTAAAACTAGTCAGGAGGCGGGTATGCTGTATGATTTCGAGCTATATGGTGACGATCTCGATAAGATTCAGGAGAACTTCGTGAAGAGGATGGGCTGGATCTGGGATATCAATCTCGAGGAGCAGTTGGAGGAGGCAAAGGACATTTTCCATGGTAATAGCGCAAAGACGAGGCTGTGAACTCTAATCAATAAAATCGTCCCGCCTGGCGAAGAGCTCCTTAAGCACATCGTCCGTCTTCGCTCCAATCGCGTTGTGGTACATGCTGTTCGTAACGAATGGCTTGCAGTTCTTCATGGTGCGTGCTGTCTCCATGCTGAGATCAAAGTCCACGTACATGTCATCCATATACACAGCCGCGTATGTGGGAACTTCGTTCTTTTTCAGTTGCTCCACATCATACAGCTTCGGCCAGTCCTTCTCTTCGGCAAGGAGATTCCCGACGGTCTTCAGCTTCTTGAGCTCCGGATACGTGTCGAACATGAATGGATATATCATTTCTCCCGTAAAGTAGACCGGCTTGTCGTTCTCAACGTTTTGAAGTGAGAATTCGGGGTACTTCTCCAAGAGTCGTTCAGCGCTCCAATTCGACGCTTCGCCTTGACAGTACGTTGGCTCGTGGAGCAATGCGTAGATGACATTTGTGTCCCACGACTGCGCAGCTTCAAGCGTGAGCACGGTGGGGCGTGTCAAATGTCCGAATTGCGTCAGGTCCGTGTCGGCACGAAGCACTAACTGATGCACATCGTCAAAGCCTCCATGCTTGCCAAAGTAGATCCCGAGTTGAAGAAAGCGTCTCGCAGACATGTATCCTTCGCCGCCCTGTACCCGAACTGTGGTGTCACCAAAGCGGCTGAGTAGTTTGACGATGCGGTGGACGCGTGCGACATCTTCGGGGTACTTTGCATAGTATCCTTCGTTACGTTGCTTGACTCGTTCGTACAGCCTCTCATACACCTCATCCCCGTTGTTGCGCAGAGGTGGCAGACCGCCAAAAAGGAACGCTTCTTTGATACCTTCAGGGTAGAACGAGAGATAGGTGGTACTGCAGAAACCGCCGAAGGACTGACCCATTATTGACCTTGGTGTATGAAGTCAGTGTTTGTCTCACATGTAATTCAAACATACACCTACTTACCACTTCTTTTTGTCTTCGGGATAGTTGACAGTGAGTGCTTGACGAATCGCCTCGCAGTCCTTCACAATGCTGTCTGCGCGGAATGACTTCAAGTAATCCGCCTGGACTTTCTCGTCCCCACGGAGCTGTAGGCTCGACTGTGAAATGGCCGTCGAAAGCCCAGTTCCGCGCTGATCCAACATCAGGACTTGATATCCTTTATCGAGAATCGTAGGAACCCATGACACATTCTGCGGGCTGCGGCACTCAAATCCTGGTCCACCTTGAAGATACACTAGCCATGGCAGTTGAATTTTCTGAACATCCTGGTGAGACGTTGAAGTGTAGTCGGCCGGCTTTTCAGCTTTCAATGCCGATCGCGCGAACAATTGAATGGTCCCAGACGCAGGGTTGTTGTAATCACGAGGCACCTGAAAGAAGTGCTCTGTGATGCGGAGCTTCCCTAGCTTGTGTAAGTGCATCGGAGTGCAGAATCACACGTTGAAAACTTACCAGGAACCAAGTGGCTCCGCTGCTCGAGAATCTTCGCTGCTTGTATCATCGTAGCGTATGTTTGGGTGACGGAGCTGCAGCCGCGGAAGGTGAATGTTAACGGCCGTTATCGATAAGAACACCTACTGTCGCCCCTTCACAAACTCGACCACTCCTCGTATACTGACTGCATAGTTGACAAACTGGACTCAACATCATCACACCTTCCATATCACCTCTGATCACTAGCAACGCTCAACTTATCTAGTGTCGTGACTATCTTCGCTCTTCGGAGGTTGAGTTTTCCGCCAACTGTGGGGTGATTTTGTAGTCACTTCAGATCCATCAACTTCGACACAAATCTAACACAAAATGGCAAAAGACAAAAAGAAGGTAGGCAATAAGGCAGCTGTAAAAGCCGCTAAAGCCGCAAAGCAAGAGAAGAAGGCCGGTAAGAAGGACAAAAAGGTGGCGACAAAGGTTCAAGAAGTCGATTCGGATGCGGAAGAAGTGGATCTCGATGCTGTGTTGGCACAGTATGCGAAAGAGCAAGAAAAGTTCCTGGCTATCACTGAGATTCCGAGCGAGTATGTCATCTCTGGCTCCTTTGTTGTGGCTTCAACTAATCATTTCTGTAGACCACCAGCCGCAAGGAGTTCTGCAACCATCATTGCAAGTCCTGCAAACGAAAATGAATTGTTCTTATTTGGTGGCGAGTACTACAACGGCGCAACAGCAAAGTTCTTCAATGACTTGCTCGTTTACAACATCAAGCAGGATTCTTGGAAGAAGGTTACGTCACCTAACTCGCCACTACCACGATCCGGACACGCCTGGTGTCGAGGTGCAAATACAAAAGATATATACCTCTTCGGTGGCGAGTTCAGCTCTCCAAAACAGGGCACCTTCTATCATTACAACGACTTCTGGAAGCTAGATCCCACGAACAGAGAATGGTCGAGAGTAGAAGGGAAGAGCAAGACATCTGCACCACCGGCACGCAGTGGACATCGCATGGTCGGCTATAAGCAGTACATCATCTTGTTTGGAGGCTTTCAAGACACATCTGTGACGACAAAGTACCTCAACGATCTATGGATCTACGACTGCATCAACTTCACCTGGCATGCTCCAAAGTTGCAAGCCGGGCGCGCAGCTCCTGATGCACGATCGAGTTTCACGCTCCTGCCGCACGAACAAGGTGCAGTCATATATGGGGGTTACTCTCGTGTCAAGACAGCCGCAGGTGGCAAGCAGCAACAGCAAGGCAAGGGCAAGAAGACCAGCGGTGGCGGTGGCCCTGCTAATCGCATGGTATTAAAGCCAAAGGTTCATGACGACACTTGGTACTTGCGCGTTACACCTCCTGCATCGGACGCAGCTGCTACCACTCTTCCTACAGTATCCTGGGAAAAGCGGAAGAAGCCTGCCAATGCACCGAACCCATTACGCGCAGGTGCTACAATGGCATATCATAAAGGCCGAGGCGTCCTATTTGGTGGTGTGCATGATGTCGAGGACAGCGAAGAAGCGATCGATTCTGAATTTTTCAACCAGATGTTTGTCTGGAACGTTGAGCGAAATCGGTACATGCCGCTTACACTTCGTCGACCAAAGACGAACGCAAACAAGAAAGCCGCCCAGCAAGCAAATATCAGCCGACGAGCACGTGGCAAGGCGGACGAGGAAGAGCTCTTGGCTAATCTCAGGGCACTAGAGATGAAGGCTGGTGCAACTGTGTTAGATTCAGATGATGAGGTACCGAAGAAAGTAGACGACGAAGAAGAACAGGAAGAGCGCCCGGAGAAGCCGCGCACTTACGAGTACCCGCACCCACGCTTCAATGCCGCCCTCACGGTCCAAGGCGACAATCTTTACATCTACGGTGGCACCTTCGAGAAAGGCGATCGCGAGTTCACGTTCGACGAAATGTGGTCTATCAATCTCAACCATCTCGATGGTGTTCAAGAGATCTTCAAGCGCGATCTCGAGGACTGGCTGGGTAGCGATGATGAAGCTGACTCTGATGAGGAGGACGATGAAGATGACTCTGAAGATGACGAGGATGACGAGGACGCCACATCAACCGCACCTACCAGCGTGACCGACTCGCCAGTCGTTGCGCCCAGCAAGGATGCACCACAAGAAGATCTCGGCGATCAGGAGGAGATCTCAGCTCTCACAGATACGCTACCACACCCACGGCCCTTCGAGTCTCTCCGCGACTTCCATGCTCGCACCTCTGAAGCGTGGCAGAACCTGGTCATTGATGAGCTCACTCAACGTGGCAAGACCGGCGAGAAATCGCCCAAGGAGATCAAGAAGCTGGGCTTCGAACGTGCCGAAGAGAAGTGGTGGGACTGCAGAGAGGAGATTCGTGCACTGGAGGACGAGCAGGAGGCTGCGGGCATTGGTGAGGTCGTTAGTTTGGCGGATAAGGAGGGCGGTGGAGCTGGCAGGAGAAGGTAATTGCCCAGCTTGCTAGATCAACATTTGCACTGTGTGAAGCATATACAATCATGAAATTATAAAAGTAGAATCTGAAACACTACAAAAGGCTTAGATGGAATGCATTTACATTACACTTTCCACCACCTCGGAGACCCAATCCAGCTGTACAGCACTGACACCCCTAGCCCATGCTTTGCCAGTAAATACAAACTCATTGAACACTATCGCTTCCACTTTGCGCCCAAACAACACTGACGACGGGTGAATCGCCACTATCTGGTTGCCGATCAGCGTCTTGTAGCTTCCATCAGGCATCAAGCGCGCAGTATTAGAGATGAAGCCTCGCAATACACTCTGCAGAATCGCCTGGCTTCTGGCCTCGGATGGCGCTGATGATGACTGATCATCATCTGGTGATAGCAGCTTCAGCTGTGTGCACTGCTGCTGTAACTGCTTCCTGATATTCATAACGTTCTGCATGGCGCGGTGAGACACGAAGTGTTTCTCGCACCACACCTTTCGATCTGTTTGTTCCTCGGCATAGCGTTGCACGGTAACAAGCAGCGTAAGATGATCGCCCTCTCGGCGGTAGATTTCTCGTCTCGCCTCCTCTGCTTCCTCTTTTCGTTCCTCGGTGACCAAATTCAGGAAGACGTTCTCCACGCTTAGTGCAGAAATGATATCGATGACGTCCAACAAGCAGTCACGTTCAGGTTTCGCTGCTTCGACCAGTACTCGGCCAAGTGTAGGGGTGAGTGGAAACTTGGCAATCTTGAGCCCCACATCGCTGATGCTGCCATCATCTGATAGCGCCTGTAAGTGCAGGAGTTGTAGCAGAGCTTTCTCGAGTGCTTCCCGTGGCGGACGATCTAGAAACGGAAAGTTGAGCACATCGTGCACTCCACGTGCTTTCATCGTTAGTAGAGCCTGGCTAAGGTCGCAACGTAGTATTTCCGGCGTTGTGCGCTCATCCATTGTCTTGAATCCTTCCTCGGTATACAATCGATAACACTGGCCGGCCGCCTCACGGCCTGCACGACCTTGACGTTGGATAGCGGCTGATCTCGAGATTGGCTTAACCAAGAGCGATTCGAGACCGAGGCGGTTACGGAACTGCTTAATCTTCGATTTGCCACAATCGATCACGTACCGTACGCCGGGGACCGTAACGGAAGTCTCGGCGATGTTGGTTGCAAGGATGACTTTACGAGTGCGGAAAGGCGTAGACTGGAAGATGCGCTGCTGGGCATGCTGTGGGAGCGCGGCGAAGAGTGGGAGTGCGAGTAACTATGAGAAGATTTAGTATCTGGTACGAAAAGACACTTCGGATGCCGTATAGAATCTGAACTTGCCTTTGGTACATCTTTATCCATTCCCTCCGCATAGTCGTTCACCAGCTTCTCGAGGCCTTCAATTGCGTCTTGGCCAGTAAGAAAGACTAGTACATCACCAGGCAAAGGCTCTTTATAGTGAAGTTGGAAGATGATCTTGAGCGCCGACTCCACCCAATCCTGCGTAGGCTCCGGCAGGTATGTCGTCTTGACTGGGTATTGTCGCCCTTCCACAAAACATGTGGAGATCCGTCGCTCAATTTGGGCGTTCAAGGCAGATGATGAGGGAGCCCGGCTATCCTCAAAGAATTTAACAAGACTTTCTACGTCGGCAGTGGCGCTCATGACCACCACCTTGAGAGGGTCTTTGCGCTTACTCGAGCCTCCATTTTCCATTTGCTCGACCAAGTTCTTTAGGAAGCCCAAAATAAGGTCGACATTGACGCTTCGTTCGTGCACCTCGTCGACCACGATCGCACTATACTGAGACATGACCGGATCTCTAAGCATCTCCTGAAGAAGCATACCTTCAGTGAGAAACTTGATCTTTGTTCCCGGTCCTGTAGCATTGTCGAACCGGACACTATAGCCAACCTTCGCTGCTGGACTTTGGCCTCCCATGAAAGTTCCCATCTCTTCAGCGACACGTCGGGCAAGGGATATCGCCGCGACACGTCGAGGTTGCGTAATGGCTATGCATTTCGTACACCAAGGCTCACTAGCCAGGAACTGTGGCACTTGCGTCGATTTTCCTGAACCAGTCTCTCCGGTAAGTACGAGGATGTTGTTCTTCTTCAAAGATGACTTGATTGTGTCTGCTTGTGGCCAGATCGGTAGCGATTTGCGGATAGGTAATAGAGCATCGCGCTTCTTTAACAGGTGCGGAGGTACTGCTTCCCGCGACTTGTTGGCGCGAGGATAGTCAGGCTGTTTGATCACACCTGCATTTGTGTCTGCCGGACGTGTTTTTCTATGCCTTAATTTGGGCACCGACTTCGCGCTGGTTTGATCTTGGGACCTTTTGGAGCGTTCTTCAGCTTCATGACTGTGATACCCGGTCACCGCTATGTCAATTACCGGTTCTTTGTGTATTTCTGCGGGTGCCGCTACAATGCTATCGTCTTCATTGAACTTTGTAACTTTGCCAGCAAATCCTTTGAGAGGCCCTGCTTCCAGCTTAGGTGCAGCTCGCTTCCTTTTCTTACCAGACTTCAGTGTGGCGTCCGCTGGATTGTTGACAGATGTTTGACCTTCGGACTGCTTTTGTTTCGACATTTTGTTGGTGATTCTTACGTCGAGGCTCGAGCAGCGCCTCAACTTTTTCGCGACATCCAAAAAGTCTTATCGATAGTACTGTGCGCTAACCAAATACATCATAGCTTGATCCTTCTACTGCACTCCACACCTGGATCCCCGCAGACGCGCCATCGTCAGTCCGTCGTCTGGATCATGACAGGGCGGGCGTCTCGCAGGATACGGTATCCGTGTTGTCGGGGTCCATTAGCCCGGACACAACGTGGTGAGGTTAGCGATCGCCAACCCCCGCTGATGGCACTGAGCATTTAACGAACCAAACGTTCATCAACCGGCTATTTACCCAACTCAGCCATGTGGAGCAAACGATGCGTCTATGGGGTAGAGGTAGACATTTTCCAGGCTCAAAAAGGATCTGACTCCCGCAATGTGATCCTTAGGATCCAAACATGCCGTCACCTCTCCTGTGGAACGCAGCATGGCTGCTCGCGATAATTTTGCCGATCACTGAGAGTAGGATAGAACGCAAACCTATCGTCCGGCAGTACAATCTCAGACTCAATCAATCGCATCAGTATAGTCCTGTACAAGTAGGAAATGGCAACTTCGCTTTCGGTGCCGACGTCACAGGACTGCAGACATTCCTACCGCACAACACACTATCATCTTGGGGGTGGCACAACTCCTCATTGCCTACAACACCGAACCAAACACTCCCAGAAGACTACACTGGTGTCGATTGGGTGACACATGATCGACTTGTCAACTATGCACAACCAAATCCAAAGCAAAAGGACATCAGCCAATGGATGATCGCGAATCCCCACCGTATCAATCTTGGAAGAGTTGGGTTGTGGTTCGGCGGCAAGAATGTCAGTGAGCGTTCGTTGAGTGACAAAGCGCAATCTTTGGATCTCTGGGAGGGCGCAATATTTTCTTCGTTCACACTGAATGGATCTAAAGTTGAGGTCACCACTGTCGCGAGTCCCCATACGGATACAGTCGCTGTGGAAGTTTCGTCTACTCTGCTGGCACGAGGTGCTTTGAGCGTCTTCATCGACTTCCCGTATGCGACTGGGAAGAACAAGTTTGACGCGCCTTTCGTAGGGCTTTTCAACGTCACATCGAATCATACTACGAGGCTCGAGAGCAAGGGCAATCAGGCGCTCATAACCCATACGCTGGGCGCGACCACGTATGTAGCTGATGTTATTTGGGAAGGCGACGCTAGAATTGTACGAGTGAAAGAGACGGAACACAAGTACATTCTCAGCTCTGGGCATGACACCAATACTCTCAAGTTCACGGTGACATACGCACCCTGGGCTACCAACACTACTCGAACAAACTTCCAGGGCATCCATGAAGCATCCAAAACATGGTGGGCCGACTATTGGTCCTTTGGTGGCTTCATTTCTCTCCCGACGGCCACCAACAGCTCCGCGCATGAGCTCCAACGCCGCATCATCCTCTCCCAATACTTGCTCGCCGTCAATGGCGCCGGCAAAGACCCCGCCCAGGAATCCGGTCTTGTCAACAACGGGTGGTACGGTAAATTCCATCTCGAGATGGTCTTCTGGCACCTCGCCCACTGGATGTTCTGGGGCAAATGGGACCTCTACAACCGCAGCATAGGCGTATACGAGCGCTTCATGCCCTCCAGCTACGACCGAGCTAAAAGGCAGGGCTACGACGGCGCACGTCTAGGCAAAATGAGCGACCCCAGCGGCCGCAGCGCGCCTGGGGAGATCAACAGTCTCTTGATCTGGCAACAGCCGCATCCAATGTACTTCGCTGAAATGGAATACCGCTCCTTTCCCACGCACGCCACACTCACAAAGTGGGATCATATCCTCACCGGCGTCGCGGACTTCATGGCCAGCTACGCGTATTTAAACGCCTCCACAGGTGTATACGACCTCGGCCCTCCAATGTACCCCGTCAGCGAAAACACACCGCCAAACGCAACACTCAACCCAACCTTCGAACTCGCATACTGGCGCTTCGGCCTCGCCGTCGCCAGCAAGTGGTATGCGCGCCAGAACAAAACAATCCCACAGAAATGGACACACGTACACGACTTCCTCGCCCCCTTCCCAATCGAAGACGGCGCATACGTTACCTACGAAGGCATCCCGGATATGTGGCACAACGCCTCTTACACAGAAGACCACCCGGGCCTGCTCGGCATTCGCGGCTGGTTACCTCCGGATCCACTCCTCAATCTCACAACGTTCAACGCGACGATCGCGAAGGTGCATGAGACGTGGAACTTTCCCTTCAGCTACGGGTGGGATTTCCCGCTGCTGGCGATTACGGAGGCGCGAAATGGGGATGCGGAGGCGGCGGTGAGGCAGTTGTTGGATGTGAATAATGCATTTGATGAATTGGGTATGCCGGAGGGTGGGACGAGGGTGCCGACGCCGTATTTTCCGGCGGCGGCGGGGTTGTTGCTTGCGGTGGGGATGATGGCTGGGGGGTGGGATGGGAGGGAGGGAATGGTGTGGCCGCAGGGGTGGGATGTACAGGCTGAGGGGTTTGTGAAGGGGATGTAGGGGAGGTGGTCTGATGTGAACGATAGGATAAGTGAGTCTGCGACACGCGAAGGAAATGAGACGATGCACGAACTAGCGGTATGTGATTGTGCTGCTCTAAATCATGGTGTCAAATATCCGATACAATTCCAAACGCCGTTGCAATGCCCTGTGTCAAGACTATTTACTAAATGCTGCTACAACTTAAAGTGGGATCTGCACGATCCATTCGCACTTCGGTGGGATGAGCGGGATGTCTTCGTTGTCGTTGAAGCGTCCCATCTGGCCCACACGCCTATAGATCTCCTCAAGCATCCTGCCTTGCTCACCCTCATAGTCCTCAGGCTTGCCCTCCTTGAAGCGATCCTTCTCGTCAATATTACTTGCAGCGCCAGATACTGCCGGAGAAGATGTCTGTTGTGCCGATGTCTGTGCAAATGGGGATGCCGGCTGGGTAATTCGTGGACCGAATGGATTTGCTGCAGTAGCTGGAGCGGCCGTTGACGCCTGTGGCTGCTGCTGAAATAGGTTCTGAGCTTGTGGAGATGCCGGCTGGTTCTGCTGGCCACCACCAAACGGCGAGCCACTTGTCGTGGGTCGAGTCGGCTGACCAAACACACTTGGTTGCGATGCAGACGTGGAAGCGAAGGGATTGGCTTGCCCACCTGCTGGCTGGTTTTGTGTAGTACCAAATGCAGGCTGCTGTTGTGTAGACTGGCTTGTTTGACCGAATGCTGGAGCTGCTGGAGCCGCGGCTAGCTGTTGGCCGAAGGGTGATGCATTTGGCTGTGCAGTTTGGCCGAAAGGTGCGCCTCCAGCCCCGAGTTGCGAAGCTTGACCAAACCCGGTCTGACCGAAGGCCGGCTTACCAAAAGCGTTTGTTTGTTGACCCATAGCACTGGCCTGACCAAAGGGAGCAGAGGGAGCAACTGCTGAGGCTTGCCCGAATGCTGGTTTCAGGCCTATGACGCTTGCACCCCCAGCACCCCCAACACCGGGCATTGACGGTTGGCCAAATCCAGACGTGCCAAACGCGGGTTTGCCGAATGCTCCACCTGCAGGTGCTGCTGAAGTCTGCCCAAATGGCAATGGCTTCGGTCCCAAACTTGACGCCGCTCCAAAACCTGGGGCTGCCTGGCCAGGGTTGGATGGTTGACCGAACGCGGGGGCAACATGGCCTGGGTTTGCAGCTTGTCCGAAAGCAGGTTGACCAAAGCCTGGCGTCGAAGACTGGCCAAACGTTGCCGTTGGTGCTTTCAAAAATGGATTTGAGGCAGTCTGTACCGGGTTCGCCGGAGCAGAGGAGAAGGGATTTGCGTTTGTCGCAGGGCTACGTGATACTGAAGTCGGTCCTGTGTTCCCCTTCGCGATATCTATCCGGTTGGGGTGGACGTTGGCGCCTTCTTCAATATAGCGAATAGCTCCATCTATGTCGTCGAGGATAGATTTAACTTGTTGTGACATCTTCTCATTCAACGCACTCTCCTCTTCTTGCTGGAAAGAGCGTTAGTTCGGTGGTGCCATATTATCGCACGCTACTTACAGCTCCGGCTTCATTGCCCGCAAGTCGTTGAGCATAGTAACGCACGCGGAGTTCCTCTGGACTAATTTCAACGGGACCTTCAATCAACTGCCGAGGGACATCTCGACCAGGACCATAGCAAGAGAGCGGATAAATGGGGCGCCCTCCCGTGAGATCATTCTTCATGTCATTCTTATCCAGATGATATGCGGGCGGCTTTGCATCTCGATTGTCTATGAGCGTATTAGAATTTTCTCATAGTGTTGAAAAGATATCTCATGAAAGAGCTAAGAAGCGGGATTTGAATGACATACTTGCAAAAGATCCTCCGCTGGACTGATTGGGCGGATTGGGCGGATTGGGACGATATCGATCGACGTTATTGAAGGCCCCAAAGCGGTTGTTGTTGGAACCTCCACCGAAGCCACCACCACCGCCTCGGCTGTTGCGGTTTGAATCTCGCTGGCTTCCTGGGTGCTCAAATTTGCAGTTGTCTGCAATTCGTGAGATTTGGTTGTTACTTGTTCAATACTGGCTCACCTCCACGCGCACAGCCGCCGGATTGCCCCCAATATCTGCAGACGGTCATAGTGCTGTCGTTGGTGACGTCTTGCACAAAGTTGATCTGTGGCGCGCTGAAAAGCCTGTGTGGTGTTGTGTTAGGAGAGCGGAATGATGATGTCGGGGGTAAGAATAAAGTTGCAAGCAGAAAGTGAGAGCGTGAGGTTAACGCGTTCTGCGCTAGCCAATCACGAGCCGCGGCTTGCTCGATGCGAGGTCAAGTGGCTGTGAATGTCGCTGTGCAAATCGCATACTTAACGTTACCTTTGCCTATTGAAGCTCTGTGTAGTTGTATCTGGCTGCCCATGCCCCGCCCATCTTGAGTGCTGCATGGTGAAGTGTGCTCGCCGATAATGACAACAATAGCGGTGCTAACAGTGCGATTCCTGTTGAGATGATGCGACAAGCGAAAGCTGAAACCTACCGTTACTGGGCGAACCTTGTGAAAGGATTTTTGGTGGACTACTTGTGAGCGTTGTTACGGGTGCCGGTGTTGTGGTCCTGGTGGTTGCCATATTGGACATGGAGCATTTGAGGAAGGCACGACTAGCCTGATGCGGAGCTAGCACCAATTCCACACATGCGAACCTCCACGTTCGCGAAGGGAGCTTCTGCTGCAGTGGCTGCTCACATATTCCCACACTATGTACCAAGCACACTACCCGTTGTTGCTCTGCTCGCATTTCGCCATACGTCTTCAATCACGCGACCACTCGTCTCCCATACACCAGCGCTGAACCACCCGCCATCCCACCATACCTCGAACAACTCGCTTGGCATGACGCTGTAAATGCACGCGTTCTCCATAGTCACGCTAGGAATTTTTGTCGCGGGCTATTCGACTGCTCGCTGGGACCTCGTCACTCGCTTATACGAGCTCTCCATATTCGCCTGGGATCACGGAGTAGTCACCAGGGCTGCAAAGGGCTTCGCAGTACTCTCAATCTTCTTCGTTCTACTAGTGTTGCCTGTCGCGCGCATTGCGGCACACGAGACGGACCTGCATCCACGCGTTGCCGGCAGTGGCATCTCTGCACGCGAGCAGCTCAAGCGCCGAGGGTCCTTCTAGCGGGGTAGCAGGATGGGGATATGGTTGCACGCAATGCCCTGATGCGCATATTTTGGCCATCGGACGCCTCGAGCAGCCCTCTACCGGGTGTTCTGGTCGGATTTCGAAACTCGGAATCTGACGTGTTTGTCGTAGGCATCCTGCAGGAGGTCGAGGTGTGTACACATGGCAGGAGCGTAGAATACAGCTGATGTGATGCAGTTTCGACATGTCGAGAACGCTCTCGTAGTGGGCACGCTCTTGCGACATAGTCCGCATGATGTTCAAGAGCTCCTTCAGCGATGCGGCCATTCGTCCCTACATGCGCTTGGAGTCGTCAACCCAAAGACACCACCCGAAGAAGCGAACGCAAGCCACCTCGTCTTCCATACCAACCCGTCAACCCGTCTTCCGCGCTTACTTAATCCTACGAGCATGTCCATGATAGCACAAGTCGTCGTGTACGACCGACCGGACCCAACGCGCATGCAATACCTCTCTTTGACCCCCATAGCGCTTGCGCTAGGCGATAAGATTAGAAACACAACCTGGGATGCTGCATATGAGGAGGAAGAGAAGGAACGCAAGAGGAGGGAAAGGCTGATTGAAAAGCTGAAAATGCACAAGGTCATATCGCGGCCACCTTCAAAGAAGGAGCTAGCACTGCCGATGCTCATTGAGCAGGTCAACTGCTCATTTGAGCTCAATGCGCTACTACAGAAGAACATTGGCATGATTGGTAGGCGCATGAGGCGAGCTCTGAGCGTCAGCGAGCACGTTGTGGAGTCAGCAAACAATCTCTGGGACTATATGTACAACGCGCTGAGCTATATCGGATGGGTGTGGGTTTGGCCTGTACTTGCCCAGATCCTCCTTTCAGTACTGATGGCCAATCGCATAGCAGCAGAGATTGCATTGCGCGTCTTACACTGGCGTCCAGCAGCGTCTCCTGATGCGCCCCCGCTGAGGGACATATCTGCGACCGCTCAACAAATCGATATCCGCCTGCAGCAGTTCTGTTATTGGCCCATCCAGTATCTTACGCTACGCAAGAGGAAAGCGGGCTGGGGTAGCATCACGAACAGTCACCCAGATTACATCCGCTTTTACAACAGTCTATGGCTGGTGGCTAACGACATCATCTTGGGCGTTGCCCTGGGCTCGTACATCATCGACAATGCTGAACTTGTTGTTGCCAATTTCGACATGATCTTCAGCGCCTGGTCCGTAGACGGACTGAGGCGCATGATTATCTGGCTCATGGGCTGGCCTGGTGGATTGAAGCTAAATACTGAATTGGCTGACTTCTTGGGTGATCTCTTCCTTTGGGTCATCGAATACTGGGCCGGTAAGGTGCCACTCTTGCCTACCACTATAATGCTAATGGAAGCAGACATTACGGGCCTTCTTCGTCCACATCTGCCTCTCCTTGTCCAAGTGACAGGCTTCTCGGCGTTCGCTGGCGCTACGATGCCGATCTCATTGTTCTTGGATCTGGTGTCATTACTGACGCTGCACATCTACTCGTTCTATATCGCATCGGCACGGATCTTCAACTGGCAACTCACGATAATGATCTCACTTTTTCACTTGTTTCGTGGGAAGAAGCGCAACGTGTTACGCAATCGAATTGATTCGTGCGACTATGAGCTTGATCAGCTCTTGCTGGGTACAATCCTGTTCACACTGCAATTCTTCCTACTACCGACTGTATTCGTCTTTTATCTGACCTTTGCGTGTGCGAGGGTGGCTGTTATCGGTCTAAAAGCTGCACTGGAGATTGGACTAGCTTGCCTAAACCACTTCCCCCTCTTTGCGGTGATGCTACGACTCAAAGATCCCGAGCGACTACCTGGTATGTATCATACAGCTGTTATAGTTGTACAGGTGGCTAATGGTGTTAGGTGGCATATCTTTTGAGCTTCAAGACACTACTCTCAACGATGCTCAAAACCACGACCAACCTGTATCGAGACCAACCGCGCATGTGCTATTAAAGGTAAGGCACCTGAATGCACATGATCGTAAGTGCCGCTGACTGAACACAGTCGGTTCCGCTATCACTGCGTGCCATGTTCCAACCTTACTTTGAGCTCGGCGGTCGTATACGAAAACATTACTTGTCACCCAGCGTTTTCCTGAGCCTGGCTTCTGGTCAATTCGTTCCACCTATACATCGGCGTACTCTATACAGCTTGCAGTACAGCATGCTTCCAGCAGAAAGAGCAACCGTCACAGAATTGTGGGAGTTGCTCACCAGGAAAGCCCTAGCGAGACAGGTGCATCCACGTGTCGCCTCGACGCATTCTGTACCTGAATCGTGGAAAGAAAATGGTAATAATGCCAAGTGAAAGCTCAGTGCAGGCCTCCGAGGACCGAGCGTTAAGATTGGCGTGCAGTCGAAAGTGAAGATGATTGATAGTACCAACATTTCACATTCACCGACGAATTGTCGATTTCATCTTCACTCAGGGCCTCACCGTCCTTTCAAGTTCTCGAGACTAACTCAAGTGCTCCCCCATCCACCACAACCTCTTTTACATACTACGCGCAGTAAGTTGCTAATTGCCTTCTTACAAGTTCTCGATTGCTCACCAACGCTCAGGAAGCAGCAAGAATGGCATCACAAGTTGCTGCTCGAGTGACCAAAGACAAGGCGTTTAGGTAACTAGATCCGAGCTTGAAGTAGCGCTCTGAGCTGACACGAACAGTTTCGATGTGTCCACGCAGCTGACCGTGGTTGTTGGCAAAGAACCCAATCATAAGCGTTTCCTGGTTCACGAAGGCCTCCTCTGCGCCCGCTTCGAGTTCTTCAAGCGCGCCATGAACGGCAACTGGGCTGAACGAGAAGAACGCCTCATCAAACTCCCCGAAGACGATCCCGAAACTTTCGCGACCTACATCAACGTCGTTTACACAAACAGGGTCGCCACCAATCCTTCCAGCGAGCCGAAGGACGCTGTCATGGTTGGCGGCGAGTTGATCCACCTTTGCAAAGTCTACGTCCTGGGTGAGAAGTTGTGCGACATCAGAACAAAGAACGCGGCGGTCTAAGCAATTCTAGCCATAAGGAAAGAGCCAGCGTCTGACGGCATAGGCCATAGCCCGACTGCCAAGTCGATCAACATCACGTATACCGGCACCACCGCTGATTCACTTGGCAGACAGCTCATAGCAGACATGTGGTGTTCAGTGAGAGGAGACTACTTCGACAAGGTCTCAGACAAGCTTCCGAGAGACTTCTTGGTTGGTCTTGCCTCACGTCTGTACAATGAGAAGTCTGCTACCACGGTATCCTACACGACGTGGTCAACGACAGTTTATTATCTCGAGAAGTTGGCATAGGTCATACCAGTGACACTTGAAAGTGAGAGCTGCAGCGAAGAAACTGGAAGCATCATGCTTGGGGTGCAAATGGATGGACTCATTCATACCGGCCATTGCACATCTAGAAACTCACGCGAATGTGCGTACTGTGATAGATCAATCAAAACCTTGACCACCTGACCCATTCGTGATATTGAGCCCAACAACCCAGCATCGCAATGAACCACATCAGCACAAACACAAAATGCAATTGCAAACATTTATTCTCATTCCCCATTCACGTAGATTCTCATCTCATATACAAACTATCCCTTCCCTCTCTTAATATCCAACCCAGCTTTTCTTCACCAAAAGCATAAAAAGCCGCCCAAACACATTATGCCATAAGCAGGCAACAAATTCACCTCCCAAAAGACTTCATGATTATGCGCCAACCCCACAAAAGAATTCGCTCGACGCGGCCCGCCCCGTCTCCAACGCCATGCCATAAACGCCGTACTAAATCGCCAGGAGATCGTGTGTTGAATCGCGAAAAAGACCAGATGTAATAACGATGGGGTGTTTAAAGATGGAATGCAGTGTCGTCGTCGCCTTCGTCGTCGGAGTCGGGTTCCTTGGGCCAGTGGTCTGGCTTGGGTGTTTGGCTTGGAGGTTCGGTTGGGAAGGGTTTACGGCCCCATACGACCCATCTGGAACATAACTGTCAGTACCTTTGCCAAATATCAGTACAATCTCGTAGCTTACACTTTGTAATAGCTGTGCACGCTGCGATCGCTAATCGTGTTCCTCAGATGGGCAAGATAGACCTCGACCTCCGTATCTGTCCATCCCAGCCCTTTGCAGAAGTACTCGACTGTCCAGGCGTGCACGCCCTGGCACATATTCCACTGCATGAACTTGCCGAGGAGCTTGAAGCGGGCGTCGCGGGGCCAGGAATTTATTGGTATAGCGAAGACTTCTTCGTGGACGTCGACGAAGCCGGCTTGTTCGTACCACGTCTTGAGTTTGTTTGCGATGCGCAGTGGCATGCCGAGCGACATGGCTGCGCGGTCTTGTGTCTTTGTCCACTCGAGGAGCTCGTAGTTGAGCGGCATTGTGCCGTCATCGCAGTAGACTTTGGAGTAGAGCTCGTGCGACTCCATCCATCCTCCTGGCTCGAGGTTGTTGAAGCCTTTTTGTATGATCTCACGGAAGTCCTCGAAGATGCCGAGGGACATGCGGGTGTGGATGTAGTCGTAGGGCTGCGTGCAGTGCCACCACTCCTTGCGCCGGATGTCGTCAATGAAGAAGTCAACGTTGTCGGGAGTGCTTGCGCTGAGGTTAGGGACTTATTATTTGGGGCAGGCGCGTAAAATCACAAGGGCAGCTTACATGTCTGGTTGGATGGGCGAGAGGTCAATGCCTTCGATCTGGTGGGGGGTTAGATAAGATAGCGGCGGGCCTGCAGACGACGTACCCGAGCCTTTGGGAACTCCCTCGCTGCCGGTTGTCAGTAGTGTTGGCCGGATGTGTAGCGCCGCAAACGTACCCATTTCCAGGCACCACTTTCCCGTGCCACAGCCAATGTCCAGCATACGCTTTGGGCGCTTGAGCGGCGCGAACCAGTTTCTTTGCCCAAACAGTGCCTTTAGGATGGCATGCTGCATGTCTAACCGTTCATTCTCGGCCTGTGTAAGCTCAGGTCAGCGACGGACGAATCGAGGCGGGCACAGTAGGAGCAGCGTACGGCGTCATTGGGGAACGGATATGCTGTGCGCATGTTAGCAGGCGGTCAGGCAGAGGTGTCGCAATGCCAATGCTCACCTCCGGCCATATATCGGTGATATGTTCGGCCATGCTGGTGGACATAGTCCCAGATGCTGGGGGTCAGGCTCTGTGTCTCGCTGCCAGTAGTCAGCAGGAAGGTACGAACAACAAGGCGGAAGGTGCGACCCACGATTCAAAGTCTGCGACGTCGTCCGACTGAGGGTCCGACTAGAGGAGCAATTGGTCAGCTGGGCGTGCCTGAGTCGCGCTGCGGGGAATGGCAGCACCTACGTCGGCCTCGAGGGTCGAGTGGGTGAAGTCTGTATAGTCTGTGAGGTCTGTGGCCGAGGAAAGGGGACGCAGCGGGCGCTGGCGTGTAGCCGTCATCTTGTGTGGTCGTGTCTGGCACACTACCTCGATGTGTGGTGGGCTCGTACCGTCGAAGGGGAGGCGGATTCCAGCTTGCTGGGACGATGGGATGTCGTCTCCCAAGGCCAGGGTTCTGGACTGGAGCGGTAAGACCGAGAGTCGGAGATGGGTCCGGGGAAGGGGTTCCTCTCGCTTGCACCACCCAGCCAACCACGCCCGTCACCGCCTATCCTGCCATCTGTCAACGACCCACTGCAAACGCATGAGCATCTAATCACTGGCAAGATTTTACGCCTTCTTCATGTCGCCGGCTCCTAGTTGCAGCGCTTCTCGCGTGTGCAACCATTGCATTGGGTGCCCGTCGCCCGACGCCCCGGTCGCAGCGAGTTTGACATGTCTTCCATGTTCCTCGACATGGAGCGATGACTGTGGCATGCACCCGCGCCGCACTGCCTCCCGCCTGGTTCTCGTTCACTATCAACATGCATGATCCTGACACCCGCGCCGCGAGAACTGAGATTGCGGCCCCAGACGGGCGCAAAGGATTCGTGGGTGCGGATCTCACCTACGTTACACGGATACGGAACGCTGTGGAGAATGTAATCTGCAAGCCATCTCTTGATGCGGCGTGAAGGATTCTACTTGGCGGTCATGACCACGGTGTCGGATTTTGCTCGGTGGGAGGCCACTTTTGTTGGGTCCGAGCATGCGGGTCTATCGTCTGTGGCTAAAGTTGACTTGCTGGCTTGATTTGCTTAAGTGAAAAGTCTTTCATGTTCAGTCTTTCCCTCCTCGAGGCTTTGTATCTTCTCAGCACTTTTACGTATGCCTCGCATCTGTCATATGCTGTTGAGATTTTTTTGAATAGACGATGCTTGTCTCTCACTACACCTCCATGGACTCCCCGTCTGTCAGACCGAGAAGTTGATAGACCTTCCCAACTCCTCCTCGACGCACCTGATCTCCTCCAAGAGGCAGCTGGGCCTATATTGTGTCAAGTCAAGCGTATCATGCTCTAACTCGCCGTGCTTTGGGAAGTAGGTCTCGAGCGATGACTTCTTGAGCGTCTTCCAATCCGCTAGTAGCTCCGAGTCGGTGAGAACGTTGCCGCTGAGAATGTCAACCTCAGACTCCATGCCACAGACGAGGTACCTAGCCAGGGACCGACACGGAAGGCCAAGTAGCAACTGGACTTGACGTAGACTCGAAAATGCGTTCCTTTGGGTCATAGCGTAGTGCAATCCGTGCAAGATGTGCCAGGGGAATGTTGCCTGGTCACAGTGGATCCTTAGGACTTCCAAGTTTGGGGGAAGCGCCCACTGTGTTCCTCTGTTGTCGAACGGGTAGCCAATTCTAACCGCGAGGTTTAATATTTTCAGCTCCGACATTGTGTAGAGCCGAAGCTGGACCAATGATAAACTTTCCGCCGGTTTGAGTGGACCGTCATTGTCGATACTCAGGACCTCTAGCCTGTCTTTTACGACATCAAACAGACATTGTTGGAGCTTAAATGTGTCGCGAGGTGCAGTCCGTACCAGTAGCGATTCATAGGCTGCAGGCCATTGCCCGCGCATGGGTCTCAATAAGACTTCCTTCACGTTGCTCAGTGCAGCAAATAGTACGAGGGCCCAGAGCTCAGATGATTCCATCCCAAGCTGGAACTCTTGCTCCTTCTGCAACAAAACAGATGGCCAAAGCGAGCGAATGAAGCTGCGAGAGGCTTCGAGAGCCCTATGACTCACTTTCAATTCGTTCTTGGCAGGCTCTTTGGCGATGAGAGTGATCTTGTTGATGTGGCGTATCCATGCTGGATGTCTCGAAATCAGTATGAGGTACATCGGGATACTTCGAATTGGGATGACACAATTTCGCATAAGAGTCTCGTGTACGATAGGGCGAAAGCGGCTGTGAGCGAGTGCTAGTTGTCGTAGATCGGATGTTGCTTGGTCACCGTCGATTGCGTCAGTGACCATGAGTAGCAACTCATCAGAGAGGCGGAGCATAGCTGCAGCTTGTTCGACATTGAGCCGGGAGAGTATGACGCGCGTGTGCTCTAGGCTTGTCCTGTTGGTGTCTGACGTGGGCGACTTCGAGGTAGGATTGGCCATGGTGGTTTGTCGGTAGTGATCGCCGGCAGTGGCGGTTAACATAAGAGGAGTCGGAAAGCATGGAGGCAGGAGAGGTATACCTGAGTATCGGAAATTGCACCAAGACACGTGACGAAGTGAAGGTGAGAGTGAACATCAGAGCTGGTCGCATCCTCTCATGTTTCATAATTGGTGCAAAATAAGCGACAAACAACGCCCGGGCGAAGGGCAACACAACCGCGCTGCAGTATTATATTTATCAAACAAGATACATAGGTTGCTTTATAATATAAGTATTACCTAAGAGATTGTAGTAGAGAAGAAAGTAAGGTTATTCTGGTTCAGTCTCTTGCACTTGTTTCAAAACTTGAGAGGCATCTTCCCGCCGAGCACAGGTGAAGATAACAGCTCACATATCATGTTCTTCGCAGAGTTGTGAGGGCTATGATTGTGGCTAGGATGAGGCATCTGGGCCGCTTTAATGCATCATATCAGCCTACTTTTGTGCTCGTCGCCTTGGTAACATTCCGAGGCAGCACATAAGTGTGACAATGTACTCAGCAAAACATAGACTTGACAAATGAAAATAGCATTGAGTGTCGCGCCACGGAAGAATCATATCGTCTATGCCTACCAGTAATGTACAAACATTCCTGACGAATGTAGCTTTTCAGGGCTCTCGAATCATACACGTTCAACGGCCTTTCCTGACCCAATCCTCAAGACCGTCTTTTGTCTCATGCAGCTTTCCCTCGACCATGCCGAGCCCCATACCCGCGTGCGCCTTTCCGGTCTCGATGAAGTCGGTAATCCTCTTCCTTGCTCGCAGATGGGTGTCTGCAAGCACTGGGTATTTCTCCTCGTATGTCCATATCAGGTCACCCACGTTCCTCGATGTGATGGGCAGGACGACATTTGCCGCGGTGATGCCGACAGCCAGGGGTACCGCCGCTCGGAGGAGAATGTTGCGGTTGCGTGTGACGATGGAACCGGCCATGGATGCGACGAGGACGTACAGTGCGCCGGGGAAAATCTTCTCGCCTGACTCTCGCGGCGGTGCCAGTGATCGGACTGTGCTGGCGAAACTGTGCTCGAGACGCAGGGTCTGGGTGAGGGCGTTGTCGACGGCCTTCTCGCCGCGGACGGCTTGGTTGTAGAGAGCCATGCGCGCATATCCAATCTGTACGGCTAGGCGGTCGGTGGGGGTAGGGCGATACGACTCGGCCGGGGAGCTGGAGGGTTTCGAAGCGTCAGGGCGTGTAGGGGCTGTTGAGTCGAGCGAGAGGTCGTCGTAGATGGGTTTTCGGTTCTGTCACACGCCATCAGTATGCCATATGCGACAAGACCCAGTGTCTCTATGATTCTTCCGACATCTTGGAAATATTGACGTACTATCAGGTCTGCTGGTCGCTCTTCCGCATCGGCTATCCGGGGAGTAAAGACGATGCCAGTCGTGACAGCGGCCGTCATGGCAGGAACGATGGCGCGCTACAACACGTCAATTGATGTTTCGCGGGTACCTATGAGGCCACTCACCTGCCGTAGCAGCGGTCTGAAGGCCATGATGAACGAAAGGAAGGCGCAATGGATGAGGTTGTCGACGCACGCAACTTGCCATGTAGAAGCTCCGTCTTCCGCCGAGCGATACTGGCCTGGCACGGACCATGCCAAACTTTCCCGCCCTCGGCATATGACATCGTCTCTGTGCTCCCTCAAGCGTCGCTTGTCAATCCAAACATGCTCAGGCGACTTGCGCGCACACAGCCGTCGCCATGGGTATGCTCGCGATGTCTTCATCAATCGCATCGCCAACGCCGCTTCAACAGCACCATTACCGCCGCTGCGACCGCACGCGACACTGCGCCGCCCTCGTCCCTCTACGGCCTGTCTGCCAGCGGTAAGACCGACGACGATGCGCTGCGCAAGGTCTTCGATAATGCTGCATTTTGGGAGAGCTTTCGGCGGAGCTCTTCTAAAAAGACACCGTCTGGGATCATAGGCAACAAATACCTTACCCATCCGGAGGGGTTTGTGGACTTCGTCACCATCACAATACAGCGGTGCAATGCCGTTGTCCAGAAGGTCTCCCAAGCGGAGACAGTAGACGATTTCAAGGGCATGGTCAGGGATCTAGACAAGCTCAGTGATCTCCTTTGTAGGGTAATAGACTTGGCCGACTTTGTGAGGGGCACACACCCCAATCGCAAGTTCCAGATCATGGCCGTAAAGGCCTATCATACTGTGTTCCAGTATATGAACCAGCTCAATACCACACCAGTATTGTATAACCAGCTAAAGAAAGCCTCAGACATACCCGAAGTATTCGAGAGCTGGACTGAAGAAGAGAGGATAGTCGCGAACATCTTGATGGAGGACTTTGCAAGATTTGGCATAGGCCTAGACGACCAAACGAGGGAACGACTAGTCGACCTGAGCGGAGAGATTGCAGAAGTGGGCTCGCAGTTCGTCGAAGGAATGGCACCGAAGACGCTGAGTCTGAAATTCGATTCTAAGAGGCTGAAAGGGCTGGACCCAAACTTAGCAAAGGCCTTGACGAAATGGGGCGAAACGAAGATATCCACGATGCACCACGAATCACAAGCTGTACTACGATTTGTCGAAGACGCCGAAGTACGAAGAGAGACATACTCGGCCGTTAGGACGGCGAGCGGCTCTAGTATAGCACGTTTGGAAAAGATGTTGAAGCTGCGCGCAGAACTGGCACAACTATCAGGCTACGAGACATTCGCGCACATGACACTGGAGAACAAGATGGCCAAGACGCCAGAGGCGGTGAACACATTCTTAAAGGCCTTGTACGAGGACAGTCGGCCGTCTGTTTTAGCAGACTTAAACGAATTGATGGAACTAAAGAAGGGCGATGCCCACCAAAACAACTTTCCCGACCGCATAAACGCCTGGGACAAGTTCTACTACACACAAAAGATGCTGGCTACTATGGAAGGCCACTACAAACAGCGCACGCCAGATTCGCTATCAGCCTTTTTCTCGGTGGGCACCGTTCTACAAGGCATATCGCGTCTGTTTACTCAGTTATACGGCGTTCGCTTCGTCCCCCAAGAAACCCAGCCGGGTGAGGTATGGGACGACGGCGTGCGCCGCCTAGATGTCATATCCGACACCGAAGGCCACATAGCCGTCCTATACTGTGACCTCTTCTCTCGCACCGGAAAGACGCCCAACCCCGCCCACTTCACCCTCCGCTGCAGCCGCGAGATCCTGCCCGCCGAACTCGAAGAAATGCAGCACATGGCGCACCGCTTCAAGTCGCCCATCGAAGCCGCCACAGATGGCATGGCCGTATCCTACAACGCCGAACGAAACTCGTACTTCCAACTCCCCACCATCGCACTCATCTGCGACTTCAGCAAAGCACACTTCCCCCGCCCCACACTCCTCAACATTGCCGACGTCCGCACCCTCTTCCACGAAATGGGCCATGCCCTACATTCGATCCTCGGCCGCACATCCCTCCAAAACGTCTCCGGTACCCGCTGCGCAACAGACATTGCTGAACTGCCTTCTGTCCTAATGGAGCACTTCGCCTTCTGCCCACACGTCCTAGGCCTATACGCACGACACTGGGAAACAGACGCTCCGCTCCCCATGCAAGCCCTTGAAAACCGCCTCGCAATCGACAATCGGAATGGATACACTGAGCTTGAGAGCCAGATCTTGCTCTGCATGCTCGATCAAGCATACCACACCTCCTCCCCGCTCGACCCTCTCTTCTCCTCCACACAAATCTACCACAGCGTATACAACACCTACGCCAGCGTACCTGAGCCCGCCGGCACCGCGTGGCAGGGTTTCTTCGGGCACTTATTTGGGTACGGCGCGACGTATTACAGCTACCTCTTTGACCGCGCGATAGCGGCCAAGATATGGAAGGATGTGTTCCAGGAGGGCAAGAAGGAGGGCAGCTTGAACAGGGAGAATGGCGAGTTGTATAAGAATGAGGTGTTGAGGTGGGGTGGAGGCAGGGATGGGTGGCAGTGCCTTGCGGGCGTGTTGAAGGATGAGAAGTTAGCGTCTGGAGGGGAGGGGGCAATGAGGGAGGTGGGGAGGTGGGGTATTGATGCTGCGAAGTAGATTGAATATGAGGTTGAATTGCGATGTGTGTCAAATGTTTGACTTCCTCTTGGTGAACATGTGTAGGCGAACTTATGCTTCGCATGGAAGTAGAGTGATGCAAAGGCTACTTATGGCTAAGGACAAGCTTGGAATGAGACACCTAGCATTGTAGCCAATGGTATAGATAAGGCAGCCACATACAACGAATGATACAAGAGGGTGGCGGCCGATGCGGGCATGTTTTGAGTCTTTGTGCATGAGCCTTGCAATTCTTAGTGCGGAGGCGGTATTTTACTCTTTCATACATCAAAAACTAAGGCCACACAAAAAACAAAGTCCATTTTCCTTAACCTCGTCTACGACTACATTCTTCTCATACCAAACATAAGCCTCTATATCGACCCTCCCATCCCCCGTCCCCTCTCCAACACCCCCGCCCTCAACCCCTCCAACACCTCCCTCCCAAGCCACCTGACCCGTCCACCCACCCCCACCGCCCCCTCCGCCCACTCAAACACGCCCTTGAGTTCCCTCAACTCCTCCACCTTCCAGCTGCGCGCCAACGTCCCCAGCACCAAGCGGCTCTCCACGACCGTCGCCTCAGCATCCAGCAGCGTCTTGGAGTGCGGATCAGTCGGCAGCACGAGCCCGGCGTCGCTCTTAGACACGAATTTCGCGATGCTGGGTAGCGTGAAGATCCAGTGAAAGAGGAGCTGAGATGTGCGTGACGACGATGCGTCGTTGAGCGCTGCGAGCGTGGACGAGAAAGTTGAAGTGTACATATCGTGCGCAGACCGCCGTCTGACATGTAGAGTTTGGTCGCGCTCAAAAGCTTTTCTATGGGATTTATTGCCGTGGAAATCCAGCACCGTGGGCCAGTATGCCACATCGCATGTCTCGACTCTCTCGATTTCGCTGATCTCAGGCAGCAGGCATGGCGCTACCACGTTTCTAGGTGGCGTGGTGTCGGAGCGGAAATGTATGGTCAAGGACATGCTGATCGCGCGCCCGGTGTCTACGTCTCGCACGACGAGGCAGCGGGGCTCGGCGGCGAGGACCCAGAAGTGGCGGAATGCTTGCAGGTGGGCGCGGGAGTCTTGGACGTCCATTGGGAAGAGGGGGTAGAAGGCGCATATCAGGCTTGCAATGGCTTTGTTGCTGCGACTGAATGTTTGTGTGCCACCGGCGATGAATAACGTGCCGAACGCCATGTGAGCGGCGAGGTGTGAGCCGTACGGTACATCAGGGCCGATGCGACCATGAAGGCCACGCAGGCGGCGGAATACGTCGAGGTCACCTGTGCCTGCCATTATGGTGGCGGCAGCTAGAGCGATGAGGTCCTGGCAGTTGCGAACAGTGTTGCGAGCGAGTTTGGCGTCGTAGCGAATGCCGGACATTTTGGTGATGCGGATGAATTGATCGAGGTACTTGAGGAGGAAGTCGCGGACGAGGACATCGCCTGTGCCTGCGTGCTTAAGGGACACACTCCACAGAAGGCCTGCGAGGATGTTGTAGAAGGGCATTTGCTCGGTGCGGAGGCGTGTGATGTGTTTGAGGTTCGAATATTTGCGGTATGAGGTCGGAAGGTTGGAGATAATCCAGTCGTCGTTGGCTTCAATTTCGTCCCACATGATGATGTGCTTTGCTAGGGTGCGGAGAAGGAAGATGTCTGGTCTTACATAGTCGAATTGTGGGAGGGTGTCGGGAATGTCGATCTTATGCGCAACAACCTTGTCTTGGGTCTTCATGAAGATGAGTGCAATGGCAATGACTGCTCCGGCAGTCGCTTGATCTAGTACGTGGACAACATCGACTTTCTTAGGGGCGACCGCCACAGTCATTAAGCGTTCAACGATTCGCATGTCATGAAGGCCTCGAAGGTCTTTGCCTTTGCCCAGGTTGATGAAGCCTAGTGCAAAGCCGGCAGCTAGTCGGTACGCTTCGTCGCGAAGAGTGTCTGGAGGTTCTGATGGATCTGGTAAGTCAACATGCTCAATCTCTGAGAGCATGACTTCGCTCATTCGGCGATGTTGGGTATTGTAATACAGCAAGCCAATCCCCATGAGACCTGTAGTCTGCGTGTACGGCGAGAGATTGAGCTCAGCTGCGCCAGGTGGGAGCATCCTAGTGACGTGGACTGATAGCAACCGTGTGACAAGTGTGTCCATAGTTCCCATAAAGGACGCCGATAAGCCTAGCAGCAGCCCAACAGATGTCATGGTATGCTTTGGTGTGAGATACTTGAAGGAGAGCCACTTTGCGATGGTACGCAGATGGCCATTTAGACCGAGTCCCAATAGTAGTCCAGCATGCTTATTCGTCAACTCCGAAGGCTTGTTGTACATGATCCAGGACGTGTCAATGCCTTGCGCATCGCGCGAAATGCTCAATCCAGCAGCAACACCGGCGTTGAAGAAAGCCCAGAAATACTTCTCCTCTGAGTAGTTCTGGCGCTCCGCTGTCACAACGTTGCCCATTGGCTTCATGAGACACGATGTCGAAAAGCCGTACAGAGGGTATTTCTCCGTCAACAGCGGTTTCTTACTGCTGAACTTGATCATAGAACTACCCACCGGCAGAGAGAACGTACGGACCATAACCCATTGCATTTGGATTTTCTGGCCCTCTAAGATAGTTGCTTCGTCTGCTCTGCTGTCCGCCCGATACTCAGCTACAGTCTGTCGCAGGGGTTCCAGGAGCGTATAAGCCTCCATGAATCGTCTGTCTTCACGGAAGATGAGTCTTGTGATGTAGTGTCGATCGACTTCTGCGGACGACTGAATCGGTTCGGCACGGTCTGCGGCCTGACATATAGTGTGCACATCGCGCAGCGTGCTCGAGATCGGAAGGGCCGCATGCGACTCGTTGGCAGCTTCTATGCTACTTGTCAAAGTGAGATCGAGATCCTCCCGCTGTACTAGTCTGAGCAATGAGCTCGACCAGGTCGTGGGAGGATTTGCTTGACATCGAGTGATAGCTTCCATGAGCGGTGCCTTTGCAGCTTCTGGTAACGTGGCCAACATGTCTGCAGTGATGCCACAACTCTCAATCAGTTCTACTACCTTTCGAGGGCTCGATGCAGGATCTATGTCTCTAAAGAATCTGTGCAGTGCTACAGTGCGCGGGGTAACACTGGCAATGATTTCATCAAGGTTGATCGATGAGTGTGGAGATGCTTTGGATTTCCGGATGAGGATGGCAAGCGTTGGAAACGGCGCGTAGTGTCGAGACCCCACGACAGTCCCGAGCCATTCCATAACCGAAGGAGGGGCGTCCCATGGCTGTGAATCAGGTCGAAAGTTCGACTTCATCACTGACTCTTCATACGTCCAGTCATTGCTTGATCCACCATTTAGGTCGTAGAAACCCCCTTGCCTCCAACTCCAGACATCCCATCGTAGCCAGTGGCCAAGCTGTGCTAAAACAGGGGCAAGATTGTTAGGCTCCGACAGTGAATAGTCCCGACTCAGGACGTCCAGTTTGCGCTCTTCCCGGAAGAAGTGAAGTACTACTGTGATCTCACAAAGGGACCCTGTACGGAGGTCTCGCCTATCGGACGGAGACAATCGTCTCCAGTGGTCATTTGTAGCCTTGCCTATAGGTGACTCAACGTACTGGCGAGCAATCTGAGCACATTTGACGATCAGGTCTTCTTTAACATTGATCCTCTGTGCGATTGTAGTCGAACGCTGAGTTGATGAGCGCCTGGAGGGTGGACTCATCGTGGTGGATGCCGAGTTGCTATGCAATGCCCAAGACCATGGTGAAGAGGACCAGCTCTTCATCTGTGGGTGCGAAGCCTGAAGACTGCACATGCTACGCCAGCTGGAGTCTTCATCGTCGGTTGCCTCATTGGGGTTCGCTTGGCCATGAGGTCGGCTGGAGCTTCGACGATGGCTGGTTTTGGCGCCACCAGTCACTTTGCGGGATTTCTCGTCTTCGAAAGGTATCGCAAGCGTAAAAATTGTGGCAACGAAAGCTTCCCAATCGAGGTTCGACCGCTCAGACTCTTGGCTGGAAATAGTCTTGCGGATGCCCCACCATATCTCCAACAAGAAATCTCCAGTGTAATGCGGAAGTACTGTAGACAGCACACGAAAGAGTTCCGCTACAAAGCTATCTGATGGAGACAGGCGAAGTTCAATTCCATGCCTTCGGAAGTCGCCATCGACGATTTCAAGCTTGCCACTTGATCCGGGCGAGACAATTTGCTGTAATGGTTTTGTGGCGTTGATTGTCCGATGCAATCCCGCGGTAGCCCTTGTTTGCTCCTGCTGAAGGATGCTGTGTGGGTCATACAGCCTCATTGGGCCTAAAGAGAGTTGGAGTGGAAGGTGATTTCCCCAGCCTGCTGCCAGGGCTAAACATGGCTTAAGGGGATTTGACGAGGTGAGGAGGGCCACACGTTCGACGTGTCCGTCGTGCAATTTGACCAGGTCTAACGTGCCTCCGAGCACTCGCACATCGACGAATTTAGGGACACACGCATATCGAGGAGCTGCAACGACTGATCGAGGCTGAGATGCTGACGCCGAGGGTGATAGTCGTTTCCGTGTGACACTTAATTCACATTCCAACGGACTTGCTAATGATGGATGAGAGATGTAAAGATAGAGCTTTCGTTCATGGAGTGTGGCTGAGTTGAAGGGTGCCTTCAGTGTCAAGACTTTAGACCGTGGTTGACCCTACACTTAAGTTAATGACTAGATCTGAGAATGTATATACCAGCGCATACCTGAGAGTCCGTCAACAGAGTACCCAGGGCGAATAGGCCCTTCTGTAAGTACTGTGTGACGGGTATCTCTGCGACTATGCTCATGACCATCTCTTTGTGGAGGCCATCGGTTGGTTGCGAATCACCTCCGGTATCTGGTGGAGCAAAGAGATCATCAAGTTCATCGTAATCCTCAATGGTATCAAACGTATCTTCATCCATCACATCTTCAAGAGTATCATCGATAGACGCTGCCAGGCTCATTCGAGACGTGATGCTGCCTGGCGTTGAAGCTCGATGCCGAGATTGCGAGTACCCTCCGAAGCTGGTTCGGTCGTTTCCTAATGAATGCCGGCTGCGTTGACTAGCTCCAAAGCTGGCTGAGAAGCTGCCCCCCAAGCTGGTGCGATGTGTAGCCAGATCCTGAAATGCGGACTTATCAAAACTAGTCGAAAGCTCCTGGCGCGACAGTAGTCCGCTAACGCGTCTCGATTCTTTTGGTGGGCGAACAATTTCGGATTCAGGATTGAGCTGAGAGGCAAGTACTTCCTCGACTGCTTCGTCCGAGAGACGTTCCTTTCCCTGCGAAGCGTCTTTGAACGATGGTGGATGGCCTTTGGTGCGTGCAGGTCCGCCAAAGCTCTCTCGAAATCGATCGGCCCCTCGGAGGGCTGGTGTTGTTGCACCTGTCCCAGGGGCGGTTGCACCATATGAGCTGCGTCTTCGGGACTTAGTAATAGGCAAGGGAACATGATGTTTGCGAGATGCTGATATTGATTTTGGCTCGAGGTATGCTGCGGACCAGATGGTAAATACATTTGTCTCGTGATTAGCCGTGATCACCAGCAAAAGCGGCTTGTCATTGCCGCTGCGATCAAAGAGAACCTCGTTATGAGGAGAAACGTATAAGACCTCCTCGGCCTTGTCAATGGCTTCAAGCCGTCGATGACCCGAGCCTTGGGTGGTAAGAAGACTGCTCCGCTCGCCGCCCGCAAGTACATTAACCACGAGGCCCAAGTCTGAGAGAGGATCGGTAAGAGAGTACACCCTCGGGATACCTTCGGCATCCGGCACCTTGAAGGCCTGGCCCAACCCCTCAAGGTAGCCAGCTGAGCTGGACTGCCTGCCTTTGTTGAGCCGTAGAGGTCCAAGAGAAGATCCATGACGTCGGCGAGGCTGAGAAAAGCTTTGCGAAACGCTTTGGAATAGTCCCTGTGAGGGAAAAGATTGGTTGGTGGTAAGGAACGAGTTTGGAGGGGCAGTAGGTATTTGCGGACTTGGGGCTACGATTTGGGTAGCGGCTATCTTCCTCTGCAGAACGACACCACGAGCCGCAGGGAAGGCTCTATCGACCTCGAATGGGAGATTGACAATGTGTGTGGTTCCGGAGAGAAAGAAGACGTGGGCTTGTGACTTGAGCAAGACTACGAGTGCACGCGCCCGAACCTCGGTGGTTGGAGGGGTGTTGTCGACAGGCGCATTGGGGTCTGTGGCGGGCTGGGTTCCCTGGGTGAGGAAGCTCTTGGATGGGTCGTTCCCACTATACTCTGCAGCGCCGGGAGCAGCATCGGAGGTGACTTGGACGGGAAACCAGGTCAACAGCGCTTGTACAACCTTTTGCTTCTCAATCTCAAAGCTGAAGGCCTTGCGCACAATGCCCCCTCGCGACCAGACCACGTGATATTTTGTGGTGACTAGCTCATCTGTAGGTCCGTCGGCCGTCTCGTCGTTGTATGTGTCCCAGACATAGTCGCGCTCGGTGCTATCGCTGCCCAATATGGATTCGGAGACGAGGTACTGCAGGGCCGCGGGCTTGTGGACGCCGATGGAGCGAAGGGAGGCCATGCGGAGGCTCTTTTCGCATTATGGAGAGTCGTAGAGGTCGGGCATGCGCTGTGGTGGGCGGGGAGGTGTTTGTTTGCGGGGCGCGCAAGAGTCGAGTTGAGGTGACGCGCTATCAGCTGTTTTGGTGCGACGCGCCTTCCCCAGAAATTCAATCACTCACCTGCGACCTTTCTTCCACCACAACACCCACATTCTTCGTTAGTATAGAAAAGCCTAGTGCTACCTAGCCTCTCTATTGGACACCCTCCTGGTAGCCATTGGATATTGTATCGCCTGAACTAGGCACTGCTATTGCGCCCTGGCAGCTTCGCATAGCTAAACTCCAGCGTCCACAGCAGACATGGCGCCCTTCGTCGCAACAAAGGGCAAGACGGCACAGCTTAGGTAAGCCTATTCTCTGGAAATGACAAGCACTACGTCCTAATGTCATGGCAGGTACGAGCTGCCCCATCGGGTACACGATGCGACAATATATCCTGTTACAGCCCCCAATAGCTCGACCATCATCCTCACAGGCACCGACATAGGCGTAGACATAGCATGGAGAGGCGGGAGACCGCTCAAGAAGGCAGCCCCTCGACCGAAGCAGCCAGCAAAGCCTACAAAGGTCAACGGGACGAGCAAGGACGTCATCATGATCATCGACTCCGACGACGACGAACCCGCGAAGCCCGCCGCTCCACCGCCAGCCCCAGAAGCAGAGTTTGAAGAGGACGAGGAGGAGCTCGACCCAGACCAGCCGTACCCTTCCTTCGTACAACAGCTACATCTTTCACTCAACACGGCAGTCTTGCACATTGCTGTACCGCAAATACCCACCGTCTCGTCACTTCGCACCGCAGATACCATACCAGCCATCTTTAGCAAGAAGATTGTCTTCGCAGTCGCTTGCGCTGACTGTACCGTCCGGATCATCACTCTGCCGTTGAGTCCCCCTCCCGAGTCAGTCAAGGAAAAGCCACACAGTGCAAAGTCACAGTTCGGTGAAGACATTGTCAAGGTCGTGGGTCATCAAAGCATCCCTAGAGGTGTGACCGTGACGTGGACATCGAGGAGCGAGCCGACCTCACATGACCCTTCTGACGACGACATGGACATGGACGTTGCAGCAACACCGGGACGTCGCCGTAGGAAGCAGCAGAGTCGCTCACGCTCGCGGGCCAAGGGCGAAGGGGGTTTTGACTTGCTTGTAGCGTCGCACTCCGCCGAAATAGGGGGTCTGCTGAAGATATGGCGGTTCCAGATTGCCGAAGCCTCGCTGACCGCTTTGCACCCTATCGCGCCCTACAGGACCCTAACCCTCTGCAAACCTGCCTCTCGCGTCGCATTCAACACTGCACAGTATCCCAAGCGCCGTCACTCGCAATTGCTCATCACAGACACCACCGGCACTGCACGTATCTACGATGTCTTCGCACCCGGCAGCCGTAAGCGGCACACGAGCGGAAGCCCGGGCGAGCCTGGAGCCTTCACTGCTACATTCAGATCAACATTCGAGCCCATAAAGAGCAACACATTCTCGCCTGCGATCCTTGCCGGTCGGAAGCCCATCACTGATGCAGCCTGGGTATCTGACGGTCGCCACATTCTAGCCCTGCTTGCCGATGGAGAATGGGGTGTATGGGACGTGGAGCGTTCTGGCCCTAGCCCGCCTGCAGACCCAGCAGCATTTTCCCTACGCGGTTTTGTAGGAACAGCGGAAAAGGACAGCAACGCTGGCGGCGCATCTAGTCCGAAACGAGGCAGCCGCAACTCGCTCGCACCTATGACACCCAACACACGACGCAGGAAGGAGGACCATCTGTTCCAGGGTAGCCCTTCTATGACTACCAATGCCCCCCGAGGAGGCATTTCGGTTGCTTCCTTACCATCGTCTAGCGGGGCTGCAGACGAGGATTCGGTCCTAATCTGGTACGGTTCTGAAATCTACCGGATAGCAGACCTTGCGAAGTTCTGGACTCGCACTGTATCTGCCAGCAATGGCACCTCACTACCTGGCCCTGGGCTCGCTCAAGTTCAAGACATCTCATTGCTTGGTGAAGCCATCACCTCCATCTCACAATTCGAAACCACATCACAAGCATCACGTATGGCCGTGCCGCGAGACACTCTCATCACAGCAGAGCACCGCCTCATCATCACTACCAACACAAGCAAGCCCCTCGGGCGGGATCTAAACGCCAACTTCGCACAAGAGCAAGCCGAGTCTGAAGACGCGAGGAGGGCAGATCAAGCCCTGCTCACCCACGGCGAGCTCGATCTCGGCGGCATGGGCAGACTCCTCGACGACATGGAGGGCAGCGGCAACATAGGAAAGAGCTTGGTCCTTGGAAACGGCAACCCGCGAAAAGTCTTATTCGCTTCATCCGCAGCAGCTTGAGCACTAGCGTTTATTCGTCATGTCTAATATATTTTGTAGGATCATCGTCACAGAAACGACTTCCATCATCGAGGCAATACAACAGCCTTGCTACGTCCCCCATATCTCTCTTTTCCATCCCCTCTCCGTCCTACCTAACGTTCATTTCCATTTCTCATCCCTCGCAATGCAAATGTGCCAACAAGAACCTCGCGGTTTAAGGTGGAGCTCAGCGACCAGACCCATTCCTGCTGCTCAGTATATCCTCGCGAGAGATTAATAAAGTGTCCCCACAGTCGCCGGCAACTTTCTCTAGTAACTCTGCACGCAAGTGTGGGGTGAAGCGAGGGATGTGTTGTCTGGATTGCTGTGCTGGGATGCGTGCACGTGTATCTTCGCCTTTTTACCTGAGTCGTGTGGGTACTTGAGCTTGAGTGCCTGCGGGTACGAGAGTGAGGACGGTATGCGCGGGCGAGGGACTGCGTGCTGTGGCAGCGGTGCGTGGTGGTGCAAGAGGTGTGCTGACATTCAAGACATTGAGGGGGACGGTGATGGTGGGTGGAATTGAGATCGAAGCGTCAGTTCCGGTTGATATATTGGGCAATGGAGAACATGTGCCATGAACATTCAAATTCCTCTTTATGCAACTACACCACAATGCTTGTTGATGCGGAATCGAAACGTATAATAACATCCTTCCCAATTCTAATCCAACATATCAACTACATCCTACACCATCCTGTGGAAAACTACTGCTTAGCCTCAATCCCCCTAACAAACTCCCCACCAACCCTCCTAATCTCACTCAACACAGCTGCTTTATTTAACTGAACATCCACGCCCCCCTCTCCCCCCTTCCTCCTAACCGGCTCTCCATTCCAACCCACCTTAACCTTCCAGCCTCTCTGCGCCGTGACGCCCGGGTGCCAGAGTCCCACAATTCTATCAAGCGTCTGCGGGTCCCAGAACCAGAGTATCGCGTCGCCGTAAATATCTCGCAGTTCTTGCGCGAAGAGCTGGACCAAAGGTGTAGAGGCTGGGCCCTTGCTGGCCTGGTGTTGGATCTCGAGGTTCTTGAATTGGAGTGAGGATTTGAGTTTCTTGGAGGGCGCGAGGGTGTGTTTTGGGGTGATGGATATTGTGATGTCGAAGTCGGATGTGGAGGGTGTGAAGAGGGATTGTGGGGATAAGTCGGGCTGGGTGGTGGTGTTGGCAGTGTTGTTGATGTGGTTCATCAGACGTTCTTCATCTGCACGCATGGCTTTCACGGCGGCTTTGGCTAGCGCGGTTAAGCGGCTTGCTACGACTTTCTCGGGCTGGGCTTTGTCGGTCCATGTTGTGCCTTCTTCGTCGAGGTTTGTGGCTGCGAAAAGCACGACGCGGTTTATGGCTGGGTCGATTCTGCGCCAGGCTTCGAAGCGTGTTTGGATGCGCTCGAGGTCCGATGCTTTTAAGCCTTTAGCGGAAGTATCTTCGAGATCTGCGGGATTGGCAGAGAAAGTAGATGAGAAGTCGACAATGAGGGGAGTATGGCGCCAGTCCCAGCGGCTGAGCCAGGCAAGGGTGCGTAAGAAGCCAGCAGTAGCGGTTGAAGGAACGGCCCATGGATGCGGTTGGAGGAATGTGCGGATGACGAGTAGCTCGATAAGCTCGGGCGAGAAATGTGACGATAAGAGATGGGATGCGAACCATCGTTTCATCAGGCGTATCGAGGGCGAGAGGGCGGGAAATCGGGTTGACAGCGTCTGAAGCACCTGCGAGTGCAAGGATGACTGGATGAACTCCCGCTTGTACAAAGCCAATGAAGTGGCGGCCGATTCTCGCGAAGCACCATCGAGACTGTTGTCCTTGAGTTGCCGCTCAAACAACGTGATCTCGCGGTCGTGATAGACGCGGATGCGGAACGAGAAGCCTCCAGAAGCGGTGACGTCAAGAAAAGCCTGGTTCTGAGCTGGTTGAGACGGATTCTCAAGCCCAACTCTTGCGGTGTAGTCAGACTTGGCCTTTGGAAGGAGCTCAGCAATCCTCAGAAGAAAAGCAATCTTGGTCCGTTGTATAGCGCAAAGATCGTCAGGCCATCGTCCAGAGGCCTCAAACTGCATCACGACTGACGCAGGATGGTGTCCAGCCGTAGGAGGTTCCACAGAAGCGTACCGTAATTGCGCGTCAGCAGCTCTAAGGTGTCGAAGTTGAAGGGGGAGGTCCTCCAGTTCGCGAATGTCAGTCTCCAGAGCTGAGAAGGCATTCATGATTGGCAGGAAAGGTGTGACACCTGATTGTCCCTGCATGCCACCAGCTGTGATGAGAGATGCGAATGCGTCGCCGGAGAACTTCGATTGGTCTGCTGTTTGAGCATTAACGTGCTGCTTGAGAATGTACAAGACAATCTGCTCGATGACAGAAACGCCTGCATCTTTTGTCGACCACACCACACTCTCCAAGATACTGCCGTCCTTGAAGCGTCGCAGTTCTGACTTCTCGCCCCAGAACTTACGGAAGGACGCAGCTTCTTGCTTGTTCTCTGCCGAAGGGCCGTGATCTACTGTGCGGCCGGCGTTCGCTGGATTGGTCGCAAAGTTCACGAGTAAACTCTTCTGTTGACTCTCTTTTGGCCGTTGCGACGATATCTTCCAGTAGTCCTCGTCGGGTAAGATGAACGAGAGGGATGTGATTCGGTCTGTCAAAGCGCGTGTCAAAAGATTGTGGATCTTACGACAAACATCGCTGAGCTCCTGTTGGTGATCGTCGCTAGTATCGTCCAGCCCAAGTGCTGCCATAGGGATCTCGAGAGTAGCATCGTACTTGAACTTTGTAAGCTCCGTTTTAAGTATAAATGCTGACTCGAAGTGCTCGAAGACTGAGTCGCTCAGCATTTCAACAGTAGCCTTCGCCTCAAGTTGTAGGCGTGTGTATGACCACCGCGTCATCTTGAACAGGATGTTTTGTCCTCGAGGTCCATCAAAGAAGACAGGCGTAGTCTCATTCTTAGGAATGGTGACACCCGGTGCCTGCATCATGAAAGGCTTCTTTGACAGGTCGTGTCGGGCGAGGAATTGGAGCGTTGCCTTGAACAGCTGGTAACTGCTGTACCCTGGAGATAATGCTTGACCACCAACTCCCGCGTTCGGGTATAGCAACAGCGCCATCAGAGTAGCCCACTCGAAGTTTCCAAACCCGCCTTTGCGTGACCGGCTGCCGAGTCCACGCTGCTTCAGCCATACGCGACCAAGCACACATGCATCTCTGAAAGCATCAGCTTTTGACGCCGTGGCATGCAAAAGCTTCAGATAGGCGGTGACATTGGCATCTGCCTGTATTGTGCTGTTGTAAAATGGTGTTGCGTGGAGTGCCTTATTCGTTGCTTCGTCTTCAGATCCTTTCAGTCGGACGCAATTCGAGCCAGGGACGAGCTTGTTCTTTGGGAATGTGTCTTCTGGCACAGCCACCAAGATGCGGATCTGGCACTTTGCACTCGAGAAATCGTCTGCGTCGCCATTGCCACTGGGCACAACAATGAGGATAGGCTGAAGGTGGTTCCCATTCAAGTAGTCGTATGACAGCTTAAACCTGTGTTCCGTAGACTCTTTGATGCCAGCTGCCATGCATGCCAAATAATATGCGCGCTTGTAAAAGTATCGGTGGTTCAGATAATCTTTATCCTGAAGGAGGCTCTGGGGCATGGTGACGACAAGATCAATGGAGAAGTTGTTATCATTGCGAGTCGCGATCTTCAGAGGGTAACTTCCGGTCGCGTTAATACTCGACGGTCGTTCGTATTGCAGCTTGTATTTGGCGTCTTTCGGCGGTCGTGGGTTTGGGAAAGGTATCGCTACTCCGGTCGATTTGAAGGCCTTTTCAGCTTCCAGGATCTGCGCTGAATTAGAGGCCTGACATTTCCATGCGGATGCAAGTACGTACCGGTAGCGCATCGCGGCTGGGTATCGATTCGAGTATGCCCTTGAGGGTTCGCATGGCATTCTCTGCAGGCGCTTCTTTCTTGCCATATCTCAGGCTGACTTGCTCTAGAAGCTCGTCTACTTGCAGCTTGAACATGTTCGACTTGAAACTTTCTGATGTATATGCGCCATCTTGGAGGCTCGGGGCAGGTCGCTTTGGTGGTTTCTGTGGATTGGCCGCCTTTACAACTGGCGCTGGGTCCGTTCCTTCTTCTTCCACGTCTTCTTCCTCGGAATCATCTTCCTCGCCTTCATCGTCATCCTTGAGATCTTCAAAGTCCTCTGCGCCGCTCATCGATACATCGCTTCTATCGAGGTCATCTTCTTCTGCGCATGCGCTTGCGTCTGATCCCGCACCATTGGTGTCGTCGAATCCGGCGAAGCTTCCTTCACTCTTCTCTTCCGAGTCGCTATGCTCGAGCTTTCGTCGTTTTGTCGCAGGTGGCGCCATTGTTGATGTTCTTGAGCTGCTCGAACGCGACTGAGAATTCCTCCGAACTTTTTTGGATGACTAAGTGGGGCCCTGCATAATCGATAAGCTCGTGCTGGACCCCGGATTTAGTGACGCCGTTGAAGAGCTCCAAGCTGCTTCCCCTCATCATTCACCACAACGTGGGGTAATACGCTTGCTGCGTTTCTTGCCTAACGTCAAGCTTCTCATGTTGATTTCATCTGATGCACGACAAGCTGTAGACTTACCACTATATCTTCGCGACCTACAAATTCAAAGCTCCTCTTTATCTCCACCTCGTGCACACTGTTCACTCTGCCTCTCCTAACTAAGCTCACCCGCTTCACGCGCGGTCCACTTATACCCAGCAAGAGCTTACCTTCACCCCGATCATTCAGCATGGCGTGGCGCAGCTCCGGCTCGAGCAACGCAGCTCTGATAAACAACCTCAAGCAAAACGGGCTCATCGAAAGCGGCCGTGTTAAAGATGCCATGATGAAGGTACGCCCATACACCCAAATACAAATATCTCCCCTCACCCTAACAACTTCAAGGTAGACCGCGCACACTTCGCCCCCTCCTCCCCCTACGACGACTCCCCCCAACCCATTGGCCACGCCGCTACAATATCTGCTCCACATATGCACGCCTCGGCCTGCGAATCACTCCTCACATACCTGCAACCAGGCTCTAAGGTCCTCGACATCGGCTCTGGGTCGGGCTACCTGACCGCCGTGCTCGCCAACCTCGTAGGCCCCAGCGGCTCCGTAATCGGCATCGACCACATCCAGCCCCTGGTCGACATGGGCAATGCCAACATGGCCAAGTCGGAGGAGGGAAGACGCATGCTGGATAGCGGACAAGTGCGCTTTGTCACTGGAGACGGGCGGAAAGGCTGGAAGGAGGGCGCGCCGTACGATGCGATTCACGTTGGGGCGGCGGCGGCGAGACATCATGAGGAGCTTACGGAGCAGTTGAAGGCACCGGGACGGTTGTTTGTGCCGGTTGAAGAGGGACGTTTGCAGCATATTTATGTGATCGAGAAAAGTGAAGATGGGAGTGTGGAGCGGAGAAAGTTGTTTGGAGTGCAGTATGTTCCATTGACGGATGCGCCGAAGTAAGGAGGGATATAGGGGAGGTGGTTTCAACAACTTCACGAGGATTTATGGTTAGGTCATTTGACGATACAACATTGCGACGGCGTTTGGGTGATTGGTATGGAGCATGTAGCAATTCATTTAATCGATCTATTGGAAGTATCGATATTATTCATAAAACCCAGTTGATTACGCGAAACAAGCAGACGTTGAGAAATAGGAAAGAGAAAAGAGAAAACCCCCATGAATCCACAAGTCCAAACATTACTCCTCCATAACACGCCCAACGAAACCCTCCAAGCCCGCAAGACCTTTCGCACCTCTCTCATTCCCTCCTGACAGCCCTGGGCCTCCTCCCGGCATGACGAGTACTTTAGCGCCATGCTCAACAAACTCCCTCGAAGCAATGAACTGAAAAGTCACCATCGTAGCAGCCGGGACATCTTTCTGCAAAACCTCATCCGCCTCATCATCAAACCCAAACCCAAAAGCATCCTCATCTTCATCATTCTTGGCAATAGTATCCTTACTCGTCGTCGGCTCAGTAGCGACGGAAATGACCTTCGACGACGCCCTCACACTAGCAATGTACACAACAACCGCGCTTCCAACGCTCAGCCCCTTCGCGGCTTGCGTCTGCGCACCCTCGAAACGCACGGAGATGATTTTCGAAGCCTTGGGTTGCATATCTGCCAAGATCATTCCCTTTCGGATCCGGTTGATCGCCGGACTTACAATGGGCATGTCGACGGGCACGACGCCCATGGTACCCACCTGGTCTGCATGGAGCGTGCGCACGGGCAAGCGCAGATTGCGCAGCGATGTGATGCAGACGCGGCGCCACTCAGTATGGCGGTCGGAGAGGGACGTGGTTCGAGCGTGTGTTTTGTTTAACGCGCCGGGGAAGGAGCGGGATTGGGGTAGAGTGGAGGGTCGTGCTATGGGTCGGCCGCTGCCGCTGTCGCTGTCGTCAGGGCTGATGTCTACTGGGTATGGTCCGAGGAGTAATTCGTCGCCAACGTTGAGGGTGCCATGACGGAGATAGCCTCCGATTATGGCCGAGCGGTCTGACGATGTGCGACTCTGCACACTGTAAACATCTTCAACATAGAACAGGTGAGCTGGCTCTGATCTATTTGATGTTTCCAACTTTGGTGGTATAGGCAGTTGGCGGAGAAAACCGTGTAGCTTGTTGATACCAGTTCCTTTGACCGCACTGGTCAAAATGATTGGAACTGCCGCTAGTGGTGACGCGGCCAGCGTCTCGACCACACCACAGGCTTCCTTGAGATCTTCAGCGCCGATAGCACGCAAGTCCGACTCTAGAACTGATTGCGAATGATCGGAGATGATGCATGGTCTACGACCAGCTTCTTTCAGCACAGACAGCAGCTTGGAAAGCGTCTGCCTTAGGCCCGCTTTGGTCGCAAGGTCGTACTTGGTGATGACGATCACGAGAGGTAGTTCCAGGTTAAGACAGAGCTGCAGATGCGCCTGTGAGAGGTCAAGATCTGCCGCAGCGGGACCAAGAACCTCTTGTGACGAGGGTGAAGCTCCCACTTTACCCGTAGAGTCATCTGTGTCATCTGCAGGAATGCATAACAAGGTCCAGTGCGGTTGCCTGTCAATTATTGTCAGCTTGAATTCATCCGATGGGTCGACTAGTTTTGCGGCGAGGACCGGGCGAGACGAGTGTGCGTAAGCTCTACAAATATGAAGGCCAAGGATACGCATCCTTTGGCACTGAGTTAACTTACCATCCAACTATACCACGAACGGTAGTCCTGCGGAAGCGCGGATGCCCCGCTGAGTCTGAGACAATGACCAACCTTCCTGTCTCCGCGGATTCTACTGACGCATGAATGTCAATCCAAGACGAAACATCCCCGGAGCCATAGCCCACCACTTGAGTGGCGAGGGGTTGGTCATGTTCTGTGACGTCACGGTACCCTATCAGCTCCTGGGTGACTGAGCTCGTCATTCCGGATGCGATCTCGTGCCTATGTTTCAGTAGGCTCAGACGGCTCTTCCCCCGGCCATTGTCAAGCGTGGCTGTAGAAAGCGTACCAAGTAAGCTGGATTTGCCGGACATGGTTGGACCAGTGACAGATACCCTTAACTGCTCGACCGCTCGCTCGACTTCATGGGCCATAGGTGTCGTTGGAGATTGACCGTCTTCCCCTGAAACATCACTCTCGGACTGACGCGCGTTCTTAGAGTGATCTACAAGGTGCTGGAGGGGTTGCACAAGTGCCTCTGCAACCAACAGCCTTGATGCCCGTATCTTCTGTTGCGAGGTGCTGCAATACTCAACCCATTCGCACTCGCCTACAGGCACCATGCGCAGTACTTCCACACCACAGCCTAGGCATGCAGCCATCGCTTGCAGATTGTTCAGGCTTTCTTCCATCTCATCTTCAGCCAGGCCAACGATGGTACCGTCGTCCGCGACCCCAATCTCATAAAGCGCACCCTTGCTCTCCTCTAGCCCGGGTAGCAATCGCTGCGGCAACTCCGGAGCTGACAGTCTTGCATCTTCAGGGAAGTGAGGAAGCACTGCAGCAGTCGTGGAAGAAATATGATAAGAACAGGATTGCTGCAGACGCCACAATAGCTGGGTCGTCAGTTGTTCAAGTCGATGCTGTTTCGATTGCGTTGACGCTAGTGGTGGAGGAGTGCTAGAGGCGAGACCTGATTCTGATACACTGCGACCGACAGATCCCGGTATAGAAATGTCACTGCGGCGCAGTGAGCCAGATACTCGACGCCCTGTGCTCGCATGCGTGAATGACCTCCGCCGCCGAAGAAGCAAGTGTAGTTTGTACTCGGTGGGGCCCTCCTGCGGCTCTGCTTCCAGCCTTGTGATGTTTGTGTAGTCCATCGTAGGTACTGGTGAAGTGTTGTGGCCCGTCTTGGCCCCTGCTGGCGCGAGTTTCGTGTGGAGTGGCTGAGCTGGGTGCCGTGGAGTCGGCGACCCCGAGGGCTCGCCAGTGGGCGGCGTTGCCCATGGGGAAGATACACGTGGTGGGTCGGGGTCAAAAGTAAATATCGAAGCCATGATGTTGCACCGCCGATTCCCAGATACCTAGAATGTGGGTTTGGCACTTAAGTGAAAGAAGGCGGCCCTCGATGCGACCAGGTTACTGCTTGCCAAGGTGAGTTATCTCAGGGAAGACATGACTGTGGTAAAGCCCGTGAGTTTGTATGGAAGTAGTGCGTCCTGAATAGTTGCGATAATCGTGGGAGCATCTTGACGGATGTTGAGCGCAAACAATCTCCGTTTAGCAATAGTTGGGAGCAACTTGTGAAGAAGTTGCGTGAAGTTGCCAATTTGGCGTTCACTTAGGTGAGAAAAAGCATTTCAAGTGTTGTGTGTTGGCGTGTGAAGTGGCTGGTGTGGTGTTGGCAGCGGGTGGTGGTTCGTGAAGTGAGGTCAGAGTTACCTAGGTAGCTCGAGGTCTTGGCAGACGTGGAGTCAGCGGGCGTAAGTACATCCCACTGTGAATCATCAATATGACTCCTAGCAACATTGTAATGTAACAAAGCCCTTGCACCGCCCTTTTGGATACGATCAAGGTCCATTAGGCCTACGGTCGGCATTCAAATGACGGATACGAACTATGCGGAGTGTTCAAATCGACAACCACCCATCGGCATGGATTACCCACATCGGACTCATAAAAGCGTCGGTCTCGTCTTATGAACAACTACCATAAAGCTAGTTGCAACTTATATTGTCTTCTAAAGCATGCAAGAAACCGACAGGAAGACCCTTCCAGTGAAGGCGCAAACAGCGTTGAGAGTTTCTGTGGCTTGTCTGTGGCCTTTCGAAGCTGAGGAACTTGGGTGCGACTGTGCAGCTCTTAGATAATCTTGTTCGGTCGTACGTGCCAGTCCAACACGCTATATCATTATTGAGCATGAGACATTGGTGATATTTTCAGTTCGAGGTATTGTGTTCGACGCGGTTCCCACGCTCATGCAAGTGACTTCGATTTCGAAGCTCCAGCTGGCTTGAGAAAGTCGAGTTTCGCACCGACCTGGCGGTGGTACATGTGGCGCTCTTTACCATTGGCAGTCGCTTCTTTTCTCCAGATAGAGTTGGACGTTTGTAACGGTCGTGTCTTGATGTTTCATCATCCGTACATCTTATCACATATCAATATGGGATTTGGCGTGGGGTGAGGCTCAGATGCTTGCTGATGGCTTGCGTTGGAAAAGCAATTATTTGCTTGGGTGCGACGTTCTCCTCACCCGCTCCTGATTGAAACCGATGATCACACTCTGTCTTCAATCTATCTATCTTTGAGCTGCCAAAGCTAATTTTGAGACGTTAACTTTCTAAGCAATATAGGCATACCGATGAGATCCAACACCGTCAGCACGAAGCGAGATCGGGTCACGTCCTGAGACCATCTGTAACCACCTCAGTCTTGGGTGCTGACTACACGGCACGTGAAACATTGATTGCCGATGCAGGGGCACGTCTGGTAATTGCTTGCGGCTCTTCATCGGTGTTGACATACATCAAGTCCATGTCCGCATTGTAATGTCCGACCACAAGCATCTGACCCCATACTTTGTGTGTCCATGACCCTGAGATCCCCTGCCAATGATACACCAGTAAATATAGTGTTAGGCCGTTTATCACCATCAACGTCATCCCGTTTGGGCCGACATGCGTTGTATTAGCCGGCGTCTGTTGTGGTAACACTGCATGCCACCTGCAGTAGTCGGTGACCTTCGACACGCGAGCGCTGTGCGAACCACGGCTTTGGGGTATCAACCTTGCAGGTCAGCCTTGCGCACAAGCAACTTAATTTGGACGCATGTCTGTCATCTTCCAGTTGGAGAAGAGTACAAGGTCGAAACATCAATGACGTATAATTGCGGTGTGAACATGTTTGTATCCTTCCGTTCTTACCATGCACGCATGTGAAACTTGTGGTTCCTTCCGCGGTAGCATGCGCCACTTGTTGCTCCTTCTCTGCCACGCGAGCGCATGCATGCACCCCACTCACCAGGATTAGGACGCTTCGAGGTATTCCTGAATTCTTGCCCAGTACCCAGGTCGTGTTTGCAGGCCTCCATCGCGGGATGAAGCCTTCAGGAACTGTTCCTGTTTCTTCGTAGTAGAAGTCAAGTCCAGGATCGGTCTAGGATAGCTCCACCGCGTCGTAATTCGCGAGTTGATTTGCATTTACCAACGACGCGTGCAAGCGTTAGTTATACGTTGGCTTTGAATCTGCTCAAAAACCACGAATCATGTCCGTGCTCTTGAAGACACTCATGCGGGGCTTTTCAGGCCACCCAGGATCATACGACTGAACCTAGTTGGGACAACGGCAAGGATCTCAAGTCCCCGTAACCGCTGCAAATTAGTCGAAGTCGGCGAACGAATGGAAGCCACGAATAGTTATCATGCCCAGGTGGTGATCAAGCGTGCAACCTGCTTTACGCGACGTGCGATATCTAGGACATTAGACGAGATTGAGTTGTGTGACATGGAGGTAGCATGTCGGTAAAGTTGGCCCACTGTAGAGCCGGATCTTGCGACTATCGCGCCTCAGTAACACGAAACGCAGCCCTAGGAGAGTATTCCTCCCGATTACGCAGACTTCGGTTTCGTGGAACCACAACGCTGTGATTCGTTCGCAGTACTCTCCGTTCTCTGCTTTTCACGTGCCAGATATTCCACTTCTTGGGCACGACCCCTGATGTCTTCTTCCCAATGGTGAGTGAAAATGCTCATCCTTCCCGTCCGTCGCGCCGCCCGGTGATCCTGGTGATACGGCAAGCCCCGATCCACATATCAAAACACAGAGACGTGGCGTGTCAGCACTTTGATGTGGGGCGCAGCACGCAAGTACATCACTCGTGCAAGTGGGCCCGGTACTCCGCGACCGAGCGGTTGTCTCGCGAACGCACGCGAACCAGCGGTCTGAACAGAAATGAACATGTCAAGGGCGGTGTCCAGAACTATGGGTCGGGCGATTCGGTTACATCGGCGATGCAGGTATTGTTACACTCGTTATCTTCATCGTGCGGTTGTGATGGCTGGAGGGCATACTGTGACCAGCAAACAGTACCTACAAGAGCTTGCGTCTCGAAGTCCGTGATTGTGTGATCGCTGGCAAGTGAATCATAAGCGCTTCGCAGTACACTCCCAGCTGTCTTCGCAAGGAGGCCTGAACCTGTACCGGCATTAGTGTTGTCGAAGAAGTATTGGCGGATCGCACACCGCATCTGGTCAAGCCTTGGATGCTTGCCTTCGCAACCCTGTATGATGATATCCACTGTGTTGGGAGACCCCATACTCGCATGCTTCCCATGTGCAACAACCTGAATCCTAGGAGCATGACTTCCATGTTGGAAAACCGGAAGACTCTAACCGCACACGAGCCTATTGTTCCGCTGCCCGTTGACAGACCAGGGGACCTACTGGTCGATCCCGACATCATGGGTGGAGCTGTGGTCTGACTCTGATGTGGTCAAATATCGTCAGTGCGTGCTTTGCACGTCAGGCCGGGCCAGTCCAGGGTGTTGTTCTCTCGTCTTTGCAAGGCTTCCCGCCCCAGGCCGTGGCGACAACGGCCCGCTAGTCTCATCAATCTACTCATAAGCTGGTCGTCGAAGGGGCCGTGCTACCTGAGAAACGTTGTGCGCAGCCTTGTCCTAACAACTTGGCGCATGAAGAACAAGCAAGGACCATTGGCCCCGCCACTCCTGGCTCAGGGAAAATAAGCGGACCGGAGTGCGAAGGCCGCAAGCGCGTGGAAAATGTCAAGGTGATGCAGCATGCGTGGTGGGAACAGGCATGTGCCTGACCTGCACGTCCTGAATGATGCGATGGGGGTTCCTTGCGAAGTCTGTCGCATGGCGCATTCGTGCCAGCTACTGTTGCGGTACACCTGCGAAGTCGCGATTCTATCGTCTTCAGCCAACTACAAGTCTGAGTGTAAATATGTTTGATAGATGCAAGTTCTGATGCATGAACGTAAGAGAGAGTTTGGAGAAATTTGAGAGGATAGATGTTTCAACTACCACCAGTCTGGTTTAATGTGTTGTAGAAGGACCCGGCGCGCTCCTCGAGGAGCTGGTCCAGAAGCCCACCTATCTAGTTCTCTATGATCCTCCCGCCTTCCAAAGCGCGGTAAACGCCCCGGAGAAGGTTACCCTGCCTATTGAAGGTGCCAATAGTTGTGCAATCTTCTCAGAACTGGATACGTGATGCTGTCTCCATTCCAAACGGAAGTCGAGCTCGATGGCAGCTTAAAACTCCAGGGTAAGCCATACTGCAAGATGCCCTCTAAATGCTGCTCCGTGTAGACGTATCCAACCGCAGGCCAATGCAAATGATGACTTAAAATCAACGCAAGAAGATAGGAAAATGCGTACATGCATTTGGTAGTCGCTGAACGCTTGCAAAAAACCGGCCAAAGTGGTGCCCATGCCCAAGTCTAGTCCAACTCAAGGTTGTTGATCTTTTCTTCTTCACTCTGCTGAGATATCTTTTCCTCTCCGCAAAAATTGCATGTTCCACGGGTTCGAGGTAATGTGAACATTGCCCGTGTACTAGAAGCAGCAGGTGGTAGATCTATACAAGCTCATCATTGCTGACCACAGCTGTGGAATGAGCCTGGATCTTCTTCATGCAGCGCTTGCGAGGTATGAGGAAACTCTCGTGAAGTCGTAGGTGATTTTGTGTTTTCTAAGCCAGTTGGAGCAAAATCCATCAATGGCTCGACTCTGACGCTCTCCGAGGCTTGCATTTGTCGTGTGCCATATGACCATTCCGAGCAGTGGTGCGGGTAAACTCTGCGCCACATCTTGGACAATAACTCTTGGATGCCGTGCCCGACTTCTCGCGTTGGTGTCGAAGAAGGTTGCTGAAAGTGGAGAACTGCCTTCCGTTACACCCATGTTCCCAACATTGGGGCTTTGGCCGTGAATTCAAGATGCGCGGCATCATCGCATTGTTCTGAGCACCTGGGGATGATGAGAGAGGAGGAACCTCGCCGCCTGGTTGTTGCGCAACACCCGCTGGAGACCCGTATGACGGATATGCGGCCGGTGTAGTTGATGATGGCGGATACATTGTTGGGAGTGGGTGATACTCGCTGACACCATAGGTTGCAGGAGGGTATAGTTGTGGTCTAACAAATGTGAGCGACGCTACCTTAGAGAGGTTCATGACGACTTACGGAGGATAACTGGAGGCATTACTGCTCAATGGTTGACCTGGAATGTGGCTATGCGAGGTTGTATAGGAATATCCTTGAGCAGTGGATGTGAGAGGAGTAGAATTGGAGCGCATTGAGCCTAAGGGTGGGTGCTGTTGATAAGGACTTCGCGAAAGTGATTGTGCTTGAGCTTGGTATGGTGGGAGGACTGAATGTTCTTCTGCTCTTCTTTGATCATGTTGAAGTGCCGGACTAGAAGCATATGAGGAGTCGTACGGTCCGGATGTTGATGAACGGTGTTCTGAGTAGCCATGCTGGCTAGTCGGCGTGTAATTCTGCGGATAGGATGGTGGAGAGCCGTAGTGGTGCATACCGTACTGCGAAGGCGCCATCATGTAACCTAATGTGCTGCAAAAATCAGTCCTTGTTGTATGAGACTGCTGTAGCTGTCGCCCTACCTCATATCTTGCAGATCGAGGAATGAATTCTGTGGCTGAGGAGGGTCCGCGGACAACTGCAACTCAAAATCGATGCTCCCCGAGACAGGAGGAAGCGGCGAAGGTAGGGTCTCGGGTGCAGAAGTGTGATTATGTCCGTATTTTTGGACGGCGTGCGGCTCAGTAGTAGAGGCAAGTTCTGACCGGGCGCTTTGCGCAGAATCGTAGGGACTAAATTCGAGAGTCTGTGCTAGAGGAATTTCGACAGGCTGATGTTGGTTAATCCCTGCAGGACTCAAGGTACCACTAGGATCAAGATCTTCGGCGTCTTCTTCGGTCTCCCAGATGACTGGAGGATGGCTCAGTTCCAAAGGCTGGCAATCGAGTGATTCGTAGCGGGGCGTAGGCAAAGTTGCAGCGCGGCGTGGACGAACAGCCCTCAGCTGTGGTATTTCTGGCGGTTGTACAGAGAGGTTTTGATGGGCGCGATTTCTAAGTCTTCGTGAGATGGTTGTTGTTTTCGGGTGTTGTTGATTTGGAGACCGAGGGGTCATATTCAGTCGTGGGAGGGCAACATCTGGTACGGGAAGTCCTAGTGGGGTAGACGTACGCTTCTGTGCCTGTATCCGGACGGTAGAGTGGGCTTATACAGCCTTATGCAGAAGTCGTCGCAAGGCAGACTGGCGCTTTTGAACCGCGATATTTGGAGGTGGTCTGCGCTCCAACATGGGGTGTACTTGTATTTACGGTTATGAGACGTTTGCGCTGCAGTAGTCTACCTTCAACCCAACGGCGCAGCGCGTTTCCCGGCTTTGCGGCTGGGTACAGGTTGGAGCCTCGAAGGATTCTCATCCTGGCATGTCAAAGGCCAAGCTCCCCGACCGTTTAACTAGTCCTTGTACGTGCCGACGCGATGGGCGCCTGGGCCGTAGTGAACCTGGGTTGAGGAAGAAGACAAGCGTTGCTTCTCTGGTCTCTGGACGCAATATTGCTGACTGCAAAGATGGACACGACCTCGAGCCACATGGCAATGCGGATCCGGCTGCCATACGATGCTGACACCTTTGCGTCAACGGGACGCACGAGATCATGCCGACCGGAGAGTGGTCTTATTGCCGGATATGGCGCCCAGTATGCCGCAAGAGTGGCCGCTGATGGGGTTCCAATGATGCTTTTCCTCCATACAGAGGTTGGTGGCGGCTAAGGTGCCGCGCGTGGAACCAGAGCCATACCACCTTCAGCTTGGTGTTTCCAAATGCCCTGTCAGGTATCAAGGCGTTAAGCCCGGACGGGCAGCGATGATGGGATACGGGGCGTGTTCGAGTCGAGTGTCATCAAAAGGGATCCGGTCCGTGCACCCTCATCTCACAGCCTCGTTCGTGCGGGAAAGCTAGCACCGCCACGGCATCGTCCCAGAAGAACCGTCACTCCCCCCCCGACTCGCAGATGGCGTGTTGTGCCATGCTACGGCGGCTCAGCTCGTCGCATCTAAATATATCTTTCGCGATAGCAGGTACCGAGCACGTGCTGCCTGCCAATCTGGTAATGGCGTTAAGCGGGCCGTTGACCAGCATGAGATGTGTTGCTACCATCGGCAGAGCCGGCTTCTAGAAGTCAAATCGAACCTGAAAGACGTCAAAAACCGGTATGCGTGGCTTCTGATTTCGGGCTTGCATGCAGAAGATGGGGGTGGTGAGATTTGTGAGGCGTGTGATTCGGTTGCAGGTCACTCGAGAGCTAACACGGTTAATTTCCGCCTCTACTATCGGCAAGGATCATCTAGGTACGGCTAGAAGACTCGTCGAGACCCTGCAGAAACACCCTTCGAAATGCCAAGTAGTCGTTGGCCTCCGTCGCTACTGGACGGACGTTGCTCATTTCGATCAATCCACCTTTCCCAGGCGGTCTGTCAAGCTAAAGCATTGACGCCGCCGCCGACAGTCCTGCATTAGCTTTCGCTTGAGCCTGCGCTTCCGGCATAAGCTAGAATTTCAAGCAGACACTATCTCGCACCCCACATCAGAGAACACTTCCAACATCAATCTATGCCTTGAGATGGAGCACGCTTCGCTCGCCGACGGACAGTCACAAGCAGTCGATACATTTGAGAGCCACGAAAACGACCATGATCTTACCCAACTCTGGAACATATTGCATATCTGTGATCCATGGAACAAAGGAATCTCTGCCCAACAACGAGCTCGCTAGAAACACAAGCGGGCGATAAAGCCACTTCAGCCTCGATGTAGACTTGTTACCAGCCCTCGCTGTTATCATCGCCTCTACATCGCTTTGCCTGATCGCCGAAGGAACCCTGACACGTCTCCGCTGGGGAAGACGCATCGTGGCAATTGTGAATAATTTCCGTGTAAATGGATTCTGTGGAAAGCCTAACAAGTGGCACATGCTCCAGATCCGAAAAGGTGAACGAGACGAGGGAAAACGCAAGCTTCAGGCCAACAGCGCCAGGTCATAATCTCGTCATAGAGATAGGTATCCAAGAGAACAACAGACCGGACCTTCATGCTGCACTCATTATCGTACCATGTATGTATGTAAAGGCCGCAACCCCACATAGGATACGCTCGAGTCCAGGGAACAGGGAGCGCGCATACAGCGGCCCGTCAATCCTCTGGACAGGCAGAGATCAACAGTGCGATGTGTAGGAGTGCGTATTTACTGCTTACGCCTTGAAAATGTGTTGCTCCCGCAGTTCAAGATTTGCTTCTCTCGTGGACATGGACCAGTCAACAGTACCCGCAGCAATCTTATTGAATGATCTATCTTGACCGTCATGAGTTGGAAAACTGAATGAAGAGCAATCTTGCGAAGTCATGCACGCACAGCACATGCCGGCAAATCCCGGTCGGGCCTGCAGAACCGGGAGCACACATGCGTAATGAGACTTGGCGGACATTGCCGCTAATGTTGGACATTGTTAGTGTCTGTGAGTATCTTGAAGCTTAGCTTCAACGGCTGCGGAGGGCCCACGGTAAGCAGGGAGTGCGAACTGCACACGTGAAGGGCAAGGATCGCAAGAACTGGGGTACCAGGTAACCCAAAACACACCAGGATCCCGAGGTCGATATAGGCGTCACTACTTGACCTAGCAAAGCCAGGACGACTACAGGCAACCAGGAACCATTCGGGATATAATGCGATACCTAGACATATACGGGGCCAATCTACTTAGTTCGTCTCAAGGCATAATCCCTGGTGAGGACCACGTACATCAGGCAACACAGCAAGAAGTGCGAGACTAACGAGTGCGCAGTATTCAATAGATGTAGTTACTTACGAGAATCAGTTAGATTGTAGGATGCAAGGATGCGGTGGCTGTGTGGATTGCGAAAAGCTATGATTACCCTGAGTTGCTAATAGATTTTGAGCCGTATGCCTCATTTCATTCACCCTTTCTTTGAGCAGCTAAAAAGGCAAGTAGTAAGTCGGAGAGATGGAGCTCCGAGCTACAAAGTACGAGGCTCTGTCTTCGTCCCGTCTCCGTCGCAAAGAACGAAGGCGGAAGCTTCACTCCTAGGACTGATCACGAAGCATAGTCTATCGAGACTTCGGAAGGCTAGAATACGTTTGCTATCTATAATAAAATTCGCTAGATGCTTGACAAGTGCATGTGATCTGCTTGGTGTTTCGATAAGATACATTATAGACGTCTTTTATCAGTGATTGCAATGAAGCTTCGCAACATTGTAATCTCCGCCTGCCTTACATATCATTGGAAACCGACCAATGTACGATTTCATTACACCTTCGGAGGTATCCACATATAATTAATCTTCGCATTTGTCAGCAATGAGCATAACCCGACGCAGTCACCGGGCACTTCCGAGCACCCGAACCATCAACGTCGATATAAAATTGCTCCGTAGTCGATTCAAGACACGCCGTGTACACGGCTGAGCATCGCAAATCCAAAATTATAGGGCGTGACGTATCTGCATTGTGGTGCCATTGATAGGCGTACAGCATGTTCTGAATCCTTGAGGGTCACACTTAAGCCATTGGTCAAGTATCGTCTAGAATCGCTCGCCAATGCATGGTTTAGGATGTCACCTAGCCACTAAAGCAATTGTCACACCGCATAAGGGCGAGGCTTATTCACTCAAACGTGGAGAGCGGCGGTATGTTGCCAAGCCGGCCGAATTTCTCGTCCTGGGGGTCAACGTTCCCGAGGGTATGGTTGCCTCCTGTTGGAGCGAGGCTTGGAGATCACCATCATGATGGTAATCACTGTGCCGCTGAGCTGTAAGGGTACTAACGAACGGAGTCAGAATAATAAGATAAGATGAGCTATCGAATGGCGCCATGGATTGGATTGATGAAACATCTGTAGGGTAGCATGTAGGACACGCTTGACTCACGGCTTGGGAGTGCAACACACCTTCACAACGCGTACATGCCTGCTAATTCGTATCTGATAGGCACTGCAGTTGAAGGAAGGAAAGATGCGAGGAAGACATTGATCCAAGTTGGGTGACTTGATAGCTACTGATCCGACTCAAGACTGAGACATAGCATCCAGCGCTCGCTTGAACGCGTCTACCAACTTTGTGGTTTCCTCGAGTCCAACACTAAATCGTATCAAGTCGGCTTCGACGCCCCATTGCGCACACTAAGTAAACGTCAGTCAACTATTACCATCAACCACGAACTCATCCAGGTGACTTACCCAATCCAGTTCTCCGTAATGCGCCAAGATCACGTAAGGAGAGCTCAATGTAAAGTTTGTGCCCAGACTCGGACCTTTGACGGTGTCTAGGTTATCGAAGAAAGCGACAGCATCCTGTCTTGTGTAGAAAGTGGCTGATAAAAGACCACCGTAGCCCGCGTTTGGATTCCGACACTTGTCGTAGTTGACTCGAGTTGGACTTGTTTTGGGATAATTAACTTGCTTGACTGTTGCCTCGGTCAATAGCTGGACTGTATGGCACTGAATGATATAGATTTACCTCGAGGATGCGCACTCAACACATCGCAGATTGCTTCAGCATTTGCGCCGATCCGCTCGATTCGTGACACGAAGTCGCGACTATTTCGCTCGAGAACTATGCTGTCTTCAGCCCAGTGGTTATCCACGTAATCTTCAGCCCAGCGTTGCTTCAACAACCGATAGCTCTTGGCTTTGGGGTTGAGCACCAGCCTGTTGATGTCAGTCATTCCACTCATTACATCTAATAGAATAGAGCACTCACCCTCCTCCCATAACATTACTGTCACCGCTGAAAACTTTAGTCAAACTGCTGACCACGACGTCTGCGTATGGAAGCACGTTGACGTTGATGAAGTTGCCAACAGTCTCGTCAACTACTACACAGAAATCGTACTTGTCGGCGAGGATACGAATGCGCTCGAGATTGGGCGATCGCAAGAGTGGATTTGACGGAAACTCGGTGAACAATGCGACATAGCGCTCTCCGCCCTCTAGTCTTCTTTCGAGATTGTCGAGCTCCTCTTCAGAGCCGTAACCGTAGAAAAGTGAGCCGGGTCCGAACTTTTCCGTGATCTTCAGGGTATCTATGTATGGAAAGCTGTGTCGTGTAAGCAAAACATTCAGAACTTCATGACTTCCAACATACCCGAAAACAATAGCTTTTCGTTGTCCTATTGCTTCCAAGAGCTTCCGGTGGGTGTTGAATATGGCACTCATACCGGTCGGGTAAAGATAAACATCGTCTTCTGAGAAGCCAGCAACATTTCTAGTCATTGCGGTGTTTTTCTCCATGGAGAGTGCTTCTTTCAGTCCAACATCCGCCGTCAGTGATCCGGCAATACGTCTTCGAATGGCGAGTTTTGCGTAGTTTGTAAGAGAAAGATCCAGATTGCGCCCAAATCTCTGCTCAACGAACTCGCCAGGATCCTGAACCTCACCGTTCGAAGTGCCAAGGTCGATAGAGGTCTGCTTCTGGTATCGTCGCGGACCTTTGCAAACTCGCGGCGATTGGTTCAGACTTGATGGTTCGATCAGATATCCTTCCCGGAAAAGATGATGGCAGTATTCAGCTCGACGACTTGAGACGCCATCCCCGGAATGCTGCCAAAACTGTTTCGCAATACTGAAACGGTCTTGTGGGAACAAAACGGCCGAGATTTTGGGCGAGATGATCAACATTTCGTCTGACCGGGCTTTCTCAGCAGCCGGTACCAAGTCGACGATTCGGACTTGAGCGTCCGGTGCAAGCCGAACAAAGAAGTCTCGACATCTCGAAGCAGTGGCATTGGTTGGAAAGAGCATGGCTGCTTCACCACCATCCCCATATTTTGCGACTATAGCTGTGGCAAATGCTTGGATCTGTTTGTGTATGAAGAATCTGGGTTTCAGGTTAGTAGTGTCCAGCCGACTGTGCCTCGTTCATTTACCTAGGGTAACCAGTCTTCATCTTGCTAATGACCCACTCCTCGCCTTCTTCGTATCCCACATTGGCCCGCCATGTGGGTAGCGACACGCTTACCGCCTATATGGCGTTAGTTGTCAGGTACCCGAAAAATCTGCTTCTTGACTCACGTGTTCTGTAGAAGGTGGTAGGCTCTCTCCAACTTCGACCTCATTCTCTAGCACCATTGGTGACATTTTGGCAGCGTGAGGGAGAAAGTAGCTAAGAATATGACAAGAGAGGGGAGGTAGTAAACGACAGGGAAAGCGACTGACATATTAACGCCTCACTGACTCCAACAGCAAAGTGATATCAGACTTAACCAGCTAGCTCCGACTTCGGCAATTGCGACAGGGTCTTAGCTGGATTTATGCTTATCGATAAGATGTGCACGGTTCTCACCTTAACCCTCCGACCCACTTGTCGACATTGGTCCGCGAACCCTAGATTTGCCTGCATTGCTTCCCGGAACTCCGTAAACATTAAACGTCATGGATAATCTCACACCCTCCGACCTCTTTTCGCCCTCAAAAGCCCGTCAGCAGCGCGCACAAGCCCAGGACTGGGCACACATAGACTCATGGCTGTCGTATAAATACTCTGGGCGATCCGTGCCGTCGTTCGAGCGCAATGAGGAAACTCTCAAGGTGCTACGAGAGTTGTCAATGGCGAATGAAAGGGCAGACGAATCACGTATAACTATTGAGAGAGTCGAACGAGAGGCCCTGAAAGAAATAGACGAGGTATGAACGCTGGTAAAGGCAGTGTCAGCGCACAGCGCTCACAACGGTAGGCTGTAAGAAATGAAGATGACGTGCGCCTCCTATCCAAGCTCAGAAGCAGTCTCACACCAGAGGGCGAGCAAGCGCTAGATGCTCTCGCCTCCACCACGGTAGCCCTGAACACGCCCACCGCAAACCCAGAGACGATCGCGCACGCGCTTATCCAGCATACCACGACCTCGCAAAACCTCACCAACCAGCTCGCATACATACAAACACTCCAGGACTACCTCACGAAGCAGCACTCTCTGCTTCGTGCCCAGCTCAACGCTCTTGGGACGAACCCTGCCTTCGTCGCCCCATCCAACCTCCAGCGCCAGACAACCGAGCAAACGCGTCAAACAAAACACCTGCGTACAAAAATTCGCGAATACGAAGACAAGTTGTCATCACTACAATTAAATCAGTCTCGGTCAATGACACCGGGGTCGAAATATATCGGTTCTGCAGATGCCATTGGCGAAATGCTGGAGCAGCAGAAGGCCTTGGATGAGGTGAGGGAGAAGGTAGAAGGGTTAGAGAGAGAGGTAGGCGAGTTTGCAGGATTGCCAGCGGATAGAGAAGCTGCTCGAAAAGAGGTCGGCAAGCTCGAGGTCAGGCTCGACGAAGTGAGAAGGAGAAGGGATGAGTTATTCGAGGGGTTAGTTGGGAAATGATCTATCACGGAACCGAGGAGGAAATATTTACCCAAACTTTGCCACCTCAAGTGTTTCGATACCGTGGCTGAATATCTACAGTTTGTCATCGTGCTCCGATGCGAATATTGTAATGCATACCTGCTGTATTCCGACGATGTGTCACAGACAACTTACCATGTTTTCCTGTATCGAGTCACATTGCAATATTATCGTGCATGGTATCGAGATTGTCCGTGGCACTGGATATAACCAAAGCACTTTTTCAGAGACGGAGGAGATGCAAACCTCGCGACATCACCGAACAGCGATACACGAGCTACTTAGTTCCCCTCAGTTCACAGCACAGTCTCATTGTCCAAATCTCACATACCACGATCTACATTAACCCTGAGGCGCCTTCGAACCACCACCGTGGAGTAATATCGCAAGCGAAAGTAAATCTTACGTGCCTGGTCTTAAGGTTTGCTTCCATATTTCGGCCGATATCACGTGCTTCGCCTTTCTTCGAATGGCAACGCTTGTCGCTTAGCATGCAGGTGATCCTGAGACAATAGTGCTAGCTGAAAGTGAGTGGATCTTTGAGAAGACTCATTCGGCAAGTGCTCGTTCTGTGGGCTATATAAAGGTGCTATCATCGCACGTTCAATGTAATCATCAAGTTGCTTCTTTCCTCTTCTTACCGTACTTCCCGTTGCCCGAAGATACCCCTTCCAGAATGCCAACCCTTCTAAAAACCAACGTGGGAACTTTCAAAGGTGCACGTGGCGATGGCGCCATCCAGTTTCGAGGCATCAAATATGCGAGCGTGGAAGACCAACTCAGCGTACCTGAAATGGTAACAGCATATGGTGAGGACGTCATCGATGCCACCAAGTTTGGGTATATTTGTGTTGCATCTTCCCTTCAAAGTCAAGTCTAACATGCATCTAGACCTCGTGCACCTGCCATGGACGGTTGCGCTTTCGAGCAGTCAACGCTTATTCAGTGCTCTATCGGCGTCCCTGAGAACTCACCACCAATGTCCGGGACTGAGTGCTTGAATTTGAATATCACCATTCCAGATATTGGAGTTATGTCTGGAAGGATGCTCCCCGTTATGGTCTTTATTCATGGTGGTGGATTCATCATGGGTGCGAATTACTGGCCCCAGTATGATCCTTCGCAGCTGGTCAAGCTGTCTGCCGAGATAGGACATCCCATTATTGCTATCAACATCAAGTAAGATCGCTTTGGATGTTCCTTAAAAGCCTAAGCTAACGAGATGACTTCAGCTATCGACTCGGCGCCCTGGGCAATTTGACATCAAACGAACTTCGCCAGGCGGGCTATCCGGGTAACAATAGCCTGAGAGACCAAAAATGCGCATTCCAATGGATCAAAGCACACATTGAGAGCTTTGGTGGCAACCCAGACAATGTCACGGCGTTCGGCGAAAGCGCTGGTGCAGGTTAGTAAACACGTTCCTCGATCTGACCGGTTTTACGCCTGACATACTCTAGCTGCGGTTTTGTATCAATTCCACTCCGAAGAGCCTCTCTTCCAGCGCTGTATATCGATGTCTGGCACTCCGATCATGCTGAAGCCCCTTCCGCTTCCGGTGACCGAGATGGTATACGAAACGATCATGACGGAACTTGGCCTCCAAGACGCACCAGTGGATGAGCGCATCCAAAGACTGAGGAGCATCGAGCCACAAGAGCTAGTCGAGAAGACTCCAATGACTGTACCGCTTCTGCCTTCCCTCGACGACGAAATTGTGCCAGAGGCAACGACTTTTGCAAAGCTTGCAAACAATGATGTACCTGGGTGGAAGTGGTGCGAAGAACTCATGATCGGAGATTGCCAACATGACGGAAACGTCTTCCTGTTCATGGGTCTCGCGCAGCGTAAGGCAGGTATCGCTAAAGCGCTCATGACATCGCTGCACAACAGCCTCCCCACAGATGCGGCTGCTGCTGTCCTCGACGCATATGGCATTCGATCTACGACCGCGGATGATGAAGGTATGGATCAGAGCATCAACCTTGCGACCGATATTGCGTATGTTGCTCCAGCTCTTGCATATGCACGCGCCTTTCCGGGCGAGACATACTACTACCACTTCAACGAGCCAAATCCATGGGATGGGCCGTTCAAGGGAAGCAGTACACATATGCTGGATGCTACATTCCTGTTCCAAAATTTCAATGAACATATGAGTGATGTTGCAAAAGAGGTGGCTAAGAGTCTGGCGGCTGCCTTTATCAAGTTTGCGAATGGCATGAAGCCCTGGGCGGACTTTGAGGAGACAAGATCGGTGCGAACGTATGGGCCGAGCGACAAGAGCATCGTCAGCGTGGCGGAGAACAATGGGTGGGGAAACGGAAGGAGAGATGCGCTATGGAAGCTGGGGGAGGCGGAGAAGGTCGATCTGGACAGCTTGAGTGCTGCATGGGACATGTTCATTGCTGGGAAGTGACATGTCACTTGCTCGCTAGTAACCTATAACTTAGCCTTAGGCTTCCCCTCCTTCTTCCACTCTTCAAGTACTTTCTCCGCGACCCTAAAAGCTTCCATAGCTAAGGAGTATCAGCATTATGAAACTTGTCATCTTTCGTCTTATCACCTACAAGCTGGCAACCCAACGTAAACCCCAACCTGCAGCAGCACCTCCCGAATCTCCTCTTCGCTCAAACCGTTCCTCAATGCACCTTTAACATGCACACCTAGTTCCGTACTTCTGTTCAGTGCACATAGCATGCCCAGATTCAATAAGCTGCGCTGCTTGCGGTCAAGGCCAGGACGGCTCCATATCCAGCCCCATCCCACTTCTGTGACTAGCTCTTGCAGGGGCTTGGAGAAGGTGGACGTGTGGCGTTCGAGGGATGCGTCAACGTAGGATGCACCGGCTACCGCGCGCCGGATTTTGATGCCCTCATCAAAGAGTGTTTTGTGGGCTTCTTCGACTTTGGCGGCGTGGATCTTGTTGCGGTTTATTGGTGGCATTGCGTGGTTTCGATGGAAGGTTGGTCAAGATGAGATTACGTTGGAACTGGATAGTGGGTCAGGGAGGGTTAAGGAAAGAGACGCGTCCACGCGCCGTCAAGCAAGCGCGTTCGGTTCGTTCCGAGGCTCCTCGACCAGCTCTCTTTCCATCCACATGCTCGTTCATCCGTCAAGTATCGCCTTTTCATCCCTTTGAAGAGAAGTGATCCAATTAAACATATTGCATTGACTGCCCAGGAGACTAAGCTGCCTCTCATTCATACCTAGGTTTTTGAATCGTAGCTTCGAGTACGGAAATGTTCCGAGCGTGGCATTCACCCCGCACAACTAAAACAGCCTAGTGCGGGGAAGCTCCAGATGTCAATCCATGCTTCCGTTCAAGATCCCGTTCGGATGTGGGGTCGTGCCTTCTCCACCACCAGGTACACGGCAATGGAGATCTAAGCGATGCACCCTCGGTGCTATGAACCTTATAGGTGGCGACCTCGATCGCGTAAACACCGTCGCAGTTTCTAAGAGCAAATGGTTGAAGACACAACAACTGCCCCATAATCCTCACTGAACGAGCGTTAACCTCACCATCATGTCGAAGCCCGTAGCAATTGTAACAGGTGCTGGATCTGGCATCGGCGAAGGCGTAGCAACGCACCTATACTCCAAAGGCTTCAAAGTCGTAATCGCAGACTTGAATCCCACAACAGGCGAGAAAGTCGCATCGAACCTTGGTCCGGACGCAAAGTTCATACAATGCAATGTCTCATCCTACCACTCACAGGCTCTTCTTTTCAAGCAAGCGTACGAATGGGGCGGCAACAGGCTCGATTTCTTCCATGCGAACGCAGGCATCGATGACCGACAGGTCTTGTATGATTCTGGAGATAAGGAAGAGCTGGACGATGAAGGCTTGTTGAAGCCGCTGAATACACAGACTATGCAAGTCAATCTGGAGGCGGTAATTCAGGGTTTGTGGCTGTTCAAGTATTATGTGAGGAGGAGTAAGGAGGCTGGTGGTGGCAAGGGGAAATTCGTTGCAACAAGCAGTGCTGCTGGCCTCTAGTAAGCCCTACCAGGAACGTACCCAGTGAATAGTGCTAAGCACGTACAGCTCGATGCCACAGTGCCCACAATATACAGCCGCCAAATACGGCATTATCGGCTTGGTCCGAGCCTCTGGTCCTGTCTTCGTCAAAGAGGGTATCACAGTCAACGCAATCTGTCCAGCTTTCATACCGACCAATCTGTGTCCACCAGAGGTACTGAAGCGTTGGCCGAAGGAACATATCACGCCTTTGTCAACAGTCAATAAGGCGATCGATGCTTTCCTAGCCGACGACAGCCTGACGGGTCAGGCGGTGGAGTTGTCGCAGGAGAATATATACTTCAGGGAGCAAGTCGACTATGCGAATGAAAGTCAGAGATGGATAGGAACGCAGAGCCATGAGATCTGGGATGAAGGGTACGCTGTTGGGAAGCAGCCGTTGAAGCGGAATGGATACTGAATAGCTGCATATTCGTCCAATGAAATATCATGCGTGGAAGTCGCATCACAGGATAGATGTAGGGCCCGGCCGTGCTAACAATTGCAGTGCAGCTTCCGCATATTTCATTGCCAACGCCGCAGCACGCAGCTGACATGCATGGGGCGCAGCGTCCAATCACAGGTCAAATGTGAAAGTGCTCTTATACGCTAGCGATTGCAGTGCAATCGGCCCCAGCCTCACGATAATATATCTGGTGTTGCAGTGTAACAAGCTTTCATCGTGTTCAGAAGTTCAACCCGTCACTCTCCGCCTTCGCGCACTCCCCAGTCATCAATTTAGCATGCCTCGCAGATCTCGGCTGAATGTCGCACTCAAACTTCTCCGGCACGCTGAAGAATCCGGGGGCCATCCTTGCTGTGACTTCGACCACGCTTCCATCTTTGCTTGTTTTCTTACCTAAATTGAAGCCCCAAAGCACCCGCGAAATATTGATGAACAGCGAGCGCTCAGCAACATGAACGCCGGGACACACGCGCCGACCTGCGCCATACGAGAAGTGATCACGCGTTGTTGGGTCAGATGCGTTGATGTAGTCTGCGGCCGACGCGGAATGTTTGAGATAGCGTGATGGATCAAAGGCGTCGGGGTTTGGCCAAAGATCAGGATCACGATGGATGGCCCTAGAGTATGTTTAGAGCTCCGGTCCAAATTTCAGGTTTTAGGAAGTACTTACCACCAGTTCAGCACTGCGATGCTACCCTTCGGGATGAAGTAGCCTTCATACCAATCGTCCTCGCTGGTAGCATGTGGCATACCAAATTTGTTGACTGGCCGCCATCGCAACACTTCTTTGATCAAACCTCGCACATACGGCAAGCTCTCCTCATCTTCCCAAGTCGGTAGTCTGTCACCTCCAACAACGCGATCCAGCTCTTCCTGTGCCTTCTGCTGCGCCTCTGGAAACAACACCATACATAAGACAAAGTTATTCAGAGTCGTTCCAGTAGTCTCAGATCCAGCTTCTATGAGCCCACCGCATGTATAAGCGGCCGCTAGATCGTCAATTCCACTCTTTGTCGGATCGTTCAGGTAAAAGGTCTTGGTGAAGCAGTCTCTCGCGGTCCCAGCATCTGTCTCCCTCTTCAACCGATTCCATAGGTCCAGATACACTTCGCTATCTTTCTCAAAGATCTTCTCACCATACGCTCGCCAGTTTCCCAACATCCATTGAGGCAAGCTCGCTAAGCTCGGAAACGAGTCAATTGCATACGCACCGGGAGCTGTCATCTCTGTGAAGCGTTCGAGCACACCGTAGATTCGTTTGATCAAAGGGTCATTCCAGCTTGGTATCCGGTAGCCGTATGTAACGAGCATGATGACGCTTGCTGAATAGCGGCGATTGATGGAGATAAAGTCGTCTGGGCTTTCCATGAGTTCTTTGAGAAGTACTTTACTTTCGAAATCCTGAACAGGTTGGTACTTTATGCTCGCGCGTAGATTGAGGAGATCATGGCTGTGTTTCCGAATACTTCGCCACCGTGGTCCGTAAGGCATGAACAACTGTCGTCGCCCAGCTGATGCTACATCCTGGACCAATGGTGCGGGCGCTCTAGAAGAATACACACTGCTCTTCTTGTCCATGAGATCTTTCACTACTTTCGGTGAGGAGAGCCAGATGTAATCCGTGCCGCCGATTTTGGTATAGAAAATGTCGCCGTACTGTTTCCGCCAGGCGATCGCTTTATCGCGCACCAATTCTGTGTCTGCAAGGTCGAACATGTTGCCTAGGAACGGAAGCCCTTTAGGTCCTGGCGGAAGATTTCGGCGACGCGAGTCCTGGAAACTAGTTAGCAAGTTCTATGCAAGAGTCGAACAGGTAGTTACCTTGAAGACATTTGGTACCACGTAGAGATAGATTGTCAGGAGGAGAAATATAGGCGACGTAATTATGAGGAGGATCTTCAGCATAAAGGGAGAAATAGCAATTGGTGGTATCATATCGAGGCCCGCCATTGTACAGTCCGGTTGCTATGAGGTCTACAAAACAATGGCTTGCCTACAACAATTGCAAAATTTCTCTCGCTCTACAGGTGTAAATGTTCAAGACTTGACGGGCTTAGCCTACTCTGCATATTCTTGCGGGTGTTCCAATATGCAGCCCCTCAAGTCTCCCCGCAAACGATGGACATGCCCCACAATGCGCTAAGGATGTATCCCAGAACGGGACCGACCCCATACAGCCACCAGACGATTGGTATCGATGCAAATGTGAAACAGTAAAACTTACCATCATGTTTGTATCGCTAATCAAGCACATCGTACCTGAAGACGCCCATAATGCCGCTGCAGCGAGATTCTGAAGGTCGAACTTACGTCGTCCACCCAAATGGCCAGCGAACACACTACATCTGCGACGACTTCACTGATCCGTGGAAGCCCCGAGAGACAATTTTGATCCAGCATGGGTTTGGACGCCATGCTCAATTCTGGTATCACTGGATTCCAGTGCTCTCGCGCAATTATCGAGTGATACGACGGGATTTGCGCGGCCACGGCTTCTCGAGCTATCCATCGCCAGAAGAAAGCAAAGGGTATCAGTACGACGTCGAGACGATTATTGGGGAAGTAGTCGACACCTTGGACCAACTCAATGTCGAGAAAGTCCATTTCCTCGGTGAATCGACGGGCGGCATGCTGGGCGAGATACTTGCGGCGAAGCACCCAGACAGGCTATTGAGTCTGACAGTGTGCTCTACACCAAGCAACCTGCCACCTCCAGCCTTGAAGCTTTTCGCGTTCGATCGAAAAGATTGGCCGACCGCTTGTAGAGAGCTTGGATCAAGAGGCTGGGCGGAAGCGTTGTCTCAAATTCCAGGCACGATACCAATTTCTGACCCCGAATATCTGCCTTGGTATCTGGATAAGATTGCGATCAGTGATGGTGAAGGTCTCGCGCAATATGCGATATTTTTAAGCACCCTCGACGCGCGACCGCATCTGTCGCAAATACGCGTTCCAATGCTGGTGCTGGCGCCGACGGAGAGCGTCGCTGTGACGGTGGAAGACCAGAAGGCGTTAGCGGAGGGTATCGAAGGATGCAGATTAGCGCCTGTCGAAGGTGGCGGGCATGAGATATATGTGACGAGGGCCGGAAGGTGTCAGGAACATTTCCTTGAGTTCCTGAGAACGCTCGGTGCTTCTTGACAATCTTCATGACGATATTTTAGCGTCAATTGTAGCGGCATGACCGCGCACTATTCCCAACTTCTTCACAGCTCTTCTACACAACCTTCCCTTTCTTAGCACTGCGTCGTGAGCTGTCAACAAGTGTTGTCTCGGTGTTGAGTATCAGGACGAACATCGTCGCACCCGAACTTCGATGCGCTTTGCATCGCCATCACAGGCGCGTTCAACCAACCAGAAGCCTGCACTCTCTCACGCAAATTGGTGTCGGTTCTTGCAAGCATTGCATCGATAGAAGGACGTTGATATCTGTCACAGGCCGTGTGCTCCAGAACCTTGTTTATTTGATGACAAGCGAGTCCTCCATCGTTCAATCTTCGGTTTGTGTGCGTCCATCGGGAGTACAAGATCGATTCTAGCGTTGTCATGTGTGGTTCACCTGTGCGATTTTGCGTACCCTTATTCTTGCGTGTCATCTCCTACCTATCGTCGTCCCCTGTATCCCTGCGATGTAGTGTTACTGCACGACATGCGCCACTCACAAGTTCGCCGTTCCCTATGCTCAACGAAGAGTTGGTGCATGAACCTGATGCGTTCGGATGAGGAAATGAAGTTGCGGCGTTGCCGGCGTTCTGCAGCCTGGATCATCGCGAGAGGATGCAGGGGCAAGAACAGCAATCAACCGACACGCCATCGTCGTAAAGCAAGACAACGCAAGACAAGCCAGCTGCTCTCCAGGGCAAGTCTTCAAGCTCTGAAACTGAACTACTTGCATCATTTCTGTTAGACCACAGCGAAGACCGCTTGAGAGCGATGCTGGAACAGCATCCACTGAGATTCGGCTATCCTGCCTAGGTAGCCAGCCTTGCACCGCAGCTCGAAGCGCTCACACAACTTCGCCTCATTTGAGCAGCCAATAGCCCACCTCGACAGGGTGATCAGGCAACATGCGAAACAGGAGGCAGCTGTATATAGATACCCGTCCAAAGAGATCTCAGCATGCTCATCATCCCCCACGTTTCTGCGCAGCTTTTTCCGAGGAACTACCTAGAGGTATTTGATGGCATCATGGTCATTCTGTGTAGGTACTGAGTGTTCGCTCATCAGAGTAGCACTGACACATAGTATAGTGGCATTGATTTCGATCGCGGCGGCGGCGTTAATTGCTCCTTTGTGCATATTCAATTTTCGCAGAAGAGGACGCTCCGATTCGAAAGCCGATATCGTCGTAAACAATAAATGGAGCACGCACGATCTTTGCCATGAATGCCAGTCGCTTGGTCTTGGACTTCCTTATCTTGACGACCGCACCGTACGCTATCGGATACATATAGTCGTAGGAGCGAGATGCCCGCTTTGCCTTTACTTTTTGTCGGTCTTGTTCGATGATAGCATCAAAGCTGTACCCACAGTAGCTGAAGAATCTGTTACTGTGACCGTCGACAGCGTTCCAGATCGGCATTGGGACAAATCACAACGGCGCATTACCTTCGCAGATGACACGAAACTCGCGGTGCTTCAGCGTTTTGCCCTTCATCCTATACTGGAACATGATGGAGTGGGGACTTTTGTTACCTATCGTACCATAGACAAGCATGAAGTGGATATTTCCTTGCTAAAGAGCTGGGTCAAATACTGTCGAGACCACCATGATAAGACATGCTCTCACCAAGACATCCTGGGCGGTCAATCGATCCCAGATGATCATGGCTTCAAGGTCATTGACTGCACCACACGACGGATAATCAAAGCACGAATTAGAGATCTGTCATACGTTGCTTTGAGCTATGTTTGGGGGAAACATTCCGCGCAAGAGGTCGACAGTAGCCCAAACTGCCTACCTTTGAGCCTACCAAGCACGATCGAAGACGCGATCAAACTCACCATACAGTTGGGTTTCCAGTATCTCTGGGTGGATAAATACTGCATTGATCAGTCTGATCCCGAGGATGTGCAGAATCAGGTTCTCATGATGGACGTGATCTACCATGCGGCTTCTGTCACTATCATCGCCGCCGCCGGATCTGATTCGACATATGGACTTCCGGGCATCGGTGCTCCAAGAACTCTGCCGAATTCAATCTGCCTCGATGGTACGACCTGGATAGCCAATAGACAGAAGCGAAAATATCCTATTAGGTCATCCGTTTGGTTCAGCCGAGGGTGGACGTAAGTACTGGCAGCTACATGATCAGAAATCAACCACTGACATCCTCCTTCACAATGCTGTAGGTATCAAGAAGCTTTTTTCTCTCGACGTCGCCTTATCTTTACCGAGCAACAAGTCATCTTTGAATGCAACGCCATGAGCTGCTACGAAATATTGAGAATCGATTTCGAGAAGGCTCATAGATCGCACGAACCAATACTTGGTAATGTGCATAGCATACAGTTGCGAATAAATGGTACCTGGAATTACACAATGTACATCGAGGCGTACACAAAGCGATCGCTCTCCCACCAGTCTGATACATTAAAGGCTTTGAGAGGGTTGTTGAGATCCTTCACGACCAAGACAGAGCCATGGCAGCAATACTGGGGCATCCTCGTCACACCTCTCGAGTACTGGGACTACGTTCCTGGAGGCTCAGCAGACGCGGAGCACGTAGCAATGGCACTCTCGTATGGACTTTGTTGGCACGTCAATGTAGAAGACTCGCCAAGTCGCCACATTGTGCGGAGGGAAGGCTTCCCCAGTTGGTCATGGTCTGGCTGGCTCGCAGCTGTGATGTTCCCATGGACTGGATGGCAGGAAGATTCTGAGATCAATGTGCCGCGCCAGTACCATGTGCTAAAGACTGATGGTTCTCGAGCGGTCTTAACCGAGGACCTTGCCGCGCGCATCTTCCTCGACGAAAATTTTGCGTCCGGCTATACATCCAAACTATGCTTCAAAGCTGACGTTTTCGACCTGGAGCTAAGGTATCTCAAGGACGGCATAGATCACTGGGACAACCACAATCCAAGGCCGAAGGACGACTTGAAGTCACATTTCGCGGTCAAGGTCAATACTGGACAAAAGGACGGACTACCAGATGTTTTGGATTCAATGGCACACCACTGGCCCTTACTTGTGACACCCCATGTTGAGGAGGGGGACGCGATGTATCTGAGCCTGTGTACCCAAGTTTTCCAATGTGTGATACTCTCAAAGCACTGGGGCCTTGTTGTGCGAGAAAGAGCTGGAGTGTTTGAGCGAGTCGGTCTCCTCCGTCTATTCTGTGAAAGAACGTCGATGGATTTGCCCGAGTTGGAGCGATCGCATCTTCAAGACTATTTTCCCAGCGTGTCCCGAGAGATTGTGCTAGGCTAGTGGGCTTGGAGGTGGTGCAATTCACTATCTCAAGGCGAAACGTTTGCTACACATCTATGATTAGTGCTGTGATCGTTGCGGTGTGGGCGAAGTCTGACCGAGTTTGTACGGTTTCCCAAGCCAGTGAAGCTTCTGCATGTCTATAGTTGAGCGCAGCTTGTTTGTATTGCCGTGCCGATGATGTTGAAATTTCTCGTCCCCTCCACATCCTCAGAATATCTACTTGCCGGTCACGGGATTACTTCTAGGGCAAGGCTGTTGTTTCGTTATTCCACGAATAGCTGAGCAACAGGTCAAAATCTGGAGAAACTGATTTGGATATTTGTATTTGCCATTGTGCTGCCAGCCATTGAAGGTATTGCATTTCTGTCTCCTGCCTCCTTATATACACTGTGTTCCCACATACGTTCTGCAATACGTGCTTGGCTTATCTATTTTGTCTCGTGTTCTGGCGTGATGGCGAAGGTTGGTCGGACGAACCTGGCATAAAATGTTAGATGGTACTTCTGCTGGGTAGACCTTGTCTGAGAAATACCTGTCGCTGTTGTAGACCCTGGTCTCCGAACCAAGTAGTTCCTTCTCTCTCGCCTTGTCTGCCAGGTACCTTCGCACCTGGTCTCGATCTTCTTCGGCTTGTAGCGCAGGGATGAGGTGTATCCGTGCCCACATCTTCTCGCGCGCGAGTTCACTACCTTGTGTTAACGCGGCCCCGACCCTCATTTGCGCTTCCTTAGGCGCAGTCCCATTGCTGGGGTATCAAAGTGACATACTTGTGCTCCCTGATACCCTGCCCAACCCTCCAGAAGCCATATGTCATCAACACGCCTGTTCCGATAAGGTATACTGCAGGGCGGAAGCCGCGAGCGGGAAGGTTGCGCTTGTATTGTACGGGGCCGTAGCCGCCGCTGGGCGGCATGTCCTGCGGCATGATGGGTGGTTATGTTCGTGGTTCAATGGGGTTTCGAAGGGTGTCGTCAATGCGGAGTCGTGAGGTGAGGCTCCGAGCTACGATGACCAGGGTATGTCTTGGCACGCTAGTGATCGCATAATTTGTCGACCATGAGTGGACCACTTTTTACCTTCCCCGAACTTAAATCCGCAAAGGCTGCACGAACCTGAGCAAATATGGATTCTGACGAGCGACCTTCAAAGATGCGGAAACTAGAGCCACAGGAGGACAAAGACCTCAGTTTGCAAGACGAAGCTGCCACGACAACTACCAACGCAAATGATCCACTTCCGTTCAGTACCGAAAATGATGAAGCGAGGGCAGAAGGCGAAGATTTGGCGGATGGTGCCACAGAAGAGCCAAAGTTGTCTAAAAATCAGCTCAAGAAAAGGAGGCGACACGAGCAATGGGAAGCAGGACGGGAGGACCGCAAAGTCAAACGAAAAGAGAAAGCCAAAGAACGCAAAGAGCGAAAACGGGAAGTCTGGAAGGAACAGAACGCCGACGAGAACGGCAATGTCCCGAGGATGCCCCCAGCACGGCTACCGAGGCACTTTGCGGGCAAGGGAACCCAAGTGCCCATCACTGTGATCTTCGACTGTAATTTTGAGGATTTGATGTACGATCACGAACTCAAGAGTTTGGGATTGCAGATTACAAGGTGCTACAGCGACAATCGAAAAGCCAAGTACAGGACGCATCTTGCACTCAGCAGTTTTGGCGGCAAGATGAAAGAGCGATTCGACGGCGTTCTCGCACAACAGCACACAAACTGGAAAGGCTTTCGATTCTTTGAGGAGGACTTTGTAGCCGTTGCAAAAAAGTCGAAAGAGTGGATGGCCGGACCTCAGGGTGGCGAAGTTGCTGGTGCGCTGGAGCGATCGAAAGACAGTCCTGAGCAGGCTTTACCGCAATCAGTCGAAGGCGACAAGCAGGCTCCGGTACAGGCTCACGGCGGTAACAATCAAACTCTAGAAGATGAGGCAGAGGAAGGCGAGACAATCTACTTATCATCCGAGTCCGACAACGTGCTCACACACCTCAAACCCAACAGCACGTACATTATTGGCGGTCTAGTCGACAAGAACAGATATAAGGGTGTTTGCTACAAGCGAGCAGTTGAGCACGGCATCAAGACAGCAAAATTACCTATCAAAGAATATCTAGAAATGAGGGATAGACAAGTACTTGTCACGAATCATGTGCTGGAAATTCTGCTCAAGTGGATGGAATTTGGTGACTGGGGCAAGGCTTTCATGGAGGTTATGCCAAAGAGGAAGGGTGGTAAGCTACGGGAAGATGGCGGGGATGACGTGGCGGGCGAAGATGCAATGAGAGACGAAGCAGAGGATCAGGATGAGCAGGAAAAGGCGGATGCGGCGCACGATGCAGTTGAGGATGCTAATGGTCCTGCGAATGTGCCCGAAACAGAGGTCATTGAGGTCACAAAAGGTCTTCCAGTCGGAGAAACAGAGGCTGACTGAGCCTGGCACAACTTGAAGTATTGTGTCGCGCGTACGATGGGTGGCTGCCAAGAGCCTTCGCGCGTCATATTGTTTAAGGCGTCCTAGTCTTTCACATCTTCTACGGGCATGATGTCGACTGGGCAGCCACCAATGTTCCTTAGCGGCAGATAAGCTTTGCTAGGGTCGCTAGTGTGCCGCCGCGGGTAAGGCTGCGAAGCTGCATCTGGAGGCCCACGTACCTGAAGAAAAAGCAACTTTTCAAACACTGCATCATCCACAGTTGTGACATTCAGGACTTTTGAGACACGGTGAATAGGCGGGCAGGTCTGCATAATTGATCGGGTATTGGTATCGCCGGGCTTGGCAGCATGGTCATCCGCTCTGAGGCTCTTTAACACCTGTCAGCCCACTCGCATCGGAATGTAACGTCACAGCTCTCCACCTCACACAGCAAGTCGACCCCAACTCAACGCGCGGGTGCGTGACGACCCACAATTAACAGAGTCGCATTATCTACTCACACACATCACGCAATGCCGACAACCACAGACTCGTCGCAATCCTCTCACTCATCTCCCCCGCCGTCCCGTTCAACACCAAACCGCTCGTCCTCATACTTCACATACCCAATAAACTACGCAGTATCTGGAGTCCTGCGGCGCCTAAATACCGAATCGAGTTCAAACACAGACGCGAAACGAAGCACACGGTCAGTGGACGATAGCTCGAACACCACTAGCACCATACAATCTCAACTCCAGTCAACCGCCTCGTCCATCTCGCACTCCTTCGCTAGCTTCGTTACCAATTCGTCAGGTCCCGATATGCACAGCGTCTTCCAGCCTCATCGAACCGCGAGCCCTTTCCAACCGCCACCGCTTACGCCCTTGACGCTACATGGCTACGGACAAAACACAAAGGACAGCGGCAAGCTATTGAGCAAGTCACTGGCCGAGGAAGTACGCTTGCTTATTCCAACAAGACTTCAGCTTGTGGATGAGTGGACTCTGGGCTATAGTCTAGATGAACATGGCGTGAGTCTAGCCACATTATACCAGAGGTGTGAGCCATACTTAGGGAAACGAGGAGGGTACGTGCTAGTGGTTAAAGATGGAGATGGAGGCATATTCGGTGCATACCTATCCCACCCTCCGAATTTGGCAAAGAAGTACAACGGGTCGTTCTTCGGCACCGGCGAATCCTTTCTGTGGCGCGCACATGTTCTCACGTCGATGCCTAACCTCGCGAACCTACCACCTCCGCCTTCCGCAGACACAACGCACGCGACTCGGATGACGACTATTGCGACATCGAAAAGGGTCTCAAATTCCAAAGGTGTGCTGTCACCACCGGCGTCAGGGAATGGAAGCAGAAGTGGGACAAGTACGCCTGATAGAATCAGATTTCAGGCGTTTCCGTGGAGTGCAAAGGACGAAATGTTCATGCATTGCGAAAAAGAATATATGCTAATCGGTGGAGGGTGAGGACACAAAAGATTCTTGTTGTATGTGGTGCCTTGCTGACATATTGTAGTGGCGGCCACAGCGGCCTCTGGCTCGACGACAATCTTGAACATGGCATCTCAGAAAAATGCGAAACATTTGGTAACGAGCCTTTGAGCGACGAAGGAAAAAGGTTTGAGGTCATTGGCGTTGAGTTGTGGTATATCGGCGCGTCGTTCTAAGTTCACTGCGAGTTCAATGATACCACAAGAGAAGGATTCAAAATCAGCAGCAGCATTGGCACATGGCGTTCGGGGAGGTAATTGATACCAATGGGATCTCTGGGAAGAGATGGCACACAAGTCGGGGCAATTCGCATACTTTACTTCACACACATTTCTGGTCCCTTGCCTTGCTCTAGCATATGTGGAACCATCATCCTAAATCTTGTCTTCAATCCCGGCTTGCTGGGCCGCGCATTCGGGCTGCTGGTTGCCCTGCAAAGCTACTAAGTATCAAGGTTCAATTCGCCTGCCGCAGGCTGTATGGCCCCATTGACTAGCCTTCGTCTTGACTGATGTTATCTAGCCCTTCCTACGCTACTTGCATTCGATACTACGGGTATCGTCAAAGATCCCGGAAGACTTGATCGTTTCAGAGGAGGACAGGTTGCCAACAAACGAGAGCAGTGTTGAATTTCAAAGTCACGTCGTCTCTCACCTCAACACAGTCCCTCATCGGTCAACTATATGTCTCACTTTCCTCTCTCACCTGACAAAGGCGCTAGTATCCCAGATAAATGTCAAGACTTTCTCGCTCTTCTGACTCTGTTACCTTTGCTCCGCAAAACATACCATTGATCGACATGACAATTACCAAAACTCGAGGAGCAATGAAGAAGCTTGGGCCAATCAGGTACGTCTTCCTATCATCACTCGACCTGGATACTACTTACACATTACAGTTTGGGTAGCAAAGTCGTCCGCTTCCAAGTCCACAACGTCGACCGCCGCTTTACCGTCCACGAAGACCTCATCTGCCGGACGTCCGCCTACTTCAAGAACCAGCTTCAGAAGAACCGCAAGCCGCTCCACCAGGACCCCAGTATGGAGGAGTGCTGTGTCTGCCAAGACGAACTTGACCCAATTATCGCCGACATCACATACTGCATCACCTGCGGCCAAAACGTGCATAACAGCTGCATCGAGAAGTGGAAGCGCACGTCTAACCAACCAAGCGGTGATCGCCAACCAGCAACTTGCCCAATGTGCCGCGCTCATTGGAAACTCGAGCCTCTACTCCTCAAGAACCTCATCATCGACGCTGTGCTTGACGCAGAAGCCATACAGATCTACCTCGACTGGCTCTACTCCTCCAATGTCCGCATCTCTGATAACATTGATCGTGCTAGCGACGACTTCAACGTCAAGCTACTCAAGTGCTGGGCCGTTGCCGAAGCTGTCGAAGACGTCAGCTTCCGTGACGCCATTGTCACGACCTTTTTCGTCGAATCCGGATCCAATCTCGGGAAGGAGTCAATCAAGTGGGCCTTCACAGATGGTTACGGCGGGGAAGAGATTGAGGACTTTATCATCCAAGTTTTCATGTCGTCCATGAAACCTGGCTGGTTCCGCAAGGAGAGTGCGGCATGGCCCGACTTGTTTGTTCGGAAGTTGGCTGATCGCGCGTTTGCGGAGATGGACGAAAAGAGGAGCTATGTGAAGATTCGGGAAGAATGGATGGAGTACGTGGAGAAGAAGGAGGAGGAGGAAGCGCAAGTGGAAACTACGGCAGGCAAGAAGAAGCGACTCGCCGTCGACAAGAAGAGCACACTCAGTGACGACGACTTTTCTTGGCTCGAATATGAGGAGGTCAAGAGCAAGAAGACTGCCCAACCCTCGAAGTCACGGAGGCATGTCGGGGGCGCACAGTCTTCGGGTTATCAGATTCCTGTCGAGCGCCGCACAGAGCAGGGACAGGCTAAGGTGAAGCAAGCTGGGCAGTTTCTTTCGGATCAAGCGCTAAGGGTCATGAGGGTTCGTCGTTTAGTATGAGTGGGTATGCTACCAAGGTTGGACTCTGCAAGATGTAATTCTGCGGAGTTGCACATTATGGCGTCTGTTCTTTGAGGTGAGTTGTTATGGTATTTCCACTTCTCATCTCTTCAATATAACTGTCGATCTCTAGAGACTTGAGATTCTTCTGCATTTTATCTTGTTCGAACCATTGCTATGACTTCATTTTATTATTCCTCTTTCTCTCTTGTCTATTTCTAGCGGTGAGACACCTTCACCTCAAGCTCTCTTACTCTGCCATCGCAAACCATTGAGCGGCGTCGGCCAAATGGGTGAGTGTAAAGCCGTCGTGTCGGACTTCCCACGTATAAAGGTCCTACCTCTTTCGCAACGACCACTACAGCTTCACCAGTACCCGTTCAAACACACCCTACTTTGCGAATATAACGACTCGATCCTTGAACTATCATGGCGGAGACATCGCACCGAGTGAGCATCAAGAGGAAGCGATCAGCACAGTGAGTAGTTCCTGTAGTCACGATTAGCTCTCGTTTAACAGATGATTAGGTATGGTCGACAGATTGCACGCCTAACTTTTGGTGAAGACCCACGCGTGTTTTCCATCCATGCCGACTTGCTCTGCGCCAACTCGACCGTCTTCCGCGAGCATGTTCAGCCTCGAAGGCGTTCGATTGAAGGCGACTGTTTTATATGTCATACTGGAGTGACTCTCTGCCACAAGGAACTGATATACTGCGATTCTTGCGGTAGCGATTATCACTATCAATACATCGAGGAGTGGAAACTTCAGACCCCAGTTGGTGAAGTAACAAAATGCCCGCTTTGTCGACAAGAATGGCTTGCGCAATCGGATACCTACCAATATCACTTCGACAAAAATTCTGAGGACTCTCTTGAGATGTACTCTGAGTGGTTGTACCAAGGACATATCGCATTCAAGAATGATGTGGAATATGAAGATGAAGGGGATGGAGAACTCTATGTCCTTCTTTGTGCCCACGCTTTTGGCCACAGCATCAAAGACTGGAAATTTTGCGACACTCTCCTCAATGCGGTGGTCGAGGTCATGATTGAACAAGATTTTGTCCCTAATCTCAAATTCATCAGACTCGTATACAGATGGACCAACACCACTCGCTGCATCCGGCACTTCTTGGTCGGCATATTCATACACCCAAGGCAGACTGAATGGCTTGAAGCCGATGCATCAACCAAATTCCCCGCAAATTTCCTTCGCGACATGACCGTCGCCCTCCTCAAGAAGCATCCACCGGATGAATATGCATGGAACGAGGCAACAATGGAAGCAAAGTTCTGCGTACCTGGAGCTCATGCCGAGGAACACGTCCAAAAAAGGACGGCAATCCAGGAAGATTGAGAATTCAGTGCTCTTGTGGCGGAATACAAGCAGTTTGACCATTGAAACCGCTGGGTTCACAAGCTATTGTCGGTTCCAGAAGTGAGTTTTCTCTCCAAGCTTAGTCACAATTGCATCACTAACAATGTCCACGGGCTTTAGAACAACTGTCTAAGAAGCGGTCATATCCGAGGTTTACGAGTAGTTTAATGATGTGTGTACACAACGAACATACTGCCTATTTGCGTCGAGCGATTGTGGAAAATGCGAGGGGGTGATTGCGGCTTAACAACACTTCAGAGATGCTTTTACATCCGTATGCGAGAAAGCAAACTAGGCTCTACTTAAAGCCATCGGCTCTCTCTTCTCTCCTTCCACAATCCCATATATATCATCCTTATTTAGCCCTTGTCGCTCTTCCGATCTCGAATCATATCCTTCTACCACTTCGAGTCGTATACCTTCCATTTCATATTGACCATGACGGCAGGGAGTCACCCATGAGTGTGATAGCTATTATCTCATCTCGAGACAGTCTAATCTTTGCCTCCAAATTTCCACTGCTTCTTGTAATTTCACCCCAGCAGTTAACCTCCTAGTCGTCTATTCTATTACTGCTCTAATTCACTCGTTGTGCTCGAATGCATAAAATGGCTGCGATTCCTGCCCTCTCAAACTCCAATCTCCATACTCATACCCCAACCACAACCACAACCACAACCACAACTATCATACCGCGTTAGTTCCTCAACCTCTCTTTCGGAAAGCATACTACTTGATTGATATTACGATGGCTCGAGGCAACGTCGCCAAACAAGATTCTTCCCGAAGGTCTTACAAGCCCATCATGACAGTCGCTTCGAGGGAACCAATTGGCATTCATAAGAAGCCTACGGCGAAGTTTGGCCACACAGTAGTTCGACTCCAGATTGGCCGGGATCGCGAGGAGTTTACTGTCCACGCAGATCTCTTGTGTCAAGACTCTCCATACTTTCAAGAGACGATTCAACCCAACCGCCGGGTGCTAGAAGGACCAGATTTAGAGTGTGCAATCTGCCGTGAACCTCTTGATCAAGGTACTAATGATCTGGTATACTGTGAGACAACATGCGGGAAGAATTTCCACCATCACTGCATCGAGGAATGGCGAAAGAACCAACCCGGAGCTGGATCGCTCAAGTGCCCTTATTGCCGCCAGAAGTGGGTTTCAGAGAGCAACAAGATCCAGGCTTATCAGTTTCCTGATCTTGACAAGGCTGCATACCACATCTATCAAGAGTGGCTTTATCGACAGCATATCTGTATCGAGGGTAATAAGCGCCCGCTATTTGCCGCATACCTACTAGGAGAGATCATCGAGGATGAAAAGTTCTGCGAGGCTGACTTACAGGCTATTAGCCAACGCTACTTCAAAGATCTCCAATTCCTAGGATACGACATCGTTGATTACGAGTACGATATTTCGCCCCCGGAATTTGCTTTACAGGATTTCCCATACTTGCCAACAATCAAGCTGACTGCAAGCCTTCAAGCCAAGCCGAGGGGTAGCTTGACCTTCATGCAATCCAAGCCTACAGCACCTATTCTGGCCTGCAAATCAATCCAGAGATTGAAGATTGATTGGTGAGATTGATAGGGCTTGAGGCCTATCAATAAGAATAGCCCTAGGGAGATAGGGCGCAAAACATAGGGATAAGGCGGCTGATTTTGCTGTAGGAGCGATCTCACAATACTTTTTTGGTGTTGCAGCTCACCTATATGAACAAATTTTCCGCCCACTATATCTGTGACGGTTTATGAGAAGTAGATCACGTGTGCTAAGTAGTAGTTCTCTAGTGCTGCTTCCCACTGTGAGCAGAGCGCTTCAAGAAACTTCACTTTTGCTAGGCTTGAGCTATATAACAATCAATCTTCAGTTCAATCTACCCAAACGCCGCTTGATAGGTCTGCAATCCAAGCCTACGACTCCAAAAACAGGCTGCAATCCAAGCTTTTGCCCATAGATTGATTGGCTTGATTGTTGGCAAGTATGGGATTTCCTGCTGAAGTTCTGGCTGTTTCAGGCACCGCGAGATTGGCACAAATATGAAGAAGCAGAAGCATATCCGGTCACGTTTCTAGTGGACATAATCAACGCTAAGACAGACGAGATCGACCCGCCTCTGATATGGTTCTCGGAAGAGGCTGAAATCGTGAAGGAAGAATATGTTGGTAAACTTCCCCATATCTTACCAGACGACCCAGACGTCTACTGAGTCGGATACCCTTTGTGGCGCTGTTTCTTGTTGGGCTGACTCGGCCTCATATACGGTTGAGTATGCATCATATCGGAAGTTGGCTTTAAGATAAATGTACAGTTTTAGTAACAACTTATGCACGAAATTTTGACACTTGTCTCATTGTTAATATATACGCATAATGAATCTGGTCAAAGGAATATTATTGCTCTGAGTGTGAACAATGACTTACAAAGTGTTCAGTGGCAGTGCTCGAGGACAAATCCACAGAACACATTCCGCAAGTTTCGAAGGGCTGCTACAGAGACATGTAAGGCTTGTAACTTAGACGGAAGGCCCATGCAGCATTGTAAACTCTTGAGAGTATCTGTAAGAAGCTTTGCTGCCTCTAGACTCACCTTGTGAGATTCCTTCGATGTGGCGCCTCCTTATCTTAGTCGTCAATGGCCAGATGCAAATTTTGTTGCGTCCCGAGGTATTGCTACGTTAACAAAAGACCCGATTTCGACTTCGGCTCTCTCTCACATGCAAATTTTGAAAGTATGTCCTGAAGATACTCGCGGCATTTTCGGAAGCTGACATGAGAAGATTGACGGTAGGACATTGACAGCAAGAATACGTCATAGTCTTGCATTCGTCTCATATACACCACAGGCAGCGTCGCGGTCACCTTGAAATTTCCTGCTTCACCACGAGTTGAGTCGCAGTCCCTGCGACATGGCAAACGGGCACCTACATGTCTCAGATGGGTGTCTCAAACTGGTCAGTACCAGTTGGTTCGCTCAACACCTTTGCGACTGGCAAACAGGGTGAGACCCGACGGTACGTAAATTTGTCTCACAGTTTGGAGACATCCAGACCTCGGAAGTGCTAACATATACAAAAGTCTGCAGTACCGGTGGTACCTGGGACGGCCATTACCTCAACGTGGCGCCAACAAGACGGGGTGACGCAGTCCGCAAAGAGAAGCAGAAGTCTGCAAGCGTGTAAGGTCACCATAGGTATTCTACCGGGCGCCATGACTAATACATCGCAGCTCGAAAGACAGGACGATCGGCGTCCTTGTCGGCAAAACAAAGCGACGTTTCGCAGTTCAAACCGCACTGCTTTTCTCGCGATCGAAGTTCCTTGAAGCACTCCACGATACCGGCCGCGTTCATGTCGAGGAGGAGTACGTTCCTTGCAGCAGGAAGCCCAAATTTCCAACGCCCCACCTCACTTTCTGCAGGCATCCAGACTTTGTAAAGCGGAGCGAGGAAGACCAGGAGACCGATGCGAGGCTGGAGCTCTCGTCGTGGGCCATGGCCGACCCCGATGCGTTCGAGATTTACTACCTGTGGCGGTCTAACGGCAGTATTTCCGCTGATCCCACTAAAGACCATGCAGCTACGCGCTGCATCCAGTTGATGAAAGCCAACATCCTCAGCGGCGTCTTGAACGACATGGAATTTCAACACGTTGTTCGAAGAGTTATCATCACTGTTAGCGGAACGCATGGTCTGCATTCGAAGGTGATCAAATTTGCTTACAAAGCAACCGACGGACCATGTGCACTTCGACGGTTCCTTTGCGAGTTTTATCTTGTCATCTGGAAGACACAGTCACTTGAAAACGGGATCCTTCCACAAGCCTTCATCTTGGATGTGGCACGATCTCGAACGACTGAACGGAAGATACCTTCCACTGTCGCCGAGATCCAACAGCACATGGCTGGAGCAGGACATCTGGCGCCTCCAGCATCTTCGTCTAATGTTTGGGCATCATTTCTGACTACCAAAGCATATGCCTTCCAGATGGCAGAAGTTGTGAGGGTGTGTCGTCCACTTTGGCAACCCCTTCTCCCATTCGTTACCGAGCGCTTCGCAAAACTTTCCCATTTGTCCTGAAGAGCCTAATTGGACAGCACCGCTATACGCCCCAAGTTTTTCGATATTCTTTTGCTTCCATGGTTTAATGTTTTGATGCTGGAGCTTTTGGACAAGCTTCGGAAAGCGCGACGTTAAGCCCACAGGCTAATTATTCGTAGGATGGGGGGACATCACACATGATTCGGAACTTGGAGTCTGAATGGGGTTTCCGCTGGTGGGGCTTACAAGGCGAGGACTCGTCTGCGTTGCTTCGAAGTTGGGCTTGAGAGTCGGACATATACCGGTACCGTTACGCATCGATCTAGTGCAGGCGTATTAGCTGGGCTGCATCTACTTTGAATCTACCTTCATCTTATCTATCTTCCCATGTAAATAGCTGTGGCTCTTTCTGCAAGTCCTGAGCACGTTGTCAGCGTTGTCGTATGCAGCCAAGCAATGGTTCATGAACGGCAGGTGAAGACCCTGAGAATCGCCGACCCCACACCTCAACCGACCAGGCTCCTTCCTAGATTTTCCGTCTTCACAACAGAACACCAAAGCGATAGCAATGACAAAACATACCCACATTATCGACCACCCAATGTGCGAAAGGCAGAAATGTGGAATGAAGCCCAGCCGAAGCTTCCTCGCAAGAGTCGCCGGACTGGGTCAGCCCTAAGCCAAAACCGACGACCATGCATTCCCAACCTCAGTGGAGCTCACTCCACCACTTCAACCCCACGAATCACGTCGAGAGACCAGATTGCAAAACCACCGTATGAAGGGGTTGTTTGGCGTGAGCCTCTCGCGATATGCACTGCATAAAGCTCAACAAACAAAAGGCACCCGCTCCATCAGGCACCCACGTTTTCGACAGCAATCCGGGATGCTGCGCAGTGGGAATAGCCGTTTGACGCGAGTTTGATGACGAGCCATATATGAGCTTACGTCCCGGCTGATTTGCGACGCTCTGCTCTCCCTCTTGTGTTTTGCGTCCCAATATGTCGCCCAACATGGAAATCTTACCCTCAATTCCAGAGCACAAACCCGCCATCATACATGTATCCCACCAGCCTATAACCCTCGGGAATTGGTACAAAAAGATCAATTGGCTTAACACGACTCTCGTCGTCTTCATACCTACATTCGGCCTCTACCTCACACGTACAACGCCCTTGACGCGTCCGACTTTGATTTGGTCCGTGTTGTATTACTTCTGCACCGCGTTCGGCATCACGGGCGGCTACCACCGTCTCTGGAGTCACAGATGCTACTCCGCGCGTCTCCCATTACGCATATTCCTCGCATTCACTGGCGCGGGTGCAATCCAAGGCAGCATACGATGGTGGAGCGCAAACCACCGCGCGCATCACCGCTGGACAGATACGATGAAAGATCCGTATAGCGTTATGCGCGGTCTGTTGTTCAGTCACATTGGGTGGATGGTGCTGAACAACGACCCGAAAGTCAAAGGACGCACGGATATCAGTGACCTTGACAACGACCCGATTGTGGTGTGGCAGCACAAGCACTACGGCAAGTGCTTGCTCTTGGCGGCGTGGGTGTTTCCGATGATAGTCGCTGGTCTGGGATGGGGCGATTGGTGGGGTGGACTTGTGTATGCGGGCATTGTGCGAGCATGTTTCGTTCAGCAGGCTACGTTTTGCGTGAATTCACTCGCACATTGGATCGGCGAGCAGCCGTTCGATGATATGCGCTCGCCTCGAGACCACGTCTTGACGGCGTTGGTGACGATGGGTGAAGGGTACGTCAACATCCCCTTCTGTAGATAAGCGATGCATGATGAGTACCTCAGGCGTACACATCGTACTAACACAACATCAAGATACCACAACTTCCACCACGAGTTCCCCTCCGACTACCGCAACGCGATAATCTGGTACCAATACGACCCCACAAAATGGCTCATCTACCTTCTCTCCCTCCCTCCCCTAAACCTCTCCTACAGCCTCAAAACCTTCCGCTCCAACGAGATCGAAAAGGGCCGCCTGCAACAAGAGCAAAAGGCCGTGAACCGCAAACGAAGTGCCTTAGACTGGGGCCTCCCGTTATCCGAGCTCCCAGTCATGGACTGGGATAACTTCACGCTCAGGGCCAAGGAAGACGGAAGCGCACTCGTGGCTATCGGCGGCGTGATCCATGATGTGGAGTTGTTTGTGAATGAGCATCCGGGTGGGAAGACGCTGATTAAGAGTGCGGTTGGGAAGGATGCGACGGCGTTGTTTAATGGGGGCGTGTATGAGCATAGTAATGCGGCGCATAATTTGCTTTCGACGATGAGGGTGGCTGTGCTTAGGGGCGGGCAGGAGGTTGAGATGTTTAAGCACCGGGGGATGGAGGGGAAGCAGAATGTGTTTGAGCAAATTACGAGAGTGGAGAAGCCGCCTATGTCTGCTATCGCTGCTTGATTGTAGCGCAGAGAGGGCTTGGGGTTGGTCGTAGGTTGGCAAAAATTAGACTGAGGGAGTAGAAACGCAGAAGTATTCAAGAAGTAGTCTGAAGATGTTCGTTTTTTTGACTTTTTCAACCCCCTGACTCCAAACTCCATTAGCATCCTCCAAGAACCATTCTCCATTTTCCAAAATACCCAGAACCAACCACTGAAAAGCCGAACCGCTCACCCAATCGTCCTAGCCCTCTTACTTGCCTCATCCTCGCCAACCTCCGCAAGTCTCTTCACACTCCCCTCCCTCTTAACCGGCACACCAGCACCCTTCTCACTCCCAGCAACCGCCTCACCCTTATCCTCCACATCAACAATCATCCCATCCTCCGCTCCAATCCCGACAGCCCCCACTGCACCACCCTGCACCTTCAACCCCCCCTCCCCCCCAACAAAATGCCAATTAGCCACTCCTTCTCATCCCGCCCCTCCTTCTCATCCCGCCCCTCCCTCTCCTTATCCAGCACCTTTTGCCGCAACTCCTCCACCTGCATATGCTGCAGCATCCACTTCGTGCGCGTCTCCGGGATCGGTGGAAACTCAGGATTGCGCGCCGGTTGCGCAGCTTCGATACGGCGTATAACATTGCTGGGCTGCATCAACGTATAATTGACGACGAGGTTGCACACCAGCATAACCAGCCCACGTAAACGGCGCAACGCTTCTCTTCGCCCAGCTTCGTTTTTCAAGTTCTTGCGCTCAAAGGACGCGTGGAACCTCATGTCCCCACACCCGAGGTCGCGCGCGACGACGTAGATCAGGCACTCGAGGTGCATCTGCGGTGTCCAACTATTCCTATCAAGCGCGCTGGGGCGATCGTACCGGCACGTGCACATGCTTTCCATCATGTTGTAGACGTTAGTGACGGTGTCGTTCATTGCGTCTCTTTCTTTGGGCGATATGGTGGGGACAGGGTGCGTGGGGCGCAGGGGGAGCAGGTCGCGGTAGGAGGCCCATGCGGAGAGTAGGGTGGGTGCGAGGATGAATTTGGGGATTTCTTTGGCGTTGGTGAGGAGCAGTTTAGAGGTGATGTCGTCCCATTTGTAGGGGAAGTCGATGGGGGTGGGGTGGCTGTTGTGGGCGGATGGGGACTCATGGTTGAGGTACCGTGCAGTGCGATGGAAACATGTTGCAGTAGTAGTCGAGTTGCATTCAAGTGTATGAGACTGGACGAGTGTGTAGCCACTGAGACGATATTAACTCAATGTTGCAAGTGGGAGGAAAGAAGGAGGAAGAGTTTTGACATGGGTGAGAGATTGGAGGGTAAGAGGCGAATCATCAGGATGGAGGAGAGTCACAAGGTAATAGATGGCTACGTGGGGTTGTTGAGAGCAGGTGAGTGAGATTGAGACGACCAAGTGACATGTGAGATGTACCAAGAAGTCAGGATCTGGAGGGTTTTTAGAGGTATACAAACCATTCGAGCTTGCCAGAACGCCGTTCGCTATGCATTTATTGGCCAGTGATATGAAATTTCTCACATCGTGAAACCCTCCGCATCCTTTCTCGGGCCCAAGCCTCGCTTGACACCGTCTTTGAGTATCTCCCAATTCAAGCCGTCATACTTTCTTCCGCGCGTACTGGCCTCGTTCGCAACATCAGCCAGCCTACCCATAGCAACCCTCCGCATCAGAAGCGTGTCGGTTGCGCCAATGAATGTTCTTCCCTTGCCCTCTGTCAAGAATTTTTCGAAAAATTCCTCCTCTTCCTCACTCAACGGCAAGCTGACGAGTTCCAAGGCCTTGTCTTCACGTGTGTATGCCACGTTCTCCACACTACCCGACCACGTGCTACGCTCCAATGTTTGTTCGATCAAGATCTCTAGCAGCGGCTTGTGCTCGTACTGAGGTCGGGTGCGGATCCAATAGTATGTCTCGGTGACGTTGCGAGTTGACATGTACTTGGCGAACTCAATCCGGGTCTTCTGGTCGTCCAGTGGCGGCTTCACGCAGTTGAAGTACGCCAGTGCGAGTATGTCATCGTCTGGATTCTTCTGCATGCCGGCTATGCCTAGCCTGTCCCCAGTCTTCAGAAGCGTGAGCAATATCTCATCTGGGAATGTTGGAATGATGCTTGGGTGTGTAAGATTTTCGACGGCATTCCTGAACTCTAGATGGTCCAACGCCCACAGTCCCTCGATGAATGTCCAAAAACGCTTCTCGAGGTGTACATCGCGCGCAAAGCCGGTCGCAAGCTCGGTCGCCTCGTGATGTTGTGGCGATAGGTCCTTGAGTAGGTAGAAGATCAAGCAGTGCTTGTTGTGTAGTGTTGTCTCTGCGGAGATGATGCGCTTGTGTAGTTCCTGCAGCTGCTGGTGGTTCTTGGGCGGGTATATTTTGAAGTCTGTGGACACACGTCAGTTCCAATCACTCGCCATTCTCGAGTTTCCATACTTTTGACCTTGAGCACATCTAGTAACCGCTCAAAGAAGGTTCGTCCGCCGAGCGCATGCTGGAACTCTTGAATCTGACTAACAACGCCCTGTGTGTACGTGACACCACGGAATACAGCGTCGAAATCTTCTATATCAAGCATTGTGAATGTGGGTGTACTTGCGGCGGGATTAATGTGGGGTGCAATCGCGTCAAGCTGGGGTTGACGTGTTTTGTTGATGCACGTTCCGCGCTGTCATGTGAACGTCGCAGTAGTAGCGGCTTGGCATTTAGATTTTGAGACGTCCAAAATGCTCATAGAAAATTGATCCACAACGGCCAGTTACTTAAGATGGTGTGAAATGATTGGTCATGAATTTTGATTATGCTTAAGCTATTGTACATGCGTAAACCGTAAAAGCGCGCTGGTATCGTTGCATAACTTTTCAAAACAAACAAGGTCTTTTCCAGCCCCGCCAAACGCCATGCCATGCTATCCTGAATTGAGGGGATCGTCTCTATGCTGCGAAAGGAGTTTATACAAGTAGAACAAGTATTTACGATGCGCCGTCGAGGCGTCTTGTGGTAGTGGTAGTGTTTGGACTGCGTTGATCATCATGCTCGCTCGCGCTCCCTCCGTTGGTTCATGTCGGATGCCATCTTCTTGCCGATTTCGTAACAGCTTATCATGATTGCACACGCTGGCGCAATCTTTAGACATCTAGCTGCCCAGCCCCGGAAAAGGCCTGGAGCTCCTTGCTCGCGGTAGATGTGGGCCAGAAACTTGGGCATCGTCTGTTCTTCGGCACGCATCGCTTTTCCAGCCTCTTTTGTCGCCTCTCCGGCATGTCGATACACTTGCTGTCTTGTTTTGCCAACATCGAACGGCGTGGTCACGAACGCCGCGACTGCGCCTGATGCAGCTCCAGCGACAAAACTATCCACGATTGTATCTCTGCGGTTTTCTCGACTTCTTGATCGGCTGCGTCTCTGTAGTCTTTCGTCACCGCGGCCTAATCGAAACTCAAGGCCGTCACTTCTTGCCTCTCTTCGCCCACGAATGTCGATCAGTTGGTTTCGCGTTGCCTCGTAGCCCCACCAGTAGATGGCGGAGAATGGCACGTCTCTCCAGAGTGTCAAGGTAAGACCTCGCCACAGACTGAGAGCTCCCTGGCTAGCCACCATCTCCCGGAGGCCTTCCATGGTCTCGCGAAAATGCCCTGCAGCGGTGACGGTGTGGCTTGCTGCCTGCATGCGTGTCCGGAACATCTCGATGGGACTGACAACAATTGCTGCCATGGTTCGCGCGGTCGCTCCTGCCACCAACGGTATGTATGCATCTGAGACTCTTTGAGTGTATGGCGAGTTATGTGCTGTCCGTAGCCAATCATAACCGGCAAAGTAGATGACGTTCGCTGGGACTGCCATGACCAGAGTTGGTGATAATCCTCTCCATAGTGTCCGTGGTCCCTCGTTCTGTGCGATCTTTCTTAGGCCGTCCCATGTGCTGTTGATTGTCCTGCGCTCCACCGCTTCCACCGCGCAATCGATGGATGCCGGGTTGAGTGGGGCCATGGTCGGTCCTGCCACGCAGAACGGTGCCTTGTTGTTCATCCAGAAGACCTCTCTGCAACATGCGGATATGCCCATGTTCGGAGGCAAATCGCGGAACTGTGTGAGTGTTGCGCCATTAAAGACGTGTGGTCGTGACGAGGATGCGGTCGATGTAATTTCTTGTGATTGTAGTCGAACGCGAACAACATCGAGGGGCGTTACTGCGATGGTCAGTGTTTTCGTCCGTCATTCCGCGGCCTCCTGCAAGAAACCCAACGAGATGGGATGACAAGCGTAGTTGAACATTCTAGACTGAAACATGGAGATACACACCTAATAGTGAGGTCAAAAGGCTGCCCGACACTGCAGACAGCATCTTCTGTCCCAGCGACACTTCGCCCATCCCCGCGGACCTGTCCACATCCTCGGCTCGTTGGGTTGCGGTGGCCATTCCGCGTCTATGCACGATTGTGAGTGTATCACCTCCGGTCCAAGCCAGATGCGGCGTGTGAAGTCCAGGAACGCAAAAAGGGCGGCGTGGGCATCGTCTTGGTGCGTCTTCAAGTGGTGACGAAGGCGGCAAGCCATCAGGTAAGGCCTCGAAGCTACAAACTTTTAGCGGCCATCGGCGGGTATGCGCGTTCCCATTGGCTGCAGCAAAGGGCGGCTTATCAGATGCGAGGGCAGCCAGACCCGATGGTGGCGCGCGTCATCAGTGTGACTCGAGACTCGCATGCACAATTGACTGCCCGGCGACAGCGATCAACGGCATGCATTGAGGAGTCACACACCGCACCTAGACATGTATTCCTATTAGACACCTGACAGCGCACCCGAACCAAGCCTCATTCTCTTTGACAGCCTGCGAAGTCGGACCCAAATATACACCGCTAAACACTCAACCGCGTATATCCGCTACTGGTACAACGCAGCCATGGACCCCAAAGACGTCCCCACCAACACCGAAGACGAGCTAGAGTCCTTCCGCCAGAAATGGAGGGAAGAAGTGACTGCCAGAACTAAGGGCAAGGCGTCTGTTGCTTCAGCAGGACCTGCCAAGACTGAAGCTTCATCGAGCAAACCTCGGCCATCTAAGAGTAATGTACCGGATGTGGCAACCTCGTCCCATGCACGACATCGTGCCGTGGAAGATGAGGACGAAGTAACTCCTCACGTGTATCAAGACTTGGGCGAGAAAAAGCATGGTCGAAGGCTGGATGAAACCAGTGCTGACACCGCTGCTGCACTTGCTGCCAGTCGAGAGCCCGTCTCGGCCTTGGATCATTATGAGAAGGCTGTGGAGAAGGAGAGTGAAGGAAGGTTGGGAGATAGTCTAAGTCTCTACCGGAAGGCTTTCAAGGTCAGTCAATATAGACATAGTCAATATAGAAGAATCTGACAAGCCCAGCTTGACGATAAAGTCGACAAGATCTACAAGGCAAAGCACTTCCCGCCTTCATACTTCAAGTCACAATCCAAATCTACATCGACAACATCCGGACCGGCATCAACAAAACAAGAGGATGCCAACCCTTCGAATGCCTCCAGGACAGTACCTAATACCGCCCACCACTCCCTACATGGCCTCTCATCACCTTTGCAATCCCTCATCAGCGGCTTCACCAACCTCTCCATCCTCGGCGAACCTCCGCCAACCGACCTTTCCCCCGCCCCACCATGTCCGATCGCCACCGTCCCAGAGGAAATCATCGTCGAGATCCTCGAACAAGTCGCCATCCGCGACGTTGCCTCCTTCGCCCGGCTAGCCCAAGTATGCAAACGCCTCGCCTACCTCGTCGCGACCGAAGACCGCGTCTGGAAGCGCCTCGCCCTGGGCCACGAATACGGCTTCGCAGCCATGCACTACGATTTCACGTGCCGGGTAAACGGCAAGCCCCTCGGCGACGACGACGACGGCGGAGTCATCTTAGGGTCCGATTCCGAACAGGAGGACCAAGTCGTCACATCGTCTTCTGCCGAACTAACAGCCCTCCTCGTCCCCTCCCCCTACCCTTCCTACCGCACCCTCTTCCAGCGCCGCCCCCGCATCCGCTTCAACGGCGTCTACATCAGCACCGTAAACTACACGCGGGCCGGCCAAGCCTCGCCCACAAGCGTAACCTGGAACCAACCCATCCACATCGTCACATATTATCGATATATCCGATTTCTCCGCGACGGCATGTGTATTTCTCTACTAACGACAAGCGAACCCCAGGACGTAATCCCCTTCTTGCACACAGAACACATGCACAAGCACCACGGCGCGCTACCCTCGAACGCAATGAAAGACGCCGTACTGGGCCGCTGGCGCCTCACGGGGCCGCAGCCGCAGGAGCAGGAGGGTACGGTGGTGGTTGAGACGGCGGGCGCGACGCCCAAGTATTTGTATAAAATGGAGCTGAGCGTGGGATCGGCGGGCAGGGGAGCTAAGAACAATAAACTGAGTTGGCAGGGGTATTGGAGTTATAATCGCTTGACGGACGATTGGGGGGAGTTTGCGATGAAGAATTATCGGCCGTTTTATTGGAGTCGGGTTAGGAGTTATGGGATGAGTTGGGATGAGCGGGGGAGGAAGGGGGTGTAGGCAATGAATGGAAGTTATGGTGGTGGCACGCTTCTTGATCTGAATCGTTTCTCTTTTGCATTATCGTTAGACTTCTTGTGACGGTTCGTCGGCGTCTATGTCTTGATCGTGATCTTCATCCTCCCTTGTACAGAGCATCTACCGCCTGGGCATGCCCCGTCCACGTCCGCGCCCTAGCGCCCGTTGCGCTGCGCCCGCCGGCAGCGGCCTGTTGGGAGCTTGTGGTGCTTGTGATTCCTGGTTCTCTGTGTGTCTGTTAGCTCGTTGCCCGCTTCAGATGTGTCGCAGAAGAAGCCGTACTTATCGTCTCGTCAACGCTCAGAATCAGGCAAGCCGCCTCCGTCGCCGCCTGCAGAGCGTTGACCTTGACCAGACTAGGTTCCCACACGAACTTCTCCATGTTGTTCGCGATGCTCTCCGTGGTGAAGTCTACACCAGCCCAAATGTTGCCTTTCTTGTGCTCCACCCTCAGTCGGTTGAGGATGTCTGTCGCATCGACACCGGCGTTGTCGCAAAGCTGCCTGGGAATGACCTCCAATGCCTTTGCAAATGCCTTGATGATCGGTTGCTGCTTGTGGGGGATGTTCTTGTCGGCGTAGTTGTGTAGATATGATGAAATCTCCATCTCGACTGCTCCACCTCCAGCCACGATATTCCTGTTCTTGATCGCGCGCTTCACGATCATGATGGCATCGTGTAAGCTTCGCTCGACCTCAGCAATGAATTGCTCTGCACCACCACGAAGGACGAGTGTGCAAGTCTTCGCCTCTGGGCACCCCTCGAAGAAGTTGAAGCGCTCGCCGCCGATCTGCCTCTCATCAAAGGTCTCGCACGTTCCGAGGTGCTTGGCTTGAATGTCTGTGCAGGTCGACTGAACGCTTGCGCCTGTTGCTCTGCACACACGGTCGAGATCGCCCGCTGCTACTCGTCCAGCACAGAAGACGTCGCGATCTGCGAAGTACTGTGTTGCCAAATCACCGATCGGAAGCTTGCTCAGCACAATCTTTGCGCCCGTCTTGTATAGTGCCTCCATCTTATTGTAGATGATCTGCCACTCTGCGTCGACGATCGCTTGGTATTCCGACACCTGCTCGACTCGTACTTCCGCGTTATCCTTTTCGCTCTTCAACTCCAGTTCGACGTTGAGGCATACGATCTTTGGGTTCTTGAATGACTTCGGTTGCTGTTCGAATCCAGCATAAGAGAAGGTCTTCTTGAATGCGACACCGTTTACAAAGAGCGAGTCCTGGAGCGCACCACCGGTGATCTTCTTTACACCAATGAGCCTCTCGTTCAGCTCGTCCTGGTCCAGCGAGAGCACGGCGTCCACAACCATCTTGGTGAAGAACTTGGAGTTGCGGTGGATCAGCTTACTGCTCATGGCTGTCGCAGCAAGCTTCTGCAGAGTGTCCCGCTGGTTGCCCTCCGCTGTGTCGACCGCAATCTCCATAATCTTGTTGACGGCAAGGTTTGAAGCTCTCCGCAGGCCCTTGATGATGGTCTGGCTGCTGACTCCTTGTTCGACAAAGTCCTTGATCTCCTTGAGTATCTCCCCAGCGATCACAACCACTGAAGTTGTGCCATCGCCAACTTCGGCGTCTTGCGAGCGGGCGATGTCGGTCAGGATGCGGGCGGCGGGGTGAACAATGTCGAGGAGCTAGGCGTGTTAGACGCGATACAATATCAGTATCAATGCCGAGTATAGCTACCTTCATGACGGTCGCGCCATCGTTTGTGATTGTCTGTTTGCCATTCTCGTCTACCATGAGCAGATCACCGCCGTATGGGCCCAGCGTGCCCTTGATGGTTGACTGTACGGCGAGACAGGCATTAATGTTTGAAATGACTTGGCCTCGTCCCTGTGACTGGTCGGTACCTGCGCATGTTAGCTTTTATGTAATTTGGAGAGCTGCGAGGCACCCACCCTCCCGCAACACCACTATAGTCGGTGTTTGGCCGCCGAACGACATATTTGCTGAGCGAAAAGCGCTGAGAACTGAACAGTAAAGTAGATAGCGCTCAAGATCCGGGAAAAGAGGCTCAAAAGAAGGGTAGTGGGTATCGTGGAGCTATACGCAGCTTGTGTTTCCCCCCCGCCTAGGCGACGCGACTTTTGCATCGACGGCCCATGCTGCCCGGGCCGGCCTCACCCCGACGCTAGTGACTGTCCCCAACGTCTGAAAGCTTCTATGCAAGTTCCATATTGCTTCCATGCATCGTGCACCCGTTGCGCCCTCAACATCACGCCAGAATCGTCGCCATCTTCGCGACCTAATACCGAGGACTCGAGGTCACCTTCTCGAGCTGCGTTGGACCTTCTAGAAGCATTACGCCAGGAAAATAGCCCTCGTGACCTTTACGCATCCCTATATATCGTTATTCGCAGCATCTGAAGCACGCACTGCACTTGAATACTTCGCGCGCCATTTGATCATCAAACTTGCGGTGTGCTGTGTGTCGTTCTCTCGAAATCATGTCGGCCAAGACATTTGCCAAGAAGGTCAGTTTCGGAACCATACATCCTCCGCCCGTTGTCTCTAACTCCAGATCAGATGACGTCAACCCCTAAGTACACAGATGACATCTGTCTGCATCGGAGGGACAGACACTCAAGAGACTCTATGGAGAAACAAATATCGATACCAGAGACCATCACCGCACTGGACAGCTACCCACCATTGCTTCGGATACCCTCGGAGATAAGGCGTGAGATATTCAGATATGTCCTCCCGTCATCCAACAAGAGGTTTCTGCTCTACACGGACTGCGACTCCACTGTCATCAACAAGAAGTGGAATCGAAAATGCCGGCCGCACCCCGACAAAGACCTTACGCTTGACATTCTCCGAACGAACCGCCTCATATACCACGAATGTCTCTCAGTCATGTATTCAGAGAACCAATTCCACTTTTACGCGTTCAACTATTTACCTGTATTGGATTTCATAAGGCACTTGAGCCCAGAAGCGAAGAACCAGGTGCGCAAAGTCCGGTTCACGCCTTTGACAGACAAGCAGGACGACCCGCCGTCGACGCATGACCGCTTCTTTACTGTCATACATGATTCACTGCCTGGACTTAGCGAGCTACAGGCGGATCCTGTGGTTTTCTTCTAGCCTGTTTTTGTCACTCAGTGCATAGATCTCCTACTCTTTGATCTCCATTCACCCATCTCGAGTATCACATTCAGCAGCAAGCAAGCGTTTCATCATAGATCTTCTTACACATATGAGCAGTCTAGAATTCGACCAATATTCATAATTCACATCGTTTCTCAATATTTTCTGAACAGTCGCACACCTTCACGTACCCATTTACTAACATCATGAACAACAACCAAATCCAGTATTAAACCGCATCATCCCATGAACACACCTACTAGCCCCAAAAGCTTCCATCCCTTTTAAGCCCGGCAAAATATTCACCACGGCAGTTTCCCCATCCCACCCTCCCTTCGTCACACTCTCCACACGCCTCGGCGCCTGCAACATCTGCGCAATTACTTCGTCCAAACAGTTACTCGGCGCCCTGACCTCCACACGCTCCAGACCCGGCATCCTTCGGAACAGGAACCTCAAGTCGCGAAATAGCGGCCCGGATAACCCCAGCGTCTTGAGACTACCTGCGTGCTTTTTCAAATATATCATGAGCAGCACGCATATCAAACACGTGGGCGTGCGGACGTTCACAACTTCAATCGTGGATTCTTCAATGCTTCTCAGCCAGCTCAAGACGTAAAAGATGCCGTTATTGGTCTCGGTGACATCGACGCGCGTCAAACGAGGCAGCATACAAGCGGGACCCTCGTATGGAACTTGTAATGGGTCGTTGTGCCGGGAGACCACGAGACTGAGATCTGCGAGATTTGTGAGGCGATTGAAGTAGAGTAGCGCGGACGGTATTCGAGCGTCGAAAGTTACGAGGAGAGTGGTCAGAGATGAATGGAGGGTTGATGTGAGGGTGTCGAAGTCGGAGGGAGAGAGCACGGTGTGACATACAAATGTGGTGAGGTGTGTCAGATGTGGAAAGAGGTCCTGGATAGGTAGAATGGAGTCCAGCGTTGGAGACGTAGCGCCGGAGTGAGGGTGTAGGGAAAGGGTATGTATTCCACGACTTCTTGGAGCATGTTCCAAGATTGTGTGGCCCAGAAACTGTGGGACTCGAACAACGCTGCCGCTGCCAGGCTTATCGACGTCAACAAGACCCCCCAGCATCTTTTCATCTCGGGTGAAATTGGTAAACGCGGCATGGCGATACGTAAGAGACCGAACAAGATCCTACCCGAGTCAGCAACCCCGATTTCAAGTACTCTGGAAGATATCACATGCAGCCCATAATCGACAAACGAGTTGCAAGCCTTGCAATTCATGCACAGCAGCAATGCGGTACCGATACAATTGATCGAAAATATGTCTCTCGCAATATTTGTGGACGAGTAACTCGAATATAGCCAGCCATACCTCAGCCGGTACGCGGGATACAGCTGTGTCGTCCATTATTTGCAACGACGCTGTTTTAGGGTCTGCGATTTGGGGGCGGATGAATAGTTACGATAGGGTATGAGAGCGTGTAGTTTATCCATTAAGATTATTGTATGCTACAAAGCATACATAAAACTTATTAGTTGGGCTGCGCTGACTATGCGAAGGACGATTGGAGCCTGATGGGCGATGCAGGTGTAAGACGGAGCGGCTAACTGGATGTGGATACCGGTTTCCATCAGTACCCAACCATATCGCCTTGATGCATTATCCCGCGGCTACTCGACTCTGGTCTTACGGCCTGTAAAGATTCCGGTGATTGTTGTTCACGGTGGCCAGATGAGGTATTTGCTGCAATTATGGGTGTCCAAATCAGATAAATTGAATTGCTTCTAGAGACACTGTATACGTAACTTTGTCGCCACACTATCCCGGATCGTCAGACCGAGACATTGTTGAGCTGAAGTAGTATCTACGAAGTATTCAGAGAAGTCAGATGAATAAAGAACTTGTATAGAACTGCCAAGTTCACGAGCCGATTTCGTTTGAGCACGCAGCTCATATACCAGGATCTGGAGGCGAGACTGCGGCTCATGCCACCGGAATGGTTAGTTTCATCATCGCACGTACCTAGGTACATTGCGGTAAATTAATCTACCTTTACGCATGCGCTACAAGAAAAATCAATACATTTGTAGGCGATAACGCTGCTAACAAGACATTGGTGTGCTCACGACGGCGATGAATGGATGGACCAGGTCCCGGAATCCAAGATACTGAAGGAATGACTAGGGTGAATTATTTTGGTGTGGCCTGATGTTGGATAGGCCACAGTAGCTACTTGCTGTCACGGCGTGTTGGACGCGAAACTAGAAACCATCAACGCCATGCGCACTACCGAGCAATTGGCACATAGGTAGTCCAAAGACGACCTCGGGACTTCATCCTCGGATACGCACACAAACCCAAATGAACCCCGCGACACACCAACGGGACGGTGCCGACCTACACCTTCTCACGGTGTGTCCCCGCGCTGGAGACATCAGACTCCATACTATAATACCTCCCAAAGATGCGATCCTCAATATCCACATCCTTATTCACCTTACCCACCTGACTGCCCTTCTTCCGGCGGTAATAAACTCTCTTCCCCCACTTCCACGCCTCAACACCAGCAAAGAACAAGCCCGAAGCAACGAACACAATCCCCCATTCCCAATCGATCGGCGCATGCTTGAACACAACCGTATTCAGCGTCGGGATATAAATAAGCGGAAACAGTGTAACAAAGCCCGCAACAACAGCCCAAAAGAGGAACTGATTGCGCCAGATATCGATCGCCCATTGCGTGAAATACCGCGTCGAGTCAGGCTGCATGCGAAAAAACGAACGGCGGCGATCGATCATTTCCCATGCGAGAAAGAGGGCAAACCACGTCAGACATGCGAATGTCGTGGCGCGCGCCCTAAAGACGAGTTCACACGTCTCGTTGTAGCCCTCGTTGCATCCTGTTCCTAGACTGCCGTCGCCGAAGCCGAAGACAACTAAAACGAAGCTCGCGAGGCACAGTGCTGTGATCCAGAGGCCGTAGACCACCATATCGACCAGGAACTCGACGGTGAAAATGCCTGTCTTGAGGGATTGCGGTGGGCGCTGCAAGATATCTGGCACCGCTCTTTCGAAGCCAAGGCCCATGTCGGGGAGTCCGCTTGTAGCCATGATGATCCAAACGACTTGTACTGGTGCGAGAGGAAATACGGATAGGCCGGTGCTGTCTTTGAACGCGAGACCCACGAGGAGCGTACCTGCTTGCGCGACGTTTTCTGCGAGGACGTGGAGCACGAACTTTTGGATATTGTCGAAGATTCGACGGCCTTCTTCGATGGCGGCGAGGATGGAGGCGAAGTTGTCGTCTGTCAGCACGATGTCGGATGCTTCTTTGGCGACGTCGGAGCCGGCTTGGCCCATTGCGATTCCTACGTCTGAGCGCTTGAGGGAGGGGGAGTCGTTGACGCCGTCGCCGGTCTGGAAATATGTTAGCGTGTCGTAAAGATTTTGATGAATTGGGGCGAGGTGTATACCATTGCGCAGAACCGCCCTCGACGATGAAGAGCCTCGATCATGCGGACTTTGGTAGATGGCGCACATCTTGCAACTACCAGTGGGAGGACCTGTAGCTTGTCGATCTCGTCATCAGAAAGATCATCGAACTCGGTCGCAGTCATGACTAGAGACTTGGCTATATCGCTGGCGATGCGCTTCATGCGGTCGGCTGACGGCAGAATGCCCACTTCGATAGCGATGGCTTTGGCAGTCTCAGGATGATCACCCGTTAGCATGTGCACCTCGATTCCGGCTTCGTGGCATTGGCGTACAGCAGGTGCAGATTCAGGTCGAGGAGGATCATACAGACCGATCAGGCCCCGGAAAACTAGATCAGACTCGACGGAAGCTCGATCGACTTCTCCGCCCTTTTCTGCCTTGCCGTCAAATTTCTTGCTGGCTAGGGCTAGCACGCGGAGACCAAGACTAGCCAAAGCCTCCATGTTGCGCAGAATCTCGTCACGGAAGTCACTGATATCGGCCGGCTCTTCTGCATCATTAGGAATGTAGGTAGTGCAGCTTTGGATGACGCGTTCCACGGCGCCTTTTGTAAAAGCGTACTGGTCACCACTTGAGTGCTGCATGATAACGGACATACGCTTCACGTCAGAGTCGAATGGAAGCTCTACCAGATCGGACCACTCGGCCGAGTCGCCCTTCACGAGGGTGTTGCGTATGAGGCCGAAACGAGCTGCGAAGACCTGGATGGCAATTTCAGTCGGGTCGCCGTGTGCCTCCCATACACCATCGTCCTTCTTTTTCACAGCAGCAAGATTGGCCAAGCAAGCGACGTTCAGGAAGTCGTGTAGGCCTGCGCGTCCCTGAGAGTCGAGTTTCTCCGCCGAAATGAGTTCACCGCAAGTGTCGCCGCCAGCCTTCATATCCATCTTTTGAGGCGACTGGGAACCGAAGCGTACGCTACCAGCCGTCGGGTCCTGGGGTGCGGTAGACTCCTCAATCGTGTACGTGCCAACGCCAGGCATCCAAGCACCGCGAGCGATCATTTTTCCCTGCGTCAGGGTCCCGGTTTTATCAGAGCAGATATCCGTCACGCCTCCGAGTGCTTCCAAAGATTTGAGATTCCGCACGATGACATTTCGTTTGACCATGCTTTTCGTCCCAGCAGCCATCGTGATAGTGAGTACGACCACGAGGGAAGCTGGTATCATTGACAGGCCAGTCGCGACGGCGTAGATGATGACCTCCTGTGTTGCATTGAACTTGTTTGCTGCCAAAACGATGATGGCACATAGAACAGCTATGCCAAACAGCAACATGGCTAGCTTGGATAACTTTCTTTGAAGGGGAGTGCCGACATTGAGGCCCAGGAATCGACCAATGGCGTCGGTGAATGTGAGGGTGTACGCTTCGAGATATCGATGTGGCTTTGCCTTCCCGTCAGCTTTTCTCTTCACCGGCCGCACCTTCGATTTTGTTTCGCGCAGCTGAGCAGCGATAGCGCCGATTTCCGTAAAGGTACCCGTAGCGAACACGATGCCCTTAGCCCGGCCCTTAGTAACACTGGACGAACTGTAGGCGACGTTGAGTCGGTCTCCAGGGCCTGTCTTTTCAGGAAAGGTCGCTTCTTCGTTTTTGCGTACAGGTAAGGACTCCCCGGTCAGGAGGGCTTCATCGGTCTCGAAGTTGACGGCGTCGAACACTCTGATATCTGCAGGTAAGGTATCACCAGTCTTGATCTCAATGACGTCGCCTGGCACGACTTCTGCGGATGGCACTGTAACTTGCTGCCCTCCGCGTATGATCCGAGCAGTGGGCGAGCTGAGGGACCGCAGAGAGTCCATCGTCTTCTCGGCAGACCATTCCTGGAAGAAACCAACCTTTTGTGCATCAGCAACCACAAACTCACAGGATTACAGTACTTACCACAATGTTGAGTATGATCACAGCTGTGACAACCCCACCCTCGATCCAAGAGCGGATGCCAAAGCTGACGGCCATCGCCATGATCAATACCAGCGTCATCGCATTAGCAACCTGAGCAATAAGAATCTTGGCAATAGACACGGCCTCCGCTTCTCCCAGTTCGTTTGGCCCATATTCATCCAGGCGGCGCTTAGCCTCAGCATCATCCAATCCAGACCATGTTTCAGTGCTGAGTTCGTCCACGACCTGCGCAAGCGTGAGGCTGTGTGCGGGTAGTGACAGCGGCCGATTTGCTTGACCGCTGACATGGCCCTCGAGGGGCGTTTCTTTCTTTCCCATATCTTTTTTGAGGTCGAAAGTCGTTTATGTGTAGAGCTAACGTTTGACTCTTCTTTTGATTCTCGCCCCACGCGCTATAGACGCGTGGACGAACTGAGCAGAATAGTTGTTGGATCTGAAATGCATAGAGTACTTCAGCACGGGGTATGGGACAGACTCCTCCAGATTTACGCCGTGATTGGCGAAGTGGTAGGGTAACGGTGTCGGTGTTGGATCAAGCGTAAAGTGGTGGGTACGGTCTGATGCGAGTTGACTTGAACTCGATGGTGCTGAGAGAATAATAAGTCAGATGAAAATGTGACGGTCGGTTGTCGATGGTCAGAGGGAAAAAGTGGTTATCTATAAGTTTGCCTGCAGATCGCCGTGGTGGCACCCGCCAAGCTGGCAGGCAAAACCATCATCTGGGCCATTCTTGGCGAGAAGGGGACCATTCCTTATTCGTTGTTGTAGAGGTCCATGGCTCGGCGCGCTAACTGTTCGGATAGAGCGGCACACGCCTCTTAGCGGTGTGCGATTGCTTGCCTGTGCTCAAGCAAACCTTTTGTGGAACAATCAGTGGCGAAAATTCCGAACCCCGACACCTTTGGTGCTGTTATAGTACATTTGTCAAACAGGCCCCATAGTTGGAGCCAAGTCCAAAGGGGATGAACTAGGGATATTGAGTATCCTGAGAAACATAGATGATGGACGAGAATCAATGTCTACTGATGCGCACCGATTGGATTCATTCGAAAAAATTGTTCCAACCTCTGACTAAAGCACTAGTTTTGGTAGCATACAACGGAGACTGAAACGTGGAGATCGTAGGTCATGGAATGGACATTATAATGACAGCCGACAAAGGCTTGCGGTCTGGTAGGACTGTACTGTGCGAACAATTGATGAGTTGTCGAAGTGAAAGGTTGGGGTCCAAACCGAAGGTGGGTCGATCTAACCGCATCAAGACACGAGCCAATGACAGGGTAAGAGCGAGTCACTGCTGTGATGTCAGCTGCATCCCACCAAGACGCCAAACACCTAGTTTGCGCACCACTGGTGGTACAATCCCGAGCTCTAGTCGACAGCGAACAAGCTAGTATGTACCTTCCTGCCGAGCTGTGGCAAGCCGTCTTCGAGCAATACGTTACCTACGATGTCCACATCTTCAACCAATCGACTTCCTATCGCCGCCGCCGCGTTCGCGCTCTTCAGGCGCTACAGCCAGTCTGTCGAAGATGGAGGGTAAGATTTACATGATAATTCTCAATGCCGATACCGTCAACTGACAGAGAGCAGGATGTTGTTCGACCCCTGATATACCGACATCCGTCTTTCGAAGGTTGGCACGATGATAATACGCCACGCTTCCTGCACTTTGTGGACTCCCTGGATCACGATGATACTACCGACGCTCCGAAACAATCGTGGATCCAATCCTTTGTGCTGTATCGAAACGCTCTGTCCAGCGTTCCCGTTCCGGAGGGTGCCACCGAAAACGACGAACATATCGTGTACGCCAATGCTCTTGCTAGTCTGATACCCCATTTGCTCGGCATGCGAGAGTTTGTGTGTCGGGTAGTTCTCCGGGTTGAAACATTTGCCCTGCTATCAGACTGCCACGCCCATAGGCTTACCAAGCTACTTGCGGTGTTCAAAACCGAGGACCTGCGTGAAATGCTCCCGCTGTTGAACCGTTTCAGTACGCTCAAGGAGCTGCAATTGTCTGCCCTCGTTCCGGATGGTGATGTTCACGAGCATCTGTCGACTCTCGAAGCACCGGAGTTATCCAGCTTGTGCGTCCTGGAAATCATTAACTACAATGCGTTTACCAACCATGTCTTGGGCTGGTTCGCAAAAGCGTCACTCCCGCATCTGCGTGAGTTTCGAGTTACGCTCGACGAAGAAGACGACCCGAATCTCCATATGCTGTCCTCATTCTTGGCCAGAAATGGTTCCGCTCTGATTACCTTGGGGTTGCATCATTTCCCATCGGAATTTGCATCCGGTTCTGTTCGACGACTCATCGGGAGAGAATTCTTTGCCCATACACCTCACCTGGAGTGTATTGAGTTGGCCAACCATACAGCGAAAATCATGACGTGCATACCCAACTCTGTGGTGGGTGTGACTTTGAAGATGATGCGAGATGACTTCTCACGTACCGCGGATAGGATGAACAGCACGGCAGCACTCGCAGGGCGGTCTTTGCATGGGAGTAAGCTGACCAGAATCCGGGTGACGCTCGAGGACCCGCACCGCACCCCGACCATTTTATCATTCGCAGATTGTTTGGACAAAAAGCAGACAGACCACCAACTGGTGAAGAAGCTGCTTAAGCGTGCGGCACATCTCAAAGAACGTGGGATACTTTTCCTAGACGATACAGGAACTGAGGTCACAGCAGCGATTATAGCTGCAGGCGGAGACATTCAAGAAATCAAACGTGCTCAGTTAGATGCTCGATCTCTCTTTAGATGGCCCATATAGGACTGAGTAGATGGCAGGCTTGGTGAGGATGTTGCCTCTGTCACAACAACACTATCGCTTGCAGTATTCGAGATGGATAAAAAAGGAGATAATGCCTCAGGCATTCAGGTACGGCAGAGTCGTGATGCAATACGGCTTGCATAGCGTGCTGTTAAGCCTTTGAGCCGTCAGGTACACTAGAGAAGCGACCGCCGCTAGTATTAGTGGTTCATGGACCCTGCGTCTCATGTCAATAAAGCCAATATTTTTAAACAAATGTTTTCTTTGAACATTGTCTTCTGTAGGCGTTGTCTGCAAACATGGTTTCGAGACGAGGAACAAAGGGTGGCGCGATTGGATCCCCGCGACCCGGTTTTCAGACGAAGGATCGGTGCATGGGTCAAGCCCTGGCGACCTCAAGATCAGATCCAGCAATGCGTGCAAAGGTCGCGGGCACTGGCACTGAAGAGATGCTTTTCGCAATGACTCACAATTAGCAAGCTCATCCGCTTTGCGTCAAGAGCGTGCCGCCCCACCCACAAATATCCGCAAGTGCGCTGTTGTTCGCGTGTCACGAAAGGGGTTGAAGTGTTTGGCGACGTCATACCGCAGCCAAAGCAATTCATTCCAGGAAATGAAGCCGCCCAGAGCCGCCAGCCCTGAAACATTGCGACCTAAAGAACATTGTAGCCAACTCATAAAACATGCCCTTCGCTAATGTACCGTGATATTCCCTCTGTTTTGCAGTCTTGATCAATCCCGATGGACAAATTCAAGGTCAAGACGCGCACAGCGCGCAACAAACTCGCCGAAGCCACTTCTTCGGGCAGTGGACAAGGCGCGCTTCATGTGCCTCACTCTTCGCTCGCACCACACGATAACTCCAGCACACACGGTGTCAACGAAGGCTTCCTCGGGCCTTTACCTGGAACGCAAGCACGCGACTTTGCTGCACCAGAGGATCAGCCAGTACGGCAGCCAGTTGTCGAGCCTCCTACTTCACTCCAGTCATCAGTCGACGCGGGCCAGCCTGTGCCAAAACCCTCCAGACATGTTCCGACCTCGTCAAAGGCGCTTCCGAGGTGAGTCCACGCGAAGTTTGCAATGGAAAGTGTAAGTGCTAACACGATGCAGCCTTCCTTCCTCAAGCTCTCGTAGAGCAAGAGGTATCCCGGTCCCAGCTAGGGGATCATCCCAACAACAGCGCCGCCCTCCCGTCGGCGTACGGCAAGCCAGCATTGGTATCCGACGCATGCCCTCGTCAAATGCTCTGCGGCAAGTCGCCCAGCAGCCAAACCCATCCTCGCAGCGACTAAGCACGCCGTTGCCCGCCCTCGACGAAGAACATGCCCTGGGGCAGATCCCGTCCAACTCAAGTCATTCGACTGCACCGAAGGGGGATGCAAGTCGCTTGACGAAGATCAGGAGCGCGGTGCAGACGAGGGTGCCCTTTTGGGGGAACAAGAAGCAGCAGCGATTGTCGGACAGCCACACCGCCCCCGTGCAGCAGTCTGACAACTACTCGATGGACTACACATCTGATATGGTCGATGTGTTGGACACGCTTGACCCCGAGGTCGCGACCCTGACCTCGCTCACCAACGTGCAAAACTCGCTCTTCATCCCCAACCTTCCCTTCCTGAACCGTCGCCCAACCTACAACCTGCGACGTCGCAATAGCGAGACAGAGAGCCTCGCAGAGATCAACCGCATTCTCGCGCCTGCACAAGCCGCTCAGGATGAGGCATATGATGGCGCACCGAGGCTCCGTAGGACGGAGACTGAAGGCACGACGACGACGCTTGCTACCGTTGCTACCATCGACTCGCAGCTGAGCGATTCCCGTTATGCCGTGTTGCCGCATGGCGAATCGCTGGACGGCTGGACGAAGCACGACAAGGCTGAAGTGAACGACCACGTTCGGCATATGTTGCACTCGAAACGGTCAAAGTTCAAGCGCACTATGCGCGGGTTTGGGCAGTATGTGAAGAGACCTCTCGGCTTTCTGGTCACACTCTACGCGACCCTCATCACACTGTTCGGTCTTGCCTGGGTACTCTTCCTGATCGGGTGGATCAATGTCGGCGGAAAGCAGATCTACGTTGTCCACATCATCGACAGCGTTCTGGTCGCTCTATTCGCCATCGTCGGCGACGGCCTCGCTCCCTTTCGGGCCATCGACACATACCACATGATCTACATCGCCCATTACCACCACTTCACTTGGTCGCGCAGGAAGAAGGACATGCTCCCAGAGCTTCACGATCCCAATGACCTGCCCTCCACCAACGCGCCTATCAGCGGCCCTCGAGTTGTGGATCCAGAAGATCCAGAGCAACAGTGGGAGTTCACAGTACTGACCCCAAAGCAACAAGAGAAGCTTGAACACCACCAGTCCAAGTTCTGCAAATCACATTCCTTCTACAAACCCCACGAGACAGAGACCCACCACGCCTTCCCCCTCCGCTTCCTCATCGCCATCGTAGTCCTCCTCGACTGCCACTCCCTCCTCCAGATCTCCCTCGGTGCCTGCACCTGGGGCATATACTACAAGAACCGCCCCTTCGCCATCACCACCGTCATCCTCATCTGCTCCATCAGCTGCAATGCCACCGCCGGGCTCCTCATCTGGCTCGGCGACCGCCGCACACGGAAAAAGGACGTCCTCGAGCGAATGAACCGCCAGGAATTGACCGAGGAGGCGATTCGCCAGGTTGAGGAGAAGAAGCGCAAGGAGAGCGAGAGTGATGGCGATGATGAGAAAAAGAATAAGAGTGCGGGTAGGGTTAGTATGGATGGGATTAAGAGGTTGCAGGGGCTGGGGGGAAATGAGAAGAAAGGGAGGGCGGAGGAGAGCGCGTATCCTTAGGTGGCTTTTAGGTGGGAGAGGGATGCTTTTGTGTTGCGTTCTAGCGTATATACCAATATTGGCATTTTAGGATAGTATAGTTAACTTAGTCTAATTCATGAGGCATGATTTTTTGACCGCTCTGTTGAGAGTGAGGATGAGTATTGTTAGAGAGTAGTGACAGCTGATCTTGTGTAGCATCGATTTGTAACCCATCATCAGCATGGTATCCACGCCCGCACATCGAACTGTCACTGACAAGTGGAACATGGAAGTGAAAACTCCAGTGAGTGTCACGCGTCCGCAGCGCCCACAATAGCAATCCTCTTGGAACTTGTCATCAATTCCTGGTCTTCGACAATAATAATCCCCCCGGAACTTCTAATTAATTCCTAATTCTCAATCCCTTTCTAAAACTCGCCATTAATCACTCACTAATCACTCACTACCTCACCAACTCACGAAATGCCCAGCTATAGACCAACCCACCCCACACATCACCACGCGCCCGACCGCCGCCCCTATACGCGCCCACATGCGCCCTACAAGCTCGGCACCGAGGACTCGCCCTGGACGTTCATCCCTACCACTGGCGAGGCATTGCTCAACGGCCGCGTACTGTCGACTTGTGAGCGCAAGCTTGCGGTGCTGGCGTTGAGGTATCCGGAGAGGTATTGTGAGGTCGGGGATTTCGACAAAGAAGATTGTGAGTTGCTGGGGGTTGTGAAAGAGTGGCCGTTGGAGGTGGGGAGCGTGGGACATTCGCCTGGGATTGGGGTGAGGAAGGAGGAGAAAGGGCAGGGAGAGGCTGAGCTTGATCTCGAGCCTTTCGCAAAAAAATGACCTCGAACTCTGACGCTAAAGTTTCGACGACTGCGATTGGGGCAATTGCGGGTACTAGTATGGCTGCTCAACCTTCGACTACCGCACCCGTAGCGGCTACCTCTACAACCGCTCAACCTACAACTACAGCACCTAAGGCTTCGACGACTACCTCTACATCCACTCAATCTTCAACCATAGCATCTAGTGCTTCGGCGGCCTCGCCAAAGTCCACTGGCAACTTCTTCGCAGCGCGTACGAGTTCGCGCTCCCAGCCTGTGAGCTTCGGTTCGCCTCTTGCCTTGAACGCGCCAGTGTCGGCGAAGTGACCTGGGTAGCGACTAGCCAACAACACGATTCTACGCTCGAAGTTGGTGAGGCGCTCGCCGCTTGCTAGACATTTTCGTGGCGTGAATTGGTTGTCCAAGGCGCGTGGTCGGTGGGAAGCTTGGGCAGTGATGTGCGCGGTGCAGGCTTCTTCTCAGAGAGTGGCTTGTGTTTGGGTTGAGCGGATGCGGAGGTAGCCACTGAGGAGCGCGATGACTCCCTTGGCAGAGACAGGGCATCTACAGATCGCGTAGACGATAGAACGAAAAGATCGAGCCAGTACCGCCCTTCGCGCACAGCGCCACACTCATCAGGCGGCTACAACTTCCGCGAAGACTTCTGCTCGCTGAAGAAGCACATCTTATCCAACGCACACACCTACTACGCCCACCGCTTCCCCAAAGCCGAGCGCTATGACCTCATCACCGCCAGTACCACGCCGACCGAGAGTCTAGCAAGCGTACAGTGGCGCGCCGCGCTAATCGTATATCCCGATCCCCAGCGCCGCGACACACTCACAGATTCAATCACCCTGAAAACCATCACACCACACCACGATCCCCGCACCATCTATGGTCCAAACACCACCACCGCCCAACGCCCCTCAAAGCCGTTCCAGCACTCGATCATCACTCATCGCCCAGCATAACGAGGTGTCTCTCAGTATGTTATAAAAGCACCTAGGCAGGAAGAAAAGCTAAGCCTGACGCCTACATTTCCGTATACACACCTCACTCCAAACTCCAATAAATGCCTGTAAATATCCAGTATAGTGTTTCTTTATTTCAGGCTGGAGCAAGGTACCGAGAGCCTGCGCTGAGTTGGTGTAAAGTAGTATACCTATGGCGGAGGTTTGGCACCAAATACCTTCCCCAAGTCTCTTTCGTGCGCGGTGTCGCTCGCATTCATCTACAAGAAGCAAAGACTCTCGTCCTCGCGAAGAACGGCGCCATCCCCTATTGTTATGCTCTAGAGGGCGCGGGTTTTTTGTATCACGTCCACAGCATTATCCAGCATACCAACTCGTTGCTAAGCTTTGAAATGCAACCTCCCACGATGAGGCATCCATTAGTAGCGCTGTGTGCCCAGCACCCCAGATGCATCACCATGGAAGGCTTCAAGAAGGACCTGTCCGCGCGCTAGCAGAGCGGTCACGACACGACGAGGACGTGCCCAACCTGGGAGAGTACGAGATTGACGTTGAGGAGATGGATTGAAGAATGGTCGGGCTCGTGCGCAGACACGAGCAGCGACAGCAGATAGAAGACAGAGTTTGAGTTGTAGACAATATCATAGCAATAAGAATCTCACATCACATCCCCCACCCCAATCATCCACCACCACCTTCCCCCCAAGCCTAACCTAACAAGTCATAACCGCCGGTCCCGGAATCTTATACGGCGTCCCATTCCCCTTAGGATTCCCCTGCTTATCATAAATGCTCACCAAGATCCCCGCATCGTTCTGCTGATACGCGCCCGGGAAACTAACAGTGGTGCCTGTCTTAGTTCCAGAGCTGGAGACGTTGATCTGGGCGCATCTAACACAAAACCATTAGCCCACCATTTCCCACTCGTTCAAATGTGTACATACCCCATATAAAACTGCACACCCATACTCTTGCTCGCACTGTGCAGCGCAATGATCTCAGCGCGCAGCAAGTACTGCCCGGGCGCAATGCACGACGGCATGGTGAAGTCGACCCAGCCCTGGTTTGCAATCATGCGGTCCACGCCCCAGTTGCCGGAGCCGTCGAGGCCGTCTTCGAAGACTTTGAACCACTTTTGGCCCGAGGTGGAGGCGCTGGCTGCGTTGTCGACCTTGGCCCTAGCATGTCGTTAGCACATATGATGAGAGAGAGGTGTGCTGGCTTACATGTAGAACTGTGTGGGGCCCTTGTGGCTCTTTGCGATGGGATGGTCGGCGTCGTTTGCGCTTTGTGCGCCGCCGATGATGTGGCCCCAGTTTACTCCTACTTTGTCGCCGGCTTTGACGGCGATAACTTGGCTGGAGACGGGGGATTTGAAGCCGAAGTTGCAGGCGATATTGTTATCGTTTACGTTGGAGACTATTGTTGAAGTTAATATGGGGCTTGGGTGCACTCCCCACAGCTTGCGGCTTACTCGGGTTGTTTGACTGAGCTGTTCGGATGCCGTTCGTCAAGCCTTGGTCTTGTCCGTTGACCCTGAGTTGAATTAGTGCTCGGTTATCGCATCGTAGGGCTTCGTTGTGAACGGACCTGACGCGCTGGGCGATAGTGTGAGCGGACGACAAGGCTGGCAGGGCAGCCACGACAGCGGTGAAGAATCTCATGATGGCGGACCGGATAGACGGTAACTCTGGAGGCGGTAGACGGAGATATTGAAACGAAAGATCTGATGCCGATGCGGATGAGGCGCTACTAGTTGCAGAGAGGCACCTCTTATATACATCCTCATCTTTTAGCTGGCGGCACGTTCTAGTGGTCAAAGGTCAGGCGCTATGACGATCGCTCATTAAGAGCCGCAACTGGGTGGTCGATGTAATATGCCCATGCCATACAACGGTCGCAGTCAAATGGTCCCCAGGGAATTGGCATGTACCCCAGCTTTCCTCGTATGCGAATGGGGGATACCCATGCGACTGCCACCCAGTGATACCGATCTCCAATATACGCAAACAAGCATGTAGTGTTTTGAAATAAAGACAAAGCTTAAATCTGTTCGGCAAAGGCAGCCCTGCAATCAGAAGAGTAGTTCTGCCGCCTGAGTGGTGTATAAGTGCAACCGGGTAATATGGAACGGTATCGAAACTCCCGAACCCAGCATCGCCATGACTGGTTTCCGGAGACGAGGATGGCGGTGCGACCAGTAATAATTGCACATGTTATATGATTTATCTGTGGATGACGAGCCGACGTTGGGTGGTGTTGCATGAGGACGTTCGTCAATATGAGGACTCGGCTCGACACCATCATCACTAAGATCGTGGTAGCTTGCGATGCTGTGACCCCGCGTAATCTCAGGCTGGTATTCATGTAGAGCATGCGTTGTGAGTTTAGTTGGGCGGGAATTCGAAGTTTTTGCTCGTCTCACTTTGCGTTGGAGTGACAGCTGACGTGGTGGATGCACCAATGCGTGTCTCTTCTTGCGGAGGAGCATCCACATCGTAGAGTGCCCAGAGGTCTTGTGTCGAGGATGGAGGTTCATGACTCCGGCATGGTCCGCTTGTCGATCGGGGTGTGGAATCCGTGGGGTCGTATGTGCTCCGCTTGTGCTCAGACGTCCGTTGATCGGAGAGCCATATACTGCGGGTAGCGCGAATATCATCGCGCACAGGTATGTGAAAATTACCTCGGGGTGAGGCTCCATACGTATGTCTTGAGATAGTTATTGCTGTACTGTGCTTACACTCCACGCGCGTACTGGGATCTTTACCACAAAATTTGTCAGCGAAATCCTGCAAACATCAGATGGAAATTCCTGTTTCTGTGCTACGTTAACGTATCAGAACGGAATACTGCAATACACTGATCCTTGTGTTTGCGTAAGTGGCAGTCCCGACGTCTGTAGACAGAAACTGCATAAGGCGCATTTGTGCCTGTCAAAATTTTGTGTTCAAGTAGGTCGAACCAGACCTTTGGAATGTACATTTGAAATAGCTCTTGATGTATGTCTCGGGCCATATGCATTTTCTACATCTCGAGAAAATCGCCGTGGTGTGCTTGCATGGTGAGTTACCTCACCGTCGCTGCGTCTCCAACTCTTAACATCGATCGGAGGTACAGGTGCTGCTGGATCATCCAGTAACGACGCGTGGACTACAATCGAACAAGATCCAGAAGTCCAGCAGGATGGTTCGTCGTTAGATGTACAACCGTCATCTGAAGTCATAATATAATGCGTTCCAGTGTAGAAAAATGGGACGTTGACATCAGACATCCAAACGTTGTCACGATGGCGTTACATGATATCGAGATCGTGTGTTCGTGCATTATGTTGTCAGCGACCCTGATTGAGTAAACGTCCGACTCTCTAATTAGCCAGAGAGGATGCGCTGCTGCAATGCGTCCGAAAAGGGCACCTCTCAAATACTCCGAGCAGGATTTTGAGCTGTTGCTGATCGCCGTAAGGGTTCATCCAAGCCTGCTCTCGGGACGCCCGGCTGATCACCCCACATCATGTCCCCACGTGTTTGGACTGGTCCTACGAGGTATGACTTGGGCATTGGAAACCGTGAGGATGTGTATTTGTTTTTCGTAGAGTCTCGGTCTTTTGCAGCACTTGCAGGCCTGATTTGGACACTGCAGTACCTGCATCGTGGTGGCACCAGGGCGCATGTGACGATACTCCTCCGGGTGTTTGAGCGACATGTGTGACAGTGGAAAGGACGGAACGGAAGGCACAGAATCTTATAGGCCAAGCAGTCGTAGCGGTACGATGGGCACTAAGCTCGTTGGTTGAGTCCAACACTGCGTGATGACGATGCCTGTTGGTGGTGCTCTTCAAAACGCCAAGCCTGACGACGTCACCGTGAACACCGTCGAGAAACATTCAGGCTGCAAGACAAAACCTTCAAGTTGGGCGCCAAATGTTTCGCATCTCAGTTTCGATTGAAGAAACAACTCCGACGGCCAAAGACACCAATTTCCGTAAGTAAAAGATCTGCAGCGCCATTTCTATTCGGGCTCGACCAATGCGGTTGCGCCTCAGCTTCGCTCTCCGTTTTGCACTAGCGCGACGCCCACGTCATAGACAGCTTGAGCCACACTACGCGTTGCTGCCCACGGCGTCGTGACTGCAGCAGTTCGGAATCAGCTCCGCCGTGACGACGAATACCACTTGCTCACATATATCCGCCAGGGACGTCCCAGTGTGCTGCTCCAGCTCAGTAACGGGCAGTAAGACTGACAGATACGCGCCATGGCGACCCACCGACCAGTGACCGCGTCGTCCTCCTACAACCCTGTACCCGACATCGAGGACCCTTCACACCTCAGTCGCGGATATGGATCCTCGTCACACCTCAACGTTGGCACCAACGACTTCGCAAACGACCACTATGGCTCCAGCGCCCCGGAAGAGCGGAGAGGCCGGTTCGAGGAGGACTTTGATGCACGCACCCGGGGCTCTTCGGTACTCGACGGAGACATCCCCCAGCGCTCTGCTTCCCGCGCCTCCCGTGGCTCCACCACGCTGAACCAGGGCTCCACGCCGTCGCGCAGTGGGACGCTCAAGAAGAAGGGCTCGGTCAAGCGAAACGCCAGCCTCAAGCGCAGCGGCAGCCGCAAGAGCATGCACGCCGGCAGCATCCGCGGCGTGACCATTGACGACCAGGAGCGCGGCTATGAGCGCGAGGAGAGCGTCTTTTACACGCCAGTCCCCACCAAAGGCTCGCCCACGGAAGTTCTAGCGGACCGCTTCCAGAGTATGGCACCTCACGTGGCCACGCAGGCTTAGGCTGACATGTGACAGCATGGCGCAAGTTTCTCAAGGACCTTATTACCTACTTCCGCGAGGTCTCGTCCTCCTACGAGCACCGTGCCAAGAGCCTGCTCAAGGTCTCCAACGTCATCAACAACACCAATGCGCCCGCTGCGCTCATGGTCGATGGCGGCCTCAACGACGCGAACCGCATACTCCGCGACTTCCACAAGCAGGCCATCGTGGAGGCGAACAAGGCCCGCGATATCGAGTCCGACGTGATCAATCAGCTCAGCGGACTGCGCGCAGACCTTGCGCAGAAGATCAAGGAGATCAAGTCGCTGTCGGGCGACTTCAAGAACAACGTCGAGAAGGAGAAGGAGACCACGAGAAAGTGCGTGACTGCTCTTGAAGAGGCATTGGCCGTGGTAGACTCAGATCCGACGGCCATCGCAGGCAAGGGCGATCCGTTTGTGGTTCGTCTCGGAGTCGAGCGCCAGGTCGAAAGACAGATCGACGAGGAAAACTACCTTCACAGGGTATGTTGGAGCGCGAGAGCGGTAGATTGCATTGCTGATATATCTAGGCCTACCTCAACCTCGAGAACTCTGGCCGCGAGCTGGAGTCTATTGTTGTTGGCGAAGTCCAGAAAGCGTACAATGCGCTCGCGAGCATCTTGAAGCGCGACGCAGACGAGATGTACTCGACTATTGAGAAACTTCGCAATGGTCCGATTGCCATGCCTCGGGACCAAGAATGGACCAGATTCGTTAAGAGCGATCCTCACTTCGTCAACCCAGACCTACCTCTGCGAAGGCTCGAAGACATCGAGTACCCAGGCAAACACCATCCCGCGACTGCCGAAGTCAGGGCTGGCATGCTCGAAAGGAAGAGCAAGTATCTCAAGAGCTACACACCAGGATGGTAAGTATTGGCGAGTTTGACTACCCGCACCTCTAACACGAACAGGTACGTTTTGTCGCCAACGCACATTCACGAGTTCAAGTCTGCCGATCGCATCTACACTCAGCCTCCCGTCATGTCCTTGTATCTGCCGGACCAGAAGCTTGGCTCGCGGTCTCAGCCCGGAAGTTCATCCCACAAGTTCGTCGTTAAGGGCCGCCAGACCGGATCCATGCACCGTGGCCATACTTGGGTATTCCGGGCCGAGACATACGAGACCATGCTGGCTTGGTACGACGATATAAAGAACTTGACCGAGAAGAGTGGCGAGGAGCGCAATGCTTTTGTCCGCAGACACGCTAGCGTCAGAAGCGCCAGTGCTGGCAGCGCACGCTCAGCAAGCTCTGATGGAGGACTCGAAGAGGACGAGGCCGACGCCGTACCCTACAGTGCGAACCAGTCCCTCGTCAACCAGCCGGTGCGGGATCAATCCACCAGGCCATCTCCAGGTGGGCGGTTTCCATCCGATTTAAATGTCAACCGTAACTTACAAGCGCCCCTTTCGCCATCTAGCGGTAGCTCAGACCTCGGCCATGATCTAACTACTGCAGCTGGAGGCCCTCAACAGGATGTACACCCCATTTATCTCGCCGGCGCAACCGACTATCAGCCCGCAGAGCCAGCACGGTCGGTCCAAACCCATCAAGAGTATCCAGCCTCGTCGTACGTGAACTCCTACCCGCCCACACAACAGCCTATCCAAGGCTCAACTTTGTACAACGAGCAATACGCATCTCCACCTCAGACACACCAAACACAAGCACCCATCGATAACACCTATGCCTCTGCTCCACCCCAATACCAGCCACAGCCCATCCACCCCAATCACACCACCATCGAGCGCCACGATAGCACATATGGAGGATGGCTTGCACCTGCAGCGGGCGGAGCAGCAGCTGGAGCACTAGGCGGGCATCTTGCTGCCGACGCGCACCGCCGTCATCAGGTTGAGGAGCAAGAGCGAGCGCAACAGGAAGAGATGAATCGTCAAGCTCAAGGGCACACTCAGGATCAGGACCGGAGCTACATTCCACAACCTGTGACAACTAGCTCTATTGGTGCACCTCCTGCTGTGCCAGATCGCGACCCCGATCACTATGCACCCATCACTATTGATGAGCCCGTAAACTCGTCGGCAGCTGGTATCCACCCCACATTAATCCCGGTGTCCGTCATTGCCGCCGGTACCTTGCACGATCCCACGCATTCCCATGTTGATGGTGCCAACAGTAGGCCCTCCACGGCCGACACCTCTTTTTTAGATGATTCTGAAGTGGGTGGCTTTGGTACAACCTCAGAGAAGACCATCAACGGCGGACCGGTTCCTGTCAGCCTAGTCGAGGCCGCGGATACTCTTGCTCACCCCGGAATGAATCGCACGAATACGGGCATCAGTGTTAGTGACCTGCATGTCCCAGGCGAGTATCCAAAGGTAGCGCCGCCCAAGCTTTCTCATACTTTGAAAGAGGAGGATGTGATTCAAATGTAAGCCTCGAACGATATGTTGTGCACTACACAGGACGACATGCAACGACATCGATGACACGGATGCTTTCAACGAATCGGCGGGATATATTTGGGCGATGTTTTGTTTGGACCTCTGCGCTGCGAGTTTGCTACTCTGATGTCTTTCCTCCTTTCGACTCCCTCGTTCAGAAGCGAGCACGTCTCGCTCGCATCTTCTCCATATCCCCTTTTGATACCCGCGCAACAGTCGCGACTCTCTGCCCCTGCGTTTTATAGCCTCCCGTATGCAATTCGATGTTTTTACCTTTCTCCATTATCTTGAGCTTTGTGTTGTTGGTGGTAGGTGGGTTTCGGGTTTATTCGTCGAAGGTCGCTTGCGTGGGAATTTCACTCTCTGAGAAAGTGATGAAGAATACTAAATCGCAGATGCTTAAGCAGACTGCCCACACGCACGACTTGGAGCATCACCGTGTAAGGATACATCCTCACTCCGAGCCAGTGAGGACATAGCTGCAACACGATTATTCGAATCCACGATACGTGTCTCTGCTGCCCACAATGTATTAAATGCTCACGTTCAATTTACTCGATGCTATGCGAGTAAACACATTGTTGAGAATGGCGATAGGGATGGTTGTGGCAGCAGCGATAGCTACGATTCAAGAGTCCCCACGCGCGAAACCTGTCGATGTAGTAGGTGCTCGATCCATATTCGCTGGTGGCCATGCCACTTGGACAGCAGGTATCGTGGTCAAAAAGCAGTCGAATAAGTGAGTTGTTCCTACGATGATAGGACGAGTCCAGACAAAACTGCCGACGGAGCGCTCAGGATAATTTTTGAAAAGAGTTGGACACCGGATCGCACAAGCAATGCAAGCAACACGCCTGGGAAATACAAAGGTAGCAATGGAAGACGCGTCGATTGGTGATGCTGCATTCGCCCAGAGATTGAGTATGTGCAAAGAGATGCAAGGTTTGGCTCAATGCGTCGTACCTTCATGCAGATGAACAGCAAGTGATTCGGCCATTCCAGTAGCCAGCGGCACAAGGACCCTCCAAGAACTCCACGGATTTCGTATATCCGCTTACGGCGATGCAAATCCTCGTCCACATTTATAACATCTGGCAGCCCCATCTCGCTACAGCATGTCAATAGGAGGATAACATAGAGAGGAACAAATCCTACATGTCGTTCATTCCAACATCGTTCCTCTTGAGCCCAACTAAATTCAAAGGTCCGAGCCTGTCTCCTCCTGGATGCGGTTCTCTGCCAGGCTTTAGCATGCTCTGCCCTGATCGAAGACGTATGCGACGACAGGATTTGACCATGAAAGAAGTTTAAAAGATATGACCTGCCTCGATGCTTGAACACTGACCAAACGCAGCTGATAGTGAACGTACAGATCATGGTGATCAGCTGAAGTCCCGCAATAACATCCTGGCGCGACCACTTGTCTGGCATGTCGGTGACTTGAGAAGCACATGCCATATTTTTGAGGTGATTCACGGCTCAGCAGTTGATGAGTAAAAGATTTGGGGGGGCTGGACTACTGGCTATTCCATTGCGGCCCAGCAGTTTGGCTCGCCGTCAGGCTTGAATGCTCACCGGACTTTCACCGCTCAGCAGCTCGAATAGGTAAGCGGGCCAAGCGACACGTAGCAACTCTAAAAGACGGCATAGGACTTGATGTGAGCCTTTTTACTGGTTAGATCGTAATGAGGCACGAATAAGGGCGTTCTCACGGCTTAGCAAGTTCTGACGCCGTGTTGGAACGAGGCAGATTCAGGGCTCAGCAGCTCTTGTGAATTTACGGAGGCTCGGGCTGTGTAGCGAAGCAGTGCAATGGACTGCATACCTGGGTGTACCGCATTCATACACTATTGGCCACATCACGCCAATAAGCGTACGCAACTCTTTCTTCCGCGCCTTTGCCGGCGCAGCTTTCAGTAATGTGAAGGTTCTATTTCAGGCTGAGCCGTATGCATTGCTGAGCCGTGTCACAACAAAAAACCCTGTTTCCTCACCGCCTCTTCAGTGCCGTGGATCGACGACAACAGTGGGATGGAACACTGACAACTGGTTAGACATGGCAATCTACGGACGCAGCAATCGTCAGATAATTCACGGCTCAGCAGAAAACACATGGGCGCTGCTAGTCACTTGTCCGCTCATTGCAGTTTTTCACGACTCAGGAAAGGCGCCCGACTTAGTAAGACTAGCGCCATTAATTGACAAAGACAATCTGTTATCTGCGCATGTGGTTGTTAGTGGGCTGGCAACAGCAGCACTGGAGTGAGGCGAACGATTGGGCCACATTTAAAGCCTCACATGCAGTCTACAAGGGTTGTCCATCCATTAGCATATCAACGCTTGTACGCAGCTGTTGCTGAGCCAATCTGTAGCTTAATAGTACTAGAGTTGAGTCACCAAGCCTCAATTTGACACGCAGTTCCAGTAGCAGTTGCGGGAATTCGACGGCTTAGCAGAAAGATTGGAACTATTGGCTCGAAAGAAGATTGGCTACGACTTCAAGGTCCCGCTTGTTCCCCAGTGTCCCTCGCGGCGATGCACCGCCTGCCCTGTTTGGACTTGTGATGGCTGCGCAGTATGTCGACTCTGGCGAAACTTCTTCCGCATCCCCACTGCTGACCATTCGATAATATTCCCCCACAAGTAACTGCGTTGTCCGGATTGTGCAGTTTCATGTGGCGCGCAAGGTCGCCGGATCGGGCACACGCCTTGCCACAGTTCGGACATATATGTCTCTGGTCGCCACCATGTGATGCGAGATGCGACTGCCAATTGAACTTCTTGTTGAACTCCTTGCCGCAATGCGCGCATTCATAGCTTTGCTTCATCTTCCGACGCTTTGACGTATCTTTGGGCCGTGTTGATAGGGGTGCCGCCTCTTCCCGGGCTGGATCAACTGCCGGATCCGCCTCAGCCAATAGCTGCGCCATTCCATTGTCATACAAACCCTCAGGCTCATGCTCAGCTTCAGGTTCAGACTCAGGAAGAGTTTCTCGCAGACTCTCGTTGATCTCCTCTTCAGTTGGGAAGTTGTGGCAGCGGTCTGTTGTGTCCGGGTGATACTCCTTGAGGTGTCGTTCTAACTGAGCCTGTGTCTCGAACCCAATCCTAGAGCCCCTACAATGTTCGTCAGTACAGCGAGCTGGTCGCTGATGACGTTCTATATGACTTTCGCGCTCATCTGGAGTGGAGAAGCCTTCTGTGAAATGTTTGCAGCTGAACCTGGGGCATCTGAATAGATGGATGCCGTACTTGAGTTCCAAGTTATTAGCAGTGACTGGATCAGCATTGTTTTGGACGACGGCCTCAAGAGATCGACGAACAGCCGCTACAATGCCTGCAAAATCCAACGCGGACTGCTCAGGGCGAGTGTCACCAAAGTGCTTCAGCTCCTTATCTGTCAAAACAACTGCTGTTTGGATCCGCAGGTAGCTCTGACATCCGCGAAATGTTTCAAGCATGTCTCGGGTGTGGTTGGAAATTGACCTGATATCCGCAGTCGGATTGTTCCAATGTTGCTCGACAAGTATTTCAAGGGCCTCGGCAAGGTCACTACGAAGATCATCGTATCCAGAGATGGATGAAACCAAGCCGGCCTCCAGATGTCGAAGCCAATAGATCATTGCGTACTCCATTAGTCCATACTCACCGGCCAGAACAGACTCCTCAGAAGACGGGACCCTGAAGGACGGTAGGCATAAGTAGTTGATGCAGAGCGTTGCTAATCGAAGTTCTTCGGCCACAACGTCTAGGTAGGCACTGTTGACTAGATAACTAGGGTTGGTTTAGTGTTCTGCAGCAATTCCTTATCCATAGGATTTGCTTACGATTTTGCAGTCATGTGAACCCATTCTATGGTCCCATCTTCGCGAACATCTACCAGCGATTCGCAAAGCTCTACAAGGTGGACCCGAAGGTGTCGTCGGTCGAAATCGACAACTCTGCGATCTAGATCGATCGATATCATTGTTTGTACTTCGTGCAATTTCAATGATCGCTTGGCACAGACAAGCCGACCGAGTAGCATCAAAGCCTCTTCGCGCTGTGCGCGGACAGGTTTGTTCATGATTGCCTGCATTCTTTGTGCGTATCTAGAAGCGAGTCAGCTAATACTGCATTGCGAAGAAGTCATCATTTACATCTTGTCCAGTCTGTCAAGGTCAGTCGGAAACGATTTCATCTCCTCTTCCAGGGCGTGAATGGAGCTTTGACCACATAGGTTTATCCAAACTAGATGAGCAAAGAGAAACATTCCTTGTGAAAGAACATGATGTTAGTATAGCCACCTTAGTCCTAAAGGCATGCTCACACTTACCTTCGGCCGACGCAGAAACAGAAACGGCTATCTCACTTGCCTCCTTCTCTGAAATGCCTAGTTTTGCTACCAGTCTCTTGGATTGTATCTTGCTGAACTCTTCAATATCGTCCTCGTTTTTGTCTGCATCTACCGTAATACTTGCAAGATCACGATAGTCCTTTCGGGCACTGTCGTTCTGGCTGATGAACAAACAATGAAATCGATGACGCATATGTGGAGGGAGGTCTTCAGTCACATCGCGAAACCAGCGCACAACCTCGCCTCTCTCTTTCCTTGATACACACTGATCTAAGCCATCAAGCACAATGTATGTAGAGTCGCAGTTAGCTAACGCCAGCTTAAGGAGGTCTTCGATGAGTGCGCGAGAGCTGAGAAGAATTCCACTGCCACAGCACTTGCTGTAGAAGTAGTCGAGAGTGTCTGGGTTTTGCTCAAGGATCTGCATGAGAAAGGTCCGCGCCATGGAGAAGAAAGTGTGTCGATCGGTATCCTCCTGCATAAAGTAGAAAAACAGGACCGTGGAGGCTGGTTTGAGCTTTCTTGCTTCTTGCACAACCAGGGATGCAAGGACGGTTTTTCCTGTGACCAGATTGTAAGTCGATATTACTTAGCACTTAGTCAGTCAATGCATGTGTGAACTTACCAGACCCCGGCTTTCCGTTCATCCATAACAACTTCGGTAGTGTTGTGGTCGTTTGTTGCGGATCAAACCATTCTTTGAACGTTCTGTCATTCAACAACCAGCGACAAGTATGAGGATAATCGGATCGAGTTCTCTCCAGATAATCCTGTTCTTTCTCCATGTCCGTGGGTTTCAGCCATGCGTGAACGGCCTGCTTACGACCCAGGTTCTCGCTCTCTATCGTAGCGAGAAGTTGCTCATCTTGAAGCGCTGTCTCATGAAGGTGGAAGTCGAACTGAGCAAGGTTGGCCCGGCTGTTGACGAGGTCAAGGCGAGATGTCATGCGAATCATGACCCTGGTTATCCTTGATTTTTGCCGCTTCCACGTTGTGGAAAACAATTCCGGCCATACTAAGTGCGGTCAGAACGTTGTCAATGCCAGTGAGAGTGGATATCTTACGGCGCTGTTGGAAATAAATCACAAGCCACTTGTTCACTATGACAATGTCGTTATATGCCACAGATAAGATATGTGTCAACTCTGGCTCAATGACGAAAAGCTCTTTGTACATGGCCAGGGAAGGTTGGCTCCTCCCAACTTGTGCGTAGACGTCAAGAAGGTTGCTGAATGCATCTGGATGGCAGGCCGTAACCTGTTCAATGCGATTAGATTTGTCCATAGATTCTTTTGGCTAGTCATACCTCGAGTAGGAATCTCACAGGGCCCTAGAAACCAGATTAAAATCCATCAACCTCAACAGATTGAAGAACACTCACCCAAACAAAACCCATGAACTCCATCGCACCAGGTAAACTCTTGATCAATTCGCCGAAGTCCTCGAACCTTTTAAGAAATAAATCTAGACGCTTGAACCCTGGCTGCCGACGTTCTGCGTGCTGCTTGGCTTGCAAATTAATGATATACTGCTTCAAATCAGCGACAGTTGTGGTGGGGAACTTCAGTCTGTTTCTTCTGTTTAAAACTTCCTTGAAGTCTAAGATGTGCGCTGCCAACGAAGGGCACATTGCGTCTGCGTCAAGTAAACCTTGCTCCAAGCGGAGATCTTCGGTTTGGTTGTCAAGCGCAGAGCCTGGGCACGCCGCTCTGCGAAGTCTCTCGATTGTTTTGGCAACATGACCGGCATCGGGCACAGCAGTTTCACCTGGTACTTCGAGCAGGTTCAGGGAGTTGTGCATATGTTTGAACATGCGGTTCAAGAGTCCGAAGAATTCCTCGGTGTAAAACTTTTCTTGGAACTGCATCGATGTTGCGTTCTTGTGGCTGGGTACCATAGACTGCACAAAGCCGTAAAGCAGGCTATGTCTCTTTAGTACTGTATCCTTCACACATTGTCCAGAGAAGAACCGTGGCGTGTCTCTACCGGATGGACTATCAGCGACGCGAGCTTCTTTATATTTCTTGACCTCATCTCGGCCCTGGATATCACACGTCGCAAGTTCAGACATGATGCATCCTAACGACCATATGTCCGAATCTCGGGTATATCTGCCCTGCCGAGGAGCAGCATAGTAACCAGCGTTATAAGCATTCGGAATGCCGGTCGAGTCAGTAGCGTCGGACAGCGATACAGGCTTGAACTCGTGCAAACCAAAGTCTGCTATCTTCAGCTCTCTCCTTACAATAAGGATATTTGAGGGTTTCAGGTCCTTGTGGTAGGCGATTTTAGTTCCTTTGTAAATCATGTGTAATGTGGCAAGACCGTCAGCAACTCCCGTCATCTGTTTCCAAAGCTCACCCGACTCAAATTCTTCGCCTTCTCCTTTGAGGTAGTCGTGAAGGGATTGCTCCGCTTCTTCCTGCAAAATAAAGAATTGATTGCCATGCCAGTAGGCACTTAGCAACACCATGAGGTGTGGATGGTTCTCTTCTTTCGAAAGCCTCTGCATATTGTTCCACTCCTTGGCTGCCGGCTTTGGCATACCTTGCTTGAAGATCTTTCGAGCGAACCTCTTAATATGCTGTAGACATCAGACCTGACGGTTCTATGCAGTTTGGGAAACTTACTTTTCCGAATTCTCGCGACCGATATTCATCATCCTGGAATTCGAAACATCGAACCTCTGCAAACGTTCCCTCTCCCTTGGGCTCTGGATCTTCATTGATTGGTAGCAATTCTTTTGGGGAGATTGATGTAATGTCGAAGAAGGGCCTAAGGGTTCGGACCAGGAAGCTGTACTGTTTCTCCACTACTTTCCTTCGTACCAAATCAAGATCGAGTATATTTTCCGGCTGGAGGACTTCAAAGTCGCTGTCGCGAAGGTACGCCGTCCCATGCAGCTTTAATTCATGCTTCTGAAATTTATGAATAAGAGCGGGTCGACGAATGTAGATAAGCAGTGCATATATAAGGGCATAGTCGCCTCTTAGTTCCTGCTCTCTGAGTCTGTTGAAGTGCGTCGAGCGATCGTCCACGGAGCCGCCGTCCCGCGCGCATCGGTTGCATGGGCAGAGAAAAATCATTTCCAGCGTCAGCCCATGTGCCTCGTCTTCGAACAGTGCTCTAATCTTACGCCTAGGTACGTATGACGAGGCACTACCGGGTGGCAGACATTCGCTGACAGGCTTCACCTCATTTTGTTCGAGGTAGTCGAGCGCGACACTGCAAGGGTTTTCTCCCTCCATCAGCCCACTTGTTGTCGTGAATATAGTGCATACGAGGCGTGTTTCCGATAGTATGAGGTGTTGGGATTCTTTACTCCATGATGGGTAGCAGAGGTCCAAGCTAGACGTACAGGCTGTCTAGTTGCGCTAACCAGCAGCTGGTGCACGTGCCACATTTGCGCACAATGAACCCGGCCGTGGGACTCGCATCGCGCTGCATGTATCGTCACGAAACTTTACACACAGAGGTAGAATAGAGCAATTGACGTGAAAAGTTAGGAGTTTTGTAGTAAATATTAATCAAAGTTCAAAGGTTTACGCTGCAATAACCAAATAACGCCTTGATTCCTGCCATATTATGTAGCTGCACAATGCCTGACAAATGGCATTCTTGAATCCTAAATCTTTCCCCTGGCCGTGCTACTAACATAAGAAAGGCGCTGCAAATTTTTTAGCTCGCTATTGTCTGTAAATTACTGCTGCGAAGCACTATAGACGAGCCGTGGGCAAATTTAAGATGCCCTAGGGCTAGTACCCATACTACCCGGCGTAACGCGCAGCCCGGCGTAACGCGCGCTTTTCCTCACCAAAATTCTATTTGATCTGAACATTTGATAGAAGTCTCTCTTGCTCATAGAAGTGAGCCCTTGGCACCTCTCCATAAAGGCTGCTACCTGGCCTGAGTAAGCAGATGAAAGAGGCTTGAACATTACTACATCAAGCTGCTGAAGCGTCTGGGTTGAATGAGGTGGATAGATCATGAGAAGAACCCTGTTCTGATTGCAGTACTTAATGAAATCTATCGTGAGGTGAGAGCCGTGGTCATCAAGGATAAGGAGACGACAAGATCGGCCTGCCCTAGCCTTGGTAGAGGGATGAAACACCCGCTTTAGCCAGGCTAGACCTATATCGTTGTTCGTCCAGCCTGAAGGTGATGAGGCAAAGAAGGCTCTGCTGTCCTCAGGCTCAAGACCTTGCAGCCAGGTGTCCTGGAGGGTGCCTGAGCCTGATTGGTATATGAGAGTAGGCCTGAGGGCAGTTCCATCAGCGCAGATGCAGGCAAGGAGGGTTATCCACTCTTGAGAGCCATCCTGGAGGTGAGCTCGAAGCTTCCCCTCCTCATATAGCCTTCTGCTGAACACCCTTTTTGACCTAGTAACTATCCCAAGGAGGAAGCCTTTCTCATCCATATTGTATTTATGGCAAGGCTCAATGTTGTATTGGCTGATCTTATTGGCTAGAAGCTCAAAGAAGAGGGTGTATTTTAAGCCTGAGTCGGCCTGGTGGCGTGAGCGATCAATTGCAGTAGCCCAGCATGAGATGAGATGGACGTTGTAGCGCTGGATTAAAGCGATCAACCCAATGCACGCCTAGCTCTCTTTCAGCTATCTGTAGGGCAAAGCGTCTTATCATAGGCCTTGAGGGAGGTAGGCCTTGCTTTGTGAGGCACTCTATATAGCGTAGGAGCTCCTGCTCATGCTGTGGGTGGAGCGCTTGGTGGTATTCCTGCCATAGTACTGCGTGAGCTTGCGAGGCCTTGATGTCTCCGCACAAACATTGTATGGTTGCAGTGATACTCTGTTGCAATTTTGTGATAGCTAAATTGCTCTCCAGGTTCAAGCAATTCGATTGCTGCAATCGCAGCCTCAATCTGGCTCATATTGATTAAGTTATAATATGTTGAAGTTGGAGTGTGATTTTGGTGGGTGGTTCGAACGGCCGGCTGGCTCGAACGGCCGTGCACCTCGGTATGGCTGTCATGCGAGGTTGGACCAATAAAGTCAGGCCAGATATCAGCGCTTGGCACTACCTAACCTGCTTCTTGCAATCTTAATACTGAACATTATCTCAACAAGTATAGATATTGAAAATTGAAGTAGGAAGCAAAGTGCTCTATTGCTAGGTTATAGATCGTATTCTAGATGTACTATTGTTGCCTGCTAGGCTGTGTGGAGCCGATCAGTTGTCTACCTTGGAAGTTGGTCCTTGGCGCAACATTGCCATAAGGTACGAGGTATTACCTACCGATAGGTGGTTCGCTCTTGTCCGTCAGCCGTAGCGACATGCGCAACCTTGCCTCTCACCCAACATCAATCGTCGCAGACACCTTCAATCGATGAAGGTAGGGTCGCACACCATTAGGATCATCCGTAGATCGAGCTTCCTTGGCTTTCAAGCAGGCAACACTCATGGATTGGGCCACTTACGACCATATAACCCTCAAACGATCATATCCCTTTGAGGCTGAGGGGATACTACTGCTGCCCAGTGAACCACTACCCGTACCTACGTCAATACAAATCGACGAGCCATTGTGCTTGCTGGGCTCGGTAAGGCCGGGAAATCTAGGTCGGCCGAACGATTCTCACACGTCTTCATTAGGTTGTCCATGTGAACGCGCAATTACGAAAGAAGACAGGCGAATACCTCTTTCCATACCCCCCCCCTCTTACAGCGATCGGATCTAGCGTTGCACTCGCCGTTTCCCTTGTAGGCGACTATTTCGAACTTCTTCACGAGGGACGTGCATTGGCACGTCTAGACAAGAGCTTCTGCGTCGAAGCCCGACGACTTGTTGATTTCGGAGTCAATTTTCAGGCGTGTCTAGACTGGAAGTGCTGGGAGGAGTTTAGAAGAGCGTGGAGACCCTATTCAAGCAGAGATGACGTCGCGACTTTTACCGTCGACGTAAATGTGTACAGCCTCAGGCACCATGCTGATAAGGTTGGAGACATGCTCTTACGTTCCGCCATCCTCTTGCAATATCCTACCCACAATATCGGAGGAGAGAAGTACTATAACCCTCAGATCCTAGAAATGGATGGCTTTCGGGAGGCACCTGACGAGGTGATGAGTGAGCCAGACGAGTCACCAGCGCCCACCATCGCCCCGAATTTACCTGTCCAGGGTGATCCAAAACCATCCTTAAACTCCTCGGATCATGTTGAGGTTATTCTCAACTCCCTTCCACATTCCAACATCTTGCACAAAGCCCGCACCGACACCAGTTGAATCAAGAGCGAACTTATGGGGCAAGCACAAGCATCTGTTGCCGAGGAGTCTTGGTGCTGACGTGTCTCTCAGGCATGAAATAGATCAACCGATCCATCCTACATCAACCCATCGCACTCGCTGATGCTGAGATTGGAAGCTTTCTGATATGTTCGGCTACACATGAGTTGCGCAAGGGAAAGTATTAAACAACACACCATTCGCCATGTGTCATTGATGGCGTTCATTCATAAGCAAAATATACCATCTGAACTTTGCTCCTGTAATCTCTCTCCTTCCATCATATCCTCCTTTGTCCTCCGACACCAGTATCGAGTTACATAGGCCGTGGGGTAGTAGAGAGGGTAAAACACATGCAGGGTGAGAGCCATTGTTCCATCGGCAACGCCATCCACTTGGATGTAGTCAGATAAGTTTCATTTGTTGTTAATATTCTTATACACTATCCTGTATACCCTCACTACCTTATTAACACTACTATCAAGACTTCAACATGTCCTGAACACAACCTGCCCACGTCAAACAACTAATACCCAACTCTCCACCGTCTCAGTCCACACCTTCAACGTCTCCTCATCGTCAACACCGATCTTGCAGGACTCCTCCTCTTTGCACTTTCAACCAACCGAAGACTCCCATCATCATACATGTCGAATGACGGCGATGATTTACCTGGGCTAGGCGTAGCTTCAGCCATGCTGGCCTTACCAGCAGCCTTCTCCTTCTTTGCATACTCCAGCAAAACCTTTTGCTTCTTGTCTCTTCGTGTTTTTTCGTCCTCCAGTCTTTTCGTTTCGTTTCTCTGCTTACGTGCATCATGCTGAGCGGTTGGTGCCGCTTCTTGCTTTTCGGCAAACCTCCTCTTCTTCGCCGCAATCTCTAACTTTGTCGTCCTGTCCTCCTCTTGTTTCTTCTTCTTATTCTCCTCCACCTCCGTCCCCCAGGCGCGTCAATCACGAATCAAGCCATGTCGATTGAACGTTCGCGCCACTAAGCGCACCGCAGAATATCTCTAGGAACTTGTCCGGGTTATTGTGGTCCACGAGCTTCCCCTCGACGACTGCGAAAAGCTCTTCTAGTAGGTCGATATCGGCATCGGGGCGCCGGTTGAGGAGTTCGCGGCACCGCTGGTGCGCTGCCGAGTCGCTCATATGGAAGTCGTAATAAGGAGCCTGTATATCCTCAGCAAACTTTCAAGAGCCCTCCAAGTTCTGATAGTCATATGAGGGTAACCAGGTTGTCGTGTACTACAACATGAAATTACGGCAGTATACATCGAATACTATCTGGCTAATCTTGATGCATCACCACATATGAGCAACTCGGTACAGCACACGCACTCATAACTTGCAACACACCCAACATCTCAACACTCACCAAACACCCCACGCCCACCCCTCCAAACCCACACGTAAACTCTTCCCTCCCAAAATCATCTCCCAGCCCCCCCCACCGCGCCACAGGAAAATCTTCATCTCGCCCTAATTTCCACCCTGCAAGCCACCCCGCAAAAGCAAGCATCTGAAATTGCATGGGGCTGCGCATGGTGAAACGCTAGCGCGAGACGGCGACAGCTGAGCCTCAAACGCGTCGGCAATGGAAAAGGCCGAAGTGATGCCGCGTTCAAGATGGAGATGGGATGGGGATGATGGCGGCGAAGACTGGAGATGGAGAGAATCAATGTACGGAGATGGGGATGGTGGGTTGGGGACGTTGTGTGGTTGGAACGTGAAGTACGGAGGAATCGACAAGATCGACAAAGTGTGTTGGACTGAATGTGATCTATAAAATTGGATCGATGTGATTCGCGTCGATCATTATTTGGTGCGAGGAAAAGCAAGGCTGAATAATTATGCGATACATATCCATGCGCATATGGAATACGCTGCTGTTGTAAAAAGTTCAGAGGTCGCGCAGGTGATAATGTCCTTGCCTTCATGATTGCACGTCTAACTGTCGATGAGTGCATATTCACAGGCCAAATACGCGAGTTAGATTTCATGATTCGCTAAGAGAAAGAGGACTATATACTGCAAGGAGACAAGGAAAACCGCTTTTGCTCCAAACGAGCGCACATGTGCGAGCCAAGCATAGATACAGACTTTCTGTAAGTGAGCAGGTAGCAGCTGGTAGGCGATGTAGCGGGACAGAGCACCCAAAGGAATGGCGTGGACGAAATTACCGTCCGAAAGCAAGTATGCGAGTGATGAAAAAGAGTGACCGTGATGTCCCCAGATGTGCGCCTAGCTGTTGCAAGATTTGTAAACTGCCCATTTCATTTGTCCATATCTAGACACCGACGCCAGATGTGAGTCGAAACTGGAGATATATAACACAGGAACTAGGGCCTTCAACCCTGGCCTCTCAAATCAACGGGGTATACCGTCGTGAAGCTGATAAGCAATGCCCACACAAGGAACTTCTACTCTCGTCGTCAAGCGTGATCGCACATTTGGTGCGAGATCAGGAGGTAAGGGGATTATCGGTTGGATGTACGTGGTATAGATGGTGTTGAAAGTGGTGTACGCTCCAACGGAAGGAGATTTGCAGCGGCAAGAATGGGATGGTGTTGTTGCCGGATGCTGTCATCAAGGCGCTCAAACGTTGGTGACCTGACACATTGTTAGTACAAGTCCATGCTGCACGGATGGAAAGTGCACGTACCTTCAATATCCTTCTCGAGTAGTCCTCGTTGTCCGCAATGCTGCCGTTGCTTTGCCTCCGGTCCATGAAGCTCGGGTCGATGCGCGAATCGTTCATGGACGAGTTGCTCGTGTGGAGCTTGCCTCCAGAGACGAACTGATCGACGTTGGCGGCATTGCGGCGGTAGTCCTCCTCGGCCTGCTTTTGGCGCCTTCGTCGCATGAAGAACCATACACCGCCGATGATGGAAAACAGTCCGACAATGCCCACAACGACGCCTACGGCAATGCCTACTGTGTTGGGTTTGCTGTCCTCCTTCTTGGCCGCTGTTGTTGGCGTTGCGGATACTGTCACTACGGCGGCGGCCGATGTGGGTGCAGCCGTTGTTGGTTTGGCGGATGAGGCGGAGCTCGACTGGGGCTCGTAGTATTCGGGCTTGTTTCGCGTGTTGCCGGTCAGGATGACCCAGAGCTTGTTACGCCCACCACCTGGGACTTGTCAGTGTGATTCGTCATCATATGCAGTGCCCACGTACACTTGTTCTGGTCGGTTCCACTGCAGGATGTGTCGCATGTGTTGTTGCCGACCTGCCACGACTTGGCCGGGATCTTGTCACCGCACCAGCAGTTTACACCGTCGGAAAGGGCCATGACGTCCTTGCCCTCTTGGAGACAGATAAGCTGACAGTTTCCGGGACTTTGGAAGTCCCACGGTCCATGGTTCTCGAGGGGAGTTCCGGTCGCAAAGCAGCCAATCTCCGTCAGCTGACTTGCGCGTAGGGTGACGGTCGGGGTCTGGATGGGGTTCTTGACGGTTGCGGAGGGCGAGTCCTGTGCGGCAGCCGCAAGCAGCATCGATGCCGCTGCGAGGGCGGTCGCGAGTTTGATGAGCACCATGGTGGTGATGGGTATTAGATGTAGGTTAGTATGAGGTGATGAAGTGCCTGTCCTCTATACCAGCAGATGTGGACTGCAGCGGGTTAGCGGCGTGTGCGTGTACATTCACTGCGGGCGTGGGTCGCACCTTCGGCCTATACACGGGAGGGTGCAAACATGCAAGGCGCCCTCTGCCTATTCACTCGCTGGTATTGTGTGTTCGCGGGCGGCACGTGGCGGGTACGCGGTGAATGGCGGTGGGCACGGGTGGGTGCTGGTCGTCGCTGTGGTTCGGGTGTGGAAGAAGGGTCCTGATGGCAGCCGCGTAGCTGTTTAGCAGTGGCTCTCGCGCAGCGATGCCTGTCTGCCGGGTTGAAACGCGTTTGAAAGCTCGGAATGTGTTGTGGTGTTTCACCCCTTAGAGGCCCTACAGACGTACGGAAGGAGCGTGTCAGGTGGTGGTGGCTAGGAAAGAGTGGTCGAGTGAAGCAGAGACGAGACAGTAACGAATGTGATGTCGAACAATGACAATGAATGACTGCGCGGGTCGAGTGGTCAAAGAGGCTCGAGTGGAACGGCGGAGCAGGTGAAAGGGAGAATCAGCACGGGCGTGGCCCAACTGGGCAACGAGCGCAATCTTAGCGCGTCCGGGACAACACAACGCCTGCAGGCCAATTCCGTCAGTCCGGCCTTTGTTTAAACATAGCCAATACATTAAGTGGCTGCTGTGCCCGTAGTCTACGGCACCGCGCCCTCTGCGCTGCTTCACAACTCCAGTGCGACGTGCAGTACGGTGCGCAGCCTCGAGCGTCAAGAGTGTTGGCCAGGGACACGTTCGGAGCCCGCGGCGTCGATGTTCAGGCACCGCCCAATTAGCGGCCGGTTCCTGACAGTAGCCCTGCCGCTTTGTCTCATGAAGCACCCCCCTGCGCGTCGTTGGCTGGCCGCGCGGTTGGCAAACGCCTCGCTCACGGCACTCTTTGTTTGACGTGCTGCACGTTGTGGCCTTGGTGCCAGACGGCCACGCTTCTGCTGGCTGCTACTACTACTGCGGTCGAGACTGCTCTCCCCGCCTGCTGTGCTGATGTTGAGGTCGATGGAGTCAAGTGCAGGCTCTGCGGAGACGGCGGCCTGTGGAGTGCTTGCGACGACATGCATGTGAGCTGACCGGTCGGCTTCCTTCATTTTTATCGACATGGTGCGGCTTCGAGTCGTCATGCTTGCACGTCGGACCCAAAATAGCCGGCCAAACAACTCGGTACCGATAGATTAGAAAAAGAAGCAGTGTTGAAGATGACAGCCTGGCACTGCTCCATCGTAGGCTCTGTCACCATCAACTCGATCTCTACCACCTCCAAGACTTGGACAGACGTCAAAAGTCTGGGGAGTTTCAGCCTCGAGTCGCATATGCTGTGCGTGTGGGCCTTGGAGACCGACGTCCAGGGATGCATAGCTGTTGTTACAGGTGACACCAACTGCGCACGAGTCGGATCCGGACACCCTGAACAAGTTCGGCCACTCTCGCTGACAAGTCGAACGCTTTTGGACTCCTAGCTTGAAGCGACCGGCAATGCGCGTCGATGATGCTGGTGAGCTGCATGTTCAAAGTCACGTGAGGCTAGTGGGGAGCATGCCAAGATTTCCACATCCCGATCGGGGCTTCGCGACAACCAACGGCTATGCGAGCCTCCATGACCAGCAGCACGCTTGATGCGACGACCGCCCATTGTCTGCCGCCGAGCAGTTCAACCCCTTCACACCCCAGCTCTCCACCATATCTGGGTCTCCGACGAGCTTCTCTCAAGCACCTTCAACCGCTTCGTCCGCAGTTGGTGCCCACAGCAGAAACGCCATGGCAGCCATGTCCCGGGGCCATTGGAGGCCAGGAGGAGGGCTGCGAAGCGTAGAATGACGGCCTCGGCAAACTTCTACCCCCACGAGAACCTCCCGCCGTCTTTCAACCTCGGCGCGTTGTTTGGTTTTCGCTCAAATCCCCAGCCGTCGTGGAGATATGAGCCGCCTTCGCTACAGCAAGATGCGGAGCCATTGGAGTCAGGTACGCGCAGTAAAATATCGACTGGACAGCTCCTGAAGGCTCACGAAAATAGAATTGCATCCGACGGCTCCAACTTGGAACAATTTACCTTCTGAAGCACACTTGAATCCAACGACTTCAATCGCATCCCCGCCCAACACCGCATCCTCGTTCTCCCAGAACGGCCAACATACTCGTGGCGAGCAACAAAACATGATTCAGTCCAGCACAAAGGAGGAGGTCGCCATACCTACGCTATTGACCGAGGGTATGCAGGATGCAGATGCGGAAGAGCACGCCAGAGCTTGTGTGCAGGCATTCCAGATACGCATCGCGGGCACAGCCGAGCTTGCACGAAAGACCCGGAACACTGTCATCCAAAACGCCTTCCAAGACTGCTGCTCTGCTTCGGCCGACACTTCCTTGTACACTGTTCTGGTCGTCCGCCATTTCGTGAGGCGTGGATGCGATCCAAGCCCTGTCCTCCAGCTGCACTCTGCATCCAGCTTCAGTGTCCCAAGCATTCAATCTCCAGACTTCTTTCGCTTCCTTGTGGACATGGAGACGCTTTCGACAGAGTTCCCTCGTTGCAAACACGACGTCCACCGAATACGCACAAGGCTTATTGAGTCGGTACTAGGCGCATCGGTTCCATCACCCTCTCATGATGAAGGGTTGGTGGCGCTTGTACGGCAGTTGTGGCAGAGTGCGCATTTGCAAGGCGCTAGCTTCGAAGCACCAGCAATGGGTCTGTTGCACTCTGTGACGAAGAACATCAAGAACAGATTCCGCAGGCAAAGCTTGTCTACGCTTTTGAGCGATATCGTCAAGGTGGAGCAGCGCATCCCTGGGCTTATCGGAAAAATTGAAGAAGATCAGTCACGACTGCTGATGGCCGTGGACGTACTGTCTTGCCTACCAAGAGACCGACTTGGCGGATGCGTTTCAGCTTTAACTCGTAACATTGCGAAAGCAGTGGTCTACCATCAAGTTCGAAAGTCGAACTCGCCAAATCCACTCAGAATGCATGTTTGGCTGCAGCTGCTCTACAAATTGGACTTGGAACGCGCCTCATGTCACACATCACTCGTGGATGAAGCAATGGAAACACTGACTAGATTTGTATTTGCCCTCGATGGAGAGGGTGAGAAGGGTATTAGAGTACTGTTCAAGGCACTGGTAACGTGTGCTTCTCAGACAGGCGCATTCCAAGGCGTGTCGCTGCCCAAACTCTCTCATCTACTCCTATCAATCGAAACAGCAACAGGGCAATCCGGCTCGGCACCAGTCGATGCTGCGTTCGACATATTTTTGTCACAGTTGAGGAAGCACGATGTGTCTCAAGAGGGGATCGTTCAATCCCTTCTGGACCTGATTGCTCGACATGCTGGACTAAAATTCACGGTCCCATTCCTGCGCATTCTCCGCCAACGACGGCTCACTCTGGCCGACCCAGCCTCACTTCATCAACTCGTCGCCAACGAGTTGGTTGCAATTCGCGAAAGTAGTAAGGTGACTGAGAAGGCACGCCAACACACCGCATATGCTTTGCACATCTGTAACACGGTGTCCAAGCTTTTAAGCAATATAAGTGCTATACCAGCTACCAGTACTTTGCAGCCGCAGCTCGACACCCTCCAAGCTCAGCGGCAGCTGGCTCATATCCTTACCCGCGCTCACATCGACCATGCATTACCCCTGGCGTATCGCAACGTTGCAGCCAACATATCCGTCAATGACTCTGTAAACCTAATCCACCAACTCGCACACCAATACGCGACGAACAACACTCGCACCCAGCGCGAAGCCTGGCGCGCGATATACTATCTCTACCGGTACTTGCAGCAAAATTCCCTTCCCATCGACCCGCTGTTCAGCAAAGCAGTAGTTCGTGCCTCAATCATCCGACCCATGTCCGAAAATCGGTTTGTCAGCGCGAGACGTGTCATCTGGGTGAGCCACCTTGTGGCGCGGGTCGAAGGCGAGGCCGTGGGGAAGCAGATTGAGGCTGACTTCTGGACCTGGCGCGGCGAGCTCATCCGGCACGCAAAGGATGTGTACGTGGGCGTTGGTGGACATCGGCAAGATAAAGCGCATATTGGGACGATGAAGAAGTTGGGGCTGATATAGAGAAATGTATATAAAAAGAAGAAATATTAAAGATACCAATCATACCTCAAACATCACACCACGTCTCTAATGGAAACACTAATACCGCTCAATCAAAAATACCCTCCGCTCCGCCTCCCCCATACCCCCCAACATCCGCTGCTCAGCCTCCTTCATCACCAAATACCCACTCACCACCTCCTGATCCAAGACCTCCCTCAACGCCCCATCCCCCTTCAGCGCCTCCACCGCCTCTTCAAAACTCCGCGGCATCAACCTCGTCACGCCGTAATGCGCCCGCCCCGCGTCGTCCAAGCCAGACGGATTGAACGGCAAGTCCAACTGCGTATACTGTCCATCGCCACCGCTCTGCAGGCCCAACAAGCCAGCGGCTATAATCGCCGCTAGGGCAAAGTATGGATTTGCAAGTCCGTCTAAGCAGCGTATCTCCCAGCGACCGTCGGTGATGCGGCGCAGTGGTACTTCGCGATTCTGCGTCCCCCACGCAACATACCTGCCCCCCGTCCACTCATCATCCACCACGCGCTGATACGAACTCTCATCCGGCAGACAAAACGCACACAGCGCAGGTAAATGCTGCAGCACACCGCCGACGAAGAACGCCCTATCGCGGTCCGGCGGGTGCAAACTAACATGCGCATGTGCCGCCGTTCCCGCGCCGGCGTCGAACGGCTTGGGATGCAGCGTTGCGCGAAAGCCATGCTGCGCCGCTATTTGCGCAATGACTTGGCGCGTTTGGATGAGCGTGTCGATGGCGAGCATGGGTGCGTGGGGCGGGAGAATGAATTCGAACTGTCCCTTCCCTGCTTCGGCGTGGAATTGTTGAATTTCGATGCCCATTTCATCTAAACACTCCACGATCTCAGCCAGGAAGGGGAGCTGCAGGAATTGCTCGGGGGAAAAAGTGCCCCATGCGTGGGTTGTTGTGAGCGGGGAGAAGACGGAGTCTGGCGTGCTTTTAGAGGTCGAGGTGAATGGATTCGAGGGGTTGCGCGTTAGGAATGTGACTTCTATCTCGAAGCCGACGAGTAGTGTGGTGGCGTGTGTGTATTGCAGTGTGTTAATCAGTGTTTCGAGACTTGTGCGTGGGCAGGATGGGAGCGGGGCGCCGGATTCTGAACGCCAGTAGCATAGCACTGTTGCGGCTTTCAGTGGGTCTTTGCTATGCGTGCGGCGGAGAGAGCGGAGATCAGGCTCGATATAGATTTGCCCAGTTGTGTTGACTGCAGGTGTAAGGGTGTCGTTTTGTAAGGTACCTGTGTTTCCTTGGGATATGCTGATTCGATCTCCCTCGCGAATCATGCGGGTGAATTCTTTGATGGGGACGATGCGGGCTCGGATGGTTGCCATGTAGTCTAGCCACTGGACGTACACAAAACGGATGTCGGGATTATGTTGCGTGAAATCATCGAACAGTTGGGTTTCGTAGACTTGGGCGGATTTGGGCGGCGGGGGAAACGCAGGTGGCTCGTAAGGCGATCCGGATCTAGGGTCGACAGGACCAGCTGTTGCGGGTCGACTTGTAGTACCGGCGGGTGGTATCGGTGGCATGCCTGGAGATGGGTGTGACGATCCAGTTGCAGCCTTTGTATTGTATGTAAGCTGCCTCGCAGGTTCCTGCGGTGTTTCATCGAAGATGGCTTGATAGCGCAGATTGTAGAGGGTGTTCGAGTTGTTAAAGAGAATGTCTTTCGTCATGGCGATAGCTTGAAATACTGTAAGGTCGTCTTTCTTTACAAGCTCCAGGAGTAGCTATGATAGTTAGTAATCGTGCGCTTTACAGCCATTCTGGACTTCACTGACCTCGAGCCACACTTCGCGGAACTGCATGTTGGCTAAATAGTATGTCTCCGGAAACCAATGCCCATCGCTAGAATATAGCAGTTTGCTTCCTGGCGCCAGCTCCAGAGCTTGACGCAAAATCGTCATTTGACCATCTCTGCTGACCATAGGAAACACCTCTCCAATGTCAAGATAAACATGTCGATAGACCGTAGCAAGATATCCTGCCTCTTGAGTGTATGGGTATGCTGAATGGAGGAGTACAAAGGGAACAGTAGGGTAAGACTCGATTAGTTGCTGGAGATACGCTGGATTTGACCTCCTCAGGTCGATGTCGTTATCACCAAGCCCCGTATGTAGTTGTAGTGGCTTCGAAAGCGAGTCTGAGCGCGGAATCCGTTCGGATAAGATTTCCAGCGTTCTCAGCACAAGATAGTCATTCAGTGGTTTTCTTTCGATTCGATAGGTGCGTTTCCGTACGCATGCCTTGACGTAACGTTCGAAAGGATGTCCCACTGCCCTCGCGGCTTCCTCGTAATCTGGCTCAACATCCAAACCGGTCCTGTAGCAGATGACGGTCTTGAAGCCTGCAACCTCGGGATCTTGGATCGCTTCCTGAATTTCCCGCTCGAATTCGTCTGTGAACTCTACCCAGATGTCGGGTAGAAACTTCGCTTTGCTCAGGTCGTCCTCATCTGCATCACGCGCAATGCGCTCCATCAGCCGTTCAGCGACTGTCTCGATGCGCACAATGCGTTTGCTTGGAGCCTGGAAATATTCATCATGGGAGTCGTAAGGGTACACCTTTTTCGGTTCTGCAAGGCCATCGTCTACTAGCACAGCGTGAACACCCTCAAAACATCGTCGATGCAGCCGTTGCGGGTCGCTCCGAAGCCACTCGCCTCTCTGCTCCAGGATATCATCCCAGTCTGCATCTTCTCCACACTCGTAGAGCTGGCGCAGTTGTCGCGCCGCTCGAAGGTGAGGGAGAGACTTGAAGGTGTCTCTTAGTGCTCGTCCTTGAGCTTCAGTTGTAACTGACTCAAATGGTATGGTGTCGGCCTGAGTCGGCAAAATTAGATTATGCGCATGATTGTCGATAAGAGGAAAGTGATTCGCGACATGTCGCAGTTGCTCTATTGTCGGCCGCGGTAGTCCTGTTGTTTGCTCCATCGTACTTTCTGGGGCAAGCAGTTGGTGTGTCTAAATGGTATGTTTCACGACCAATGGTGTGAATGAAGAGGATGGCCCTCTACGAAGAGCCTGTTTAGTTGCTAGTTTCTGTCGCAGTTTGCGAAGTGAGTTGGTGTCTGTAATTTGGCAGAGGAATGTTGTTGTGCTTTACGTGCCCCACGGTGGCAGCTCCGAAGCTCATGAGACCTGATCGTATGACGTCGATTTAAGCGGAAGCGCGGATATGTAAGCGCTGAGCTACAGCAGTCTTTCGCTCTCTGAGCGTCAGTCTAGCAAGGATCTTCGTACTGCAAACTGACCATTTTTACCATGAGACTGATGCTCTCGTGAGGCTGCCAAAGACATTCAAGCATCAACGGTACCTTTGGCGGGGTGGGGCCTAGCGCCTTCCCACACACGAAATTGCGGGCTTACATATACTCAAGCATTATTATTCTCATAAGTTCCTGTGTTACAAGGCATAAGTCCAATAGAGAAATAGCTGCTTAGTTGTTTGTGGCTCAGCCGTACTTCTTTCCGCACGGCTGAAGCCGGAATTGTTTCTGGTCGCTGCTTCTTGTTCCGGCCCCAACACACTTCATGAACGGAACTTGCTTACTTCGTAGGGTAGGGAAGCGGCGCATGGTAGTACAGAGAGGGCGGTGTAAGATGACCATCACTTTTTGGGGCGCATGCTTTCATCCATCTGGTCTACATAATATTTTAGCGCCGCCCTGCATTTTGGCGTGCTGTATACTTCCGGCCTCCTCACCCCCAGTGTTACGATGCGGCGCAACGGACGATATACCGACCTCGATGATGAAGATACTGCGAACGGCAATAATCACGAGTACGCCGTCCCAAGACATCTTATCACGACCCTTACTAAGCTAAATTCGGACAAGACTGACTACTCTCAACGAGAGAACGATCGTCGAACCACGACCTTTGGGGAAGCCCTCAGTACGATCAAGCGGGTGGCAACCGGCTGAAACGATTTTATCTTCGCGCACTGGTTGGTGTACTCGGACCAATCGACATCTGCGCCTACTACATCGCAATCTGGCGTATATACCTTACTCCAAATGGATCTAGGGAACCGCTATTGTTTGGGCCTCGTGGAGCAGCATGGGTCTTCTACAGTTGGTTCGTTACAGGTGTTCTCGGTCTTGCTCTAAGTCTACACAGCCTGTCTGGCGTGGAGGCTGGCATGCTGATGGAGCCTGCATGGGATGTCGGTGATGCGACGAGGCTTATGTTGCATTCGGATAAAATCTGGAGCGGTCCTGGTGGTTGGATGAGGACCATCAAGTGGGCTGTCGGCTCACGAGGTAGTAGTCTGCGTAGATCGCCGTCGCGCTTGTGGTTTGTGTTTACATTACCATCTTTGCTGGTTTTCATCGCCTGGTCCTTGTCCGGTTTGACCATGGAAATTACTCAAGGATACTGTCGCGCACATATCTCAGTCCCAGCCACGATGACTGGGTTCTCTTACGACATGTTTAATGAACGCGAGGGTGATAACACATATAGCCCAGCCACTCAGATGTGGACGAGTGGGCAGGATATGAAAGTGCCAGCTGCTGGTGTCGTCTATACGCCAGAGGGATACGATCGATTAAAACTCGCGTTCCTCAACCAAGTCCCAGCAATGCTTCCCCAGGATGATGGCATTCCCGAGATATTTCTCACTGCACAAGCAGACCACCCAATTGAGGAGAGAAATTGGGGCTTGTTGTTGCAGTACAAATGTACCATAATCAACCATGCTCAGGACTTTCGCATGATCAATACGTCGAACAGAGCTTTACACGATTACAATCGCTTGAACGAGGGTGCATCTGCTGTTTTGTTGGACCAGGACTCAACCTACTTAGTGTGGATGAATCAGACACAGGGGAAATGGGCTGCAAATTTGGATGCTGCCATCGAATCAGGGCTTGAAGTTCGGTCTGGCTTTGATATACCCACACAAAAAAGCTCGAACCTGACTAACCAGTGTTACATCAAGGATCAGGAAAATGGTACAGCGGACTGTCCGGGAATTCACCAGTATCGAGATTTCGAGATTGCATTGTGGCAAACGCTGCTGGAATCTACAAATCGAATGTGGTTTGAGGATTTTCATATAACGTACAATCTCTCCATTGACCACAATCTTACCGAGTACTTTGATGCGCAGGCTGCGCAGGTTTTTTATTCGATGTCATGGAAACCAGCACCACTCCATGTGACAGCAATTGGCGTTCAATGCAGAGCGTCAAGCAGTGTTGGCAGCGCAGATATCAACGGCATTCGGTCAAACTACTCAAACTTCCAACGTACTGATACGCCTATCCCAGAGCCATCGAGCGGATGTCCGCGTCGCTTCGGTTCCAGTACTCCGTTGTACATGATGGGTGTTTCAGGAGATGATGAGTGGGTGGCCAGAGTATTCAAAGCCTCTGGTACGCCGCCACCTTACTACGCGACTAAATTCCTCGAAAACGGCGCTCACAGCAGCCTCTTGTTACAACTCAACTTCCTGCAAGCGGAACACCTACGACGGAGCATGCTCCGTGCATACGCTTCGTACGCCATGCAGCTCATGTACAACGGCGGACAAGCCTACACAACCCGAAACGGTTCCAACCTCACGTTTATCAACCCTAACGCCACAGCATTCGTGCCTGGCCCGATAATTAAGCCAGGTGTCATGCCCGCCGCCGTCCCCGTAACCCTTTTCTGTATATGGGCTCTCGTCAGTTCTGCTCTAGGCATCATGTACGGCTTTCAGCGGTGCTGGACAGAAACACTAGATGGTCATACCATGTTCCGCATGGGCGCCGAACTATCAGATCAGGAATGCAAGGCGCTTCTCAAGACGTCAAATACTATAGAGAAGGAGGATCGCGTGGCATTAGATACAATTCCAGCGCTAGTAAGCAATACAAAGCCTGAGACGTGGCTTGGTAGAATTGGATTGGTGAAGGGTGTTAAAGCGGACAAGAAGAAGATGTACGAGTGATGTGAGTCACAGCTCTTCAAATCCCGCATGTATGCCGAACCGACGCACGTATTAGGACCCATGGGAACATTGATCTCGGTCTACACACCTGGTCTGATACACTGATATTGCCCAACTTAGTCGATACCAATCTTCACCGATAAAGCACCTCTCTTCGACTGCACAACAATCAAATCATGGTCGTACGCAACATCTTCCAGCGTTGTATCTACAAGCCTCGCCCTAGGAATGATTTCAAATGCCATGAGAGCGCACATGATGTATAGCTCACAATAAGCCAGACTAAAATTTTCGTCAGCACCGTTATGTCCTCTTGGCCATTGCTTCTCCGCGGGCTGACTTACTTCTCACCAATGCAACCTCTCGACCCCTTCCCGAACGCAATCAGCTTCTTCTGCAGTTGAACATTGGGCCTCCCCTCTTCCGTCAGCCACCGTTCAGGCAAAAACTCATCTGGCTCAGGGAAGAGCTTGGTGTTCCAATGGTTGATCATGGAAGTCATTCCAATTGGAGTCCCGCGAGGAATCACCCAGTCGGATTCACCGTCTTCGCTGCGATAGTGCAAGTCTTCTTCCCGAGCTATTCTGGCAGATCGTTGAGAAACACCAGGTACCATGCGGAGACACTCCTGCAAGATACCCCAGAGATACGGACGCTTTTCGAGCTCGATCCATTTAACAGTCTCAGGTGTGAGACCGGAAAGTTCGGACATCAGGCGCTTATAAATTTCAGGTTTCGCAAGCATCCAGTATGTAAATATAGTCAGGATGGCCTAACGACAGTTGTAATTAGCGCGAGACTGCCCAAAAGGCAGAAGTGCTTGACTCACTGCAGTGGTTTCGGTTCCTGCGACGAGAAACATAAAGCCCTCGCCATCAAACCGGTATCTGTCCTCCTTGGTCAAGGTTTTGGAGCCACTCATCACTTCCATAAAGACGTGTCCGTTCTCCGGATTCTTGAGCGCGGCCGTAATGTACCCAGGGACTGTAACGTTCATTACTTTCATAATAGCCCTGACATCTTCACCCAAGTAGTCTGCCATGAATGGCAAGACGACCGCTATTTTTCTCGCGAGCGTGTTGTGTCGCATCATGTAGGCGCTCCTCGTGAACGAACCCATCCACGTAGTCAGGTTAGGCTCCCAGGTTTCCTGTGCGACGAAACCCATTGGCTCACCAAAGGCGTATTGAGATATCACATCCCCAGTAAAACAGTTGAACGCTTCTTTAACATTGAATGCGCCTTTACCAGCGGATGCGAGCATCTTCTCCGTGGTTTTTTGCGCAAAATCGAACACTTCGCCTTCCAGCTTGAGCATCTGTTGGCGCGAGAAAAATTTGTTGAAAGGCGTCCTGCGAGCGCGATGCAAGTCATGATTGACTGTAGAAAATGCCGCCATGGAAAGAGGCCCTGCAGCACCAGTGTTTAGCTGGTGCTGCCACTTGTCACGTGAACGACCGGAACCAGCGTAGATCTCGTCTGTAAAGTTGGGATCAGAGCAGTGAAGTTCGTCCGGATTGATTCTTTTCGGTAGTTTAGCTATCGAAAAGAGAAGCATGTCCAATACCTGTGAAGTACTTACCGTACTATAGGACCATACTTCTCGTGCATACCTGCGATGACTTTGCCATATCGCCCAACAAGCCACCAATCATAGTACGCCTCGTAAAGATAAGATACAGCTGCGATCTGCGGACCAGGAAAACGGGACAACGGATGGAATGGCGAAATGTTGTAAAGCGCAACGCAAATGCGGTACCCAATCCAGAGAAGAATAAGGCCGAAAATACTGGATAATGATGCCACAGACGCTGCGACTTGAGAAAGGCTCGATTTGACATCCATTCTGCGGACAAAGCGCGTCTTGACGATCTCGAATTGCGTATGGGAGGAGAGAACGAAAGAGAGTGAACCTACGAGGCCTATAGGAGCGAGAAGGATTGTCATCCTGACCTAGTCTAGAGTTAGCACCATGCATTGTCGCGTAGGCATGGAGCTAGCGCTCTTCGTCCCGTTCGCAACAAATCAAACGTACTTCGTCTAGACATAAAGTACATATTGTACTATAGTCACCTAGACTGTATGGTGTCCTGCATGCTCACATCGTGAGCTCAGATCAGGCTGGAATAGAAAGCAGCAGTATTGCAGGCGAAAGAGCAACCAGTTCCAAGCGGAACAACTTTTCGATGCCGACTCAGCGCAATATTGGAGAAATGCGATAGCAAGGGTCGAAGCTGCAAGCTACCGGCAGTTTGCCGGTTTGGGTTCTAAGGTTTGTTATACTGATTTATAATATGCAGACTTTAGCAGAGACTAGATGGCTCCGTCCTGATAATGCTGATCGTGGCGGTGGTGATGGCTGCTGTTTAGCCGGAAGCTGGCATTTGCAGGTTCGACGCAATGGGCACCGCAGTGAGGACAGATGTCTGTCGCACAATGCGCAACAAGCAGGAAGGGTCAAGCGTGCGGTTCGATTCGTGCAGCGAGATATGATGTACGGTCTAAATAGAGTTTCAGGTATTAGTAACCAAGCGCGAAAGTTCTGGACGAGTTGATGATGACCAGTGCTGTCGTGAACGCGTCGACGAAACCGCGCTAGATTGCATGATCCGTGCAGCGGTCGTGTTGACGTGTTCTATCTCTCTTCATCACCAAGACTACAAACTTGTCCCTTTGGCTCACCAGCTGTGTCATATCTACTTCTGACTACTTGTTCAAAGCTTTTATAATCCGGTGTGATTGTTTTCTAAAGGAACTCTCAGTAAGCGCCGCTCACTGCGCTACTTCCCGCTTCCCCTTTGAAGCGCTGTACATACCAGAGCTCGTAGCGATTGCTATGTAAGATTCACCAAAACTGATCAGTACATATATCACAGCAGTAGACAATACAAGTCGAGCTCGGGGTTCATTGCTGGTTCACATCTCGTGCCACCAACCTGGGCATGCCCCTCAACTTCCCGCTTCGATGCCGGCACCGGCATCCGTCTACCGCCTGACCAAACGCCCAAACCCGCATCAGCAATTGCCCATCACGTCGCTCTCTGTACCTCTGTCTCCTATTAGCCGAGCACCTGTACAGCGTTCCACGTTTCCAGCGCCACCTTGTCCCGTTCCAACTCTGCCTGTGTCACAAGCGTTTGTGTAACCTATCAAGAACAAGTATAATGTACCCAACTGCGTCTGTCTCGGCGATCGACCAGACTTCAGCGCCACATCCTATGTCAGCTATACACCTTTCTTTTGTCTTGACAAATTTTAAAGCCACTATCCGTGGCTCGATGTTACACCATGATACACAAGTTTGACGTCTCACGAAAAGAGTGATGCACACATGGGATTCATGCAGTTGTTCCTCGCACACACGCGGGCTTGTGGTGGCATTGGATGCGCTCCGCTCATCGCACTAAAATCTGGTCAATCTTCAGTCGCTATAGCGCAACCTTGTTCAACACCTAGAGACATTTCCGAGTGGTTGCATGCGAGGCGTTCGAAGCATCTACTAATGTAGCGTAGCGTCTGTACGCGCAATCGAGCATGACCGAAGCACACGTCTTTACCAAGTACGCCCTGAAATGCGGCATCGACTCTTCTCGACTTTCTTTGTCCCACTGTACATGAAGGATGTAGTTTCTTCTCAAAAGAGAACACTGATAAGTTCCCATGTGGTTGGCCTACAGCTCTAGCTCCGCAGAAGGGTAAGAGGAAGGGGCCCCTGGTGTGTTCATCATGCGCAGCAACTGCATCATCTCTCACCTCACTGGTTGAGAAATTTTCTACGTTTGATCACATCACCCTCTCACATGCAAACGACGCTTGCCGAAGGACGCCTATCGCTCTCTGGGTACATAAACGACCCAAGGCAGTGTATGTGAAGCTCTCTGTAATTCACATTCCTACTTTCGGGAACTCCATCAACCTACGATTCAAGATTGTCTACCAAATCATCAGCCATGAAACAATTCTTCTCTTTCGGCCTACTGGTATCTGTCCTCCTCGCCTTCCTAACAGCTTGCGGTGCCGTCCCCACACTTGACACAAAAAAACCCACGATCATTCTCATTCCTGCTGCTTTCTCCAAGGCCGCTGTATATGATGAGGTTAAGGGCCGCCTCTCCAACATAGGCTACGATGTTGTTGCTATCAATCTTCCCTCAGTCGGACACGGTGCTGGTCGTGTTGACCGCACGCCCGATATCAAGTGGGTGCAGAGGGCTATTGGTATGCGATTACGTCAAGGCAAGAACGTTGTCCTGGTTGGCAACAGCTATGGCGCCACTGTTATATGCGATGCAGTCAAGGACTTTGAGGCAAGATCCATGCTAAAGTCGTACGGGCCCGCAAATGGCAAAATTTCCGGTTTAATCTTCGTGAGTCTCTCTTTCTCATCGTCTACTGCCAGCACACTATCCTACCACATCACGCTAACCTCAAGTTCAGTTCTCCGGCTTCCTTCCCTACATAAACGAGCTTTCTGGTGCACGCCCTGATATACGCCAAATCTCACCCCCATGGTTTCGTTTTGAAGCCACCAGCCGTGTCTTCTGGGATGGCGACCTAGCCAAGGCCCCACCCTCGGTCACGCTGTTTAACCTGCTCTCAAAGCAGCAGTCTAACGTCTGGGCTGCAAAGCTTGAGCCTTCGTCCTTCGCTGCTCTCAACGCCACGGCCAAATACATTCCCTACGACGGCAAGTTCAGGTCGCTGTACGTCATTGCCTCCAAGGACTACGCCGTGACGCCAGCCTTCGCAAAGACGTACATCGACCAGCCAGGCGCCAAGTTCGAGACTGTCACCATTGATAGCGACCACATGCCTATGCTGAGCAGGCCAGATGCGTTTGTGGAAGTCGTTGACAAGTTCGCAAGCGTAAAGGAAGCCAGTGAATAGCGTGGGCGCCCTTCAAAGTCGTTCCTCGAGTACGCAACAGGTGCGGAAGCACCATTTAGATATAGAGATCTGCTGGGATGGACATAGGCAAACATGAATATAATGTATAAATCTGAACAACAGCAAACAACTCGCTACACATGTTGAGTGATGATATTGGTGTTGCACAGATCAATCCCAATTGCTGGCTTGCCGTCGAGTTCATGTCCAGCACCAATAAAGCGACGCCACTAGCACTATCCGTAGCACCACCGCCCTGTTCACATGCACCAAGCCTTGTAACAACGTCTCTCATCAGCTTCCTATGCGACGCCTGACGTGCAAGCGGCCTCCCGTATTTTTCACAATTAACACCCTAGTTATCAAGCACGGGAGGTCACCGTATGGCAGGGAACCATGATGTTCCTGTTACAACAACAGTGCGAAATGAGACGGAGAGAAGAATGATTCATTGCGTCCGTCGAAATAAGAAGAGGTAGGGTTCAGTCAACCACGTAGCGAGAAACTTTTCAAAAGAACCATATTAATCTTCGACGAATGCAGACCACCATGTCACTATCCAGCATTCCCAAAACAGCCGGGTGTACAGAGTATCGAGTCATGAAGAGCGTGCCAAAAACTAGTGGTCACACAGCTAGCTTCGATCTGCTGAGCAACATATCATGAGGAGATACAGCTCATACGGTACAACGGTTCGGATAGCTAAGTGCTAGCTTTTTCCATCTCTTTCTGCAATGATTCCATTCTTCCCTCCCGGCCCACAATCCGACATTCGAATCTCTCTGGTCGGGGGTTCGGCACCGCTTCGTACGTTATCTCAGGCAGAAATTCCTTCCCATTCTCACCTAGAGGTCTCTTGATATCACACGCCCAAGCCATACACGCCACCATAATCACTAGACTGCGTTCCGCGAAATCGTATCCAGGACACGCGCGCCGCCCATACCCGAAGGGTGCGAAGTTCTGGCAATTTGGATAGACGGTCAAAGGAACTTTGTACGTCGGATACGAGTCTTCAAGCCAGCGTGCAGGATTGAAAACGGCTTGGTCCGGGTATAGCGTCGGATCCATAAGAATCGCACTGCAAACTAATCAGTCGCCTAGCACTATCCATTGGATAAAATCGAAAAACATACCCATGGTTCGCATGGAACGCCGTTCCTTTCTTAAATACATACCCCTCGTACAAATCATCCTCCTCCAACGCATGCGGAATCCCCAATTCCGCTACAATGCTCCGATACCGAACGCCCTCCTTCACCACTGCACGCACCATTGGGAGGTTGGGCACGTCTTCCCACGTCGGCAGTCTATCTTTACCGACGACGCTGTCGATTTGCGCTTGTAGTTTAGTCAGCCATTCCGGATACGCCATCATCAGGTACATAAACGTAAGAAGCGCGTTATGAGTCGATCTCGTTGCACCGCCGATGAGAGCGCGAAACGCGCTATTGGCCTCAGCGTCAGAGATGTCGTAGTCGCTTCGATTGGCGATGAACTCGTTGAAGACGCCCGGTGGCTGGGATGGGGACATGCGTCGTTCCTTTTCGACGTCGTGCTTGAGGTTTGCGAGGTAACTGTCGGTCAAGGTACGGAGCCGGGCCATCTTACGCAGACTGGGTAGGGTCCAGACGGGCAGGTAGGAGAGGGGGGAGAAGATGTTGATAGGGAAGACGGAGGGGTCAAAAGCTTGCATGGCTTGTGTGAGATACTCTTCGTTCGAGACGATGAAGTCGTCGGTGGGCGAGGCGACGTGTAGACCAAAAAAGCATCGCGCTATTACGCTGTAGCTGTATGTTCGGAAGTGTAAGGCAAAAGATGCCGGCGAGTGAACGAGTTCGTGTACGCAGCGTACGGCTTCGGAGTGCATGGCCGCTTGGTACTTTGTGTTTGTCGAAATGGAGATTGCGGAGTGGGTGAGTTTACGCTCGCGGCGCCAGGCATCTGTATTGACTTGTGGTCAGCTCCGAGTTCAAGGCAGGCTATTGAGACAACTTCCAAGGCTACTTTACGTACCGTTCTTGGGCATCAAGGCAATCAGCAAATCCCTTGTTGCATACTTCAAGGCATACGGAGCACTTCTCCCACTATATTTCGAGCCTCTCTTCACAAATAATTCTTGGACCACGGCCTCGTCAGAGAGCACGATTTGTTTCTCTCCAAATAAGCTAAACTCCAAGATCCCCCCATATTGCTTTGCCCATGTGGCGAAGAGAGGCACGAGATTTCCTTTACTGGACGCAAGGTCGAGAAGATTTCCGATAAGAGGATAGCCTACAAATCTCTTAGCATTGAATGTCGCCTTCGGTTCGGTACTCACCTCTCGGACCCGGGACTTTCTTCGGACCCGTGCCTCGAAACAACTGCGCTCCTAACACCCACACAAAAATAGAAATGCCCACCCAGGCAACCCAAGAGTACGACATTTGGAAGATAATGCAAATGCAGTGTTAGCGACGAAATTACAAACCACAAATTAAACGACCTCGGGAACCTCCCATCTTTATACATCTATCCCTCAAGGCGTCCACCACGACACAAACCATACGGCCCACCTTCCAGACCCCGCTTCCTCAAGCAACCGCCCGGCCTCAAACCTGCAGCCATGATTCGCCGTCTGACTCAGCTGACATCGAAGCGACGACTTCATCGTGATTCTAAAGTTGAGGATGCAGCTCGTTAGCCACCTGCACCCTGTCGTACATCCATCACCTACCGTACATGCCTATAACAGGAACAGTAAGGAACTGCGCTTGTTAATTTTACGCCCGAGGCCCACCACTATCTCGTCCCGCGCAACTCAAACGGCCCAGGCGGGCGATTTCTGTCGGGTATCTCGTATAACCGAACCTTGGAACGAAGGAAAAAGGTCGTCGATTGGAGGTGATACAGTGAGTGCACGATGTAGACTGCAGGATTTCCACTAACTAGGCAGATCTATCCAGGTCTATGTATCCCGAAGTCGCATAGCTACTCTTCAAGCCGTCGCGTCAGTGTCTTTCGTGTCATCGAAGCGAGGTAAAACATTGCCCCCTTTCCAGTGAGAACATAGACAAGGTAGAATAATGTACGGAATTGAAATGACTTTGTTATACTGTGACTAGGAGTGAGTATTCGTGAAACTGTGGTAAAACACCTTTACTTACTTTGGTCTCATGCCGCTGAGGCCAAACCATACCATCCCACTCCAAAGACAGGACTAAATGGTCCGCTCTAGCATCTTAAAGCTTCTTACCATCTCCTCCATTCCTTCCGTGAATCCCCATCCGAGATCTCACTATGTCGCCTCAGCCCCAAATTTTCTTATCTTAATTTTGCTATTAGATATATACCATCTAATGCGCCGATTCTTTCACATACGACCACAGGATTTTGACAAGCACTGGGTCCCGTCCGCTCCCCATACGTTAAGCAGAATACCGGCGGATTAGTAGTCAGGTGGGTGACCACTGGCGAATACCTGCTGTTGTATGTTTTTTTTGCCATTTTTGTTGACTGGAGTTGTAATAACCTAGTTGCGGAATGATCGCTTTGAACGTGGGTGGTTTGAATAGCGTAGCTTTTTGGGCCTAAGTGTGGAAAATCGCGAACAGAATGGAGTTCAAAGCTATTCCAAAGCGTTTTTTGTTATGTGTGCTTTGCTTCACTTTTCAGGTTCCTTGTGCGCGCTTCTAGTCTCTTCTACAATTGACGTCAGCCACTGCGATTTCCCATGTATACATCAACAACGTACCTTGCTCGCGAAGTCTAAGACACGGTATTAGCACTCTAGTCTTGGAGAAATTCGCGAAGACATAGATAAGCAAGAAAGAGACATACCCATCCTCTCGAACCCGCCTCTCCCGCATGAAGTCGTTCAAGTGCCAGCCCACAGCAACCGGCACAGCGGTCCAAAGTACAGAAGATGCGCGGCGCCAGAGAGGTGACATTGCAAGATGAATGCGAGAAGGAGATGGTATGGTGTAGAGTGAAACATCAGTGCTGATAGCCAGAATTCGTTATCTATGGCAGCCTTGCCAAGAAAGTAAGCCGACATGACATCGCATATGCACGCGCGTCTCGCCTCGCTTCCACGCATCACAACTCCATTAAAACCCAAACTTTCCCTTCACAGCCCCCAACACAAATCCGCGCTTCTGCTTCGTAACGTACTTATTCACATCATCCGCCCACCCCGCACTATTCGCCTGAAGATTATTCATACTATCGCCCACCGCATTCAGTCTCTCCGTCCGCTCATTAAAATTGCGCGACGCCCACGCACCCCAGCCCTCGTTGGCTGGCGGCACGGTACTCGAGCTTGGATAGGAGGGGTACGCGGAGGATGAGGGGGAGGCGGGAGTGGGGTTGGAGGTGTGGGCGGTGCGGCGGGCTTGTTCGGCTTCGGAGCGGGCTTGGGCGAGTTGGCGTTTTGAGGGCGGGCGGTTGGGGCCGCCGACTTGGTGGGTATTAGTGGGAATTTAGAGGGGAGAGGAGTGGGGTGGCTTACTCAAGAGGTCCATGTCTGCGGGTGTGACGTGCTGGGTGCCAGATATCCATTGTATGTTGCTGATGGTGGGGCGAGGTGAGATGAGTAGTTCGGGGTTCATGAGTATGTCTCTCGTGCGGTTTCTATGGTAGAGTTAGTTGAGTGTCCGGTGAAATATATGTGAACTTACAGTTGCAGTCCATGGCCAAAGACGTTGATCAATGCCATCTCCGCCGGTCCTTTCCACCCCAAGATGTCTCCTGTGCTTGTTATGACCGCGTCTGAGAAGCGTCTTATGTCTAGCACATCACTGACTTTGACAGACCCAATCTCTTTCAAGGCGGGTATGGAGTAAGCTCTCGCACACCCGTCGCCGTACAACCCGAGTAATGCATAGCCAACATCCTCGTATCGTACAATCGTCGCCGTATCGCACAGGAACTGATCGAACGTCTTGTGTGCACCCTTGTTTGTCGCAGGTCGGAATATTCTCGCTCCAGAAGCAGTGACTGCTAGGAGCACGCCATTGACCTTTGATCCGTTGCGAAGACCCGCAACAGCGGCTTGGGATGCATAGGCTGGCCGACCCGTCTCAGCATACATTGGACAAATCCTGATAATCCTATCGTCAAGAGAGGAGACACCAGCAAATTTTGCTGTATACTTTCCGCCAGCTTCTGGTAGCAGTTTAAACGTAGCAAGATGACCGAGATTTGTCCCTGCATGCACCAGGATGCTGGAAAAGTCGTCACCCTCGAGCGTCATTACACTGAATTCAATGCAAGTCGGCCACTCCGGTTTTGACGATGCTGTGTTGGAACTCCGGCGGAAGCTCCCACGCTTGTCAGACTTGGAGAAGTCACTGACTGAGCCTCTGTAGATGACCGCTGGTCCACGCAAATCAATGATAGCCAAGCTTCCACCCTCGAAGCCGGCCGCTACAAAGCCTACATCTGATTGCTTCAGAGCCGTGACTGGACCGTTGCCTTCACTTAGTAAAGTAAACGGCAGCAGCCCTTCTTTGAGTGCCGCTTCAGCCCTGTGTGTGATATTGGTCAGTCCTTGAGGTTCGTTCTCGCCTGGTGGAAACTCCTCTCCAGCGTGCTTGTTGGTGCTCCATCTGAAAACCACCACTTCACCGGATTTGAGACCGACGGATAGTTCAGACGCGGCGCCTGCGAATGACGTGTGTGTTATCTCTGCATTGTCTTGCCGGCCGACTGCTCGAGCCACATCGACCTGAAGTAAGCCATCGTTTTCGATCTCATCAGCGTGGCCTGCGTCCCACAATCGCACAGTTCCATCGCCATGGGCGGTTTGGACAATATTGCGATCCTCAAACCGCTTCAATGGTTCTACGGCTCCAGCGCCGCCATGGAGGAAGTTGGGACCGTGGGATCGCTTCTCAGTCATACCGAGCCACCTCGTCCGCTCGACTGGTGAGAGATTAGCGTAGTTGATGTAGGGATGAACAAGGGTCATAGAGAGATGTAACTGGTTAGTAGGGCAGATGGGCATGCCGCTTGGGAACGAAAGAGTCACAAGTTCCCCAGACGCAAGGAGGGCGATGCTGGCTATGGGATCGTGGCACCCGGCGAAATGTGGTGACGACCGAGGGATCAAGAACAGGTCAACAACCTCAGACCCTGGCGGACATGGCAGTATCCGCTGCCTCTTTGGATTCTCAAAGTGATCTGATAGAATCTGCCATGATGATGTACTGTATAGCGGCGTTCGACCCATCTCGAAGAGTGTCAGACTCTTCGGTGTGATATTGGACGGTTGGCCACCAGCAATTAGGATAGCCGTGTCATCTGGATCCTGATTTGCACACCATGCAATCTTGAAGATGGGCGACTTGAGCGCAAACGTTCCCTCGGTGGCTCCTGGGCTGAAGCTCCCCGGCCCTGGCTTGTTGACATTTGTGTCCTGCAAGGTTCTAGCCTGCACGACTCGTCCATCTTTTGCATCCCAGATGACGATACTGCTGTCTTCGTGACCAGTCAAGACAAACGTGCCTGTCGGATGCCACACAGCTTGCGTCAACGGCGGTTCTCGTTCCCGGAAAACCATGTTGGGGTCTGAGTCACCACCCGGGGCGCCCTTGGGAAGTATGTAGTTGAAGAAGTTCAACGCCTTGTTCTGCTTGAATGAGTATACGACTGCCCCAGCACTGTACCCGATCAAGAGTGAGCCAACGTCGCGCGGATGTAGCGCAAGAGTGACGACGGACGTCAGCTTGGATCGCGGGAACTTTTCCCTCCACAGATTCGGTATCTTGAACTGTGTGAGCGTCTCGCGGTCAAGATCGTATGCCAGGATCTCTCCATGTTGTGTCCCGAGTAGCGCGTAGTCGAGCGTAGGGTCGCTGTGCAGTGCCGTAATCTTTGCAGGCGGAGAATGCGCGTTGATCAGCTTCTTCGTGTCTAGCGAGAATACCGAGAGGTCATTCTTCGAGTCGACGCACAGGATCTTTTCGGCGCAAAATTGCAGGATCTTGACCGAGGCCTGGCGCGGCAGTTCGAGCACGACTTCGACTCTGTTCTGACCGAAGATGTAGATCTGGCCATTGCCGAACTTGCTCTCGCTGGTGCCGACTGCTATGAGGGACTGCACGGGATCGTACGCGATTTGGGTGATTTTGGAGTTTATGCCATAGTTGCGAATCTTTGGCTGTTAGCTTCACGTATCGGTCAGGGCGGCACGGCGGGGTGTGAGCTGAAGCACGTACATGGTCCAGCACGAAGAGGTCAGCGTTGATGCCTGCAGAGAGGTCGTTGTGGATGCCGGCCTGTTTGCCGCGCAAGAGGTGTGCCATGGTGGTGTTGCTTGTGTCTCATGGCTGCGCGCTCGAAGCTGGGTAAGAAGGGCTGCGTTCGTCTGCATGGATTGCTTGGGCGCAGCAACGCGTTCGGCGACGTCATGCAGGGTCCAAGCCGTACTGCCGAAGCTACGGAACAGTCGGAACATGCTTCACGGCGACGCAGCGTTTGATCAGAGTACAACACAGACACATATCATCACAAAGCTGTTATTACACTATCTTTCTATCGGGAATTTCTTCATTCCAACAGACCTGGAAAGGTATGCCAAAAGCGCTGTCTCTTCACAATATTCATGTCCAATCATGAACAGTAGTACAATAACTCAGAATGTGTCAAAGACATTGTTCATCCCACCCGGAACGCCAGGCTATGACCTGTTGCAATGAAAGAAAACGGTAACCCCCAGATTCTTCACCCTTTTGCTGTTCCTGATCAAGTCGACATGGAAGTGCCATTAGCCTGTCCGTTATACCCTCCATTTGGAGGCTGTGGTGTCCCCGAGCCTTGCCTGCTGCTACTGAAGCTGTTTTGAGCAGCTAGACGGGCTTGCGACTGTGCTACTGCCTGCGCCTGCTGTCGGTCAATCATCAACTGCTGAGGATTGGCGGGCAAGCCATTGAACGTAGCGGCAGGGGTTGACGACTGCGGCGTACCGTACTGAGACGGTCCATAGTACGTACTCCGCATTTGTCCTCCCGCAACCGGCGTGCCATAAGACGGGCGAGTACCAAAAGTCGACTGTGCTGGAGCTGGAGTCGCCTTGAGGGGTGATGCAGTCCGTGCTTGTGGTATCTGCGCTGCGCTATACATGGGCGCCGTGTTTTGTGACCGTGGCGTGTAGCCGTTTGGAGTCGCTTGCGTCGCATATCGATTTTGAGGCTGGGTCGGTGTTGGTGCATGGTAAGAGGATGCCGCAGCACCGCCATAACTACTTGGCTGTGATGAGCGTTGAGGATAATACTGCCCGGCGGGTGTCTGTCCGTAGCTGGGACGAGGCGTCTGTTGGCTGTAGGCTTGTGTTTGGGAATAGCTCCGTGAGGTCGGAGCGTATGAAACCCCACCTGGCTGGTAGCTGTGTGTAGGCCCTGACGGCGAGCGCTGAGCAAGCATTGACGCAGATCGATGGAGGGCTTGTTGCTGCGGGTACAAGGACTGCGCCGGCTGCACTGGGCGGGCGCCTGGTTGGTGGACTGATGTCGTAGGACGGCTGTACTGGGTACCTCCGGTAGGGTAGTGAGCATGTGTTCCAGAGGCGGAGCGCGTGAGGGTTGCTGGTGTGGAAACGGGCATCGGCGGAGCCTTGGCAAGACGAGAGAGAGTGTCCTCTTCCAAGACACCCTTGTACTCCTTGGTGTCAAACAAGATCGTCCTGCTAATGTTGAGCTCATCCAGCTGATCACCGTTCAGTTTGGCAACAGCGTAGGGCGGGAGCTGTGACACCAGAAGGGTCAGCTGTGACTTCAGAATCTGATAAACGTCAAACTCCTCGGTCGACGGTTGTGATGGGCTCCCGGCTAGCGAAGCTAGAGACGTGTTTTGCACAACTGGTGTGCGTGGGTTGGTCGTTAGCGATGAGTTCCGTATCCTTTGATGCGATGCGAGGGTTTCCAGAAGCTCAGAGATTTCCCGCAAGACCTCGTCCGTGTCCTTCTCCTCCTCGCTTTTGTCTGCAGATTCCGAGAACGGACTTCCTTCAACTGGGACAAAGTTGTCCACAACATCTCCAAAGCCATCGTCCTCATCAGCAACGCCGTTAGCCTCCTCCTCGACTGCTTCTTCTGCATCGAGCAGCGCTGGATCAATGGGAAACATCTCGTTGAACCGTTTCTCGCCCACCTTTTGCCACCAGACTCTGTTCTTGGTTTCTTCGGGGATGATGGCGGAGGTGTCATCTCGAGTGGGTGCAAAGCTCGAATAGGCACTGCGGAACAATGCATCTTCTCTCGCCTGTTGCACTGCGACCAGAGTTGCTTCGGATGGCGGTTGCTGTGCTTCTCCCATGCTCAATGCCCGTTGTCTACTTTTTTGCCTGGCAGTAGGTGATGCCTGGTCCTTCGGCATGTCAACTCCAGCATAACCAAGCCAGAAACCGGCTGCCTGGTTCTGGTGTGCATATGACTGAGACCCCTTGCGACTGGGCTTGGGCATCTCGGAGGGCCCAAATGTGATAGTGTGACTCTTTCCAGTGCTAGGTCGTGGGACCTTGGGCGGGCTGATCTGTGGCAGATGAGCGGGCGCACGAAACACATCTCCGATGGTTGTGGACTTCTTCTTTTTGACGTCTGCTTGATCGGGGAGAGGGTAGACCTCGGTGGTAGACATGATGTTGGGCAGCGAGGACTCTCGTAGCGGGAGGGTGACCTGGACAGATGTGTCAAGCGTCGTAGGTGCTGAGCCTGTAGGCGCAACTTTCCGCGACTGCTGCAGACTGGAAAACAAATGCCTGGGGGCTGAATTGACCTGTCCAAACAGGGTGAGGACTGTTCGGCTCTGCGGAATCTCATTCTCCTCTTCCTCTTCTTCTTTCGTTGGAGCTGGACATCCGTCCTCCTTGGAGACTGCATGCTCGACATGGCTATGTAATGCCTTGCCGTGAACCAGGGCTTTCCGCGCCTCTTCTCGCTCGACCAGGCTCTTTGTGACCTTCTGGAATGCAAGTACCTTGACTTGTAGTGCACTTTCCTCGAGGGAGCTGGGCGGATCGACTCCACCACTGGATGCGAGAATATCCGTGGTGACACTCTCGACATCTTTCTCGAGCGCCTGTAGTGAGTCGTATGCGCCGTCTTGTATCAGGTTTGTGAGGGTGGCAGGACCCGAGGGCGGTGTCAGTTTGGCACGTTTCGAGTCGGCCTCGCCAGACGAGCCTCGCGTAATCGAGAATGTGATAGGATGTGACAGGATCGAAGGCTGGGTGTCATAGCTGTAGCGGGTCAGAATTGGGAGGACGATTGCTGCAGGCGCAAAATGGAAACCTCCTCATGCGATTGTGGTTGCTGTGCCCCGTCGAGGCATGAGGAGTCGGGGCGCAGGTGCAGGTGGATGAGCATTAAATTGCGTACCTCTTCAAAGCTACGAGCATATCCTCGAGCACAGTCTGCAGTGAGTATGTGCTGCTGCTGTGTGTGGACAGCGCTTGCGCAGACCCGGGCGCGCCGTTGATGGCAATCGAGTTGGTCGCAGCATGTTTTCGCTTCGCAAGTGACGGCGACGCGGGCGCGGGCGCGGGCGGGAGCGATGGTGGGGTGAGGGTGCCGTTGGCGGCCATGGTGATGGTGAAGGTGAAGGTGCAGTTCGCGATGCGCGAATGGTGTAGTCGGGGTGCAACGCGCTCAGGGCGGCCGAAGTCGTCGGTAGTGTCTCCTGCACCAACACGCCTTTGCAGCGACGGGTGGAGCGAGCGCACTGCAACTTCAGAGACTGTATCCTGGCGTCGAACACTACGTATGGGGACGCGCAATGTCCGTGTCGGCGTTTGCTGGGTGTGATGGGGTGATGCCGGAAGTTGGGGTGCCTCTGGCAAAGCTTCAGCGATGAATGCAGCGCGAGGCGCCAAGACACACACCCGCAGTCGCACACGTCGTCGCCAACAACGCGGTAAACGGGGGCTCCTATTGACGCGATGGCATAAACTTGGTGATGGTAATGCTCTGCCTACACCTAATACACGACTATTCTATGAGGTCGCAGTACGGACCTCTTGCTGTAATGCAACGAATGGTGTGCCAGATGAAGTTAGTGGTATTATTCCCGTACTAGCGGCGATCATAAATTACGCAGGAACTATCATGGCTTTTCGGGCACTCGTCTGCAGTGCATCGCAATTGCCCTCTCACGCCCACCATTTCGCTCCTTTCTTGTCGATGAATGCCATTGATTTCATTCCTGGCCACTCCAGGTAGCTGTTGTCGTCTCACCTGTTATGCGACGCGTCTGGTACGCCTTCTTATGCCCATGCCATTCATAATGCATCTCTAAACATCCATAGACATGGCACGCACCCCTCACCCTACCTCATCAGCTCCTGCATCGACATCGCCGTCCTGCGTCACAAGCAGCTGCACAATCTGCGACGTGCAGTGGCATACACACATACCGCGCGAGACAATGTTACTCCACCATCAAACCCGCCGAGGTAGGAATATTGGAAGCCACAACTGGACAATTGAACACGGATGAAGACGCCACTTCACAACTACTGGAGGAGGATTACCATGCCGGACAGTTCACCAAGCAGCTAGGTAGCATGCGAAGGAAGAAGCAACGGCTGAGTCGCCCCGCGACGGTGCTGCAAGCAATCCACACTCCGGCCCGCAACTTGTACATGAACTCAGCCGAGGGCAAAGTCGACTTGTCCTACAGAGGCCAAGGCCACTTCAAACTTGGCGGCCTTCCTCGACACAGCACGAGTTTGCCCCCAACCACAAAGGAGAACCCGCGCCACGCACAGCCTGTATCGCTTTACTCCATTCTCGCCCGCTATCTGGACCACTACACTGGACCACACTGGGAATCTGAATTCGCTTTCACGGCGTTCGAGCAAGACCGACTTCGCCAGGCGGGGTTCATCCAAGCCAGCGTCGAGCGATGGGCAGCATGCCTATTGGAGCCCAAATCTGTTGCAGCCGCAAGTGTATTTGACTCCGACAATGATACTCCGCCACTTTTTCTGCTCTTTTTGTTCTTGCGTCGTCAGCATATGAGCGCATTCGCACTTGGTATAGTACTGAGGCACGTTGATCGGCGAATCACGTCAGAGTCCCTTACCTGGACTGACCTCAAGATTCTATCTGTTCGTCTGCTTCGCCATGCGCGTAAACTCTGGCCAGAATCCATACCCTGGATCACGTCGTTGTTCGCCGCCCATGCAAATGCACTGTTTGGAGAACATGGGTTGAAAATTACATCGCCTCGAATGCTTTCGGATCTCACACGATTCACCAACACTTTCTTGCTCCTCCTCTCGCTACCCGCTAGCATCAACCCAATACTAGGTGCCCTCTATCAAGAACAGGCTCAATTTCGTATCTTGAAGTTCATGGCAAGTCGCACGCCCGCCATCGCTGTCACTAGACCAGGCTTTCGTGCGGTATCCCGAAACCAGCTTGCGCATACGAAAACTGTTCAAGAGAGAGCTTGGGCCGAGCTGAAGGGACCTTCGTGGCCGCCCTGGAAAGAAAACCGCACAGCCATGGACGAGGACAAGGACTATGAATACGGGGCATCGAGAGCTTCGAGGATCCTCCATCGAATGTACGAGGCAGGGTATCGGGGGCAAATATGGGAAAATATGGTGGAAGTATATGCCGGCTGGGACACGGACTTCAGTCCTACAATTCAAACCCGTACCTCGTTGCTCCGTCTCTCCTCGCATTCCCGAAACGAAGAATTTCTAACTGATCTCCTCTGGGCTGGTCGAGTCAGGACAACAAGGACACGGCGTGAAGCATGGGCTTGCTTCCTTGCGTGCGAATCATCTGGCACACGCGCTAGTCAACAGGTGTACTTTGCCATGTTCGAGAAGCTGTACTATCCCGCAGCGAAGAGGTATGAATCTCAGGCCGATTTAGACGGGGTATTGAAGGGAGACGAAGAACATAATGATGCCAATGACAGTTTGCTGCCCGGCGACATGAAGGAAGTCGTCCCGGACCCGACCTCTCCTTTACATTACGTATACCTCAGCGAACCAATTCCCACATTCAAGGAGCTATGTCACCGAATGTACAGGCAGAAGGTCCGCCCTTCCCACCGCCTGCTTGCATTTCTCGTGGAAGCTGCCCCTACATTCGATGTATGCTTGGATGTGCTCGAGCATGCAAAGAAGGACTTCAATGGCGGTATCGGCCATCTCCTCTCTAGTCACCATGGTGAAGCCAGTTCGATTAGTGCCGTACCCAGCTATCTCATGACAGCCTTCATTAGAGCTCTCTGTCAACATGGCCACTTCCACCGCACGCCTCAAAAAGCACCACCATTTGAACCGCCCGAGCGCCACAACGACATGTTCGGTCGCAACAAACACTACCTTCTGGAGTACGCTCACGCATTACTAACGCACTACCGCCCATGCTATCGACCTGCATGGGCTGCATACATAGACAGAGTAGTCCGTAGCAATCTTGACGCGACCACGTACAACAATCCCAACGGGGTCGCTGTCAAAGGGCGAGGCGTCACCCAGTATGTTATCGTCTGGAAACTCCTCGACGCCATGGAGCAAATCGACGTCGACGTCGACGACGAAATCTTCAACTCCGTATGCTCAGCGACGACGTATGCCGCACAAGTCGTCAACAAAGGCACCACCTCCGTCCATGGCGCACGCCACGTCTTGGACACCGCCTCCCCGCGCCTGCGCAGATTATTCTACATCCTCGTCGGCGCAAACATGGACATGCACACTACAATCTCCAACACCATACCTCCACACATCCCCGGCCCAGCAGAACTCCACGCTTACGTCCGCGCACTCGGTATGCTCCGCGACTACGAAGGTCTCTACTCTTTCTCCACGTGGCTCACTAAGCACCACGTCGAAGTCACGAATCGCGCTGAGGCGCAGCATTCGGGCAGCAAATTGCTCTTTCGCACGCTCGTGGCGCTGAGGGCTGCGGTCACGGGATATCTGGAGGGAGGGAATGATCGGGATAACAAGGCTTCGGAGGATATTGTGCAGTTGGTTAAGGCGCAGATTGAGAGTGTGGAGGAGTGGGGTGGGTGGCCGGGCCAGGAGTATGTGGAGTTGTATGTTAAGGGCGGGTTGAGGAGTGAGGGGCCCAGTGTGCGGGGGAGGTGAGGGAGGAGTGGTGTTAGTTGCGAGGGGTTGATTGTGTATTGTGTGTTATGAATTTGCCATTGCGTACTTCGGACGTTTTTGAGCGCTTGTGTACATCCTTCGAAAATGAAGTAGGAAACTAAAGAAACATGTCATACGTCGTAAGTCGTTCCAAGGAAGCAATGCTATACAAAATACCGCCATCCATATATACCAAGTGTTTCCTTGCTAAAGAAACCCAAGTTCATCTCTTCCAACGCCATGTTTCCTCGTGTTGAATCCATTTCCATGGCTTGTATCGAAGGCTCGGGAGGATTGGAGGTTGTTGCATGTGTCATTGACTGATGTATAACGTGAGGCTTGTTGTGATGATGGGCGTCGCTCGGTCTACGCACACGCTTGTCTTGTGATGAGGACGCCTGGTTTGATGCGAAGTAAACATGATCAGGTGATCGGTAAGTTTTGCTGAAAACTTGGAGGCCTGGAGTGCATGATGCGCACTCAGCGGAGTCGCCGTTTCTTGTCGACTCTTTTATCTGGAGGTTCGCTTCTGCGGGTCTGCGTACACAGGTTGGCAGGAGCCAACTCAAGGCATTCTTCAAGGCTGATAAAATCCAGGATCTGTGTCGTACTGCCAAGCACTAGGTTGATGTTCAGGCGAACAGACTGCGCCCTCACAAGTCTATCAAAGGTACCGAACCTTGGGACTCCCGACCTCGGGAAGGTCCACTTGCCCAGGTGAGCATCTACCGACACGTGACGAAGTGCCTCTCCAGCACCCTGGCCTGTACCACTACCTAACTAGTGTTATACATCATTTTACTCCTTTTTAAGTGATCCTATCAGTTAACCCGTGAGCAAAGGTCTTATTCGATTTAGCGCCTTAATCCAATCAGAGGTCTGTCCCTCGTGGTTGTCTTGCCACCCTCTCTCTCTGTCCTCTCAACATCTATCTCAAGCTCTTCTTTCCTACCCTTTCTTCCATTTCAAGTGTCGAGATAGACTTCTCTCACGATCACTTCTGATGATACCCTAGGTGACATCACAACTGCTGTGTCGTACAGCAAGACTGCCACCTCTGCATGTAGTTCAAACCTTATTTCTGTCGTCGACTTTCGAACCTCCTATACACTCAAACATGATCCAGTTAACCTACCTTTCACACCCCACCCCAACTTCCCAATGTGCGACGCCCCAGTCTTTGCCGCCTATGATGTCACACCCGAGGTATACATCCAGCTCCTAACTACAACAACTTCATGCCTAACACACGCCCAGCAATGGTCCGACTTCTCCAACACAGCAAACATAACAGAAGAGCACGTCGGGTGGCTAGACCCCGCCACAGACCCAACACCTCCATACGTACTCATATACTCGCGCTCGCAAGAAAATCTCCACCGAACCGGCGCCCTCGCCGCAAAAGTGACAACAGACTTCAAAGGCGCCTCCTATGCCGACATGTACACGTTCCCAGAATTAACATGCAAGGACGAGGAAATCTCAAACCGCCTCATCTCAGCGTACTTCCTCGTTCTCGACGCCCAGTCCTCCAAAGACAGGCAGGTGGTGCTCATCAACAAGACCTTAGGATCATTGTACATCGACGAAGCGGACGATGTGCAAATCACCAACGATGGGAAGGACGACACAGTGTGGATGAAGCATCGCATTCCATACGAGAAAGTGGCTTTCTTTTGCTTGGTGCGTGAGTCGCACCCAGGGGATGAGGGGGATGAGTTCTTGCAGAATATGACCAAGGAAACGATTGAGGGGTTGTGAAGGCGAATGGAGGGTATTGGGGAGGTATGGAATGTTCTGAGTTGAAACATATAAAATTGTACAAGATGACACTGCACCATCTGGGGTAGTACCTCATAAGTTTATGAATCCTCGAAATACCAAAAACACCATCTACATACGCCATGCCCAATCGTGGATATCTGCCCATTCCAAACTCCAATACCCAAATCAATAACACGCCATACACCTCCCATCTATTTGTCATTCAAGAGAATAACTCAAAGCCTCTACTCCTCCTCCTCCTCATCCTCAATCTCCTCCTCCACCCAATCCCTCCACTCCTTCCACTCGCCATACCCCAAATCAACCTTCTTCCCTTGATACCTCACGACATTCAGCTCCACCTTCTTCCAATCGTCCTTACGCCCGCTCCATCCCGCCTTGCGCATCAAGCTCACTAGCGTCTCCTCCTTGGTCCAGCCCTGCTCGCGCGCCACGTCGGGCAAGTACGTCGCGCCGTAGCGCCTGTTGTGGTGCGTAAACGATATGCGCAGGCCGTGGGTGCCGATGGACCAGTCGAGGGGCGAGGACGCGGGCTCGAAGTTTGTGAGAAGGGTCACGGCGCATTCGAGGGTGGGAAGTTCGCGGGAGGAGATGGGGTTGAAGCGGGTGTCGTCGAAGGCGCTGTGTAGTTGTTAGCGTTGAGTTTGTTGAGCTGGTTATGGAGGCAGGACACACGAGGTCAGCGCATAGCTCTTCAAGCCCTCGTCTAGCTCCTGTGCCTCAAACGTGCCTATGCATCCTCTCAAGCGCTTCTCCCCACTTCTTGTCACGGTGTTCCACGTCACAAATAGCGGCGACGCCTCCATGCTCCCCTGCTCCGAGACTATACTACTTTGGCTCGAGCTCTTGCTGACAGCGCTGCTTGCCTCGCTAATTCCGCTAGGTGTTGAGCTCGTGCTCTGTACGCTCGACGAGCTTGTTGTGGCGGGGGATGGTGCAAGAAGTCGCGATATCGCGGCCGGCTTACGTGAAGGGTCGACCGCGTTAGGCGGGGAGAGCAAGTCGCTATCGTCGGGCGTGTCTAGGGCCTCGGTCGTCAAGGGCTCCGCATTGTACTTGTTCCATAGCGCTTCAACCTGAGGGAGGGAGAGGCCAGGTCGCTTCTCGAGGCTTGCCGTGAGGCTTTCGAAGCAGTATGCGCAGTGGGCTTGGGTGGCCATCGTGGAATTTAGAGGTAGACGCGGCTAGGGAGAGAGATGATGAGGGGAGGGGCCTTAAAGACAAATGTATGAAGGTAAGTGTAAGGGTTCTACAGCACTAAAACAGATATGCGACAGCTTCATTAAAGTAGAAGCTACTAGACGTCGAACAAGCTTCGGCACGCTTGCCTTAATAGCCCTCCTCGGTGAACGGTGCAAGAGCACAACGAGATTAACGACTTGGCAATGGCGGATGCTCTTGCATCACCTCCGGAGAGATGGCGAGGCGAAAGAGTGGTGCTGTAGAGTATGAAGATGGTTGTTGAGGTTCCACAGGTGGTACCCCGCCGAAGTCAATGTTCAACGAGGGGCCAGCAGTCCGCCCATGTTAGCGAGAACGTCATCACATATACAACGAGTTCATAGTCAAGATCTATTCTGACAAGGGCATATATTCTTTGCTACTTTCCGTTACCATATGCGTGCTACGTCTAACACAGAGGAAGACAATGGAGACTACTCTAAACCCTCGTGTTCAATGCGAGAACATGGTCAATGAATATAATGTTACCCCATCTTCATGCACACTACCCTACAGAGGCAAAAGGCAGTGTGTTTGGTAATGATGGGAGTGTTGATCTTGGCTCGAAGATTTCCTTCAGCAGGTCGAAGATTGAAGCTTCTTATTGCTGTACACACTAAAGCCGTTGTTTGGAGATTTGGTGGTCATCCTCTGCGTCACGTGCAGCATCGTGTCGTTGTCACCTCCTGCTACATCACTCACTTGTTGCGCGTTGGTGGCCCGAGGGCGACTTTTTGACTTGTTTCATTGTCGCATCTCATGTGCCTGTGTGGATCCACTTCCACCTATGAGCTCAAAGTCATCATAGAAGTCCGAAGCCGTTGACGCCGACCATGTGTTGTCTCGCGAAGAACTAAAAACTGCCCGTGTGGCTCGCTCGATGTTGTTGTTCGTCGTTTATGCCGCGTCGCGCTTGCCCTCCTTGACCTCCTTCTGTATTGGCATTAGCGGTCCGTACACATCGGGACCAGATGTGTCTTTGAGTACGCACCAGAGCCTTCATGGTGCCGTGAAGAGCATGCCTATGGTTCCTTCGGAACTTGGGGTCGGTGCCCTTGAGCGAGGGGTAACGGTGCGTCTTAGGCTTCTTGATACTGTATTGCCACTACGTCAGCCACTGCATCGATATTCCCTCCTTCGTGTTCGACGAGAGAGGTGTTTGCGGGCGCCGGTGCGCGTTTGCACGGTAGAGGATGGATGGATGCGTACCCGTTCCTGTGGTTCTTCTTCGACTGGTTATGCTGAGACGAGTTCTTGGATTCTGCGCAATTGATTTAGCGTCAACCAGCAGCAGTATAATGCGATGTTTGACGTACTGGCCATTGCGACGGTTGTGTGTGTCGAATCGTCCGGGTGATGGTTCGTGGAGGCTGATAGACGCGATCGATTTTGCTTTCAGCAGGTGTGGCTCGCTTACAGCTCGAAACTGCACTAGCCTATCTGGGACTGGCTAACCGCTCCTGCATCTGAGGTCCACCCGTGGAGGGGTGATTGCAAAGGACGTGAATTATGAACATGATACTGATGCATTCGAAAGCAATACAAAGTCCAGTAATATATAGATTACGTATTTATATCGCTTGAGTGTCATGTTGGAAAGCCCATACCTCCATCCCGCTCTGTAGGCAAATTACTCTCTCGAAGTACCCTTCGAAGAACGCACAAAGCAAGGTCTCTTGCGACCGAATATCCCAGATTCAACGCCATTGACAGGGAAGACAATCACTCTCATCTCTCATTCTGCTGGTCGCCTTCCATGGCATCCTGGTCAGCCTGGCGCTGGCGCATGTGCTCTTGAACGTTTTGCTCAGTCGTCGAGGCACGTCCAGGTCCATGGCCAGTCATTGCGCCCCGGGGCGTGGTATCCACAACGTTATCGTCATAGCTCATACCGTTCATCATCCGCGCATCCTGCTTCTGTTGCTCGGTGGACGACGTAGTCTGCGCTGTTCCGACGCTGGAAGCAACACTGACGCCGGTCATGGGGCTTGGAGGGGCTTGCTCCCTCAAATAGCCAGGAACTGCGCTTGCCTTGCTAACAGCAGGGCTGCCAAGCTGGCTGTGTTGGCGAGCCGGAGTCCTTGCACCTTCGCCGAATCCAACCAAGGAAGCAGCCTCGTCACTGAAGCCGCCCATGCTCGACGTCTCTACATCCTGGTCCTCGCTCATGCGATCAGGCTCATACACATCGCTGCCACTTGCCCAGGTTGTGCGACCACCAACTGAGCCAGTTGCACTAGCACTACCCACGGTGCTGCGTTCGCGGAAGATCTGTGGCTGGTTGTTCGAGTCGAAGTAGCCTGGTGGTGGGTTATTGGCGCTACCTGGAGCAAGACCATATGGAGTGCGGCCGGAGACAGCGACTCTCTCGAGGCCCGCCAAGCGTGAGATGCGATCGGCGCGCTCGGCTTCAGCAGGGTTGCGGTGGTGAGGGAAGTGGCCTCGATGTCCGTCCTTGATGGCGACCGTGGAGAGCTCTGACATGGTCGTTGTGGCAGAGTTTGGTGTGCCCCTGAGTGTAGATTGTCAGTCACTTTTCTGTGCGACCCCGCGGGGCATGTGTCTTACGGAGCATCCCCAGGCGTGCCTGGATCCGATGGTGGAGGCGGCAGGTTGATCAGAGTGGGCGCATTGGTGGTCATTGTGATTGTTGTGAAGTGTATCTGACAGGAGGCTCTTGTGGATGTATGGTTCAAGTGCTGTGGTATGGCGTGAAAGATTCACGAGCACGGAAAGCTACAGGGAGGGGAGGTCCAATGACCTTTGGGTATGACGTCGTTTGCAGGAGTCAAAGGGCGGCAAGTGCAGTCACGATCACACGCGCGCCTATGCACACCCGGCAGTCTATCGAAGCACCTGGGCGCTTCTTCGTTTCTCGGAGAATTTATCAGGTCAAATTGCTGTCGCTGCCTCCTTGTCGCCAGCAATTGAGCAATTCATCACCGTTGGACCGTTCTCTTGGCGCTGCAGGGTCCGCCCCGCTTGAAGTGGGGTTGATTCGCTCAGATCCCTCCATGCTTCCCTCTTGTTCTCTACTTTCTCGTTCTTGCATCTCATCAGATTACAGCATTTTTGCATGAGACGATCGTAGTTTATCGTCAAGCTAATTTCCCTTCCCCTAACTCGCTGGTGCTTCCGGAAAATCATCAAAAACACGATCAGACGCATCGAGCAGCAGTACCTAGCTATAATCTAGTCCCTATGTCCACAAGTTGGGTTAAATATGCGGATACTCTGAAGAGCATCCCAAAAACGGAAACTTTCACAGATGTGACAGAACTGCACATAAATCATACAGGTATTTACATCATGTACAACCGCACAGCACATCTACAGACTGGCAAACCACTTGTTGTCGATGTCTATACATTTGTTCTTCTCGCATTTCTTTTCTACTACGCACCTCATGCTCTCAAAGCACTGTAACGCACTTCCATCATCTTTCTATCATTCTAAAATCGAAAGATTGATGTCCAACGAGCCAGGACCTCGGGAGCATTGGATATATCCAGGTATCATCAACTTGTTGTTAGTGCAACGCCGATCGACGAATTACAAGTCTTGAGTCTTGTTTTATATATGAGAACATGAACGTGCATCAGAGCTGTGGATAAGAGTAAGTCAAAGAAGAGCGCTGAGTTCTGGAACAATATTGCTCCTGGAAGAACTACTTTGCGAAAACGCTCACATATTCCGCGAATGCAGACAATAAACTGTGATTTGCGGGTACATGAGCAAGTCAACCTGGAAACCCTGCAATGATCTCTCCAGGCGAAGAATGGGTAGACTGCGAGTCATAAGATTGATCCAAAGTACACCGGCTCATGGTAAGCGAAACGGCAGCATTCCGTACCACAACACTTGTTTTGTTAGACACGCGAGTCACAATTTCATCTTCGACTATGATCCGTACCAATGATACCAATGCCATGGCAAGCTACTTGCATAGCAGCGGGTGACAACGGAAATAGTGCGGGACTAATTCCACCTTCCCCAGGATAGCTTCCCCGCAGCGCCCTCGGGTGCGTTCAACGGCTGGCGGCCTTCCACATGATTGGCCAGGCACAGCCCTCCTTCCTCCATTCAAGGAGGTGTCATGGACAAAGTGTGCCGTGTGTAGCAGAAGGATCGACCTCTTTATCTGTCGCGTCCGCGCAGTTTGAACGAGGTACGATCTCCGGAGACCTTTGCTACAATGGCGAATCCAACGATCAAAACCAGCCTGCCAGATGCAGAAAAAACTGAAGTCATCAACGATACTTATGGGACGAATATCGATCCTGTTGCGGAGAAGAAGTTGTTAAGGAAATGCGACGTTCGCGTTCTGCCGCCGCTTTTCGTTCTCTTCTTGCTTGCGTTCCTGGATAGGACAAATATTGGTAAATATATTCACTCTCATAAGATATGGTGTACCAACAGGACTATAGGCAATGCAAAGATCCAAGGACTGACCAAAGACCTCGACATGGAAGGTCCGAATGCACATCGCTACAACATCGCACTCTTCATCTTCTTCGTCCCATACATCTTGTTCGAAGTACCTTCCAACCTGGTTTTGAAGAAATTGGCGCCTTCAACTTGGTTGTCATTGATCATGGTGTTATGGGGCAAGTCATGTTTCAACTTGTTATCCTATTCTTTATCTAACTCATACCAGGGATCTCGACCATCGGCATGGGACTCGTCACCAACTTCGAAGGTCTTGTTGCCATGCGTGTCTTGCTAGGCCTGTTCGAAGCCGGGCTCTTTCCCGGTAAGTGAATCATGCTGGTCAATTTCAATGTACTAACGAAACAGGCTGCGTCTACCTCATCTCAATGTATTACAAACGTTATGAACTTCAGTGGCGTCTTACGCTTTTCTTCACTGCTAGTATCATAGCAGGAGCATTTGGCGGTGTATGTCCACACACCTAGCTTGAATTCCTCAAAATTGACTCCTTCTAGCTCCTAGCCTTCGCCCTCGCAAAAATGGACGGCATAGCTGGATACGGCGGGTGGCGATGGGTACGTATCTTCACATCCAGTATCAACATATGTCCAACACTAACTCCCTCTCCCAGATCTTCATCATCGAAGGCGTCGTAACCGTCGCCCTCGGCCTAGTCACAAAGTTCTGGGTCACAGACTGGCCAGAGACAGCCAGCTTCCTCAACGACCAAGAACGCGCCCTCCTACTCGCACGCCTGCGCGCAGACACAGGCGATGCAGTTATGAACCGCCTTGACAAGCGCGCTGCAAAACGTATCTTCTCTGATCCAAAGATTTACTTAGGGACACTCGCATACTTCGGTACATCCATCCACTTCCCAAACCCCACACGAAAAGCATGCTAACATCCCCCCCAGGCATCGTCAACACCGGCTACGCAGGCTCCTTCTTCATCCCGACGATAATCCGGGAACTCGGTTACACCTCCTCCATGGCCCAGATCCGGTCCATCCCAATATTCATCGTGGCCACCATAACCGCCGTGATAGCCGCCTACTGTACCGACCGCCTGCGCCACCGCTACACCTTCTGCATCTTCGGCCTCGTCGTCGCCTCCGTGGGCTACATCATGCTGCTTGCGCAAGCCAACCTCTCCGCTGGCGTGAAGTACTTCGCCCTTTTCCTAATCGTGCCAGGCGGGTACATCACGCAGCCCATCGTCCTCGTCTGGCTCTCAAACCTCGTATCAGGCCATTATAAACGCAGCATCAGCTCCGCGATGCAAGTTGGGTTCGGTAACATCGGGGGCATCGTCGCGAGCAATGTTTTCCTCGGAAGCGAGGCGCCTAGATATCGCACAGGTTATGGAGTTAGTTTGGGCATGCTTTGGATATGCGGGGCGGCGTGTACGGGGCTGTTTGTGCTTGTGAAGAGGGAGAATGGGATGAGGGAGAGGGGGGAGAGGGATTGGAGGTTGGAGGGTGAAGATGCGGATAATTTGGGGGACGATCATCCGGGATTTAGGATGGGGACTTAGGGTGTGGGAGGAAGGGAGAGGATTTAGGGGGGAGTTGGTGATGTGTGAGGACTTTAGAGCTTTGGAAGATTCATAAATATTTGAACGCATTTGCATGATTTCTATCAACGCCGTCGCTATGCATAACCCCTCCAACCCTCCTCCACCCCTCAAAACTTCTTCTTCGGCCTCATATCCACAATCTCCAACGGCGCATTCGTCAACTCAACCACATGCCCCGGCTTCCTCGCCTCAGTATATATATTATCCACATCATGCGGGTGAAAGATGCCTGGTTTAGAGCAATTCAGGATAGCTTGCTTTCCTGGTGGATCCGTGAGACGGAAACAACCCCAACTACATAACTATCAGCATAACTCCATGGCAACATGTAGAGGGTGGGATAGATATGACATACCTCGGCTCCTTCGACGGCGCACACACAATCGCAATACTCTCGGGCATCATAACCTGATACCCAACATGCGTATGTAAATCCCTACTACTCATAAAGCACGTCTGCGTCGGATGCGTATGAATCCATCCAATAACCAACAACTCCTCCTTATCACAATAATCAAAGAGTTCCTCCTCGTTCAGCGTCTCGCACGTATCACTAGTACTAGTCTGCTCGGGCACAACAAGCCGTGTGATGAACATAGCATTCGACTTTAGGATGCCGCAGAGCATGCCGCATGTTTCGAGATTGAGGCGCGTGTTGGAGGACGCAACGTTGAGGAATTGTTGGCGCAGTTGGGAGGGAAGGAAGACGGGGCGGAGGGCGTCGCCGTTTTCGAGGTAGGCGGAGGGTTTGAAGGAGAAGTCGTCGAGCTCGGTGGAGGGTGTTGGGGGGCGGTTGTCTGGGACTTTGCTTGGTAGTGGTGGGGCGGAGGGGTGTGGTTGGGCGTACTTTCCGGGTACGGGTGGTGGTCGTGGATGTTCGAAGGCAGAGTTTCGGTTGGATGTCAGAGGTTTGGGGGGGAGTGGTGGTGGTATTGAGGGTGTGCCTGACGACCTGAAGATCTGTTCCTTGGGAGGTCGTGCTGGTGCTGTGTACGAGTCGCGGTATTGAGGGTCAGGGTAGGATGCGCCTGTTTCTGCTGACTTGTTGGGTACGGTAGGGTAGTAGTATGAGTATGTGTATCGAGAGGAGGGTTGCTGTGGAGGCTGCGGTTCTCTATGACCGTTTTGCTGCAGACGCGCCACCTCCTGAACTTGGTTCATAAGATCCCCACGATCATCGCCGCCAAGCTCATCCTGCCAGCTCTCCCATCTGCCTCCTGTTCGCCGCCGTTGCTCCTCCTCTTCTGAGACGCCATGTTGACGTACGCTTCTCCGGGCCGTGTCTCTCCTCCGCACTTCTCTCTGTGCCAGCCTTGTAGCTAGCGAGTGATGCTCCTGTGCATTAAGCGTAGGTCTAGAGTCGTACGACCTCCTCTTAGACCCTCCATCATGTATCGCGAGCCCGTCCAGCTCTTGTGCTAGGTTCTGGCCCTCTAGCGACTTCAGCGCATCCTGCTGCTTCCGTCTCCTCTCCTGGTATTCCTCATGCCTCTTCTTTATCCGCGGCGCAATCGTCTCGAGTTTCCTCAGATCGCTGTAGACTGTCTGCGTCGCGGCGTTGAGTGCTTTGCGATTGTGCGGCTGGTTCCGGTCGGGATGAGCCTGTAAGTTCTGGAGTACAAGATCGGCATGTCGGTACAGCAGGAGGTATGTCTGCGGGTCATTTCCTTCGGCTTCGTAGACTTGCGCCTGGAGCGTGGTAAGCTTCAGCAACGGTGACAGGCCAGGCAACGAACCTCTTTCTGCATGGTGCTGGCCGTGCGCAGCCAATTTGCCAGGGGGATATGTGCATTGTATGTGTAATTGCCCGCCTGCGCAACAACGTCCGAGATGCTCAAGGGGGCGTTGATAGAGGCCATTGTGGGGGACGCGGCGGGTGTAGTGGGGTAGAAGACCGGCGGTGGTGAGAGGTAGAAGGCAGCGACGAGTCGCAATGGAAGGGACCGTCTATCGGTGTGGGTGCAGATGACGCGTCTTCATCTGCGCTGTGTGATGTGGCTTTTGGGGGTTGCCTGGGGAGAGTTTCATGGCTGGGCACTTTGATGGTACATGTCTTGTAGCCACGGCGGGGCAAACAGCAGCGTCGAACAGCATGCCTAAGCCATGACATGTCTGTTATGTCAAGACCAGGGCTCCCAGTCACAAGAATAAGGATAATGGAATTGCCAAATATGGCAAATTGGAATCACGACCATTACATCACTCCTGCAGGAACGAGGCACATCGCGCTCTCACGTGTGCAAGCATCGAAGTACCATCCATGGATTTCCGAAAGCTTGACGCGTCTATACCCTAGTGATCCCCACGTGTAGTAAATCGTCTAGACATGATATCGCGTACATCATTTATCCCCAGATTCCGACAGCTTCTCCCACTCGCTATCCGTGCTCAGGTCGCCAGTCGACTCCCCCAGGCTCTTCCTCTTCTTCAGCGCATCGTCCACGAGCGGCGCAAGCCTGGTAGTCGCGCCTGTAGTGCTCGCGCCTGCCGGTCCACCCCCAACGGCGGAAGCTTGGGGCGTCTGTTCGCGGCGGCTGCGCTCGTTGGGCTTATCGACTAGGACAGTGCTCTCAGACTCTGGTCTCGTTCTGCGTGCTTGGCTCGGCCGCTGTTTCTGGACCTCAAGCTCCGCATCCACTTCTGTGTCGTCGCCCGTGTCCATGCCCTCGCCTTCGTCTCCTGCATCCTCCGCGCTCCCACCCTTGTCCTTCCGTCGCGCCTCCCTTATGCGCTTTGCTTCCTCCTCGTGGGCCTGCGCAGCCCGGATCTCCGTCGCGAACCAGTTGATAGCCCACCAGAGGCCGCCGCAGAGGAAGGACAGGATAATGAAGTGTATGCTGTATGTCGCCAGGAGCATACCGAACAGTAGGAGTTGCAGTGCAGCGAAGGATGCATTTGTTGCGACGAGGAGGGTGGGTGTTGGTCCTGCAGTGAAGATGGACTCCCACAGGTTCTCGAAGAAGGACGGCATGCTGAGTGGTGGTGGTTGCTACTAGTGTCAAGGGTGTGTTGTAGTGTTTGTTTCGGAGCTGGGCTCTGTGTTGTCGTTGCAGTGCTATTCTTGTAGTGACCCCGCAATTGCTGCCTGGCAAACAAGACAGATATAGCAGTAGAAGCTGCGACGTTGCGATACGGTATGTGAAGCTTTAGTGTGTACGTATGTGGCTATGGCCCGTCAGGCGCCAGTGAAGACTGGCGGGAGCGACGTGCTGAAGGGAGAGAGTCAAGCTCGCGGGGCTGGCATCGGTCGGCAGGCATGCATCGATGGCCCGATGCGCGAATGCCGCGGCTGGTCGCGCGTGTGACCGACATATATTATTCCGAAGAGCTAGGCTCAAAGAACGACATTGTAAAACATTAAACCAGATAGTTTACTCATTTGATTCATAGTCGCGCTCGAACGCCTCGTGATGTGATAATGTGATCCTGCTCCCAAGGGCTCCACCCAGTCCATCTCAAACAAATAGATGAACTAAGCATGTAGTTACCAACTAATGCCTTCCTCGTTGACCATCCCATCTCAAGCCTTACATGACAGCACAATTCGTCGACGGCTTGCTCGTGTATCTATACTCATGGTAGCGCGAGCTCTTGCGCTTCCTTCGTCTCCTCCTGTCGTCAAAATCGACATCATACATGAACCCATCATTGCAATTGTCGTAGCCGTTGCCCATCATGGGCCGATCTATCATCATGGGAGGAGGAGGCGGATAAGGGCCAGTAAGTCGATGATCGTACGCAAATCCATTCATCGGCACCATAGCGCCAGCCATCATAGGAGGAGCGCCCCAACCGCCACCACCCATCATTGGCGCATGTCCCCATTGCCCAGGAATCGCATGGGGTCCACCGACGTAGCTTCGAATCAACTGATTGCAGCCCCATGGACCCTGAACCATCTCGATGGTTTCAGCGTCAGCAAATCCGCCGTGGCATGTTGGGCAGCTGTAAGGTGGTGCTATCAGGGTTTGGTAGGTTTGGCGATAGGGGCAGCTGAGGAGGTCGGACAGAAAGCCACAGGGTTGGCTCATAGAGATCCAGGAGTGACCGCAGGTTGGAGAGTCGTAGAGCGTGCAGCCACACATCTTGAAGTGGTGCTAGTCGTGTGGTAGGATGCGGTTGGCGACGTGAACGAGCGTGATAGTACTGCTCTGTGGATGATAGCTGTGTGTCCAGCTGTCAAACTTGTCTAGGAAAGCACCGGAAGTCTTGATGAAGTCTGGGACGCTTCTCGACAGTGTGGTTAAACGCCTACTCGTGAAGCGGAGAGAGGCGATTGATCAGGCGCATGAGAAGCGGAGGACTGGTTGCTGCTGTATATTGGTTACAACGTTGATACACCGTCGCAGTATATATAGTGTGCCCATTGGCGACCTGTGAAGCGTCCATGTGAAGTGTCTAAGATGTCATTTTCGATTTGGTGAAGCTGCCATCGTTTGTGGTGTGCTGTTGGGTTAACAACCACGAAGAATTCACCCCAAGTGCGATCACTGATCTGGTTTGGATTTGTGATTGTCAAGGGCATTCACAATGCTAACCTCCTCAGCGTCGGCATCATCTTGATTCTGTTTTTGAATTGCTTGCATGAGCTCGTATAGCTGACCGATTTGTTGGTCTGTACTAATTCAGCAAATGTGAAGAACGCTGGTCGGGTGTTCGTACCGCTCATCTTATCGATCTTGCCTTTGTCCATCTTATCACCCTTCCAGGAGTCCCCTTGGAGAGTTTGGGCGTACATTTGCCACTCTGAGAGGAAGCCAATCTGCAGGCATTAGTTATGTTCGAATGGCTGGCTCATGTCCTAGACCTACAATTTGAACCGGGTTGTCGATGTCTTTGTGAGCCCTAAACTCTGCTTTAACATACATGTCGCCCAGTACACGCTGTTCCACATCCAATCTCTTTCTGTGCGTTCGTAGAATAGTCCGGTAAAGAGGAATGGGTGGCAATAATGCTGAAGGCGCCTGCCGGAATCCCCTCGACGCGCCTACATCCGTTGCCGTAGCCAGAAGTCTTGAGTATACACGCATATTGCAATTGAAAGATTTTAAAAAGTGCTGTTTGAGTGCGCCACGAGAAAGTGATGAATTCATGGTCGCGAAAATGTCTATGTAATGACCTAATGCCCGGCGTTAGGGTAGCTCCGTCCTCGCCCATTGGCTCCTTCCACGCGCAGCACCAACATCGACGAAATGCCAATGATGCTGCCAACTCCTTCAACCTCGCACATCTGCTTCGATCGCGTCTACGAACCAGCCGAAGACTCTTATCTGCTGCTTGACACACTCTCGTCATCGTCCGAAACCGCGTTCCTGCGCGATCGCTTCCATGAGACGTCGTCAACCCCGCCGTTGGTGCTCGAAGTAGGAGTCGGTTCGGGCGTCGTGCTAGCTTTTGTCGCTGCCAATCCTGGGACCATATTCGGTCGACATGATGTGCTGACACTCGGAACGGATATCAACAGCTTCGCCTGCAAAGCTGCTGCACAGACCGTTCGACACGCGATAAAAGAGCGCGAAGATGACCGCTCTGTCTTCCTGGATGTGGTGAATGGCGACCTGGCATCTGCGATACGGCCGAATTCCATCGATGTCTTTGTGTTCAACCCACCATACGTGCCAGCCGAGTTACCGGATCTCTCGTGTCATGACCGGCACAACACGATTCCACACGGCAAGAAGGCGACCTCGTTCGAGCAAGACTCATATCTCCTGGAGCTGTCATACGCTGGAGGCGAGGACGGAATGGTGGTGACGAACAGGATGCTGGAGCAGATACCCGAGATTTTGAGTGGAGAGGGAGGCGTTGCGTACGTGTTGTTGTGTGCGCAAAACAAGCCAGAAGTGGTGAAGCAGCGGATAAGAGATTGGGGTGGTGGGTGGATGGCGGAGACTGTGGGTTCGAGCGGAAAGAAGGCGGGTTGGGAGAAATTGGTGGTTGTGAGGATATGGAAGAGCGCTGGCTGAGTTGTCGAGCTTGTGCTTCTTGTCGTAGGTCGAGGTATTGAAGAGAAAAGGAGGTCGAGCGCTCAAGCGTCAGTCCCGAACTTGACGTCCATGTCCACCAAGGCTGTCTTGCCGCCCATCTTCTTCAACATGCTTCTAGCTTCCTGGCCCATGTCGTTGACCAGACGAAGCACGGTTGGTCTGGAACCCGGACTCATACTTAGGCACCGCTTCATCCACTTGTTCAGCTCGTCGCTGTACTGGTGGTTGTAACACCGTTTACCGTCCCTGAACTGCACGACGCCCTGCTCTCGCTGCTGTTCAGCGGTGAGGTTGATCGGTGTTACCTTGCGAGGCACACGAGCATTGTAGTAATTAAGGATTTGCCCGTAGGCTTGTGCTGAATCCGTGTGCCGATTGTTCTCCGCAAACACCTCGGCCCTGAACTGGTCGGCGTCTTCCAGGGGGTAGTCACCTGTAGCCAGGTAGTGGATACAGGCTCCCAGAGCCCACGTCCCCGCCGCTCGAGTGTTGATGGTGGGGTTCTCTGGCGCCTGCCATCCAAACGAACCACATATCGATGGAAGCCGAGCTGTCGACTTGTTGTAGTCGCGCGCGACTCCGAAATCGTGCAACTTGAATGATGGGTATGTCGACCCATTGTCGCTGACTAGGATGTTTTGCGGTTTGATGTCGCGGTGGAGCAGAACGTTGCGCTCCTCGCGATTGGGCCCCGCCTGGTTCTGGAGGACGGCGAGCCCCTGGCTCATCTGCAGGAAGGATCTCCAGATGTAGCTCTCTGGCACCGCCTTCCAATTCCTCGCATCGAACTTGGCTTCCTTCCAATCCATAAGGTCGCCGAGCGGATACGGCTCGAAGAAGGCGGTGCCGTGCTGGGGGTCTGGAGTGGCGGCGGAATAGTGAATTGGTTTCACTATCCTGTATTGAATGGATAGTTTGAGCAGAGTGAAGTTGTTGATTGAAGGCTGACTGATCCCCCGATGAGATGACTACATAACTAGTGGGTGGCTGGGGATCACCTGATCCCCAAATCTCATGTCCTTCAACATCCTGTTGCAGTCGGGTAGCTTTCCCAAGGCCTCGATTTCGATGGGGAGTTGGCGGTTTGGCTTTATCCACATGACCTTTATGAAGATCCTTTGCTTGCGGTTCGAGTTGCTGACCAGCAGCGAAACGTTGTTGTTCATCTTCTTCACCTCCTTCCATTCGCGCGGCTTCCATACGAATTCGCTTGTGGTGAGCTTTGAGCGTTTGCTACGACGGCCAGCGCCAGTAGCGGGTGTGGTGGCTTTGCGTTTGGTCATACTTTCGGTTGCTGGTTGAAAGTACGATGAAGATGAGTGAGATAGGAGTTGAGGTTGAAGAGAAGTATGCTGCAATTACATGGGCTTATTATCATATATTCTCCATTCAACCCACTCATATATAATAGCTTGCAATCATTTACAATAGCAGCGTTTTCTGTTTAACTCGTCACAATAGCAGGTAGGTGAAACTGAGCCTGATGGCGACGAAGTGAAAGAGAACTCGGAACTCAAAAACGAAGGACCTTTGACAGCATCCAGAAGATACGATCAGGTAGTCGTTTAACTACATCACATACATGAAGCTATACACAACTTTTTGTAGCGTGCCTATACTGAGATTCAATGGGAGGCATTCGACGAAATCTAGAGCAACACCATCAACTGTGATAGACCTACGAAGATCTCCTTGTTGAGCCATAACTTGATATATTGAGTGCTACTAGTATTGTGGATCACGTCTAGAATGTCTGCTAGACTCTGGCTTTTCGAGGTTCTCTGGACTCGGTGAAGTTGTGGCCACGTGACTGGCGTCGGAGAATCCTCGGCCCGTGCAGCCTGGCCAGTCGCAATTTCCTAGCTGGAGCTTCCCCACCGACTGACCTCACTTCCGGCGGCGCAACAACAAGATATCGCAAATCATTCCAAATCAGAGTAACAATTCAAGAACCTCGGTCGCGCCACACAGATATCGGCAAACATGAAGCTCGTCAGGTGAGTTTGGCGACAACAGAGGCAGAATCGAGGCTAACATTACCGCGCAGGTTTCTCATGAAATGCCAGAATGAGACGGTCACAGTCGAACTCAAGAATGGTACGTTGATTCTCGTTGTCTCTTCTTGTACATGCCGACGAGGTTAGCCACTCGTCGGCACCACAATACGTACACATAGACCTTACGATGCGCGCCTCGCGCAAACTCTCCTCTCTTTATACTCGACTCTTTTCTTTCGCCGATCTTACAAACCTTAACCTCCAAATAGGCTCAATCGTGAATGGCACCATTACCTCAGTCTCGCCCCTCATGAACATCGCGCTCCGAGCCGTCAAATACACGCCCAGGAACCGCGATACTGTTACCCTTGACACAATGACTGTCCGCGGCTCAACGGTCCGATACATCATTCTCCCAGACTCTTTACCGCTGGACACCCTACTCATCGACGATGCGCCCAAGCCCAAGAACAAGGCGAGGAAAGAGGCAGACCGCGGAGGTGCTACGGGTGGACGTGGGGGCGGCGGACGCGGTGGAGGACGCGGCGGCGGTGGCCGTGGTGGTGGTCGTGGAAGGGGTGGAGATAGGGGCAGGGGCCGTGGACGGGGTTTCTAGGAGATTCCTGCTGGGGCACCCACAGGTCCTCGAGCCTGGGTTTCTGCACAGGAGGACGCAGGTTCGGCTACGGAGGAATAGCGTCTGCGCGTGAGACGAGACTGCAATTGGTAGGGGACTCCGTTCGTTTCAGACACTCGAGATTGATGGTGCGTAACAGGATCGCCTTTGGATCGAACGTGGCATGCAAAGACTCAGATGAGAATGCGCGGCGTTTGGCAAAATTGGGTTTTGTGTATAGGTGAGGGATACACTCACGCGAAATGCAACATGATACCACTTCAAATACTTCTGGAAAGCTCTTTGCTATGTTTCATGCATTGCCATACAGAAAGTGCTGACTCCAGGATCGTCCTCCGTATATACGCCTAGCAAGCCTAGAATAACGGCTTACCGCGAATTCATCGTCCCATATAGGCATGAAACCAGCTTCAAATACCGCCGAAGCAGCTTTATCTGCTTTCCCTCAGACTTTCAGATGCCACCAGCCACCCCTCACACAACCTTCCCATCCAAAACTCTCCAAAACTGTCCGAAATTCCCCACTCCATCCTTCCCCCCATTCTCACCCTTCACATTATCCAATATAGCAAACACAACCTCCTCCCACCACCCACCCTGGAACTCCTTCTCCCTCAATACCTCAAGAAAGCACTCCGCAACGTCCTTGGGCGGATTCCCAAACACGCCGCACCCCAACGCACCCAACACAAGCTTCGTATGCCCGTTTCCCGCCGCAACACGCAGAGTAAGCCTAATCTTGCGCTTCGTCTCGCCGCGCTGAAATTCGCTCTTGAAATGCTTGCCGTCGTGCGTGAGCGGCGGGTGGCGCAGCGCAGCGACGCTGATAACGGATGTGACGGGTAGATTGGCGGGTTGCTTTGGCGGCACTAGGAGGGTGTGGCCGCGCGACATGGCGTCGCGGATGATGAGCACGGAGGGCGAGTATATGGCGCTCAAGCTGGGGAGGCGGTAGTATGTGTCGTGCAGGGAGAGGTAGAGGGAGGAGCGGTAGCAGAGGGCTTCTTCTTGGGCGAGGGCGCCGTTTTGCCAGCCGCCGCCGGGGGAGCGTTCGGAGGCGAGATTGAGGACTGCAACGGGTTTGGGGGTGTAGGATGGTGTGGCGTTGGTGGTGCTTGAGGCCCAGATGTCTTGTGATGCGTCTTTCATGTCGTGGTCCTGGGTTTGTGATGCATCTTCCATGGTCTGGTCGTTGCTAAGGTTGCTGTCTTGTGATTCTTTTCCGGAGGCTTGGGAGAGGCTGACGTGCACGGAAGCAGTGTACTCGGGGGCAAGGTTGATGGCAGCATCAAAAGTATCCATGTCGAATACCTTGATTCGTGCACCCTTTCTGCCGGCATCGGCATTATCATCAGGTAAAGTAAAGCCTGGACAGTCACTGGCGTCAAGCAAATACAGGTCCTTGAGGTTGTACATCGACGAGTCCATGGCATCGAAGGTGGGGATTTGCATGAGAATGTTTGGCAGCTCGGCCTTGGTCTCATCTGCGATCGTTTTGAGATCCATGTTGCGTCGTCGATCAGGTGCTCGGTTTCTATTTGAACTGCCTCTTCCTCTGCCTCTTCCTCTGAAAGTGGAACTCGAGTGTCGAGAGTGATGAGGTTGACCTTGTCTTGAGTTCTCGTATCGCGAATTATTAGGGCGTGAGGTTTCTGATCGTGAGTTCTCAGGTCGTGGGCTCTCGGCTCGGGAGTCTTCGAGCTGTGAGTCCTCGGGCCTCGATTTCTCTGGTCGTACAGGCCTATGCTTTTGGAAAAAGGAGAGGATTGAGCCTTGTTGCATGATGAAAGTGAGGAGCGCAACTTCGTGATATCGAAACAAGTTTGGGGAAGTGATGGATATCACCACAAGCGTCGTTATTTTTTGAGCAAGTGAACTGTAGTGAAGCTAATGATTCGAGACCTAGTCGCTGACTCTTACAATCAGGCAGCCGGCGGTAAGGAAGGTACGATGGCGGTTCATGCAAGCATGGATTGCAGGCTCAATGAGATTCAAACATATTCACTAAGCGAAGCGCCGTCGGTCAGTGACAGCTGGGGATCGCCAAACCAGGCCATGGCGGCATCTAGTCCGCATGGATGATGTGCAGTGAAGCAGGGTTCTTTCGAGGGTTCAGCCCTAAATCTGGCCAGTGCATCATCCGCCCCACATTCGCGTAACCACGGGATTTAGCAAGCGGTTGCTTGCCCTTCAAACGTCAACATCACTTTCTCCCTCTCTTCAAATCTCACCATTTGGCCACTATAGTTCTCATGTGATTCACGCAAGCTTTTACCGGCGACATGCCTCCCACCTCAATCGCCTATCCGTCCCCCAAGCGCAAGCGCGATCAACCCCCGCCAATACCGCTGCTAAACACTGCTCTTCGCCCAGCATCAACACCACCACGAGGCAGCCCCGCGCCTTCCTCTGGCGCCGATAGCCCCCGGAATGCGGTCGCAGATCAGTTGCGAGGTATGACTCTGATCGCAACTTCGGCAATTTCAATGTCCCCGCTCACGCCGACCGACGATGTGATACGCAAGAAGCCGAAGCTGGACGAGACGAGGGTGGACAGTGGCACATCGTTAGACTCACCGGATATGGAAGACCAGCGCATCTCTTGGAAGAACAATAATAAGCTGGATTCCATGGCCGTTCTGCGCAAGTCGGACCCCGCTAGGGAGATACCTGAGACCCCTCAGTCGCAACCCCGCATATTGACAGATATTGCTTCTTTTGCACAACCCACCGCTTTTGTATCCTCGCCTGGTCCTACACCAACTCATCAGTCATCAAAGCAAAGTTTAAAGGCTCGCACCCAAAATCGGTCTTCGTCGCATCCTCGTCCATTGAACATGTCGCCTTCGCCCCCGCCGTCAGCGCTCACGTGGCATGATAGTGAAATCACCGGCCACCTTGCCGACCCATCCATCGATCCGGACGATGATGGCACTGGCTTGAATGGCATCGGATTCAAGCCAACGCCAGCTATTGCATATGCTCGATCGCAGAAGAGGAGACAGCAACTAAATGAGTGGAAAGCAAGGGAGACACGCGAGGCCAGAGCTAAGCGCCATGACCGAAGGCGACGAGGCGTAGGTGGGGCGGCGTCACGGGAGGTCACGGTGGAACGTGAGGTGCAACCTCCTAAAGACATCGACGTGGGGAAAAGAATGGTCAAGTTCGCCATCTGAGGGTCCGGTGGGAGAGGTAATCATAATGGCTTTGCTTTCCTATCTTTGTACGATGATGATCTTACGAAGTCTACGGCACGACCAACTCTGGTATGAATTTGGAGTACTCAGCGGCATGGTGTTTGGGAGTACGGCGCACCTGTGACTTTGGTCTACGAATCTAGCGACTCATTCAACGTGAGATAGTGTGCGTTTCCATATATTACACATTCTCATACAAATCGTTGTACATATCATCCAGCTCCACTCTTAATGCATGCTTTCTGGAACTATAACGCTACCAGAACTTGATAGTTTTCTCGTACCAATATCCCCATGACTTTTTACGCTCTTCCTCGTACCTCCGCGCTTGCTCGAGTTTGTCATGTTCTTCTCTCGCTCTCCGCCGTGCCTCTTTCTTAGCCTCAATTGTCGCCCGCTTCTTCTCCATGAGCTCTTGTGCTTGCTTGATGCCGGCCTTCTCTTTGCTTCGATAGTACTGGCAGACTTGATATGATATCACCGATACACCACACCATGTTCCCACTGCCCAATTGGACGCTACGCGCACAGGTCCTGGTGAGTATTTAGCATCCTAGCCTGTGCAAAACTACGTTCAAAGAAGTCAACGTACTCCCTAATATGGCACCCAAGCTCCCTCCCGCAAACCCAGCAGCCAGGCCTTGCAATTGACTGTCCCTTACACACGGTCGCTTGTGGAAGTTCAAATAGTATTCTGGGCCAAGGCTGCGCACCGCGTCGATATAGGATGGGCCCGCGGCATCCGTCTTTTCGCCGCCTGCAGTGTGGGCTGTGCCGCCGGGCATGACATTTGCAGGTCCGCGTGGGCGAGGCGCGACCTGCTCTTCGGTCTGCCTTGTATCGTCCGCCATTGTGGAGTGATGTGAGACGCTGCGGGAGAGAAGATGTCTATCTCAAAGGCAGTCGATAGCGTGTTTACAGTGGGTGGTATTCACAGTCGAGTCGTGATTGCATCGACTGGTGGCGGAGGAAGTTGTTCGCACACTTCGACTTTGGCGCTGCGGAAAGGGCCGAAAATAATCCATGACACCGACGCATCTGCGGGAGGCACAAGCCACACTCGTGGCTGAGATTCAATCTACCTGATGCGGAAAGGCGCACAACGCGCACGCGAAGAGCGCGTCGCGTGCTAGACCATCTTTCGATACAGCTCTCACACCCCTCACAAGGCCAATTCTCCACATACTGCGTGCTTCTGTTCTTTAATTGTCCAAATGATACCCCGACTTGCATAATTAGCATTAATCTCCCTCCCACTTCCATCCACACACACATCATGCCGCCGCGACGAGCAGGCCAGCCCTTTCGTCGGATGGGCAAAGCCGGCAACACATCCTATGGCTCGCGGAAACCAAAGACAGTCGAGGCGTCGTCGCTACGGAGCACCGAAGGCACATCCCAGAACGAGAAGCTAGAGTCGACGCGATTCGCCAACCGCATTGATGAGGCAATGGGGTTCCCGCGCTTCGATTCGGGGAAGAAGAAGGTGGGATGGCTCGTGAACATGCACTCAACCACAATCGAGGATGAGAGTGTGCCGGGCGGCAAAGCGGGTGTCGACTACTACTTCCTTGGCGAGGACGGCGACACATTCAAGGCGACACTTGAGTACGACCCCTACTTTCTGCTCGCCATCAAAAAAGGACGGGAACCCGAGGTGGAAGAGTACTGCAAGCGAGCATTCGAGGGACTGGTCAAGACAATAAAGAAGGTGGAGAAGGAGGATCTATCCATGCCGAACCATCTCACCGGATACCGGAGAACATTCCTGATGTTGATGTTTGCGAATGTGAACGACCTGCTTGCTGTACGGAAAGCTGTGGGCCCGATAGTGGAGAAGAACAAGAAGAATGTCAATGCCATGGATACATATGCGGAGGTTGCAAGGTTGGTGGTGGAGATGATTCGATAAGTGTGTAAGCTAACATGGCGCAGCGGTAATGGAGGAATGGACTTCTTCGATAATGACGATTACGAATACGAGAAACGAGCAACGACCATAATAGACGCGAGCGACTTCATTGTAGATATAAGGGAATATGATGTTCCCTACCACGTGCGAGTGGCGATCGACAAAGACGTCCGGATCGGAAACTGGTACACAGTCGAGGCGAAGCACGGTGTGATATCCATGAAATGCTTGGAGGACAGACTCACGCCAGCGGACCCAGTAGTCATGGCCTACGATATTGAGACAACGAAGCTACCGCTGAAGTTTCCAGATGCAGTCATCGATCAAATTATGATGATATCATACATGATTGACGGCCAGGGTTTCTTGATCACCAATCGCGAGATCGTGTCAGAGGACATCTCAGACTTCGAGTACACACCGAAACCGGAATACCAGGGACCTTTCATGATCTTCAACGAGCCCGACGAGAAGGCGCTGATAGAACGATTTTTCGAGCACATCAAAGAGGCGAGGCCTACAGTCATGGTCACATACAACGGTGACTTTTTCGATTGGCCATTCGTAGAAGCAAGAGCTAGTGTGCTGGGCATCGACATGTACCAAGAGATTGGGTTCCGGAAGAACAGCGAAGACATTTACCAGTCCACATACTGCGCGCATATGGACGCCTTTTCTTGGGTCAGTCGAGACAGTTACCTGCCGCAAGGAAGTCGTGGTCTCAAAGCTGTTACAATGGCCAAACTTGGCTATGACCCTGACGAGCTCGATCCAGAGTTGATGACACCATACGCCTCGGAACGACCTCAGACGCTCGCAGAGTACTCGGTTTCCGACGCTGTGGCTACCTACTACCTGTACATGAAGTATGTGCATCCCTTCATTTTCGCCTTGTGCAAGATTATCCCTCTCGGCCCGGACGATACGTTACGAAAGGGTACTGGTACCCTGTGCGAGATGTTGTTGATGGTGCAGGCATACCAAAAGGGTATCGCATTACCAAACAAGCATCAGGCGCCAAAAGAAGCCTTCTGGGAAGGTCATCTACTCGAGTCAGAGACCTATGTTGGAGGTCACGTCGAAGCTTTGGAAGCTGGTGTATTCCGAAGTGACATCCCGTACAACTTCGCTGTCGACCCTACCGCCATCGATGAACTTGTCAACGATCTCGATGCTGCGCTGAAGTTCAGTATTGAGGTAGAAGAGAAGAAGAAAATGGAGGACATCACCAATTACGATGAGGTCAAGGCTCAGATCATCGACAAGCTATCGCAATTGAAGGCCACACCAAACCGCAACGAACGGCCACTCATCTACCACTTGGACGTCGCATCCATGTATCCCAACATCATGACAACGAACCGCCTGCAGCCGGACTCTATGATCAAGGAGGCTGATTGTGCAGCTTGCGACTTCAATCGCCCAGGCAAGACCTGCGATCGCCGAATGCCGTGGGCGTGGCGAGGAGAGTATTTGCCTGCGAAGCGCGACGAGTACAACATGGTCCGCAATGCCCTAGAAAACGAGAAATTTCCAGGACGATGGCCCAACTCCCCAGCGCAGACTTTCCAAGATCTCTCGCCAGATGAACAGGCTACATGGGTACGAAAGCGCTTGACAGATTACTCCAAGAAGATCTACCACAAGGTTCACGATGCAACAACGATCGAGCGTGAGGCCATCATCTGCCAACGCGAGAACCCGTTCTATGTTGACACTGTGAGCGGCTTCCGTGATCGACGTTACGACTTCAAGGGCAAGCAAAAGGTCTGGAAAGGCAAGACTGAAGCGTTGAAAGCTGCTGGTGCTCCTGCGCACGAGGTCGAAAACGCGAAGAAGATGATCGTTCTCTTCGACTCCATGCAACTGGCCCATAAAGTCATTCTGAACTCTTTCTACGGTTACGTCATGCGAAAGGGCTCTCGATGGTACTCTCTGGAGATGGCTGGTGTCACTTGCTTGACAGGTGCACGCATTATTCAACTTGCACGACAGCTTGTCGAGCGTATCGGACGACCTCTGGAGTTGGACACTGATGGTATCTGGGCCATTCTGCCCGCGACCTTCCCCGAGAACTTTTCTTTCAAGCTCAGTAATGGCAAGAAGATGACGATATCGTACCCGTGTACTATGTTGAACCACCTGGTACATGCCAAGTTTACCAATCACCAGTACGAGACGCTGGTGGACACGAACAACTTCCGATATGAGAAGCACAGCGATAACACCATCTTTTTCGAGGTCGACGGACCCTACAGGGCTATGATCTTGCCGACGTCGAAGGAGGAGGACAAGAACTTGAAGAAGCGCTATGCCGTGTTCAACCACGATGGTAGCTTGGCTGAGCTGAAGGGTTTCGAGGTCAAGCGTCGTGGTGAGCTGAAGCTCATCAAGAACTTTCAGGCTCAGATTTTCAAGTTCTTCTTGGAGGGTACGACGCTCGAGGAGACGTACGGCGCCGTCGCAAACGTCGCTAATCGATGGCTGGACATACTCGACACCCGCGGTGCCACATTGGCGGACGAAGAACTCATCGACCTTATCGTTGAGAACAAGAACATGACAAAGACATTGGAAGAATATGGTGCGCAGAAATCGACGGCCATCACAACAGCAAAGCGTCTTGCCGAGTTCTTGGGCGAGCAGATGGTCAAGGACAAGGGCCTTAATTGCAAGTACATCATCTCGAAATCGCCACGAAATGCTCCCGTTACCGAGCGTGCCGTTCCAATGGCCATTTTCTCTGCTGAAGAGTCGGTCAAACGCTACTTCCTGAGGAAGTGGCTACGCGAAGATCCCGGCGACATGGACCCCAGGACCATTCTTGACTGGGACTACTACCGAGAGCGACTCGCCTCCGTCATTCAGAAGCTCATCACCATTCCCGCCGCCTATCAGAAGGTCAGGAATCCTGTCCCCAGGGTGCCCCATCCGGAGTGGCTCGATCGGAGAATCAGACAAAAGGAGGACAAGCTGCAGCAGAAGAAGATGACAGATATGTTCAGCAAGAAGCCTCTGACCAATGGCGATGCCAACATAGCCAACAACAAGCTCTCTGGCGATCTAGAAGACTTCGGTTCTCAGAAAATCACTCATGCTCAATCACAGATGAAGAAGGGCATAGTGACTAAGATGGTGGCAAAACGGAAGGAGCCCGAACCAGCAGTACCTGTCCAAACCGACCCATACGCCGCTTTGCCGAAGGCTATGCCATCAATCACCAAGGATTACTCTGGCTGGCTCATGTACCAGAAGCAGAAATGGAAGATTCAGAAGCAAGCTCGAAAGCGACGACGACAACTGTTCGGAGAGAAGCCTGTGGACTCATCTGACGCTATTGGTACCTTCTTCCGAAATCAAGCGGAGCTTCTGTTTATTAGCACGTGGCAACTGGTCCAATTACGACCGACCGAAACACCTGGAGAAGTGAGAGCGTTCGTTCTGATCGACAAGAAGATCCACACACTGAAGGTCATCGTGCCACGGCAACTGTATCTGAACCTGAGAAGTGAGGATCTTCCGGATGTGTCGATTCCCGGGTGTTCTGTAGAGAAAGTCGTCAATCACACCCTGCCAAATGGACATCCTTCGATTCATCTGTTCAAACTGCAGATGCCGGAGCAGACATATGTCAACGAGGCGAACATCATCTCCACTTTGTTCAATCATCCCAGCGTAGAAGGTGTCTATGAAAAGCAAGTACCGCTCGAGATGCGTGCTATTCTGGAGCTTGGTAGTAGCTGTACGTTCGATGAGTCACAGAAGGGTGTGCTCGGTAAGGGTCTGGAGCAGGGTTTCGACTTGTCTGCGCTTCGAAGAGTGCCGTCGAAGAAGACTTATATGGCCGATGCTCCCATGAGCTATCTCTACCTGTATCATGTGAGCAGTGGAGATCGTCACATCTACGCCATCTTTTCGACGTCCAAGAATGATGCCCACATCATCATTCAGAACAAGACCAAGGACGTCCAGGGTATGCCAAACGTGGATCGCATTTACAGTGATGCTGTGCGACGGCGGATGGAAGACAACGAAGGCGAGCCTTGGCAGACCATGATTGACTACCAGGACGACGTCCACTTCAAGACAACAATGGTCACCACGAGGCGCAAAGCATTGCTCGAAATTGGTGATGTTATCAAGAAGATGAAGGCAGACGAAAGCAAGCCCGTAATTGCGGTCATACAATCTCCGAACCAAGCGCTGCTCTCGCACGACATCCCAATACTGAAGGACCTACCGATCCTGGCCCTACACCCAGACGAGTCAGATAAGCAATTGCCTCCTCTCGGATGGCAATCGTTCATTGCTAAGCGGCTTGTCGGTCACTATCTCGACCTTGGATCGTGGGTAGCGCATCTGCTCGAGCTGGCTCGATACGGAGACATCCCATTGTGTAATCTCGAGAGTAACGATCCACGCTTCTTGATTGATGTGGCGTACGCACGACGACTGCAGAAGGATCGCGTCATCCTTTGGTGGTCAGGTCAAGCGAAACCGGATCATGCTGGGTATGAGAAAGACGACATCCTCGGCCCACTTGAGACAGTAGAGATGCCATCCATCAATAATGCCGGTACATACTCGTCAGTTTGCATCGATCTGAACCTTCGCAATCTCGCCATCAACACCATTCTCTCGTCCTCCCTAGTCAACGAACTTGAGGGCGCAGACTCAGTCTCCTTTACCCCTGCCGCCCCCTCGTACGAATCTGCGAATGACGGCACGAACGTCATCTACTCTGACAACGCTTTCGCAAGCGCGGGCATCATGGTCCTCCGGGAGATGGTGAAGGCTTGGTGGATCGAAGCTGTGCAGACTGGCTCCGGCTTTAGTATGGCCGACGTCATGGTCCAGCATCTCGTCCGCTGGGTCAGCAGTCCTGGCTCTTTCCTCTACGACCGGTCACTACATTACTACGTGCAAATGATGTCAAAGAAGACATTGCAACAACTCATGACTGACTTCAAGCGTGTTGGATCACACATCGTATTCGCTAGCCCCAACCGACTACTGCTTCAGACCACAAAGGCTGAGGTTGGGAATGCGTATGCGTACAGCCAGTACATCATCAAGACGATCAAAGCGAAGCCTCTCTTTCAATTTATGGAGCTTGAGGTCAAAGAGTACTGGGACTATTTGGTGTGGTACGATGAGTTCAACTACGGTGGTAAGGGATGCAAAGAGGTGGTGGAAGAGGAGAACCAAACAGTCGAGAACATCATGTGCTGGCAACTTGCGCAGTTCTTACCTCCGACACTGCAACCTACCTTCAACGACTGGGTGATCGAGTTCATCGAGCTCATGCATGCTCGGAAACGTCCAGCTACCACCGATGGCTCTACACCTCGAGTCACACAGATCCCGCTCCGACCGTTGACTGTGGATCCCAACGAGCAGACCCAGATCTTGCCAAAGACATTTACAAAGCCGTTGTTCAAGCAGATCTCAACCCTGTTACGACGCCAACACACTGAGATGCTCCACCCCGAACTCGCATCCGACTACGAGTTCCCTCAACTCCCAGGCTCGCATCTCAAGCTCTCAAACCCCGTCCTCCAACTCGTCAAGTCCATCATGCAAGTCCTCAGCCTCGACCGCGCCATCTCGCTCGAAGCACGCATGCTCCGCAAAGACTTACTCAACCTCTTCGACATCCGCGAATTCAGCGCCGAGGCCACATTCGCCAACCCCAGCGCCGCCTTGACCGTCCGCGGCGTCATATGCGACGAATGCACATCCTCCCGCGACCTCGATTTGTGCCGCGATACAGCGCTCTTACCTGCTCTTCCCACGAACTCAGACACCGCGCCTCCCCCGCCGAAGTGGAAGTGCGACAATTGCGACTCCACGTACGACAAGCTGCGCATAGAAGAGCAGCTTGTTTCTGAGGTTCAGAAAATTGTGTTAGAGTGGTGCACTCAGGATCTCAAGTGCAACAAGTGCAAGCGCCTGAGAAGTAACGAGTTTATGGAGCATTGTGCGTGTGCGGGCGAGTGGGTGGGCACAAAGGATCGGAAGGACGTTAAGAAGCGGTTGAATGTGTATGGGAATGTGGCGGGCTTCTATGGGCTGAGGATGCTGGAGGCTGTTGTGCAGGAGTGTCTGGAAGGAGTCTAGCGACCCGGGTGGATTCCGGCGCAAAGGGAGCGGCATTATTCCGCGGCGTTTTTTGCGTCTAGGTTGACGTTATTGTGTTTTCTCGGCGTTTCTAGCATGGGCATTTACGGGCGTCAACGGCGTGTGGGTACATAGTGGGGTTCGAGAACCGTTTTGTGGATACCATCTCCATATTCGTGTCTTTAACGCGACGTCTAGCATGCACATACTCGTAGTAACAATCTTGTTATCAGCTTCACAGAGACCGCGAATGTACCGAGAGACAAGGGTGATTCCCCAACACTTTACCGAGGGGCTGCATACGTCAGATCAAGATAGTGGGGTAGCTGTCTTTCTTCGGCAACACTCAACCATGAACGACAGCAATCACGCAATCCAGGCTAAATATCACAACAGGCAGCTCGCGTTGAAGATGATGCGGCATGAGGAGATGTTGTGCTTGGGTGGTAGGGATCTGAAAACCTTGTATATATGTGAAGAAATCCCACATCGAACGCACACCCTGATCACTTGCAATTGAGCTTCAACTACATACAAACTTAAGATGGCCCCAGCTCTAACTACCTCGGCTCCTACAGCTCCCCATGAGCTGAGTAAGAGGATCTCAAATAACAACCAAGCTCCAAAGAATATCTTCCCAGATGGCATCAAGACTTCGGGCCAACACGAACCGCTATACGATGAACTCCGCCCATACTCGGACTTCCCCAGGGAAATCACAGGTGTACGTCCAACACAACCTCTTCCATATCATCTTCACTAACCCATCCATTCAGTCCACAGCCTGGAACCGCGACGACTACAAGTCCAACCCTGAGCGCTGGACGCACCCCTTCTCCGCCTCCGAAATCGACGAAATCTCCTCCGCAGCCGACGCCTTCATCTCGTCCGGCACACCCCTAACCGGCATCACAAAGGAAAAGTTCCCCCTCCCAGAATTCAGCAAATTCCTCGAACCCCTCCGCAAAGAACTCATCGACGGCAAAGGCTTCATCCTCTTCAAAGGACTCCCCGTAACAGCATGGGGCAACCGCAAAAGCGCAGTCGCATACATGGGCCTCGGGACTTATCTCGGGTACTTCGTGTCCCAGAACTCGCGCGGGCATGTGCTCGGGCACGTCAAAGACCTGGGCGAAGACGCGGCGCAGATCGATAAAGTGCGCATTTACCGCACCAACGCGCGGCAGTTTTTCCACGCTGATGATGCGGATCTCGTGGGCTTGTTGTGCGTGGCCAAGGCGCTTGAGGGTGGGGAATCCGATCTTGTCAGCAGCCATTCTGTTTGGAATGAGTTGCAGAGGGAGAATCCGGATGTGGCGGAACTGTTGACTAGGCCGATTTGGTATTTCGATAGGAAGGGTGAGACGAGTAGGGGGCAGGATGAGTGGATTAGGACGAGTGTGTTTTATTTGGAGAGGGGGGAGGAGCCGAGGGTGTATAGCAAGTACGTATCATCTCCCTCTGGTTCCTTTCTGTCACTGTGCTAATTGAATACAGGTGGGATCCATATTATATCAAATCCCTCACCCGGTTCTCAGACGCAGGCCTCATCCCGCCCCTCTCACCCGAACAACAACGCGCAGCACAGATCCTCGAAGACACATGTGTAAAGCTCGCTCTACACATGATTCTCGACATCGGCGACATTCAGTTCTTATCAAACAACCACGTGCTGCATGCGCGGACGGCGTACAAGGATTTCCCAGCGCCAGCCCCGAGACGCCATTTGATGCGCCTGTGGCTGAGTACGCCGGAGCAGGAAGGGGGGTGGAAATTGCCGTTTCATGATAGCCGCGAGAAGAAGAGGGGGGGCATTCAGGTGGATGATCGGGCGCCGGTTGCGCCGGAGGATGCGGAGTAGGTTGTGGTAGCGGTGAAGAGGGGGGATAGATATGTGGTGGTGAAGGCTGGAGGTATCCAGGTCCGAGAAATTTATTGTAGAGAGTTATCATACATCAAGCTCAGATTCACATGACCCTCGTAACCGGAAATGCAATCGAAACGATACTAAGTATATAACGCTCTACAAAAACGCTCTGTGCCCGGGGTATACCAACGCCATGGTAAAAACAAGATCCGTCCAAACATAACACATACACATACACACATTCGTCCCACTCACCATCAAACTATCCTCTCCCCCACAACCCCCTTCTGACTCCCTACCCACCGATCCCCTCCCCCACTACTCACACTCGCCCACCTCTTCGCCCCCGCCTCAATCTCCACCTCCCGCGTATGCACCGTCTGCACGCGAATATTATTCAACTCGACCTCATCCTCGCCGCGCAGCGATCTCCCCGCACTACCATCCCAACTCGATCCCCTACGATGCAAGACACGAATAAACCCGCTCGGCGCCACGCCCTTGCACTCCGTAACGACACCAGACGGCGCTAGTGTCTTGGTCGGAGCTGTTATCCTCCCGGACGACGAATGCAGCGAGCGTTTCTCCGCCTCAACAACATCGCGCACCAACGCGCTCACACGCCTACTGCGATCGCGATTACTCCCGACCGTGCCTGCAGGCCCTTTCGGCCTCACAACACCCGACCCAGACCAAGCCGGATCTTCAGCCTTGTGTTCCCTGCTCGACATCCAGTGCAGCACGATGACGCAGAAGAGTATATCCGCGTTACATATCATGAGACATATCCAGCCTGGCTCACCCTTCATTTCCATGAGTATGGTCAGGTTGGTGACGGAGGTTATGAGCGTCGCGCACGAGCCGACGAAGGAGCGGAAGGCCATGCGGTTCAGGGCGGGGTTGGAGTGCGATTTGAAGGATTGGAGGGCGCGGAGGGGGAGGACGAAGAGGAGGGTTAGGTAGATCTGTTGGGTGTGGGTTAGATTGTGTTGGAAAGGGGTGGAAGGGGGATTACTTACGTTTACGATGATTTCGAATATTATCAAGGGGAGCATGGCGAGCTTTTGCATGCCGATTATGCAGACGCCGTTGGGGTTGATGTAGGTTATGCGGAAGATGAAGTTTAGAATGACGAAGACGGTGTAGGGGACTATCTTATGTCAGAGTTGGGCGACTTAGTTGAGCTGGCTGCACATACGTAGCATGAAGAGGCAGTTGAATAGCCATAGCTTGGTCTTGAGGCGAGGTCGCAGGCTGCCGCCGACAACGTACTATCATCGATCAGTATCTAACATATGATCGTACATTGAAGCACAACATACTGCTCTTTCGACTAAGAAGTAGTAGATGAGTATCTTCGTGGTCATGTAGCATACGAGGCCTACCGTTGTCAGCTCGATCTTGCTCCACTGAAAAATAAAGACTTACACAGTATGATACCTCCTTCACACACTTCTCGTGAGTTATTGATGCCAAACCCGTGAACGATGACACTTGTAGTGAGCACAAACAGCGCTGAGTCGGCGTATATGACCAGGATGACTGATCGTCGTCAGTCTATTGCCTTCATGTGGAGAGGGGTCATGTACTTACGCAATTGCGCCAGTGGTAAAGTCTTCCACTTCTTGATATACTGCGTTCTCCGCGCTGTCAAAGTATTAGCAACACATACAAACCACCTCCGGCGACAATGAACATACTTAAACAGAAGCAAAGAACTCCAAAAGTGACCATCTGCAGTACAACATTGACCGTCTTTCCCGCCACCGGTACCATCGCAGGTACATAATCGAGTGCCATGTCGAGTCCCTAGCTCCAGCCTTGTTCTACAGCCCTATGTGAGATAAAAATGCACAAGACAGTTCCCTCGATGCAAAATCTCAGGGCAAGTATAGAAAGTGATGCAAAAATCGTATGATTCTGCTGCATGTACCTATAAGGGGAGCTGTACGTCAAGAAACTTCTCATAGCACGACTCGTTCCATTTCTGAAACCTTAACATTGCATTTGGAATCTGACACGGGTAGGTTACCCTATCCAATCGGAGCTCCCGGGAACTGCATTGTAGGAAAGTTTCAGGTTGCAAGGGCAGTGCGGACGGCGTTTTTTTGGCGTGCGGAGAGGCTCCTGGTGTTATCGTTCGTTGGGAGGGGAAAACCACGCGGGGCGGCCCAACGGTGGATCGGCGATCAGAGCTCAATCCTTCCGTATGTTTTATCGTTTGGAGAGTATTGTGAACGCTGTTGAACATACTCCTTGCTAGAATATATCGTGTCAGGCCCATCCATCTTCGTCCACCACCATCGCAATCGCCAGTGCGATTAAACTTTGTTTCAATTCCCTTCAAACTGATGGCCTTGCGACAAGCCAGCGGATGGCGCACCTCACAGCTCAAGGTCAGAGCGGCGTGTCCATGTCCTCAACAGAGGAGGTGAGCCGACGGGGCACGGACGGCACGGGAAAGCTAATGTTAGTTGATCGCCGCGGGAACCGATTACCGAGTACGATCCAGGCCCAAAAGTCAAGCCTTGACACTCTAGATTGGCACAATAAGTGTGCTCGGGGTCCAAACAGAAGTGCAATGCGCAAGAAGGGCTTGCGCAAGGTCGCCAACCTACGACCAGACCCTGCCAAGTCAGTTGGAAGTCTTCGCCAATCGATGATACAACACGCCATCATCCTGAGGGTGCGTGAAGTGCCTGTATTTGATCCATCCACAACCAGGAGAGTCCAGCTACTGTTCAGCCCATATTAGCTCATTATGCATCACAGTCTGGCTGGCACGAATTGATGGTGTGGACCACGTTGGCAAACAAGCCATGATGTTTGAGGTGTTGATTGTACCTGCCTGTATAGCCCTATGAGCGATATCCTTTTGTACTAGACGCTTTTACAGCTCCGCTCGTAAACGTGAACTTCTTGTCCAGAGACTTCTGCCGCTGTTTGCTCGTGATACCCGTCCGATCCGTCGTGGGTTGGGCTGCCATGAACGAGTCGAACTCGTCATCTTCAACATCCTCTGGTGGGTCGCTGTCGTCCTGATCTTCCTCTCTCGGCTTCGGTTGTGGAGGTGGCTCGGTTCGTGGTATTCGCTCCGGAACCTTCTTCTCGTCATCATCGTCGTCGTCTTTCGGCGCTGGATTGGCGAAAGGTCTGGACGCTAGTACCCGTCTCCGCAGCTCAGCCATCTCTTCTTCGTCGTCCGAGGATTCGGGGATGTCGTAAGGATTTTCATGGTCGATTGCGGCCAATCCCTCATCATCTTCATTCTCGTAGTCTTCCTCATCGTCATCGTCGTCCTCCTCGTCTGACTCGTCTATAGGCATCCTGTTCATGTTGCCACCCGCCCACTCGTCTTCTTCGGCACCATCCTCCTTCTCAGCGCGACTGTCGGTCCACTCGCGCTCAATCTTCTCCAGCCACACCTTCTCGGCCGTTTTGATCTCCTCCTCGTTCTCGCACGCCATGTATCGCTTTAACAATGCGCTGTTGATGTCCAGAAATGCTTCGCCATATGAGAAGGTTGATAGTATGGATTCTGCCCACTCAGGATGGCCACAAATGTAGAAGCATGCCGCAAGCGCCTCGACACAGTTCAACCGCCATGGTTTGCCGTAGTTTGTAGGATTGGCAGCGACGAGGTACGGTAGCAAGCGTTCGCACTTGCCACCGATGCGCCCAAATGGGACTTCGTCGATTCTCTTCCAGCTCGCTTCCACAACAGCCGCGCCGTACTGCTCGAGCAGTTCCTTGTCCTCTTTGCTGATAATTTTCCTGGCCTTCGGGCTGACCACCACGCCTGCAAACTTCTGTCCGACATGCAACTCCCTCATCATGCCGAGACGCATGAGCCTCTTTCCTGAGCATCGTTTCGCATCGCAGTGTCCGAGATCCCAGCATGCTGCTTTGTACGCGGGCTTCGCAGGTCTGGGGTTCGAGGCATCGCCCTCATCTTGCACCTCGGCATCTGGGCGAGGACGAGGAGGACCACGCGCTTTTGTTGGTTTGTTGCCGTATTTGTTGTTTGGCTTGAAGTCTTTCTTGTGGCGAACCATGGTGATGCTTTAGCAGATTATGGGGGTACAGTCGCGGAGTGAAGTTGAAGTTTTGGTGGGGCGGGAATGATTGATTCCATATCGATAGCTAAAACCTCGCGCTAAGACTAAACTCGATGACGTCGAGCGTCCATGCGAAGGCTCGTATTTGGTGATGCACTAATTCGTCAAGGTGCTACTATTCAATAAATACTGCAATAATCTATACTCTTGCATTGAAGCCCTGTTCCACTCTAAAATTGTTCTTAGTAGTATTTTGAAGATGAACAGACGCAAAGCTCCATGTCAAAATCTAGGTAACAAAGGATACGAACTCTTGCATCACCAAATACACGTTCCTTCGTAATCCATGTAGTCTTCCTATAGCGAATATGTGCAGCTGTGGAGTGGATATACATCATGTCAAGCCATGGTCAGTTGCTACATACAAGCGAAGGGAAGCCGAGGCTTCAAACCCGAAGAGACGCGAACTATACCCGCCGCTGCAAATGCATACAAATGTGCTTCGCTAATTCGACCTACCAACTTTTCACCCCTGTTGACCAAACGTTATAACACGCCGAGACTCGCAATTTCGCCCATCTCATTCTTCGGCTGTCCGCCATAGGTATACGAAGCTTTCCACCTCATTTTGACTGTATTGCCAGACCCTCGCTGCACATTGTTGACTCGGATTGTCTGCGTGATGCCGTGCTTTTGGTTTGGGCCGAGATTAACACCTGACTGCGGTTCAAGTTGCAGCTGTGCACCCTACGTCTGTTAGATATGCATGCAATCCGGCTGGGTTTTCGGTTCTTACCTTGGATGCAGCAACTTGTAATGTCAGGCTTGCTATCGGAAGTGGAGTATTGTTGGAAATCCGCGAGTTGATCAGGAGGGTGGTGTCGGTCTCTCGTGAAACATTGAAAAGAACGTTGATACTGGTGTTGGTCACAGTGATTTCTTTGCTAGTATCTGGCACTGATGAAGCAAATGTCCACTCATCATCATCATTTGCAGCGCTTGTGCTACTTTGCGCAAGATTGGATGTTGGTGCAGTGATGGCTCCACCTAACAAATCAACTGTCGCAGAGGCTGGTGGCGGCTGCTTGACCGACTGCTGATACTGGAACGGTGATCCTTGTCTGGGGGTCGAAGTCAGAGCCGCAAATGGGTCCGGCGACCGAGCGGGCTGGACAGGACCGTGTGAGATAGCAGACGGTAGAGGCGTCCTCATCTGCGGTGGTGTCGGAGTCTGTGTCGATGCGAATAGATCATTGATTTGCTGTGCGGAGGTCTTCTTTTGCTGTGCCTGTGACTGGGGTACGGGCATGCCAGAAAGTCCTAGGACTGAACCATTTGAACCACCTAGCGCTATACTGCCAGACTGGCCGTAGCTGTCTCCAGTCAAAGACAATCCCAGCAGATCGTCTTCCAAAGCATGACCTGTAGAGCCTGGTTGTTGGGCGACTTCCGAGGTTTGAGATGCTGATGCTGACGACTCTGAATCACCAAAATCGATGAGGTTCAACGTGTTGTTTGGCCCCTGCGACACGCCAGCTCCACTTCGTCCAAGTGTGCCTTGAGGTATGTTGTTGGCGCCTTCTATGTCTCCCTTTTTGAAGAGTTTATAACGCTCTATCGTTCGGTGTATGCTGTCGTTGATCTCGAAAAGCTTCGCGACTGCTTCATGATCCTCGGAATCTTCTTCACACATCTTCTGGATCTTCGGTTGTGCGTTCTGTAGCGCGCTCGCGAGCTCCTGTCGTAACGTTAGAATCGCACTCATGAAGCCATGCGTAGTCGCTCACCTCGAACACATCGCCCTCCTTTATTTGGTCACCCTGCTTATAGCCCTGTAACATCTCTTCGAGTATACGCGCCTTTTGTTGAATCCTGCCTACTTCTTCGGCAGCCTTTGCGCGCCAGTTTGTTTTGTTTCTTGTGTCGTAGCCAGCCATGACTTTCATGAGCTTGTTCGCTTCCTGCAGATCCTGGGGGCCGCCTCGTCGGATGAGCTCTTGCAATTTCGCTGATTGCGCCTCTCGTTCTTCTTCCTCCATTTCTTCTGCAGATCGAAGATTCTGCCACACGTTAGCAAGGCAGTATAGTGTTTGACACACGCCAACATACGTCGCTTGGGTTCAACACAGCCGCGTCCTCCTTCCGAATTTCTGGGAACATGTAGCCTTTGAGGCTCAAGAGCCTATGCATGTCTCTTATAAAGCCTAGATCGTCCTTGTACCGCGATGTCTGGCATATCGTTTGCCGCCATTCTTCTATCAATTCGAGAATTCTGTTCTGCACGCGTGACGGATGCATCGGAGGACGCTCGGGGAAACGGCGGACGAGTTCGTTGAGGAACTCTTTGGTGCTGATCTGGAGATGGAAGGCATATCCGCAGTTTTTGACGCAAATATCGAGGAGCTGTGCTATGGTGAGCGTGGCGTCGACAGGACTAGGTAGCACATTATACATTGAGAGCGAGGAGGGCCACATTTTGGTTGCGGTGGTTGATGTAGCTGACAATAGTAACGGCCGCTTCACGGGGCCTGGGCGCAGTCAGTCGAAATGCACTTAGCAGTGGTGTATAAGATTCCTACGCTGAGCCCTTCTTGCTGTTGATCAAGTCGGTAATCTCGAGGTTTAGGGCTAGGTTCGGCTCGAAATTCTGCGGGTCGCACGCTTGTACTGTTTCATGAACTGTGAGTCTTGTTCATTGCCGCGCATCTGGAGTTGCCGTACATATAAAGCGCTGTATCTGCGAAGTCGGTGCCTCCCCGAATGCGCCGTAGCGATCCCGCGCAGCCATTCGCGCAGACGCAGCCTCCATCGCACCGCCGGGTAATAGAGTTTATCGTGGCTCAGGGAGGGGGTCTGTGTAGTCGCGCCAGTTTGGAGGTGTAGCAAAGGATATGGCGAGATTGCTGGTATGGTCAAGGTGTTGAACGTGGGATTGGTGGGGTCTGAATAACAGCACCATCGAGTCCAGGGTGGCTTGGCGCCACACAGCCACAGTTACGTCAGGCAGTGAATTTCATGCCCTTATTTTTGTCGATTCGAGGCAAACCAATTGCAGACTCCACTCATAGGAAGTTTTTAGGGAGGGTAACACTGCACCACTAAAGTAATGATCCAATCGTGCTCATCTTGCGTTCTGGTTTCTAACTATATCTCACTGAGAGCTGCGTTTATATCCTGCTAGACTCAATGCATTTCGTCCCATTTTCACTTAAATCTGCCAGTAGCCCTTGATGAGGTACGCTGCGTATCCCGCCAAAGAGGCAAGCACAGCCTGAGTACCGAAGAAACCAACAGGCCTTCCTGCCCCTATTGCGTCCTGTGCAAACAGTCCAAATTCGGTATGGCTCACACGCAAAGCGAAAAGAGCACCAAGTGCAGAATTGATAAAGGTTCTGGGAGTCCGTCAATCAGAGTCCGCAGTTTGCATAGACCGATTCTTACCTGTTTGCTCCGTTTAGTTCAGCCAACAAGGCAACAACAAGGACTAAAGGAACGTTTTCGGTGAAGTTAGAATGCGCGCGGGTTGCGACGTAGAGAAGATCCTTGGAGCCTTTTGTCTCATCCGCCTTGTCGCCCATGTAGCTGTGCAGGTTGTCAGAAAGCTCATTCTAGGAATTGATTGACTAAACAACACATACGTCTCAGTGGATAGACGCTGCATAGTAACGCGGTTTTGCAGATACATATGGTATGCAGCGAATGGAAGTGCCCACGTTGCGGTAGCAGGCGCAAGCAGAGGCATTGGGATACCGAGTCCAACTTTAGTAGCCATTTTTCGTACGGGTTCTCCTACAGGCGTGGAAAGGTAATTGACCATTGAGTCAAAAATTGGGAGATGAGCAGTAATTTATGTGTCTAGAAGCTTGGTGTGGAGATAGTGGTAGTAGTACTTCGGCGGATCGATGTTCGAGACAGCATAGTTTGGATCTAGTACGTCATTCTGTGGACCTGGAAATTAGCTTGGCGGGAACAATCGTTCCGTTCAATTCGAACTTTGGATGCACGGAAAGAAGACCGTGGACCTGTATTTGAATCTCAAAAAAGAGCAGGCTATGATTGAGTTGGGTACGAAATGGTGTTGATGCTGGTGTACAAGTTGGAAATGAGGCGCCACTCCTGTTACCGACGTCAGAGGCGAAATTCAATGTCTGCGAAGCGTATTCGTAGTCAGGAGAACCTCGCAACTGTGGATACGATGAGTTTCCCATGAGAGAGTCACATACCGCTGCAATGCTATGCGCCAGTATGAGCGCCAGTCAACCGAATAGAGTAGGAGCGTGCAAAGAGGGCAAGGCTATCGATTCTGTAGACATCAGTATTAGCTTGGCTTGCGCAAAGAATGAGCAGGCCATCTACCGGTTTCATGTGCTCGGCGTCGTTTTCTCTGTTATCGTCTCGAACTTCTTTCAGCATTTTATCGATGCCCCGTTCGTTCAATGCTTTCTGTTGATCGAGTCAGAACGAAAATGGTGCTGGCTCGAGTTGGGACTGACTGAAAGACATTTCTCATATTGCTCGAATATGGGTTTGCATTCGTCGGTCGTTGCAGTGCCTCTCAAAAACTCTTATCTATCGTTAGTCATGTACAGGCGTCAGTGTTTAAAGAACATACTCTCGCTGTACCATTTTAGGAAGCAATTATCGTAGCGCCTGTAAAAGATCAACAATGATCTAAGAAAGTAACGGCCAAGCTTCGTGCTCACTCTTTGACTTCATTGCATTCTGGTGCTAGTGAAGCTGACATTTTCTCAGGTTTGTGAAGGAGGTTTGAGAGCTGCGCCACGCCAGCAAGTGACGGCAAGGGCGCAACTGCCATTTTCTTATCGATAGGCGCGTCGTCACTAGCGCCAAAGTAAGTTGACATTTCTTTCATGTTGCGACGGCCTCCATTCTTTACCTCGCGCAACAATCCAAGTCAAGAGGGCGCATCACCTCAAGTCTTAGTGGAACGCGCCTGACGATAATGAGCACCCAGTAGCTCACCATGGATTCCTTCAAGACGCTACAGGACGATATATCTAAAGCGCTTGTGTCAACGACGCGCTCTGCTTCCCACATAGGAGCAGCCGACATTGCTTTCCAGCGATCGCTCAACCCCGAAGTCGGCTCTCAATTGGACGCACAGAATGCGCGCCTCCTTCATCTCGCACAGCGCCTTCTCGAAAATGCTGCAGCGAGCTCGGACGCTGTAGGTCCCAAGCTACCCGACGCCGAGGCCATAGACGCCAATTGGAGGGGGGTTGTTGATGTCATCGACAGCTTGCTTGAGAAGGCCGACATCAGTCTCGACGAGTACACGGGCGTTGTGAAGCGCCTGAGTCCGAGCGCCGAGCAGGTACGAGGAAGTCATGTGCGTGGCGCGAGAGCATTGCTGACCGGCTTTCAGACTATCACAAAGCCCCGACCGAACATCGCCGAGAGGAAGCACATCCCAAAGCCCCAGCTCCTGTTCGAGCATGCGCCGTCCAACAACGAGACTGGCGGCTACCGCCCGTTGCTGACCACAAAGCCACATGCGAAGGTTCCGCTGCAAGAATGTCTGAAGACATTCAAAGACAGCAGAGGCCGAGAACAGTATGCCTGCCACACATGTGCATCTGCAAAGCTTACCCGAGACAGATACCCACATCCATATGAGACAGAGATCAACTCCTACGACTACCCGCGAACCGTTTACGAAATCGCCGAACCGAAACCATATCAGCCTTTCGAATCCACCACTGCCACGCTCGTCGATACGCCCGAAGCACTGGCTGTGATGCTGTCCGAACTGAAGACTGCCAAGGAGATTGCGATTGATCTGGAACATCACGACAACCGAACCTATATTGGGTTAGTATCACTGATGCAAATTAGCACTCGAGAGAAAGACTGGATAGTCGACACGTTGAAGCCTTGGCGGCGGAAACTAGAGTGCCTCAATGAGGTGTTTGCGGATCCCACTATCCTCAAAGTGCTTCACGGTGCGTTCATGGATATCGTCTGGCTCCAGCGAGATCTCGGTTTGTACGTGGTGGGACTCTTTGATACTTTCCACGCGGCCAGATCTTTGGGCTACCCTGGAGGAAGTCTCGCATATCTACTGGAGAGATTCGTGCAGTTCAAGGCACAGAAACAGTATCAGCTCGCGGACTGGAGGGTACGACCACTCGGCCCTGAGCTCTTTGAGTATGCCCGTGCAGATACTCATTTTCTCCTATATGTTTACGACAACATGCGAAATGAATTGGTCGAGAAGTCTGACTTCCCCGACCCCGAGAGAAACAAGGTGCAGGATGTGCTCTTGAAATCCAAAGAGACAGCTTTGCAACGCTACGAAAACCCCGTCTATGACACTGAACTTGGCCTCGGTTCATCAGGTTGGCATAAACTTATCATGCGTACTCCCGCTCAGTTCTCGCCCCAGCAATTTGCCGTGTTCAGGGCAGTTCACCAGTGGAGAGACAATCTTAGTCGGAAAGAGGACGAAAGCCCGCTCTTCATCATGCCGAACCACGCTGTCTTTTCCGTGGCACGAGACATGCCCGCTGACAAAGCTGCACTTTTCACATCTATTCAGCACGTATCTCACATCATCCGAGCCAAGGCAGACGAGCTCGTAAACGTAGTCGCCAAAGCCAAACAGGAGGGTCTGAACGGACCAGAGCTTAACGATGTACTCAAGACAATTGAGGACATGAGAGAAGCACGATACGCCCAATTCGAGACTCCGAGGAAGACGATACCTCCTGCCGCACCCACACCTCAGGAGGCTGCCCCGTTAGGCATGGTCGCCAATGCTCCTGCTGCGGTTCGCGAATCCTCATCCAAGTTCTGGGGCGAGCTTTGGGATAGCAATACAGCTGGTGAAGACCGGCCTGTGTCAACTCTCAATGTGGACCTTGCACTCCCATTACCGCCCCTGACTGCAGAAATATTTTCCACCGCTAATGGTTCAGCCGATGCTGCGACTCCCAAAGCCGAGAAGCCTAATTATACCTTTATTCCTAAGGAAGACCGACCACAGGAAGATGAGCGCACAGATCTGTTCATCGTCAAACAACTTGGTGGTCAGAAGCGAAAGCGCACTGCGGCTGCTGAGGAGCAATCATTCACCACACCCGCACTTGATCCCATGCAAGACGACGAGATCATGATTGACCAGGAGGAATCAGAAGAAGCGGATCGCGCACGTGAAAAGGCAGCCAAGAAAGCGCTTAAGAAGCAAAAGAAGAGAGAAGAGGCCGCTCGTGCCGCCAACCCGCACCAGGACAACGAACCAGCATTCGACTATGCCAATGCGCCTTCGATTCTTCACGCCAACGACGATCAAGGCAAGAAGGGCAGAAAAGATAAGAAGGATAAGAAAGACAAGAAGAAGAAGAATCCTCAGTTTGCTCCCTTCTCGGGCATGACAGACGCGCCGAAAGGACTCCCTCGGGCTCAGAAGGAGAAAGCCGGACGGAGTCGCACGTTCCAATCTTGAGTTGGTCTGGCAGGAAGGGCGCAGTTTCCATTCTTTGTACATATACCTGCATTGTGATGCTAAACCTAGTCGACCCTTGGTATCATGAGATCAATCCATTGGGAGCCTTGCTTGCGAGTTGGGGCTACCCTTGTTCTTTTCAAAGTCTCAAGTCTGTTTGTTCATTTGCACCTACTCGATCTCTAGCTCTGACCTTATCGTCCTCGATCCACGCCACATCGCGTCTTTCGTCGTACGATTTATTTTCTTACGCCCCTTGTAGACTCAAGGTAGTGATTTCATTAACACTCTACTCCTCAGAAAGGAAATAGCTTGAGTGGGTGACATGAATTTTAGATGATCGCTGTGGTTGCAGGAAACTAAGGTCCACCTCCAGCTGGGGGCCGCCAAGACATTTCGATACTTCAGCCTCTCGACTTCGACTCAGCCGTCAAGGCACCCTCGCTCCACCATCGCTCATTCTTCCCGTCATTTGGTCTGACCGAATTTGCGCAAATGTCAGGACTTGAGGTTGTTGCTAGCATTGCTGGCGTCGCAGCAGCGGCAATTAAAGTCTCTGTGTGTATGAACGATCTAGCTGAAAATTTAGGGTCGGCCGGACGCGATGTGCTGTACATCGCCAACGACATGGCCGGCTTTTCCCAGGTAGGTGGATACATCTAGCTCGAAAATGGCAAACATATTTCAAAATCACAGATGCTGATGATCATCAGGTCCTCCGGTTGGTGCATTCAAGTCTAGAAGAGAGCATCAAAGTCGCCGGGTCAAAAGTGATTCAGTCAGTGTTGGATACGCTGCCCCAGTTGGTTGATCAATGTGGCATGGTGTACGATGAGGCGAACAAGCTCATGGCTGCGCTCAGTCCAACGGCGGGAAAGGAATCCATGTCCTTCTTGAAGAAGGTAAGATTCATCTTCTACAAAGGCCGAATTACAATTTTACGGAGTCTTCTCGACTCCTCCAAGAGTACTCTGAACTTGTTGCTGGTCACTCTTAATATAGAGATGGCTAGGAACAGGAGCCCGGATAAGGCATTAATGTATGTCGTCACATAGGTAATTACTCTAGCTTTTCACTAATCTGAGGTAGGGATCAGCTGCAGAACGAGCGTAAAGCATTCATCCGCGTTGTGTACTCCCAGAACCAAGCATTGGATGAAGCAATGAAGGAAGTGGAGAAGGCAAAGAAGGAAGCTGCCAAGTTCAAAAGCAAACGCGACAAGGAGAAGGAGAAAGTTGAGAAGAAACACGAAGAACCTACCTTTGAGGGTCCTCCTACAAGTCCACCAGAGCGGATGAGTACTCCATACTCTTACAAACCACCACCTCCATATTCGCTTCACTCAGCGCCCTCAGTCTCGCAGTTGGTCTATCAGCCGCCATCACTCGAGAGGTTCAATAGCGTGAAAAACTCCTCACAAGCTGTTACCACTCTCGCTTTGAGCCTAGAGCCTGCGACACCGACGGGGCCAACGCCTGCGACTTCACATCCCGGTAAGGAATCGAATGGAACTTACAATTCGTACGCTAGTTACGCATCACCACCACCACCTGCACAACCTTGTAATGAACCGTGGAACACCTCAGAGCCTGTAAATACGAGCGCACGAGAGGCCGAGTCCGAAAAACCACGCGAAACTAGTCACAACGGACGACCAGCTGCAGGGAACAGTGGGCAACGAGTGTTCTCCGATCCTGGACCTGGAATTCCCAGGCAAACATCAAGTGAGCATCTGAACCCTGGTGCAGCACCACGGGAGCGAGCGAGATCCCCATATGGTTTCTCTCGTGTGCCACAGGATGATACACCAAAGGTGGAACGAAAGAGGTCATCTTTCCCGTCTCAGCCCCAGTCTATCCCACAGAACAACGCATCGAAATACCGTACCTTCTCTACACCTGGGCCCGGAAGTAGCAAGATGGGGAGTGTGCCCGAAGAGCCAGAACTCACCCCGAAAGCTCCGCGAAACTCAACCAGCTCTCAAACGACAGAAGGCAAAAAGCCTTGGTCCAATTTCCCGGGACCTCCGCCACCTCCACCTCCAGAAGAACCACCAACGACAGAGCAGAGAAAGCCCTCCTTCACATACCAACCACCTCCGCCTCCACCACCTCCAGCATACACTGGAACCGAGGACGGATCTACTCAACATAAAAGCTCATCATCACAAACACCCTCGCCACCTAAGCCACCTAAAGTCTCTGCCGAACCTTCGGTCCCACCTTCCCCTCTACCTCGCCACGGCACGACATATATCGTTCTCACACCCTACATCACCCACGAGATTGGCCACCTTTCTCTCGTCCCCTTCGACACATTAGTCGACGTAACATCGTACACTCCAGAAGAAGACTCTCCACCAAAGCACTACTGGCAAGCCTCGCTCGGCAACCGAAGGGGTCCACGAGGATTGTTCCCACACGACGTTGTGTGTTCTGTAGATGATGAGCGAGTAACAAAGGAACTTAGCAAGAATTGGTTTGCAGAAAAGAAAGTGGGGTTTATAAGTGATGCGGCGGGCAGGTGTTGGGTTGGGCCGGGATAGGAGCGGGGAGAGGCGCTGAGGAGGAGTAAGTGGTGGGCTAAGTAATTCTAGAAAGAAGTTTCAGATATATCTACATCCTGTCCGATCTGTCCAAACGCCTCATCACTACAGTACTAATCCTCCGCCTCCCTCATCCTAACCCTCACCCCATCAGCAGGACAACTAGTTAACGCGCACCGATGCCTCACATACCCCACCCCGCCCATCTCCTTCTCCTCCCAACTATTCCCCACACCTTCAATAGCATCATATTTCTGCAACATCCGCACAACCACATACCCCGCCTGCGTCAACGCGAACTGCTGGCCAATACAAATTCTTGGCCCGCCATTAAACGGCAAGTAATCCCAGCTACTTTTCCTCCCCTTCCAACGCTCAGGCTTGAAGTCATCCGCATCGTCGCCCCAGAGGTCCTTGCGACGGTGTATGGTGTAGTAGCTGTAATCGATGGACTGGCCCTTGCGAATGTAGATCGGGGATTTTCCATCGGGTCCGCCGCCGCGGGGGAGGGTTGTGTCTCTTAGTGCGTGGCGCACGTTGATGGGTACGATGGGGTAGAGTCTGAGTGTCTCGTTGAGGGCCCATTGAAGGTAGGTGCAGCTTTTGAGGGACGCGAATGTGAGGTTTTTGGGCTGTTTGTAGGTGCCGAATTCTTCAGTTATGGTTGTGCGTAGCTTGGCGTAGACGCGGGGGTGTTGTGTTAGGACCATGAAAACGTAGGATAAAAGGGAGGCGGTGGTATCACGGCCTGCTAGGAGGATGCTGAGGAGTTGTGAGCGGAGTTGGATGGGATCCTGGGTTGTTTCTGCAAGGGCGTCGAGGAAGGTGTATTTTTCTTTTCCAGATGCGGTCTTTACTGTCGAAAGTTTTTCCTGGTTGAGGGCACGCTGAACGTAGTGGTCGATGAAAACATGGCAGCGTCTGCAATGCTCCTTGAGCTCCTTGCCATGAACCAGCCAGTACTTATCTCCAAGCCTTGAGCCCTTGGCTATTATTTCTTTAGCTTTGTCGAATGAGAATGCAAAGTCTGCCTCGGAGACGGGCAGAGGCTGGTGACTGGACGTGTGACCCAGAAGAGCCGCAAGCTGAACATCAACACTTTGGCCGAATAGAAACCCCGTAGCTGAGTCCAGTGTCAAGCGGAAAAATAGTGGCATGATATCAAAAGCGCCTGTCCAACTGTCTTCTGCTGCAGGTATGACCCACATTAGATTCCCGACATGTCTCTCTTCGTACTCGAGATCGCTGATCTGATCACGCGCAAATTGCGGTCGTAGAAGGGCTAGCATAGAGTCAGTATGTGCCAATTCTAGTATCCTGTATTGAACAATACCCCTAGAATGCTGCCACTCTTCGCCATCGGTTGAGAACTGCTCTTGTCAATGACGTGTATCATAACAAGCTACTAGCTCATGATGCAGTAACCATACGTACAATTCCATTGCCAAGCAGAGGAAAGAAATTGCTGTTTCTTGATTCACCGAGGCCAAAATCCTTGAACTGTGTTGCTAAAATCGCCCTCACATTTTCAGGGTCCACAGTGTGGAAGTTCATCGAGCCCAGGATTTTTCGGCGGAATGTAGTGACGGGTCTGCCTTCTCTAGCACGGTGAGTGTCTGCCCGGCCCTTGACAAACTGAGGAAAGCGACATTCTTTATCAGCCTTGAGCAAGTTGAGAACGTTCTCAATGCCAATAGGGTCGCGGCACTGAAGAGTGTCTGGAAGCTTGCAGTCGAGTTCGCGAGCTGCGCGGGCATGGCGTCGGGAGGTAAATACACTATTGACGATCTTGTAGACAACGAAGGAAATAGCTACCCATGAACTCATGAAGATAAGGCTCTGCATATCGGGGAGCTCTCGTGAGCTGTTGAGAACGACCACGAAGGGAGATCCAGAAACCTTTCGGACTTGTATCGTGAGTATTCCAAGGTTCCATTAAGCGACAGAGGAATGTCCTTGTTTGTGGGTGTCATCTTCTCCAAAGGTTGTTCCCATAGCTAAACTAAGGCCGTCGGTCGAAGTTCTTATCCAAATTTAGAACGCGTGAAAACTGTTTAGCTAATCAGAGACTTGGCTGACAGGATACTCCTTGTATCGATGTGGCCTGCCGGTTGGAATCCTTCGAGCCTCATTTTTGGCACCTTACAAACATGGTTAGACATACACTTGGAAGGAGCGCTTTGCTGTAAGACTTTGTTTGAATAGCAATCGCAGACTATCATCCTCAACGCCATTTTCCAGTAGGTTTCATGAAGGCCTCAAGATGTGCCTGATGGTGTAGAGTCGTGGGATAGGATGGGTGTCTTCCACCTCGATCGGCCGAGGTACATTGTGGTTCACTAGGCTAAGATAAGACTAGTTTGTTCCCGTTCGGAATATGTTCCGATCCATCGGAATCGAAATAGGAAGTCATCATCGATGCGACCACGACGCTGTTGACTCACGACTCTTTCCTCCCCTTATCTCAAAATCTACGAGCTGCAGATCCATTACGGGAGACTCGACTTGCTCATAACACAAGGACGTACTCTGAATCTCAGAAAGCAGACCAAGCTGTCAAATCCTGCCCACATCATCGCCACAACTGAAGCTAGGTATGGACACTGCCGATACCACAAACACTGTGGACTCCGGCTGGGAGGAGGTCGAACGTATGGCTATGGCAATGTCTGCCGAAGATGCGCAGATCGCCAACCAATATCCAACGCCAGACACGATCGAATGCTGGAAGAAGCTCTTCAGGTACTCACACATGGAGGCGGTCCGTCTGATTGGTGATCAGCGAGGCGACGGTAAGTTATTGTGCAGATTCTTACGTCGAACGTTTTACTTATATATCAAAAGTCACACGTGAGCGTATTAGCGATGATCACTGGGCTCTTATCAAAGACGAGAAGGAGGCCCTCGGTTACGACCGTGAAGCCTACGAGCACAGTCTCCAACTTCCAAAGGTCTTCAAAGGTCAGAGCGCTACTATTCCCACTGCGAGTGTTGACGGTGGATTGATGTTGCTGTTCCGGCTTGGAGGCTTGCTCGATACGCCGGAGAAAGTCAAACAGATTGCCGGGCTGGATGGGGTGCCGGTTGTCAAGGGCGGAATGAGCGAGATGGGCATGGTTCAGTTCTGCGTGGTGGACAAAGAGACACAGAAGAAACTGGAGGAGTGGTTGGTACAGAGAGCTGTTTTGCAGACATGACTTCGTACGGCTAGGAGTATTGTTACCGGATATCTTAAGAGCGCATGTTATGTCGACATAGACCTTGAGGCTGTATTCATAAGACGAATGCATCCTAAAATCATATCAACAACCTCCAAGCGCACAATTCAAGTTATATGGATCATGATATAAGTCAAAAGGTTGTATTGTTAAAGTATCGTCAATGAAGGTAAAAAGCGATTCAAAGCAAAACCAACGCCAACGCTATGCATAGTACCAAACCAAATCTATCCCCATCTCATATTCATCCAATCGCCATTAAAATCCTCGCTCCGCTCGACCCGACCCCTCCTCATCCACATTTACAAAGGCATGTTGGGCTGGATCCAACCACCCTGGCTCTTCAGGATATCCGCACTGGGCTGCACAGTCTTGGTGTTCTTGCTGTTCACCTTGTATTTGGCAAGGGTCTTGTCGCCGTCGAAGTTCTGGTTTATGACACCGCTCATGCCCATCTGGCAATGGTTGCCGATAATTTGCGAGCAGTAGTACCAGAAGGGCTCCTTGTTCTGGACCTGGAACGTGAAGACGTTCTTGGACTCGCCCTGAGCTGTGGCGAAGTTGAAACCAGAGAAGACACCGGCCCCGCTGGCGAGGGGCTCGCACGGCTTGTCGAAGGAGGATTGCACAACGGTGTGGTTCTTGGGGAGGAAGTGGAACTCGACGAGGTCGCCAATCTGGGCTACCACATTCTCGGGCTCGAAGTGCAGGCCGCCGTTCGCGGTGGTGGAGCCAGCGAAGATGCGGTGGATGACACCGGTTGAGCGGACCTGGTTGGCTGGTGCAGCGGCGGTGAAACCGAGGAGGGTAGTGGCTGCAAGAGCGATGGATGTGAAGGCAACCATGTTGATAGATAGATTGGATTAGATTGGTTGATTAAGGTGTATGTGTTGGTAGTGTAGTAGCGACTAGTGTATTAACAGCTAGGAAAGTAGGAAAAGATGCTGGATGTTGTAGGAAATGTTGGTGTGGTGATGATGAGATAACTGGAGTAGGATGTACAACACTCTTATATGAGGCATGTTGCTCTCTCGTGCATCAGCGGTGTGATTAATTCCATCGTATAGCCATCGGAACAGAGCTCTGCCGTCTGAAAGTAAGCTGCCATGCCTGCTGTGCCATTTCGCGACGGTCAGCTCAGCCTCGAATCCAAGAACCTGGTCAGTCGACAGAGGAAGGAAGAACGCCAAACCGCAAGCGAAGATGTTTGTTTACCCACGCCGCTCAGGCTCTTCGTTATTCCGAGAGCTGTCGAAAATACGCCCAATGAGCGAGTCGCGCGGCTGCTGATGATAGCAGGCAGCCGAAATAGCTGCCACCAAGGACTCGCTTGTGACTGTGGCACAGCCCCGGCTGAAGATGGGATCGCTGACAGATGTCAGGTATATTTACACAGGCTTCGATTTAAGCTTATCTCGCCATCTGTGCGGTGAGCCGTGTTGTACGCCTGAAATTAATCTCATTGCTCGAACTCGTGATTGGTGATGTGTTTCGAATGACTTCTTCGACGGCTGTCTCGCCCGAGCGAAGAACGAATCCATGACAGATGCGGCGTTAGTACTTTGAGTCGTTCAGCCCTGAGGCCTTCCCATGCCACCACGTGGTGTCATTTACGTGAACGTTGGTGCGATGTTTGATGTTTCTAAAGATGAGCTATTCTTAGAATGCAAGCGGTTGATGAAGGGGGCACAGGCCTCCTCGCAGAAGACGCAGAATAGCGGTACTGCTATTTGAAGGTCATGTAAACTCGAATATGCATTTGATGTTATTCGCGATGATTTCTTTGTTTCATCACACGAGTGACAGGTGATGGTCGAGAAAACTGCGAGTTGGAGAGATGAAAGATGGATTGAGGGGAGGCGCGACCTCGGCAACTGATGGAGCCGTGCGATGAGCCTCTTTCCCCAACACACCGTGACACCGACACATCAACTCAGATCCATCTCCATCTGCCGCTTGTATTCTCCATCGACTGCACCCTGTTTCGCTCATCATTCCGCTTCGCTTGTCAGCTTATTACGGTCGTAATGCGACTCCAATGCTGAGTCGCCAAAGTTCTCAACGTCCTGAGAGGAACCTTTTTCAGTCAGAGGTTATAGGTATGCGCGACATCGCATGAATCCACCGTCGTCGGACTTGCTGCACTTGCGAGACTTCTCCACCATGTAGGGATTGCCCGACCTCTAGATTGTGAGAGCTAGGTCGTCACTATCTAGGTATGGCTTCGCATTCGTGCACTGCAGACCTAGTGTAGGACCTCGGTGACGCGGTATTGTGCTCAGTCCACTTTCTTGAGCCAGACATGCCTTTCCCGAGCTTTTCGTCGCGTATGAGCATTAGGGACTACTTCGTGTTATGTATGTAGAGAGTACATAAGAGTTCGACAGGCCGGGTCAAGTGATATGGAGGTGATCCGCTAAGTAGCAGTCTACCGTTCAGCGAAAGTCGTTACCTATGAAGATCGTACAGTCCCCTAGATTTATGGACGAACAAAACATGACTCAACTCAGAAGGGGTGCGGACGACTGTCACTTGCACAACAACTTACTGATGCTTCTTGTACCAGCCAAGACAATTTCGTTGGAACCTACCTAGGCATCTATTCAGCAAACAGCGGCGTTTGTCCAAAGCCACGAGGCGAACCCCCACTCGAGAAATATTCGTCCACGTGCGCTGCCAAGGGCCTAGGCTATGCGTCGGCAACAGCTGCAGGCTTCAGTAGCTGTTCACTTACAATTACCTGGCCTCGCAGTCGATCGCCGCCTTAATCATCACCAAGCCCAGCAGCCATTCACGAACATGGTTCAGATCAAGCGGCTCTCTGGGGCCCGCGATGATATATTTATGGTAAACAATATGAGGTATCTTGCACCATATCAACAAAACGTAAGTTAGAAAGAGCTCTCTGGATTGGCCGGCATCAGGCTGAGTACTAGTCAAGGACCCCGTCTTCGAAGGGTCGGGAGAACCAGGCCTTGCAACCGTGATCATCATTCTCGATGACAGACCTCATCAACTAACAGGAGGGTGGTTACAAGACATGGTAGAGAGATATAAGGCATGTGACGATGTGTTTGGCGAGGAGTTCCTCTCTGGAATTATCTTCAGTGGAGCGAAGGAAGGTGATATCGAAGTTGCATTAGACGCGCAAGAGTACCTAACGAACCACGGCAACAAATGGGTCAAATTTTTTGACAGGTCCAAACGCGGCTCCAGGACCGTACATACATGTCGATGGTCGACTTAGGGATGCCTGGCTGCTACAAGATGACACAAGTGACACGTTGATGGCTAGCTTGCGACCTCAAGACCCGTGAGAATTACAGACCATACAACTATAATCTCTGACTATTTTTAGAAGTTCAGACCTGTTTGAAACGTTTTCTCTCACAAGCGCCGACAGCCAATTCCTCTGCATACCTCTCCGCTCGCGGCTCAAAGCCCAACACAGCTCTTCGTCACCAATCTCAGGATGGCGTATCTTTGTCAAGGACAATATCGATGTGAAGGGGGTGAAAACTTCACCCAACAACCGGGCTTACTACGATCTATACCCTCCTCGATCCGAAACTGCCGCGTCAGTGCGAAGGGCAATAGGCCGTGGTGCGATCGTCAGCGGAAAAACAAAGCTAAACTCATTCGGAGATTGGGAAGAACCGCTCGAATACATCGACTATCAGGCACCATGGAATCCAAGAGGAGATGGGTACCAGTCTACGGGAGGAAGTAGCTCGGGAAGTGCTGCAGCCGTCAGCTCATATGAATGGCTTGATATAGCCAATGGAACGGACAGTAAGTTGCAAACAATAGAGACTGTCCTAAGGCTAATATGTTCGAGCTTGGGGTAGTGTAACACGACCTGCCCAGTGGTGCGGATGTTTCGAATTACGTCCATCGATAGGTGCAGTCTCCACTTAAGGTGTCGAACCATATGCACCGACTTGGGACATCCCTGGCATACTGGGAAATAATCTCAGTATGCTCAGAACGTTTACGATTGAGTGGCTTCTTCCTGACGCTTTGACGAAGAGCCCGAAACTTTTCTCAACTATTATTTGGGCTAGTGATTTTTGGAGCATCATTGACAACGATCAAGTGGAGCACACCAGGCGGTTCGTGAGTGAGATTGAGAAGACTTTGGGTATTCCTACCACGGAAATATCCTTTGTCGAGCAATGGGCAAATCATCCACCACCAGAGGCCATGGAAGCGCACTCGCTGAGTTTATTAATGAGGTATGACAGGCTTAGTCATGTAAAGTGGCTGTAGATTAATCAAACGGAGGCACCGGCTTGTCAAGGATATGACGCGTACCATAACGAAGACGATTTTCGCAAACGCTACCAAGCAGAATACCACAAGCACCCATACATCGGCCTTCGGCTTCAGCAAAGTTGGGCGAGCGCAGAGAACATGACCCAAGATGAGCGCGATGATGGATACGCCAGAATAGCCATCTACAAAAAGTGGTTCGGAAGCACTATACTCGCCAACGACGCGTCGGACGCGTTGATCGTCATACCTCAGGAAAACATCATTCCGAGATATCGGGACGAGAATCCATGGTATGACAAGTTTAACAAGAATGCTATTGAGGCTGACTTGAGCTCAAAGCTTTAGGAGACCCCCACAGGACGGCATTTGTGCTATGGCCCTGGCTGCAGTTTTGAATGCACCGGCACTCACTGTGCCTATTGGACAGATCCCGTATCAGTCGCGGGTGTCGCGTAATGAAGAGTACCTACCACTCACTGTGACTCTATTTCTCCTGGAAACGACACAACGTATTCTAGAAGCTGCACAACTTCCTACGACGGTAAAGACTGGGAAGGTGATGTTTGATGTTTTGGATCAAGCGGGTGAATCGAAGTAGTGGTCCTCTTGACACGTCAACAGCACGACATCAGCAAAATCTCGTCATACTCGCTCTGCTTTTTGCTTTAGCACGGATTCGCTCATACTATGGCCATCCTTTTCTCCACAGATATAGCGAGCTCGATTGAAACATTAGGATCCTGTACACGTCTATTAGTAGCAGGTTACAACACATCTGCAAGAGCCGAAGACGAGATATCACGAGGATACAGCACACGAAAGAGACACACAAAGTACAAGTGATTTTGTCGATAGAGACTGCCAAATCGTGATTGCTATATGTACCGTGTCGCATTTCTCCATCACATTCATTATGTTCGAGCAAGGCAGCCCTTGCGCTTGTTTTACAGTATATTGCGAAGTCGGTATGACCTTCCAGGGCCAATGTTGCGACTCTGAGCAGCGACTGAAGATTCGTACTTCACAGCGCTCAGCTTCTTTTTCAGCTTATTCTTCTCAATCTCCAGCGCCTGATACTTGGCCTGCAAATCTGCTTCCGTGGCCCACAGCTTCTTGATGGCATCTTCCTTAGCCGCGATCTTCTTCTTACAGTCTTTCTCTTGTTGTTCCAGGTCAGTCCTTGCCTTTTTGAAGTTATGGAGAAGAGGTCGGGTTTCAGTCAGGTTGATCGCCAGGTCTAGAAGGAAATCCTTGAGCACGTATTCGCTCTTCGTGGCGCGGAAATTGCTGATGTTGTTGTCGGTGTAGAACTCAACTAGAAGGCGTCGCGCAGGGCTACCTTCGCGGGTTCCTTCGTAGATGATCTTGGCGCAGTTGACTCCTGGGTACCACAACTTCCCGTCGGTGTATACCTCGTTCGATTTAGCAACCATAGCTGAGAGCACGAGATTTTTGGTGTTGTCGTCCATGAGCATCTCTGCTAGAACATAGAGCTTACTGAGTACGATACATTCGTCGAAGCTGGTCTCTGATCACTTAGGATCAGACTCCTTCGCCGGGAGGACATTGGTCTGCACGAGTCAGCACTGAGAAGAGCAAGCAACGAGAAAAGCCGTACATAGAGAAGCTCGAGGTAGAGCGCGAAGATGTCGGGATCCTCCTCAGCAAGCATGACCTTGCGCTCATTAGCCTCCACCCACGGCTCCTTCGGAGCATTCTTGAAGAAGTCACTGCGACCGCAGATAAGGCCCTCATGGACAAGGAACTCCTGGATCTTCACCTCACTGCCAACGATGACACAGATGATGGACGTGTTGACATGTCTGCGCAATCAGCAACGAGTTACTCCAGGAGAAAGTACGTGCTTACCCAGCTGCGCTGGCGCGCAGAACGCGGACGTCGTTCGTGATTGAGGCCTTGATTAGTAAGCAAGTTGAGGTCAAGGGGGTGGAGTGAGCGAGGATTAGCGAGAGCGAAAGGTATTCTGTTGTGCGGCGAGCTATCACTGATATATGTCACAGGCCCTTGCGTGTTTAGATAGTCATTCTTTCACTCTAACTTTCTAGAATTATCTGGGTACATTGTGTCACTGATCAATGAACAGTTCATTCATTACTTGGACGACTTTCGAAATGCAACCTTGTCATGTACCGCGTCCTATTGGGCTTTGTCATTCTAGTTTTATTAACTAAGATGAAGCTTCAGACGACGCTTCTTATGTATCTTTCAATCTCGATGCTCCTTTTGTCGTGCATGTACCAGAACAGTGTGGAAATTCCCAAAAGAACCCGTCCGTTTCTGAGATCCCATACTAAGAGTCGTATTGTTCATTGTATCCTACGGAATAACCGTATTTATCGATGTAATACGAACTATGAAAGTCGTCATAATAACCCATGTTCTCGTCGTACTGCGTGCTTGTGTTAGGGTGAGGAGAGGCCTTCTTAGGCGCTGATGATGAGGCGGCCTTACCCTTCTCAATCTTGAAGGACTATACACCCTTCTTGGGCAGGCGATTAACTACCAGGCTCAGCGCCAGATCAAGCAAGAAGTCCTTCGGTACAGCCTCTGCCTTCTCGTGTTCGTCCAGGAACGCACTTCTTACTAACTCCGTGTAGATATCCACCAAGAGCTTGCGAGAAGGGCTGTCGGTGGCCCCGCCGTCATATATGATTTGCGCACAGTCCATAGCGGGATAATATGAGTGACCATCTGAAAACGACTCCTTAGAACGGGAAGAGATCGCCGCCAAAGCCGCCTCCTTCGAAGCCTCGTCCATGGGTTTCTCATCAAGTACAAGGAGCTTCGCAAGCGTGGCGAATTCGTCGGCAATAGTGGTTGAGTCGGTGGAAGCGGCGTTGTCCTTGACAGGAAGTTTGCCAGTCTGCACGTCGCCTCGTCAGTGCCCGATCCATGATCAACCCTGCATGTCAGTACTTACATATAGCAGCTTCAGATAGAGGGAAAACACGACAGACTCATCCTCCGGCAACGGGACCACGCAACATTCGAACTTCTTCCACTTCCCGTTCATGGCTTTGCGGAAGAACTCGCTGCGCGGACAGATCACCTGGGCAGGTTTTGGTGCATGAAGTACTCGCCTTTGCAGAAGGCGCCCGGCGTACCGACGGTGACGCGGATGATTGGCGAGTCGACATAGCTATGCAATTAGCAGTTGTAGGGGAGGCCGAATGTGTGAGACGTACTGTTTCGAGGTGGGCTGTAGGACACGGATATCTACGTCGATCGAGGCCATGATCGTTGTGGTGCGGGTTGAAGTGAACAGGGAGGTTCTGGAGAATGCAGTGGTGGAGCTCTGTAAGTGATATAAGAGAAGAGCGAGCACGCTATCCGTATATGACGTCGCGCAACTGAGCCTAGTCCTTTGAGCGGCCCTAAATACGTTCATGCCTGTCCTTCACAGTTCAGAATCAAGACTCACAAAACATAGCAACGGCGCAAAGATCATCTGAAGTTGTTCGATCTTCATTGTGACTTCATGGTGTTGCCGCAGCAGTCTTCTTCCTCATGGCCCTGCTGACTATTATTTGGGTTAGCCAATCATTCTTGGTGGCAGATTTGGATGTTACAAAAAGCATGTGCAGTTCTAGCAATACTTCCGAATGCCCTTATTGCAGTGTGTTATGTGCTAGCACACACCAGCTATCTTTCTTAAATGTTTGTAAGGCCTTTATTGTCGGATCGTGAGTATTGGTAGAGACGTCAGCTGCTCAACGAGCTGACTCGATCCTACTTCGGTCCGACTCGCGCCGAGCTCAGGTATACCTTCGTAGCACCCACGTTCATAGAGAATGAGAGACAATGGAGAGGATGTGTGTGATTATCGTTGATCTGGATTGTCTCGTGGTGAGTAATATGAATATATACAAGAGGTATGCGCAAGAGGATGACGTGGATCGGACCGAAGTCGGATTGAGGCGGATCGTTGGGCAGCATTGGGCATAAGCCTGGCGGCTTACAGAGAAGAATAATACCAATACCAAGTCACCAGAAGAACCTCGTTGTTGTTATTCACCCGTACGATCGTACAGGGCCTACCAACATTTATAGTATTGTGAGGATATACAGGCTTGCTGTTAAGTTTTGAGTAGTAGGACACATACAGCAGTACTTAGTAGTACGGTGCATCACTAATTACGAGCTTCTTCGTATGCACTGAGCTCATATAGGCCCTACCTAGTGAACACACATGTTAGCTTTTCTTGGTACCATAGCAACACGAAAACCGTACGAATGTGCGCGCGTATTCTCCGAAAGTAAAATCACTGTGGTGCATCGCGGCTATTGTCAGCGCTTAGTGAAGAACGTACTTGAGCGCGATGTACAAGATTGCTCCCGCACTTATGCTGATGTTCCACAGGAACGAGACTGTTTGAGCAGCTTTACATGTTCTTCAGTAGGCAAATTAATCTTATGTCATAGATTACCAGGGTAATGTATTGCCTGTGTCAATCTTCCATTCCATCCTACCCAGTTAATCGTCCCGTCAGGCACCTTTCACCGGCGCCCGCTTCGTCAACAAACTGATAAAAAGATCATGTAGAAATTCCTTTGGCACGGCCTCAGCTTTTTCAGCAACGAAAGACGACGTAACAAAGTCAGTATATAGATCCACCATAAGCTGGCGAGCCGGGCTGCCCTCACGTGTGCCTTCGTATATAATCTGGATGGAGTCAATAGCTGGGTAGTATAGGCTTCCCTTAAAGGCTTCCTTAGAACGCGCTAGGATTGCAGCAAGAATAGTCTCTTTTGCAGTGTCGTCCATGAGCTTGTCCGCTAGTACGTAGAGCTTGCTAAGGACTGCATACTTGTCTGCGACTACACTGCTATCGGTGGAGGTTTTATCCGTGTCTTTGATAGGAAGTTTGCCGCTCTGATGTGAGTGATTAGTGTCTAATTTAAGACCGCATTCAATTTGATCCGAGTGGCTGACGTATGGAAGCTTGAGGTACAGAGAGAACAGTGCTGGCTCATCCTCTGGCAAGGGCACTAGCCGCTCGTCTGCCTCTATCCAGGACCCATTCAGAGCGTTTTGGAAGAAGACGCTACGCGAGAGTACGAGATCTTTGTGGACAATAAAGTTCTGAGACTCGCAACCTGTGCCGACTTTAACGAGGATGGGCGACGAGTTCACGTAGCTGTCTCATTAGAGCTGACAAATTTAGTGGCGCAGCAAGCTTACTTGAGGATGTCTGAACGTGTTGTGCGTATGGCGCGACCAGTTTCTTCCTTTCTCTCTTCTGCTTGCTCCTTTTTATTAATCGGCTTGTAGTAACGGCACCCTAAATCGTGCATATAGCAGATATAGGCCAGATCCGCGAGCTCGTGTTCTTCTCAATCATGCCCTGTTTCTCCACAGCTGTAACAGCATACTGTATCCGGGTTTCCGCCGTCAATTGGAGGCGCTTTGTAGAAGCCGCAAATTGCGAGATTGAAAATAGCCTGTCGTTTACCGAGCTTGGTATAGTTGCTGTTGTTGAAAGAGTTGATTCGGTCTACAAGAGTGTCCAAATCTAAGGTCAAGTCCATGGTTGCAGCGGCTGAGTGATCGGTCGAGTGAGAGGAGAGAAAAAGCAAGCACGCATTTGAAGCGCGGAAAATAGTAAACGAACTAACATCACGTGAACGGGGTCCCTGTGTCTAACCATGGATAGATCACACAGCAATCTTGGAACCGACCGCGCGCTAAACACAAAATGCCAAAATCGAGATCTTGAAAATAAACAAATTATTATCATGTTTCCATTGAGAAAATATATGGGTATCAATCATTGCATCAAAACGAGAAAAGGAAAAAGAAGTAAACGATTCGAAACCATTAATATCCCCCACTATGTAACTGTGTGAAGTCTTGGCAATCGGGCCAACCTAGCCCCGCAATCTTGCGATTCAACCTCGACCACGTCTCCAGTCAACCAACTTACCTCTTACAGGATTCGCCACCTCAAAAAGGCGATAAAAATGTCCTTTAGCCTAGCTTTAGCTTTGCGTTTCATTCTCGGACGCTGCAGCCCCGGTGTCCCCATTGCTTAGTTTGTAATACCTTCCTCGTGGTCATCACAATACAATGGGATTCGTGATATCTTTCAACATTGGAGACTCAAGTTAAGCACTCTGGTTGCTCAACTCTTGCCAAGTTGCACCTTGCGCACACTATATCCAGTTAAGCCTCACGCCGCATCCACTTTTGGTAGAGAGTTACGCGGAGACATTTGGAGTTCGTGGCGCCGCGCCACACAAAAGTGAATCCGAGAAACAGGAGCCTTTCAAAGGTCAGTTTTCTACTAGCCTGGTTACTCTTACAAAAGCTTGCCAACACACAGGAGGGCATAACAGCCGCAACTTATTTATTTGCGGGGTATACAGCCCGCGCAGATACGGACAAGATGCCCCCTGCAGTTGTACGGGACCTACAATTCAGTACTACGTCGGGATGGCAAGAATGCTTAACCTGTCACGGCATTAGGTCTAAAGTCTTAAGTAACGATTTGACGGCTAACCAACTATACAAGTCAGCAAACAGCGGATGCACCTTCTGCTCTGTACTGTCAACAGGAATATACTGTTTTATGCCTGATATAAGCCTCAACATGCCGCTTAGCGTGTTGGTCTGGCCGAATCGGTTGTTCCTTCAACCCGAAGGATATCAAACAATGTTCATGGCGAATGGCATTTGGAAGCTCGAGTTCAGACCTCTCAACGGTATGATCCACCTACCCATTACCTCGTTCACGGTGGACAGACACTTCATCGACTATGCAGAACACCAAAGCATGCAGCGTGTGGGCCGCTTGATCAATCTATGCAACAATCAGCATGACTGCCTTCATGGCCAGAGGTCGATTCTTCCTAAGAGGGTTGTCGATATTGGAGATGATAGCACTCATACCTTACGACTCTACTGTCCAGAGGAAGATGAGAAGGCACGGTATACCATTCTTAGCCATTGCTGGGGTGGAACATCACCATTCCTTACTCTCCAAAGCAATATAGACGCCCTGAAGCAAGGCTTTGACATTGCTGAACTGCCAACGACGTTCCGCGATGCAGTAGCCTTCACACGCGCCCTAGGGATAAGGTACCTTTGGATCGACTCAATCTGCATCATTCAGCAAGATGAGTGAGTTTTGTGAATTTGGAGTTACTTAACCCATTCGCTTACTTGCTGCTGACAGGAAGGACTGGGACTCAGAAGGACCGAATATGGCCGCCTACTACACGAATGCTTACTTGACCATTGCAGCCTCGCGAGCTGCAAACAGTAGTGCGGGATTCCTGCACATGTCTGACAGACGCCGAATGAGTACCATTCATTGCGAGAGCAACGGCGTGCAGTTTGATTGTATCATGTCGGATCCTAACAACACAGCGGACCCTCCTTTGAGTACACCGAATTGCGAAGCGGGGAACCCGCTCTACACGCGTGCTTGGGTGTTCCAGGAGATGGTTCTTTCCCCAAGGGTTATTTCATTTGGCGCAAAAGAGCTAGAGTGGTACTGCCGGAAACAGAATTGGTGCGAATGCACGTATCTTATGCCTAACGACATCTGGGCGGCGCGTGCTCATTCGCCTCATTGGAAGTACAGCAGAGAAGGAGTGCTCAACCCAGATTGTCTGAAGTGGATGCAAATCGTAGTGGAGTACACCAGACGCAAACTTACTTTTACCAGTGACAGGCTCCCTGCTCTCTCTGGGCTCGCAACACGGTTCAGCGAGGCTCTCCAAGCTCCTTATCTAGCAGGAATATGGAAGACGGATCCCTTCATATGGGAGACACTTCAATGGACCGCAGGAGGCTCTGCTGGGAATTTGCTCCCGAAGCCAAGGGCACCGTCTTGGTCTTGGGCCTCAATTGACGGGCGCATCTCATATGACGGCTTCATACCTGGCTGCGACGGCGTAACACTCCTGGGTGCAGAAACGCAGCTCCTTAGGTCCAATCCTTTTGGTGAAGTAACTGGAGGTTTTCTTCGCGTAGAGGGGGTTCTTCTCAAAGTGCGACTGAACATTACGCCCAAAACCCCGCTCTCTACCTGGAAGACAAGACCATCACACAATTGGGAGGTCCTGTCGATCGGCGGTAGAGTTCATGAAGAGTTGGAAGCAGCCATCAAAGAGACAGAGACAGTCGGCCAGGGGATCCGATTCGCACCAGACACTCCACTCGAGCTAGCTCCCAGCACCGAGGCATCCCGTATGTCCACAGAGGAAAACTACCGGAGAAGTTCACGTTCAAATCAAAGTGCTATCAAGCCCATGAGCGGAGTGGCGTATTGCCTCAGGTTCCTGAAAAGACCAGTCCCTGCAATTTCGTCCACAACTACATCGGTTTCTCTCTTGGTGTTGGCCTGTCTGGACGAAGAAACTCGGATCTACGAACGGCTCGGGCTGGCGTGGTTAGACATGATAGTGGAGAATGAGCAATTCTTCCGCGAGATGAAGCCGCAAATACTGACTATTGTGTAAATGCGAGCGAGACCTGGAAGGCCGATTTTGGGAAAGTCATGTTTGATGGGAGGCGCAAATGTCCGGCGTGGGTCTGATATATCAGCCTAGATAGATGCGGAGGGCCGGTTACCAACTTTTCCACCCAGTGAACTCTTTTTTTTGAGCAGATGTCTTACCTCATACGCCGCGTACTGAATCTCAGCATTCAGTAGACCAAAATGGCCGTCTACACGGGATACCTCGCAAAGACGTTGAGCAATCACTAACGGCGGAAATCAACAAATTATTATCATGTTTCCATTGAAAGAATATGGGTATAAATTATCGAACGACAAGATTAAAAAGCATCATACGTAACCATGAGGTATATATCCATCATACCCAAACCTACACTCTCCATGCATTTTCCCATAATGCCCAGAGAGTCAAAAACGCCATGCCAATCACACACCCCACTTATTTAGGGTCCTTATGCGCATCCTGATCAAGATACAAATCACACTCATGCGGATGCTGCGCGCAGTACTTGGGCATGAGCGGACTAGCCTGAACGCCCACCGCAAGCAAATACTCCCTAAAGTTCAAGATGCGCTGCGTGAGCTCAGTTGTGCGCTTCTTGCCCTCGGCATTGCGATTTCCAGACCATGTAAGCTCAGCGAGCGCAGCCGCGCGCGGCCAAATCTTCTGGCTGATGACGGTGTCGTCGACCTGCTCGGAGAAGAGCGGGGCGATGGCGCCCTGGACGAGAGACTTTTGCGTCGCGGTGAGGTTGTAGGTGAAGTCGTAGTCGTAGATGCGCTGCCATGTCTTGTAGGGGGCGCACCATGAGCCGCCGGTGCCGCCCCAGTTGAAGTTTGCGCCGCCGTCGGTGGCATTGGGGTTGATGAGCACGTTGTAGCGCGGGTCGTTGGAGACGTAGCCGCCGAAGCCGCAGTCGAGGTAGATGAAGTCGCTGGACGAGACGATGACTTTGTAGCCTTGCGAGGTCAGGTTGGATATGTGGTCCAGGCCGTTGTTCCAGGCTTGCAGGATGATGTCCTTGGGGACTACGCCGGTTGCGGCTACGGAGGCGGAGAGCTTGACGTCTTCCCACATGACAAAAGTCTTGTTGGCTTGAGCGCGGAAGTTGGGGATAGCCTTGTCGACCCAGTATTGGTAGAGGTCGCCCATGGATTTCCCGGAGTTGAACCACGCGAGGCCGAGAGAGCTGAAGTTGTTGCAATTGGCAAAGAGCTCGTCGCCGCCGATGTGGAACCAATTGTCAGGGAAGATGTTGGCCATTTCCTTGTAAACCTTGGCAGTGACTTCGTAGGTCTTGTTGTTGAGGATGTCGAGCTGACCAGGGTTGGGCTGCACGGCTGTGTGCTTGGCCCAGACGTCGTTAGACCACCAGCTCTCAGTGCAGGTCAGGATAGACTCGTCAATCTGCTTCCAGCCGGACGAGGCGTGGCCGGGCATGTCGATCTCGGGGATGATGCGCACACCGCGAGCAGCAGCGTAGGCAATGATCTCCTTGATTGTCCTTTGCGAGTAGACCTCCTTGGCGGAGTAGGCATCCTCGGTCATATCAGGATATGCCTTGATCTCAATGGGCCAGGCCTGGTTGTCGACCAGATGCCAATGCAAGACGTTGAGTTTGGAAAGAGCCATGCCATCAATTTGCTCATAGAACTTTTTCCTGGAGATGTAGTTGCGACCGGAATCGATCATAATACCACGGACAGGGAAAAGAGGCTTGTCTTCGATGGCAACAGGCTGCTCAATGAGCAGTCCATCCTTTCCGTCGTTGATGACGATTTGCTGCAGGGTTGTCAGAGCGTGGAGAGCACCGTAGACAGTCTTGGCTGAAATTTTGATAGTGTCAGAACCGGAGGCGATATCCAAAGTGTACGACTCGTCCACGCCGTGTTGGAGTTCAGCGTTCTTATTTGCGACATCGATCTTGACAGTCTTAATAGAGCCAGTGCAGTTCCCTGGCGCGGCATACTGCCGCTTCGATTTTCGCTTCGAGCCAGCAGTGGCAGTTGGGAAAGGCTGAAATTGTCGGATCGGGGCTTCAGTGGCTTGCGGAATCCACCCCAGCTTAGTGATAGTCTTAGTGATGCGATCGAAAGCTGTCGACAGGACTTTGTGATCCGGAGCATCGAGCTTGAGCGTGTCCACGGTAAAACAGCCCGATGTACCCCAGGTAATGTTCGCGGGCTTGGGAAGAGGGTTCGCAGCAACCGCGTCGGCGCCTCCAGCAAACAGAGCTGAAGCTGTGACCACGGAGGCCAGTATGAAGTTGCGCATCATGATTGTATGTTTGTGTATGTTGGATGTTTGCCAGGAGCACTTGTAAAGAAAAGGAAGAGATGAGTGGGCACCTATATGCACAAGCTCATGTGTGTTGGACAAAGTAACAATGGGACAAAGAAAGTGAGGGTGTTGACAACCCAGGCCCGTTTGCTAAAGAACAATCGCACAATGCAATGTGTGAACGACAGTCAGTGGGAGCAGGATATTTTAAGGTGCGCTCAGCTCTGATTCACGACTGCGCCCAGCTGGGTAATGAGTGACAGGGACCAAGCCGGGGGATGGCCTTGACTTCACATGAGCCGACTGGTGATCAAGCCACGCGCCAGGGCCGCCCATGCCCATAGGCAGCGTAAGATTGGTCAGACGCGGCTCAGCCCTGTTGCATGCCCGCCCAGAGCCTCTCCGCTACCACTCGCCTGCGGCCGCACCGCATCCACCAAACGGTGGCTGTCGTGCTGCAACCTACCCCTCTCGTGAACCTCCCATTCTCTGGTGAATGATACCACAGTCTCCCACTCTTGCATTGTCGTCGAGCCTGCAGAGCCAGCCACACGTAACCCTCCATCTGACGACCTTCCGAGAGCATGCTGGTCGGTGCATCCCCTCCACCCGGCTGCCGATCGGGCCTATGCGCTAAAACAAACGGCTGTCACGGTTTCGTGCTACCCTGATCCGCGCGTTGTAACGGGTCATTCACGCATCGACTGGGGTAGGGATGCAGGCGGGTGGTCCTTGTGATAGCCTCATTGAACTCTATTCCGTTTAGAGATTGTGACTTCGCGTTGGCTTTGGTGAAGAATGCGAACAGAGCAAGCCAAGGGAGAGGCGTGAATGATTCCGTGGCGCGCTGATCGGAGATTATGCATTCGCTGCCATGGCCGGCGTGCGGGAGGAAGGCGCCGCTTAGCTTGCGGGGCAAGGGCAGGTGCGATGGCTCACCACATTGCGAACAATGATACAAAGCTACCTAGCTGTTTGCTTGTTTCCTCAGCCGATAGTCATAGCAGAGACGCATCACTTCCAGAATGTGCATCAAAGCATCGAACCGCAATTTTACGTGCTTTGAATGAGGCGCGCCTGAACGTAAGCTCGGCTGTTCTTCTCCGTCCAACATCCGCTCTGGGGATGCTTGAAGAAGGGCCTTATTCGGCAGTTCTAGCGCACATTGACGACGACAATAGGTGTTTCAGTTATTTATTTCCTAGCCTACGAAGACCTGTCTATCCCCAGAGTAATTTCGTGAACTAATGGAGTCTTGAAAGTGCTGTGAGGACCCACAGACTTCCCAATTCTAGTGGGACTTGAACTCTTGTAACACCTGGCGACGATCATGCCAGAAACGCTCGGGGACTGATCGCAAATGACTCGTGTTTCAGACAAAGATGTTGGCCCAAAGTCTGGATTTGGCCCATAGCTAGGTGCAGGGGCGCAGATCACAGAAGTCTCAACTATGACCAAGGCTGGGGTAGTTACGGCACGACATATCATGTCATGCAGGTACGCTTCCATTCAGCTTCGTTTTGAGCTACGTAGAAATATGTACACCGCCCCCTTGTTCAGCCTCAGCGTGCCGCTGGAGGAGTCGTGCCATCAATGTGAGGCGCAGCATGTCCAGTCCCCTCAGTAGCATTGTGTGGGTGCTCTCCACCTTTGATGGTATGCCAGTCGGGCGCAGGCACGCTCAGTAACTTGCAAATATCTCGTCTGCGATGTCTGAAGTCGTCGTAGAGGCTCTTCCATATGCGTCGCTCAGCGCATGTGCCCTCCTTGGAACCATTACAGTCGGGCTGCATCTCCCGCAGCCCCTCAACGGGCCACATGATCCACGGTTTGGGGAGAGGCCAGTCACTAAAATGGACCAGCTTCGCCTCCTTGTACGCTTTCTCGGCGTCCCACTTCTCTGTTGGATTGCCCAGGTAAGCTGCATGGTCGTGACGCCTGAACTCGCCCGTCAGGAGGGCGTAAGGCCGGTGGGGCAGTACAAGCGCGTTGTCCTCGAAGCGCTCGTTGACAAGCTCCATGTCGAATCTGTGCGCGTTGACGAGCATGTCATCTCCTCCACGAAGCATGCGGTCCTTGAACTGCTGGAGCTCCTTCAGATCCGGCTTTATCACCATGAGCATGGACGTCAGCGGCCATGGTTTGCTCTCTGTCCAGTATGCGCGGGGCATTGCCATGGGCGCGTCCGGGAGCAGGAACAGCTCGTCGAGATGTTGCAGAAGCGTGACGTCGGAGTCGAGGGCTATAACGCGGTCGTAGTACTCAAGCGAGAACGCCATGAACTTGGTGACCGACTTGTCCCATGTCCCTGTCCATTGGTCTGCACGCCCGTTAGTCCTGCCCTTGCGTGCCGTCTTAAAGTGACAGGTCTGCTGTGTGTAACCCTCGATGCGTACCTCTTGTGGTACCGCTGACTGACAGCAGTTCCGTCGGCAGGAGCTTCACCCTGTACTTGCTACGCGCCAAGACAAGCAGCTGGCTGTCGCGATCTCTCGAATCGGAGACCTTCGTGTCCCAGTACGAGGGGTAGAACAGGACGCGGTCTGCTTTGCTGCCCAGTCGTTCGAGCGCGTCGGCAAGGAGGACGGCATGGCAGAGCGTCGCGCTGTCAGTGGCATACAGACTGTACGCGTAATTGGACCACTTGACGTGGGTGTCGCCTCCTTTGCGTGTTGCACTACTCGACGGGTACAGAAGCCAGCAGATGAAGATGAAGCCAGCCAAAAAATACGCGTACCGGCGGTTCCAGCGGAATGCTGGCGGTTCGTCGTCGTCGTTCACGAACCGTGGAAGCTCATCAGATCGTTTTCGACGCATTCTGTCGTCGGTGTATTTGTTGTAGTCATATCTCGTGTTGTCGCGCGTAAGCAGCGCTGTTTCTTTCGCGCCGTTCAAAACGCGCGGAGCTTCCGGGTGACACGAAGTTCATTCGCCGCATATGCAGGGGCAGCCCACATCACGTGTTGTCCACTTGAACGGCAGGCATCGGTTAGGCCAACAGGCTCATGAAATGTGAAACAGTATACATCACGGGTAGGATGACAATGCAGGGATACCGAGATTGGTGGAAAAAGTCCCGGGGTATCATTGAATTCATTCAGCTATGTAGCACCCTCTATGCATGTCGTTCCTTCATGGTCGTGAAACATTCCGTTGCTGCAGAATCTACTCCTCGGGAATCTCAATCTCGCCAGACTCGATGTCGTCGGAGATGTCCTTGGGGCTGCGGCCGTCGACTTGGCAGCCTGTGCTGAAAGCAGTCCCGAGGATCTCCTTGACGGTACCCTTGAGGTCCTTGGCCATGGACTTGAACCTCATGGTGCGGGCAATGTTGATAATTTCGTCAAGAGGAACGCTCTTGGTGTGCTTGATGTTCTTTTCCTTCTTGCGGTCGCGGGGAGGCTCCTTGAGGGCCTTGATGACGAGCGACGAAGCGGAGGGGACTACCGAAACGGCGGCTTGACGGTTCTGGATGGTCAACTTGACCGTGACGCGAAGTCCCTTCCAGTCGCCGGTGGCCTTGGCGATATCTTCACCGACCTCTGTGGTGTTTGTTAGCCTGTGTCTGCGCGGATACTTCATGCGCCTGGGGACGTACTCTTTGGCGACAGACCGAGAGGACCGATTTTGGGCGCAAGTGCGGACGAGGCACCGACTTCACCACCGGTCGCACGGAGGTGGATGACCTTGACCTCGGAGGCGTCGAATTTGGGTGCTGCTGAATTTTAGCCTGGCTGTCGCAGCCGATCAGAAGAATGATACTCACGCATGGCTAGTGCGGGAGGTAGTCAATCGAATCTGATCTGTAGATTTGAGGTCGCAAATGCTGAGCGAGTGTCGAGATGATGAGAGGAAGATCGAACTTTTCGAATATTGAGATTGTGGTGGGGAAGGCGCGAGCGAGCCGCTTTGCCTGATTGACACTAGCGTAGTGCCACTTGGCAAAGATCTACGCCACCACGCCACCAATTCTGCCCTCCCCTTGGGCAGGGTTCATGATCTTGTGTGTGAGATTGTTAGCCAAATGAACTATTCTCAAATCGACTGATCCGACATGAACACTCCGCGTAGGCTGCCAAGATCAAACATCGAGCGTGCTGCACGAGTTCACAACCACTGAGCACATATTGATCTACAAAATTCAGCAATAGAGTTATGTCACGCTTGCTCTTCTCCGCTCTGTGTTTGCTTTGTTGGCTTTGATACAGACGTATTTTGCTTCACGTCCGTGGATGTGAATCAAACATTGACAACAGTTCGCCAGGGAAGATGTCTCACTCTTCAATGCCATGGAATTGAAGTGATCATACACAATAAAGGCAGCTGTTCCTTGATCATGGCCTTGGAGTCTTTTGCAAATCCTTAATCCTTGATAACCGCACCCCTACGACGTAGTAAAGAATCTGGATCAGCATGCAGAACAACAGCCAGCCTCATTATGACAAGCGGCGCAAAGTTAGCGATATGTACCTAGCACCAGGCCGTGATCAAGACAACAAGGTGAACCTACCCAGCGGCAGCTTTGAGAACCTCACCTAACATTTTTCAAGGACATAGTGCCCACCAACGAAAATCCAGAACGTGGCGCACCACCAGACCCGATAGACGAGCTTGAACAGAAGGCTGTTCACGGCATCCCTCAACTGGAAGCGCACGGCATCGCAGACTCCAGCACACCAGACCTGGAGTACCCTCTTCCACCCAACAATATCTCTGATGGCAGGCTATTCATGAAGATAGGGTAGAATCATGAACAGAGAAGGGGATTGATGCGGCAGTGGTGAGATTGTCTAGTCCGTGTTTGTACTGACGAAGTCACTGACATGGAGATAGTGCACTTGATGACGCGCGTGGTCGGAAGCAATAGGCATGCATGTGGGCGAATGTTATCGATGTTCCTGTAATGCTACTATTGTTATTTTGAATGTCAGGAGAAGAGCTTTAAGTCTGCAACGTAATGAAAATGCCAATAAATTCTACGTGGTGTTCAGTGCTGGAGAGTAGGAGCATAAGCGCGGGGTGAGCACACGTGTGTAGCGCGTTTCTAGTGTTATGTTTACGTCCGTGCACATCCACAACACAACATTGGGCAGTCGCACAAACACACACCAGCGCAATCGAATTCCCGTGTCTCCACTAACCACTCAAACACATCAATCATGGCCTCGGTGTCGCCGCGCAAGTCTACGCGCGCCGCCGCGACTCGTCGGAAAGCGCCCGTCGTTGACGATTCAGACGAAGAGGAGAACCGGACACCAACACCTGAGATCAAGGAAGAAGCGGAAGAAGAGTTCACCCCGGCACCAGCGCCGCTAAAGACCGGAAGAGGACGGGGACGGCCACGGAAAGCTGCTGCAGCTGGCGACGATGTTATACCAAAACCCACCACAAGGCGGCGACCGCGCGTTACCGAGTCGGTTGAGCCCACACAGTTGTTTACACCCGCACCAGAAGGCTCAAGGCCTCCTTCTCCCTCGAAAGCCGTCCCAAAGAAGCGCGGACGAAAACCGCGGGTCTCTGCCATTGTCTCACCCGTCGAAGCAGGCTCACAACTTCTCACGCCTGAACCTTCCATATCGCCCGAGCCCGAGCCAGCTTCTGAACTCTCGGTTCCAGGAACACCGCTTGCAAATATCACTCACAGTACTTTGAACGAGCAGACTCCAGTGCCGGACACACCTCGCGCCGACGTCTCGCAGAGCACGCTGAACGAGCAAACCCCAGCACCCACACCCGCGTCCGAACGATTCGCTGAAGTCACGCAGATCGAAATGAAGGAGGAGGCACCAATATCAGAAGCTACAACAGAGCCCGTGCCAACACCAGAACCACAGCTTAAGATGGTTGAGAAAGTCAACTCGCAGCATACGGTGCTTGAGCGACCAATGGATATCGTGGCGAAGAGACGAGCAGCTGCGATGCCAGCACTGCACGAATCTGCAGCGCCGAAGCAGCGGACAGTCATTACTTGGCTTGTGATGACGAACTTCAAGAGTTACGCTGGAAGACAAGAGGTTGGGCCGTTCCATGCCTCCTTCTCCTCCGTAGTTGGACCCAACGGCTCTGGCAAGTCGAATGTCATCGACTCTTTGCTCTTCGTGTTCGGTTTTCGTGCAAGCAAGATGAGGCAAGGAAAGCTGTCTGCGCTGATTCACAACTCGGCTGGCTTTATGGACCTCGACTTCTGCGAGGTGGAGGTCCACTTTCAGGAAGTCAAGGATCTACCAAGTGGTGGACAAGAGGTCATCCCCGATTCACAATTGGTCATCTCACGACGAGCCTTCAAAAACAACTCAAGCAAATATTACATCAACAACAAGGAGTCGACATTCACGATCGTCACCACTCTGCTGAAAGATCGGGGTGTTGATCTAGACCACAAGCGCTTCCTGATCTTGCAGGGAGAAGTCGAGTCCATCGCACAAATGAAGCCAAAAGCCCAGGGTGAGCATGATGATGGTCTGCTTGAGTATCTGGAGGATATCATCGGCACATCAAAGTACAAAACACCGATTGAAGAGTCTGCAGCCGAGGTGGAGACACTGAATGAGGTATGCCAGGAAAAGAACAGCCGAGTGCAGCATGTCGAGAAAGAGAAGAGCGGACTTGAAGAGAAGAAGAACAAAGCGCTGGCCTACATCCGAGACGAAAACGAGCTTGCGATGAAGCAGTCCACACTATACCAGATCTATGTTTCCGAGTTTGATGACCACATCCAAGTCACGCAAGAATCCGTCGGCCAGATGCAGGCTCAATTGGAAGAAGAGCTGCAGAAGCATCAAGGCAGCGAGGAAGAGATCAAGCAACTTGAGCGGCAATACAAAAAGGGCGCTAAGGAGTGCGAGCATTTCGAAAAGCAGAACCAGGAGTTCCAGAAAGAGGTTGCGCGCATCGACAAGGAGGCTGTCAAATTTGAGGAGAAGAAGAAGTTCTTGGCTGGAAAGCGAAAGAAGTTGGAAAAGACCTTGGAGACTAGCAGCTTTGGAAAATCTGGCGCCGAGACTCTTGCGAGGAATTACGCTACTGACATCGAGCGCTACAACGAAGAGATCGCCGAGCTCGAAGATAGTATGAAGAAAGAAGAGAAGGAGCTTGAGACAGTCCGCTTGAGCTTAGCTGGCAAAACGCAGGGCCTGTCGGACGAAATAGCGGTCAAGCAGAAATCGCTGGAGCCATGGAGTGCCAAGGTCAACGAGAGGCAATCGGCCATGGCCGTGGCGCAGAGTGAGCTTGACATCCTACGAGAAAGAGAGAACGCGGGCGCCAAGGGCATTGCAGACGTAGAAGCAAAGATTGAAGCACTACAAGAGTCTAAGCAGACGAAGACTGCCGAGCTCGAAGAATGTAAAGCAGAAAAGAAGCGCATTGAGAAAGAGACTCAAAAGATGCAGGTGAAGATGGAGGATCTGACTCAGAAAGAGCCTACTCTTCGGTCAAAGCTCTCGGGCGCTCGAGCCAAAGCAGATGAAGCTCGTGCCAGTCTTTCCTCTGCTCAGACTCAAGGCAATGTTCTAGCTGGTCTCATGCGCCTAAAAGAGTCTGGCCGTGTCGATGGCTTCCATGGGCGTTTGGGTAATCTAGGCACGATCGACCAGAAGTATGATGTCGCAATATCCACGGCGTGCCCACAGTTGGACAACATGGTCGTAGATACCGTGGAGTCTGGCCAGCAGTGCATCGAGTACCTGCGCAAGAACAACCTAGGACGTGCAAACTTCATTCTGCTGGACCGCCTTGCCAAGCGTGACATGTCACCTGTACAAACCCCGGAGGATGTTCCGCGGCTTTTCGACCTTATCAAGCCCAAGAATGAGAAGCTTCTCCCTGCTTTCTTCCAGGTCTTGACGAACACTCTCGTTGCGGACGATCTGGACCAGGCAGAGCGCATTGCTTATGGCGCAAAGCGATGGCGCGTTGTGACGTTGGATGGCAAACTTATCGACACTTCTGGTACTATGAGCGGTGGTGGCAGTCGAGTCGCAAAGGGAAAGATGTCGTCTAAGCTTGCTTCAGACGTCTCAAAAGATCAAGTCAGCAAGCTAGAGAACGACCGCGATGCTCTTGAGCAAACATTTGTCGACTTTCAACAAGAGCAACGAGAACTCGAAGCGGCACTGCGTGACCTGACGCATCAAATTCCTGGACTAGACACCAAAGCCCAGAAACTCGCACTTGAGCTGGAGAGCTTTGATCGCAACACCGTGGACTGTGAGCGCCGCATCAAGGAGCTAGGCAGCGAGAAATCCTCCTCAAAATCAGACAAGAGCCGCATGTCCTCTCTTGAGAAGAACATTGCTTCTATGGAGAAGGAGATATCTAAGTTGCATGCAGAAACTGCAGATGTCGAAGCTGAGATCAAAGCTCTACAGGACAAGATCATGGAGATTGGTGGTGTCAAGCTGCGAAGCCAGAAAGCCAAGGTGGATGGCTTGAAACAGCAAATAGATACCTTGACTGACCAATCTTCCAATGCGGAAGTCTCAAAGTCTAAGGAGGAGAAGCAGTGTGTCAAACATGAGAAAGCTTACAACGATGCAACCAAAGAGCTCGGGAAGCTCGCAATCGAAGCAGAGAAAGTCGAGGAAGATATGGCATCCCAGCAAAGTGATGTCTCTGGCATTAGGCAGCAAGCCGAAGAAGCACAAGACGTAAGTTTCTACCGAGATGTGTTTTTATAATCGCTAACAACTGTTCAAGGCGCTTGAGGCACGCAAAGAAGAGCTACATGTTGTCAAAAAGGAACTTGATGAGAAGACGACCGAGATCAACGAGTCGCGCGCGGTCGAGATCGAGATGCGCAATAAACTCGAAGAGGGTCAAAAGGGCCTCAACGAGTTCCAGAAGAAGCAAGCCTACTTCCACGACAAGCTAAGCAAGCTTACGTACCAGAACGTCACGTAAGTGCTCTTCTGCAGATTTAATGAATTTTATCACTGACTGGCGTGTAGCGACCTTGGAGAAGAACAGGAAGGTGGTGAAGGTCTTCCGTCGTACAGCAAGGATGAGTTGCAAGACATGTCCAAAGCCACCCTGAAGGACGAGATTGCACATCTAGAGAAGAAGAACGAGTCCACACAGGTCGACTTGTCCGTTCTCGCGGAGTACCGCAAGCGTGTCGAGGAGCACGCCTCGCGATCGTCCGACCTTGCCGAAGCAGTCTCTTCTCGCGATGCCGCGAAGCGAAAGTGCGACGAACTCCGGAGGCTTCGATTAGAAGGGTTTATGGAGGGGTTCAGCATCATCACCGCGCGCCTCAAGGAGATGTATCAGATGATAACCATGGGCGGGAACGCCGAGCTCGAACTCGTCGACTCTTTGGACCCCTTCAGCGAAGGCATCCTCTTCTCTGTCATGCCGCCCAAGAAGTCATGGAAGAACATCAGCAATTTGTCTGGTGGCGAGAAGACATTGTCGTCGCTCGCACTGGTTTTTGCGCTACATCACTACAAGCCAACGCCGCTGTACGTCATGGACGAAATCGATGCGGCTCTGGATTTCAGGAACGTCAGTATCGTCGCCAGCTACATCAAGGAGAGGACAAAGAACGCGCAATTCATCGTTATCTCGTTGAGAAATAACATGTTCGAGCTTGCGTCGCGGTTGGTGGGTGTGTACAAGGTCAACCATATGGTAAGTCGGCTCTTTTGAAAGCTTGACTTGACGAGAACTAATAGGACGACAGACAAAGAGCGTGACTATCGAAAACAAGGATTACATCACTGGAAGGGCTTAGGCAGGGCATACACACTGGATACGGTTGGCGTTTAGGGTTGTTGCATCGCATTTAGATACACTAGTCGGGTAGGCTATGATACCACGAAGTAGTGTAGTCGACGCCTGGATCGTGGATAATGAGAATTGATGATCACGCAAGCATCTTTGTACGTTTGTATCAAACGCTTACCATAAAAGACTCATCTCAGCGTGCTCCGATTTATGTCAGCAGTTCGCGATACCTATGCAGCATCGATTGGCTATTGCGATCTGCTAGAGTATCTTGGTACAATAATGCAGAAGATACGAGTCCTAGTAACGGATCTTGAGGGGCCTCACACCATTTTTCTCCGACTACTTGTATGCGATATCTCGGACTAAAACACCCAATGTCGCATCAGCTTCTCGGAAAGGCGTTCGCGGCGGGTGCGGATCATTTTCGTGCGATGGCGGGGAAGTGGAGAGCGGGTAGATCAGGGAGTTCTAGATCTCTACCTCTTCATTTGGACATACAATCCATTCACTCGACACTCAGATTTATCAGTTTCGTAACCGATGGACTTGCGGACCCGTACAGGTTCAGGTGATGCTCCTCGAAAAGCATCGGAATCGGGGTCCGAAGACCGGCGACTTTGGTCGATAGCGCCTTGCCTAAGTGAGCCTAGGGCATTTTGTGTCCCGCAAAAAAGTTGAATGGAGGGGCGCATGGGTTGAGTAAGAACTCTTGGGACGAGGTTAAATTCCATCACTCTTCTTACCCTCTTTCCAACTACCTCCCTTCTTCACTCTTCTCCCGTTCAAGTCTCCGCCCTAATTGACACCCACGATGTCTACCTACGCGCTCCCCAAGTCCCACCAGGACGTGAGTCTCCCCGCATCTGACAAGTAAGACGAGCTCCGTACTGACTTATGTTAGCTCATGGAGAAGTCCTTGGTGGATACCGACAATGAGGTTGCTCAGATCATGGTAAGTCTGTGCTCAGTCAATCCGGATGCGCTATCTAATAGCGTCAACAGGAGAAGGAGATTCAGCGCCAGCGCGAGTCCATCCTGCTCATCGCCTCGGAGAACGTCACATCCCGCGCCGTCTTTGACGCGCTCGGTTCGCCCATGTCCAACAAGTACTCCGAGGGCTACCCCGGTGCCCGCTACTACGGCGGTAACGAGCACATCGATTCCATCGAGCTCCTCTGCCAGAAGCGTGCTCTCGAGACTTTCGGCCTAGATTCTGAGAAGTGGGGTGTCAACGTGCAGTGTTTGAGCGGCAGCCCAGCGAACTTGCAGGCCTACCAGGCCATCATGAGGCCCCATGACAGGCTCATGGGTCTTGACCTGCCCCACGGTGGACACTTGAGCCACGGATACCAGACACCACAGCGGAAGTGCGTACAACAGACGTATGAATGAACTAGGCCCATACTGACGATGCCAGGATTTCCGCGGTTTCCACCTACTTCGAGACCTTCCCGTACCGCGTAAACCTTGACACCGGCCTCATCGACTACGACCAGCTTGAGCAGAATGCCCTCATGTACCGTCCCAAGGTTCTTGTAGCCGGTACCTCTGCCTACTGCCGCGAGATCGACTATGCCCGCATGCGCGAAATCGCCGACAAGGTTGGATGCTACCTGTTGATGGATATGGCACATATCTCGGGTCTCGTAGCTGCTGGCGTCAACAAGTCGCCCTTCCCGTACTGCGATATTGTCACAACAACCACCCACAAGTCGCTCCGTGGACCACGTGGTGCCATGATCTTCTTCCGCAAGGGTGTGCGCAAGACCGACGCAAAGACTGGCAAGGAGACTCTTTATGACCTCGAAGGTCCCATCAACTTCTCCGTTTTCCCTGGTCATCAGGGTGGACCCCACAACCACACTATCACTGCGCTCGCGGTTGCTTTGAAGCAGGCCCAGACCGAAGACTTCAAGCTGTACCAGCAGCAGGTCATCAAGAACGCCAAGGCTCTTGAAGTCGCGTTCAAGGAGATGAACTACAAGCTCGTCACCGACGGCACAGATAACCACATGGTCCTTATTGACCTCAAGCCCTTCGCTCTCGATGGCGCGCGTGTTGAGGCTGTTCTCGAGCAGGTCAACATTGCATGCAACAAGAACACCACACCCGGCGACAAGTCGGCCCTGACACCCATGGGCATCCGTATCGGTGCACCAGCCATGACCTCAAGAGGCCTCGGCGAGGAGGACTTCAAGAGGATCGCCAAGTACATCAACACTTGCATCGAGCTGTGTAAGAAGGTTCAAGGCGAACTCCCCAAGGAGAACAACAAGCTTAAGGACTTCAAGGCCAAGGTTGCAGGTGGCGAAGTCGATGAGATCAAGACCTTGAAGAAGGAGATCGCCTCATGGGCCGTCACTTTCCCTCTTCCCGTCTAAGCTTGTTCGTCTCGTTTTGTATCATGCGTCGGCGCAACAGGAGTTCCATGGACATTTTCAACAAAAGATGGTTTTGCATATTTCAACATTTCACGCATCACGCGGTCGGGCGAGAATGATACCTGCAGGTGGGAGTAAAATGTGAGAGAGAGATATGAGAGAGGACATGTACTCCGCTCTACCGGGATTTGCGATCGATGCTTAACCATCGATTGAATCCAATAAAACACTATATTCGAGCAAGCTTGCTCAAACGACTGCTACCTTGTTCACCTGTCATTTCTGACTCCTCCGTTTCTCGAGATCTCCGCGTGGTCCAGTTCGTTTGTTTGACCAACTGCACAGAACACGCCTTTCTAACGACAACGACATTACGAACGCCCTCACATGTTCCCTTGCCTAAGATAACCATGTATCTCCCATCTCATGTAGCAACACATTCAACATCTCATCGCCTTTTCACCGACACATCTTAATGCTCACACAAACCGCAGGCATGAACGAAGTAACAACAAGCGGGATCGTCTTCGTCATTGTATGCACCGTCATTGGTCTCGTGGCTATCGTATGGGCGCTCTTCACTCGGGACGGTGACGGTAGAGATGGAGAACCTGGGTCGAAGCCTGCAAGGAAAGCAAATCATGGACCTGCAGCAAATGAGAACAACGTTGGTGTAGCTGTACCTGGCCACCCGTCGATGCAGATGCCGGCGAATGCGAGTTCGTCGTTAATGCATGATGTGGAAAATCAGGCTGGGAGGGTGTAGGGAGGGGTGTGTTTGAATTGGAGAGGATGGAGTGAGGAAGAAGGGGGGGGTGGTTGTGTGATGTGTCATTTGGCGAGATGAAGGAGAGATACAACGCATGTACGAACAACACGACAACAGCAGTATGACCAACAACAATTCATCTCATAGTTGGTCATTTCACCATATACCCCACCCTGCGAGACTTCTACTCCACTTCCAGAGCACCTCACTGACACCCACCCACCAACCATGAACGACATAACAACCATCAGCATCTTCTTCATCGCCCTCTCCACCGTGCTTGCCCTAGTAGCACTTCTCTGGGCCTTTCGTAACGGCACGCATGGGAAGACGACGCCCGAGAACATGGTTGTAGAGTATCCGCGTAGACTATCTTCAGCGCTGAAAGGCGCTGCAGGGAGAGGCGCGGCGAAGGATAGAAGGAAGAAGAGTGTGAGGTTTGATTTGACGCCGGAGGTAAGTCCGGGGTAGGAAAGTGATGATTGGGGGAATGGGGGATGGGAAAGGACGGTGTAGTTAGCGATTTGTTGAAAATATGTGTTAAGAGTTATTATGCAGTGTAGAGATCTCGTTTCTACGATGAGATTCATGTAAGAGTTCTCAAGCTTCACGGTATCACTCACTTGTTTCTGCATCAAAAGCTACACATAAACTTCAGCAAATACTAGCCTCCTCAGCACTTACCTAGATCTCACCACCTTTTTCATCTTAAGTTCAATCTAGCAACACATGACGATGTGACAGTCTCACAGCGAGCTAGATATTGCTTGGCAGCACGAGGCTGGATGGAAATAGCACCACTCGCTATACCATCCGCCTATTGCGCCGCGAGTACCTTGGCTGCTGGAAGCGCCATCGGGGGGTTGGCCCCGGTTGTCGAAGCCACTGTGGGGGCGTGAAGCAACAAAAAGCAAAAACACCCTGGGCATTGTCAACAAAATGACCAGGCTGAGAAGACTCGCCCACTTTATAAATCGGAGAAGGGAACCTTGGAGTTGACATTTGTTGTCAAAAGACACCCCTCAGCTCCAGCGATACGACTCAATTAAGGGTCACACGCGTTTATTCCTCGGCATTCATACGCATTATAAACTTAGATTTGGATCAAGCCTATAGTTAGACAATCGGACCAAATATCAACATGCAGTGTCTATTGTTCTTTCAGCAAAGAACGATGACACTTCTCACTCTTCTCACGCTGTTCCCCTTCCTAACCATAGCTTTAGGCGAGACAGGAAGCGGTCGAATAACCGGTAAACAATGTCCCAACCAAGAACCCAATAACACGCTCGAAACCACCCTAGTCTACTTGCCCTTCACGCCGTACTGGAAATTCAAAGTGCCGTCAAATGATAGCCAAGGAAAATGCTGGATTGTAGCAGACTGCTTGTTCGAAGCGGCTGGAGAGAGTCGAAAGCAACAATTCGGTGCGACGGCACTTGTCATGGGCTTAATTCCCGGAACTATCAAAGATATCGCGTGGCCGGAGAGACGGCTGATACACGTTACCAAGAGGCTATACCCGGCCGTGGAGATATGTGTCCTTGCGCTGGGGCTGGTTCCTAGAGCAACGAACAAGCAGGGAGACACCCGATTTCGAGGCTGCGATGGCACTGCAATTGCGAAACGTGGATGGGATATAAGAAACTCCATGCCAAGATGTGTATCGTTGCGTCTACATCCGCTCTTGTGGTGTGCTACGGCAGCCTAGCAATCATGGAGATCTACAGCAAAAGGAGCGCGCTCGGGTGTGTAGCGCCCATCTTCATCTTGGTCTGGCACATTATTGCCCTTGCCCCGGCGGCCATACATTCGGGCTTTGCAAGTCTCCGGCAGCGCAGATTCCAGCGAATGCAACTGCAGCGTCCCGTTTCCCCACAGTTCCGCCGCGTCGAGCGCAACGAGCGGGCACTCGACGATAGCGTGCCGTTGGAGCACCTCAAACCTCTGCAACGGGCGCTGGGACAGCATCTTGATGCCAACGATGAAGACGAGACGCTCCGAGCTGGAGCGGGTCGAGACGAAAAAATCACGTCTGCCATCCAGGGCGCAAACGAGGACTGGCCGGTGAAAATGGCCTGGGGCATATACTACATCGCAGGGACGCTAGTCTTCACCAGCATCATGGCAGTGACCGTGCCGGAGCTGGTAGTGTGGGTGGCATTGGGGTTGGCAACGACCGGCTGTAGCAGAATACTAGCGTTCTTCTTGTGTCTGGTGTATGAAGAGACTGGTGCGCAACTAAAAGGGAGGACTGGGTCATTGGCATGGAGTCAGGAGAAGAACTTGCGAGCGGCGCCAGCTATGGAGGACGAGACTATCGCGTAGTGTTGAGTATCATGTCATATAGACCGGATTATGAGTTGTTCACATCATACGCCCCGACTGTTAGCCACTAATATCTCCGCTGTCCTCCTCTTTCGCAACTCTCGTGAAGGCTTCACCAGCGCCATAGCCAGATCTGTAGTTAAAACAGCGTCCAGCCGTCATATAAAGTAAAGGGGTTGTAGAGCAGCGTAAAGCCATCCATACTTCAGCCATTGCTCATGGTAATGATAGATATATGAAGAAGGAATCGAAGAGTCACATCGAGAGTGGTTTTGGGTTTTAGTGGTACTGGTAAGTCATATTTCCTTATTGGCGCAAAGATCGGCTTAGACCGACTGCCACTGAATAGTGAACGACTGTTTGTGATCACCACCAGCATAAACAGTCTCTTGAGTGCTTCCGCTCGCGACTGCGTCTGCGCTCCATTGCTGGTTGCCACCAGCCGCGAGGTTGCCATCAGCATTTGTGAAGCCAGTAGCAGAAGTAACGCTACCATCACACGTCAACGCGCCGCCGACAATACCACACTTTCCTTTCGATGAAGTCAATGTGAAGCCATTGGTGACGCTGGCAGCAGTAAAGGTCGCACACGTTCCAGTGGTGTACCATGCGCCTTTGCCAATGATACAGCCCTTCTTGCTACCGTTCAGGAAGACGTTGAGGTAACCGCGGCCATCGAATGGCGTGCCGGGTGGGGACGTCGGCTGCGGGATACCAGAGCCGATGGTAGTCGTGCCAGGTGGTGTGGAGCCACCATTCTTGGGCAGATATTTGATGCCGTTTTGAGGGCAGGTCGACTTTGTGCCATCTGGGTCTGATGCGACAAACTCCCCTGTCTGGAGGGAGCCGCGGACATCGTAATGATACCAGATCTCGTTCAGCGCACCGCTCTTGCAACCCAGAGTGACTTCCACACCAGGTCGGTTCACAGCCAACGCGGCCTGGATCTGCGCAAACGTGTATGTCTTGCTTGTGCTTGGCTCGATGCCAGCAGCCTTGAGCCACTGGTAGCTGGGCAGCCCCTTGAATAAATCCACGGCCTTCTGGAAGTAGTCAACGACCTCTTCGGTCGGCTTGTGGTCGTTGTAGCAGCTGGGCTCGAGGGTAGAGATGCATGTTCCATGTTTGGCCCATTCGTGGTACCAGAAGGAATTATCATTGCCCTGGTAGTCCTTCCAGTATGTGGACATGTATTGGAGGAGGTCGGTGGCGCCGAAGGAAGTAATGATATCAGAGATATTGGTGTAAGCGCGCGAGGGGTCGCAATTCGCATCGTAGGTGCCGTCACAGCGGTCGGGCCTAAGGAGGTTAGCATACAATGCCCTTAGTGATCGTTGGCGATACATACCAGAGCCCATGAAGCGTCCAGCTATCGCCTGGACCAGTGGGTGGATTTGTGTCCCAGAACTGCGTCTGGAGAATCTGTCCACCTGGCGCATTGAAACAACACAGATTCTCGACCACAGTCGTGTTGTGGCAACTCAGCTGTGGTAGCGGACAGCTCTGGGTGTATTCGCCCACCACCCGCTGTCCACCACCGAGAAGCACTTGCGCACCGCCGAAAGCGAGCTTGCTGAGCGTGCGAAGAGAAGGCATGGCTATTGTTTCTGGAGCAACATTCTCGAAGGATGCGGCCGCCTTTTGTACTCCCTCCTTCACGGCGTCGATCAATGGCTCGATCATGGCCGGCATATTGGCTGTACGCTCCTACTGTTTTGAGCAAGTAACGTAGAACAAGCTCGTCAAGCTTCGCGGGTCGATCCACAGCCGCAGCGGCAACTCTTGTTCCACGCTCTCACGTTGCTCGTCGTGATTCGCGGGCCGGGACTCTACTCCTTCTTGATGCGGAAGGTGGATGATCTAGTCACCAGTAATCGCCGCCGGGTATTGATTGTAGAGACGGAGGATGTCCTCGGAGTAGATCAAGTGGGTGGCAGGTCCGCGGTTAGGGAATGTAATACGGAATGGCCGAGGAGAGGGTTGGGGTGTTGTGCAGGTAGATGAGGATGGGTGTCTAACAAGTATCAAAGGGTCAAAGGCCACAGCCACTCAAGGCGCAGCTCTAGGCATCACGCTTAGATGGTCACGTAGGGCCGTGTTTGAGGCATATCGCCCGCTGATGAAGATCGCCTGGGGTGAGGACCAGTCAGATGCGTATGTGACGCGGTGTTGAAGGCACGTGGGACGGTGCCTGAGTGACGCGGTGCAGGGTCCTGCGCCTTATCAATGGAAGCTAGCACGAATCGGGTGTGACTCCATCTCATCTTCGGACGTGGCCGCAGAGCAACTCACCTCCTTCGAACAGCAACGAACAGCGTTCTCGAACTTACTATCCATTCATGTAGTTCATTTCCTATTCTCCGCTGTTCAAAGCGACTATGCCTCGTGACCTTTAAGACGCGAATACGATGTGTGCACATAGCCCTTTTGCTTCAAAGTATCGTAGTAGCCTCGATCAAGGTTTGGTTGCAATATGCAGCGACAACTGTGGATGTCGCATAATATTGATCAACTTCGGACGCAAAGCGAACACACAAGGAAGTCCCACCACCAACAACCGGGAAGCCACATCTGTATGCCATGTGATCCACAAACTCGCACCCGACCTGGTCTTCGAAGCAGGCACCCCAGATACTAACAACGGTGACTCTAGATGGAATACACTTCCAAAAATCTTCAAAAGGCTTGGTCATTACATCTTTCGTTATCATTATGTCGCATCAGCTAAGGTACGCATCTCTGTCTCATCATATGAGCCTAGGTCACTGGCCTATAGCAGACTCGGCGAGAGGATCACACAAATCAAGACTCCAGGAATTCCGCATATGTTCATGGTGCATGAGGACTTTCTATGCACCACCTCTAAATGGTGCAAAACACAACTTCAGGCCACCCGAGAACCGATCGAGGACAGCGAATGCTCGGTCTGCCATACCACATTTCGGCCCCTCGACACCGTTGTCTTTTGTCGCGCGAAATGCGGCAAGAACTTCCACAAGGAATGCGTATACGAATGGAAATGGAGACATATGGCGAACAGCGAGGAATTTGAGGACCACGGTGCAGGGGACGACGATGAGACGCAGACAGACCGAGAATTTGCTCGCGCTCAACTTGGCATGAACCCTATCGATGCCGGTCTTGTAAACGCGACTCCAGAACCTCCGGATCCACCAGGCTCGCCAGTTAATAGCGACGAAGCAAGCGATATGTCTAGAAGCACACTATCCTTTCCTTGTCCAGCCTGTCAAACGCCTTAGGAGGATCGCCGGGACGTCACTATTGTGCTGCCTGGCCTACATCCGACGTCCATGAAACGATACATTCATTGGCTTTATTACCGCGAGATTCCCTTCGACCATGACTCCGGCGACCAATCAGACAAGGACACCAGTTCCTATCTACACCACGCCTTCATGATTAGTAAATTCCTCGCAGACGACCACTTCCAAAAAGCAGTTTGGAACAGGATTTTTGGCGCGAACCGCGACTAGCAATCACCAACCGGCTTTATCGTCGAGACTTCAGCGCAGTTACATAAGAATTTCAACATTCGACACTTGGCATTCAGCCTCTGGTATCTGTTGCCTCGATATCGATATCTGTTCCCCGAAGAAAGCATTAAGCAACATAAGATTCAGCGTGGTTTCTCGGTGGACCATCTCAAGAGCTTGTGTAGAGTGCTCTTCTTGGGCGAATATTTGATTCAGGAGATAAGCGATGCTTTAGATGAACAAGTAAAGAGAAAAAAGTGGCGATCAATGGTCGCTAGTCAACAGCCCTCATCCACCGCTCATCTTAGAGTGGAGGAGGAATGATCAATTCATTTTTCGCAAATAGTCAGCTTTTCGTATCGTGTGAGACTCTTTCCACTCAAACCTTGGAGTACAGTCGTACATAATCGGCCTGTTCTCATGGTGGGGACAATATAAGACATCAAACTTTGTATTGAGCTTTGGCTCGAAGGTGAAAGCTAGCGCTGCGGCGCTAGATTCTATAAACATCCTCTTTTTCACAATATGCCCTGCCCGCTCCTACATGCAGACTCATTCCACAATCTCTCGCTGCTCCCTCTTCCGCCTATCAACGATTTGAGCAACAACAATATCTCACATGCAACTAGTCGGGTGAAGCAGATCCAATCTCATCGAGGCACAGACACGCTACTAACGAAACACAGACTAAGCGGCCCGGTTATCCGCATCCAACTCGACACTCCTCATGGCATATACACGGTGCACGAGGACGTGATCCTCTCCAGCTCGCGCTACATCAAGCAGCGTCACCCTCGGCGCAAATTGATGCAAGGCGAATGCCTCATCTGCCACGAAGACATGGAGTCCCATGTACGTACCCGGCACCGTCCTGCGGAATCCACCAACTAAGCATATAAACAGGAGAACCTCATATGGTGCCAAGGCGGCTGCGGACAAAACTACCACGACAGCTGCATGCAGGAATGGATCGCGACAAGCGGCAAGAACATTTACCCCGAAGACGTGCCCTGCCCGTACTGCCGCGAGCCATGAATTCACGACCAAGGACATCAAGAGAAAATGTCCTTGGTGCCAGTTGCGCACGACGCTATGGACGTTTATATCGCTTGGTTGTACTCAAGCGGGAAAGCTGCTCTACAACCCATCGACCGAGAAGGCGCAAACGACGATTCCGAAGACGTCACCGATGCAGACAAATTCGAAATATTCCTCCTCCGCTGCTATCACCTCGCGTGCGTCTTCCAGGATCCGAACTTCATGACCGATGTCATCGACACGTTCTTTGATCACTGCATCGTGGAGGGACTGAGCGGAAACGTTGTTTGCTATGCTTATGACCAGTATACCTTCCAGATGAAGCGCTTGGTCATCATGCACACGCTGTCATGGGCGGAACGATCATCTAACGGATTGCGGGACTTGCTTGAAGATACGCCTAATGCTTTCGCGATCGACCTGGACCTAGAGAGGGTCAGTTGTGGGTGGGCATATTTGAAGCGTACAGAGGTGATGCATGAGCTGATTGGAGAGATTGGTGGGTGGTGGAAGAAGGATTAATGTAAAGTCTTGACGATGCGTAAGAAACTGAGGCGAAAAGTATGTCAATAAAAATGGAGCACGGGCAGATTTTAGAACGATAGATGCACACGCGTGTCAATACGACACTCCCAGTCTTCATTGTTTCGTTTGCTACATAGATACAGTCCATCAATACGTTCCATCCCGATTGCGTCGTGTCAACCAATGCTTTCCCTGCTCAATTGAGCTCTTCTTTCGCCCCGTGTCGTATGCAATAACATTAACCAACGCCGAATTATGCCAATATGTCCTTCTGGGCAGCAAGCTGCTGATGCGTCGCCAAAAAATGGGTATGTAAGTCGAACCAAAGGCGAAGTGAAGAAAGCCAAGTACGCTCGACGCCAAAATACAATCTCGTCAACAGAATCTCAAACTCTCCGAATGAATTAAGCTCTCAGGGGTCGTTAATCGTTGTCGGTGAGGCGGTCGAGAACAATGATGCTGAGAATCATGACGAGCAACCCAATGGTCACTATTATAAGGAGTACAAAGCCAAACCAGCCGAGAACCATGGCCGATGTGCCGACGCCTGACTTGACACTGCCGTTCCCTAAGTCTTGTGCTATTGTTGCTGCTGCGACGGACGCTGTGTGTTGCCATAGTACGGAGACGAGGACGAAGATGGATGCGATGAAGATGAGGGCAAGGGCCACTTGCGAGACGGGTCTTGATGGGAAGGGCTTGACGTCAACATCGGAGCCTGTTCGCTCGTCCCGCTCCTCGTGCCAGCCAGGGAAGGTCGCGAGGAGGACGAAGGTGAAGAATGCGAGAATGATGGCGACGATCAGGAGGTATGGGAAGACGACGGCATCTTTGAAGGTGGCTGCTACCCAGACGAGGTTGAGCGGGTCTTGGTCGACGGACAAGTTGTCCACGAGCGCAGTGGCGTTGTTGGAGCAGATGTAGCCACCGCCGTCTCTGTTGATGCAGATGCCGAAGTATCCGACGCGGACGCCGAGCTGCGCATTGCCGACAATGTTTGCGATCGCTTGTGTGACGCCGGGATCGACTTGCTCAGTGGAGTAGGCGGGTGTGTACTTTTCGTACCATAGCGACATGAGGAAAATGCCGGGGATGAGTGGCGATGTGGATGAGCATCCTGCGAGTAGTAGTGCTGCGACTGTTAGCTTTGGTACGGTGCTGCGATACGCGCGACAACTTACATAGTAGGATGATTGCGATTGCTATTAATACCATGAGAACGTGGTGGAAGCCGAGGAACGGTATCAGCCCTGGGAGATGTTGTTAGCCACCATTCACTGCGCTGTCGCCATGTGATACTCACGTTGCATGCTAACCGCGAACCGTAGATTCGCCATTGTGTGTGTGACTCTCCGCTACTTCGACTGGAATGGGTGTTGAGTCCCTGCGCCCTCGGAGGGCCGGGAAGAGGTGCGACGGAATGCACTCAGGCTTCGGCTGATGATGTCCCACTCAAAGAATGTATGAGACGGCGAGCGATTGGCGATGTTCCCAAGATGGCTGCAGAATGCGTGCGATGTTCACGTGGCCGGCTCGTGGGAGGCTCTTGCAGCTTTCGGACGGAATGTAGACTGCGATGAAGGTTTGTCAGATGTCTCCTGTTGCGAAGAATGAGGTGTGGGTGATTGGAGGTGGGTAGCTTAGAATGTGTGTGTCTCTCTTCTCTGGCTGCAGCCCCAATACTTTTGGTCTCGATGGAAATTGTGAGGTTGGAGAAGTGGCTGGGACGCGAGAGATGGCTGGACCAAACAAACCGTCGCCTAGCAACGATCCCAGCAACGTCATAAGGCCAGCCACCAATCACACCGTCCGATCCCTGCTCGGAGATTTTCCTTCTAGAAACCAGGGCCCGTTCCTGCATTAGCTGCATCCCTATTCCTATGCGATCCAGCCTCTTCTATTGCTGTTGCGACGTGGCAGCCCGTATACGGGGCGCTGCTTAACATCCGGGTGTCGCGCAATTCGCGTGCGTGGCAACACACGATGCGCGCTATGACAGTGCAGTCTGGATATCCTCACCGACGTTTCGTTATCTTCTGTGCTGTCAAGAAATATGTGAGGATAGACAGGCTACGGTGTCGAAGATGGGCAATTGCAGCATTGGCTGGGTGCGTAGTTGGAGCACGCACGCTTCACCTGGACTCGAAGAGCAAGCGAGTCTGCTTAGCCGATGCGTCAATCAAATAACAACATCGCACACCAGTTCCTCATGATTGCGCACTTTTCTACATGTCTGAGGACTGTCTTGGGTCGTGATGATGCTCCTTCAGCTGCGTAGATTGCTCGCGCCCTGGACAGCACGTGCCAAGACCGACCGTTTTGACTACAACAGTCGCATAGCTGGCAATGGTACATCGAAAGCAATAATAGTGCTTGAATGTCCTGGGCATGAACTCTCGTCTCAGCGAAACGACGATGGGGATCAGTTCGCCAACTCTCTTAGGAAATACCGCGGCTTGATGAGAGGTGCACTTCTGTGTACTGCATCGCCAGGACAAGAACGAGCATCTTTTCGAGCCGGGATCAGCACCACCCTACTCCACGCGTCCATACTTAGCCACTACCTGAGGGCTCTGGCTGCACCGCCTGTGGCTTGGGTTCACCTTTTGGAGCTACAGGCATCCCGAAGGTCAGTCCATGAGCAACAACAGAGCTTTGCACGACTTACTTGCCGTCCGATACTGAAGTGCTCGGGCCATGCGCCAACTGAACACGTCGTATTCCACCTCGGGGATCCCTTCTTTGACTAGCTTTTCGTTGACCCGGATAAGGTACTCGTTGATCACGTTGTACGGCACAACGTGCCAAGTTATGTCTGGTTGCGCCTTTATAAAATTGTCGATCTCGATCTTTGTGATATACTATTGACCAAGAATTAGCATAGGATATGGCCAGCTTGTATATAAGATGTGTTGTACGTAGAACCTATCCCACTGCGGCTTGTTATGGCCTGCTTTGGCCTGGGCTTCTTTCGTCTTAGCACTCTTTTTTAGATCGAACGCTGACATAGCTGCAGATATAGCCTCTGCATAGACAAGTCGATGGCTTCTGGGTCGTTCAGGTTCTTCGGGCGAAGCTTGGAACTAGTGTTGGCTTCCACGGTCCCAGATTGCGTGCACATCCGCTTAGACTTTGTAAACAGTGACGTCACTAGTCAGCAGGCTCAGAGTGATAGGATGTGTCACTGTCTGTGGCGATCGTTATCTGACAGCATATACCGGATAGGAAGCTTGTTTTGCGGACCTTGGTGAGGATGTGGTGGGAGAACAAAATGATGTCATTCCACGTGCGGTGGGCTTCCGTATGCAGGGGCCCGAAGTCTGCCCCACCTGTCAAGCTTCAACGCTTGAAGCCTCCATCTGCAAACGCAGGAACAAAGCGTACATCGCGACGCGAATATCTCAAAATCGTGTTATAGATATATTGCAACATTATCTCGGCAATATTCAACTATAGCAAATGTCCTCAAACGTATCACACAAACCAGTGATATGCCTAAAGTGCTTGAGGTCTCACAGTTTGTCACCCCTGCCCTTTCGCTTACAAGTCATAACGCAACCGAACGGATGAACAAAGACGACCCAATGACGACAATGGACTGAATCTTTGAAGTTGAAACCGGGCCCTTGCTCTCGGACAGTATGACGAAAGTCGTTACGTCGGCAGTCACAAGCTCAGCATTCACTCTATGCTCCTGCCATCAAGTCACGCATGCGGCAGTGAAGGAATGACGTAGCTTCCTGCTTCTCGAAGGACATATAAGCAGCTCGAGGGTTCGACATGTTCTCCATCAACAACCAACGCTTGACGACCTACAACCAACCTACACATACACACTACTCAGACCAAACCAACCCAACCCAACCAACAACCTTCACCATGTCCGACGCATTCCGCAAAGACTTCCACACCAAGGCCGGCGAGAAGCTGGTACGTCAAGATCCTCAGTCTACCTCCAACACACTCTAACCAGCCCTAGACTCCCGACTCTTCCAAGTCCAGCCTCGACCGCGCCAAGGAGGGAATTACCGGCGGAGCCGACAAGGTCGCACGTGGCGCGCAGCCCGACTCCAGCAAGACCAACACGCAGTCCATCGGCGACAAGTTCGGCCGCAGCAAGGACGAGACCGTCCATGGCGGAAGCAAGGAGGGCTTCGCGGACAAGGCCAAGCACGCTCTTGGACTAGACAAGCACTAAATGCTTTGTGGATGGAGGGTGGAGGATTAATGATGCGACTGCTTTATGAGATACCACGCCTGAGGGCTTTGAATGAATAGAAACCTATTACACAACCTTCTCTATCATGATGCGATGTTTTGAGATGATAGTTAACATGGCGACTTGATCAATTCCCAAGGTTGATACCTCGAGCATTCCTCTCGTAGATGTAGCGGAGTTCCTCATTCTGATCTTCCCTTCTGAATCAGACTTCTGCACTCGTGCCAGCGAAATTCCGCACCCTCCTTGCACGCCCATGTAATCAGAGCTGCATCATCCTATCTCTCATTCACGTATTAAGTCGTAGAACAAGCGCTCCACGCTCTATTTTCAAAACGTTGTAATCTAAATATTATAGGGCTCCTATTGAGCTCACAAAAGTGTTTCACATTCCCTGCTTAAGGGCTACTTCCGTTTAGCTGATAGGAGCCCTATAATACTTAGATTACAGCGTTTTAAAAATAGAGCGTGGAACGTTTGTTTTGCGACTCACTGGTATTGCTCCCAGGCTAGTGCTGTCGGGAAGATGTGTGGTATGCTCGAAGATTAGAGCGTGATGAGCTTGTACGATATGACTACTATTGCATCTTGGATGCCCATAGCAGCATGCAAGGAGCAAGCATCAGTGTTCACCGGTCCACCCAATCTTTGTCGGTCTCATCTGCTTAATCCTCGGCACCTGCCAACTCCGGAGGTCCTCTTCATCCCTCTCTTCTCCAGCATCAATTTCCAGTGTAATGGGCTCCGCAGCTAATAGGGCGGTGCCAGTCCAACCTCGACGTCCGCACAGTACTCCACGGCGGCGTATGTTGTCTGTATCACCACGAGAGTCTACTTCCTGGAATGAGTTTCCCAGGCTTTTCTCTCCAGCGACGAATGTGGCCGGAATACCTGGAGTCCAACAGCAGTACGGACGATCGGAGAAATTGAAACGATCTCTGCAGGCTTTGTTTGCTTGTGGGATACACCCTCTCCCAGCTCCACGACTTAAAAACATGCACGTGTCGCACTTCTTTCGGTTACCAAACTTCTCCTTGGTGACCTTACGAGCTGAGGCCATAGTGGGGCCAACATTGGCAAGGCTGGCATTACCGTGAACTCCGCGCCCTTCCATTTCCTACTCGATGACGTCTAGGTGTTTGCGTTTGCTAGACATTGGTGCAGCGGTGGTAACAGCCCTGGAGGTCCGGGTACCACGATGGCGATGCGCTGGTTGACATGGTTGTGCTTAATGACTTTCGTTCGGGCCACGGGGGGTATCTCGAGCTAGCGATGTTGGTCAGTGGTTGGGATTCTCTTCCTGTATGATCAGTGAACGATCTGCAGGAGAAGTGTTAATGAGGATACATCGCAGGATGAATGTGCGTTGGGAACTCTTACCTCGATGCCTCGCGCGTATATGCTTGGATACTGCCATTAAAATCCGAGTGCATCATCTTACGAAGTCGTTCGCGATGGAGGTACCCAGTTGGCCTTGTTTTGTTACGCTGCAGGTGCTTTTGTGACTCTCCAGGTCTCAGTTTGCTTCAGCATGCTTACCCTCGCTACTTCCGCGGTCGAAAATCGACTAAACAATGATGCCGCGTAGTCGCCTAGCCTGGTGTTCGCATCGCCATTCACAAATTGAAATAGCCGTGAATTGTCTCTGGGTCTTGCGACAGCGTCTCGGAGTGTGACCAGGCAGCCAAAAGTTCGGCAGGTAGCAAGGAGCTGCACGACATCAACACCTACCTAAATCAGGCTGCATGGCCAGCGCATCTGTCGCAATCGATGCGCCATACATTGTTTAGTGTGTCGACGATTTAAGTAGGTGTTTACCTCCTCTGAGTGGGTAGTGCAGGCACTGCGAAGGCGTGTTGGCATGTTCGTAGGTTTGGTGTTCGACGACAGCCCTAGCGCGCTGCTAGCGTGCGTACGTCTGAGCCCTGCGAATATGTAAGGCTGGCCGTCGAACATGGCCAAAATCATCCCAAAATGAAGACATGGGATTTCCCAGCACCACCACTTCACCCCAGAAAACAAAATACATCAAAAGAATGGCAAAATAATGACGACACCGACGCGATTCGAACGCGCGAGCCCGAAGGCATTAGATGGCTGAAGAGAGATTCAAGTCTAACCCATTAACCACTCTGGCACGGTGTCAAGTTGTCATTGAAGGAATTCGAAATTAACCATTTTATGCTGTAATTTAATCTTTTCTTAGCAGAAAACGAGCTTCAGGAAGACGAGCAAGAGATGGTAGACGTTGACTCGAAACAGCGAAGGATGAGGGGGGCAGAGCGGGGCGCAGGTCCAAACTTCAGCGGCAAGGTTTAGTGCACCATTTCATTGGTTCAATCTAAAGGCTAGACTTCCCACTTAACGCCCACGTCTTCTTCTCCTTGCTGAACGTTACCTTCCCCTCCTTTTGCAGTTTCTCGAGTATCTGTAGCACCCCCCTTTCCGCCGGTTCCCACAGATTCTCAGGATAGTCCTTGTATATGACTTTGACGATGTCCATGCTCGTCCACCCGCCAGCCTTGTCCTGCGCCAGCACGTCCAGCACTTGTTTCTCACGCTGTTTGCGGTGCTTGATGTACTCTAGTATCTTTGCGGGACCGTCTTCGATGACGGGGCCATGGCCAGGATATGCGCGCCCACGGAATTGCTTCGACATGGCGTCGAGGCTCTTCATATAGGCGGACAGATCTTCGAAGACGGCTGTGCCCTGGCCGAGGACGTTGTCGGCTGTGAACATTGCATCTTCTTCTTGGAGGATGAGCGCCATGTGGTCGGTTGTGTGACCGGGACAGTAGAAAGCACGAAGGGTTGCGCCCTCGGTGGAGAATTTCTGGCTGTCGCTTATGCCGTGCCAGTCATCGTGTGGGTCCTTCTTGTACACTTTGGTGTCGGGTGAGTGTTCGAGGAGGTCGGATACTCCTTGGATGTGGTCATGGTGCCAATGCGTTAAGATTATTTTGTCGATTGTAATCTTCTCGTCTTTCAAAACAGACTTGATGGACGCAATCCATTCTGGTTTGCCCTCGCCGGTGTCAATGAGCAACCGCTTAGATCCTTGGCCGACGATGTATGTATTTGTACCTGCAAGTCTTAGTGAGTCAGCTACAAAGTGATTGTTTCGTACCTTGCAAGGTGAACTAGCTATTTGTCAGATAGTTGGCCGAGTAAGCCGACCGCAATGCTCACCTTGCTAGGATTTCCTCCAAGCACGCGAATAACGCGACTGCTAACCTTGTCGATGGTCGGAAGGGGTACCAGGGGATCAGTCATGTTTGAGTATAGTCTGCGAGAAGTGTAGTGAGCAAACCATCGCGGGTGCATTGTGATACACCACCTGGAGCGCACTTCGTAGAACCTCGGCTCGTCAGCTTATCGATAGCGCGATCTCTTTTGAAATGACGCGCTCTGTGCTTGTCTTGACACCACCAAGTACCAAGTATGGCATCAATTTCATCCTTTTCTCGAGATCTCAAGATGATCTTTGCTCGCAATCATGTCTTTCCATGTACACGAAATTACATGAGGGGATGCACTAATGTAGAACGAACTAGTGCGAATTAGGCATGGCCTGATCGTGTGCGCCCACCAGCCCATCAGCAAGAGCGTCTTGAACCACATCACTCACAACAGATAATTCCAAGATGGCGCCTATTGAAGATGACGACGAGATACCGTAAGAGTATTTGTGTCTTTTGCTAGTGCTTTGCTAATCAATGAAGCCAGCTCTCGGGCAGTGCCTTGGACGCACTGAAAGAATTTTACGGCGAGCGGGATGCACGACAGAAGCAATTCGAAAATTTGAAGGGTCAGGCCGAAGACGACTTCGAGGGAAAGCTGTCGATGGACGCGTTCACAGAAGACTGGAATGCGAGTCAATTTTGGTACAGCGACGAGACCGCAACTGTGCTTGCCCGACAGCTGCTCGAAGGTGCTACGGACGACACCAAAATTGCTGTTGTGTCTGCCCCAAGCGCTTTCATTCAGCTAAAGAACTTGCTAGTGAGTTGTTCGAGAAGCTGTCTTGAGCGTTGACTAAGTTCCATCAGGCATCTGGCGAATACAAGTGCAGACCAGAGATCAAGCTACTTGAATACGATGAGCGGTTCGCTGTGTTCAAAGAGTTTGTGCAGTATGATTTCGAAAAGGCAATTCAACTGCCAGCAGAGATGAAAGGCTCGTTCGACCGCATCATCTGCGATCCGCCTTTCTTGAGCGAAGACTGCCAGACCAAGGGTAATTTTCTTCTATTCACCTCTACAACCTGGCTAATCAACATCAGCCGCATTGACTGTACGATGGCTGGCCAAGTCATGGACGCCCGACGATGTACGCATCATAGTCTGCACCGGAGAGCGCATGGAGAGTCTGATCACCACCAAGCTATATGGCAAAGCTGGCACAAAGACTGTGGACTACGAGATCAAGCACGCAAAAGGCTTAAGCAACGAGTTCAGATGCTATGCGAACTTTGAGTGTAGTGAGTGGAAATGGGTGCAATCATGACAGGATAAGACGAGCCGAGGGCAGTCGCATGTACGTAGATGTATGCATGGTACAAAATGCATCTTGCACAATTGTAGGGGCTCAAGAATTTGAGAAACTATTTTCAAAGGCCCCTCAAACGTCACCGAGCGGAACCGGCAGCGGAAGGAGCTACCCCACAACCCCACCATCACCCAAAGCTCGGCTTAACTCCATAGCTGCAACATCAAACATCACGTCGCATAACCAACTAGAACCTCCACACCTTGAGCACCACAATGTCTTCTGCCGCGTGTCTTTTCTGCAAGATCATCCGGGGTACATATCGAGCCTTCCCGTATTCAAATTGTAGCTAAGCAACCCGCAGGTGAGATCCCGTCGATGAAGATCTTCGAGTCTGAGAAGACATTCGCATTCCTCGACATTGGCCCTCTCAGCAAAGGTCATTCGGTACGTCAAGGTGTCAATGACCACAAACTTCACCCTTGACATACACTTGCTTACGCCCTCATAGCTCATCATTCCCAAACACCACGGCGCAAAACTGCACGACATCCCCGATGACCAGCTCTCGGAAGTGCTATCCGTTACCAAGAAAATCGCAATCGCACAGGGCCTCGAGGACTACAATATCTTACAGAACAATGGCAGGATTGCACATCAAGTGGTGGACCATGTGCACTTCCATCTGATTCCGAAGCCGAATAAAGAGGAGGGACTGGGCGTTGACTGGCCGACGAAGAATGCGGATAAAGATCAGCTGGCAAAGCTGTTGGAGGAAATCAAGGCGAAGATGTGAGCTATACGATGGGGCTGGGTAACATATGCGACATCGAATGCATGGTGTTGCCTTTGCCTTTATTGCCTTCTACTCTCCTCTGAACACAGGTTTCCGCTTCTCTCTAAACGCCACCAGCGCCTCATCGCGATCCTTCGTCTTAACGACGAGCTCATACGCAGCATTTTCCGCCTTCTCACCCAGCGCGCATCCCTCCACAGCTGCCAGCGCAGCTTTGATAGCAATCGGCCCACCCTCGCATATCTCCCTAGCAAGCCTGATCGCTTCATCCAACACTTTCCTCCGCGCCCCGCCCTCTTGCGCAACTTCCTCTGGCGTGATCTCCACTAACCGATCGCACAGCCCCAGGAAATATGCTTCTGGGGCGCCGACCCTCCGCCCTGTGAGAATCATGTCGCGTGCCCGTGATAGACCGATGAGTGCGGGTAGGCGGTAGGTCCCTCCTGCGCCGGGTATGATAGCTAACCGTGTCTCTGGGAGTGCGACTGTTGTGGTAGATGCAAAGATGCGCATGTGCGTTGTGAGGGCGAGTTCGAGGCCTCCGCCGAAAGCGGGTGCGGCGAGCGCGGAGATGGTGGGTATGGGTAGCTGAGCGATCGAGGCGAAGGTGCCGCGGAGGGATGTGAGGAAGTTTGCCGTGCTGTTGCCATTCGTCAGTCATGACCGAGTGAAACTGACTACGTGACCTACTCTTGTTGTGTGAATGTAGCCCGTTCCTTCAAGTCTGCGCCTGCGCAGAAACTGGTATCTATATCGCTAGCCAATATCAATGCTCGTGTTGAGCCCTTCTCTCCTTCATTGTGTATGCTGTTGATCTGGTGGCTCAGCTCAGCAAGCAGTTGCCTCGATATCGCATTGCGTGCGGCTGGTCTGTTGAGAGACAGGATGCGTATGCTTCCGGAGTGTGGTGCTGGTACGTGGGTGACATTGAGGGCTGGTGCTTGGGCGATCGAGTATGCGCATCGTTGCGTGGGACGGAGAAGTAGCCTTGAGCCGGGTCGAAAGAGAGGCATTGTGGCGGTTTGCTCTGACACGGAGTTTTCAGAAGTTTGAGTCGGATAGCTACATAAACTTTTGGTCAAAAGTACCGGCTCTCGGAACCTCAGCGTCGCATGGTGGTGGGATGTCGGTGGTAGACCGCGGCTAGCCGAGGCATCTCATCTAGAAGCGGATGACGAAAGCTAGGACCATGGCAACCACCAAAACACCGACCCACTATCAATTTCAATCCTCATTTGGCACAGCTATTGCGTTTCACTCAGTTCTTAGCTGGTAGCTAGCTGATGGCCGGTAGCGGTATGCACCAACTAAATGGTCAGGAGGTGAACAGTTTGGCACCGAATGCGTGGCTGGCTAACTAGGTACCAGCCAACAAACGGTGGGCCACGGTAGTTTTCCCACGGTATGATGCCGACTTCAGCTTGGAAAACTTTAGTGCAGATGCAATTTTTCGCCATCATCTATGTGTTCCAGGGTTTATGACGATCACAAATCTCAAGCTATGCAACGCTCATCGACCTTCGAAACACATGGCAAAGGTACATTTTGTGTCGCCTAGTATATACAAAAGCCCTAGAAGGGACGGACCACTGTAACTACATCATGTCCAGGCGTTATGGGCAGCATCAAAGTATCGCCTGCAAATCTCGGCTTGCTCTTAGCACACTACCCTTTGAGTTGAGAAAGCTCATCGTATCGTATCTCGCACCAAATCCCGACAGCCTTCGACCAGGATGTAAAAAGGATTTGAAGAGGGCTAATCTCGCACACCCCTGTCTGCGAGAATGGGTTCCCGAGTGTTTGTTTAGGGACATGGCACTGAAGCATGTATTGGTGGGAATGTCAAGTCATTTGAGGTGCTTTGCAGCAACTCCGAGCATCTCTAGGCTCCTGAGATATGTAAAGCATATTGTCGTTCAGGTATGAGTCTTCGGTATCGCTCCCGCTTCGTACTTAAGACATATAGGTCCCGCCCGCATTGAGATGGGAAGCAGGAAGCGACAACCCACTTACTGCTAGCCCTCTCTCACGTCTACGATGGACCGTTTATGTTCTAAGTTTGGGGCCAAAAGTAGGTCTAAGCTAAATTGGAGACAACGCGACTCCTGTTACAACTACGTTTGTATGCTCTCTCCTGATACATAACCTATACTAATTGTTGTATGGCATGAGGCAATGGTGGGACCTTTCGTAGATCATGACGTATGGTCCCGCTTAAGACAGACTGCCCACGGATCTTGGGGCCAGATATTCAGCCTCTTCCATAACTTGCAAACAATCTCGGTAGGATGCTGCGAGATTGTCGACCACCCTTGGCCAACCGCTTCACATGTGTTTGTGCTTGAGCATGGACGAGATGTATGTAACGAACTCAACCCGCCATACGTGGAGGACTTAACAGTCAACATGGCATGGGCTAGCGCTGAAATACTACAATCGGCTCCCCCTTCGGTGCTTCGCCTCAAGCTCTCTTTGGCCAACACGGACAACTTCGACTCAACTTCCACGGTCAATGAACTCCTGAGCATAGGTCACACCCCACCTCTACAACTCCAACTTCCTAAAATTACGAGACTTTGCCCAACTTTCCGTGGGGTCGCTGGGACACACGGAATTAAATATGCACACGACAAGACGGGCAGTATTGGCTCTGTTCGCCCTTGGATAAACGCGCTGAACAGGCTTTTCAATCTTCGTTATCTAGAATTTCGAGATACTCCGGTTGATAACAGCGACCTTGCATTCACCGACATGGAGAATTCAGTTATAGATGCAACCATTCTGGACTGGATCCTACCTAAACTCAGCCTCAAGCGACTGCATACTTTGCGGGTCTCTACGTTCCTCCTCGATATTGCTACAGTCTAGGCGACGTTCGCGGGGCATTGGCCAAGCTTGGAGAATATCTTTCTCGAGGACATTTACTTACTGATGAGAGGTTCCGAACGAGATATTCAACATATTAGGCATATACAAGGTGCTTCGTGATTGGAGACATGTCGCGCTCTGAACGAAAAGCATGCCCGTCTCCAAATCACACTCGTTCGACCGATCTCAACTGTGGGAAACAACTTTAGGGATCATTTGCTTGCACAGTATCCGTTTACCCAAATGCTCCGAGATCTGCCACAGGTCGATCTGTAGATCGAATGATGTTCGAGGACCTCGAGACACCACCAATTCAGGGCTCTAACATTCCTTGGAGAGTGATTTTATTCGTTCAACAAACGCGGTTACATAGTCAGAGGCGTTGGGTGGTGCGACCTGTCACAACGACCACCACAATATCCCGTGTGCGGGACAATGTACTCCATACAGTTTGGTGGCTTGACCCACAATCGGCGCCTTGCATATGCAGCACCGCCACACCAATCAGAACATCTGGACAACTTGTCATGTGTCCATCTACATAAGCCGCATCCTCCAGCTATCTTGAACGTCAACATAGTGTTATGGATCTGTCATTCAGCGACTCCGAACAGTTCTCCGTTGGAAGCGAAAACAATATGGCAGGTGCCCCTGTGAACTTACGCGTACCGATATCCGAAGCTTATGAGTAAGTCACTCCTGTTTTATATATGGTAGCCTGAATTCTATCAGTGACCTGTAAGTTGAAAGGGCGAGTATTTGACAAGTCTGTAAGAGCGCAACACGTAACAAGTGGAAAAAGAGAACATCTGCGGTCTACAATGTTTTGGTCACGCCACTTTCGACATTTGTAGCAACTCCACTTCAGTCTTTAATATATTTGATCATGTCAGCCCAGGTAGCTGACCATACCTCTAGTCTATGTGGCCAAATCACCAAAGTAATAGCCGGCCAAGGAAAGGACGCCATCACGCTGCAAATCCACCAAGATGTACTCTCCCGAAATTCGGAGTTCTTCAAACGCATCGTCAAACCCGAATGGGCCGAACTGCGAGACGACCCAAACACTATTGATATGGGGCCTACTCACTCGGCAGAAGAAGTCAAGGCTTACGCTCACTGGCTGTACTCCGGAACCATAGCAACAAGAGACTTCGACCACGCCAACGGCACGAAAAGCGATCCAATATGGATAGACCTAGTAAGTTCACCAACACGCTACAATCCTTCATCACCCACTAAACCCCCTCCCCCCCCCATCCAGGCCAACGCATACATCTTCGGCGAAAAGATAATGGATCAGAAATACAAGCGGGCCGTCCTCGAAACCATCGCAGGCGTACAACGCACCGCTCCAGATTTTCCCTGCGCGGAAGCCTTCGTCATCATCTACGATGGCACGCCCGACAACAGCCCAGCCAGACGGCTGCTCGTAGATATGTACGCGTATGGCGCGTTTGATGCGCCGGACTGGAGCCGCGAGTTTGAAATGCTGCCGCATGAGGCGCTTGCGGATGTTATGCGTGCGACGGTCAAGGTGCGGAGAGAGAATTCGGCGAGGCCGTGGGCGGAGACGTTGGAGGCGTATGAGGATGTGGATTAAGGGGGTGTGGGGCTTGTGTTATAATGGCTTTTCGTATCAACAACCTTAGAAGTACTCCACGAGCACGCTCCATCACTTACAAACTAACACCCAGAAACCTCGTCCCCAATCACCTATCCCCAACATCCTCCTCCTCCAGATACGCACCTAAATTCATATCCCAGGGATTCGGCCTCAAGCTCTCCTTCCTCGATTGAATCACGCTCTTCATAATGTCCACCAACATCTCCTTATTATAACCCTCCACCCACGTCGCCCACCCCGGGACTTGTCCTACATCGTCCCAGGCCAGCCATCCTATCATGTCCGCGAATAGCCTCCGAGCAGAGCACCCCGGCAACGTGCCAGCGTACAACACTTTTGCAAATTCCGGGCCTGGATTCCATTTTCCTGCTTTTTCGGCGGCGATGATGCGCTCTAGGATGGCGTTGGTGTATGCGTTGTCGACGATGCGTTCGCTGAAGATGTAGGTGTGGGCTAGTGCGACGTACACTTTTTCTGCTTCTGTGGCGCGAATCACATTACTTGTGGAATCGTCGTGCTGGTAGAGCGGTATGGCGATGTCGCCGGTGTAGCGCCAGGAGACGTAGAGTTTGACTTATTCGGGTGAGTCTTCGGGCATGGAGAAGACAGTTGGAGTGGCACGTTGAGAGGCCCATTCGGGCTTGAAGGCCGATTTGAAGAAGCCAGAGGACTTGGTGATGACGCCGAGGTGGATGTTCATAATTGTGGGCGGGTCAGGGCCGACAGCGAGTTGGACGAGGGTGTCACACGGGCTGTGAGCGTCAGTGATGGTCGGATTACACCTTGGAAGTGAATGGGGACTTGCTCCATATTAAGTGTCAGTTTGATTCGAGAGGGAGGTTGGTGATTCCGACGGACTAGCCTGGTAAGAATTGCGAAAAGGCCTTGATTCGTTGAGTTGAGTAATACCTAGGTAGCGAGGGTTGACGCCTCAGATCAATCTGAGGAAAAGAGTTAAATGGTTGTCGAGGGGAATTATGGAACGAACGGCGAGCGTCCTAGCGGGATTTGCAAACACTTTCACAGCACCCGGTTGTGCATGTAAACGCTAAAAACAGGGCACAAATCGTTTGTTTCTCTGCACGATCCTGTATATCAGCACTTTAGCTGTCGAAAGCCACCCTAAAGCCCCAGATCTGAGACACTGCGATAAAAGACTGAAAGCGCTGCCTGGAGATGTAGGCAACATCTTGCGAAATCCGTTTATTGCACTACCTAGGTACCTTGGTAGCTATTGTCATAAGCCCTAAAACGTGATTACCTTCGGGTCCATCGGTACGTACTTAGGTACACTAGCTAGGTAAGATGGAAGCGACCAAGATCAAACAATCGTCTCAATGGCTCGAAAAGCATACCTACCTAGATGTAACAAAATGCCAGTTAGTCCCATTCAAGCAGAGGAACATCAATTCAACACGAAGAGGTCGTAGCACAAAGTCCAGCCTACATATTCGCAGCCTTGAGGTCACTGAAGTATCGTGCGATTTCCTACAGTTTGTGGATTGACTCGATGTCGCAAGTTGGAGGAGGAGACTACTCGAGACGTAGGCAGCTACCATACAGAGCCCTCTTGTTGCTATGATAGGAGATCCTGGAGGCTACATGACGCCTTTCAGCGCTATTGGGCACTTTCTAGCGTCGTCTTCGGACTCGGCAGGGCGCTTCTTGTTAGCCTTCTTGTTGGCAGCGACGAGCTTGGGTGGCTCTCGTCGTCGATCGCGGTGATCCGGAAGGAAACACCAAGTCTTGTACGGAAATCGCTGAGGAAAATTGTAACGGTTTGGGCCTTGCCCAGAACCACTCTAGTACGAGTTGGGATAGCTCATGGTTGGTCATGTATATATGCAGCTCATCCCACCTCAGATAGCCAATGCAGCGCAGTCCTCCCCCTCTCCACGCACCGTCACAAAATATACATTACAATATTTTACATTACTCAATTCTATTCTTTATCTCCAGCTCAGCACTAATACTACCACAGGCACATTGAAGCCATCGTGAGCTAATCATAAGTGCATCATCAACACACTCTCATCCACCATCCCGTCTTCTTCAAGCGCCCATCACGCTCTCCTCCCAATGATACCCCTCGCCCTCCAAGTACTCCCAACAACCCTGCTCCTTGCCTTTAACCCCAGCCATCGCCATCATAGCCCGCACCAGAAAACCCTTTGGTAGTGCTTCCAACACATCCACCAGCCCTGGATCCTCTTCCAAGTTATGCGCATAAACATCCACCAACAACTTCCGCATCGGACTCGCTTCCGGAGTACGCTCCCACACAAGCGGCACCACGTCGTCGAAGCTCGTCTTCTGCGTCTTTACATGCAAATCGATGAAAGTATCCATGACCGCATTGCAGAAAGTCGCGTGCACGACCGCTTCCCCGAAGATGTACAAGCGTGCAAGGAACGTGAATTTATCCTCCGCAGGCATTGGAATGACTTGCATATACAAGTACTGTGTATATGCTTGCAAGACGTCCATAGCAGGAGTGAGCGTGTCAGGGCAGTTTACGAAGCTGACAACGTTTTCAGCGAGCGCGGTGCCGTAGATGTATTTGCTGGGGCCTGGCCGGAAGAAGCCGGCGAAGTAGTCGGAGCCAGAAGTGAGGAGGCCGCGATGTGCGGAGACGAAGTCTTGGTTGTTGGGTGTGAAACGAATGATGGGGTCGGAGGTGTTGATTGGGACGGGCGCGGGGATGTGGGTGCGGTTGATCTTGGGTTTGAGAGGCTTTTTGGGGAAGGATTTGGTCTCCTTTTCTGTGGGCTGCGAGTCTAGAGGCCGAGTGATTAGATTATAGGCTTCGGTTTCGTGTCGTCGGATGCTGGCTTCGTGACAAGAGGCGATGGCTGGGGCGGCTTGAGAAGTTCTTGCTGATGAAGCGGCTTAGTGGTCAGATCCTCGGGCTTGACTTTGGTCTCGTTGTGCTGTGCACGTTGTCTTGCTTCTCAGAATCCTTAATCTGCGAGCTTTGGACTGCATCTGTGCCCATGTTTCCGAAGAGCGACCCGTTCTGCTTCTTCTTTGCGTTCTTGTTGACTTTTTTACCACCAGCGATGTTTCCCCAGCTAGACATGTTTGCGGTTTGTCGGCAATCAAATCTGGGTCTTGTGTGTTCTCAGAGAGTAAAGATCGAAGTTTGAGCGAGCTGTTGATGTGTCGAGACCGTCGTCGAAGTGATAGTTGAGAGTGCAATGTGGGAAGGGAATCATTGACGACTATCGGAGGAATTTATGGTAGTAGGGAGGTGCGACGAGGAGTGAAACATCGCTCGCTACAGGAGATTATTCGTTGCCTGCTCGTGAATCACCTCTTTCCTAGAAGCAACATGCTTACACATAGCACCACACCACCCAAGACTAGATTTCGATTTCACCTGCAATGCTCCTAAAAACAACCTGGACACCACCTCCTTACGCACCTAATCCAGCACCCACACACCTCCTTCCCCTCCATCAAAGCTTCGTCCTCATGGCCGTATTGTCAATGTCTGGTCTGATAAGCCTCCTCTTCTCTCAATGACCATCCCAATTTTGAACCCTTCTAGCAATCACGTTAGCTTCCAATCTTCACCCTACTACATCTCTCCGAGTTATACACTTACTCATCAGCTTCCCCAATTTTTCAACCAATCTGCCGTTCAGCCCTAACGCCGCCCAATCTACGATATTGGCGCAGAGGTCGAACAAAGCATCTAGAGAGTCAACTTCTTCCAACTCTAGCACCATCCTTGTTGGACCTCGGTTTGTGCCCGCTTATCTGTAACCTATAAGGTAAGCTGTGCAAGATTTACGTGTTTGGGACTTGATGACAACGTCATATTCTTGGTTGTGGCCGTAAAGGAGGCGTGCGTTCGCTGCAAACATTAGTAGATTTTTCGGCGGCAGGAAAGGGCGAGCAACTTACCCCTAATGAGCTCGATCGTGTTGTTGTAGGTTTCGTTAGGCATGGGTCGAGTGAAGTGAAAATGAGAGGTAAGATGCTGGTATCAGGATGTAGTGAACGAGACACGTTTTATACCATGAGTCCAACATGACAATTGTATTGTTTTCCCTGCCTGATCATACTGCAAATTGCAAGCAAGCAATCAACAAATAAGGCTTACTTGAGTCATCCATTTGTTGCCATCCAGCTCCTGCCCAAAAGTGCCGTGCAGTCAAAGTATGTATCTGCCATGAGCATACAACAAGCAACCACCACAGAGGAGGTCGCCATCTAAGATTGTAGTCCGGAAAAGAATGCACCGCGAGTAGTCCTTATGCAAAGTGGTATCGAACCAAATCTTGACCGAGCATCTGCAGAGGATGACTAAATGGTGACCCTCGGTACAGTCAGATGATAGTTTAATCGCCCAGACCACACGGCTCACCTGACTCGTCTCCTGCTCGAGATATCTCTCAGAATTCCGGTACTTGCGCTGATATGGTGGAGAGCGCGCTTTAGCCATCTCGGTTAGTACGTCAAACAGCAGCTCCTGATGGTACTCCTTGAAGTTGGCTGCCCAGACATCGTAACCCAAGGCGGCATGAACTATGAAGTCGATAAACAAACGCCTCAGCGGGGAGCTCGCTGTAGTACCTTCGTACAGAAAAGCAGCAGTAGAGGGACTTGGACAACATTCGAACACTTCTTTAGCTTCAAGAACCTTCAGCACGATAGCGTTCTTGAACCTATTGTCCATGATTTTCCCGCCAAAGATATACGCTGAAATAATTGCAGGGTATACCTTTTCGGACTCTGCTGAGCGGCTTGCCCTAGTGGTGTCTTTTAGGTTGGAAATGCCGACTTGGATCTTATCGGTATATAGCCACTGTACGTACAGTAAGACTGCATCCGTGTCATCGCCAGAAAGGTCGATAGTGTTGGGGTCCTCTCGAAGACTAGTCCACTCAGGCTTCATCGCGCGCTTGAAGAAGTCTGAGGACTTGCATAGAAGGTTCTAATGAATGCTGAAGATTTCGTGCGCATCTCCAACACCCAGCTTGATGATTGTGCCGCGAGGACTATACAATGGTCAGTTCACTATATTCTACATTAGCGCCTTTTACTTACTCCATGGAGGCTGTTATACTCCCCAGCGTAGGTCTGTCCCTGCGTCTAGTCGATCGAAGGATAGTGTTATTTGAGGTGAGTCAAAAGTAAGTTTCAAAAGAAAGGAAGGCGAGAGGCGCATCGCCTTAGGTGAGCGACTGCCAGGATGTAATGGTAGCAAACGCGGCCAACTGCGGGCAGATTAACGGATGCAAACCAAAGTTCCGATATGTATGTGATGCGGGGTCTCAATCATTGTGCGACTTGACTAGGTATCTTATTCATTTGTCCGTGCTTTCCTCGCTCATGCGGCTACTGCCTGTTGCTGTGACTGCTGCGCTGACGACTGGATCTGTATTATCTTTGATACGTCAGTAATTTTGAAGTGAACCCATTTCCCCGAAAAGAACCGTACCTCTGTTTTGACGCTTTCCGCCTTGTTCTGAATATCTGTAATCTGTTTTTCGATGCGTTTGCTACCTCAGGTCAGCACACGCTCAAAGCACATGGGCAAAGTAGATATGCTCACATCTCCTTATCAATGAATTCTAATCGTCCATTGACTGCCATGACTGCCTCGGTCTTGTCCTGCTTCAGCAGCACTGGACCAATCTGCTTGTAGATATTTGCATCATCCTCGAGAATGTCGAATTCCTGTGGTGATGAATTTTAGATTCAAGACGTATTTTCTGAGTGCAAACTCCATACCTTCTTGACTGTAGAGTTCTCCTGCTGCTGCGACTCCAGCTTCTGGCGAGCTTCTACCGCGGTCGACAGCTCTGCCCCGCCATTAGTGGGTGAATGTTTTGAGGATCAGGCAAATCTCCCACCTCCTTGGAACGTCTGGTAGCTGTCGGAAAGTTCCTGTAGCTTCTTCTGGACGTCTCCCATTGTGTGATGCTGAGTAAGGTCTGGTCGAAAAGTTTGGTCGCGTATGGAAAAGGTCGCGAGTATATCCAGCCACAGCTACCTCGATGAAGCTAGGGTGAATGCGGGGCACTAGCGGGCGGCTCATGGTTACCACCACCCAGCAGCCTGCAGAGAAACACTCGCACACGCCGTCACATACCGTCTCGCTCCACCCGTCTGCCCACACACATCATACCGGAGCCTGTCTACATTCAACCCAACTTTGAGGGCCAACACCAGCTCACCTAGAAGCCCACGCGCTCGCAACTGCCCCGCGCCCGACCGCCTCCATCGTCACCCCAGGCCTCCTTCGAGCGCATACGCGACACACACCTGCCCACGGGTGGCGCATAGCCAGTAGTAGCTCAGCATGAGCAACGCCGATTTCCTGGGCCGGGCCATTGAGACGGTCAAGAAGGCCATCGAAACCGATACGGCAGGCGAATATGAGAAGGCATACCAGATGTACTATAGTGCTTGTGAGTACATCCAGGACTACATATAGGCTATTGTAACTGATTGGTACAGTGGAGCTGTTTATGCTTGCCCTGAAGTGGGAGAAGAACCAGAAGTCCAAGGACATGATCCGGGGCAAGGTCGCCGAGTACATGGAGCGCGCCGAGAAGCTCAAACAGCATCTGAACCAGAACGACGAGTCAAATCGCAAGAAGCCTTCAGCCATGGGCGCGAACGGCAAATCGTCAGGTGGTAGCGGGAAGGGTAGCAAGTACGTATTAGACCATCGTTGGTTCACTCGTGAAGTTATTGACGCACCCCAGGGACGACGAAGACGAAGGCGACGCCGACTCCAAGAAGCTCCGCGGTGCCCTATCAGGCGCCATTTTGACTGAGAAGCCAAACATCCGATGGGAAGACGTAGCAGGTCTAGAAATGGCAAAGGAGGCACTGAAGGAGGCCGTCATATTGCCCATCAAATTCCCACATCTCTTCACTGGCAAGCGACAACCGTGGAAGGGCATATTGCTGTACGGGCCACCAGGTACTGGTAAGAGTTACCTGGCGAAGGCAGTGGCAACAGAAGCGAACAGCACATTCTTCAGCGTCTCCAGTTCCGATTTGGTCAGCAAGTGGATGGGAGAGTCAGAACGGTATGAATCGCAGTATCACGCTCGTACAGGCGTAGCTAACAGACTCTAGACTGGTAAAACAACTGTTCGGTATGGCACGCGAAAACAAGCCCTCCATCATCTTCATCGACGAAATCGACGCCCTCTGCGGCCCCCGCGGCGAAGGCGAATCCGAAGCCTCACGACGTATCAAAACCGAGCTGCTCGTACAAATGGACGGTGTAGGCAAGGACTCAAAGGGCGTGCTCATCCTCGGCGCAACAAACATCCCATGGCAACTTGACTCGGCCATCCGACGACGATTCCAGCGACGAGTACACATCAGCTTACCCGATCTACCAGCGCGCATGCGAATGTTCGAATTGGCAGTCGGAAACACACCATGCGAACTCACCCAGCAAGATTACCGGCAACTAGCCGACCTCAGCGAAGGATACTCGGGCTCCGATATCTCGATCGCCGTGCAAGACGCCCTCATGCAGCCCGTACGACTCATCCAGACCGCGACACATTACAAGCCTGTAGAGGTAGAGGGCGAGACAAAATGGACGCCATGCTCACCCGGCGACCCATCAGCGGAGGAGAAGTCGTGGACGGAGCTAGAAGGCGATCAGCTACTTGAACCACCGCTCAAGGTGCGTGACTTTATCAAGGCTATTAAGGCGTCAAGGCCTACTGTTAGCAAGGATGACCTCTCGAAGAACGCCGACTGGACGAAGGAGTTCGGTAGCGAGGGCGCATGATCAGGAGCGAGGATAGACAGGCACCCCAATCGCATAATCAGACGGTGTGCACAACCGGAGGTGAAGATAGCCAGGCACCGCGTTTGCTAGCTTGTTCATATTGAGCGAGGGCTGGCGTTGAGGGGTCATGGAGCGGATGGAGTATTACTAGTCTTGCATAACATCAGACGAATCGACATAGCAGGTCTTCAATGCACATGTCACTATGCACATGTCACTATGCACATACAATGCACGACGTTCGCACCAATCAAGCATCTCATGTCTGTAGTGATGCATTTCTATAAAAAAGCACACCCACGGGTCTCCTACGATCCCATTTCTAACAAAGTGATGCGAGTGGGGGAGAGATAGAAGGGGAACACACATGGGGGGAATCTGTGATAAAATGTAACCGAAACTCCAACCCGTCACACCACACCATGAACCTTTCCAACCCTTTCTTCCTTGCTTCCACGCACCTCCCAAGTCTTCATAGTGCAATACCACCCGGAGCCTGCATGCGCACCATGCCCGCGACACCATCCCACGTCACGGCAGTGTATCCCGCAGGCCAGTCCAGTTTTCGCGAGAGTCTAAAGCCACCCAGCGCCTAGCTGAAGTACGCCTGTGCTGTGCGTTGCTGCTCGGGTGTCAGGGTGGCGGCGGCCTGGCCGAGGTTGGTGTTTGTGGCTTGGATGAGTGCCTTGACGGATGCTACGACGCGGGTGGCGGTTTGGCCTTGGAGGGTCTCGGCTTCGAGGGCCTGCACGACGAAGGTGAAGACCTTTGCTGGTTGCGAGAAGACGGCTTGATTTTGTCTGGTGTGGTGTGTTAGTTGCTATGCTGTTTATTCCTTTTAGTAGTTACTTACTGTTCGATCAGTTGTGCTAAGAATGCATAGGCGTATGGTGTTGCCTCCTCATCGTTGATGATGGGTAATGTGTCGATCCATGCGGCGGCAATCTCTTGCCAGTTCTGAACCTTTGCGGCGTTGTAGTGTAGAATCTTGGCAATAGCTGCCGAAGCATTCTCCGTCGCGAAGATGTCGTCGTCAGCGCGGGCGGTTGGTCGTTGCGTAACCTGGAAGAGCATAGGTAACGAGGCAGCAGCAAAGTCTGACCATGCCTCCCCACCCTTGTGTGCTGCAACGCCTACACCGTACACTGCGGCTTGTCGATTGGCTGGCACGTCGTCTTGCATACCGTCGATAAGTGGCTGTATTATCCGCTCATTGTACTTCCATGATTCTGGCCCGGAGAATTCCAGCACATCGTCGAAGATGCAAATGGCCCATTGCCGTTGTGTCGGATCCTTGTTGACTACGGCCATTGTGTAGAAGTCCATGAGCAGCTCCCAGTGGGGTAGGAAGGCGGTGCCCATGTTCTTGAAGATGGTATGGAAAGCTTTGTTCATGTCGGAGAGCAGATTCTGGTCATCCTCGATGGCAAACAGCATCTCTTCAGACGCCTCCTCGCCATCTTCATTCTCGGCCTGCTCTTCCAAACGCTCCTTGACTCGCTCTTGGTAATCTTGAAGAACACTTCGCGCGGATTCGATAAACGTGGCCATGTGTGTACTTGTCAGACAATTCGGGCCAATGCATTCCAAACATTCGTAAAAGCACTGGTACATCTCGGCGAGGGTATCAATCGCAGGTTCTGTGCTCAAAACTTCAAGAACGCGTTCGACGGTGCGCTCCCAAAGCTGACCAAGTTGTGTCGATTCCGGACCGTGGGCCTTCTTGTAAGCATTCAATAGGGCCGGAACACACTTGGCCGACGCAACGCGTACAGGATCGTGGAAGAAGAATGCAAGGCCAGGCAGTGCAATTTTGTCCATGATGTCGTTGACGTAAGGCTCAAAGGCATCTTCCAGCACTTGGGCGTAAATAACGATGAGCTCGATGGCCATGTGCTTGTCGTCGAGGATGCTGGTCTTGATACCAATGACCTTGCCCTTCAATGGAACAAGCTCCCAGCCCTCCTCGTCCTGGATCTGTGCAACCTGGTCCTCATCATCTAGTAGCTGGATATCGGCCTTGGCTCCCGCGAGCTCGGTCAGAGGTGGAATAACACCGGCGAGAAACGGAACAAATTCGCGACCTAGAACACGGCACATGCGTCCCCAGCAGTGAAGCAAGTAAGAAGCTTGAGGATCGTCGGCCTCAGTGACGCTGTTCTGAATTCGACCAAGAAGCTGTACAAGGTTCAAGGCGTCTTGACCCATGCGCTCCTTGCCAACGGCAAGAGCAATGAGTGTGGCGCATTCCATAGCCTTTGCGCGTAGTAGTCGGTACTCTTTAGATTGCTCTTCTTGCAAGACGTTGAAGAGGAGTGGCATGAGTGTGTCATAGTACTTGGAAAATGCGGCCTCTGCTGAATCGGCCACTGTTGCGATTGTCGACAAGGCCTGTTCTTGTACGAAACGTTTCGGGCTCTGCAATAGCATGAGGAGGTGGTTCAAGAGTTGGTCCAGATATGGCTCCAAAATGTTCTTCTCGGCCTCCTCGCAGAAGTTGACAAGAGCAGCGGCAGCGTGCGCTTGCACACGGGGCTCTGCGGACTCTAGCACTGGGATAATGCTAGGCAAAACGACCTGGTGGTACTTTTCTTGCATAGTGCCAGCAAAGTCAGTGCTCATTTGACCAACCGCGTTGCATCCGGCCCATCGGACGCGAGGATGTGGGTCTCGAAGGGCGGGTATAACGAGATCGAGAACCTTGTCGAGCTCGCCAATCATCAACTCGCGACAGCCTTCGGAAATGGCTGAGATGGCCATAAGTGCCGCATGTCTATCTCGCCACGCTGAAGAGGTCATCATGCGGGGGAGCCAGTTGAATGTGGGAGGTAGGATGGCCTGTCCACCGAGCTTGTTGGCCAGTCGATCCATGCACTGCTCGCCAGCAACGTGATTCGAATCACTTTCTTCGTCGAGGTCCTCTGACACGTTCCACTCTTCTGCATCGTCGTCATCAGCGCCGACATCGGTCATAAGCGACAGACATTGGGTGACCATGTCGTTGGTGAAGTTTGGATCCTTCCGGCACATCTGGGGCGCATTATCCGCGAACGTGGCCATGAGCTCGAGTCCGTTTTGCCGGGCGGTCTCTCCGAGTTCTTTGTCCTGGATCACAGAAATACTGAACAAGACGAGGCTGTTGAAGAGGGGCTTGAACATCTTTGGTGCAACCTCTGCAAGATCGATGAGCGAGATCAGGGCTTTGGTGAGCAGCTCGGCATCGCCTGATTCCTTGATTGGGGGGAGGATGTTCAGGATCTCTGGGATGAGCGTAAAGTAGTTGGCCTGAGTCTTCTTCGTTATGGAGCGGAAGAAGGATGCGAAGGCTTCTACTGCGGCAATTCGAACCTAAGCAGCGTGTAAGTCTGGGTTCGGTGGGTCTGTCTGAGCTACGCACCGAAGTCTCGCTGTCGCCAAATCCGCCCTTGAAGGCCGTGACGACCACATCCTCGTGCTGCTTCTCGATGATCTGCGGTGTCGTCGAGAATATTCTGAAGGCGGTCTCGCGCTGTGCCGGATCCTGCGACTGGCTGGCCTGGAAGAGGCCCCCCAGTAGCTCTGGCCAGGCCACACCTGTGAATGTCAGTGCAAGTTCTAGCCCGCGTGTAAAATCGCCTCGTACCTTCGTCTGTGTGCTGGCGCGCCAGTTCGGCGACAGCATCTCCGATCTTGCCGCGGACCGAGTTGTCAGTCTCGCTGGCCAGACACGAGAGCAGCTTTGCGCGGATCGCCTCCCGCTCGGGGGGGTTGAGGGTCAGGAAAAGGTCGGAGGTCTGGCCGTTGGCGGCTTTCCGTGGTTTGGAGGATTGGCGCCTGAAGATGACGGCAGAAAATGTTCGCGTCTGCCAGAGCTGTAAGTGATGCACACGGGGACGTAATATTGTTTTGGCTCACAGAAGTGTCCTGTGCGAGCTCGATCTGCTCGGACAGGCCCATCAGAAGCACCTCAGGCCGCTGGGCGACCCATTGCTCGTTCAACTGCTGCTCGGCATTTGTTCGCTGCACGTTGTCTGGCGACTGGAGGCCCTGTAAGAGGCTGGCGAGCGCCGTGTGGACGTCTGCGGGAAGAACAGACATATTCGCTAGATGTGTGGTGGTTGTGGGGAGCGGCCCCGGTGGGAGGAGAAGTTGTTCGCAGGCAAGGGACCACCCAGAGAGCGACGTCGACGATTGGCGGGGGATCTCGCGCGTGTGCGACCTGGGAATGACGCGCAGGTAGGGGCTTTGTGTGTTGCCGGGGCACTTGTGTTAGAGTGCGGCAAACTGCAGGGTTCTTGTCGGCTGCTGAAGGATGTTGCGTGTGAAGGTAAATTTGGACTGAGCAGTGTTTTGGCGGGGCAAAAATGTTCCCGAACGAAGTGGTGTGCAGGCCAGGGCAAGGCAGGGGACCATCGTCTTGACAACATTCACCCTGCGCCACCATTGGACCGCCGAGCCGCTCAGCGCCATCCAATACTCACTCGTGCGCCAGCATCTTAGAGCATCTTAGAACTTTGTGATCGTGCGTTAGTATACACGTGAATGTGATACATCTTCATATACATCTAGCCATAGGCTGCGCAGAGTGAGAGCGCCTGGCCGTTTAAGCATTTGTATTTGCTCAATGAAAGTCGAAACACACTTCGGTCAAATTGTGTTTCAATCTTCTTCCCTGAGAACATCGTAAAGTATGAGCTATCACGCTGGAATTGATTATGAGACATCTATGGATATAATACTAACACCCCACTAACAATGCCACAATCTCGACCAAGTTCAGCTACCAAAACCGTAAAGCAAACCACCGCTCATCTGCTTGAAGCACGGCCGAGAACGAAAACACCGACAATGACGATTGCCAGGACACCGATAGCTCCGGGCAGGAGAAGGTCGTTGGGCACACCTGGGATGATCTCTGGTTGCTGCGAAAGAGGAACCGGCTGAGCGTTCCTCTTTGACTTTGGGCGGACCTGCTCTTCCTCCTCATCGCTTCCAAAATATTTCTTGCGCTCGCGGAGGACAGACTCGGCTGGTGTGACAGGCTTGGCGAGACTGGGCTGGGGATTGACCTCAGCAACCATTGGCGGCTTTTCCGGATCGTGAACAAAGAGATCGACCTTCTCGCGGCGGGCAAGACGTGAAAGGCTGATAGCCTCAACCAGGTCGTCATTTGTTGTAATCGAAACGGTATCGCCTTCGTTGTCAAGGTACCCCAGGGCAAATCCGGCCTTCGAGATCTGGCCTCCCTCAAAAGACGGAGCGCCTCCTATGGACTCCACCTCAGATCCAAGTTTGCTTGCAACGCTGGAGATGAGCTCCTCAATGCCGTGCGAAGCAACCACTTGCAAACGATGAATGCGTCCACTGGGCGCCTTGAACTTGAATGGGAAAGGTACGTCTTCTAGAGGAACGTGCTGTGCTAACGCGGACGCGTCTGGCGAGTCTCCGTGGTGCGATGCAGATTCGTTCGGAAGCACACTGTCTCCACGATCCATCAGGCCTGGACGGTTGTCGTGAGACATCATTGATCGGTGGTCGGGTGTGCCCGGTATGCGACTGCCGCCCTCGCCAGACATCATCGACTCGGTCTCGGCGTCGAGAGACAGCCAGAACTTGTTCCATGCTGGGCCTTCACTGTCTGTTGTGCTGATGTTGTTGATCTGTTCGTGTTAGCGCTATGGGGTGTGAAGTGTTCAGATGAACATACTTGGTCGAGGGTGGCATAAGTCAGCTTGAGGACATCGACCATGCCTACGATCTCGCCTGCACTGTCCATTACCGGCAAGTTCAGGTAGTGGCCATCTAACTCATGTCAGCCATTGCCACTTGTGTGGATGAAACGGGTTGAAACATACCGTGCATCTTGCGGAGAGCAGACTGGATGCTCATATCAATGGGCGCAAAGTCGGGATGAGGGGTCATAACGCGGATAACACTGCAGGTGGCTGGGTCAAGGCCGGCAGCAATAACACGGAGAACGACATCTTTGCTGGTAAAGATTCCAGTGATGGACCCGTTGTCCTGAACGAGGACAGCTGTGGTGTGATTTTCCTTCATGAGCGCAGCCGCTTCCTTAACCGACGTGCGAACGGAGACAGTCACGGGTGGCAGTCCAGTCAAGACAGACTCGAGTGTCGGGCCTGACATCTTCTGTCTGATAGTTTCGACATACTGAATGATCTGCTGAGGTTGGCTTGACCCGAGCTCTGCCTGGACACCCTCAAGTGCATCGTACAGCTTGCGAGACGAACTGTATGCGCGCTCCAATTTCTCCATGGCGTCGTAGAAGCATTTTGTGATGTCCAGAATACCAGATATATCGTGATTCTCGTCCATAACTGGCAAGTGACGAAAGCCCTTCCGGACCATGAGATCCAAAGCATCCGTAGCGCTGGTATCGGTCTTTGCGCAGAGAGGGTTCTTGGTCATAATCTCCTCAATGGTAACGTCTCGCGCCTTGATGCCGGCTCCAACGACCCTGAATGCCAGGTCCTTTGCAGTGAAGATACCAGCAATGCGATCATCGTCATCTGTGACCAAGACACAGTCCTCTCGCTTTGCTGCCATCAACTGTGCTGCTTCGGCGACGGTCGTGTTTGGCTTGATCTGGAGGGCCGGGCTGGGCTTGAGGGCGAGGACGGTACCAGGAGGTGCCTTCTTCGATTGTCGCACCCGTCCGCTTTGCTTGGTCTTCTTGTTCAAGTCGGTTTCGATCTTCTTCCGAATGGCCTGTTGTCTGATAAGCCAACGTGAACAGTAAAGTGTACATTCTACACACCTCGTCCCTCTTCGACATCTTCGCCCGACTGGCGCTAAGCGTCGACCCGCCGGCTTCGCTCTGCGCAGCGTGGGAGGCATGAGTCTCGAGCGCTGGCCGTGGGATAGCAGAAGGGCTGTTGGAGAACTGCGCTCCAGCCGCAGCTTGATTGCGGTTGGGCTTTGGCGTCCCGCGCATGGTACCGGTATGCGACATGCTGGCGGGTGTGCTGTTCTGCTGGCAGTTGAGAGTCTCTGGTTGGCGGGCGGGGGGCCAGTAGGGATGGTCTGAGCAGCGTTCGCGGGTGTTGAAAGATGCGTTGCCAGGGTCCAAAAACAATGCTGCTCGCTATGGGAAGCGCCGAGGCCACTGATCACAAGACAGGCCGCCGTGCACTTGGGCTTGAGTAAGATCAGAACAGTGTAGGATCCTTTCACGGACTTTGCAAGTAAAATTCTACTCGGCTATGCATGCCAACGCACTCCAAAGCCTCAAGTACTTGCACGATGTCAACAGCGGGCAAGCTCAAGCGGTGACTGACTAGCGTTGGCATGTGCTGAGTCTCGACAACGACTTGAATGTGAGCATATAGCGTGTACAGTTCAAGAAATATGTCCAATGTCTGCCATCTGTATTGTATCGAGAAGCTGGAAGAACTTCCTATGTTTGTAAAGTTTATACTTTCCCCTCTAACATGGACACCAGTCAGGGAGGCACTGTGAAAGTGGGGCGATTGATAAGATTAGATTCGCACCCCTGTCGCCCGCACAAGCGAAGCGAATTTTGGTCTCCGCGCAATACCTAGGTCCAACACCACGATAACTCTCCACGACAACCACTTGCTAATTTCCGGATTTCACATCTTCGGTACGCGCCTCGAACTCCTCACTGCACGAACTCAACGCTTACGGAAAATCAGAATTAGCCCATCATGGTCAAGAAGCGCGCGTCCAAGTATGCAACACCGGAACAACGAACCTGCGGTAGAGGCAGTACTAACACCACCACAGCGGCCGTAACAAGAAGGGTCGCGGCCACGTCAAGCCCATCCGCTGCTCCAACTGCTCGCGATGCACACCCAAGGACAAGGCAATCAAGAGATTCACCATCCGCAACATGGTCGAGTCTGCCGCCATTCGTACGTCTCCCACAGCCACCCGACCTCGAACGCGAGAATGACACCGACGATGAAAGGACTGGACTGACCCGCACAGGTGATATCTCCGATGCCTCCGTCTTCCCCGAGTACACCGTCCCCAAGATGTACCTGAAGCTCCAGTACTGCGTCTCGTGCGCCATCCACGGAAAGATCGTGCGGTATGTTTAGAACCACCAGAAGACAAATTGACATCTGGATCCTAATATTCCTCAAGTGTCCGCTCCCGAGAGGGTCGCCGCAACCGTGCCCCGCCCCCACGTGTCAGGTACAACAAGGACGGAAAGAAAATCAACCCAAACCAGGCCGCTGCCAAGACCACCACCGCATAAGGAGGAATACTGGCACATGGAGGGAGGGATCACGGCGCATGGTGTGGGTTTTACGATTCTCAAGAATCTCATACTGGGAATGCATGAAGTTATGGAAGCTGAAGGCAGGCCAGAGTGACGATTCATGGTTGCAGGCTTGCTCAGATGGGCCGCAATGAGCACCAAGAGCTAGCTACAAGCTTGTAACGAATATCAAGTTGATCTGCACCAGCCCACGTTCCACATAGTGATATAGTGTTGTCCGCTACAGGCCCATCGGGCGATCCGTTTCATGTTTCGTCTCCGTCATTAATATCATTCGAGCCACCTCTTCAATCGTTGCGCTTCTTTCCGTCTCCCAAATCCCCATCGTCGACTTGTGTTTTGCCATTTGCGGGTTCAGGCTCGGTCGTATCCCAGTCCTCCGCATTCTCGTCCCATCGCTCGAGCTCTTCGTCTACAGTAGGCCTGACAACACCAGACTCCTGACCCTCGACGTTTTCTCCCAACTCAACGTCCAATTCATCGTCTCCAGGTACCGCTCCATAGCCACGGGCAGCACGCTTCCGTTCCATCATGCGCTTGTGATACCAATTGCACAGCGCAAGCGCACTTACAGAGCCCAACACATTCGCAACGATGTCGTAGTAATCAAAATCTCGATGAATCTGCTAACATCAGCCATACATCCAAGATATCTCATCCCAACCATAACTCACTGGTAGTAGTCCCTGCACAACCTCACTCACACACCCCAAGCCCAGGGTGCAGACCGTAAACGTGAGCTGCAGCACCTTGCGCCGCGACGCCTCGAGGATCCAATAAAATGTAAGTGTAATGAGGAAGAAGGCGACGAAGTGGAGCACTTTGTCGGATTGCTTGTAGGTCGGGATTGTGTAGTCTGGCGGGGAGAAGCCAGCGGCGGCGGAGATGAAGAGGAGGAGAGCGAAGCCGGCTGCGCGTACATATTAGCCATCGTCAATATTCACGAACATCTCCAGCTTCCTCCGCCAGCAATTGCACATGCCGAAGCTCAGGCACCTCCAGCCCAAAATGCCTTGGCCCGATGACGCAGCAACACCCCAAAGCCACACAGCGACAGAAGAAAACGAGCCAACATACCAGCGAAAGGCTTGCGTATCCGCATATTGAAGTCTGTCGTAGTGCTATAATTGATCGAATGGCATTATCGTATCCTCCGGTGCGTGCGTGTCGAAGTTGCGACGTTCCTTCAAAGCCCGGCGCTGGCCACACAGCAGCTGCCTTGTTCGGCGCCAAGGCAGTCGTGGCGCACATGTCACGTGGGAAGGCAGGACCCTGAGGATCGTCGCCTACCCCAGCGCTTTTTTTGCCGTCTGTGTCCGTGTGGGTATGCAGGTACGCTTCTTTTTGGGCAATGGTGGATTATGGGGTTTGCATGGGTGGAAGTTTGGGGATTGTTGGGGGTGGTGTGTGGGTATGCATTGTGCCCTTTTGTAGGACGAGGATTTGTGTGTGCGATGGTGGGATGGGTGGCGTGTATAGATCGAGGGTATTATGAGTGCGATTAAATTGAAGGGAATGGCGACGATATCTAGTATGTACTGTATGCTCCGATGTTTGCACTGTCTACAGAGAGATGAAAAGCCAAGCTTGGACTGGACACGACACGCAAACTTTGTTACTTGTAGACTGTCAAGCAGGACTGCACAGCATCAGAACGTCGAAGCAAGTCGCGCGTGTTGAAGGCTGATTGTAAGACAAGGCGAGCTTGACAGATTGCAGAGTAAAGGGACTGAATGCGGTTGGCAGCCATCCCCTTCACATAACTCCATGATCTCCAATACTCTATAGATTCCATGCAAACTGGCTGATAGTCTATAGCCGGCTTCAAGCGCCTCATTAACGTATACACCCAAGTAAAGGTGCTTTGATATTGGAATGGTGGTTCCCTGGGGTTGCTGGCTGGCTTTGACGCTAGTGAAGCGGGTTAGGCCGTTTTGAACACCCGTGGACCGTTTATGGGCGACCTCACCCTCTACTCATCGCAAGCAGGAGGTACATTCGGCCATCAAGGCGCGCGCTCAACCACCACTTTCCATCACGAAGTCATCAGATCTACGCTCGCACGCCGCTGGGCTACGCCTATGCCCGCTTTCAGCGCGTTGCGATACCTGCTCGAGGTTGGAAGCTGCTGAAGGGGCTCCTTCCATGCTGTGAGGGCGCCAAGCCCAACTTCCCCACAGCCGCGACGACATGTCGTTCGTTGCGTCAACACATCGCCCATCCTCACGCGAACGCCCAAGCCATGCACGCTTCCTACATCAGCCGCCCAACGCGACCCGTCTGCGCACACCGAATGCGACGCTAAACGATGAAGCAATGTCAAACGGCTCCAACGCGAACAACCTGGAGGGGGCCGCTGCGGAGGAGGATCCAAGGGCGGCGCGCTGGCACGACCACTATATGCGCACCGAAGCGCGCCTGAATGCGATACTCGGCGGAGGCCTGCCTGGCGATGATACATTCGATGCGCTGGACAATGTGCCGCAGCCGTCGTCCGATGATGCCCCGGCGGCGCATGACGCGCGCCCGGCCGTTACGCCGAAAAAGGCCACCCGCACCATTGACGAGGACGACTATGGCGACGACGATGACGATGAAGACGAGGATGATACGCGCACCTCACCGCTGCTCTCGAAAAGCGCCCCTAATGGCATCGCTGCCACCTCCCTCGGCACGCCAAGCATTCGTATACCATCGATATCCCACAGACTGGGGATTGAACGGACAGGGACGCCGTCTTCAGAACAGAACAAGTCCTCCGACGAGGTGCGCAAGAAGCTGCAGCAGGATAAGAAGGCCGCGGAGGATGCTGCCAAGCGGAGTTTCAACACGCTGTTCTATACCCTGGAGAGCGACCGAGATGCCATGCTGGAGCAGCAGAAGCTCGACGAACTCGACAGACAAGTAGAGATAGAGACATCTGGCGCGATTGCAAACGCTCCTACCAACGGCGCCGCCCCAGCTCCCCAACAGGGTACCCTCAGTACCACAAACCTCGGCGCATCCAGCCTCACGCTCAAACACCTCATATCCCGCATCGATGCGCAGCGCGATAGGGTCCATGCTACCGATGCGCAACTGCGAAGTCTGATCAGTGAAGTCCGCAAGAACAGGAGCAAGTGGGCCAACGAGGACCGTGTTGGACAAGAGGAGCTGTACGAAAGCGTTGAGAAGGTTCTCATGGAACTCAAGGCCGGCGAGCATGCACACCCGTTTCTGCAGCGCGTCAACAAGCGCGAGGCGCCAGACTACTATGCCGTCATCAAGCAGCCCATGGACATTGGCACGATGATGAAGAAGCTCAAACAGCTGCAGTACAAGTCCAAGAAGGAGTTCGTGGACGATCTGATGCTGATCTGGTCCAACTGCCTCAAGTACAATGCCGATCCCAGTCACTTTCTCCGAAAGAAGGCCCTTCACATGAAGAAGGAAACTGAAAAACTCGTCCCGCTCATTCCTGATATTACTATCCGCGATCGCGCCGAGGTCGAGGCCGAAGAGCGAAGACAGCGCAATGGCGATGTGGACGCCGACGGTGCGGACGACAGCGAAGATGAAGAGCCCATAATGGCTTCTCGTGGTCGAAAAGCTCCCAGCAAAGGAGGCAAAGGCTCTAACAATGCCCGAAAGGCACCACCAGCTGGTCTGGAAGGTACCCCTGGACCCGACACAAAGCCACCTCTGCCATCCATAAACAGCGCAGTATCAAACCTCAAGAATGAGTTTCTGCGCGCGGATTCGGAGATGGAAGGTAGTGTCAATGGCTTCACGACACCTCCACCAGGCACTCTCACCCCCCTTGGGCCAAATGGCAACTCGAGGATCGGCGCACATGGCAGTCAAGCTGACTATTCGGAGATGGATGGAACAGGCGCCTCAGTCAACGGATTCGCCCTGGAAGAGGACGCTGATCTTGATGATCTTGAGTACAAAACATGGAAACAAGTGACCAAAAAAGACCGAGCGACCATTGCAGCTGAGAGACATCGGCTCTTCCGCGATGACAAACTGCAGCCAGAGGAGCCTGCCATCCTGCGCACCAAAGCCGGTATGCGGAGATGGCTCCGGCACCGCAAGCAAGCCTTGGAGGAAGAGTCATCCGATGGGCCTGGTACTGTACCAGATGGGAAAGACGGCGTGCAACCAACAGCCAAAGAATCACTTGCTGAAGGCATTGAAGGAGATGACGAGCGCCAAATTCCAGACTATTATGACGCAGTTTGTGCTATTCCCGATCTCAATGAGCGCCTTCAATGGGTAGAGGACGCCGGCGGCCACGTTGTCCAACAATTCGAGGAATACATGCGCATTTTCCCTCAAGGTCAATATACCACACCAGACAGTGGCTTAGCTAAGAAGATGGAGGCGAACATGCAATCCATGCAGGACACCAGGAAGATATGCGCCAAGATTGGTATCGTGAAGCAGATGCAACTTCAGTCTCAATTGTATCAGAACCAGTTCCAACGATACGAACCACAGCCCTTCATGGAGCAGGACATCGAGCCCATTGTTGTGTCCGAGGAGGGTGCACTGATGGACCCATTTGTCAATCGCGCTGCCCTACAGCGTAGCGTTGGCAAGATTTTCTATCATGCTGGCTTCGAAGAGTTTCAGCCTTCTGCCCTAGACGCAGTGACTGACGTCGCCGCAAAGTTCTTCCAAAATTTGGTGGCAAGTCTTGGTGTCTACCGAGAGACGCCCAAAATGAAGTCCGACGTCCCTGTCACCCTGCCAAATGGGAAAATATCAGATTGGGCTCCACGTTTCACCCAGGAAGAGGCGGTATTGCATGCTCTACATGCCAACGGTGTTGACTTAGAGACCCTGGAAACATACGTTAAGGATGATGTTGAACGGCTGGGCACTAAGCTATCCGGAATGCACGATCGAATGCGATCATACTACGCAGAATTGCTTCGACCTGCTATGGACAATGTCGGGGCCGATGGCGCCGGTGCTTTCAATGATGGTAGTGAGCAGTTTGTGGGTGGTGACTTCGCTGAAGACATTGGCGAAGACTTCTTTGGCTTCAAAGAGCTTGGTTTGGACAGAGAATTCGGTCTCACGTTTAGTGTTCCCCTGCACTTGTTGCAGAACAGGGTACACAGTGCTTATGCCAGGCAAGAGAACAGGTGTGTAGCCCTTTCAGCAACTGATTTTCTCATGCTAATTGCCACAGTAACACCACAACCGCTGGCGTCGTTATGCCTGAGCCACCGAAGTTCGAAGCTGTCACCATACAGAGCGTCGAAAGTCAGATCGGCCTCGTGCAGAGCTGGCTGTTCAACAAACTGCATGATAACAACAGTCAACCTCTCATTGAAGACGATGATCTGCCGCCCAAACAGCGCTTCCCCAAACCACGACTGCCTCCCACAGGCAAGATTTCCAGTCCCCGTAAGCGTCCGATAAGAGAGCAGCAGCAAATGGCCCGTAAAAAGCGCAAGCTAGATGAAGAGAAAGATGACACTGGCAACGACAGCAATCTCATCCGAGGGATAGGCAAGCCGGTTGGCAAATTGAAACTCGAGCCAACACAGAAAGACAGTTCAGGTGTACTAGAGCCGGAGAAGGACGATGGCAGTGCCCATGGCATGCCATCCCCGCCAGAGTCATTTTAGGTACAGCTCGCAGCGGCGTAGCTATCCACTACACATTCACCTCCATTTCCTCTTAGGAAGGTACCCGACACTTATTTTCCGCATCATATTTGAAACTAGCGTCCAGGTCCAGGCCGGCACTATTGCTTTGTTTCACTATCTTTGTTTAATCATCTACGCATCTATTCCTCTCCTTCACCGCCTTCTGAAGGCTTCAAGGCGCGCGCTAGGATACTTTTCATCGCTCAGAGCATGCAGGCAGTTTCGGCGTTTTGACCCGCACGACACCGTTTGGTCGTCGCATCACTGTTTCTATACGGGATGGGTGGCGGGGGATCCGTGATTGTATACCCATTGCATTGGTTCTTCCAACTTTTCGGCGCTTTCGTATCAGTCCTGCGACAATGAGTTTCAAGAATGGCTTTGTGCTTCTTTGTATATATGGACGCTGAGCGACGGCGGTATCTAAGGCATACAAATAGTCTTAGTGTTTGAATGCAAGTGTTCACAACAAACCGACATGCTGTGTGTGCGTGGAAATATATGTACTGACAAGGTTCTTGCTCACTGCATGCGCACCATCGGAGGGCAGATCATATCTAATCCATATTGATCGAGCCAGCAAGGCGTTGGAACGCGGTAGATGGGTTGAGCTGCTCACGATTGGTGATGCGCAAGACTGATAACCTTGAGTGCATGTGGGACAATTATTGCCGGTTGCTTCTAGGACTAGCAAAGGCCTGATGATCATGACTGCGATCATCGAACGTGCGAAACATCCGCTCAACAGCCTCCATCATTGCATGTAACTGAGATGAGCGAAGCTGGGACTACTACATATGAACACATGCTGAACGTCATGACTCTGATCTTTACTGAATAACAAACTGGTCTATGAGATCGATTACGATCGAGTGCTTGCTCTGTCTGGTGCCGTCGCCCACAAATCCTCGCCCTGTTCCTAACATGATTTGCTGCATAAAACAATTCTGGAGTGCGTTCGGTCGTGGCTCATTGAAAGCGTCTGTCGTTAAAACTGAATACCATCATGCTCGGTATACAGCAAAAGGCGAGAACCTTCAACCCGTAGCATAGTCTTGAACTTGACATTGCACATAATGACTGCGAGATATCGTGGGCGCTCTGATATACCTGGAATCGATGCTAGCCGAGCTGAGATTGGATGTTTTTAGCGCATTGTCGTTTCTTTCCGCGACCGAACTTCCATTCCACCTCCACCATCAAAATGACGTTCACGATTGCGACTCTGCCAGACTTCTCTTAAGCCATTCCTTTACGTGTATAATACGTGTCATTTCTCACTTTGGTGGCAGCGAGTCTCGCAAAATTAGGCTAACGTGCTACGTACGGGACACGAAACGTGGATCTTTGAGGGACTTGGGCCTTCGATCTTCCTCTTCACATCGCAACCTCACACCACGACCACCAACCGGTTGCGCAGCCCGCCGCACAACTTCTACTGGAACTCTTCATCTGTCAATCTCATTTTCGCACACATTTTGGTCAGCATCTTCATTGCGCGGTAATATTTCTCAGCGGCCGCTGCTCCATTTCATGTCAATTGTCTCTCGCTGTTCACGACAGTTCTTGTAGCCAAATGGCGCCCAACGGCCACGCGCTTTCAGAGGCACAAGCTGCTGACAGCTTACCTCGAGGCGGCCCGCCACCGCCATGGCTCAAGGAACATGGTGAAATGGAGTTCAAGGAATGGAAGAAAAAGCATGATGGACAATCACTCACAAAAGAAGACTGGGAGTCTTCACAGCGCATTGATGGATTGTGTTTGTTCTATGCCGCTGCGACGATATGGGACGAGGATGATTCCAGCGTACGTCATCATTTTTCATCCAGGTTTTTGTACTATTCTAACAGAAGCAGAGTGAGGAACTCGAGGTAGCCAAAGTCGAGCCTCGCCTGCGTGGTGTACGTGCTCAGTCGGCACGCGAGCCGAAGAAGACACTGAAGACCAACGGCACTGGACCGGCGCGTTCTACAGGCTCAGCAACACCATCTTCAATGGCGCAAGTCGAGGACCTAAGTCCATCTGCTAAGAAGAAGAGGAAGGCACGAAAGAAGTATTTGGTACGTCAGTAACTCAAGTATGGGTCCTTCACTTGCTCACAATCTCAGTCTCAGGAAATGGTGGCTTCGGAAGAGAGCGAAGATGTCGAAGCAGCTACACTAATTTCTGGGGCGATGACACCATCAGCGCCAATCATCACGGTCAATGGACGGCGCAAGTCCTCTAATCGCAAGCCCAGGAAGAAGCCTCTCGTAAGCTATACCTTTAAGATTGGCATCGCGTGGAATTAATGATCCAGCAGTCCGAAGAAACGATCTCTCCCGCGGATGAGGAAGAGGACCCTATGGCTATGAACGGTATTACTACGCCTGCAATTGTATCGCCTTTGCCCGTCCGTTCCGGTATGTCATGCGCTTGCTTCGAATTCCAATCTGCCCCACATTTCGGTGTCTCCCCAGGAACCCGTTGAACAGCCCGGAACCAACAACCCGGCATTACAGTCTTTTAGTCATGCTTCAAGAAAGCGATGTCTTCCTGAAATTTTGCCCTAACATTAGACAGCTCCGAGGTCCTCAACGTCAGCGCAAACTTCTGAGCCTCATAAGAAGACGTTTCTAAAACTCAGCACCAGGAAAGTACCGAAGAAAAAGGTTCTCGTAAGTGCTCTGGACAAATCCACAAGACACGCCGTTAACCAGGCACAGTCTGAAGAAACGGTGCTCGACGATGACACAGATGAGGGCCGAGCTGCAGGCGCTGCTCTCTCCACCGTCACTACAGTCACAGAGCCGAACATTACCGCAACAACAGAATGCCACACTCCGCTGGCTACCAACACAACTGCAAACTCCAACGAAGCGACGGCTTCACCGGATCCAACAAGTGAATCAGCTTCCGCCACCAGGCGAGGGCTTCGAGCGCGAAGACCTGCGCAGCAGAGACCATACTCGTACGATGCGCAGATATTCGAAGAACCCGATGATGACGTGCCGGAAGAGGAGGAGATCATTGTCCAGCCTGTGTCAAACGTGCAGAGTAGAAGGGTGTCTGTCGCGTCGCTCGGCAAAAGCTACACTGAGGATAAGGTTGAGCATCTAGACGAAGAGGGCTTGGCTATTCTGCAGGGCGACGTAGATCCAGAACCTGAGGACAGCTATGGCCGACCCAAACACTACAAGGGCAAAGGTCGCGCCTGGAAGAAGGAGGAGTCAGACGAAGACCTAGAGTTCAACCCTAGCAAAAAGAAGGCCGCAAGAGCGAAGGCCAAAGCGAGAGCATTGACACAACAGCAACAACAGCAGCCAAAGAAACGGGGCAGACCGCGAAAGACTATCCTCTCTGAGGATGTCGTTCGCGACGATTCTGACGACGACGCTACAGCTAGGACAGAAGACGCCAGCCCATCGCCCCCAGTATGGGAAGCGCCAGCCAAGAAAGCCAGGAAGCCAGCACGCAAAAGCGCATTGTCTGAAGCCATTGTACGCGATGATACTGATGACGAGACACAGAAAGACAAACCCGACCAGACCGCTGCGACCAGCCTCCTACCCGAAGTCTCGACACCCGCACCCAAGAAGCGCGGCCGCCCCAGAAAATCGGACCAGAGCGCAACGCCCGCCGGTCGCAGCGAGAAGAGAGACGATGACCTGTCATACACACCCAAGGGAACGCCTAGCAAGTCGTTCACTCCAAAGGCCGAGCTCAAGTCGTCTACACCTACGCACGAACCGCAGCAAGTTAGCTCCGTGGCTGACGACATGGAGTCGGTTGATATGGACCTCGGCGGCTCGTCGCAGGACGAAAGCGACTTGGATCTGTCGAGCGCCGAACCGTCACCGAAGGCTGACATCGAGGCACACATGGCTAGCGTGAACGCTGATGATGATGATGAAGAGTTGTGTGAGTAGACCCAAACCACCGTTTGTACGTGTCAATGCTAATAAGTTCACAGAGCGGAAATCGAGGCTCGACACCAGTCGGACTACATGGCGAGGCTGAGTGATTTCGTGTTGGCTCGGGAACATACAGAGGCTTAGGCCTTGAGATTACACTGGCGTTATATGTTGCATCGAGGTGTTAGAGGGGTCGAGGATAAAGCTGTGGACGTATACGTGTCGACGGCTTGTACTAGACCTTTTCCTTGTGTTTTTAATTACATTCGCTCTGAGCCGGCGAGGCGGGGATAACGTGTTTGCTGCTGGAATATGCGATGTCTTCGTGAAGGCTTGCCTCATTGCGACATTCTTATCTGCCCATGCATTCCCACCACGCTGACTCCTAGGCCGTCCAACTGATACCCTGTTCTCTATACTCTCAATCCCCTCAAATTTAGCAGGTAGTACATGATGCCAAACGCCAGCCCCCCAAGATGTCCCGCATGCCCAATCCTCGAATTCTGATCGTTCAGATAATACCCATCGAGCACCGCATAGCCCACTGTTACCGCCCACAGCGGCACAGGAATAATGCCATAGATGGCCACCTTAGACATCGGCGACATACACGCCGCCACACTAGTGATCCCCATCAATGCGCCCGAGAAGCCCAGCCCTCGCACGTAATCCACGCCCTTCCCGCCCGTCACGAGGTAGCGCTGGTACAAGTAGCCCGCGGAGCCCATCACGCCCGCACCGAGGGCAATGGTAATCAAGCGCCCAGGAGTAATGTAGCGGCTATAGCACAAGAATTGGCCGAGGTAGTACGTCGTGAACATATTCGCAGCGAGATGCCAGGTATCGAGATGCGTGAACGTGGACGTCACGAGGGTGTAATAGGCGTTATTCTTAAGCACGTCGGTGAGGTTGCAGGACATAGTGCGCAGGAACTTTACGAAGGCGGCTGGGTAGCCTGCCCGGGCTTGCTCTTTGGCGTACTGTGCGTAGCCGTAGACAGCGATGTTGATGCCCATCAAGGCCCACAGCACGTTGAGGTTGGCGGAGACTTGGCTGCTGGAAGAGGAGGAGTAGAAGCGCGAGCGTGCGAGACCGAGGTGTGGGGGCCTGGGGAAGGGCGAGTGCGATGGGTGGAAGTAGTTTGACATCCTGGGGACTTGGGGGGAGCGGGTTAGGAGGGGGTTGGTGGTTCGGGTGGTCCTGAGGAGGCGGAGGACAGACATGTCGTCGAGGAGATTAGGGAGAAGGAAGCCCGTCTTTTGAAGTTTTCGGGGGATAGTATTTGGATTGGTACAGTGCTGGTGGGTCTGTGTAAAGTGTGTGCCAGTCTGGCGACAATCGACGATAATGTTCGAATTTCTCCAGAAGACGGCTGAGGTGGTTCAGGGTATCGCAGAGCAGTAATGCTATGAATTGTCAGTACTTGGACCGTGGATACGCCTTGATTATAGTTCTTACTCAGCTTGATGCTGTTATTGTTTGTTTCAGTGCCCATGTGTGTTGCCGGATATAGCCAAGAGACCGGTGAAGATAGGTCCTCCAGCACACACAACTTCGGACGCTCGAAGCAGGGGCTAGAGGAAGCCAGGCTATGAAAGAAAGAATGGAGAGTAAGAGAAGCTTCCGGCTAGTGGGTGCATATGCAGAGGTGGAAGGTGCCAACGTCACGGGTGGCCAATGAGGCACGGGCCTGCGTTCTCCACCAGCCTCAAGTTCCATCGTGCATAAAGAAGCTCGCTCGACCTCGACAACACCACACAACCGCCCTGCCTGCACAAAATTGCACAACCACACTTTAGCTTAAGCTCAAGAGGACCCCACAGACTTCTCTCACGTGCAAGCTCACCCTGCGCCTGGCCTCAATCGACGACCACACTCGAGGCAAAACATAGCAGCAACCCATTTCTACTTGACCACCCCAGCTTCGTCGAGCCAGTACCACCAGTCAGCGCCCATTGCGCACGGCTGCCACAATTCACTAGCCACCCTCACCTTCACTCGTCGAACCCCACTACTCGACGCCCCCACCGCTCACGACCTTCCAAGAGACACCCCGCATTGCAGCTTTGCCCGTCGCAATCGCTGGACTCTACTGCTAGCACTCGCTCCACTTCAGGCTCTGATACCCTGATACCCCCTCCCACCTAAGGTGGATCACCACAATGGCTTCCGAAATCACCAACCAGCTAGCAGCGACGAAGCTAAGGTATGTGACATGAATGGCGGCAGACGGGCGCGTGCTAACAGTGTAGTAGCGACGCATCACCGTCAACAGGCGCAGACTGGAAAGAGGGGCTAAAGGCACCCGCAAAAGATGCGCGACCGCAAACAGAGGTACGTGGTGTGGTGGAGCATATCCTTTGAGACCGAGGCTAACTGGGCGGCGCAGGACGTAACAGCAACAAAAGGCCTTGAATTTGAAGATTTCTTCATCAAGCGCGAGCTTATGATGGGCATCTTTGAGGCTGGGTTTGAAAAGCCATCGCCAATTCAAGAAGAAACCATTCCAGTAGCCCTTACTGGTCGCGATATCCTTGCGCGAGCAAAGAACGGCACCGGAAAGACGGCCGCCTTCGTCATCCCCACACTCGAGCGCGTTAACCCCAAGATCTCCAAGACACAAGCCCTGATCCTCGTACCTACCCGAGAGCTCGCTCTCCAGACATCCCAGGTGTGCAAGACACTAGGAAAGCACCTCGGCATCAACGTCATGGTGTCGACCGGTGGCACCGGGCTGAAGGATGATATTATACGATTAAGCGACCCCGTCCATATCATTGTCGGAACCCCAGGCAGAATCCTCGATCTGGCAGGCAAGGGCGTGGCTGACCTTTCCACTTGCCAGACGTTTGTCATGGACGAGGCCGACAAGTTGCTGTCCCCGGAGTTTACCCCAGTTATAGAACAACTGCTTGGTTTCCATCCGAAGGACCGACAAGTCATGCTCTTCAGCGCCACTTTCCCAATCGTCGTCAAGAGCTTCAAGGACAAGCACATGAACTCGCCGTACGAGATCAACCTGATGGACGAGCTCACACTTCGCGGTATCACGCAGTACTACGCATTTGTCGAAGAGAAGCAGAAGGTGCACTGCTTGAACACCCTCTTCAACAAGCTGCAGATCAACCAGTCTATCATCTTCTGTAACTCCACGAACCGCGTCGAACTTCTTGCCAAGAAGATCACCGAGCTTGGATACTCCTGTTTCTATTCGCATGCCCGCATGCTGCAGCACAACCGCAACCGTGTTTTCCATGACTTCCGCAATGGTGTTTGCCGAAACCTTGTATGCTCTGATCTCCTAACCCGCGGCATAGATATTCAGGCAGTCAACGTTGTGATCAACTTTGACTTCCCGAAGAACGCCGAGACATATCTACATCGTATTGGTCGTTCTGGTCGTTTTGGACATCTTGGTCTGGCGATCAACCTGATCAACTGGGAAGATCGATTCAATCTGTACCGAATTGAGCAGGAGCTAGGTACCGAGATCCAGCCTATCCCTCAGACCATTGAGAAGAACCTGTATGTGTATGAGTCTCCGGAGAACATCCCTAGGCCTATCTCCAGCACGGTCCGTCAGCCAGGCCAGCCACAGGATCAAGATGGTACTGCGCGTAACAACCAGGGCCAGAGCTCTCGAGGCAACTACCGTGGCGGACGTGGTGGCGGTGGTCAATTCCAAGGACAGCGCCGTGGTCCTCCACCGGGCCAACAAGGCCAACAGGGTCAGCAGCCCCGTCAAAACGGTCAACAGCCTCAACGCAACCCTAGGCCTCAACCTTCAGGCCCACCCCAAGCATCCTAGGTCAGGTGCCTGAAAGCTTAGGATTCGTTGTCTGAGCGGTTGTGGTTGACTTTGACGGGTATTCTCTCAGCATTTCGTCACGATCTTTTCGCCCAGACGACAGGCGTTTGCATTTGGTTTTATGATACCAGATGCATGTATCGAACTTTTTTTCTTTCATGACTATTACGCGACACTCACCGGCAATTCGACACGAGATACCTGACATTACTTCCTCGGGCCTCACAGATCGGATCATCGGCGCATGGGGGCTTCTTAGGACCGTCTATTGTATTATACCATGGTCTGGATGACTCGCATCTGCTTTCCTATCGGTCGGCTGGTCTTGCCGACTTCCGTTCTTGGTGGCTTCTGCCCACTGTACCTGCGGATCGCATATTGCGAACTGCCTTTATTGTTTTGTTCTTGCTTTCCCCAAACGGCGTTACCCACCGGTGGCGATTGTGCAAAAGTCTTCACTTTCCTGCATAGAAGCCTCGGGTTTCGTTACGCTGTTCACGATTGATCGCTTCCCCGCCCCAATCCTGGATACCTTCAGCTTGTTCTGAGCTGATATCACGACTCACTTGCGACACGAACATCTCACCTCTCGTCCCATATACTCTCAACATTCGTCATGACGACACACTGCACTGGTGCGTCATCTACACACAAAACTTTTGCGGTGCCTCTCCCTCCTCTAGGCTATCGCACCACCTTGAGCGCCACCTTTTGGCTCAGCTCACTGTTGATCAACCTCTCTCCCTACTGTGGGACCTGAGGACCAGATCAGTCTGGGCATTGTGACTAAAATCGTATTAGCGACCGTTTCGCTGAAGCGTTGTGGCAACTTCATTCGTTCCTGCAACGCTACATCCGCAGCGCAAGCAAATTTGACGAAGTCAAACTATTGCCTGGTAGAAGAAAGAACCCACCAAATCCGGTACACAACATCAGAAAATTGTAGAAAAATTTCAAGGCACGGTTGGACAATTATGGATGGACAGCACGGTCCCCGCTCGACAGCTTTCTCTCGTCAATGACCCCAATAGGGTTGCTTGACGGTTACGTGGGCATGCTATCGTGCCAGACCTGCGTCGGTCTCCGTCCGTAATTTCTTCAATGCAAACACGTTCATCCTTGAAATGTATATTCCTCTTCGATGTGGTGCTAACTTTTCTAATCAGGGTCATGTAGTTGTCATGCTTGATCAATCATCTCTGTCCAGCAATCTGTTTTCTTCTTAGCAATTGTCAAGCATTTTGTACACAAGCAAGAGGTCGCGAAGTCTGTACATATCTAGCTCCAATTCCTGTCTCGTTCCTCTCATCTTTCACAACGCTGGCCTCACATTCATCATGTCCCACAATTTCGAAGCCGAAAACATCCTGGCGCTCATCAAAGGTAAACACAAACGCTCTTAGCTTTCTAGAGTCGTAACTGACACTCATAGCCAACATGCGAATCCTCCGCGGTCGCGAATTCACCTACGACGTCGTAACCTCAAGGGATCTTGTCACCGTATGCACGTTCACCATCAAGAACATAGGTATCTGTGCCATGGTCCTCGCCTACAAAGAAAAGGACGACAACGCGGGCACAGTAATTTATCACCACGTGGCCGAGGGAGGACCTCTCGAGCCACCAACGACAGACTCGGTGCTGCTGGGACTGCACCAAGGCATACAAGCGGAAGTGGGGAAGTATAGTCGTAAGTTCACGCTCTTTTTCGTGTTGTGTGTTCGTGGACACTGATGGGATGTGCACGTAGATACATTATTGCAGCCTAAATGTAACGTCCCGGGTGGGCTAGTGCCTGTCGAAAAAGAGTAGAGGGGGCTGGGTGGGCGCAATACAAGGGGGAGTGTGGGTGAGGTTTTGAGAGAGTCTTGGTACGGGCTGAATTATTGAGATGCATGGCATGTTACCTATCAGGCGGGCAGTATGACGTCAGGAAGTCTTGGAGACTGGCCTTGGGACTTAAAATTGACCGGGATTCAAATGTTCCTTGAAGTTCAACGTGTATACATCATATCATTTCCTTGTTCTTCTTCCAGATCCCTACTCCACTCCAAGAATGTCTACCGCCGCTCAAACGAATGAGCTATCCCTTACCATGATTATCGACTTGACTAAAGGTATCTTCATTCATCATCTATCCCTCCCATCTCTTCACACCACCAACCTCCCGACCCCCTTCCCCCCACCCTCCTAACCCCCCTCTCAGAAAACGCCCTCGCCCTCTACGGCCGCTCCATGACCTACTCCATAATCACCACGTGCCCGCAATCCCGGGGCTCAACGCTCGCGACCCAAAAATACGACGGGCACAAGATCCACGCCCTGCTCATCGGGTACTCGATCGCCGATCCCGGGCGCGGAAAATTGCTGCGCGGTGCGTATACGCAGGGTTCGGGGCGCACGCCGCCGACGGTTGCGTGTGCGTTGAGGTTGCTGTTTGATGAGACGAGGAGGGATGTGTTGGGGTTTGTGGGTAGGTGGATAGGAAGGATCTTTGGGGCGTGTGGGGGTTGAGGTGGAAATGGGCTAATAAGATGGTGTAGATCAACTTGTTGCGACGAGAAACTTTGAGGGGGGGTTGATGCGGGGAGCGGAGTTTGTGCAGGATGCGGATGGGAATGTGGATGATGGGATTGATGGGGTGACGTTACGGGGTGATTGAGGATGGGGATGAAGGGGATGGGAAGGTAGGACGTATGTTGTGTTTTTGGTGGTGTTTGAAAATAGAGGGTGATGGATTATTTACCCACGCTGTGTATACGAGGGAGCTCGTAATTAGTGATGCACCCTAGGCCGTTTACCTAGGTAGTTGACGTGAACTATACAATATTTGAGTATATGGCATATAAAGGTCTGTATACCTACCTTTACATTCTTAGTAATTTCTTAATTCTCTGATAGTACTGCAAAGACATACAGGCTTTCTATCAAGATCCTACTTCGGTAAATCAAAACGCCTGCTTCCGGTAGTGCATCACCAAATTCGAGCTCCATCGTACATCCGCGTCGAAGCTGACCTCTATCTCGGCCCCGAGTAGATACCGCCCAGTGCCACAGATAGCGGTATGACGTAAGCAGCTCCAAAAACGAAAGCCGAGACACGCAAAAATGACTCAATTATCTACGCCAATTCGAACCATTTCAACATATTTCCTGCATCCCAATTCCCAATCCCCACTTTCCACGTCCCAACTCCCTTTTCCCAGCTCCACAATGTCTACGTCCAGAACAGAAGATATATCCCTCGAAACAATCATCGAACTCACAAAAGGCACTCTTCCCCCCAAATACCCAAGATACTGAATTTCTTTGTACTGATCTAAAGATAGCAAACGCACGCATCCTCTACGGCAGACACTTAACCTACGAAATTGTCACCACGGGCCCAAAAGTGCACGCGCTACTTATCGGCTACGAGACTGAAAATGCCGCAACGGGCAAACTGCTAAAGGGCGCGTATACAAGAGGCGCAGGACGCACGCCGCCCACCGTGGCGCAAATGGTGCGCATGCTGTATGACGAGACGAGGGCGGAGGTGAGCGGGTTTGTGGGTGAGTGTCAGGAGCGAGGGGTTTTACGTTTCTGCTGATGGTGTTTGTGTAGATAAACTTGTCAAGGGGACGGGGTTTGAGGGAGGGTTGAAGCAGGATGCTGATGTGGATGATGGGATTGATGGGATGACGTTGAGGGGGGATTGAGAGGTTGATGGGATGGATGGTATTGCTGGAGTATGGAACGACAAGTATGAAGATGATATTCTTCGAATATTTTAGAATCCGACTGCAACGCCCGGGCGTCTGCGCTCAATGGCTAGTACGGTATCCACGTATTTCCTACTTAATCTGTCTTTCTTCCGTGTCGCCAACAGGGCAGCGCTCTTGAGCACGTTCTTGATTTGTCTCCCGTTCAATTCGACAGTTGCGAGCTCGTCCAGATCCTTGTCCTGGAAACCTCCCTGCGCATCTTGGCCCTTCAAGAAGTTTGCCCAGATGTGGCGCCTTGACTCGACGTTGAGATCTGGATAAGCCATGCTGATGTGGATGCGCGACTGGAACGCGGCGTCGATGTTGTCGACGCGGTTGGTCGTAAGGAACAGGAGACCCTCGTAGTACTCCAGGACACGCAGAAAGATGGAGACGAGCTTGTTGCGTTCGAGGTCGTGGGTCGAGCGTGCCTCGAGGAAGACGTCGCACTCATCAAGCAGGAGCACAGCGTTCCACTTAGCAATCATTTCGAGAATGTTGCTCAACTTGGATTCAACCTCATTTGGGTTAATCCCCAAGTCACCGGCACTCATCATAAAGAGAGGTGCTTGCATGTGTTCGGCTACGGACTCGGCGGTGAGGGTCTATATCACGATTAGCATACACAATCCTCCGATTGACTTGTGGGTATGAGCTTACCTTGCCTACACCGGGAGGCCCGCTCAGGAGCGTGATGTGGCCACGCCCCTTGCCACTGATAACATCGTCGAAGCCAGACTGATTCATCGCTTGCGATTCCGCGAAAGAGAGAATGAGCTCCTTCTGATCTTCCGGGAGAACTAGCGATTCGAAAGCGTTCATGTTGAATTGGATGTCCTCGATCAAATCCAGATAGAAGAGAAGCCACTGTTTCTTCTTGAGCGAGTAACCGCGGACGCGTGACAGAGAGATAAGATGATGTTGTTCTGTAAGGCGGATGCGCTCTGTCTTTGCTTGCTTGCCGAATACGTAACCCGTGTTGAGTGCATCATCGGTCTCCAGGGTTTTGACGGCCTGATCTGGTTCTTGAGCACCTTCTTTGGCTGCAAGAGCCTCGATGCGAGGAACGTACACTGGGGAAAACCTTCGAAAGCAGTCCGAGTCGACAATAATGCGGCCTTGACAGTGGTAGGGAATCTCATTGCCCTCTTTGTCCCAGGAGACTGCGAAGCCATCGTACTCTTTGTATTGAGAACCGGCGAGTTGTTCGAATCTTTTACCACGATTGATCAAGAGCTCCTTCACCTGTTCTTCCTTGGGGTGGAAGGACAACGGGAATGCCTTCAGGCCCAAGATGGGAGACGTTCCCTGGAATTCGGGCAACCGGATTGCTTCCACACTGCGGCCAAAGTTGTTTCCATCCCAGTCGATGGCATCCACCCTGAGCTGGTAAAATTTGCCGCATCTTGTCTCGATATATGCACCTGACCTTAGTTTGTACGCCCCATGCGTACCGTTGTGGGAGCTGGAGTAGATGATGGAGCCAGGTTGAAAGATGGTCCAAATGTGCTCATACGTCACGATTCCGTGGTCGACGTAGTCGTCCAGCGTTTTGATGACGTCTTTGAGCTCGACTCGGAGCATTTCGTAAAGCAGCTGAACATGGTCGGCTGCTGCTGCATCGACATCCGTCCTTGCCCGGTAGGCTAGTAGCTGAGGCCAGCGGTGAACGAAGGGCTGGAAGGGCGCCTCAAATTCCAGTCTCTTCAGGCCACAATGCACTCCTGGATATCCTTTCAAGATCTCCGTGAGTGCTTCCTTGAGATGTGGTGATTGTATGATGATGGAATGTGTTTCGTACTTCTTGCGAGAGTCCTCGGCCTTTTGGAGCCGGGTTATGAAAGCATGTTGAGCAGTCTCGTCGTTTTCAGCAGCTTCTGCCACATCTTCGGGCTCCTTGTCCAACCAGGTCCACTTTTCGTTGCTGTCTTTTGGGCCTTGGTATAAGCTCTTGGTGGAGCTCAGAGTGCCTTCCGGGGCGTAGTCCTTGTGGCCATTGGTATCCGACACATCATTGGAGGTCTCGTTGGAGGTCTTCTTGACAGCCATTGTCAAAGTAGAGGGCAACGTGGGAGATGATGATAGAATGAACAGGTCGATTGGCGACTTGAGGCCAAAATGAATAACGAGTTCGCCTGGCGAGGGTTCACATTCTTACCTTTGGTTAATCACGATCTTAAGTACTCTTCTCATCCATCTAGGCATCAATCGAAACCCTGTACTGGCTGTCAGAATATGTTGCTTAGGCGTACCATCCCCGCAGAACACCAGCTGTAGTGGAAAGCTGAAACAAGTTAACGGTACGCTGATCGGGCAACCAGTGCAATTGTTGGGCCTCTTGTTTTGTGCACAAGTATACTCTGCCAAGAATAGGCAAGGTTCAATGCTGGAAAAGAGGTGATCAACCTATGAGAAATGTTCTTGAAGCGCCTGGAGCATGTCTGCCTATCTGCTAGTGCATGAAGGCTGCGGTATCGTACATGAATACCGGTGAGGAGAGGAGCACCCTGTTCCACATTTCATCAGCATTGGGGCCAAGAAGGGCGGTGCCTAGGGGTGGCGAAGCTGTCGCGGGCGGGCCGAGCAGTCGAACACACGCTGCCCGTGATGATGGTGGTGGAGTACATCCCATGGATGGATCCATTTTCGGGTTTTGCAGTGCCCCATGATTGTGTGGAAGAGGGCACAGTGGAGAGTCTTGGTCGCGACGCCGCAGTGCAGTGACGCGCTAAGAGCTGATCCCTGCGTCTTCTTTTAGAGAGCTTCGGAACTTCCCAGCGACAGCTTCAGTTGACTTCGACAATGTCCAACGAGGATGAGCCATCGTATATCGACTATGAGGCGTTCCTTGATCCAGACTTCTCGGCGACGGCATTCGCGAACACGCTGGTTCTCTCCACGAACAACCCCTCAGATACCCCACTAGACCTATCTACACCACTCTCGCGCGTCCTGTTCGATGTGCAGGAAGTCGACACGCACATTGACACTCTCACCACCAAATCTGCACTACCGCTATTAGAACACACACGCGATCATGCCGAGTCAAGCGGGCGCATATTGCAGGAGGTGGAAGGCCAGGTTGCCAGTCTGACCGAGTCGTACAAGACGCTGGAGAAAGAGGTGGTAGAGCGATATGAGGTTGCAGAGCAAGTGCGCATTACCGCCGAGAGACTGTGCGAGACAGTGAAGCTGGGAAGAGCTGTAGCGCGATGTTTCATGCTTGGGAGACAGCTGGAGGTGCGCATGTCTGAGCTTGGCGGTGTGGGCAGCGCGAGGAAAGAGGACCACCGGGCCATGGTGAGGTCCGCCGACACAATCCTGTCCTTGCGACAGATCCTCCGGGCCTCGAAACCGGGTGAGGAGGGCGAGGGACTCGACAAGGTCAACGTGATCAACACCCTCAAGAGCGAGCTGGTCAATCCTGGCGAGCGCAGCATATCATCGCGGGCACAGCAGGTGGTCAAGGAGTTTTCCATGTCCTCCTTGCTGTCCTCGTCCGGTCAGACTTCATCGTCTACTTTCGCGCAGACCGAGGATACAAAGGCGAGGACGACGTCTGCGTTGCTCACCCTGTATCTGCTGTCACCGACATCCTTGAAGACCACCCCGAAGAACTTTGAGCCCTCACTTATGCTCAATGCTCTGCAGGACTATCTACAGACACAGCTCAAGTCATCCCTGGTATCCCTGGCTCGAGCATTGGGTCAGCTGCCAGCATTGGAGCGCACACTCCTCGAGATATCCGCTCGATGTCAGAATATTGTGGCCCTGCAATCCCTCCTAGAGGGTATCAAACCTCCATCACACCCGCTTATTGACAGCTCTTCCACTGTTCCAACGTCGCCCAACTTCCTCCAACCTGTCCTAAAGACGCTAGATACGTCGTCTCTGCCGAGCTACTTCTGGAGGTCGCTTGCCTCGAACATGTCGCCGAGGGTCCAAGAAATCATGTACAAGGGCGGTGTGTCGGCTCGGACGTTGAGGAGCAACAAGGATAGGGTCAGGGACGCGGTGAGGGACTGCGTCAATCGAGGGAGCCAGCTGCCAAGTGCATCGTTGAACAAGGGAGCCGGTACAATTGGCGGCTGGGAGAGGGAAGCTGCGGTTATGGTGGGTAGCATCATAGGCCAGATCAAGTGAAGCACTGTAGACATATAATGCCACGTGACGATCAACTGTGAAGATGCAAGCACGTGCTTAGCGGCATCAGGCGATGCATCTGCCATCTTTCCGGATGGGAGGTGAGTGGGCCCCTTGACGATACGAAGCTAGTTAAACAACGTGCAGTAGGCCTGCAGCGGAACACGGCAGACGAGTTTAACATGCTTCTGTGCCTCAGGATACCTTCTCTGCATCCAGACCCCAAGCGTGCATAAAGGCAGCCCGGAACAATATGTCTTCGATTCCCGTTGAAACGGTCACAGATCGATCCGGCATGGTTCTTTTGGCTGTGGGAGAGGCTATAAATGAACCAAACGGGCGCGAAGGATGCTTTGGCAATGCAGGCACGCCGAATGACGCGAAACGTTTGAGGTTTTACGGCGATCAAACGGCGCAGTCGGGTGTTGGGTTGGTACAACAATAGCAGCCAGCACAATATCCCGTGAATGTGTAGGACTGCAGTCAATGGAAGCCTCGACGACTACAAGGCGGCGTGTTCCCTGGTACTCCTCAGCTAGGCACATGCGCTAAAGCAGGTGAATGGCTCGGCGGACGTTTGGATGCTGCAGGGATTGGGGCTGCGCTAAACGATTAAACCACCGAGCCAGTGACCTTTCCTCCTTCACATCTCACACTGTGAGCATTCGTCCGCTCTTCTCCCCCCTTCACCCCTTCCTTTCCTTGATTGTAACTTGGTATCCTTCGGTGTCTCTTCTTATACTGCGCTGTAGAGTCGTACGCTCGTGCATACCCACCGAGCTCCGCTTCCCTGCATCAGCCTTCGCGACCACGAATCTGCTGTCCGTCCCCTGACCATCGCACCCTCTGCTCCTTTGAGGCCAGCCGGACTGCAGGAGATCTGAGCGCGTGAAACACTAGAGAAGCTCTATACTATTTACCAGTCCGCCTTGTATGCCCTCCCCGCCTGACAGCCAGCCGCGTGCATGTCCGCAGTGCTGATAGCCGCCCGTAGAATTTCAGACCCCCCGTTACATCTGCCCGCAGACCAGCTGCAGCCTCCCGCCAGCATGTCCAACATCGCCGCGAACAGGAACAGCACGCCCGAGGGCTCAAGCTCCCTGCGCCCGCCCACGGCCCGCACATCGCTCGGCGCCGGCCACCACCTGCGCTCCTCTGCCGACATGGGCGGCTTCTCCTCCCCTCTTGCCAACCGCGGCATCCGTCCCGCCTCGGAGATCTACTTCGGCCGCAACAACACGCAGTCGGGCAACCCGGACGAGATGGAGCGTGCGGCCCAGCAGTGGCTGGCCGACATCGACCAGTATGAGACGACGCTGGAGGAGATGGCCACGGCCACGCTCGACCAGGACTTCAAGGACGAGCTGAGCGCCATCGAGCAGTGGTTCCGCGTGCTCAGTGAGGCCGAGCGCACGGCGGCGCTCTATGCCCTGCTGCAGCAGACGACGCAGGTGCAGATCCGCTTCTTCATCCAGGTCCTGCAGCAGATGTCCAAGAGCCTGCCCATGTCGGGCGTGCTCTCGCCGGCCAACTTTGGGGAGAAAGGTGCGTGGTGCCTTGTTGAGAAAAAATTGCTGGATGCTGACGTGTGCAGACCCCATGACGCAAAAGCTGAGCGACGCCATGAGCAAGCTCAGCACCGGCGAGAGCAACCGCCACTCCATGGGCCTCGGTCCCCGCCCGCCGCCATCGCCTGGTGCTGGAAAACGCAACTCGGGCCTGGACACGACCACCATCCACCGCATGTTCCCCGATGCCGCCGCCGCCATCGCGAAGCAGAAGGCAGAGTTTACCGACATCACGGGCATTGCGCCGGCGTCCAACCGCAATAGCACCGTGGGCGACCGCAGCTCCTTAGTCGCACCCACCATCTCCGGGCCTGAAGAGGGCAGCAAGAGGGAGAACAGTGCTCCGCCAGCATCCCCATGGAACGAGGCCGCCAGCCGTCCCAAGTCATCCGGTCAGCAGCAGCAGCACCAGCCCATGGGCCAGTTCACTCAGCCCCCGCCATCCGCTGGGCTCCGCTCCCCTCGCCTTCCTCTTCAGAGCGATGTAAACAACGTGCAGACCACCACGCTCAATGCACTCGAGGCCAACTCTGCCAACATGCCTCTGCTCTCTCCGGGCTACGCTCAGGGTGGAAGCTGGGCATCCCAGCTGAGCACGCCAATGGTCGCCAACTTTAATCAGCCTCACAACCAGGCTGACATGGTTGCCAACGCTACCGCCATGAAGCTAGCTGCGCTCTCGACCGTCAACAACCGCATCCAGCTGGATGACGTCCGCAAGTACCGCCGTGCTCGATCTTCAGACGCACCTGGAAATGGACCCATGTCTCCGGGAATGCCCCACATGGGCAACACCAATATCCTCATGACCAATGAGCTGGGCCAGGTGCTGACGCCTCAGCAGGCGGCCGCTCTTCAGGCGCAGCACCTTGCCGCTATGAGTGGCCGCAGGTCTCGCCCTAGCTCCCCCGGTCTGGCGATGCAGGGCATGGGTGCCATGGGCAACTTCGCCTCGCCTCAGGCCAACGGTTTCCTGTCTGCCGATTACGGCGGCACGGGCATGATGAACAACGGTATGGGCGCGCTGAATCTCAGTCAGTTTGGCATTGGCATGGGCCATGACGGCAACAATTTCATGAATGATCTCTCCCAGATCGATCGCGGTCGCTCACCTCGTGGACGTCGTGGCAGCTCAAAGCCCCCGGAAGACCCGACCGATCCCGGCCTCCTACAGGACATCCCAAACTGGCTCAGGAGTCTTCGCCTGCACAAGTACACCGACAATCTCAAGGACCTGAAATGGCAAGAGCTTGTCGAGCTTGACGACGAGGGCCTCGAGAAGCGCGGCGTCAACGCTCTAGGTGCGCGCAGGAAGATGTTGAAGGTAACACCCCCTGTCGCCAATATACACGACTCTCACTAACGCGTTCACTAGGTCTTCGAACAAGTCAAGGAAGCAAAGGACGGCGGCAAGTTACGATAGACTCGCGACTAGCCTGCACGTCTGCCGCATTATTCAAACATACTACTGCTCTCACTTACATAGATCTACGATACGATGGAAGAGCAAAAGACCCCCAGCTGGCACGGAGCACTTCCTATCCGTCAGGTCTGGAGCGCCACACATGATTACTTACGGTCCTTTGTGCATTATTGGCCCGCGATTTGGATGTTGCTTTGATCGGCTTTACTACTGGGCTTTCTTGTCGTACATTATAGGATCTTGTTGATGTTTCTTCTTTTCTCATGTGCCTGGTCTTTTTTTCTTGTTGGCCTTGCGTGTATGGTAGGATAGGGTAGACGGGATTATACGCGGTGGATGTGTGAAGGAATAATTCATGTTGTTTGATGCTTCGGATTTCCATTTGTCTTACTCTAATGCGACAGATTCGAATGTGTCGTTCTTTCCGTTCATGGAGCGCAGGCGTGGGTGCGCTTGTGATTTCCCGCACTTTCTGTCACCGGCGGCATGACCTCACTCGCGCAGTCACATTCACGACCCTTACCGAACAACATTCACACAACCTTCCACATTCCTTTCGTTGATGGCATTGTCGGATATTCACTTCTTTTCTTTGATCACGCCGCACAATGTTTGAACCTTGGAAGCCCAGGAGGTATTCAATATTCATTCTTTGGTCGGTGAGTGAGCGCTCAATGATCTGTCACTGATCTGAAAATGCTGTCACGATGAGGGCTTGATTGACTATATTGTTAGGTCACACCTGGACCGTTGAGTATTCGTTATGGCTCGAACGTTGGTTTGTGTACCGGGGCCGACTTTGGAGCGTTGCGACGTGGTGTTGCTGGATGGGGTTGCGGCACGATGTTCGGGATGAAGGTCCCTCTTCACCTTCACCAAAGATGGTGCAAGGCTTGCCATGACCAAACACATTGTTAACCACCGGGTACAGTCAAATGAGAACACTCTATTGTTCTCCGTGAATCTGAATAAGACTCATGGAGAGTAACCGCAAAGACTCGTGTATTGTGCACTTATCGTCAATAGTCCCGCATTGACTCACATTGTTCAAGCACAAAATCTGGCATCCTGTGAGTATCACGTAATCCTTCTCCCTTTACAGTCTATTTCCCACAGCGCGAATCATCCTCGACAATCCAGCATCTTCCTACGATCTTTCGACATCGAACTTTCTCTACAACTTCATATTCCGGTACATTTTCTGCAGGGCAGACAACCAACAAACACACAAACATGCGTCTATCTACTATGTTGACCACAACGCTGAGCACCCTTTTCACTCTAGTTGCCATCACCACCGCACACGATGAGCCTGAGTCTACTGTTGGCGCATATGCTCTAACCGCCGACCTCACCTACGACACATTCTTCGAGGGCTTTGAATTTTTTAACGAGAAGGACCCCACCGACGGCTACGTACAGTACCAAGACCTGAAATCTGCCATCGCCAAGGGCCTAGTTGGCTATCTAAACGACACCCAGTCTGTCTTTATGGGTGTCGATTACACGACCAAGGACCCCAAGGGCCGTGATGCGGTTCGCATCAGGAGTAAGAAGGCGTGGAACCAGGGCTTGGCTATCGCCGATATCCAGCATATGCCACCGTCCCAGTGTGGGGTTTGGCCGGCTTATTGGTTGCTTGGTAGCGATGCCCAAGGCAAAGAGAACTGGCCCGACGAAGGAGAAATCGACATATTGGAGGGCGTTAATGACTACGAGAACAACGCCGTTACCTTGCACACGAACAAAGGTTGTACCATGGACAACACCACGCAAATGGTATCCGGCGCCAGCACATCCTTACCATATACCGGGTCCCTTTTCACAAGCGACTGTGACGTCAAAAATCCTGACCAGCCCAAGAACGCCGGCTGCTCGATCAAAGCGCCCAAGACACTCCCCGGCGCACAAATGGGCATCGCCGACTCCACCGAGCAAACTGTATTTCCCTCCTACGGCACAGCCTTCAACACAGCCGGCGGCGGCATCTACGCCACCGAATGGACGTCCACCTACATCTCCGTGTGGTTCATCCCGCGCGACTCCCCCCTCTACGCCCTCGCCTCATCCGCCTCTCCCGACCCCACACAATGGGGCATGCCCGTTGCGCATTTCGCCGGCAAAAGCTGCGACTACGTCAAGAAGTTTGTCAACCTGAAAATGATCTTCAACACCACTTTCTGCGGCCAGTGGGCCGGCGATCCCAAGGAGTGGAACAAGTCTTGCGCGAAGAAGACGGGGGTTGCCAAGTGCGAGGACTATGTGCGCGATAATCCCGAGGCGTTTGCGGACTCGTATTGGGAGGTCAGAGGCGTTAAGTGGTATCAGAAGCCTGCGGCTACGAAGCGCGGGGCTGGGACGGAGGGCTTTGTTAAGGGGAAGGCGGGGAGGTGGCAGCGTGCGTAAGTGTCTTTTTGAAGGGCATTTTGTATGATGTTGTTCCTTGTTTGATGATAGCATTTCAGCGCCTCTCTCGTTGTTGTAAACATATTTGTAGCAACATTACACTTCATATTATTGCTATTTGAACGAGGCATAGGTTTATGGCGTTCGGTGGCGATGATTGTATAGCATAGTACATCAGAATTTAACATCTTTTGAAATCCCAACCCTCTACTTAGACCTTTTGTTACGGGCCGGTGTGAACAGCTAAAGCACCATGACATATAGTTCGAACTAGACATATTGCTATTACCACCTCTACTACTTCACTATGATCTCTTCCTCCTACCTCCCGACTTTAGTAAATACATCACCTCCAAATCGATAAACGCCACATGTCGCACATTCTTTACAACGCTATACCTCAACGTCAGAAGTTTGATATTAGACGCGAGAACTCACCTCACAGTATCGTACACGCCCCGTGTGAATATTGCTTGGCTGCTGTTACTGGCCGTGATGTATGTTAGCGGACTTTCAGAACAGGTCCGGGAGGGTATTGCGCTGCCCGGGTAGTCTTTAGAGGTAGAAAGTTTGCGACCTATTAGATGCAAACACGAGGAACAGGAGCTAGTTTCATCTGCGACGCCACGGAATGACTTCAAGAATTCCGAAACGATTTCGGGAACGCATTGGACTCGGATATTTTTCCCATTGATGTATCGTGAATACTCCGTTTAGCAAGACATGATGACAAGGGCAGCAACCCACCTCATTCCGACGGCCCACCAAATCCTCTTGCTGTACACATGTCCTCGTCAGTCATACCTCCGAAGTCCACCGTCTATGTATCCTGAACATAGTACGCCTTGGCATCCTTCACCCAAGGCCGATCTTCCTTTTTGATCGACAACACACGGTGGTTCATCAATGCCGCAATCAAATCGTCCGCAAACTCCTCGCCTAACATCTTGGCAAAAGGGAGCCCAGTCAGCAGCTGACAACACACCCAAAATTCAACCATGAGCTTCCGCGCGGACGATCCCGGCGTCGTTCCCTCGTAATAACGTCCACAGCCAGCATGAGCATAAACGGAACACCGTCTTCGGCCTCGACCATGTCCATGAAAGCCTGCAAAACGGCGTTTTGGTATGCCGAATCCATGAGTGTGGCGCCGAGGACATACGCCCGGGCCAGGGTTGCGGCGCACCAGGAATCAAAGGGCTCGTTGATGTCGGGGATGAGGTAGCTGCAGCCTTTCACGGCGACTTTGTTGCTGTAGAGCCACTGGAGGTACATCTTGAATATCAAAGGGTGCTCGTCAGTGAGGTCGACGGGTCGGGTCCCGGAGCCTTGCCACGCGGGTTTTAGTGCCGCTTGGAGGAAGGCAGATGTCTTGCAGAGGACATGCTTGTGGATGATGAAGGTCTGTCGTGGGTTTGGTGTGGTGTTGATGATTTTCCATCGGGTCACTTAGAGCGCTTGCCTCTGTGCCGCCTACCTCAACTTCCACTAGCTCGCTGTTGAGGCTATAATTTGTTAGTATGGCACTGGGAGGCATTGATCTGTTCAAGCACTTACTCTGGAAGTTCGGACTCTTGAGACACAGTTTGCGGAAGCATCTTCTGGCGCTTTGCAGGCCTCGAGATTGGTGCATTCGTAGACATGCTGGGAGTAGTCAGATATCGGTGAGCTACAGCGAGTAGAGCTCGAGTGGGATATGCGGTTATCCTAGCTGTTGAGTTGAATGACTGAGAAGACTGGAGTGAGGGTATGAGAGAGAGCTTCTCCAGGGATTTGGGTACTGCTATTCGTAAGGAAGGGGGAAAACAGATTCTCTAGGTTACTGCTAGCCTCGTCCTTTCGATGGAAGCACGATGCTTTCACCGACTCCCAGATAGCTCTAAGGTTGAATGGTTCCAAGAGAGATCTCGAGCGTTCCTTATCGCCGCTCAGATGGTAAATCTGAACCTCGGATTATCATCGCCCATCTCCGCAACATTTTCATCACTCATCCCCGCAATGAGATGCTCTTCTTCACCATTGTCCCGGCGCTTGTTGATACCAGCGAACGTGAACCACAAGACGGCATAGCACGTAATCGCAAAAGCTACCATGGCCATAGTTATGCTATGGCCTTTGATGAAGCGCGGGCGATCCGCAGCTGGGTATATCTGGAACACATTAGCAAGGACGGTGACACCTATACCGATAATTGGGCAACTTACAAAGGCGGACATGATACCCGCACAGTTACCAATCGACAATTGCAGACCGGTAGCGGAAGTACGCTTTCCATACCTTGGCAGGTTTGTGGGTAGCCAGGCAAGTGGAAGACCCACGCAGACATACAATCCCATGGCGACCAGGAAACAACCAGCATAATGGACTCCCGAGCTTGATGGGCTGATGAGCATGGCGTATCCGATGATACTAACAACGCCCAGCAGGATGGTGTAGAATGCGCGCTTCTGCTGCTTGTCCGAGAAGTGGGCGGTTACAAGATATGTGATCGCACCGAGTGCGTAGCATGGGATAGTCAAAACCTGCACCGTCGCATTACTTGCTTTCGGCATGATGCTCCGAATAATAGTCGGCAGAAATGTCGAGAAGCCGTAAAGCATGGTATCCGAGCCGAATTGTGCAAAGCAGAACGTCCAGACTTTCCAATCCTTGAAGCACTTTCTAACGTCATCCCAATGGAACTCAGCAGCTTTCTTGGTATATCCAGTCTGGCGCTTGAGGCGTGCTGCGGCGAAGGCCTTCTCTTGGTCGTTCAAGAAGTACGCAGTTTCTGGGTTATCGGGCAAAATCCACCACGTCGCAATTCCGAGAATAAAGGTCGGGATTCCCTCCAAGATCATGATCCAACGCCACCCGCGCTGGCCTGCGACACCATCCATATGTCCTATACCGTACGCAAGTAGCCCACCAAAAGCGCCCGCGAGCGCAGCAGAGACGAAAAGGTATCCGATCCGAAGCGCAAGCTCGCGTTTGGTATAGAAGAATGTGAGGTAAACCGCCATTCCGGGAAACAAACCACCCTCGACTGCTCCGAGGAGCAGGCGGCATGCAATCAAGCCTCCGTAGCTCTGTACGATACCGGTCAATGTTGCGACGATGCCCCAGGCAGTAGTGATAAATGCAATCCAGCGAGACGGGGTAAGCTTCTTCAGGACCAAGTTTGAGGGAAGCTCAGACAGGATATAGGTGACGAAAAGAATGGAGACAGCGGTCTGAAACTGGCTGGAGTTCATACCAAGGTCTTCTTCCAGGCCATATAGGCGCGCATTGCCGATATTGACGCTTGCGAGAAGTAAGCATGGGTTTGATGCTGTGCGAATTTGACGTTGCGATGGGGCAGACGTTCCATCTGTGCCTTATGTTTGGAGATTTGAATAGCGAGATCTCGCACATACCGGTCTAAAAAGCTGAGCAAGTACAATAACATCACCACAGGGATGATGTAAAGATCAAGCTTTCTCACAAGCTTGGCCTCAAATACTGGGTCCACCTCTCCCAACTGCCTTTCAACTTCATCGCTCTGAAGTGACCCCGTGGCATGGGGACCAGGAGTTTCGTACGGTTTCTCGAGGTCGCTCATTTTGTTGTCGAACAGGCGAAATCGCTAAATCCGGGTCTAGTGGATGACTCGAAGAGCGATGCAAATTTGATCGCTTTATCAGCAGTAATCGCAAGGCTGTGGATAATTGTTCGGGCGTTCGGAGAGAAAGTAAAGCGTTCAGTCCATGCGCATCTTGTGGCCAAAGGTAGGAGCCGTCATGGTCAACGTCACGTAAACTTCAAATCGCTACGAAGAGGGATGTCAAAGCTCTTAAATCCTCCCTCGGCCACATGCATGCAGGGCGACAAGTGCAGACGCAGGGCGGGGCTGGAACCAATCAAGCTTGCTGCTAGCCGTGTTTGGTATGACGTTGGTGGCTAACCTGTTCGAGATGTGCAGCGTATCAGCACCACAGATAACGGCCCGTTTATGCCAATGTTCCAAGGTTGGGGGATACATGAGCGGAAAGATGGGGGTCTTTGTGTGACTCGAGTTTGTCCGATGACAGCATATATGGCAGAGGCTGTGAGTCTCGAAAAGCTCTGTCTGTCTAGTGGGTTTTAACCAATCTGATCACTAGCGGGATCGAGCGAGCGATAACTGTATCAGCATGCCATGATAGATTCCTTGAATTTGTTTCCTCTATCGGTATAGATACATGTGGATGCCCTTGTAACGGGCTACCGCTTTAGGTGTGTCTTGCTTGGATCTGTCGATTACCAGAATTATCGATCTAAGTCGGCTGTCGTTCGAGCTATATTTCAAGAGTGGAGGTCATTCTTTGATAATCGATCCACGTCCACGGGTGATCGCATCCGAGTGCTTGGTTTCTCGATCAGTACAGGGCACCAACCTTTTCAGGTGTTATTTTCATGAAAATTTGACGAGTTCGTTGTTGAATAGCCGAAGTTGGTCGTGCTCCAATCGGCCGGCAAGATGAGGCCTGAAAAGATGTCAATTTGAGTCGATGGATCGACAGGCCAGATCAAATCATCACGCAGGATATCCACCTCTGCTGCAGGTCCCGAATCCATGGTCACGGTAGTTGGCTTATTGGACAAGTGCGTTCGAGCGATCTGGCGGACTTCCTTTGCCATTAGCTTGCCCAGTGGCCAAAATGAGCCCATGGCGTTGAGAAACCCGATACTCAAGCGGACACGATCGCGCGCAATCGAAAGTGCGTGGTCCTCGAGCAAATTCGTACATGCCGATATTTGTGCCGTCGCAAGTTGCGCAGTCATGCACATGGTGAAGACACTATGCCGTTCAACTGCACACGGAATTGCTAGTAGCTTCGTATGCATTTCAATGGCTCGAAGCGTGCGTGCAGTATGGGCACCGCGTCCTTGCTTCGGCGGGGCAACATATGGAGTCGGAGATAAGAACGCTTGCGTCGTCATCTCTTCAGGGCTTAGTGATAGGGAAGAGAAAGGCCGGTGCATGGTGTTGATCGTTATGATAGCATTCATATGGGCCGTGAACATAACTTCGTCCACACTGCCGTCTCTTCGCAAGGGATCTCTTTTACACACCGGGAGTAACGATGTCCACACGGCGAGCTTGGTGTCGCAGAGTTCGACCATGGCCTCCCCAAAACTCCATGTGTCTATTAAAATCTCCATGATACTCGCGACAACCATTGACATGTCAAAGAGATAGACGATGGATGAATACACGATTTCAACATCCGCAAATTCACGATCTTTGTAGTCTTGCCAGGTGGCCACTGGCGGAATTTGACCAGCGTTGTAGTATTCATCATCGCAAGGTAGATCAACGGTGTTCGAGATTTTACCCAGTGTATAAAAAGCTGAGTTGGAGACAATTGCGAGATTTTGATCGGCGATGTAAAGAAGGTAGTATGTCCGTCTCCACGATTCCTCGAGCACCGGATTGGATTCACCATACACCTGAGCGAAGCATTTCTCATTCATGCGCAACTCCACGGCTATGGAAACTGCGAGTTCGAGTAGCTTCTGCCCTTCCTCCTTCATGTTGAAGTGGTATCGTGCAAGCGCAAAAAGCATTAGTGCTTGCACGTTGAATGGTGTGTGGGCGAGGTTTGGTGAGGTCAAAGACTGTAACGCGGTCTTGAAATAAGGCTCCGATGGGGTCCATGGGGCATAAATAGAGCCAGCGTATTGCATAGCAAGTAAGAGCTCTTCCATGCCATGGTTGTCGTTCATGCGTCTTTGTTGGAGGTAGCGGTATGGTAGAACTAGTGGAAAAGAAGGCCAGAAGTTCTCGAAATACAGCTCCAGTAGCCGGTCGGTACTGACCTGGAAAGTGAGGCTGGTCTCAACGACTGGTAAAACAGGCATATGATTTGTATCAACACTTGGGCTGTTGGAGAGACTGTCTGAAAGCGACTGAGCATTCAGCGAAGGTGATTCTGTGGGTGGCTCCTGGTGCAGACCTAGGTCCTGTTGAGCGCGCTCTGCTTCTTGTTGTAGTCGTAATCGGCGTCGCTCCAGTGCTGCTTTGTCCAATCCTCCGCGCCGTGACTTTTGGTAATTGCATTCTTTTCCATCGCGTTTGCATCGGTTGCACACCGGTTGAGCGGCATCGCACCTGACGTGACGCCCTCGACATTGGACGCAAGCAAGGATGACACGCTCAATCCTCCTCCGTTCAGACTCTGACGTTGCATCCATCGTAAGCGTAGTTTAGGGCGGGGTGTAGCGCTATGACGGTAAGCCTAGCATTCCAGTTAAGCCATGTAGATGTGGCTTATGTAACGACAGAACAACAGAATTATGGAATTGATGTGTTTGAAGCTGCGAGTCTGGAGGGCTGCAGGGTGCCTTGATCTACTTATGTCAGCATCGCCGACGCTCGGCAAGAATCGGAGATCGAATCGGAACCCGAAAACTGCTCCGCCGACTATGATCCAACTTAAGAAAGGCCTCGTACGTTGTGAGACAGTATGACAGACTAAACATCATAATTTGTCATGCTTGTGAGCCCTCAAGCTCTACACATCCAAGCTCTCGCCGCCATCTTTCTTCGTCTTGGGTACGATCTTGAGCGAGAAGTCCACATGCGGCACACCCTGATGTATGCTGCTTGTACTGACGATATTAATATCTCCACAGACATACTTCTCGACGTTGTGTTCGGTAAGACCGCCGCTAACCTCCACCAGGAAAGCTTTCCTGTCGCCTTCTCCGCGTCCCCACTTCTCTTTGAGCTGTGTGGCTGCAACCTTGACACCATCGGGCGTGAAATTGTCCAGCATGACAATGTCAGCACCGGCTGCGATTGCTTCGTCTGCTTCCTCGAAACTCTGGCACTCCACCTCCACCTTAGTTGCAAACCCACCTGCTGACTTTGCGGCACGAACGGCATTGGTGATGCTTCCGGCGGCTACGATGTGATTGTCTTTTAACATAGTCATATGGGAGAGGTCAATTCGGTGTGCATCGACACCGCCAATAAGCATGCCGTATTTCTCGACGAGACGAAACCCGGGAGTCGTTTTGCGCGTACCGGCGAGAATGTTGGGGTAGCCAGCCTTTCGAAGCAGTACAAGAAGCCGGTTTGACTTCGTCGCAATTCCGGAACAACGCGCAAGAGTATTGAGGGCTACTCGCTCGCCGAGAAGTAATTTCCGGACAGGGCCTCTTACAGTTGCGCAGTGTGTGATGGGTTGGAAAGATGAGCCTTCTTCAACATGCCATTCCACTCTGTCAAAGATAAGCGTTATTTCGGAGAGACCATATGCAAACTTACGTGCAGTCCAGTTGCCGGAAAACTTCATCGAAGAAGGGAACGCCAGCTACTATTCCCTACACCAAAATCAGCATCTACCTAAACAACTGATACCATTACGCACCTCACTCTTGCCCAGTAACTTGGCCTCGCTCATCTCATCACCAACCACAAAACCCCCATAATCGAAGCTCGGAGTATCCTCTTCGAGCCATTCCGAGATGTACCGCTTGTACGTCTGAGGCAGGAGGTGGGCAACGGCGCCGTGTGCGGGGGCTCCCTCTACTTTCGCCATATTTTACGAACAGTGGTTTTGGGTACGGTATATAAGTTATTGAAGTGAGTTGTTCAAGTGCGAACGTAACAGGTGAAGCAAAGTTGACGGTCTCATCGGGCGGATTCGGTAGAAGGTTGAGCTTATCGATAAGCTCAATAGCCGCCATTAAGCGGGTGCGCGTTATCTCATCCTTTACCAGACCCCTCCATCATACATCATACAACAGTAATTGACATTAAGCAGAGCGCTTCAAATCTCTCGTTGAGTCAGTATGTAGCTCATAAATGCTCGAATTCGGTCTGTCATTAGCAACTGCGACCAATCGCCAAGCTAACCAAAAGATCCTTCTCGCCCGCCTCCTTCATCGCTTTTCAATCATCCGCCGCATCTGCAGTCAACTGCTTCGCTGTTCCAAGCGCTTCCGGTTGCTTAGCCCTTTCCAGAACTCTCTTCGGAAATACGGCTACCGATACCGCCTTCACAATATCCACAATCAGCCCTCTCATGTAGGCTTCTCGTACGGACGAGCTGTCGTCGGCGAGAAGTAAGGCGTTGACACGTGCTTTGCCCACGGCAAACCGCCTTCACACCTAGTTTCAGGGATGAGAACGGTATCTGTAAGAAGATGGACTGCTGAGTATGGAGACAACCAAAGGCGGAAAACTAGGTGTACCCCAAATATATACATGCGTCACGGGCAGCGGTGACGAGGGACTCTAGACAAGCTGTAAGGAAGCGGATAGCGCGCAACTGGCATCGACTTCGGCATAGGTGGTATCTTTAGATCAAACATCGTACGCCCTAGACGTGCTTGACATACGCAGAGCGATCGGGTTGGTTATGACCTGCAACTAACCTACGCAACAGTGCTCGCCTTTGCCATTGTCGTGCCAAGCAGTCTAGGCATGTGCACAATATCCTAGATCGAAGAACTTACACGACTGTTGCACCCATATCAACACACTTGCTTATGTATCTCAAGCGAAAACATGATGCGCAAAAACCTGTTGAAACTAAAGCAACTGCTTAGACAGTATGTGACCGGTGAGCAGCTCGAGGATACGACAACCTGATACTTGATTCGCTGCATGCAAGCCGCAAGGCTGACAGGCACGTACATCTCATTTCAGCCGTGCTCCGCCTCACTTTAGACTCTGCTGAAAGGCATCACGGCTATCATGTTGATTTTTAAAGGCTTCTAAACCTACACTGCTATAGCTCCGCCGTTTCATACTGCACCATGGTTGATTTCGGTTGGTCTGTTGGTTGCATTGTCGATGCCATCAAAGTTGGCAACAGCGTTCGGAAAGCCTTACAAAATGCTGGCGGGGCGCAGGAGCAATACTCCGAGGCTCTAGCCTTCCTCTCTCAGTCGGAATGTGTTTTCAAAATATTGAAGCAGCATATACAAGCCAATTCAACCTCAGCCTACAGCGACGCCATCGTCCAACACCTTGGCGTTATAGAGCCATCTTGGACAAGAATACACGTGCTTTTGTCGAAGTATGACAAGAGTCTAGCAGATGACTCTACAAGGTCGAAGCACAAGCAGATACCAAGGAAGATACAATGGGCTTTGAAAAAACTGCATGAGGCTGTGAAAGAGGCAAAGAATGAGGTGCAAGGTCCGCTGCAGATGGTCATCTGCCTGCTGCAGATGCATTCTATGTAAGGGTATGGTTCACGATCACATTCATCCGCTTATCTTTATAGGGAAATGTGTCAGACTCTGAACGAGAAGTGCCAAAGCCTCGCAGAAGATATCAGTGTCACAAATCTTACCGACATCTGTTTGGAAGGATTCAAACAGTCAATGATGCAGGCGACATCTCATGCAACCTGTCTTTCAGACACAAAGACATGCCTCGATCAGTTAAAGAGCGATCTGTCACAGCAACGAGCGGATGTGGATGATGCTTTTGAAAAGACTTACGACCTTCTTCAAGCACAGGACGAAAGCGCCGAGGAGTTTGCCAAACGACAAGAAGCTATTTCACAGTCCTCAGCACAACTTCCAGGAAATCCTGTGCCAGGACGAAAAGACTCGCTGGACGGAATAGTCTCAAGGCTGGATGCTTATCAAATGAGCCTGAACAGGGTGCACGAGACCCTACAACAACTCCAAGATCAGTCTCGGAAATCGATGATACCCCCCCCCCCGCCCCGCACTCCACCCAGCCTACCAGAGATACCGAGTACTTCAGGAGAAGACCTCAATTCCAACGCAATCAGTACGAAGGAAGTAGTACCGATACTATCAGCTGTGGCTGCCACTGTCGCCATGTTCCGCTCCGCGTCATCTTCGACAACGACAGTGCAAAAGACACCAAGCACTTGCACACACGTTCATAGTCCCAGTGAACCATCCGTTAGACATACTTCGAAGCTTCCACATATGCCATCACGGAAATCCAGCACGCAAAACGAGTGGGCATCTGAATTCCGTCAGTCTATACCTCAAGCCTACGCGAGCTACTCGCCAGCTACTACAGCTCCTGAGCGTGGATTGAACAACCATGGCTCTTCCACTTCATCAGATCCACCTGTCTCGAGTGGTACTCACTCGGGGGAAGGTTTCGTTTGCTGGTTCTGTTGCGGCTGCGGAGACGGTCCTTTCTTGGGGGCTGTAACGCCAGCATGTTGTTCTTGCAATCATGTCCAATGTGGTGGTTGTTCGGAATCAAAATTGTGACAACATCTAGAGTAAATTATGACCATGTACGCTGCAGCAACAACAGTGGATTTTAAATTACCCACTTCTTTGGATCTAGCTATCTTTCGTGAGCTCCCATCCCTCAGGATATCAAGCTAAATTTACCACACGTCACTCTTTTGATAACCACACCTATCAATCCATAGGACCTATAAAGGCTCTCAGCTAGAAATTGATACACTATCCTGTATGTGTACAGATGTTTTTAAGAATTCAAATCGGTTTTTATCTACGTAGATGTAGTCGTCAAGCTTGGCTTTTTTCCGGCTTACACGACTTGCCGAGAGAAAGGCATCCCCTAGCTTCCCCTCTTCTCTCCATCCTCCCCGACCGACTCAATAGCCGCCTCTATAGGCGACGTCTCTCTCTCCTCTGCAGACGGCGCCGTCACCGCATTCTTCAGGACCCCCACAATCGACGGTTTCGCACTCGAGTTCTTCTGCGTCGGCGATGACTTTGGAGCCTCAGTCGACGTGGTAGGGGACAGCGGTTCTATTTAGCGCCGTATCAGTTGCTGCAGGGTCTTGAGGGTCCACGCGCCAAAACAAACCTTGAAACTGTTGCGAAGAGTCTGGGGCTGCGGTAGCCATAGTTTGTTTTCGGTCTCGGTTTCGTATTTTGATTTCTCAGAGAGGATAATGATGTAAGATTTGCGTTATTTCGAAATCAGCATTCGTTGCGTTAAGTACCTGCTCAGGCGTGTCTCGCAACAAAGCGTCGCGCTACGTCATATGGCTTACTGAGCGCCAGAACGTGGCTTCGCGTGTTCAGATGATTGCGGGCGTTGGGCGGTTGGAGCAAATGGCACAGACTACCCCGCACCAGCTTTGGGTAAGTGGTAAGATCTGGTGCATGAACGCCATGTGCGCATCGCTCTTTTCTGAGGATATCGAGAGGCGAGACGTTTTGCCACGTGAAAAAGTGAAGGCGAAGTGGAGCATTTGTGGATGTGAGAAACATAGTTTGTCCCAAGGCTTTTGGCCCTTGGTATCATTAATCGTCGCGTTGACAACGCTGGGTATATTATACTAGTTCAAGGAAATACACTCCGATAAAGAACAACAGTGAAGAAAATGCCCGGATACATTATATGCCCTTCGTTGTGTAGGATATGGCAAAGGAATATTGACAAGAAAGATATTGCTGAAGATGGACATCTGCACCGAGAGACGGGCACTATGGAAAAAAACCCAGGATCAGGCGGGTAGAAACAGCATGAAAATCACAGCCCCATGCGTCGGATCATCTCTCGTGAATCGGCCTCTGATAATTCGTGGCCGTCAATGTTGAAGCGACCTTCTTCGACTTGAGCGAGGTCTGGTTTCACCAAACCACCATGAAGATGCTCAAGGTACGACAGCACGCGCATTTCGAATGCACCATAAGGATGTCTTTCTTGGGCAACTTGAATCGCTTGTAAAGACGATTGCGATGGGGTATGGGGTAGAAGCTACACTGCGTTAGCTGTTTGTTCCACTGCACAAAAGATATGGTACAACAAACCTCGTTGACGTATCGCTGCTTGATACTCGACCACTCGCGAATTTCTTCGCGTGGGTTGCTTTCATCATAGAACAGCCTTCGCATCGCTGTCACATCCGTACCTTCCTCGGCCCAACGCGGCCCTGGGAGACCGAAGGCAAAGATTGTATTGAAGGTCTCGGGTCCGTAGGCGCCATTGCGAAGGTATTCCTCGATAGCAGCCTGTAGCATGAATTGGCCGGCTAGGTCAAACCACTCGGAAGTTGGCTCCCAGTCGTCTTCCAGATTCACCCTTGCGGCTGTGAGCTCGATGAATAGTGGGAGTAAGCAATGTAATGATGGAGTGCCGGCGACATCTGTGACCCATCTTCGCTGGTTACGGGGCATGTTCAATGCAGATGCAAGATGATTCCTGTTCTCAAAAAGCGCGCCGTCTGACAATGGAAATTCTTTCTCGGGATCGAATGGTCGCTGTAATGCAGTAGGCTGATCTGTTTGCTGCTGCCAGTACTCGCCACGCATCTTGTTCTGGTCACGGAGCTCGCTCAGTGATTCTTCATTTGTCCACGTCTCATTGTGCTGTAGGCGATGGGTGAAGATGAGCAAGAACTGGAGCAGCCGTGATCTGAACGCTGCTGACCGGCTTAACCGACGGCCATGATGTCTGTATGACAGAAACGTTCTCCAATCTGGCTACATTAGCAAGAATACACACGTGATAATACCTGGATGTCACCAACCTCCAGTCATGGTAACCAAGGCATCCGGTAAATCAGAGTGGAATGGATCAGCACTTGACTTCCACTCGAAGACCAAGCCAGTCGCCTTGTACACCAAAAAGTCCAAAATGGTAAGATCGACATCGAACTGCTCCTCTTCCTCGTGTTCCATCCGCCGAGTCAGGACGTGCAAACCCTCGAGCGGCCGACCGTTGCTGTCATGGCGGCTCGCAAGTGTGGCTCTCAGCTCTTGCTCTAGGTCTCGCATGGTCGGATCGTAGTGGGCGCGCGCTGTGGCCAACATGGGGGACGGTGGGATATAAGAGCTCAAGATAAGACGGGAAGGACTGTCAAGAAGTGGAGGCGTCGACGCCGCAATGTAAATGAACGGGAGCGGCCCACGACACAGATAACGAAGGACTTATAGGGAGAGTCAAGATCCTTACCCAAAAGCCCACAGCAGCCCAATTTGCAGTACGAATTCGGAGTTTCGTTAGTCTGCTTCAAGCGAGCAGTTCATGCATTCACTGGGAGGGATGGTATTGGACAGGGGTCGTATGTCGTACGCAAGGCATGCGTAACCGAAGGCTAAGGAACTGAGTTCAAACTCAGAATGAGCCAAACGAACCTTGGGACTTGATCCTGCGTGCGTGTCTCCACCGGTTTGCCGCGGAATACGCGGTGTTGGAGCGGGATGCTGACCGCACGCGCGCTGGTGGCGGTATCTGACACGACGGCGTCGTGATGAATTCTCCGAGGGGCAAGAGGAGTTCGTGATGGCTCCTGCCACGATTCGGGACCTGTCGCACGCCGCAAGCAGTTAGTGCGGAGCAGGCATGGCAGGTACGATCGAGGTGCAGGGTCGTGCCTTCCGCTGCTGAGGCGATCGACGCTGCACGGTCAGCCGTCCGTCACGACCGCCACACGACCCACGACCCCACGTCCTCCCTCACACCTCGGAACATGCGTGCACATACACGGCAGCCTTTGTGCGACAATGCTGTCTAAGAAGTCGACGCTATTGTTTCCATCCTATGCTAACCTCAGTCCCCTCTACTATACCAACGTCTCTGCACCCCAGCCGTGCGGAAAGTCATGCCGTCATACTTTCTCGCAGCAATATGTCGCACGACACACTCGAACTTACGCCCAGCACGTCGATGCGCCCTCTCATCGCCATGATCCGGAGCTGCTGCATTGGCCAGAGGCTGTCAGACCGCACCAGACACCCACACCATATCAAATCCTGAAGTGCAGTAAGGGTGAGCTGTACACCAAGCAGCGGTTCTATGCGCTGGTGAAGCTATACCACCCCGACCGATGTCATGCTTCATCGCCAATAGCGGGCCTGCCGCTTCATGTCCGCCTCGAGCGCTACCGCATGCTGGTCACAGCAAACGATATCCTCTCTGATATGGAGAAACGCAAGGCATACGACGTATGGGGCCACGGATGGGCTGGCCATCATCGCACACCCTCTTCGCCATCCTCTTACGAATGGGAGTATGACCGGCAACGGTGGTCCACGGATCCCCGCAACAACGCGACATGGGAGGACTGGGAGCAATGGCGTCACGAGAACGAGGGCGGTGCGGAGGCAGGCGGCAGGACGATCCAGCTGTCTAACTTTGCCTTCATGTCGCTCATCTTCGCCTTCGTCAGTATAGGCGGGGTCGTGCAGGGGACACGGTTTAGCACGTTCAATAGTTCAGTCATCGAGCGCAGGGACCAGATCCATCGGGAAGCAAGTACCACCTTGCAACGCAGCAAGAATGCCACTATCAGCGGGGATCGGGAAGAGCGCATACGGACCTTCCTAGATCATAGGGAGTCGCAACTCGCGGGCGAGGCCTCGTATCAGCGCCTTCTTCCGCCGGCAGAGACCTGTGCACCTGACACAGCGCGAAGACAATAATTAAAGAGCACATTTTGGTGCATACGATGACTTATTATATCCGGGATCACAATGGCGCTTGGGCGTAAGGTGAAGAGTGTGCCGACTATAGTCGGGATGTACATACATATGAGCACCTGGGTGTGGCATATCCCGGGTTTGTCAATGCGCTCAAACGCTACGCAAATTCAACGACATCTCAACAGGATCTTATAAGAGATCCAGAACCATCAGCTGGCCTATTCACATGACCTTCAGCTTACAGTGCGAGTGCGGAGAAGGATCATCCTTGGAATACTAATTGCGACGCGCAAACATTCTGAACACTTCTGCATGTTTTGCGCGCTTGCAACCCCACGCAACAGCAAGAGCCTCAGGCACACAGGCCTCAAACTCCAAACGTTTTCTGCTGTTCGCGTGCCACGTTCTGGGACAGGCCGGAGCGGAGCCGGTTCCCATGCAAGCAGATTCCGCGAGCCGTTTCAGCTTGGCATCAGCGGCGAATCATGAAATGTACCATATATGTCGCAGTATTATTGCTACACCACTACATTTACTGCATGAACGCCACGGCGCCCCAATTTCCAGCTCAATATCCACCAGTCGTTGACGGGTCTCGGGCGCTGGATTGCGATCTGCGCCTCGGTAGCTGTTGTGGCGAATCTGACCCACTGCACTTTTTTTTTTCTTCAGCTTTATGCCGCAAAGCCTTTTTTTACGTTGTCGTACGAAGAGTCTGGGTAGAACAGCCAGTTGGGCTTGGACTCAATGCCTTTGCCATCGGCGCCGGATAGTCTTTTCACAACCTGTGGGAAACTGTCAGCTTCATGCTTCGTCAATCGAACTCAGAATGCGCACATTACTGACGATGCTTCCCCCGTCAGTCCTGTCGCCACTGACTTCCCACCACATGGCGCCGCCCAGTTTCTCTGCTTGATGTAATCGACCTTCGTCAGCGCCATCTGTACTGTGTCGAAGCTGATCAGCGTGCCCGTGCTGTTGTCGTAGCTATATGTTGCGTAGGCTTCGTCATCAAAGTACACTTTCGCGCCCGGGAGTGGCAGATCTTTGAAGTCGTAGACGCCAGCTTCCCATGTCTCTTTTCCAACGCCGTCATAGGCTTGACCCAGACCAGCCGTTTTGGTGAATGCCCGGCCGTACAACGGCATGCCAAGATTTAGCTTGGGTGCTGGGACGCCGGCGCTGATGTAATGGTTGACTACGGAGTTGGCGTTGCACGGCGTGGATTTGGGGTTGGATTTGCTGGGTGCGAGATTCGATGCGTGTCCGGAGGTCTTGTCCCACGAGCCTGCAAAGTCGTACGCCTGGATATGTCAGCTTGACTGCAAAGTCCGAGAACCTGGACTGAGACTTACCATGAGATTGACAAAGCCCAAAACCTCCGCAACCTCTCTCAACGGTAAATTCTTATAGTTGTCCGCTCCAGCCGGTGCCGCAATCGACAATAAGAAGTGCGGCTTGGCTTCCTTCGCATACCCCTTATCCTTCGCCAGGAAATCCGCATACACATCCAACGCCTCTCGAATCGCCTTCAGCAGCGCAAGGAAATCTTGGCCCTGTAACGGGTCTTGCGGATATTCCCAGTCCACATCAATACCGTCAAAGTCATAATTCTTTATCATATCCACACAGCTGTTTGCAAATGTCTTCCGTGCTTCCTCACCCGCGCCCACGGGATCCATATGCTTCTTCTCATTCGTATATGTCCACCCACCGATACTCAGCAGCATTTTCAAATTGCGGTTCTTTTGCTTCAGTAAGCCAAGCTGCTTCATGGCGCCGTAGACGTTCTTCTCAGAGTGGGACCAGGAGTTGTCGTTGTAGTGGATGTCGGTGTCGGCGTAAGTATCGGTGAAGAAGACGGTGCCATCGGGCTTGTTATCGGCGAAGGAGTAGAGGAGGTGCGTTGGCTTGGAGGCAGGTACGTGTTGAGGGAAGAATTTGCGAGAGTAGATGTCCCAATTGCCAAAGTATGCCACTTCGTGGAAGCCATCGCGGTCTTCGACGTCCGGTTCGGGGATGGGTATGTTGGTAGGGTTGGGTGGAGTGTTTGGGTTGGTTGGCGAGACTGTAATGATGGCGTTGGGGCCGTATCCGGTGGGGGTGACCCAGTTGATTTTCTGGTAAGTACAATGAAGCGGAGAAATATCATGTTTATTTGGCTTACATTTGGATCGCCAAAGGTTTTGGTGGTCGTGTATCGCTCTGGTTTGGATTCTGGGGTCACATCGCTAGGACCGTCGGAGCCGCCATCGCCCTAAGCAATATCAGTAGAAGACCTTGTAGTGTTCATACAGAACATATTCGAATGCTTGCATAGTGCCATATATCCTAAGACTATTGTGCACTTACCATCAACTTCGAAAGTTTCTCGATTTGCTTCGCCAACTCATCGAGCCTCTCCTCGACCCAACAGTACCAATTTCAATCTTTACTCGACGTCTTATGCGTCTCAGCGAGGACAGTAGTCAAAAGTACGAAGATGGAAAGGCAGAGCCATTGTGCTGCAGGAGCGCACTAGTCGAATCGTTAGCGCCATCCGGTCGCGTCTCAGGAATGCCATCTCGACAACTCACCAACATCTTTTCAACTTCTCAACGAGCGACTTGCGAACAAAACGAGTGACTTTCCAACGACAGCTCACACCAGACACACCTATTCCCAAGCAGAGTGCGACGTTTTCCGGTTCTTAAAGCCCGCGGTCCATCCCTTTGGTGCGCAGAACAGCCTCGCTCATCCCTTGATCGCGTGCAGGTGCCATTCCGCAACGGAATCGGTTGACTAGCGACCACGCGTCTATTGTCATTCCTGAGACGGTCTCGCTGAAAATGGCTGCAACACAGCCATGTGTATGGCTATGCGTGACTCTGAGGTGGCTGTTAAGGTGCAGAGGTATTTGTCGCGACTTGAGTTGCTAAATGCGTGCGACGGAAGAGTCAGATGCGTACAATGGAAGAGTCGAATATGGGTATGAATGTCTGAGAAGGGTATGTGTGACTTTGATTTGGACCTTGAATGACTACTTCAGCTATACCGCTGCGACGCAACGGGCTAGTGTACGCGGTCACCAACTTGGCCCTTTACACGAGCCTTGATCTCCCAGAGCAGCAATTAATGGGGCTCCCCATCGAGACATGCCAGGAGTATCGTACCCGCTATCCCCCGAGATTATACCAGCCAGCCCTCGTCTTCTTACTCGAACCCATGTTCATACACATCCACCAATGACGGGCGGTATCTAGACGTACCCGAACAGTTTGTCTCCTCTTCGTATAGCAGTTGGTTGTTTTTCGTCAGCTCAAAATGAGCTGTTCTGCTGGTCAAAAGTCTTGAGTTTCCTGCGTCCGTCGGTATCGATAGCCGGTTGCGTTCAGCCAACCTGCAGCTCAGATATATGCTCATAGTCGTGCAAGCGAAGAGCAATTTGACGCGCGCACTGGCTTCTCTACTAGCAACCGCTTCAAGAAGCGTCTCAACAATCGGCTGAAGCTCAACGTTCCACGGCTCCATTTCGAAAAGCGAGATGCCATCGATGACGCAGAAGACGACCACGTCGGGCAATTGTTCGATTAATCTCCCGAATAACCGCCCAAGTGTGGACGAGCTGTTGCTTCTGATACCTGCTTTCCATCGACCGACGTTCATGGAGCCTGTGTCAAATTCGTGCATGGACAGTAGCTGGGATGTGAGGCTTCGGATCATGCCTCTAAGACCGGATTCAGGGTGACTCCTGGAATTACGTGTTCCGCAGAAGGAGTGGAGCACGTACACATTTCGCTGATGGCGGAGAGATCCAACAAGCATGCTGCAAAGAAAACTCATGGCGGGAATTCTGGCCATACCGTCTTCTAGATTGCCGATTACGAGCAGAACATCCGAATTATTGCTCTGGATCCAATGTTTGAATCGAGTTGACTGCAGCACCCAGTGCATTGCACCCTGGCTACGCGCGTCGCAGGATTGTGCTTAGCGGATGATGAGATCGAGGTCTCTATTCGCTGCACCCGCGTCAGCCAGGGAATGTTGCAGTTCAAGCTGAGATCTCCTGAGATTAGTCTCTGGACTACTTCTTATGATCGCAGTCTGATAGCGCATGTCTCTCCCTGATCTTGTCAGTACATCACGTCGCTCACCAATGAAATTCAGCTCACATTCGGCTTGCGCGAGAACACCCCGTAAAAGAGAAGGGAGGTTATCAGTTGCCCGGATGTTTAGCTCCAGCTTCTTCTCCATCAAATGGGTCACGTCCCTTTGGGAAGTGACGTCGGCCTGGAGACTATGAAGCCCTGTTGCGAACCTTCCTGCTTGGCTGTTCAAAAGCCTTGTCTGGTCAATGATGGACCCGGCGATTTCATTCGTTTTTGCTAAGCTCGGTTGTCTAGTTTGCGGCCACCCCTAGTTTGCGGCCACCGTGCGCGAATGCGGCCACCGAGCTCAACACGCGATAACTCAACAACGCCGCACTCAATATGGATCCCCATGAGGAGGCTCTGCAAGGTGCTATCCGCGATCTCGAATCTGGTGTTTTTACAAGCCAGAGGGCAGCTGCCAAGGCTTGGGCAGTCCCTCGGACCTCAATCCAGCGCAGGCTACAGGGCAGCGTTCCACACGCGATAGCTCATCAGCAACAGCAGCGGTTGACACCTGAACAAGAGTCCTTTATAGTTGACTGGATACTCGAGGAGGATGCGCGATCTCTGCCTCCATCTCATGCGCGCGTACGAGAGATGGCGACTCGAATACTGAGGCTTGGCGGCGACTACGAGCCTCTCGGCCAGCGATGGATCTCCTCCTTCCTTACACGTCAACCTCGAGTTGCCAGCATTGTCGGACGATCGATTGACACCCTAAGAGCTGAGGCTGCGAGTCCTGCTCAGATCCAAGCGTTCCTAGAGCTCTTCCACCGCACTCGAATTGAGCTCAATATCAGAGTTGAGGACATATGGAATATGGATGAGACTGGCATTGCACTAGGAGTATGTACCAACTCTCAGGTGATCGCACGAGCTGGCAAGCGCAAGACTTACGTCAAAACTCCAGGCGATCGCGAGTGGGTATCAATCCTTGAGACAATCTCAGCTACTGGGCAGAAACTGAGGTGTATGGTCATCTTCAAGGGACAGAGCCTACAGACAACGTGGTTCCCATCTGAATTAGTGCCAGACTGGTTCTATACTACCTCTCAGAATGGATGGACCTCGCATGAGATAGGATCTGAGTGGCTAAGGCGCATATTCATCCCAGAAACTCAGCCTAGCGGCAATCAGTGGAGGATGCTCATACTGGACGGCCATGGGTCTCACGTTGATATTGAGTTCATGCTGCTCTGCCGTCAGCATAGGATATGGACTATATACCTTCCTCCTCACGCCTCTCATATCCTGCAGCCTCTAGACCTGGCTCCTTTTAGCGTACTCAAGTCAGGATATAGATCTGAGATCAGATCTCTATCTGCTCTTGATGACGCAGCTCCTATTAAGAAGGAACGCTTCATATCCGCATATTATCATGCGCGAGAGACAGGCCTATCTGAGCGCGTTATTCGAGCTGGTTGGAGAGCTACAGGCATCTGCCCATACAACCCTAGTATAGTCATTCACTCCTCTCAGGTTTCTGCTCGTCCTATCACGCCACCTCCTCCTGCACAGGCTGCGCAGCCTCAATCTCCTGCAGATCTATCCTTCTCAACCCCAAAGAGAGCTCAGGATATATATCAAGCTCAGCAGCAGCTACTGCAATCAGAATCTCTCTCTCGGGGCACCCGTCTAGTGCTTGGCAAGGCAGGCAAGGCTATTTCCCTATCAACTGCGCACTCAGCTCAACTGCAGGCTGAGAATCAACGTTTGAAATATCAACTAGAGCAACTTCAGAGTAAGCAGACAAGAAAGCGAGTCAGAGTTGATCAGAATGAGCGCTTCAGTAATGCTGAGAGTATTAAGGCTGCGATGGAAAGAGCAGCAGCTCAAGTTGCGCGCGCATCAACAAAGGAGACTCAGAAAGCTGCAAAGGCTGCAGCAGCTCAAGCTGCAGCTCGTACTCTAGACTCTATGTGTACAGAGTTTCAAATATAAGCGTTGTTGTTGAGTTATCGCGTGTTGAGCTGGGTGGCCGCATTTGCGCACGGTGGCCGCAAACTAGGGGTGGCCGCAAACTAGGCCACCGAGCTTACCATACCTTCAGTTTTGTATATTCTGGGGGCCATGGTAGCAATGGATGTATTCGCCGTAGCCGCTGACGAGAGGTGAAGGTGAGTTACTTGTTCATTCAAGGCGTCCATGGACCTATGGAGGCGCTTCGTCTTCTCGTCCAGATCAAGATCTGAGAGAGATCCTTTCAGTCCATCCTTTATCCTGGCCACTGCATGGTCGGAAGTTAGGAAAGAGTACATTGTATCGAGGATTCAGGGCGCCTACACAGCTTCTTGTCGATTAAGCAGGCGATCATGCCTTCGATTGTAGCCAGTAGGTCGAGGTACACCGTCAACGCTCTGTCTTGCAGTACTAAGCAATCTGGGAAGAGCTCGTAGCAACGCTGAGTTTTCAAGATAGCTGCTGGAAGGGTGTCACAAGCGTCGAGGATCATCGTGCGCCGTTCACTTCTTCGCGCTGCCACCTGAGAGCTTGTTAAAAGACTTTGGAGAAAAGAAGGCTTTGTGGCACACATGACGTACTCCTAGGATGAGCTTGAGCCCTCCGCATAAGGTGCCGAAATACTTGTCATTTAGCAAAAGTCCCACCCAAGGCGTTATTGAGGCCGAATAGTCGCCTGTGTGGCGGAAGTACCCTCGGACGGCTCCTGCAGACCCTTTCCTTTTTCTGCAATGTACGCTGCCTCTGCATCTCTGGCGGCCTGAACCACCTCATCCCACGAATGAGAGCCTTGCAAATTGATCTTCGTCTTTGGTCGTATATCAGGACTGGAGCTCTGCCAACATGAAGAGGGTGGGTCTCTAGCACCTTGCTTCTTTCTGTTGAAAAGATGGAGCTTTAGCTCGCTGCTCGTCATATGTCACAGGCCGGAACACTGCATGCTGATCAGGCGCATGCTTATCCATCCAACGCTTCACTACGGTGCTTCTTTCACGCTGAACAGAAATCATGGAGCTTGATACTGCCATCGTTGAAAACTCAATCGATGTATGCTGCGCCGACAGAGATGAATACTCCAGATAGTTGTAGATGAGGTATTGGTGGTCATACCCTGTGCTTATTATGTACGGAGCACAAGCTTACTCCTGCAGATTACCCGATACACACCGACACGTGTTTGTACTCGCATGTGCAAGGTCATACGATGAGGGGTTGTCGAATTTGTGACCTAGCAGCAAATGTCAGCTCGCTCGCTGTGTCTCTTTTCACCACTATGCTTACGCAGAGTTTGTTTACTCAAAAGCATTGACGACAACTTCATACATAGCCGGAGACCGGATAACTCGAGTCTATGCTGCAGAACCAACAACTCAAAAGATATGGGAAATTTACATGTGCGCGATCAAGGCCGACAAACGAGTACATCTCATAAATCCGCAACCACCTCTGGTTCCGAACCACACTGCTCTCCAGAAGAGACAACCACGTCCACCAGAGAGAGAACGATAATTCCACAGCTAAAACGACTGAAATGGGAGGATTTTGAAGAAGTCAAGAGTGATACGCAAATCTACGCTATCGATGTTTTGGTCCGTCCGAAAAAAACGGTCCAGCAAGAGCCTCCATATCATTGCGGTGTGGTACCTATAAAGATTCGTATCAATTGTGATCGGCTGGTGGACATGCTGCAAGAGATCACGGAACGTCACATGAGGACGCTTCTCGTTATATTACGGCCCATGTAAAGACCTCATACACCACGAAGCAGTTCTACGAAAAAGCTGCAGGCTCTCACAGACGAATGGCGTTCTGGTTCCTCGGATGATCAACAGGACGCAATCCCGTTCGGGAGCGACCACCCTCGGTATTCTACTCCAGACACTTCAACAGAGACGAGTAGAGTTAGCGGAGTACCCGAGAGCCTTCAGTGCCTCATGCAATTCTTAGATAGCGACGTATTTCCTGTTTATCGAATGTACAGGTCATCAACTCCGGTAAAGGTTCACTTTCATCACCTCTGGTACCTATTCCGGCCAGGTGACTTGATCGTGTCCTGGAACTCATCCGTAATAAACGAAACCACGACTCATGGGTCGTGTATGCAGGAGCCAAGTTGTGCCGAACAGACTTCTGGAAAAGAATTTACCTGCAATATGGAGGGTCTTGCAAGTGACGAAAGGTCGACCTAAGCTCCCATTGGTTCTTCGACATCCTCGCGATAAATTATGGACCACAACGCAAACAATCAATAATTTCAGTATACTGTGTTATATGATCAGGTACGACGGGTCGTCCTTTGGGCCTGCTGGCCATACCTTCGAGATATCTACTTTCAGAGGGTGGAAGGAAGTCACTCAGTTCGACCCATATCCAGCAAGATACATAGCGAACTATGAGGAAATACGATTGCGACAATTGGAGCGTGGCAGGATGTTCATGCGATGCGCAACGCCTAGATATACACACTGTTTCTATACCGGACGCACTCTACCACATCACCAAGCTGGGATCAGCGCTCAGCACACTGCTATAGTTGATGGACACGTCATTGTGGACATCAGTGGCGCCAATATAGACAATCCCGGCTGGAGGCTACAACACGCCTGCCTGCCCGAGTCAAGCAACGACCCTGGGCACGAAGTGTATCCGGACTCTACACATGGGTATGCGGAAAGCCAGAGAAACTATGGTCCCCAACCCGATCAGCGCGATTGCATGTGCGAGGATTATCATGTCGACACTGATGACATGAAATAATTCGTCGCTGACAACCCTTTTCTCTCCTCCGTCAAAAGTGAATCTACTCGTGGTAGTGAGTCTGATATGTAGTGCCATATTCGACGACATAGACATTACTATTTTTCCAGATCGCGTTGTGGGATTTGATCTCCACCGAAAGAAGTTTAGTATATTAGCCGTTGAGTTCTTGCACCCAGTGGAAGCAGACAAAAAAGGCTGGGCTAACCTCGAACTTCCTCGTGGGCATAAGCGAATGGTGGTCCAAGCCCAAATCAAGGCGCATTTCATGGAGAAGCGGTTACAAGCGCCTGGTATTCATGGCGAACACTAACGTGATATAGTCCGCGGCAAATGTCACGGCTTGATCATACTCCTTCATGGGGCCCCAGGTGTAGGCAAAACTTCAACTGCGGAATGTGTCGCAGAGACACTTCAAAACCGCTATACCCAATCATGTGTGGTGATCTCGGCGTAACGGCAGGTGTCGTAGAAGAGACGCTGAGCATGATATTTGCTAGAGCAGAAGCTTGGAACTGTGTAGTCCTGCTTGACGAAGCAGACGTGTTTCTTGCGCAAAGAACAAGATTTGAATTGAAACGAAACGCCGTTGTATCTGGTGAGTGGTTGCAACATAAAACTGCAATTGACCCTGTACTCACTAATCTAGTGTTTCTCCGCGTACTCGAATACTATAGAGGTGTCCTGATTCTCACAACAAATCGAGTGTGTGCGTTTGACGAGGCTTTCAAGTCGCATACATCTCTATCTCTACTACCTGGCGTTAAATAAAGACCAAACACTGGCCATATGGAGAATGAACTTGAATCGTGTCGTTGAGCAGAATATGGGTGGAATCGCTGCACACGAAGACGAAATCATGCGATTTGCGGATGCTCATTTAGACAATCACCGGGCGCGCGACACAAGATGGAATGGGCGTCAGATACGCAATGCATTTCAGACAGCACTTGCAATGGCAGAGTACGATGCTATTGAAGCTTCGGACGAAGCAGTATGGGAGAGGCAAGTCGGGACAGGGATCTTCAACGCGCATCTCAAAGCGTCACATTTTCGTACGGTTGCGGATGCTTCTTCTGAATTTGACTCATATATGGAGCAAGCTACTGTTGCTACCGATGCAGGACGCGCATTGATGGACAGAGATCGCGCTGATAATTTTAAACGGATGCCTCCGCCTGCGAGCACTCGCAACCAACACTGCGATGGCCAATGGCCGCACGGAAGGGAAGACGAGGATATCTGCTTACGGCCCAGGCCAGATCCTGACGCACAGACATCACAAGCAAACTTTGGAATTCGCGAGTTTGGGTCGACGCAGGCTGCTCGGTTCTCAGGACAAGAATGGCCGGGTACTTCACAGCGATGGACAGGAGCCCCAGATGAACCTCACCTCAACCCTCATGACCCTTACAGAGATAAAGCCTACATTCCAAACAAAGCTTCCGAATTTGGCGAGCGAGTTGTGCCGCAATCAAGCTACGGCCAGATCCTGACGCACAGACATCACAAGCAAACTTTGGAATTCGCGAGTTTGGGTCGACGCAGGCTGCTCGGTTCTCAGGACAAGAATGGCCGGGTACTTCACAGCGATGGACAGGAGCCCCAGATGAACCTCACCTCAACCCTCATGACCCTTACAGAGATAAAGCCTACATTCCAAACAAAGCTTCCGAATTTGGCGAGCGAGTTGTGCCGCAATCAAGCTACGGCCAGCACAGCGATGCGCGAGCGGCAGCACCTTCGCCGCTCTATCAGCGAGGAGGACAACAACCAGACACTCCTTTGTCGGCTCCTCAGGCCCATCAAAGGTTGAACACATCGTCTCGTGCTCGTGCATCCTCAATTGTTCCCGAGGACGATGGATACTAGCTTGGTGGTTATGGATTGCGTCTCGCGCGGCTTCATGGTTAGTTTGGACTTTGGTATTGAGCGATGAGGTCAAGGAGTGAAGGAGTTGATTGAGTGAGTAACTCAGTACGAGCAGAAGTCTCTATATATATGCTGAAGGCTGGGAAAAACGTGATACCAAGCTCTTACAGCTTCAAACACGCGGAAGATGGAGCAGTCCGCAAGCAATTCCCAGCAACACCTGTCAACATATATCCGAGGATGTACTCACACTCCACTCCCCCCAAACGTGGCAATTCTCACACAAGCCCGACGCCGACATATCCATATCGCCGTCAAACATACTCATATATTTTCAACTGTCATACACCCAACCTCCCCCTCCCATGCTAAACTATCCCCAAAACCACACCACCCACCACCAACGCCCCCATCCCACTCTTCACCCTACTGCTCCCAACTCCCCCCGTAAACACCGCCCCCGCCGCCCCTGTCCCACTCGCCAACGACACCGTCTCCCTCGCCCTCTCCGGCGGAAAAACCTCCACAGTCGGCGTCCCCGCCAAATTCCTCACCCTGAAATGATTCCGCGCCACAACATCCCGCTCAGCTAAACCATTCCCCCTCAAGAAATCCTCCCAGTTGAACGGACTCCGTTGGGCAGGTACAACTACATTCGCCGGCGCCGGCGCGAACAGGAAGAAAGCGTATGTGTGCGCTACGTCGCCGATGGGGGGCTCGGGGGGTTGGTAGGCGGTGTGTGTCGATGAGACGTTTAGGGAGGGCGAGGGGGAGAGCGTGGCGAGCCAGTGGATGGAGGGGGCGCGCAGGGTGGGTGAGAGGGGGGTGTCGAGGTCGAGCATTAGGAGGAGGGAGGGGGTGGTGAGCGGGGTGGGTGGGATAAGGGAGGGGGGGAGGGACATATCTGGAGATGTTAGTAGTGGGTATAGAGGGTTTGGGTAGGGGCATTGTAAGGGGATGAAAGAAAAACGTACGACCCGAATGCATCAACGCGCCGGGCGCATGAATCCTCCTCGCGCCATCTCCATACGTAATATTCAACAACAGCTCTTGCGGTATGGGTGTCGCCGTACTCTGCGCATGTCCTCCCCTAACACATAATAAACTCAAAGTCGTGAGTAGGAGGCGTGTCGGTAACATCATGACCAGAAATATCGTATCAACAACAATTGAGAATTTTCTCAAACAGTCAAACTACTAGCCTTCATCTGCAAGGCACACCTCCCATCTTAACTTATCCCAATCGATCCGGCCCCGTCCGGGAGCATTGGTGTCTTGGAAGGTCGGTGCATGACGTGCGTCCCAAGGCGCCGTGGCATTGGCGCCGTTAGTGAAACCGAGATAGGAGGCTGGCGATGCGTGCAGCATTTACGTCGTAAGATTTAGCAGTATTGAGGTGCGTGTGTAGTCGCCAATGCAAGATGCGGCTCCATGGTGCTGGTTGTTGTCGATCGTGGGAGATGGACGACGCAGGTACGATGCACATCTTCCTTCCCTATGTTTTAGCATGTCGCAGATCAACTCTTTACCGGTACGCGACTTGTGGAATATTAGATGCTGTAATGATCGGGACACTTGATTTACAAGCTCCGTAAGTAGCAAAGGCATAGGAATCACTGTTGTTGTCAATGACAATGCTGTTCTTACCTGTCAGTATCATCCCAATCCATTCGGCCCAAGTCCAACCTAGCCCCGCCGAGCTCCGTCTCGGCCAGACTACTCTTGCACAGCCACGTCACGAAGTCTTCGTATCCATAACAAGGCCATTGTCTTGACCAGATCGGCAGGGGTATATTGTTCTTCCTCCTTACCATTGTGCACTGATCCCGACAATCTAGTGGTGCTATTAAACGGATGACAATATAGAGTGATGATTCGGGTATTTAGCATGTGGACTAGACTACATGTCGACGCTACAACAGGGGGATATACAGCAAAGAAAGAAAATGAACCGTGCGGTGTGCGACGCGCAAGATGCAATATATGCATAACGTCGAATGCCCAAAGGTTTTAACGTCCGTCCAGTCCGCAACACAACGCGACAAGAAGCTACAGCGTCGACTTCACAAAAACTCCATACCATTTCAAGCCTTAGTATTCCAAGAATAAGGTTATAAAGGAAAAACGCCAGAAACGGCCAGACTTTATACACTCCTCTCCGGACTCTCGCCCTCGGCTACAACCGCAACACCCAGCCCCCGATCAGGGGATTGCAGAACGAGTTGCTCGTGCCGCCGTGCGCGGATGAAGTCTGATATGCTCTTGATCAAGATGAACCAGCCCACAATCATCAGGCCGTAGGCAACCCAATCACTCCCTGACACAGCGCTCGCCGCGGGTGTCAAATCGCCGCCTCCAGACGTGGGGCTGCCCATTGTGTTCGGGTCGAAGTCGTGGGCGTTCGGATCGCTGGGTACGCCGCCGTCGAAGCCCGTGCCTGGAGTGTCGTTGTTGCCGCCGCCGGGGTTGAGCACGGCGGACCGGAAGCCGAAGCCGAATTGTACGAGTGTGATGCCGAGGCCAGCGCGCGACCCGTTCTTGGCTGCGTGTGTGGTGTGGAGCAGGTATGTGAGGAGGAAACCGACGAGCTGGAAGGACATGGAGATCATGGCGTTCCAGATGAAGCTGAAGAGGGAGCCGACGGGGAGGCCTTCGACAAAGACCTCGTCGCCGAATGTGCCGGGTGCGAGGATGGTGGTTTCCCAGTATGGTGGTGTTGCGTCTGCGGCGGCCTGTTCGTATGTCTGGATAGATATCGTTAGTATGATGTTGTAGCTAGTAGGGTGTCAGGACGTACCGGTGGCTTCTCCTCGGCGTCCTGGCCTGGCGTCGGCTTCGCACTGAGGTTTGCCCATACACCACCGTTTCCCCCACCATATACCCGCCCACTGCTTGGTGCTTGTGTGTTGAATACCGGTATCTCTGTGACTCTCCGCTGAATGCCCGGCGCAACCGGCTCATCTGGCTGCGGATTTCCCCGCATCAGCCGCTGTCGATCATCTCGTCCGTCGCCGTCCTCATCGTCGTCCGAGTCCGAGTCGAAAGTGTCTGCGAGTGTGCGGTCTTCTTCGTTTGCAAGCGGGTCGTCGGACAGGAGCCGCCGTGATGTGGCGTTGGGTGATGATGATCGTGAATGGAAGGATGGGGGTGGCGACGCCGGGGGCCACTGTTGGGTTCGTCGCGAGGTTACTGGGGAGCGGTCGTCTTCATCGTCGCCGGCTACCTGTTTGGTCTCGTCAGTATCGCCGTGTCGCAGCTGCGATAAGGGGGGTGCGGCGGCGCATGAGGCGCCGGACGAGCCGCGGAGACGCACTCTTTCGTAGCCTTGAGCGGGCATCGTGGGCCGGCCTTTGCTGTGCGGATTATGTAGAACAAGTGTCGAAGCGCAGAGAGAAGTGAAGGCAAAGCGAGGGTGGGGCGTCGAGGCAAGGTAGGTAGGCGGCGAGGGAAGTCGTGGTAGAGCGTCAGGCGGGCGTGGAGTTGAAGCGCATGCGTCGCACCATTTGCCTGGAAGGGGCGGCGCGCTTCCACGGCTGCGCCACACTCGGAACCGTCGCTGCCCTGCATCCATAGTTCCGTCCATGCATCATCGATCCATGGGTAATATTTACATGTCGACCCAGTTCACTCCCCGCCAGCTTCACAACCCCGCAATTCCAACATGTCTGCCAAAACAGTACGCCGCTTCACATCCTCCACCTCCCTCGCCGCTTACAAATCTGACTGCTCCAAGATCCTAAATCACTACACCCGCCTGCTCACCCTCTGGCCACGCGATCTCCTGCGCCCAAACCTGCCCTTCACCCGCACAATCGAGCACCACGGCGCGCCCTTTGGTCTAAAGCCCCTCGAGCGTAGCCCCCAAGAGACTGCTCCAAAGAACGCAACCCCAGTACCAGCGCCAACGTCGCCGCCAAACCCAGCTGCAGAGCAAGCGCAGGTCAATGCACTGTTTTCGCTGCTGGAAAACAGATATAGCAAGAAATACCCGTTCTCCGAGGGAGTGTTGAAGCCTGCGAGTGCGCCCGAGCATTATAAGAGGCTAATGGCAGAGATTGAGCGTGCGCCGGGGAAGACGTGGTGGCAGGCCAAGGTGGATGAGTGGAAGGGGAAAATTCGGTGGACGTAGGAAGAGATGGTGTCTGTACAACAATGTAAAAACGCAAGAACGGACATGTTGGACGTGGAGAATCAACGGCCCGCACGAGCCGGTGTATGTTCAAAACATGTATATCTGACGAATTATGAATCCGAGATGATGCGATGGCTTCTAGCCGCATCAAAGCGCCGAGGTCTAGGGTATCATAAAATCAAAGACCAATAACGCCCATCCACATGAGTCTCCTCAATTTACTTGCTAGTCCTTGCCTGCCGAGCAGACCTTCTCCTGCCAGACGCATCTTCCAGCGTAGTTTGCATAGCGAGGACAGCTGGGGCTGGAGCTCTACTTGCAGCCGCCGCAGCTCTGCTTTTGAGCACCTTGCGAACTTTTTGGGCTACCCCGCGAGTCCTTGGCTTGGATGGTGTATCCTCGTATGGCGCATGTGACTCATTAGGTTCTTTGGGCTCAGTATTGTCGTTCGCGGGCGCATGCACTTTGTCTGTACTTTGCGGTGGCGTCAACTCTTGGTTGGAGAGTTGATCTTTGTCAGGGCTACGAGGCTCCTCAGGATACGGCATCCCACAGATTCGATAGCAATCTAAGAGGGCCGCCGGAGTGCCTGTTTTCTTGCTGGCAAGAAGGATCCCTTCAAACTTGCCACGAAGCCGCTCTCTATCTGGATGGCCGAGGAAAAGCTCGTCTGGGAGTTCAGTATTTCCGACGTGGCTGTCCGTGAGTCCTTTGAGTCTTGATGTGTTGACAGCGGGCTGAAAGAGCCCTCCATACTGGTCCTCGTCGTCGGGGAATACAGGAGGCAGCGGCGTTGGTGCACGTGCATCAGGATCGTAGCAGTCGAAGGCGCGATATACTATGCTATGTAAGTCATTTGAGTTGCCGATTCCTTGTTTGCTGCGCTCACTTCCAAGCTCATTAGTGAACCCGTTCGCCATCAATTTGTAAGTTCCATCATAGAACTTCCGCGAATGTTCCGAGACCTCGACGTTGGTTGGGGAAAGCATGCTGTAGATGCTGGTATATAGTTCTGTCGAGGTATAGCTGTTCAAGGTATTATCGCGTAAGCTTTATGTCTTCCAAATGAAACTTGTGCCATCTTGTCAAGATAACTTACAGTAGCTGGAAGCTAGTCCGTGTGGTCTCCACGTCTAGTGGTGCTTGCTCGTCCTGCTGTTGGGCAGGTGTTGACAAGAAAGTGGGAAGGTGGAGGTTGTTGGTGAGTGTTGTTGTTGAAGCTGCTATGGGCAACGGTGACGTCTAGAGAAAGAGCGAAGAATTGTCGCGGTCTCTCTCACTAATAAGGACGACCTTCACTTGTAGCACCACACGACTTAGGAGTGGAAATTACACGACAGCTAAGACGCAGATTTATGAGAAGATATTTGCTAATATAGTAACACTCTACTCAGGTCTAGGTGTGGGAAACCACATGCTGACCATGTTGAGATTGAACGCCAGTCGACATGCATACAAACGCCTCGCCCCGCCCGACCATATGATAACAACTCTTCTCTTGCCGGGAAAACATCGTACAAATGGCTGACTGTACACTTGACTCGAGTTCAGAGCAGCGCTGAAGTAAAAGCAATACACGAGCCCCAAAATGTAATATCCACCTTGTCCCTGACACAATGCTAGGCTCGATAGAACTCAGGAAGCAGTCGCAAAGAAGTTTGTAACACCTAGATAAGTTGTACAGGTCTGAAGCGACCACGTCCGGGCTTGAGAAATGTCGCGAGACTCTCCTCTCTATGTTAGTCACAACCGCGAGCGCGGATACTCCAGGCCCATTACGGATTCCTAAATCGCACTGGGCTGGCCAGCGAAAGCGGTCGCGGTTATCGGCTGCTTTGCTGCCATTGTTGCCGCGAGACTTTCGCGCTCCTTCTTCTCTAGTTCCATCATGGCACGGTCGGCCTTGGTCACACGAGGTTTGCGGACAGTAGTGCCACCACGAGAGCCGGGACCGCCTCCTCGACCTCGACCTCTGCCTGCTGCGTCTCCTCGTACTGTACCGCCACGGCCCCGACCGCGCCCTCGCTTTACAGTACCATCGGCCCTGTTCAATATTAGTAATGCTTTGGTGAAGACAGACTTGTCAGGCTTACCTTTCAACAGCTGGTTTGTCTTCAGTAACGAGTGGACCGCTGTACACGAAGAACCCATCTTTGGCCATCAATGCTTGCTGCTCCCATGCCAACTCCGTGTCGTCGATGAAGTCATCTTCTTTGTCGTAGTCTTCCTGCTTGCGCTTTCGTCGTTTCTTGCCACCGTTCTCGCGGGCAGAAGTGTCATCGTCCATACCTCCCATCTCGGCATTGCTCTCGTTCTCTGACAGATCGACAGACATTTCATCGTTCGAAATGGCACCTCCAGCACGTTCCAGCGCCGCACCGGCTGCGGTGATTTGTCGTTGGCGCTCGCGACGCGCAGCAATCCGGGGATGCAGGGCAGCAAAGCCGTACTTGCTCTCAACTTCTTGAGCGAAATTAATGGTAACGTTCTTCTGACCTTTGAGGTTGAAGGTCAACCATATGTTGGTGCCTTGTGGTTCCAAGGTGCCGTTAGCACTTGCGACAGGTCCAAACGCCGTGCCCGACAAGAGGCCGCTACCAGTAGGCAGAGGCGGCGGTGCTTCTTTCTGGCGAGCGGGTTTGGCGGGCGGTGTCGGCGCATTTGAGTTGGACGGAGTGCCTGAGTTTGTGGACGTGGTCTTGGTCATTGGAACTGAGGTCTGCTTGCTCGGCTCAGAATCGATGTCCATGGGCATGAATGCTGGGGCAGCCGGATAAGGTTGCGGTGGTTGAGGATAAGGTTGCATTTGCTGCTGTAGTTGAGGCGGGATGTCTTGGGAAGGAAGGACCGACCCGGGTCGCGCTGAGAAAGCGGCAGGAGACACCGGGGCAGATGTAACCGAGGCTTGTTGCTGGAATTTCGCCGGATGTGAATAGAAGGAATTGCTTGCCGAGGGCGGATCGATCAAACTCGTAATAGAGGGAGACGCACTCGCACGGTTGAGTGGCGGCGAAGTAGGCGGTGGCGGCGGCGCGTTTGCTGGTGCCTGGGGTTTCGACTCAAAGGTACCACCTCGAATGGGATCATAGCGCTGCCCTGAGCTTGCTGGCCGCGGTGTGGAAGGCGCGACACTAATGTGGGACAGATTCGGATTACTATGGATGGTGGGCTCGGGATTGCTCAGCACACGAGGAGCCTGTGTGACAACAGGCGGCTGCTCTGGCTGAGGTATTGCCATTGCCACTGGTACTGGCACTGGCTCACTGGGTTTGATATGTGGTGCGGGCGATTGCTGCACCGGCGGTTTCTCGTCCACGACCTCTGGTGCTGGTGTCGCCTGTGCATCCAACGACGCCTTGGTCCTTCTCTTCCGCGGCACCGGTTGAGCATTTGCATCTTTCGGTTCTGCCAGCTTGCGGGATTTTCTGGCTTTCTTCTCTGGCTCAACAGGTGCAACTGGACCGGCATCTTTAGGCTTGGGCTTTGGTCCTGGCTTCTTGCGTGGCTGCCCTGATGCTGTGAGGCCTCGTCGCGCTGGAGATGTCGCGTTTGCAGGGGTTGGCGTGCTAGCTCCTCCAACACCATGACCACCCATAGATACTCGGATCGTCGAATTTGGCGTGCCCTGCTCCGGCGAATGCGGGGGAGAACTCAGACTGCCAGGCGAGGATGCATCGTTTGCGTCCATGCTGAGAACACGGAAACTATGCAGATCTAGAAACGCTTGGATGTGCGGACAGTTGTATACAAGAGGAGAATTTTTGCAAAGTATCAGGTCCAGGTACGTTGATAATGTGTAGGGCGCAGGTAGCGCGGACGCTGGATTATGCGCCGACTGCTGGCTGCGCGGGTTGCAGACTCAACACCAAAAGTTGCGAATAGGGTCCGCCGCGATGGTGTCGAGAACACCAAAGTTGGCGTGTAGCCGATGGCTGGGCCCGGGAACAACTTAGAGACGGTTTGGTGCACGGAAAGGAACACCAAGTTTCGCCTCCTGACGAGAGTTTGATGGCCGCGACTGCAGCACGGGCAGTATCGATGATTCAGTTGTTGCTGCGGCGAGAATTTGTACAGGAAAGAAAGAGAAAGAAAGAGGAAGGGAGCGGGCGGTTGACGTGTTCAAGAGGGGGCATCTGGTCTGATGTATGCAAAAGCGATCAAGGCCGTGCTTGCAGCTTGGGTTACGACGAGCCCTAGAACGAGAAATCAGAGTACGCCAGAGAGAGACCGGGGGAGCGACAACGGGTGCCCACTGTGATTAATCGGACCCTTGCGAGTGCTCGGTGACGACTTTACATGTCTTCGGGGAGATTATATCGTGGTAGCCGTGGGGCGGATTTTATCTAACATATTCTGCAACTTGAACACCTCACTTGTCTCTGATCGCAGCGTGAATCTCGCAGTCGGCGTGAATATGGGGCAGCAGAGCGTTGACATGCTCCCAGCATGATCATACATCCGAAGTACGACGAGGCGCATTAGCCGCCTGACACTGTTTGCATTGACCGATCTGGCGACATGCCATCACCTGCACTTCCCTTATTGACGGGCAATTGATACATTGAAGCGTAGCTGCGATGGGCATACATCGAAAACGCCAAAGATGCAGGCCGTGTGACGATGTTCCATATATGGAGGTTTCAACGTGCTCCTGCAGTTCTGTTTGAGGTGCATGTGTGGCTGAACAGGTCCGTGCATACGCTCCGATCTGAACAGGGGTTTGGCCCCACTTATTGATTGGCGCAAATATCCAGGAACATAAAATTGGCCGGATTTGTCCAATTGCGAGGCACAGGAGAGAGGGACAACTGTGAGCATCACAAAGCATGGTATCGCACTTTTCAACATGATTTGTTCCTTGGCCTGACATTTGCAAAAACTTGAGGTATATACCACAATCCACCATCTTCCGCATAACATTCAAGTTTGCACCATAAATTTCGAAGCGGCCTGAACGAACGCCAGTAACACCAGCCCAGTCGAACGCCCTAGCGAGATGCAAGGAGAATACGAGTACAAAGAGGACTTTTCAATTCACCGATTCCGCAACGCATTCACGACTTGCTCTTCTTCTTCTTCTTGCTCGCGCCTTCGTCGTCATCGTCATCGGCCTTCCGCTTCTTGTCCTTCTTCGACTTCTTCTCGGAAACTTCTTCTTCCGCGTGCTTTGACTTCTTGTCCTTCTTCTTGTCTTTCTTCTCCTTCTTTTCTTTGCGGACAGCCTGCTCGGTGGCCGCTGCGGTGACACCATCTGCGTTCGCCACATCCTCGGTGGCAGTCGCGGTCGGATCCTCAACGCCAATGTCTGCCAATACAGAGTTCATCGCAGCCTGCATGACTGCCGAGTTCTTCGCGGGCGGCGCACCAGAAGCGTAGAACTCGATCCTCTCATCGACCTGCCTCTTCAAGGCCTCGCCGAACTTGCTTGTTGGCGTGTCGCTGAAGTTGTCGATTCTTGAGGCAATAGAGCACTTGTTGGCCAGGAAACGTGAGATTCGGCCCTTGGACTTGGCACCAGTTCTGCCGATGAAGGACGAATGGTAGATGAGGCCATACTTGGGTGTGTTGCCTTTGGTCTTCAGCGCACGGAAGAGCGCCTTCTCAGCTCCCAAGATCTGGACAGTCGAGGCAGGGTATTTCGACAGGTTGGTCAATGATCCGGCCTTGGAGATCAGACGGGCTCCGACAGTGTCACCAATGAGAGCAGCCAGGTTAGGAGCGACCTGGTTCATACGGTTACTCAGGTAGCTACTAAGCTGACGGCGGTAGGCAGCGAGAGATGTTGCGCGCTTGGCAAAAGCCATCACTATGCGCGACATATCCAGTCAGCAACTGTCTCACGATAGTTTGATACCTGGGCACTCACCAATCTCCATATCGGCCTCGGAGAGGTCACGACCCATGCTTGTACGGGCAGCCTTGATGATAGCTTGGGCAGTCCCCTCATCGTCGTCGACGACAGCCGCCAAATCATGAAGGTCGTCCTCTGACAGACGTGATTTGTTGCCAATAACCAAGACAAGCTTGGCGTACTGATCGTTTTGTGAGACTACAGGAGCATATAGTCAGCAAATGTCTGCTGCAGTTCATACGTAGTCACGTACCGATCTTGCTGAGTTCTGGGAAATGCCAGCTATGATAAGTTAGCAGCATTCTCGATAGTGGTGGATGTCTTGATGTGTCGTAAAAAGCATCGAGACCATCGGCTGTTCCGAGATGCAGGAATCGCCAACACAGCTGCTGGAGAAGACTCACCCATAGTTTTCTAAAAGGTGTAGAAATCATATCAGCGTGTGTCTCAAATAAAATGTGCAGAGGCATCCTTACCGCGCAGCCTCATCTGGAAAGTATTGAGCTGTAATTTGTTAGCAAAAAAGCTACAAATACTCGCTGAAGGTGCTGCTTACGTCCTTGTCGAGCGTGTCCAGAGTGGCAATCGCTTGGATGATGTCTGCGAAAAGTCAATGTATGCTACACACATAATCATCATGCATAGCACTTACGGTTATCTTGTTTGTTCACCGAGAACTTAACTTTAGAGCGCGAGTACGCATGGCCTAGAGCACGATATCAGCAGGAGTTTGTGTTGCGCGGACACTTTTCATACCCAGGCCAAGAATGGATCGATCTATATCGCCAGCGTTCAACTGCTTGATCAGCTTTCCGCCCCATTGACGCAGGCCACGAAGTAGATCGGAGACAACTCTGGTGGAACTGTTAGTGGGCTAAAGATGGGTGGTAGGGTAGAGAGCGTACTCGGATGTGTCGCTCGTCTCGCAAGTGATGTTAGAGAAGGACGCCTTGACGCTTTGGGCGAGATTCCTTTCGGAGAGGCCTAATGTGATGGTTTTCTTCTTGCCGGCCTTGGGCAGCGAGCTTTCCAGGGTTGCGCGCAGAAAGTCACTCAGAATGCCCTCGGAGATCTAAATGTCGCAGTATGATTCAGTATGCGTCTTGCAACTGTTCGTGCAGGGCTACTCACGTCGTTCACTTCTTGAAGCGCTGCCTGTGTGCCTTGAAATGGAGCTAAGCTAACAAGCTCTACCATCTTTCCGAACTTGTCGAGGTCGGCCGCGGCCTTCTGGACTTCGGGGAGTCGCGTGCCAATGGTGTCTGGCTGGAGGATAACCTTGAACACCGCATAGCCCACCGGGCTTTCGTGGAGGAGGTAGTCGACCGACATGGTGAGCTGCTCAGTCTGTCGTTGGCTTTCGAAGGGTGTCGACTCGTCGGCGGGATCTTTTTGGGTGGAGAATTAAATCGCCGAGCCCGACCTTGGACTGTAAATGTGGCGGTTTGGCTGTCGAGGTCGTCGTGCAATTGCGACGAGAAGTGGTGGTGATGGGCAGGTTTTGCGATAAGATTGGAAAAAAGTTTCGAAGCTCGCTCGAGCTTGGCGCCCATTTACACGCTAACGTCCCTCCCAAAAGTCCTAGGCACGCGAAATAGCCCCGCGACCAGCACTATTGCTTCAGATACCACACTTTTCGATACCCTATAGACACTGCTCAGTATGTCGGCCGCACAGTTACTCAATCCAAAGGCGGAGTCGAGGGTTTGTTTTCCACCACCCATGTTGCTGCTGCAGAACTAAAACTCCGCGCAGAGACGCGGGGAAGCTTTACGCGTCAACATTTCGGCCGGCGAGGGCCTACAACAGGTATACAGTGTTCTCCACAGTGCTGGAAACTATGCTGACTGATTGTTCAGGTGCTTGCATCGAACCTGGGACCGCGCGGCACACTGAAGATGTACGCACGAAAATCCACACCATGCTAGACCTGAGTGACTAACACCCGTGCAGGCTTGTTGATGGCGCTGGAGGTGTATGTTCGGCAGTCTGTATCGTCAGAGCTTCGTTGACACCAAACGCCAGATCAAACTCACAAAAGATGGTAGCGTTCTGCTCAAGGAGATGGTACGTGAACACAACTAAAGCAGGACGAGCAAAGCTAATATGCGACCAGCAAATCCAAAATCCCACAGCCGTATGTCTTCCGTCTCTGAGTGCGCAAGCGGTATGCTGATTGAGTTAGGTTATGATTGCACGCGCAGCCACGGCCCAAGACGAGATAACTGGTGATGGAACAACATCGGTGGTGCTGCTGGTGGGAGAGCTACTCAAGCAGGCAGACCGTTACATTGCAGAGGGCCTCCATCCGCGAGTGATCGCCGACGGCTACGACATTGCAAAGACGGAGGCCTTGAAGGTGTGTAGCGATCCGAAGTTGCACAAGCAACAACTGACAATCGCCAGTTCCTCGATAAGTTCAAGATCGAGAAGGAGGTCGACCGAGAGCTCCTCTTGTCCGTCGCCCGTACGTCACTTTCTACGAAGCTCGACAGCTCTCTCGCTGAGCAGCTCACGCCCGATATCGTCGATTCCGTCCTCGCAATCTACCAAGCGCCTGCGAAGCCCGATCTACACATGATTGAGATCATGACAATGCAACACCGAACTGCTGCGGACACACAGCTCATCCGAGGACTGGCTCTGGACCACGGCGCAAGACATCCAGACATGGCTAAGAGAGTAGAAAATGCCTTCATTCTCACCCTCAACGTCAGCTTAGAGTACGAAAAGTCTGAGATTAATTCCGGGTTCTACTACTCGAGTGCTGAACAGAGAGAGAAGCTTGTTGAGAGCGAGCGACGGTTCGTCGACGACAAGCTGAGGAAGATTGTTGAGTTGAAAAAGGAGGTCTGCGGCGACGATCCGAAGAAAGGTTTCGTCATAATAAACCAGAAAGGCATTGATCCTCTCAGTCTGGACGTGCTTGTCAAGAACGGCATCTTTGCGCTCCGACGGGCAAAGAGGAGGAATATGGAGCGTCTGCAGCTTGTGTGCGGCGGTACTGCACAGAACAGCGTTGACGATCTAACACCAGATGTTCTCGGCTGGGCCGGACTTGTGTACGAGCACCAATTGGGCGAGGAGAAGTATACATTCATTGAGGACGTCAAGGAACCAAAATCAGTCACGCTATTGATAAAAGGACCCAACGCGCATACGATATCTCAGATCAAAGACGCTGTCCGAGACGGCCTGAGGAGTGTCTACAACATGATTGTCGACAAGAGCGTGGTTCCCGGCGCCGGTTCTTTCCAGGTCGCATGTGCGGCTCATCTTGAGAGCGAGCAGTTCAAGAAGACCGTCAAGGGAAAGGCAAAGTGGGGTGTATCGGCCTTTGCAGACGCTCTCCTCATCATCCCAAAGACATTGGCTGCGAACTCCGGTCACGACATCCAAGATTCTTGTACGTAGCTTCTGCGCGCACCGTTTCATTTTGCTAATGATTATGCAGTGGCTGCTCTGCAAGATGAACATGCTGAAGGCAATGTCGTCGGCCTCAACCTTGCGACAGGCGAAGCTATGGACCCGACTCAAGAAGGCGTCTACGATTCGTTCCGAGTGCTACGCAATTGCATAGCGTCGGCTACGGGTATTGCTTCTAACCTGTTGTTGTGTGACGAGATGCTGAAGGCAAGGCAAATGGGTCGACAGCCGGAGCCGGGCGCAGATCAATGATGAGATCGGTTGATCGAGGAAGAAAATGCGGCGGCAGGATACTGCAACCTACAGCTAGCTGCTTGCACGCGATGCGCGATGCAAGGCTCAAAGGCTAAGCTAGGAGGGCATAACAGCTCGCTTCTCCACGGCTTGCTGCAGGCATAGCAGCACTGTATAGTATCGGCTAGGTGAAAATAGATTAAAGAAATCTAGCCATTGTCGGCACATGACTTTTGGATTATGCCACCACATTGACATTTGAAAATGTGAATGACCGTGGTTACTGTACATAGTGAATTGTGAATGTGGACACTGTCAAGTAAGCAATTCACCTCTGGCCCTTGCGGGTTCTCTGAAGGGTCGCATGTAGCTGGACCCTGGTCACCGCGAGTGCATAGATCATTTAAGCTTAAACTTTAGATTAGCCGCTAAACGGGTGTTGGCTACAGCGCGGGGTGCCCTTTATCGTTTGCCGAGCGTGTTGGATGCAGATGGTCGTGATTGGAATGTGGTGCAATGGACGTGTCCTCGGCCGTCAGTCATTCTTTCAGTCTCGAGATCGTTTGAAACAATCCCCTGATCAGCTTTTGTCCGTGGGGCTTGCAAACAGCTAAGGATCTTGCGGAAGGCCAAGCCGGATATCGAGCGCGAACACGAGACGAGCTGCATCTGCTCCTTTGGTGGGTGTGCGTCCAACTGTGGCATCTGTCTGTCTCTCACGCTCATCCTTCCTCTTTCCGCAATTCAATGGCAGCGCCGAACTAGCGACAGCGCCCGCCCACTCTCTCCTTTCTGGTTTGCGCGACGCTTCACTTCTCCAACACTCACTAGCCATGTTTCGGTACAGACGATACCGCGTCTTTCTAGCGTTTGCAGCCATTACCCTTTTTGCTTTATACAAGTTCGGCACATCGAATACAACATGGCGGGAAGCTGCATCGACAGCAGCTGAGTTAAAGAACGAGGCGGAAGACGCTCTCGGTTTTGGCTCCAAGCCACGCCCTCCAATCGCACACGAGACGAAGAAGCTGGAACTGCAGATTCCAGTCGCGAGCAGGACGCAAGCGCTTCAGACGCCGCCACCGGTAAAGCAGGTTCCCACGCCGCCGGCGGCGACTCGTGCCGCGCTGGAGACACCGCAGCAGAAACCAACGATCCCATCCCCGTTGCGACCCAAACCTCCTGCCAAACCGGCACCCCTCGCCGACGACGCTGCGTCCTTGAATAGCATCGAGGCAATATATTGGACAAAGCTTCCCGAGAAGTTCCCAGTGCCTTCGCAGTCTCTTATCAAGCTGCCCAGTGGCAAGCCGAAAAAGATACCAAAGATACAACACAAGTTCAAGCCGGAAGATGCGGCAGCAAAGATGGACAGGCTCGCGAAGCTGGAGAGGGTCAAGACTGTGTTCAAGAAGTCGTGGAATGGATACAGAGAATATGCATGGCTGCACGACGAGCTGCGGCCTGAATCTGGGACGTTCAAGGACCCATTCGCAAACTGGGGCGCTACGCTGGTCGATGCCTTGGACACATTGTGGATCATGGGACTGAAGGATGAGTTCGAGGAGGCGGCGAAAGCCGTGGACAAGATCAATTTCCTCACCACGACCCGCGCTGACATTCCGCTCTTCGAGACAACGATTCGCTATCTTGGAGGCCTGGTCGCAGCTTACGACATCAGCGGCAAGAAGTACAAGAACCTACTGGACAAGGCGGTGGAGCTGGCCGAGGTTCTCATAAGTGCTTTCGACACGCCAAACCGCATGCCCGAGACGTACTATTACTGGAGACCTCAATTTGCATCCCAGAGGCACCGCGCCAGTACCCGTGTCGTTCTTGCGGAAATTGGATCCTTGTCCATGGAGTTCACCCGACTTGCGCAACTTACTGGAGAGCATAAGTATTACGATGCGATTGCGCGCATCACAGACAATTTAGAAGAGTATCAAAACAACACAAGACTCGCTGGCATGTGGCCGACTTATTTGGATGCCTCAGGTTGTGGGAAGCCGTACATCGACTTGGCTCCACAAGTACCGCTCAAAGCTCCGGCGGGGATGTACGAGACGCCGGCTGCCCCTTCGCCTACGCAGAAGCTGTCGCCAGGAGGCAAAAAATACGTCTCCCTGCAACTACCAGACCCCATCGTCTTGACACCCAATGGGGCGAACCCTACCTACGTGCCGTCGAACCTTGAAGATAGCTTTGCACTGGACACACCTGACAAACGAGTGGTTCGAGACTGGGAGGGCAAGCCGTTAGAACGTCGCCAGCTTGACGTTGATCTTGATGCGCCGCCTGATTCACCAGCGAACGGCGCCGCCGACGTGCCCATCAAGACTTCCGCCGCGGCAGCAGCCATGCCTACTCCTCCCGAGTGCGTAGAGCAAGGCTTCGCAGCTACATCTGAACGTGGCCACGAAGAGTATACGCTAGGTGGTATGTCAGATTCCACGTACGAGTATCTGCCGAAACAGTTCCTCCTCCTGGGTGGTCAAATCGAGAAGTACCGAACCATGTATGAGCAGTCTATGGATGTGGTTAAGCAGTATCTTATCTTCCGGCCGATGCTTCCCAACGAGGACGACGTACTCTTTTGTGGGAAGCTCAATGTTCCACCCCGTATTGAAGATCTGGTGCCTGGAGACTTAACAGGCGAGAATGCACATCTTACTTGCTTCGCTGGTGGCATGCTCGGTATGGGTGCAAAACTCTTCGATCGCCCGGACGACCTCGAGATTGCAAAGAAATTGACGGAAGGTTGTGTTTGGAGCTACAACATGACACAAACCGGCATTATGCCAGAATCTTTTGAGGCTATACCATGCAAAAGTACCAAGGACTGCACTTGGAACCAAACGCTATACTCAGAAACTCTCGATCCTCGAGCAGAGTACCGCCTATCGAGTTATAGGGAGCAGATACAAAACTACCATTCAATGTACGCATCTGCTTCCTCGTGGTACGAGGAACAACTTGCTGCCATGACTGCACCCCCGAAGCCTTCTGTGGACCCTGCGTTCCCAGTGCTAGCGACACAGACACCAGTATATGCAGATACATTAGACAAGCGCCAGCTAGCCGATTCAATGGACGATGCAGAAGTCGAGCCTACATCCGCTCCGCCCGTGGGCGCTCGGCGAGATGAAGAAGAAGATCCCGAAGACACACCAACAAAAGTCCAGCCTTCCTTCAAAGTTCCAGAAGTAGCGCTGCAACCGACTCCAACACTTCCCGATTTCCCCTACCTATACTCTCCAGTTGCTCCGTTGAACCACAAGGATTTTGTACAGAATTTGATCAAAGAAGAACGCTTGCCGTCGGGCGTCACTAAGATTGGAGCCCGCAACTACATCCTACGGTAAGTTTAGTAATCACTATACACAATTATACCTACTAATCAATCTCAGTCCCGAAGCCATCGAATCCGTATGGTACATGTACCGCATCACAGGCGACAACCACTGGCGCGAAGCCGGCTGGCGCATGTTCATGGCCATTGACCAGTACACATCCACCAAGTACGGTAACTCGGCCATCGACGACGTGACCAAGACGAGTCCCACGCTGAATGACGACATGGAGAGTTTCTGGCTGGCGGAGACGTTGAAGTACTTTTACTTGTTGTTCGAGACTGAGGACGTGTTGAGCTTGGATGATTGGGTGTTGAATACAGAGGCGCATCCATTTAGACGGCCAACGTAGATAGTGGCTTCATGTGCATGCTTTTAGGAGCGTTGCTTGGGTATCAGCAGCGGTTTTGGGGCGTCTTGGATAAGGCTTCGGCTTGGGGTTATGCGAGCGTGTAGTATACACTTTGGATATGTTAGCATGGCAGCATTTAATGGAGTTTGAGTAGCTTTTTAGCCGTGGGTAGGAAAGTCTCTGTGGTGAGGTACGGTATGCCTGATTACCATGTCATTTGCGAATGCTAATGATTTAGACGGCTTTGTCTACGACAATACAAGTTCTCTGATTGTTGTCGATTGTGTCACTCTTTCACCCATTTGTCTTGCTGGGCTTTGCGGTGCCAATGGTCAACAGTCTGGGTCAAGTCCGCTCCCCAACACACGAAAGGCCGCTTCCAGTTACACTCCGCTTACATGAAGGCAGCACCTTGAGCTATTTCCCTTGTGTCTGCCATACTTCGCAACGTAAAGGTCCCTCGGCATCTTTCGACCTCGGACATTTGCGCATGCTCGGTTACTTGGATATAGCCATGACGTTGGTGTCTTCGGCCTGTCTACTCCAAGTTGGCGGGAAGTGCCGATTTCAATGAAGTCGCACTACCTGACTAGTGCCCAGGTGCTGTCACACGCCTTGGAAAGCCACTCACGTCTTGGGACACTTCTACACGAGCGCTCAGAACACTTCGATGTTGCAGTGGTACTGATACTACTAGCCACCAGAAGCTGTTTAAAAATCAAGGTCTTGTCCTACGTACGGCTACACAATGTCTAAACATGACTTTAGTACCGGAGATGCGCTACTGACAATACTCTTGTCTGTACGGTAAAGTAAAGATCTACAAGGCAGGCGTTGCGCAGTAACAATTTCGGCGACCCTTCGGACACAAAACACCAACCACCTGGCCAATCAACATGGCTGAAATGGAAGCTGACCGTAATTTCTTCCAAGCATGTTGCGGTCGTATTGCACTTGCGACTTGGCAGGGGTGCCAGATCTGCACTACTGCCAGCCTACCGGAACCTTAACATCCGTCCTGTGACCATCAAATGACCTTGTCAGGCTGCACCAAATACACATGGCTATAGATCGCCGTGTTACCCCGGACAGGGCAGATCTTAGCTATGGCTTTAGCCTCAAACCTCCGCAAGACACGACTCCAAGACCGTGGCAGTCATCGAACTAGTCTTGAGCTACGGACACGACTCAGTACTGTCACTGCCTATGAAGAGAAAAGATCTGCAAATGGTGTCCAGTACATTAAGAGCTGGTCTATCACCTCACGACAGTATATATTTACTCACAGACAGTTTCTTGCCATATCAAGTCCTCCTCCATTATGCTAGCCAAGCTCAGCACACTCTTCGCAGTCCTGCCTCTTGCGGCAGCATGGCCCCAGGTCATGCACATGAACGAGCAGATGCACAAGCGCGAAGAACCACCTCAACGACAACCGCTATTCAAATCCGGCCGGCAAAATACTGGTCTGCCGGCGCTCGGCTTCAACGCTCAAGATCAATTCGTCAACGTGACAAGAGGAAGCGGTCATGAGTTTGCGCCCCCAGGGTCTGGCGACCTTCGCGGTCAGTGCCCTGGCTTAAACGCTGCTGCCAATCATGGCTTCATTCCAAGGAACGGCCTCTTGAACACAGCACAGACGGTGTCGGGTCTGGGTGCTGCCTATAACATGGCACCGGATCTTGCGCTCTTCCTCGCTGTTGTATCGATTGCACTAGCTGGCGACCCGGTGTCTGGAAGGTGGTCGATTGGCGGAAAGTTCACGCCAACTATACCACTTTTCAAGGCCACAGGACTTGTTGGAACTCACAATGCATATGAAGGAGACGCATCCATCATCCGAGTAAACTCGCGACTCACGCTTGAAGATGGATCTTAGACTGACTGTTACAGGGTGATGCATACCTCAACGGTGGAAGCGTCGGTGTCTTCCAGATGAGATCGTGGGAGCATCTCTACCAACTTGCAGAGGAGTACACGCTGGACGACATTGCAGCCCAGTCCGGTAAGCTACATATGATGTCGCTGTAGAATCCTAAACTTACATGTCCTAGATTATGTGACTCGATGGAGCATCCTGAACAACCCATACTACTTCTCCGCACCGTTCTCCGGCTTAGTTGCGCCTGCTGCGCACAACTTCGTCATCAATTTTATGTCCAACCACAGCGCCGAGAAGCCCGGCGGTACTCTGACTCGTGAGGTCTTGAAGTCCTTCTTCGCTGTTACTGGCGATTCGCCGGGTAACTTTGTGCACAACCGAGGCCAGGAAAGGATCCCGGAGAACTGGTATCGAAGGCCCACTGCCAATGCTATGACCGTTCCCCAGGTTCTGTTGGACGTGCAGGTCAACAATGCCGTAAGTACTCGACCCTCTCTAAATAAATTGCGCTAACCATAGATCAGATGTATCCAGGTATCGTCCGTATCGGAGGCAATACTGGCACCGTGAACTCGTTCGCTGGCGTCGATCTCACCGACCTCACTGGCGGCGTATTCAACCTCGGTGGCCTCGCAGAAGGCAATCAAGCAGCGTGCTTCCTTCTCCAAGCGTCGCTTGCAGGCCTTCCTGATGTTGTCAGCCCACTTTTGGGCGCCGTTGGATCTGTCCTCGGCTGGGCAACACAACAACTAGGCCCATTGTCACGGCAGTTTGGCTGCCCGCAGCTGGCCAATTTCGACAACAGTCTGTTCAATGGCTTCCCTGGTGCTAAGTTTAACGGAAATGGGCAATCTTGAGAACATTGGGGTGGATCATTTTGATCGGGATCGTGAGTAATGGAGGATGAACTTGGCTAAAGTGTACACTGGCCGTGATGTATATTGATGGACATAATGCTAAATGAACACCAATACAAGTATTTTCTGCTGTATAGCCTCAATCGCTCCCTGCTACATGGATGGAGACGTCCTGACTGAACCGCTTGTAGTCAGTAGGTTCAATCATGTCCTTGCCTGAAGTCTTAAGAAACGCAGAAACACGCCACCTCTCGCCATACACAACAAGCCCAAACATTCCTTTGCAGTATCCCCACCATCAAAACGAGAACATTTGCTTCTCTCTCATCAATTTGCCCATCCGCCACATTCTTCCCCTGCAAACATCGTCCCGTTCAAAGCAACCCAAATCCCAACCACCTGACTCCAGCATCATCAGACCTAACTGCACCAACCTCTATGCGGCCAAAACCACAATTCCAGGTTAGCACTCACTCCAAAGGGGCATCCCCTGAGCATCGCCACGTCATTCATTGGGCACCCAAGCCGGCGCCAACTCCGCGCGCTCCCCTATTCAGGACGCGTGCCGAAAATAACTTCACACCGCGTGCGGATGATCGACGTGGACTAGGGTTACTTGCCAACGCAAGTGCCTGATACCCCGCATTAAGTCCTCTGAGGATGGATAGGGTTATTAGGATCGACGTTTGATTTGCAAGCGCTAGAGTGGATGTGTACTGGAAATAGGAAGGGATTGTTGGATAACCGAAAGGTTATATGGATTGATCGGTTATGTGATTTCTTCTAGTGCTCAGGTGTGGTGTCGATGCATTGGTTTGGGTGGATGTATTAAGTAGCACGAGTGGTAGACTATGTATATGCCTTGATGTTAAATTTGCATGTACTTCGCTAATAAGTTGAGAGTTTTAGTGAGATATGTATGGAAGGTTGTGTGTGATTCAGTGGGTGTGAATAATGCCAGGTCGGTGACGTGGTGATGGTAAAGACCATGCATAGAATATGTTAGAAATTGCATGAAACTTTCAATGTACATAGAAGATTCTAGGCGCTCTGGGAAAGATAAGAAATGTGTAGTGTAAAGGCAAAAGCAAACTTGCTATGAAAGAGCGAAAGAATGTGTGCAAAGAATGTACAAAACATCGAATCCTCCCACTGACACGATAGGAAACGAATAATATCCTCCCAAGTCTCCTCCCCTACGCTTCAAACTCCTCCCGTGCAATCCCTACACATCCCACCTCGCCCACCACCTACTTAGCCTGCATAATCTGCCCCGCCGTAATCCTTGTCTTACAATGAAACTTTCTATATCCTTCATCAACACCATTCCCGCCACGACACTTATACGTGAAACCCGGCAGCAGGGCGCATTTCCCCCATCCGTTGCCGCCGTTGGTATCGATCATTTCGAAGTTTTGCGATTTGCGAATAGCTAAGCAGGGTGTGTTAGCTATCTAATATCTCACGTGCTCGAGATGCCGGGAAATTTGGAACAGGTGTGGTGATTGGTGAAAGCGAGGTTAGGTGAAACTTACTCCAATGCCACGGCGGGTTGTTGCTGAAGTGCATTTCCATTTCGTCGATACCGGACGGATCCTAGGTGCACCAGTTAATTATACTGGCCTTATGCTAGTATTCTATTCAAGCAATGTTGACACGTACATTGCTCTCGCTGCATCCGTCCCCATTGCAGCGCACACCTAGCTTACCCCCGCTGACGTCGTTTTTCGCTGGGTACCATGGAATATTCTGGCCTGGCATTTTGCATCCCGGGTTGGGTACGTCGGAGATCTTGTACCCGTAGTCGTTGCCGGCTTTGACGCGGAAGAGGAAGAAGTCTGCGAGGGAGACTTGGGTTAGGGCGAAGAGGGGGAGGAGGGCGGAAGGCTTCATGGTGCGTATGTATCTATTCCCGTGGTGATGGATCGGATGGGAGTAAGATCTGGAGGGTGCGGAGAAAGGCTGTTGGTGGGTGATGTATATGGTGAGTGGGAAGTTGATGCTGAGATGTATGAGAGGATGTGCCATCGCTTTTATATCTCGAAGAAGCTCAGTCCATGCACACGCGCCATGTGGTTGAAGTACACTCGCGTGCTGTCGTGTCTGTTCACCCTATTCACCGTCTTGGAACAACAAAGTAAGCCGTATATCCTCTCGACCAAGCATTACACCAATCAACCCACCATCAAAAATATCCCCGAGAGTATTCTAAGCACATCGCAAGCATTGTAGCAGGACGCCGAGGCGTCCTCGTAGCACTTCGGGGACATAATTTCGACCATGCATGCCAATACTACCAATATAGCATGAGCACAGTACGTCCATGCTCACGCAAGGCTGTACCCATCATTTGAAAGAAGATCGTACGGGGACTAACAAGGGAGAGTACGCCCGGCTGCCGTAGCACCAACATCTTCTAATTTCAACCTTCAGGGTGATGCGTCCCGAGAGCGAAATTCGCTCGAGTGAGCCACCGTGACTGCGTATTTGTATCTGCGAACTATGCTGTGCAGCACCTAGGAGCAATGCATAGCGTTATTGAAACTAGAATAGATCGCAATGTCAAAGGCTGTAATGAATTGTCACCATGATGTTGTCGGGCGTGAGCATAAAGCGCCGAAGAGCATCATCCAGATACCTTGCCAACGAGTCCATCGCCTCGATCACATCTATAAAGTCCAAATTTCAAGATCTATGAATTTTCAGTAATGTTTATTTCCATCCACCGCACACAGGTCGGCACGACCCCTTTCCATCGCCCTAAGAGAAAAAAGGCCGAAAGACATACAAAGAAGTCCCCTCACATCCTCGAAATCATATGATCCCTGGCAGGTCCCACACCAATCCACTTAACCTTCACGCCCACAAAGTTCTCAATATACTCGACGTACTTCCGCGCATTAAGAGGGAGGTCGTAATAGCTCTTCGCGCCGGTCGTAGGTTTCTTCCAGCCAGGCAGCGTCTCATACGTAACCTCTACCTGCGCCAGATTATCCGGGTTGGAGGGGAAGCCCTCGAGTACCTGACCGTTGAGCGAGTACGCGGTCGCAACTTTGAGTTCATCAAAGTCGTCCAGGATATCCAGCTTAGTGAGGTTGATAGCGGTGTAATCATTACAAGCATGGGAGTGCTTAACGACGACGAGATCGAGCCATCCGCAGCGGCGCTTGCGGCCCGTCGTGACGCCTACTTCATGGCCTACGGATTGCATTTTCTCGCCGAGGGCATTGAGTTGTTCGGTGGGGAAGGGTCCGGAGCCGACGCGTGTGGTGTATGCTTTCACGACGCCGATGACTTCTTGCAGCGAGCGCCAGCCGAGTGAGAGGCCGGTTAGAACGCCGCCGAGACCCGTGTTGGAGGAGGTGACGAAGGGGTAGGTGCCGTAGTCAATGTCGAGCATGAGGGCGTTTGCGCCTTCGACCAGGATTTTGGCGTTCTTTTCTTTGGCGGAGGCGAGCAGGGGGATTTGGTCGACGACGTAGGGGGCGAGCTTTTCGCGGAGGGTCTGGGATGTGTGAGTACGTGACGAGGTCTATGAGTTTGATATCGCTCACCTTGAATCTCTCAATCTCCTCCTTGGGGTCGTACTGCAGCAGATCGCCAAATCGCTTTTGATAGCCAGTGACTATCCTGTTGAACTTCTGCTCGAAGACTTCCTCGTCGAAAAGGTCGCACATGCGCAGTCCACTCCTGGTCATCTTGGTGCTGTAGGCTGGGCCAATGCCCTTCTTGGTGGTGCCTGTTCAATTGTCAGCACTTCTCTACATTCTTCGAGATTTATATCCATACCAATTGAGCCAGTTCCCAGCTCAACCTCCTCCAAGCCATCCACCTGCTGGTGAACGTCGAAGACAACATGCGCTCTATCCGAGATGTATATCCGTCCCTCAGTATTCAGTCCATGCTTTTCCAGCGCCTCGAGCTCCTTGAAGAAGCTGGGCACATGCACCACACAGCCGCTGCCAATGACGTTTATGCAATTGGGATTGACGAGGCCCGACGGCAGGATGTGGAAGTCGTACGTGACGCCGTTTGCGACAATAGTATGGCCTGCATTATTTCCGCCCTGGGCGCGGCAGCAGATTTGCGACTCGTGCGCGAGTATGTCCGCGAGCTTGCCTTTGCCTTCGTCGCCCCATTGGGCGCCGAGGACAACGGTGACGGGCATGTTCAAAGAAGACGACGAGAGGAGACGGGTGCGGCGGCCGTTGGGATTTTAATCCATTAGATGCGGGAACTGGCGTAGCGGACTTGGCCGGTAGCTTGTGAGTCGATAGGTAGAGCGCCAATAAAAAGATTTGCGCCTGGTGAAGGTTGGATCAGGCTGCGGAGAGCGACGTCGGAGGTGCTCTGATGGGCCAATTGCACTCACTCGATCTCTCTCTACTTATTGCTCAGACTCACCGGACAGTCATCTGCTTCTACATGTAAATTCCCGCATTGCTCAATCGCTGTGACTTTTTGGTCGCAACTGCCCCGCAATCCAGTGCCCCGCCATGCAAGACCGATGCCGCAATCTTAGTGCACACCGATGACATAACACATGCACGTGGGGAACTGATTCACTCGGAATGCTCAGATGAGATATTCCGCGATTTAACATTGACTTCGTGCTATCATTCCATCTCAGGTGCTCTCAACTCTACAAAGCAACCGCCGCAACACCAGCAAGCATCGCCGTAGCCACTCCAGCCCAAAACGTCACACCACCCACTATCAACGGCTGCGCAGCACCCGGGAACGTCGCAGGCGCACTCGCATTCGGCGCGTTACTCGCAGTCGGCCTCGCAGGCGGGAACGTCGTCGTCGCCGCGCCCGTCAAGTTCTGCACGCGAATATAATTCGCCGCAATCGCCTGTCCCAGCCCAGCATCCGCCACGAACTTGCTTGTATTGAAGCCCACCCTGTTCTGCGTCAGGTTCGCGTATTGCTCCGGGATGGAGAAATTGGCGGGCTGCGGGAAGACGATGAAGGTGTATGCGTGCGGCACGTCGCCGACGGGAGGAGAGGGCTGGAGGTAAGGGACCTGGCCGACCGGGACGTTGAGCGCGTTGTTACTTCCGATAGTGACGTTGGATGCGAGCCAGTGGAGGAGCTGGACGCGTGTGCCGTTGCGAGGGACGTCGAGGTCAACCATGAGGAGGACTCCAGGTGCGCCGGACGTCCATGTTGACGAGCTGAAGCGCGGCGATTGCGCCGTTTCTGTGCCTCGCATTAGAAGATGCTACTCCTCTGGAGGTAGACGAAGCGAGAGGATACATACCAGGCCTAGGAATCAGTTCTCCTGGCGGAGACACCGTATTATTCCCATACACCACCGTAAGTGACTGCGCCGCCGAGATAGGAAAGCCCGGCGCCGACTGTGCCGCCGCGCACGCAATCAGGGCACCAACACCGAACGTAGTCTTGCCGAACATGATTATATCTAATGTAAATATCTGAAGATTCTCTGTTCCCTTGAAGCCCGGCGCGAGCGAGCTCTTAACTACTATATAGCTCTACCCGGCGCATGGCCCGCGTTTCGTACCTGTTCCATGCACGCCAGTCATGACGTCGCCCAAGCCACCAATCGTGTAGGAGGATTTATTGATTTGCATGGCCCAAGACAAAGGGCCTTACTTTTTGTCAGCATGTGTGCTAGCGAGGCCTGGAGAGGATATGCAGGGCGTTCGAGACGTCCAGGCAGAGGTTCTTGTGCTAGACGCGCGTCGCACGTGCGAAGATGGCTCGCTGAGGAATAGCGACCACCAGCGTCTAGAGATGCGCCTCCGGCCTTGTATTCCGTGATCGATTGCCGTGTCTCTAGAAGATCGGAGATCTTCCTACGAGAACAACTGGTCTGGTTTAGTGTCAACATATTACGATGGTAACATACAGAGCATCGAAATTGAGGTAGTAATCTAAGTGAATATGTCTCACTACCATCGCACTCTTCAATAGGCATACAAGCAAGAAACGTAAACAGCTCCAGCTGTAACCCGCCAATGCAAGCTCCAAACCCTCGTCATATACACGTACAAAGCCGCCAGCGCCAATGCAAGCAACCCAAATTATACTCCGTCCCCATTACTCATCCAGGTATCCAATCTTGCAGAACTGATTAAGGCTCCGAACATCTAATTGCGCCGTCAACAAGGCACCAAGTAATGTCTCTTTGCGAGGAAGAATGTCTGCCTTTACTTTCCAGCTACTTCCGTTGAAGTCCAATATGTCCATGTCATCGTCTTCATCATCCTCGTCCTCGTGTGCGTGGCCGTTCATCTGGACGCCTTTGACCAACGTCTCGCCGCCCTTTGACTTGTCGCCTAAGCGTTTCAGCGTCGATAGCGCACGGTGAACAATGAGATGGAAGCCCTCCCGATCGTGGTCCATCGGTCTTTGCCCACGCGCATTAGGCGGTGGCTGAGGATGTGGAAGAGCAGCGTCGGTAGCTGAAAGTGACATGGCGAATTTGAGTAGACTGTGCGCCCAACCATCTTCTGACTCGAGCCAGGAGCGACACAGACCACTCTCAGCGCCCGGGGCGAGACTGGCTAGTATGTCTGCAGCGAGCATACCTTGCATGAGGTAGGCCTTTCTTGACTCCGCAATGCGTGCTTCAAACATGCGCACTTCCTTGGTTGGCTGTCCCTTCATCTGGTACATTCGGTGTTCAATGTAGTTGCGATCTGGTGCAACAGAAATGGCCAATGCAAATGCTCGTGTCAAAAGGTCATACGAAGGGGTCGAGGTTGCCTCGTTGACAAAGATTTCCTTGTAATATGTCCGATTTGGGTCATCGCGGGCCAGTAACTTGGCGAGGCTGTCGACTGCAGAAGGAAGATATCGGTGTATTTGCGGGTTGAAGGATGTGAATTTGACAGGTTCACTCGGCCTGGGGCAGGGCGCGAAAGCACACAGGAAGTGGAGCACGGCGTATGCGTCTTCCCGAGATGGTAGCACAATCTTGGCACCAGTGTTGGAGAAGAAAGTGATCACATCTTTCATGAAGTCGAACGTGTTTATGTGTGACCTCAGAAGAAGCACCCGAGTGCCCACGAGCCGTATGAAGTTGGAGATAAACTTGAGGACGGGGAAGCTAACCAGAGAGGCGTGGTTGACCTCGAGAAAGGAGAGGTTTCTGAAGATGGTTGTAATTGCGAGTAGGCGATCCGCGGTTCGATCCAAGGTGTAGGCCTTCGTGCCAGCATCCGGGAGATTCTGCAATGTCGCGGCCTCGGCACGACAATGATGCAAAACATCCTCGTACGGAGTAAGATCGAGGATATCCGTAACTTCGGGATTATCGTTGCCAAGGATCTCCAATTGTTCTTCTGCAAAGTCCACCAGAACATCTGTCAGATCTTCGCACTGGGCCAGATCAAATTGGATGGTGTTGTCATATGTTATCCGAGTTAGTGTATCCAGCGCTAATCTGCTTTCTGCGTGGAGCCCTGATCGTAAACTCATGGTGAGTGCCCGGATATCAATCGCGCCCATTTCTGGCAACAACGGAACATTCGGCTTGTATGTCACGATTGTTTCAATCATGTCCTTGAAGGTGGATGCATCGAATTCAAGCCCGCCCCACTTGTCCTGCGTTCGATATGCTGGCTGGTATACCCGGGTGCCATCGTCGCTCTCGATTACTGGCTTCGGTTTCTCTGGCTCTTCGATTTGTTCCACGGCTGCTTCCGCAGAAGCTGCAGGTTGACCAGGTTTCGAGGGTGAAGCTAGCGGTTGGCTGGCATCTCGTCCTTGTGTAGGAGTCCCTTCTAGTTGTCGCGTGCTGCTTTTTCGCGCGCTACCATCTGGTTGTGGCGTAGTATGTCCGTTTACATCGGGAAGAGACGCGTGGCGCTGTAGTGGTGTTGACTGCTGCGGCTGTGACGATGGATCGAAACGTTGTGGTTGTGGTGTTTGCTGCATCGGCGTCGCAGAATGCCGTTGTTGCTGCTGTTGCTTCATGGCTTCTTGTGATCTCTGCAATTGCTGGAGATATTCCTGTTGTGCAGAGACGTTGCTCTGGCCTCCTGGCATACCGGGCCTCGTCGGTGACATCTGTTGGGCCATGCCACCCATTTGTCCTTGTTGCTTCAGTACTTGCTGCCTTTGCATGAAAGCACTCTCGTAAATGCTCAAGTTGTCCTGGTAGATCTGCTGAAGCTCGTGAGGCGCGGTGGGGAACTGCTGCGGGTGTATATTCATCATCTGCGCTACCCGCGGCCATGCTTGCGATTGTGTGACGTATCGATGGCCTTTGAAGCGCAGTACTACTGAGTAGAGAGTTTGAAGATTGATGGGGCGGCCGGCGACTGTGGGTTGGGGGTTGAAGGGCCTGCCATGTTGACCCATTAGCGCTGCGACGTTCTTGATGAAGGATTGCAGCGCATATTGTGGGTTTTGTTGCTGTCCTTGCGCTGGCATCATGCCAGGTTGCATGGCTGGGTTCTGCATCCCGTTAGGCATTCCGCCGGGCATTGCGCCTGGCATCTGTCCGCCGGCATGTCGTTGCTGCGCTGCCATGTTACTTGCAGCGAGATTGCCCATTTGTTGCGACTGTGCCTGGTGCTGCAGGCGCATAGCATATTGTCTCTGGGCCTCCTGCTGCCGACTTTGTAGATTTTGCGACAATTGGACTTGCTGCACGGGAAACTGGCCATTCGCACTCGGATTGAAGCCCTGGCTCATGGGTGAGTTCTGGAAGCTCATCGGGGACATCTGCGGCGCGTGTGGATTTTGGGCAGGGGACGCGGTTTGCATCCTCTGGGGGCCCAATTGAGGAGGCGCAAAGTTCTGGTTCTGCATGGTCGGAGAGGGCGTGTGAGTGAAGGGCTGCTGTTGCTGGAAGCCAAACTGGGGTTGTTGCGACGGAGTCTGGGAACGCGAGAGGGAGAGGGATGCGCCAGTCGAGTCTCGTTTCTGGGGTATTGATGACATTGGGTAGGATCGCGTGCCGTTCATCTGAGGGTTCGCGATCGCGCTCGGGTCGATGAAGCTCGAGGGATCGTACATGCCGTTCTGGGGAGACTGGAAATCCATGATGCGCGGTTACGGCAGGCGCCTGTGAGCGATGGCGGAGGACGGTGAAGGGAAGCGACGTCTGGTGAGCAGAGGGCGTGGTCCGAGATGCGCACGTGAGGGCATTCAATCCACCTGGCGAGCGACCTGTTAGCAAGCATGTTGATGTTTGGATAAACGCGACTTGACACCGCAGCGCCCGGGCGAGGCGCAGTAGAGGTACAGAATAGGAGAACGCAAGAGCAGAGAAACACACACCATGCGACTGTTGATGGACGCTAAAACGATCTTCTCATCAGGGCAGGACGGGGGAGAGTCGGCTTGGGATGCGGTCGATAGGTCACGTACCGCACGCTCTGGACGCGATGCGTCGTTGTATGGGCTGCGGCGGAGATTCAGCACGAGAACCTGGCGGAGCTAGCCGCTTCAGGAGGGCGCATCACGTGCGCCAGGCGCGACAACTGGAGAGCAGACGGCAATGGCAAAGCGTCCACAGTCGCAAGCGGAGGATGTGTATACAGGCGCAACTATTGTCGCATCAGGATCAGAGCACGCGTTTACGCGTCGTCGACCAGTGGAGTGGCTGCGTCCGGCAAGCCCTCTAACCTTAATCTGCCTCCGCACGCGCGGGTCATTTGCCCGCTGTGACACGGAAACACATGTCCACTGGCCTCTCTCTCCACTTATTACATCACTCATGTTCCTGCAGAAATGGCGCTGTTATCTGGCGCGGCCGCATACTGGGCGTGGCCCGAATCGCTTGATTCTCCGCGAGACCACCGGTCTGGCGCCGTCACAAACACATCCTATATACTTGCACCTTTTCGCCTCGCAGAGATTCGACGGAAAGAACCGTATACCTATAGTTTGAGTTTGCATAGAGCACGTATGGGCTTATACTCAGAGGTCGTTCTTCGGCATCACTCATCCTTCATGACATCGCTGATAGCAGTGTCCTCGTGAATAGCAAAATGCCTGCTCCAGACAGGCGGAACGAAAAGACACTCACATTGAGGGTTCAAACGATGGCCATGGTAAATCTCGAGAAAAAGAAATCCGTGACGGCAGGCTGTCATCTGGCGCAGTGCAGGTCAACCGTTTCGCTGTCTGACAAGGGTTCCGGACCATGCGACCCGATCTGCGTAGTGTCGTACTGCTCGGTGCCACAGTGGCAATGTCGCAGCCAGTTGGTTCCCTTTACGAGGTAAGCTGAGATGGGCGACTGTAGATCGAGGCAAGGGTCTCTCGTAGGATTTGGTTGCTCACGACATCATCCTTGGTGCTCTAGGTAGGCCATCGACGTGAGTGTGGTGGTGAAACATGGTGAGTGATAGTAAAAGTGATCTGGAAAACGGGTTGTGAATGAGGAATGTGGCACTTGGTCAAACCATCCAGAATAGCAGGCACCAATCCTTTAAGTACTTGAGGTTGCGCTGCATTTCACGCTGCCAAAGAGCGTTCAGTTTCGTGGGTGACTGTCGACGACCACGTGACATCGGAGCTTAGCGTCCCAGAGCCCGATCGCGCCTTCCACGAGCCGCATCAACAGTGCGACAGACACCGATACACGCCCGTACTCACCGCACCAACCACCTGCTCTCGCTACTTGCAACGACTATCCATCACCCAACCGCCCAGAAACCCGCACAACTCCATCACCATGGCTGACGCCGCCGTCGAGAACCCGGCCAACACGGTCCCGCCGCACAAGAAGCAGCTCCCGTCATCGATACCGAACTTCGACACTCTCGAGGGCTTCTCTACGGATGGCAGCGATGACTACTCCACATTCAAGAAGCTCCAGCGGCAATTAGAGTAGGTCCGCCAGCATGTCTTACCCATAACGGACAGCTAACCAAAGCAGGTACATCCACCTCCAAGAGGAGTACATCAAGGACGAGCAGCGGAGTCTGAAGCGTGAGCTGGTGAGAGCACAAGAAGAGATCAAGCGCATCCAGAGTGTGCCGCTGGTCATCGGACAGTTCATGGAGGCCATCGACCAGAAGTAAGCATGCGACAAACACGGCCACGACCCCAAGCTAACAGCAGCAGCACTGGCATTGTACAGTCATCAACGGGTAGCAACTATGTCGTCCGCATCCTCTCGACCCTCGACCGCGAACTCCTGAAGCCATCTTCTTCTGTTGCCCTGCACCGCCACTCGAATGCGCTCGTCGACATTCTGCCACCTGAGGCGGACTCGTCTATTGCCATGCTTGGTCAAGATGAGAAGCCCGACGTAACATATGCCGACGTTGGAGGTCTGGATATGCAAAAGCAAGAGATCCGGGAAGCTGTCGAGCTACCACTCACACACTTCGACCTCTACAAACAAATTGGTATCGACCCACCGCGCGGTGTGCTGTTGTACGGGCCGCCAGGAACCGGAAAGACGATGTTGGTCAAGGCCGTGGCGAACAGCACAACGGCGTCTTTCATCCGAGTGGTCGGTTCGGAGTTCGTACAAAAGTACCTGGGTGAGGGTCCGCGTATGGTCCGCGACGTCTTCCGAATGGCGCGAGAGAACTCGCCGTCCATCATCTTCATCGATGAGATCGACGCTATTGCTACAAAACGATTCGACGCGCAGACGGGTGCCGACCGAGAGGTACAGCGTATTCTTCTCGAGCTGCTGAATCAGATGGACGGTTTTGACCAGACGTCCAACGTCAAGGTCATCATGGCGACCAACCGTGCCGACACCCTTGACCCCGCGCTGCTCCGTCCCGGTCGTCTCGACCGGAAGATCGAGTTTCCATCGCTAAAAGATCGCCGCGAGCGCCGCCTGATCTTCTCCACCATCGCCAGCAAGATGAGCCTGTCTCCTGAGGTGGACCTGGACAGTTTAATCGTGCGAAACGATCCCTTGTCCGGTGCCATTATTGCGGCCATCATGCAAGAGGCAGGTCTGAGGGCGGTGCGCAAGAACCGGTACAACATCATCCAGGCAGATCTGGAGGAGGCGTACACGAGCCAGGTCAAGGGCACCACCGAGGCAGACAAGTTTGACTTTTACAAGTGAGCGGTTTTGCCGTTGCAGCTTGGTATCGAGGGGCACAAGGAAGCAGTATTGTACACTACGAATAGACCTGGACTTCTTTCGTCGTTATCCTGGATGCGGAATTATATCAAATACATCTGTGTAATGGCATGAGATACGACTAAAATTCTGATACCTTAAACATCCCCATGAATCCTGTCATGTCCAGAGCATCGTGCATTTTGCCATAGCATACGGGTGAGTAGGTTCACGGTCATACTGATGTATTAGAAGCGAAAACATACCAAACAGATTCCTCTCTTCGTCACTATTTTCACCTCCCCTTTCACGAACACACGTACACATACCCAGCTCAAGCAGGAATAACTTTTCAAAATATACTTCCCTGTTAAACTCGTCTCTGCATTATTCACATTTCCTTTATTTGAGTGTGAACGCAAAGCGTTGAACGAAAGTAATGGGAATTTGGAAGAGGTTTCATAGCAGACATAATAGCCTCTACATGTTGCTAGTTTTGTGAATATGATCAAAGGCATTTCAGAATAAGCACATCGATTGAGAGTATGAAATGCGATCGCTAATTCGTTTAATCGTTTCCATATACTAGATATTCTAGATATCCATATCTGCGCTGCGCTATGTTTTATCACAACTGTATGTGCGGACGCGCCACACTCCAGTCTTCTTGGTTTGGGCGCGGTGGAGTGAAGGAGTGAAGAGGATGTAGGTATCCGTTGTAGAGGATGTTTAGATGACGCATTGTGTAAGTATGGAGAGGGACGACGGAACGAGAGGATAGTGCGGGGATAAGCGTTAGAATTGTAATCGTGGATATTGAGGGGTTGTGGAAATCATAGATGAGTGATATCTTAGGTAATTGTCGGGCTGTTTGCAGGCTTTGGTTAGTGTTATTCATGTGGAAAGTGTGTTGGTACATGAGCTTCGGATAGTTCTATCTGTGACTTGTATGAGTCGTGTGTGGGGTAAGGTTGTTAAGATGTACAAGTCAAGATGTATATTGAGGGTTTCTAGGTCGGCATGTTCTGTCATCACATCGATATAGGTCGTACATGGTCATCTTTTGGCATATCTCTTTCCAATACTGAAGCAAAAACATCACAAACAACATTCCACAAATAATATAAATATCCACATTCAATTCACTCCATCTATCTACCTCATGCATCCCACCCAGACCTCCAACCCCATCCAAAGCAATAACTACCCACCCCACCAACCCTCTATCCTACAATCAGAAAAAAAGCATCGCAGCGTCTATTAACCACACTCACGCAAAAACCTCATCATCAGCAGAAAAAGAAAAAAATGCAATTCCGCGGCCATACAGCCCGTACTATACTAAAAGATACATTTGCCCCAGCCGAGATAATGTAAACCGCAACTAAAAACAAGGGAGAGGAAAATAACAAGCACTGCTGGAGCGCCCCCGCATCAACCTTGTGTATTTGGGGGGAGTGGGGTGATGCCGCTCGTGGTATCATGCATGCGCGACGCAAGACGGACAAAGGGAAAATCCAGGGTAGTAGTGGTGGTCTTTTTTCTGCTATGCAAAGGATCGAGATGATGGGGAAAGGAAATAATGTATGCATGGAGTGCGTTTAGCTGATGCGGATGGTCGTTTCTAGAGGTGTGCGTGGTAACTCTTTGTCCACTGAGCTTCGCCCTCTCATCTCCTTCGGTGGTGTTGGTGGACCGGAGTGGCGGTGGTTGTAGGCGTCGTCTTTGGGTGGCGTAGGGGGTCGACCTTCGCTGGAAGCTGTGCCTGAGTCTTTTGGTGGTGTTGGCGGTGGTCGGCCGTGTGGATCATCTCTTGATCGTGATCTCGACCGTGATGGAAGGCCGAGATGGGATTCCTTTTGTGGTGGTGCTGGTGGAGATAGTTGTCCGTTTCCTTGTGATGCACTGCGGTCGCTGCGCCCGCCTACGCTGGATGACTCCCCAGCTTCTTCCACTACAGGTAGGGTCATTCCAATCTCACCGCGTTCTGCGGAAGGGCTGCGTACAGCTTTCATATCGCGATTTGGTACGTCTTCTTCGCTACGGCCCCGTCGTCTAGAGCGCTCGGCCTGCACCTCGGCCTTTTCCAGAACACGCTCAGTTGAATGCTGCTCGGATGCCGTGTGGTTGATGCCCGAGATGACAGGGTCGTATTCGGGGTGTGCGGCTTCTTGTCGCTTTTCCCTTTCGGCAGCTTCCTTGGTCTTTGTAACCGCGCTGATAAACTTGACGAATCGATCACCGTATCTTTCGGGAGGAATCGCGGAGATCTGAGACTCCGTGTTTGCCAGGCCTTTGATAAAGTGCTCCATGCGTTTGATGAGGGAATACTACAATTGGTCAGCGCACATCCTGATCTCGAATTCGTCAATACTTACATGCGTGAGACAGTCAATGATACCAAGATAGTAGATTTCTTCGCCAGGAACATCATGCTCATGCGTGGCTTGGAAACCACCATCATCCTGGTAGAAGTAGAAGTTTCTCTTAGGATCTTGCAGCTCGTCAGGCATCTTACTTGATGTTTGCTCCATCGGTACCGGTTTCTGGGTTTTAACCATTTGGCGTAGTTCTCTCGCTTTCCTTGAGGCTTCCAATTTTGACGGTGTCCGCATAAGCATGTTAGGTTGTGGTTCTTCCGCAGCCTCGCCGCCCGGCTGAAACACTTTGAGTGTCTTGTCTCGCAAGTTCTCTTCGTTGCCCTTCTCCAGATCGTGAATGCCGACGAGGAGCGAGTAGTCCATGATGTGCAAACGCTGAAGCAACTTCACATCCTTTTGCATCTGCTCGATGAACATCTTCTTCTTCGTCGGCCCAAACTCCAAGTGTAGATCTCTCCGCAGCCAGTTTAGATCCTTCAGTGTTGCGCGGGGATTAGCCGCCAGCTCCTCCTCTTTGAAGTCGCGCCCGATTGTGGACCCCTTCAAGTCAAATGTGCGATGGATGTCTCGATGCGGTGGGAATAAGTTGTTCATGACGACGAAGTGAATTTTGCGTCCGTAGGGTATCTTTACGCGATGCAGGCCGTAAAACTGGGAAAGAAGGGTGTTTGGGTTTTCTTGGACGTGGTTGTAGTAGTCCTTTAGAATTTTGCGGAGGAACTTGTGCTCGGCGTGGTGGATGGTCTTGATGATGTACTTGTAGTCTCGAGAGAAATAGAAAAAGCTACCGCTTTTGCCCGGGGAGCCAAGCTCGGAAAGGATGTACTTGCTGGTTAGCGATACGAGATAGTCGGCAGGATCAAGCTTGAAGGTGGATCGGAGATGGCGGAAGACCCATGGAGCATAGTCCTTGAACTTGAAGTCGTACTTTGCAGAGGGCGTAAGCTCATTGCCGGTACTACACGGACGTTAGCATACTGTGAACGGAGAGTTGTACAGGCCACCCAGACTCAAGGAAACTGAACTCCAACAGATGTTTGACGAGATGAGGAAAGCCGGGCGGCACGTACATGTCAAAGGAGAACTTGTGCTTCGCGTCGAAATCGGCGTCGGTCAGGTCTCGGTCCATCTTGGCGTTAGTTCGTGAGACGGTGAAGCGGATGCCCGTCAGCATGTTGTAGGCCGTGACCCAGTTGACGTGGTGCTGATCGACTTTGGTTCCGACAACCACGCGGTCCTCGTCCTCATCCTCCTTCCTCTTCCTTTTGCTTGCCCGCTTCTGTCGTATGTGCTCGGCCCAGCGGGCTGCGTCCTCGTCTTGGGGCACCTCGTCGAGATGCATGTCTGAGTTGATGGATCGTGTGGTCCTACGCACAAGGGACATGGACCCCCTCCGGCGACCACCGGCCGTTGGCGAGAAGCGGCCGCTGGCCGAGATGACGTCGTCGGTGTTGTTTTGGGCGTCGCGGGCGCGTGAAGTCGAGAGCTTGGGGACTTCAAGGGTGTGACGCTGCTGCAAACGGTAGGGATGCGGTGATGCGACGGGGGCGTTGTGATTGAAGGCAGGCGGTGACGAGACGCGATGCGCCGAGGTGGGCGCTAGCAGGCTGGCGGCATCGGCGGGTTGGGACTGTTGCGGTGGTGCAGCGGACTCGGGCACAAGGTCTTTGCTGACCTCCTTGGTCCCATCGAGTGAGTCCATCTGGCCCAGCTTAACGTGCGTGGTCCCTCCGCAGCTGTCCTTGGTGTCGCTACTGTACACGGACGCGAAGTAGCCGTCGTCTCTTTGGGGCTCGTTGGAGGCTTCGCGCTTCTCTGAGGATGTCTCCTCGTGCGACGTGCGCTTATCAATGCCCGTCGGCTTGGTAGGCCGGCCGTTCGGGATCGACTGCATGGCGGGCGAGGCATTGGGCAGGCTGCCATTCATCTTGACGGCGCTGCCGTTGGACTGCCTCGCTCCATTCTCCCTCCCGAGGGGCGAGCGGTCCAAGGAGGTGCGCGTGGGCAGACTGAAGTTGGGGTGTGGATGCGAGGTCTGGTAGGAAGGGTGGTGGTCGCTGGTGTCGGGCGCATACGAGGGCATTATCTGGGACTCATGGATGGTCACGCTCATCAACGAGGCAGTCTTTCCTCCGGGGAGCTGCGGCGGCGGAGTGGTGGACGCCAGCTTTGGGGCTTGCGGGCTGTGGCTGGTGAATGGATGCTATGTTGCTACAGAGATGGCAGCGGGGATGACGTTGTTTGGCCGGCGCGCGGAACGATGCGGGCGTGGGTGGCGGCGGAGTAGGGCACCCTCAGATGGCCGTGGTGACGATGAAGGTAAGAGTGTCGCAAGAATGGCAGCGCGTGTGCTGGAGAGCGGGAGTTGACTTTGGCAGACAACTGCATCACCAATGTCAGCCGTGATCCGGCTTGCGCGCTTGGCGTTGCTCGGGCCTTTCCAATTATCGAAATTGCAGCACCAACACCGCGACGACCGGCAATCTTGCGCTTAGTCGACTTGGAGAAATAGACAAACTCACAGAACGACGCGACGAGTCTTTGCGACGACGTCTAGAGTCTTGCACCGTGGTTGAACTTGACTTCATGGTATATCCAGGGGAACATTCGTGATCCCTCAGGAGATTGGCAGCTGGAAACCAGACTATTTCGGGAGAGCTGCTCTCTGCACTGCGCCACATCCCCAATTCCAACAGCTCGGTTTGGGCGTTTCGCGCAGCCGCAGCCTGTACTTTTAACGCCTCATTACTGTCCCGGGGACCGTGCAGTCATCAAAGGAGAAGAACGCGTCTTCGTGCACTTCAGCTGGAGCTCAGAGACACAACCGCGCCCATCCTTGCAGACCACGTTCGCACCTCGGCCGGCTCGGAGCGTCGGGCAAGGTGAGGCAGCCCTGCAACTATCGCCTACGCGCTATCGACGCTTCCATGCACCTGGGAGATTGGCCATGGAAGGTGACGTCGCGCATTTCGTCCGTGAAGCTTGATCGCATCGCGACTGGTCATTTGCTGTATAGGTCTACGAATACGACGAGAGCATATAGTGTATTGCTTGAGCATCCTACACATGTTTTCAGGTTGCACCTTCTGGACTACCGCACTACTCGTGCCAAAAATGCCTCCTGTTCTACCATCCCTCCAATCGACCTATTGCCAAATTTACCAAGTTGTCGACATCCTTCGCTTCGTCCTCTTTTAGGAGAGATACAGGAGGCCTGTCGGAATCTGGTATCATACGATCCACGCCGAGATCAACTGCCTAGAGTTGTTCCCGGAGGTACACAGCGTGGGAAACATACTGTTGATATTTGTTGCCCATCGAGAGGCACACCGCCTGCTTTCTTGTTCAAGAACGGCGAACCTCCATGTGGTAAGGACTTAGCGACAGTGCATAGAGTGGTGTGCTGCATCTGATGGACGGCTGATCTTTGGCCGTCCATGTTCAAGAATAAGAGAGAGCGTGGGTGCATCTCATCCAACCTCAATGCGATGTTCTTGTCCTGGTGCAAGACTAACTACCTCCGTACGAGTGGGCTTCCGTCGCTTGCCGTCCTGACCCTCATCCAGCATTCTCTTGACCTCGTCCACAGCGAACTGTCCAATACGTGTCTGCTTCACAGCCCATCCACGGTTGTCTTTGTCGGCGTCGTGCGCAGATATCCAGGCCCTCGCGTAGAGGTTTCTTGCAATCTCAAAACCGCCAGGTGACCCGGTTGATATATTTCCACCTAGCCACCACGGGTTCTCGACGCAATCGAAGGAGTGCAGCAGTGCTGTCAAGGGTAGAGCTGACTCTGACACAAGATGCGAGGTTGCATATGGTCGGATGGTCTCGTAAGACACTCCATGAGGCGAGTAGATGACGGATAGAGTCTTCTCACGATCGTTGTAGGGAGAAGGCACAATAGTTCGAGGTGACGAGGCTATCGTCATAGGCGAGCCTGGCGATGCAGGGGGACTCATTGGAAGATCCAGGTAGTGGCCAGGATTGAGCATTGAGAGTACGGTGCACGGTGGGCGATAGGTGATCCCAATGGCATGGTGCAGGGCCGTCACGTCTCTTTTGGCGGGTAGCCACGATACCGTCACCTCACCGCAGGTCCCTCGAGGCGTAGGCGGTGGTAAGACAATGCGATAAATGGATCTACAATCGCCCTCCACATACTTTGGTAGAGCATGAATGAACTCGGGACGAAAGTGGTTCCATGACTGGACCTTTTTCACAGCAGCCGGCGTGGCCAGGATGGTCGACTCGCAGTCTTTGGGCAGCTGACGGAGTGTCTCTTCATGGCAATGATCCGGCTTGTGCTGTGAGATGAGGATGAGATCGGGTTCGAGCTCGAGCTCGTTCAGATTAGATATGCATGGCTGGCTTTTCTGTTCCGAGATGGAGAAGACTGAGTTGAGGATGATCGACGGGCCCACAATCCATGGGTCTACCAGTATCGTAAACGAACCAGGGAAGAGGCCGGGGGATGAGAGCGGGGCTACAGGAGGAGTGAAGATGAGGAGGAAAGAGGTGTCTCCGTTCAGCGATCTGATGGTCAAGGACATGGCCACAAGCGCACGAAACGCAGCCTTGGAGGAGTTTGCAGCAGTGAGAAAGGCATGAGGGAGATTGCAGCATGTCGCCAGAAAGCAGGAACGTCAGCCGTCATCGCGGAGAGACACCTGGGCAGGACTTGTCGAGCGCCACAACGGGCATTCTGGAGCACTGGGGAAGGTTTTCGCGACACGGCATGTTGTGGCGACCCGGCGGACAGAAATAGCAAGTGCAGCCTGCCACGCCTGCCATCGCGACCGCTCCTTCCCTCAACATTTTGGAATTGACACTGGCTTTGGGAATTTCCGGCAGGACATATAATTCAACTGTTTACCCGTCTGAACGCGCCATGTCTCTCCACTCAATTCAAGCCGGACATCGTCGCATGTGAAACCAGATGGCACCCACCAATCACGGCCAGGAACTTGGGCCATCTCGGCAAGCCAGAGTTGTCATTTGCAGCCGCGATACCTCGCCGTCAACCCGACGCGCATTGCGACGACACGCATGAGGACTCTGGTCGAATGCGAAACTGAAACATCGTGTCCCTTGCACTTTACCCGTGGTACATGGGCGCACCACTACCGACGACTACAGCAGTCGGCCACTCGACACCTTCCACAGCTCCGGTATGTTCAATCAGCGTGCAGTTTGTTGTCCAAGAAAGAGTTTTCGCGGCAATCGCGGCCGCAGCTTGGATTCTTGCGATGATACGGGCAGTAGACCGTGAAGCGACAGCTATAGCTTAGCTTAGCTTCCCTGTTCGGTTCTTTCAGGCACCGTTGGCGGCCAGTGAGGGCTCAGCTTTTGACAGCTGAGCTCAGAGCTCCAAGAAAGCTGAGCCGGTGGCGACAGAGGAATGGCATGGGAAGACGGGGTGGACGCTTTCCTCTCACCACTGTAGTCCGGGTTGCATGCCAATGCGTCTCGAATTGCATTTCGCATAGTCGAATTGACGTCTTTTGGGTTTCATCACGGTCGCTACTTGAAAGGAGACTGCTTTGTAACCCCGCGACCCCACCTTCACCTCGCACCTCCGTCCACCAGCGCCGCAGTTTCAAGCTTCACGAGCTCCATTGCCGGCTACACGGACCTCGCAGCGTACTGACGTTGTTTCTAGAGCTCTTCCGAAGCTTGACGGGCGTGTTTCACAGCTCCGCAGCTGCCATTGACGGCCAGACATTCCGCTGCTCCCAGCCGACACCTCGCACGGTCTCGCCGAGCGTCCTCTGACCGATGCTGGCTATGCCACCGCGCGCGCCCTTGACCGGCTCCTTCGCAGTGAACGAAGAGAACAATGTCGTCGTCTGCCCCCTCCGCAACCACGACGGCTCGGCGTGCCGGAAGCGCTGCACAGGTGTAAGTCGAGTCGAGCTTGCTGGAGCTCCATCCACGTCATAGCCGGAGCATGCCAGCAGCAGCAGAATAGAGCTCACAAAGTCCAACAGGAAAAGCGCTATCGCTCCATGCAGGAGCACATCCGACGCGCCCATGCCGAGCACTACATCCCGAAGCTCCCTGCCACCGAGGAGAGCTTCACGCTGATGATCAACACGCCGCCGCAAGAACGACCACCACCCCCACCCGCCGTGCCGAGCAGCTCAGCTGCACCACCAGGTGGGTTCACAGGCCTCCCCAACAGCGACGGGGACTGGCTGACACAATGGCAAGTGTATGGCGGCGCCGACTTCAGTCCCTTTGTTGAAGCGGACTACACCTCGAGTGCGCCTGCCGCAACTGCCGCAGCAGCCCTAGCTTCGTTGCACAACTACCGCGCAGAGTTCGACTGGGATTCGGATCCGGTAAGCAGCCGCACTGCATCTGCCCTGCATAGAGCCGCACGTTGACCATGATGCTGTAGGATGCCGCCTCGGAACAGGACACCAAGGGCTACCGGCCTCGTGCACGCTTCGCACCCACCACGCTCGAGCAGCAATTCGCCCCGGAGGAACCATACTACACATCGACGTCGATACAGCGCGAGCTGCTGCCCTCTTCGCTGGCTCAATCGCCGCCCAGCCGCTCTACTACGCTGCCGCCAGCCCCGCGATCCATAAAGCCGAACAGACCCCGCAAGTCGTCGGTGGGACAGAATGCTCGGAAAGGAAAGCACGAGCGGACAAAGTCAAAGGACAACAGCCGGAGGATGAGCTACGACCGGAAGGCATACTCGGCTGAGCCACAAACAGCTGCTGCCTATCTAGGAAAGCGCTGGGAAGACCTGATTGATGCTGCGGCCTCGGCAACCGAGGAGGACAGCAGAGATCTCACGCCAGTCAGTATAGCCATGAATCCCAGTTAACTCCACTAACAGCAACAGGTCCCCCAGTCTCCACAGCACTCCCCACACATGAGCAACCGAACCTCCCTACCACCGTTCGCTGCCTCTCATTTCCAAAACTACACCGCGTCGCCGTTACAAAACACACTGACACCACCTCCGCCAGACCTGGGGGACTTGCAGCCCTTCCCTTCTGTTGAGTCTTCCATTGAGTCTGCGGTCTCTGGTCACGGCTTCCACATACCCTCTCAAGGCCTCTCTGACTCATCCCCTACCTTTCCATATCCCGTCCAGATCTACTGCGCCGCCTGCCGGAAGCTCTCCGTGTTACGAGACAGTTATGCGTGTTCAGAGTGCATATGCGGCCTGTGTCAGGAATGTGTAGACGTCCTCGTTAGCGAGCATACTCGAGGCAGAGCTCCTCGATGTCCACGCTGTAATGCCATTGGAGGAAAGTTCAAGCCCTTTCAGCTGGACATTAGATGAGTCGACCGATATTTCTTGTTCTATATCTTTTTAATCATTTACCGACGCTGGAGAATCATGTTAGTAGTACGATGGCGCTTAGTCGCGGCTTGCTCTTAGACATGGCCATCTCTGCGGGGCAGACAGCTTTGGCATCACTTCACATTGGCGTTGCATAGACCACGGAGAGGCTTCGGCGTTACTTGATCTTCCAACGAACCCTTAAAAGGTTCACTACACTCTATGAGGAGTGCGCATCTCTACGCAGACATCATTCAGCGAATAAAGGACATTGGAAGGCGGCTTCACGCTACCATTTTACCAACATCATCACTTTCCGCTACTACTCACCGACGTGACCCGAAAGACTCTGCCTAGTCTTTGCATAAGCCGTGCATGCTGTCTTCGGACGGTTGATGGCGTTTGGCAAGTCGCCCATCGGACAGCTTCGGAAGCAAAACATGCGGTGAGCGAACCACAGTTCCTCGACATGCCGTTGTGCCATGTCGACGCTGTTCTCCTCGGATACTCAGGTACGGGAACAACACCAATCACCACAGAATCTCATCGCGACCTCATTTCCGCAGCAAAGTCTAGATGAGGGCAACACCGCATTGCAGTGGAGTTTCAGCACGAGCTTCAAGAGCGAGAACGTCCCCGGCCCACAAACGACACGTCTATTTTCGTGTAGTTGTTGCTGCAGGGCTTGAAGCGAAGTGGGTATTCACCAGTTTCGGTCCCAGCAAGGGCCTGAACAACGTCCGAGGGGCCGCGGAACGGAGAGCGTTCCGATCGTTTGCGATGTGGTGCATTTTGATTTTCGGACTTGGGCTGTCGATCTGAACTCGGTCCAGAGTCTGGAATTGTACTGTCAGATGCGAAGACAGGCAAAAGATGCGCATGTCCAAGATGCGATGTACGGCAGGTCGAAAAGGGTCGTCGTGTGACGACCTACGTAAGTGGCTCGAAACGCATGGCAGCCACCGTCTCGCTTCCGAGCCTCTTCGTGACCAGGCAATATCTGCAACACACCCAATCGCTGCAAGTCGTTATATAGACACAGCGACAGGCGGAAAGCAGGAACTTAGACGAGCACGAATCGGCAAAAAGGTGACTGGCGGTGTGGTGTGTTTACCCAACCATTATTCCCTACCGAGGGACGATATGTCACGGTGCGGTTGGGTCCGCTACCGCACGGCTCGGTCTACGAATGTCAAACTACGGAACGGAGTGAACAGCGCAAGCGCACTTTTTCTTCCCCGCCGAGTTTTCCTCGAGCCCCCTCGAGTTTATTTACCCAAGGTATAGTGAAAAAGGAGTGAAATGTCTACCTGGCCGAAACTCGGTTTCCCGTCGGTGAACTTTGCTGCAAATCAAGTCTCGTGAGGCCGCCACACTTACCCCAGCAAAAGCACATCACATCACAAGACTCGTCGTGGCTCACTCGAATCACCGTTTTGACTCACGCTTCCCCCTGCCCGCGAGCACATGCCCGCAGCGTTGTTCCTGGCGGAGCGATCTGCATACTAGCGCAGGGCTGCCCATGACGCGACCCACATTGTTCTGGACATGCCGTGCATGAGGGGCGTTTTTGGTCGTTTGGGGCTACTGCGCGTGTGTATTGGATGGGTGCATGGGTTGATGTGGAGGGGCTATGTTGGTATGTGTAGGTACGTCGTATGGGGTATAAGGGAAAGGTCGTGTGCTCCTTTTGTTTAGAGATCTTGTGAATACTACGTTCGTTTGTTTGTTGTTGCATTCGCTATACACCATATATTGAAATTCAGATTAGTTTGTAGAACGACTATCACGACTACACAACGTTAAGATGCCTATCCTCCGCGCCCTAACCACCAAAATCAAAACTGCCATCTCGCCCTCGTCGTCGCCGACTACATCGCCTACTTCATCCACATCCACGACATCCGGCTTCGAAGTCATCAGCGGCAGAAGAGAAGGCGGCTTCACAGTGAAACGCGCCGAAACAAACCCAGCCGTAGACACGTACGCGGTGGGCAACTCGTCGCAGGAGAGCGTCGAGTGGGCGCAGAAAAAGCAACGCAGGCTGAGTCGCTTCAGGGAGGAGTTGGGCGTGGGTGCGGAGTAGATGGGGTTGAATGGGTATGTTTCATCTCCGTCTATTTGCTTGTGGACGCGGTGCTAACCATGGCCAGTAATAGCTATCTGAAGCAAAGCACATTCATGCTCCGCGATGTAACATTTACGCCTCGGTGTCCGACGCCTGCACCGGCGTGCCAGTCTTACTCGGCGGGCCCCGCGGCGGGCCTGCTTTCGGCGGCGGCGGCACAGCGCCGGTCTTAGACTTGGGCGCGTTATCTTCCTGTGCGCTCTTCTCCTCGCCTTCCTTGAAGTAGTCGTCCAAGCCGCCTCCACCTGCTGGACTCGCGACGTGATGCGCGCGACCTTTCTTCCTGGGCGGCGCATTGCCCTGCGGCGGGGGCGGGGAGCGAGACGGCAGCGCCATATTCGCGGGGACGAAGAGTTCAGACGGCGCGCTTGCGTCAAGAGCTTGTTTCTCATCCAAGTCCGCACCCGCATTGTCGCTCGAGAACAGCGTCTCGCCCGGTCCCTGCACCGGCTCCTCCAGCCCCGCCGGAATGCGATGCAGCGCTCCGAACCCGAGTACACAGCCCAGCGCGCCCTCGCCGCCCCAGCCGCGACTCGGGGTAATAGTGACGGGGCGCGTGACGTTGTACTCGTGGTTGTACACGATGAGGCGCAACGGCCTATTCAGGAAGTCTTCGACGAGTTCGCCGAGCCCGGATTCGCCGCGTACGAGGCCTTCGGGCGAGCCGATCACGTAGTCGCCGTAGGGGAGCAGGCCGGCGACGTCGGCAGGCGAGTTGGGGGCGACGTCCAGGATGTGCCATACGTCTTCGGCGAGGGTGAGGGGGGACCATTGGAGCGAGAGGGAGAGGACGGGGTTGGTGGGGATGGAGATGTAGACTTCGCGGATCTTTTGGCCCTGGGGGAGGGTTAGGGATTTGATCCGAGACGTAGGATATTACAATGGAGATGGAAATTGTTGAATCGTTGTGTTCTCTTCGCTTGCAAAGTTTGACGATTTGTGAGGTGAACTGAAAGGAGATATACTGAGGACGTCCACGAAAAGACAAACGTGATTCGTGTGACTGAAAGCATATAACGCGTGATAAAATGCATAAAAGCAACGACATAACATATTGTAGAAAATGCCTACCTTTGCACAAAATACACCCAAACTGATAGTCTGCCCAGCACAATTCCTGACCTCAGTCGCAAACAGGCTCGGATCAGGATTATCCTACACCCGTTAGCACATCTCCCGAACACCACAAACAATCTCTTCCTCTTCCACTCTACTCACAATAGTCCGCCCATTAATTCCAATAATGAAATCAAACCACGGCTCCAGCGGCAGATCCGGATTCCCATTCCGCAGCACCTGGAAGCCGTACGCGCCGTTGACAGAGGATTGCGGCTCGTCGATGGGCGCGGCGTCGAGGCGCGATATGAAGCGGTTTAAGGTGCCGAAGAGACTCATGATGGGGGTGTTTAGAGGAGGAGATGCGATGGAGGTTGTGGTGATGGTGGTGGTTCAAGGGACATGTGGAGTTTTGGGAATGGGGTGGTCAATGCGGGTGCGCTAGTGTGGACGGTTTTGAGGCTCAAAACGTGGCTCGAGAAGGAACGATCGACTTTGCGATTTTTTTCGAACTGGGTTCTTCGATTCACGGGTTAGGGTGATTCGGTGTTACTCGTTGAGAATTGCACGAGGTTGTCGCGCTTGATTTGCACTAGTTTTTAGGCGATCTAGTGCACCTGGAAGTTTGCCTTTCGACGCGTGCATACACTGTTTGCTCAACCTCCCTCTTGTCTCGAGTAGAAGGGCTTCAAAGAACCCTATAATCTCCAAAAGCTTGGACGGCTAGCGGAATGGCCAATATGTCCTCAAAACCAGATGAAAAGGGCATCAACCAGTGGCTGCATGTGGACCAGTTTCCAGAGAACCTTAAGAAGTATGCCAACTGCCAGAACTTGTTCAAGATATGACTAACAAGACCTAAGATACTGGTTCCAGCGCTTCAAGATCTGGGAACAATATGACAAAGGCATTTGGATGACCGAAGATGCTTGGTTCGGTGTTACCCCAGAGCCCATCGCAAAGTGCATGACACAAGATCCTCATCATGACTACAGCTAACACTATCAAGTAAGATCGCAGCCCACATCGCAGAGTCAGCGCCGAAAGAGAAGACGATCATAGTCGATGCATTCGCTGGCGTGGGTGGAAATGCCATCGCCCTAGCACGCTCAGGTCGCTGGGATAGCGTCTTCGCCATCGAGAAAGACGCCAAAACATTGAAATGCGCCAAGCACAACGCTGAGATCTACGGCGTGTCGAGCAAGATCTTCTGGCTGAATGCAGACTGCTTTGAAGCGGTCAACAGGTTCGCAGGCAACAAGAACGTCGTCATCTTTGCGAGCCCGCCGTGGGGTGGTGAGTACTACCACATCTTATTCCTATGTGCGTGCTGACAAGCATAGGCACGGAATATGGCGTCGACAACGTCTTCGACCTCACCAATATGGAGCCTTACAACCTCGACAAGCTATATAAGAGCTTCACAAAGTACAGCAACGAAGTTGTGCTCTACCTCCCACGCAACTCAGACCTCAATCAGATCGCGCGGTATGGGCAGGAGGGGAAGAAGCTTGAGGTGGCTCATTATGCTATTATGGGTGCTAGCAAGGTGAGTTGTATCTTGGAGAACGCAAAAATTGAGAAGGTCATTGACTTACATAGGCTCTGTGTGTGTACTTTGGAGACTTCAAGTTCGATGAGGAGGCGCAGGAGCCATGAGATGATGAGAGGGCAAGAGCAAGGGCGCTCGTTTGCTGCACATGACCGTAGCAAAACGCGTTGATTGCAAGAGGCTCATTTAATGCTGAAGAACACACGGGGGCAAGCATGTCTTTCGAGGTTTACACACGCGCTGTAGTCTCATGGAATTACATCTGCATGGTGCTGCAGATATGTAATCGCATTTAAGGATGTCTGGGCGATGCAAGGGGTGTCATATACAGTGGCACACAGATGCAGACTACTTGGGCACTTCAGGTTAGATAGATCATAGCCCACAAGCATAAAAAGATGCTGACCATGGAACAAAGCCCCTCCTACATTGTGATGGTACATGATTGGCTAGAACGTTCGACATGGCCCGTGCGCGACCGCGATCGTGAGGCAACCTCCGCCTCTATCACCTTTACATGACAAACCGCGCAAGCGGGTATCATCACACCGCGACCCCTCCGCCTCTAACCTGCCGACGAAACACATTCCGATAACGTCTTCGCCACTATATAACGATTTCGACCCTCCCGTAGTAGAGCGCCGACCGCGGCAGCAGGGTGAATGACGGAACGCTCGTCGCGACTGATTCACCCAACCGGCAGCGCGCACAGGCAGCCCTCGCCGATATAACTACGCGCGTCCCCTCGGCCTTCAACTTTATCGTCAACCTGCCGCATGCCGCACGCGACCATGAGCAGCTACAACCCCCCGAACACGGGCGCGCCCGCCGAGGATGACCTCGAGTCCTTTCTCGGCAACATGCAGAATGCGCCTGTAGAGGGCGGAGGCAGCATGCTTGACCTCCTGGCTTCTCGTGATCTGGAGCCGGGAGAGAAGGCCGACGACGCCGAGGACTTCATGGACATTGGCAGCGACGATCTGCCCGAGGAAGAAGAGCCCGACTCCGCTAGCGGCGATGACGACGGATTCAACATGGAAAGTCTCCAGGCTTATGGCACTGATGCAGCCAAGGAGCCTGCCGACGCGGACGCAGACGGAGCCTGGGAGAACCGCGATTTGGACGATCTTTTCGAGGACGCGTTGAACGAGGACAATCCGCTCACTTCGGTTGAAGGCTCGAATGGCGCGGGACTACCTGCTTCGGGCGGTGCCAGTGACGGCCAGGAACAGCCAGGTTTCCGCGACGTCGCATATAATCCACCTCAGCCAAGCGACGATGAAGAAGACAATGCCGACTATCGCGAGCAGATGCGGCTTTTTCAGTTGGCCGGCAAGAAGGGCGTGGATGATGAGGTTACGAAGACATCTCCTGAAGAGTTCGAGAAGATCTGGCCCAACTTCGAGGCGAACCAGCCTCCTCGCTTCTTCAGCTTGATCCCCCGAAAGCGCGCCTACTACATCCCCAAGGTTCCGCAAAAGGCGCCCAAGCTCATGGTCCTGTCCAAAGTCAGCTTGGAGATCGCCACCGACCAGGAGAAGAGCTTCCGACTGCCCGCTACGGCTCCTGCGAAGAATGCGCGACAAGAGGAAGAGCAGGGTGGGCTCATATACATTACGAACGATGCTGAGGAACTTCGTCAGACAGATGAGCAGTTAGATCTAGACAACTTCGACACATTCGACGACCGCGAGAGGATCGGCAACGTGTCTTGGAACGATCTCATGATTGCCTGCGAGGATTGGGACGTTGCAGATGCTGCGAGCGATACCACCATTTCAGATGACAATGGCGCTCCAATCACGCCGCCAGACAGCAACTCGAGTTATCGCAACGACGAGTTTCCAAGCCCCGTACCTAACAAGAAACGGCGTCTTGGAACTCGCGAGGAGCCGACTTCGTTTTCCGTCTACGACCACATGGATCTGCCCACCTGGGACGACCCAGAGCTGGAGACGGCCCGGCTGTCGAAGAAGATCTTGCTCGATATGAACGATCCACATCTCCTTCTCGACGTCCAACAACCAAGCGCCGAGCCACAGAAGCCTCGCACTGGTCTCGGCCTCAAGCGTGACAACCGCGGTAGTCTCGCTAACCCCATGTTCAAACGGTACAACATCTCCAATGATGAAGCGTACGATGCGCTCAAGGAGAGTAGCACTCAAAAGGTCCGCAGCACCATTGGTCACATGAACGTCGAGCACAGCTTGCCCGCCCTGAAGCTGCAATTTCCCTTTTATAAAGTGGCCCTGTCGGATCGCGAGCTGCGGTCATTCCATCGTCCTACCATCCACTTCAAGAGTGGCGAGCGAGCTTTTGTCTCCACGCTGAAGTCCATCAAGCGAAAGCACAAGAAGAACCTTAAGCCCTCCGAGGCTTTTGCCACAGCGGAAGATCTCAATGTTGGCGACAACTCTGACCTGCTGCTCGCCGAGTACTCTGAAGAGTACCCGACGACGCTGTCTAACTTCGGCATGGGTGTCAAAATTCTCAACTACTACCGCCGAAAGGACAACGAGGATACTGCGCGCCCCAAGCGAGATGACGGTATTGGCGAGACTTCCGTACTTCTTCCACAGGACAAGAGTCCTTTCTCGCTGTTTGGACAGGTCGAGCCTGGTCAGGAGGTCTTGACAATGCATAATGCCATGTATCGTGCGCCTGTCTTCAAGCACAACCCTGCGGCGACCGACTTCCTTGTTAGCCGTAGTCACACTGGAGTTAATGGCTCCAAGTACTACATGCGCAACATCCCCAACCTCCTTGTCGTGGGTCAACAGTTCCCATCAGTGGAGGTTCCCGGTACGCACGCTCGCAAGGTGACAGAGGCATCGAAGAAGCGTCTCAAGATGTTGGCCTTCCGTTTGTACAGACGTGGTAGAGAACGTGGTCATCGCCAGCCCTGGGTCAGCAATGAAATGATCAAGGCGCATTTGCCTGGTACCGAGATTGCTCAAAATCGATCGCGCATGCGAGAGATTATGAAGTATCAGAAGGACATCGGCACGTGGGAGCCGATGCCCGGCGAGACCATTCCTGAAGAGCCTATTTTGCGCACATGGATCAAGCCCGAGGATGTGTGTTTGATTGACTCGATGCATGCCGGCGACAAGCAGCTCCAGGACGCCGGCATCAAGTCGAACGAGATCAAGGATGATGAGGAGGAGCAGGACGGTGAGAACATGGATCTTAAATTGGCTCCGTGGAACACCACCAAGAACTTCCTGAACGCCTGCGCTGGGAAGGCTATGCTTGAGCTTCATGGTGACGGTGACCCCACTGGTCAGGGTCTAGGCTTCAGCTTCATCAAGGTCTCGATGAAGGGTGGTTTCCGCGACGTTGGCGAGAGTGCTGCTGACCGCGTCGATGCTAAGAAATTGAAGGAGCTTGGTGGCCACAGTTACAACGTTCAGCGACAACAGTCGATGTACGAAAATGCGATTAAGCGAATCTGGAATAAGCAGAAGGATTCTCTTTCGGCTGCCAACCCTCCTTCTGAGGTCGAGGACGACGTCGATTCTACAGTCGTCGCCCGTAATGCTGCTGCTCGACAACGCTCGGAAGTCGGCACTCCGGCCCTCATGCGTGCCGAAGAGGATACCATGTCTCAATTCTCACGCAACAGCGGCGCCGACTCTCGTGGCAAGAAACTGCGCATCACTCGCACCGTCAAGAACAAGTATGACGAGTACGAAGAAGTTGTGGAGACCATCACCGACCCCGAAGTTATCAAGCTCTACGTCAAGCGCAAGAAGCAAGAACGTCTCATGAACATGCGGCTCGACGATATCAAGCCCACTGGCGATCCTGAGTATGACAATGCGCAGCAGGCGAAACTCAAAGCCGAATTGGCTCGCCTGCAACGAAACGTCGAGCGCCGCGAGGGCCGCGAGAAGGCCAAGGGGATCCATCCTAAGCAGACTGGAGAAGGTGGTGGCCCCGGCAAGGGCGGTGCGACGCCCCGCAAGTGTGCCAACTGTGGTGAGGTTGGCCACATCAAGACCAACAAAAAGTGCGGCAAGCCTGTTCCTTTCGCCCTCACATCCATCGACTGATCTCCGTCTAATTGTGGCTTATATTCTTACTCCCTCTTTGAAGGATGTTTTGCTAACGCGGTTCACAGGCTCTGCCCGCTTCTCAACGGTCAGAAGAAACAGAGCGATACTTTCCGGGATGCGTCGGCTGCGTCTCCGGTTACGGTTGCTGCTACGCCGTCGTTTGCTGGGTAGCCGGCTTGAGGAACTCACTTGGTGTAAGTTCGAATTCGCTCACGTTCACACCAGGTGTCTGAGCACTGTACAAGGAGGGGCTTGTGGGTGTTAAAGAAGACGGTCCTGATAGATTTGCTTTACATGCATAGCAAGGCGTTGGCGGATTGGGTCAAAAGGACATACGGTACGTTAGGCACAAACAGTGCCCAGGTAATGCATTGGGAAACGGCGTAATATCCTTCCACTTCTATCTCAAGTTGTATTACAACCCCGAATTCAAATATTCTCCTTCCCACACACAAACAAAAACTCAAGTCATCACCATATCCTCCTACCCCACTCTCCCAAACCTCTGCCTTTCCTCAGCATCCCCAGCAACCTTCCCAACCGTCCACCCCCATAACTCCTCCTGACACCCCTCATCCCTCGCCTGCACACTCGCCTCCCTCTTCCCCCTCTTCTCAAAATACACTCCTTTCTTCCCCGCCAGCTCCGCCGCCGTAACCAACCACGCCATATTCCCCCCGCTCTCCGCCGGCGTATTAATATTCCCATTCACCAGCACCCGCAGCAGCGGCGTCAAGCGCGGCAACACATACGCATTCAGAACCTTGAGCACGCGGCTCGCATCCCGCGCGAAGTTCGTGCCGAACATTAGACCTGGATCGAATGCTAGGACTGTTTTGGCGGAGTGTTGGGGTATGCTGGCGATGTGGCGCGATAAAGCGAAGGCCCAGATGCAGTTTGCGGCTTTGGATGTGGCGTAGCGCTCTCTGCCAGTCCATTTCAGGTCCTGGCCCGTGGGGTATGCAGCTGCCGCTGCGGTGGTGTAGCGCGTCAATAGGCCCCATTTTTTGCCTTGTTCGGGGTCGTGCAGGCCGCTTGTTACGACGATTATGCGTGCGTCGCTACTCAAGTGCGGGACGAGGAGATGGAACAACAGCGCGTGCGCGACGTGGTTTATGCCGAAGTGCTTTTCTATGCCATCGGCGGTGTGGGATAGGGGGCCGAGGAGTTGTATGCCTGCGTTTAGGATCAGGGCGCTTATGGGTGGGTAGGATGTTGGCCAGGTGGATGCGAAGGTGCGCACGGAGTCGAGGGTGCCTAGGTCTAAGGAGAGGTATACTACGTTGTCTTGTTTGAGTTGGGTGTTGATGGAGGCGGCGGAGGCGGACGGGTCGGTGCGGGATGCGAGGACGATGAGGGTTGTTGGTGGGAGGGAGCGGGCGAGGGACAAAGCGCAGTGGTAGCCTAGGCCTTGGGTTCCGCCTGTGATGAGTACTGTGGAGGTGTAGTTTGAGTCGGACATTGTGGGTTTGAAGGGTGAGATGCGTTGAGTAGTATATTGAAGTCAACATTGGGTGTCTGAGCCTTCTTGTACGCTCTGCCACGAGTCTCGGACGTGCGGTTCTGGCCATATCTCGTCCGTCTTGGATTTCTGTCCATTCCGTTGTCACACAAGCCGCGCTGCCCATCTTCACATTATTCCTCCGAGCATCGAGCATCCTGCACTAGTCGACTGAATCAGGCTAGTGGGTCGAACGCGCCGTCTGCGGTTGGTCAAGGATCAGATATGATCAGATAATCGCGGAAGGATTCGCGACCGACGAGGCTACGCTACAACTGTCTTGTCACAGAACAAGGCTCCAGACGGCGATCGAAGACATTCAAGATTGGGACTGAAGCTAGCGTGATCTCGAACCGTATTATGAATTCTAGAAGCGCGTTGCATCCTACAATACTCATGAAGTCATTCACCAGTTCGATGTACATAATATTTGAGCCACGACGCCTACATCTTGATCAATATAAGTCCAGTCTACACATATTCTGGTACACGGATAGTTCCGAGTAAGTTGTTGGTATTAAAACCTTCTAAGGTTCCATTGTCTTTTTTTTTGTAATCTAACAAGTTACTAAAACGCCATCTATCTACTTGGTAAATTATTAACGTAACAGCATCAAGTATCTCTACTTACACAACACTATCGTGTTTGACGTTTTACTTCACTCATAGAATTGCGAGTACAACAAGTTAGTGCATGGATTCCAGCGAATAACATGACGATAGAAAATTGTTGATTTTCTTTACCTTAAACCACGCCCTATAATGATGTTACTACAAGCACTCATACAAGAGCGCGTAGCCACTAACATACCATGCATGATAGATCGCGGTAGTAACTGATACAATTCGAGATACGAAAACACTATTAAGAAGCATGACAATAATTAACGTAGCACCTGCATGATATCTGTCAGCCTGGCACATTAGTTCACATGGTACAATGTGGACTACATCTCCACGTGACTCTTAGTCACTGGCTTACTCATCATGTTGTGTATATAATCGCTCTATGTAGCTCTCTCAATACAACAACCTTCTTCTCACTTTTGCCCTGTCTCCTACATCCGACAATATCTAATTTCCGAGCAAATAAAACATGCTAAATCGTAATTCATGTCTAAATCATTCGCATTTCGTAACTCGTAGCAATGACTCCTTCGATATATCAATGTCTTTACAGCATCTGCCAACTCCCAGTCTCACCACCTAAGGGCGAAAGAGGTGTGAGCAGCGTATCTGACCATTCATCATCGGAGGTGGCGTGTGCGGATGTAGGTGTTGCTGCATCTCCCGCCGATATCTGTTCATCATCGTCTTCGTCCACGAATGTATCGGAGTGGGTGCTCGTTTCGTCATCGAGGTGTTCTGGTTCTTCTCCTCCACTTGCAGCATCGGCTTCGTCTGAATTTCCACCCGCAGTCTTCGCTTCATCTACACTTCCGTCATGAAGTCCAGTTACTTCTTCCCAACCCACAACATCTCTCTGTCGCCCCATACGCACCAACAACTCCTGAGCAATCGAGCGCGATCTATCGATCGGCGTCATGATCGATGCATCACCATCTCCACCATCCCCATCCTTTTGCGCCGCACATTCAAGTCCACCCTCTCCCCTCTCCTCCCAAACTAATCGCCGCTTCACAACGCCCCCCTCAACCCCCCTCCAAAACTCCTGCACATCCCCAAATCCCACCGTCTCCCCCCCGCACCAATCCCAACTAACCTGAATCCTCACGCCCTCTCTCCACAGCACTATTGCAAACTCCCGCGCCCCGAGCCGCGCCTCTTCGCCCCAGATATTCAGGCATAGCGTGCGGAAGTTCGGCAGCGCCTCGATGATGTAGTGCGTGAGATCGAGGTACGCTCGGCCGCACGCGGAGGGCGAGCAGTCTTCTTCGTAGGGCTGGATGAGCAGGCTCAGGCTGTTGATGTTCTGGCGTGCGAGGGGGGGGAGGGATTTAAGGTATTGGAGTGTGGCGAGGGCTTGGTAGCGGCCGCGGGGACAGGGGCCGGAGAGGAGGAGGATGTTCTTTCCCTTATACGCAGACGGTTCGGCTGTAGCGTGTATCTCTCTGCGGCGCTGGATTTCGTCGTTGTTTGCGGGGCGGAGGAGGTTTACTTGGCCTAGGGGTGCTTGGAGGACCCAGAGCTCTTCATCTGGAGTAGAGAAACGGATTTCAGGACGCGAGCAGCGGTAGCGTTCGTAGACGTGTCCGACATCATGTTTGTTGAGCGAACCGCATCTGCAGATGTCGATTTGTGGTGTGCCGGCGAAGGTGGTGTTACTGGGTTTTTCGAGCTGGGGCCATTCGAGGGTGTAGTTGATGGTCGTGACGTCCTGGAGAACAGGACAGGATGGTGGCATCGATGTGTTCGTAATCTAAATATTGGAGATTAAAAGCAAAGAAAGACAAGGAGTGTATATATTATAAAATCGTCAAATAAATAAATAAATAGTACCCAAACCGCAAGCAAAGTACGTCGCAAGCAAACCTTAGTACCAGGCCGCCCCGGTGTTTGTCGTTCAAGCCGCACAAAAAGCTGGTTCACAAACTCGCCCAACCCCCCAGAATAGCAAAAAACGCATACCGCTCATCTGACACTTTCCACTCAACCGGTACAAACACACACTCAGTATACGTACGCTACCAGGCCTTGCACCCAGCGCTCCAAAAATAGCAAAGGTGATGCGATGCGCTCACCCAGCTGGATCGCGCAAATGCGTAAGCCCACATTCCCCTTTCCCACTCCGCCGGATGTACTGCGCCACAGCTCTAGCCACATCACGCCATTGGGCTTTAATGAACGCTGCGTTGCGTTTCTGGTGAATTAGGGAGAGCGATAAACCCATAAGTTTGGGCGTGTCTTGCGTTTGGCGGCTGCGCGCGTTGGATTGGGGTGGGTCGTACACGAATAGTAGAGCCGGTGTGTCCTGTTACAGCGACGCGTTTGGTGTGATGTGGAAATAGACGCTGGCGAGGCTAGATGATACTTTGTCCGTTTAAGAAGTTTGATGGAATGGGATTGGTCTTGTTGGCATGGTAGGGACGACGAAATTGGATATTTCGTACACCGTATGGACAGGTGCTAGGCGGTCAAGGCCCGCCTTGTGGTGATTGCATCTCATCGTCGTGTCCGCATTTAGCAAATATCGGGGCTGCGAGATGGCGGCGGCAAGATCCGGCACAAACACTGCCTGTCAGAGATCACGTGCAGCGCCCTAGTAGCGCGACCAGACCACAACAACGCGTCCGTCACCAAAATCGCGATACGCGTCAAGTTTAAAGTACTGAGTTCATTTTCATTCCGAGACGGTTCCATCACGTCGTGCGCTACAATTGCGCCCGGCAGAGCGCGCGCTATGAACAAAAGAAATGATAGACTCGCTCCCAAACGCCAAACTACATGATGTACCGACGCCGGAGCACGTCCCATCCTATACCATATCGCCCCTTGCCAGCCCACCCAGATGTCGTAGAGAGAGAGAAAGAGGGGATATCACGATACAAGCCTTACGTGCTGAGGCGCGCCGAGGAGCGACGCGTCTGCACGAAAGCTAGGTAGAGAAGTAGATCAACAAGAAAAAAGGACAGGAAGAAGGGCTCATGCTGCGGCCTTCTTTGGTGTGGCCTTCTTGGGCGTCGCCTTCTTCGGTGTCGCAGCCTTCTTTGCTGCGGTCTTCTTTGGCGCGGCTTTCTTGGTGGCTTTTGGTACGGCGGGGGCTGTGGTCTTGGTGACGCGACCGGACTTGGTCTTGCCTAGGACGCGTGATACCTCCTCCTCGACGGCGGGTGCTGGGGCAGCGGTCTTGCGGGGCTTGCTGGCGTTCGCCTTAGGCTTAGCAGCGGCGACAGCCTTCTTAGGTGCGGCAGCTTTTGTGGTGGTGGTCTTCTTGGGCGCGGCAGCCTTCTTCGTGGTTGCGGCCTTGGCCTTCTAGTGATGGGTCAGCACGAGCATGATGTAGACGTGGGGCTGTGCCATACGGTAGCGGTGGCCTTCTTGGGTGCAGCAGCCTTCTTCTCGACAGTCTTCTTCTCAACCTTGGGCTCGGCCTTCTTGGCTGTGGTGGGAGAGGCAGCGGCAGGCTTGGACTCCTTCTTGGCCAGCTTTACAGTTCCTGAGGCACCTGTGGAACGCGTCAGCAAAGTTCACAACGAGTGTGCGAAGACGCGTCGGCAATGGCGTGTTGTCGAGCTCGGCGGCAGGAAGGTTCGGAACATACCCTTGGGGCGCGAGAAGTCACCCTTCTCCTCACCAGAGGTAATGGCACGGTTGACATGGCCCTTGAAGGCGGCGTCGGACAGATTGCCAAGCTTGTTGTTGGCCTTGATGTACTTTTGGATGGCTTGACGGCTGTTGGATGCTAGTCAGCAAGAGTGCCTGAGTGATTCGAGACGGAAGCATGATGTGATGCGACAAACACCACAGCTTCACATGGGAAGACTAACCTGGATCCATTGCGTTCCTTAAGCTGTATCGTACATAGAGCACGTCAGCGAACATGTTCATTAAGTCACAGAGCATTGTCATGCATTGTCATGCGTCCGGCTCAAGTTGGGGGGCAGGCGCCGCAAGCACAGGTGCGGGGGTAGCGATGCGCCTGAGAACATAGACTGACCTTGATGATAGCATCCTTAACCATATCTGTCAGGAAGAGTCAATATTGGGCGGCGAACACGATGCAACTTGCGCGCCCGCAGTGCGACGGCGTTGCGTGGAGACAGACGTACCAATGTAAGAGCCATGGGTGGGAGCGGCGGCGGCGACGGGAGCGGCCTTCTTGCTCGCAGCAGCGGTGGTGGACTTCTTAGGAGGCATGTTTGCTAGTAATTTGTTTGGTGGCGGTATAGACGGGTATCTGATGCTTCTAGCGAAGGTCCGACTGTCGAAATCGATTGAAGGGCGGATGTGGTGGGAGCTCTGGGGTTTCTCAAGTGGGATGCGGCGCGCGCTCGGGTGGGGATGCGCGACCTTTATACGCGCGACCCAAAACGACAGTGTCCACCAGATCAACAGGAAGCGACAGATCGTCCATTCCTATTTAGGAAGGATTTAGGTTTTTGCGTACATTTTGTGATCCAGGCGTACTAATGTCGCTCGCTGACTGGGCGCTTTGCGTTGGTTCTTTCGGGGTGTTCTAAGTTCGCTGTTCGGTTCGCTATCTCGAAGCCCGTCGTCCTTCGACTTTGACACCCGCCTCGACCATGGCGCGCGCCCCCGCTGAATTGAGGTCACGCGTGCTGGGCCTGGTCAAGGCAGATGTTCTTGTAACTCTCGATGTCGTTCTCATGATCCAGTCGACTTCCATTGAACACTGCTGCCTACGAAGGCAACATCAGTACTTGAACGCGTCTGACTTCGATGCATGTCGTCGCCAACAGCACACCCACTTCAGAGGACCACCCAGCGTCTCCACATGGAAGCTTTGCCGATAGAAATACGTTGATGTTGCTCAAGATCTCTCTCGGCTACCATCCACCGCGTTGATTCCAAAATCTCGGTGCGATGGTTGTTGTTTTGATTTCCGGCGCGTCGCTCTGTCCTGCGCCCATGGTGTTTCAACCACGCCTCAACATTACCAGCACCACCTTTCGTGCTTGCGTTCTGCAGTAATTGTGATCGTTCTTCCAACTTGAATTCCATCTCATTCCATATCGCAATACCTTGGTGTCGTGTCTAGTGCTCCAACCAACTCAATGCGCTGGCACCTCGAGTTCCATGACGTGTTTCTCAACGTCAGCTGAATTGGTGGTCACGCGCTGAGGAACGTACACTTCACGCGGCCTTCGCCCAACTTTTAGCGAAGCATTGGAGTGCTGACGCAGTAGCAAGGAGACCTTTGAATACATGACGTGATTTTGCTGGCCTGTTAAACATATGTGAAGACCTCTGGGCTGTTGGTTTGTCGTATCGCAATATAGTATCGTGGAGGCTCTTAATCTCTCATCAACACTGTGTGTATCACACTGCAAAAGTACACAAGAATCTTCAGGACATGTCAAAATCTTTCATCCATTCACCCACACCTACGTGAACCTCTTCAGGTTCTCCTCCAGATACTCGTTGGCGGCCAACATCTCCAGCCACTTCTTCACAACCGGTCCACCATCAAACCGGCGCTGGCTGGCTTTCTCGTCCTCAGCCGCCACCAGCGCCATCTCCTCCACAATGCCTGCTGCCAACTCACCCAGAACCGCAAGCAGCCCACGGCGGCGTGATAGTAGGCCGTCCATGGCCTCGCTGTCGATGGTAGCAGCAAGGCTGCTGGGAACTGGGTGGGCGGGCAGCAAGGCCTCAACCCCGAGGAGGCGCGGGCTCGTAGGCTCCTGCGCGTCGCTGACCAACTCGCGCCACGTACCGCTGCCACCGTCCAGGCACGACTCCACGCGCGCGAGGGTGTTGATGGCGAGACAGGCTTTCCTGCGTAGTGGCGCGAGTGGTGATTGGGTGAGCGCTACGACACCGTAGTCGTCGTCGTCGCCGGCGGCCATCAAGGTAGCGATGGTGTCCGACGCGCCGTCGAGCCAAGTCTCACCAGCCTCGGGATCGAAGGAGCCGACACTGGTGGGCTGCTTGTCCAAGCCGTCAAGCTTATACACCTCATTACCAACGGGCACAAAGGCGATGAAGTGGTGCCCATTCTCTTCGAAGGACTCTGCGCTGTCGTCTGTCGCAGTAGAGTCACCCGAGTGGCGGCGGGAGCGGCTCTTGCTGGTGATGTTCTTGCCCTTAGGCGCCGACTCCAAGTCCTTGAGGCGTTGAGAGCGCCTGACTTTGTAGGAAAGATGTTTGTCGCCCTCAAGAATGTCCATCTTCTTGGCGAATGAGTTGTGGATCTTCTTGACGTAGTCAAAGCTAGCAAAGGCCTCGCCGCGCTGGAAAGGTGTCATGTCCGAAGTGAAGTCCTTGAACTGCTGGAGGTGCTCGCCGATGGAAATTTCAGTGCTGTTCATGAGGATGTTGATCATGGCCAGGGTGCCGCAGCTGTTCTGAGCGGGAAGTTGGTTGGCAAACCAAACGTCAGTCGGGCACTCGGTAGGCTGGTCTTCGGTGCCGAACTCGCGGTAGCGAAACAGAAGAATGAGACCGTAGATGGGCTGAGGGAGCATGTCAAGTAGATCGGGTGTCATGCCAAAAACTTCGCGCACGGTCAAGTCTTGAGCGCCCATCTCGCGCAGAATTACCGAGAAGTAGGCTGGTTCGGACTCGATCTCGCAGAAGCCTTGCCACGTCTCCTTGTCGTGCTTGGTGGCAGGGTAGTCGGGAGGGCTGGGAAATACCGGATCTGTTGACTTTACATCTTCAGTTGATGACATGTTCGGTGAATCTTTCGTTTTCTTGCTGATGGGCTCTTCTGTGATTGAGAGTTCAGAAAGGGCTCGCTTCTTGGAGTTGGGTGACTCTGGCGTGAGTGGCTCGTCGGCGGTGAAGGTCTGACCAGCAGAAGCCTTTGTTGAAGATGATTGCTCTGCCGCGGTTGCCTGTGAGGCACTGTTGGACGAGCTTGCTGAGGCGGCACTAGGCATGGTTTGATTGCCGTTGGCGTCCGTGAACTTGGGGGAAGTCTCAGCAACATGCGGTGACTGACTCATCCTGTGGAGTTTGCGAGAATGCTGGAATTGCAGAATTTTGTGTGGTTGGAAAATGGACAAAAGTAGTCAAGTGGGTGGTGGAGAGGTGATCAAGTGTGTATGTGGACGTTTGGAGGTTGCAGGAAAGGAAAGCAAACGGGCATCTTGAGATATACATTCAGGGGACGTGCAGTCCTATTCAACTATTGTGCGACCCGACAATAGGAAGCGAGCGACTAATGAGCGGCATGTGAGGTAACGCGCGGAGAGGTAAAAGCAAGAAGTGGCAGGAGCGATGCTTTCGCGGTGGTGTTGTGCACGTGACCGCGAGACCCTTGCGGGTCTGCTGTGATTGGATGCAGTGTCAGCCCTATGACCTCGTCGCGCCCGTCGCGTCGGCAAGCCTAAAGGTTTGTTTGATGCATGCTTTGATACCTCGACACACTCTAGAGCACGCCTACACCCGCGCTTTGCGACATCACCGAAACCATCGCACAACAGGGAAGGCATACCGTCGATCCATGACCCGCCAATAGCGAAAAGCTTCACCTCTGGGCGCAATGAACGGCACACCCGCGCGAAGAGGAGTGGGCGGCTTCCCCACGACACCACAAACAACACAGCGATCGCCAGGTGTGCGCAGTCCAAATGGCACCACACCGCGGCCAAACGTACGGTCACCCCTCCAAGACCTCCCTCAAGCACCCGTGCAGTCGAACACGGGCCCATTAATACCCTCCGACATCCTCGACCCTGCCCAACAGCGCTTCTACGTCTTCGCCCTATACGTCGCCCTATGGGCATACCGATCATATGACTTCTACACATTGATAGTGGAGGAGGACCAGTCGCTATGGCTGTGTCTGAAGTGGTGCTTCTTCGACATGCTCTTCATGTTTGGAGTGCCGCTGCTGGAGATTCCATGGCTGGAGTGGAGCAATAGCGCGGCCTTCCTACTGTTTGTGGTGCACGCCGCGATAGACGTCATGCTCATGTTCAAGATTGGTGTGCCTGTGCAAGCCTGGTTCATGGGACTGGTGGGCTTCTTGTGGGACAGCGAGTTGGCCATCAGCGAGAGGAGCGTCAAGCCCGGTGCCATCCTACACAACGCCTCTCTCATCCTAGGCAAGCAGATCGTCAACATCCTACCCGAAGGCTCTGCTATCCTGAACCCAGATAAGCAGCCGTTCTGCCTGAGCTCCACCATTTCCCAGCTCGAGATTCCCATCCTCATCAACCAGACCGAGCCAATCGAGATGGAGCTGCTGCGCATTGACGTGGAAACGAATGTCAACGAGACCATCATACTCCGGAAAAAAGAACTCGGAAAGATGCTGGACAAGGCGAAGAAGGCCGTAAAGAAGTCGTCAAAACCCTTGAATCCAGACGACCCATTGACACTGAGATACGCTATTAAGAAGCCGGGCGTGTACCTCTTGAAGAAAGTACTAGACCAGTCAAAGCTGCAGGTCCGTCCGCGTGCCTCCAGTCTTGTCATCGCCATATGCCCGCAGGCTCGTGTAAGGCCCACGACGGGCAGCCGGTGTCGCAACGACCTGTCAAACATGGCACTTGAAGTTGAAGGCACACCGCCGCTCAGTATCAGGTATCGTCTGGCAGTGAACGGCGTACCCCAAAGCGGAGCGCAGTTCCAGAATCTGCAACCAGACGACCACATCTCCCCCCTGTCACGACACACGTCGCAGGCCTTGGTTAAGAGCGGGCGAGAAGATGTCTCCTGGGCTCAATCGCAGATTATCACAGTACCCTTGAACGAGTCGGTCCACACCAGTGGTCTTTGGCAGTATGAGGTCGAAGAGGTCAAGGACGGTCTCGGCAATCTGGTCAATTTCGCTGCTCTTGATGAAGATGAACGACCGAAACACAAAGCTACTGGAACACGCCAGTCCTTTGAGGTTCATGAACGTCCTATAATCTATCTCAAAGGTTGTAGTCCCCAGACCCCAATCAAGGTCGCAAAGAACAACGTCGAACAACTACCTGTAGTATACAGCTCGACGTCCAAGCACCCTATTGACGTTCCGCATGTCATTTCGTATCTTTTCACCCCAGAACGAGACGTTGTCGCCAATGGGTACCATAGCCCAGATGCCAAGTTAAAGACGGAAACGATGAAGACAGCTAGAGCTCAGCCACTCATTTCTGAGCCTGGGTTGTACACGCTCAAATCGGTGTCGACCGGTTTCTGTGAGGGAGAGGTACTCGAGCCGATGTCTTGCCTCCTCCAGAACCCACCGGAGCCCGGATTGAACATTGCGACCGAGGATATCGTCGACAAGTGTGCAGGCAACCCCATCGGGCTACGAGTCAGCCTCGATCTCGTTGGAAGCCCGCCATTCACAGTATATTATACCGAGTACATCAATGGTCGAAAGAACAAGGGGAAGAAAATGCAGGTTGCGACCCTTCGCAGTACGCAGGATTTCACCCCGCCAGAAGCCGGACACTACACATACTCTTTCAACAGCATTAGTGATTCAGTATACAAGGACGTACCAATCAAGAACGTCGAATTGCAGCAGCATGTTAGGCCGACCGCTCAGGCTCGCTTTGTTGAGAGTAAACGACCGAAACAAGCTTGTATCGATGATACCGTCGAGTTCGACGTCCGTCTATCAGGTGACGCACCCTGGAAGCTCGAATATGAGATCCAACATAATGGCAAGCGCTCGAAGCACTCAGTTGACACAAGCGAAGAGCATTATACCATCAAGACTGATAGGCTCAAGAGCGGTGGCGAGTACGTTGTGACTCTATCCAGCGTTAGCGATAAGATGGGTTGCAAAGAATTTCTGCAAGAGGAGGCCAGAGTCAATGTGCGACACGAGCGTCCCAAAGCCTACTTTGGGCATATTGAGGGTAAACAGACGATCAAGGCGTTGGAAGGCCGAGATATTGGACTGCCACTTCGCTTCACTGGGAATGGACCTTGGCGACTAGAGTATGAGAACCTTGCAACGAAGGAAGTCAAGAAAGAGTACTTCCAAAACGAGAACGCGTATATGGATGTCAAGACTGATGGCACATACCATCTTCTATCTGTCAGGGACTCCGTCTGCCCTGGTCTGATTGAGGAGAAGTCGAGTCGATTTAGCGTCTCTTGGGTTGCGCGACCAACAATCAGCGTTGCGGAATCTCCTGCCGTTGTTTTCGAAGGCGGCAAGTACGTCAAAGATCCTGTGTGCGAAGGCGAAGAGGATTCGTTTGATGTGTCCCTCAGTGGTAAGTTTGTGCTCTTGCTATGCTACAGTTCCGCGCTAACATGATACCAGGTAACGCGCCGTTCGACGTAATCTATCAAAAGGAGTACAAGGATAAAAAGGGCAAGACAGGTCATCGCAGTGGCGATATAGATCTCCACACCGCCAGTGGTACCACGTCTATCAGAACCGATACCTCCCAAGCGGGTAGTTACGAGTATACCTTCTTGAAGCTTGCAGACGCAAAGTACGATCACTCGAAGAAGCACTTCACGCCCATTACCATCCGTCAAACAATCCACTCTCGTCCGAGCGCGCGCTTTGACAAGCCCGGAAAGACGTATAGCTACTGCTCGCGAGAAGCAGAGGGCGAGGAAGTCATTCCAATCACTCTCGAAGGCGTACCACCTTTCCACCTCGAAGTCGAGATCAAGCATCAAGGCGCCCCAAAACCCGAGCTCAGCGTTCACAAAAACATTCCCGATAACAAATACAGCCTCAGAATCGAGCGCAACAAGCTCAACCTCGGCCAATCCTCCATCTTCATTCGCAAAGTCCGCGACTCTCGCGGCTGCACCCTCAAGCCGCAACCCAACAGCAAAGACCGCGTCCTTGTCAGCGTCTACGACGCACCTACTGCCACCCCGCTGGAAGACCGCACTGACTTTTGCGTGGGCGAGCGTCTCTCGTACGCCCTCAGCGGCCAGCAACCATTCACTGTCTACTACACCTTCGAAGGCAAACAACGCAAAGCCTCCAACCCCGGCACCAACTTCCGCCGCCTCGCCGAGCTCCCCGGCGCCTTCACTATCACAGGCTTACGCGACTCAGCCTCTGAATGCCTCGCCACACTCAACCTCGAGAAAACAATTCACCCCATCCCCACTGTCCGTCTCTCCGGGGGTCAAATCAGTGAGATTGACATCCACGAGGGAGACAATACAAAGCTCGAATTCGACTTTTGGGGTACCCCGCCGTTTGAGTTTACGTATACTCGTAGCACGAATGGAAAGAAAGGTAAGGTTCTCGAAGTGAAGACTGAGAGGAGTGACGGGCATCATTTGGAGATTCCCGTCCAGGAACAGGGCACGTACGAGGTGGTTAGCATTAAGGATCGATGGTGCAGTTTTGCGAAGGAGGGTGTTGAGGTCAAGGGTAAGGCGCAGAAGATGCTGATGTATTGAGCGATTGATTGTTGGTGTGGAGCATGATGGGAGGTATGAAGGGTTGGGCATGATGTGCATAGATTGGCGTTGGGGTGTGACGTTCAGCGGGTTTCTTTGGTTTGGTTGGATTAGCATGTAGCCTTGAGAAGCTGGTTCTATATTTACAGTTCGATTGATTTGTATAGGCTTGCTCGTGATTTGTATCCGAGCCGTGGCGCCCGTCAAGGTTTCTCCAGCGCACCCATGGCTTGAGTTCGTCTGCATTCTTGCGCCTCGATATCTTATGCGCAACATCTTCCCAAAGCATGGCTGTAGCTACTTCGCGTCACTAACACCGCTTGCTCGGACCTCCAGTCGCATCGACCACAACCCGGCCACGCTACCCGCAGTCCACTCCGTACGCGCAGTCAGTCATACCTCTAGCTGCGAAGGTCATAGTGTTCTTCTGACTCAAGACTCCATTTGTATAAATTCTTGATTAATTCGACGGCGTTGTGTACTTCTCCAGAGAGGCTTTAGTTGTTTGCTAGAGTTTTTGAGCATCAACATATTTGTGTCAAGCTTAGGTTACTATTGTTGACTAGAGGAGTCAACATGTCCGATATCGACATCGCATCCACGCCAATGACCCAAAATCGCTCCCAAGCACCCAACGCAAATGACGGACCTAACTCAGCCCTCTGTACCGCTTTGCTATGCCAGTATCACTCCCAAACCTTCCACACCCTACGCATTGGGCCACCACCATCTGAAGAGCCAACACCTCCTGGACACCTCTATATCGGCGCTATACCAACCAAGTTCATGCAGCCCGTGGTACTGACGGCATTCCACGTACTACCTCCTAGCGACACCAAGCAGACGCCCGTTGAAGTGAACCTTCTCAATCAGAACACTGTCAAAATGCTGAGAGCATTGGCAGTAAATTTGGCACGTCGAAAGCGATGAAAACTGCATCGTTGCCTGGGTTGAGGTTTTTGTTCATGACTGGTGAGTATTGTTCAATACTAATAATTTATGGCGGATAAGACTGATTGGATTCGCAGTAAGGGCGTATGAAGCAGGTGGGGCGATTGGATGGCTAGATTTGGATGCGTGGTTGGTGGAGAATACGGTGATGTATCATACTGATTCCGAGCTTGAGGAGGAGGCGAATTATGTGAATAAGTATGATTATGGCTATGGATAGAGATTAGTGAGTGAGATAAATTTTCCAAGGTGGGCTGCAGCCAAAAATTCGCAGCTACTGGCTACTCAACCAGTCTAGGAAAACCTCGCGCACTAGTAAAGCTGTTAGTGCGTTACGTGTGTCTTATCTAGAAGGTGTTCAATAAATTGTATTTGCTATCGTTCTTTTCAAGTTAGACATCTGAAGATGATCAGCGTGCGCTATGCGACAATCAATCTTGGCCATTATTACCAGCGATACCCTCCTGAATTTGTGCTATGTTATTACTTTGCCGTGATTTCCTACCAATCGATTGTCCTGCCGCGCATTCTTCCACCTTATATAAGTGGAATCATTCCCGGTCGGTCAACTCCCTCTTTGCCGTCCATAGTATGCCCCTCAATACCTGATCCATATACCACTCATCCGCATACGCCTCGTCAAAATGCCCTAAAGCCGTGAAAAATGTCCTCCCACCTTCAAACTCCTGATACCACGCCAGCGGATGATCGTCTCCCATTTTGCCACCGTGGAAGCTCCTCGAATCGCCGCATAGTAGGATGCGAAGGTTCTCGTTCTTGCGGGGATGGGTATGAAAACTATACCACTCGTCTTTCCAACCTTGCCGACCACTGCAGCAACTCAATATGAAGTGATCTTTATTTGACTCTTCGATAAGAACAGTGCCAGGTTCGGCCTCGGGATGCATGTCGAAATGCGCGCCGACGAGTTTGCCGTACCACTCATTGTTTGGCATACCAGCAGCGGCTCCGTGAACTGCAACCACTCCTCCGCCTGTGCGCACAAAGTGTTTTAGTGCGTTGAGTTGCGGTCGGTCGAAAATGTCGCCAATGCATTGGAGAAGAACGATGACTGCATACTGGTTTAGATTCGATAATGTGAAGAGTGAGGCATCTTCAGTGGCGTCGACGGTGAAGAGTTTAGTGCGGTCCGCGAGGGCTTGAATCGACCGTATACCTGCAGGAATGGATTCATGGCGGTAGCCGGATGTTTTGCTGAAGATCAAGACTTGGAAGAGAGAATTTTCAGCCATGCTGAGATGATGGTAAGCTATTCCTTGCTGAGAATCGTTGTTTGATGTTGTTGATTTTGAGACGGAAGTGCCTGCTTGCATAATAGCATACTTGTAGGCATTCATTGCGAAGGTGATTCCGTTTGCTTTAGGCTGATCGGTTCAAGGCCACGAGAGGGTGACGTCATTGCTGCTGTCCACTGTCACCCTCCGCGGTGCGTTGAACAAACGCGATGCAGGAATCAAGGCGACAGGTTCTCCTTATACTTTCACCAGATGGGGTTCGCAAGGTTCTTCTATTGATGGAACGAAGCAGTGCGTTCCACTTCTCCATTCCCTGACGACTGAAACTCAATGAGCATATTCCGCCTCCAGACCGCCGCTATGCAGTCAGAAAGAGGAGCTCGTGCAGCGCTTTCACTCGTCCATATCTACAATAGTTACAATCCTCTCTTCACAGAGCCATGTCTTTGAAGCTCTGGGTTTATATGACTTATCTATAGCGAACAACATCCTTAGGACGACGACCCTGTGACCTTGCTTTGCCTGTACTGTGCAATTCTTCTCTCGTACTTTTCTGAAATGTACTTTGCGATATCAATCTTCTTCCGCGGGTAACTGTCCACGCTGAAAACAATCTGATCCACGCGTTCACGGATCGTGAATCCATCGTTGGCATGGTGTAACATTTGGTACATGCGGTTTCTCATCCAATCGATATGCCTCAAGCAGGCGACGAGGTCAGCGGAATACAAAGGGTCAAACGTAAGGTGTGCTAAGCCCTCAATGTGTCGAAATGGAACCTCGTATTCGCTCAGCGCATTATTGCCATTGTTTACGGTGGCCGTGTCAATGTTGATGGTAAGAGTTTTGGCACGGAAGTCTGAACGGCCCCAAGGCATGCCACTACTGCCAAACGAGGAGCTTGACGGACTGGAGTGTAGGAATTGGCTTATCATCTTGACAAAGTCCTCTTCGTACGTCCATGCGGCTGTAGTCATACTATAACTTCCCCGCTCTTCCTCTGTGCAGCAATAGATGAGATTGATCTCAAGGCTCTCAAGGACATAGCCAATGTCTCCTCCTGGGATGTACCTCCAACACGGCCAGATCCAGTGGTTGTTCACAACTGTGACATCCAGCTTCAAAACTTTCGGCATCTTGGAGTGATATATGCTTGTTTCTGCATACAGTCTTCTGCAAACTAGTAATAGACGGCGTGTAGGGTTGAGCCACAAGTGATGTGCAGTAGGGAAGCATATAATGGCTCGTCCATATAATCGATCAGGCCTGTGACGTTTGCCATGTGGTGGTGGAGAGTAGGTTGATGATGCGACGAACCCAATGATATCCCATATAAGCTCACTCGGGAGGTCAAGTAGCCCAGGCATGTTCGGTGATTGACGTTTGTCGTGAAATGAGAGAGAGCTGAGAGAGAGAAAGCGAGATGGCGGGCAGGGGCCTCGGCTGCGATGAGCCATGACGCGCGTGCACGGACATGATGTTAGCAACACAATGATACCTGTTCACACTTCATCAGGAGTCACTTACTGTCAGTGTTGCGCCCCAAGATAGTAATCACTAGAGTTCACCATAAGATCCGAGCCACCAGGCCTGCGCCGAATGTAGCGCTTATCGTCTGCGTTTGGTTAGCGTATAATGACTCATGTTCGCTCACACGGTCTACTACTCTGTACGAGCAAGAAATGAGGCGCCTTGCGCTCCAGGAGTCATAATTCAGTATTCAGGAAGGACTCAAAAGAACTGTAAGGCTACGGCGGTAGTTCTGGGTTCTCGGAGCTCATTATAAGTATCTCTTCAACTGCTCCGAGTCCGGCCATTTGCAGCACCCGGCTCTCAATTTGCGACCCGTCCACTTTAGTTGCTTATAGGATTTGTTGTCCATACTCAACCATCATATACACAGCCACCAGATCATACAGCAATGGCGGAACCTGATAGAGCTTCGTCTTCGTTAACGGTGTCGATCAAATATCCCGACACAGCGCTCTGCGTTATCCCACCTGATCTAGCTTGCGAGCACGTCGACCTGCTCCGCGAACGTATGTCGAGTCTGTACATGAACTGCATGTGAGACATACACTGACTTTGTACACCGATTTCTAGTCTACGACAAGGACTTTGCGGAATGGCCCGCTCATATCAAGCTCATCCATCCTTTCGTCAAACCTGCCAGCATTCCTCGAGCAAGGCAACTAATTCAGGCCCAATTTGATCGGAACTTGGACCCGAGGGTGCCTAAAATAGTCACCTTGGACGAGGCTGGACTTTTCAAGCATCAGAGCAACAGCACAGTGTTTCTACAGGACGGCCGATCACAGTCAACTTCGTGCTTAGAAACACTTCGCTCGATGGCGCTGCAAGCGCTTGGTCAGCAGTCCACTCCAGCAAACTTGCACTTGACCATCGGTCAAACAAAAGACAACACGCTATTCTCCCAGCAATTCCTACTAGAAAAGGCACGACTTCTGCCTACGTTGCGGTTTCAAATTGGTACACTTGCTGTACTCATTCGAGAGCCAGAAGCTAGCCCTAGTTCCAAGATTCGTATGCGATACCGGGGCTTCATCAATATAGCGCAGTTGAACGATGCTCAGGCATCAAGTGGATATGAACACTGGCTTCCTCGATTTTCCCAGGAGCTTTCAATCCCCAGCATAGATGTAAGCGACAACAGCGAGCCTGATTCGGCTGATCAGGTTGCTTTCAGCCGCGAAGTACATTCTGGTCAGACCTATCGCTATGAGCCTCAACACGAGAAATGGATATCATGCGACGGCGCTAGACCTACTCATGAAAAGGCACCTACGGTAACCGTTTCGAGCTACAATGTACTCGTAGACTCCGAATACCCGCCTGCCAGGGATCGCGATCCGTACTTGGTACGTACCATACTTTCTGGCTGGGCGATTTCAGACATTTTGGTGCTCCAAGAAGTGTCCGACGATTTCCTTTCGTACATGCTATGCGATCCAGAAGTACAGCGACGGTATCCATACACTTCTCATGGACCGCCTAGCCAGCCAGAGATCGGACCTCTGTCAAGTCTACGAAATGTCGTCATCTTGAGTCGATGGTGCTTTGACTGGGAGTTCGTTCCCTTTCACCGGAGGCACAAGGGCGCTTTGGTAGCAAAATTCACCGGTATCACTGCAAACAGCTCTTCCGGCGTCCGAGATCTAGTTGTCGCTGGCGTCCATCTGACTTGCGGTCTGACAGACGGCTCAGTAGCTGCGAAGAAAGTTCAGCTTCAGAACTTAACGAGTAATCTCACACGTCACCATAGTACCGAGTCGTGGATCATCGCTGGAGACTTCAACCTCACTACATCAACATATACTATAAGCGGTGCCATCGAGGACAAGTCGATATCCAGTCAGACTGTCACTACCCTTTCATCGATAGAAACCGCGATGAGCGAGCTTGGTCTGATCGATGCTTGGGCTGTTGCTCACGTGGAAGCAGCAGACGAAGTATTCGCAAGCGCAACCGAGGATTTGTTCGAGGGCGAAGAAGGTGCGACTTTCGACCCGAGGAGCAACGTACTTGCAGCAGCCACATCCGGGACATCGAACCACCGACCGCAACGTTATGATAGAGTGCTCGTACGCGCTCAAGATACCCTACGGGTTTCTTCATTCAACCACTTTGGATTGCCTGAGGATGTTGCTGGTGCATACGTAGTTCCCAGCGATCATTCCGGCATCAGAGCAACCTTCGGCGTGATGGAGACCTCGGACGCAACGTCGACTGAAGCCACACAACAGCCAAGTGTAAAGCACATACGCGCTACTTTGCCACTATCGAATTCCGCAGCTCTGAAGACGGTTCTCTTAGCTCATCGTATGTTCCCAACTGAGGTGGAAGTACAACAGCGACAAAAAGCTTTTTCGCTCCTCAAGGAGGTTGTGCTAGGCGCTTCGAATGAAGATGGTCCAGCAATACCCGACATCCCGATGGTGGTTGTTCCGGTAGGCTCATATGCTTTAGACGTATGGACGTCTGAATCAGACATTGACTGCCTTTGCATCGGCGTCATCAGCTCGAAGACAGTACGTATAATTCCCTTTGAACTGTTTGCGAGGCAATCGCTAATTTCGATATTCGTTTTTTAGTTCTTCAAGCTAGCACGACAAAGGCTTGCTAGGGCTGTTGGCCAGGGCGTTCGCATTTTGCGAAAAGTCGAAGCTAACACGGGTACAATGCTGGAGCTATCAATCAACGGTGTGGCTTTGGATTTGCAGTACTGTCCAGCTACAAGAATCGTGGAACGGTAAGCTCTTCTCGCACAATCGCGGCCAGCTACTAATCACTGTGTAGATGGTCAGAGTTTCACAACCTTCCGGCATCTGATCCCATCTTCAACCTCTCCATTCTGTCGCTTCGCAAACTCAAGCCTTATCGCGACCTACTTTACATCCAGCGTACTCTACCCTCTCTGTCTGCTTTTCGCTTGGCCTACCGCTGTATCAAACTTTGGGCCATCCAGCGCGGAATTTACTCGGCAAAGTTTGGGTATCTGGGTGGTGTGCACATCACCTTGGTGTTATCATGGGCTGCCAAATCCATTGCGCACGATTCTGGACCAAGTTCAACCGCGGATCTGATCGCGAGCTTCTTCTATCACTTTGCACAATTTGACTGGGCAAACGAAATGATGTACGACGCTTTGTTTCATAAGAAGGTACCTCGGTATCATCGAAGCGCAAGAGAACCGATGGTGGTGGTGGGGTACCATGCGCCGAATTCGAACATCGCACACACGTCCACCGTGCCCGGACTAAGAACCCTTGTCCGGGAAGCAAAGGTCGCCAGTGAGCTTTTGTCAGATCCTAGTACAACCTGGGAACAATTTTTCGGAGGGGTTGTTGACTCTCATCATGCCCCTCGCTTAAACGGTGGGGCCGATTCTTTTCTGAAAGCTCACAGTAGCTACGTCAAAATTGACATCCAATTTTGGGGTCGCACATTGGCGAAGGGAAAAAGCTTAGTTGGATGGGTCGAATCGCGATGTCTCTCGCTAGTTGTGGGTAAGTTGCAGAAGAACTGTTGCATTTCGACAACACGCACTAACTTGGTTAGACATACACAAAGCTTTTCCAGAGCTTGAGGTCCGTATCTGGCCTGCTCGGTTCACCGACAGCGATCCAAATAGCGATTATCATGGGTGTTACCTTATCGGACTTTCGAAGACCTCCAACTCCACGGTGTTGAAAGGTCACGAAGACAAGCAACTCTCAAAGCAGACCTTGGACAAACTTGTCGACCGTTTCGTCACCCACTTGAGAACCGATGAGAAGAACTACAATGCAAGCATGAGCTGGATAGACGTCTCACTGACAGACCCCAAAGATGTCAAAGGCATGAAGCTCGATGAACGTGAATGGGGGGAATACGTGGTAGACCTGGAGCCTGACTCGGACGATGATGAGGAGATTGATGACCTCTCGGATGAGATGACCGAACCGATTCGACGAACGATACCGCAGCGCCCCAAGCCAACTGCGACACCTGTCTCAACTAGTAAACTCCGCCCTGCCTCTGACGTGTTGAATCGACTAAGGTGGGATCCAAACCTCGATCCGGCCGACTACATCATCGGTTACGAAGACCGCTTCCTGGGTGCGAAAGAGATGGGTCTAGAGAACTGGAAGACAGAGCAGACGGACGAGGAGTTTATTCCGCAACATCGGATCTTGTACTACAAGAAGAAGGGAGATGATGGCCAGGGTGAGGTGGTGTGGGAGAGGGCTACGAGGATCGATAAAGTGTTCGGAAGTGGAGCTGGGACTGGAGAGGACAAAGGACTGGGTACATCTTCTTAGAGCGAATTCTTTCTTTACTAACACAATTGATACTACTATCAACTTTCGAATTGATCTCACCCGTGGACGTCTCACGAAGATGGCAGTCAGCGTGTCGAAGGCAGTGCGACTTGAAACGTAAATTAACCGGCAACCTAGGAGTTTGGGCGTTCATAGTTGTTTTCGGCTACACTTTGGATTTGAGAACTTAAAGTGTACTTTGATTGCGGCGTCTCGTATTCGAGTAAGCAATATACAGAACGACAGAAAGGAACCGCATCTCATGAAAGCTCTGCAACTAGTTTTAAGATGGTGCAAAAATCACAATTTTGAGTTTTCCAAGTTGTAATAGTACTGTCTTTTGTCACGCAGCCTAGAGCGCAAAATTGACGCTTGTTCCTCTCTCGCATTCACCCTCGGTCCCAGCCCACGATGCGCTACACCGTACCGTCCCTCCTTCTTGCCACTGTAGCTACTGCTATTCCAGGACCTCAAATCTCTAGCTTTAGCTATAGCGGCAACGGATGTCCTCGTAACTCAGCAGGGTACGCAGTGAGTCCTCCAAACACAACCACAACCTCGACCCGGCTCTTTCAATATCTTGACGAGTTTACACCAAGGTACGGGGTTGGTGTATCAATCCGAGATAGCCAGAAACTATGCATCTTGACCCTCGAATTTGCGATCGATTCAGCCTACAAGCTGCGTGTCAATAAGTTTGGCACCAGCATCAACGGCTATGCGCGATTAGCCAACCACGGAGATGAGATGCGTACCACAGCCAACTACACTTTTACTACGGATACGTCCGTTCAGGTAAGCAAGGCCATGAGCGGATTTCGCTCAGTCGAATAATTTCAGAGTTTTGACACAAATATGCAGAGCCTCGGCCAAAATGTCGTCCAGGGGCCCTGGAATGGCCGCTTCACAGGCTTTGCGCCGCTCGTAGGGGTTGGAGTAGAGAGCAAGTGTGGTGGTGGAACTTTGAAGGCAGATCTGAAGGTGCATATATCATCACGCATAGTCATGGATGGAGGTTGGATTGGGGACCCAACGCCCGATGAAGATAATTGGGGCTTCATGACAGATGTCGAAGTTCTGCCGTGTTAAAGGGAGAGTGTCAATCGTTATAAGGACTATTCTAGTAACAACAAAAACCCCGCGGGAAGACCGTCGAGAATATTTCAGAAGCGGCATATAGACGACAACGTATACTCCAAGTGCACCATTTTTTGTGGCTACTGTTAGCTTCCTGAAAGACCGAATTGTGCTTCACTTACAAATCAAGTTCAGCGGTAGAGGTCCAGTGCTGCTTGTCGCGCAACTAACCTCTCGAGCTCAACTTCAGCTGCAGCGGCGTCTCCCGCTTCTTCTCCGCGGCGTACCATCAAGTTCAATAGGTAAAACAAAAATCTGCACCTATCAGTCATGTAGCCGATGCAATGACACATGAAAGAACATACATAGAACACATGACATCCGCACATAACATCGTGGAAATTCCAAGTGCGCTTGATACCCCAATCATGTAACCGTTGCTGATTTTGATGTTGCTCTGATAGCAGACTCATCACAGTCAGATCTAGTCTGCTCAATTGCTCAGAAGGATTGGCTAGAGAACTCACCGGAGGGCCATTCATCCTCCCGCGCATGAAGACTTTGCATCTCGCACTTGTTCCAAATAACTGCGATGATGGACCAGCCAGCCATAAACACGCTTTTGGCCGCTACCACGAAAGCTTCCTCGCGAAACGGTTTAGGCAAATATGCCATGCTCACTACCTCAGCAATAGAAGCGGCGAACGTGACGATGGGTGGGGAGGCGTATGTTAAGAACGCATGTGTATCGTTCACTTTCAAATCAGTCTCGCTATAGTGTGGGGCCCGCCGGAGTTGCTGAAGGTATCCATAGGCGATCCCGAAGGTGATGCAGGAGAACGCCATGAGGAGGACATCGAACATAAAGAGATTTGGACTAAGTGCTCGCATGTTCTTGTAGCACTGTGCGAAGAGATTAGATCTTGGGAAGTAGAGATTTTGGTTCAGTCGTGACCGGTATACAGGTGTCTAGCAGAGGGCCGACAATGGGAGTGAAGTACGCACGTGCGTTCGTCGGTCATTCACTTCACCGTCATCCGCTCGCGTCTTCACATGCGTGATAGCAAACGCGACACGGTGGTCAATGCATTTTGCTTCAATTACAAGCACCTACTCAGCTACGCTCCCATCACCTACCACTCAACACCACCACGAACCAAGATGGTGCCTACCACCATGGACGTGTCAGTATTTCTCAATCCTCCGCTTTGCGCAAACAACAATCAGCAACTTAATGGTACCCACATTGTGTGTACCAAAGATGCTGGACAGGTTTGTGGCGCTTGCAATTTGGTTCAGGTGTGTACTACCTCGACTTTTCACTCACGCAACGCGAAATTTGTTGACGCCACTACAGTATTGCTCGAAGAAGTGTCAGGTCACAGATTGGCCGCATCATAAGAAGATGTGCAAGTCAGCGCTCATGAAGAGTTCATGGGTTCCGAATTGGTCTCTCACTGGTCGCAAACCCACCTTCATCGGAGACGGCAGCCTCGTCACGTTCGGCAGCAAGAAGTTTCTTTGGGGCAACACACCCGCGCTCGACGTCTTGAAACTTGAGGATAACATAGGAGTCAAGGACCTCGACCGCGATTTCCACCTCCTGTTTGCAGCATCTGGCGACCTACGCAACGTGGTGAAAACTATCGTAGGCATTTCGGACAGTCACAAAGGCAGTTGCGTCGCTGTCCTCAACGATAGAGATCTTGCCGTCGTGGCGCGTAACACTATCATGTTGCTGGTCACTTTGTTCTTCGATGTCGATACATCAGTCCCAATAATCATACACCTCTGGTACTCAGCGTTGCTTCCTGAGATTATGATACAGGCTTTGCAGACTAGCATCCTACCCTTCATTTCAGATGTATGCGAAAAGATCAAGGACAAAGCGGAGCACTCTGTACAGGCCAAGACCTTCTCGATCAACGGTCGGACACTACGACTCGTGTTGATGAAAGAAGAGTGGATGCAGCTGGCACAGTATTTCCAAGTTCCCGAACGACTTCAACGCCAAGGATGCTCAAGACATGCGCCACCGGGTGACTCTGGCCCCAGAGCGACTCGACTATCGTGAGCGCTCTATGCTGCAGTGGGCTCCCGCTCGTCGCCAAGTCAACTACCAATTCCGCGAGAAGGGAATCCTGATACCTTATGGTTGCTCGTCTGAGGACTTTGTTGTTCCCAATTCGTGAGTCCATCATGTACAAGCGGTCATTCTGAACATTACTGACCCTGAAAAGAACGCTCTTCCAGAACAAAGTCTGGCCGATGAAAGATAGCCTAGCGCCTCGAGATGGGTGGAGTCAAAACGACTATCTCGGTTTCGCATCTGGCGCGAAAGCGGACGAATATGGGGCCTTGTTTATCTATCTTCATGACCTGCTCACCAAATTTTGTACACGACTCCGCAACGTCAATGTATCGTTCCAACTCCACTGCGTCAATGCGCAGGAGCTGGACCAGTGCGTAGGTAGCATACAGTTCGACCGCATTGAGGTGAGATCATTGCCACGTGAGACTCTCAGCAAAGCTGAACATTCTTTTAGATGGCGAATATTTGCGACCGCGGCTACTTAGGACCACAGAAGTATCTCAAGATCTTCTCCCAGCGATTGAAGTCTAGATCTGATAATCCGCACGCCACGATCCTGATGCTATTTTTCAACGCTGCCGTAGAAACCGAGAAGATGGCCGAAACATCCGATGTTAAGACCTTCAGAGCAAACTTGTCAGTTGCTATGCAGCGCCTTACGAAGTACATGCCCTTAGACCAGGCAAAACTTGCTCGCATCGGCAGCGCAGATGAGCTGGGAAGACATCCCTACTACATGCGTCGACGTGGTTGCTACAATCTGCTCAAGGACTGGGACATATATTTCAACAAGTTCGTGAGCGAAGCAAAGCTCTTGGAAATTGCCAAGCTACACGAGCTGCAGATGAAGAAGAAGCATACTCTTGTCGAGCCTTGGCCATTCAGAGTTCATGATCGGGCTACGCAGGCAGAGTTCGACGCTCTGCGCTCGAGCAGCTTGAGTGGGTGTGAGAGATACGTTGAGTTTGCGAAGACGAAGTAGAACTACTACATCGTGTCGCAACGCAACATGCGGATACGAATTACACCCGCTTTGAATTGGCTACCCATCTGGCTCTGCGATGACTCTTGGGAGTGAGTGAGGATGCTTGGTTCTTGAAACCACAGTCTACAAGCGCAATGGGTCGAAGGGAGTTCGTGTCTGGTTTTTTGTCAGTTCATAGCCAGAATCGCAAAGTGCAGCAATGAAAATTGCAAAACACGTACCAACCTTGGAAAATCGCCCTGCAGCCGTCAATAAAGTCACGTGACATATGAAAGATGCTCACGCCAGTCTTCCTATCTGAACACTTTCATCGTGATGCGGGAAGAAACTTGCGGACCAATAAGGTTCATCAGGTAGGTACGAAGGTAAGCGTTGGTGCTGGTGAGGCCCAATGTTTCGGCAAGCCCGAGAGCGGTCGGGAACGCGAGTCCGACAGGAGCTTGACATCCTGCGCATCTACCACAATATCTTCCGCTTCAACACTGTCACAATCTCGACTTATCGTAACAGTCATCAACATGCCAGTGTACGATGTTCATAGGGTAGGATTGTCGTAAAATGCGCTCACCCGCGGAGGCTAGCAGTCTTTTCACGTCGGCGTAGCCATTAGGCTGAAGGATTGCGACCGCTTACCTATGCTAGGTGGCGTATGCAACCTTGAGGGTAAATACTTTTACTGGCTCCCTTGGCGTTTGTAACTCCACAAATTGCCATTATTCGATGCTTGCATACACGTCCAGACTTCTGTGCCCCAGAAGCCAGACATGCTCGCGCTCGATCGGCCGCCTCAAGGCGATTGGATTCCGCACTTATATGTCGATATATGACACCCGCCTTCGCGGTCGCAACTTTCGGCTTTTGAATCTCTTACCCGGCGACGAGACGAGCCCGCTTCGATGCGACCTGTTCGAGTCTTCCCTAGACAGACCTGTGGCCTATGAAGCGCTTTCATACGTCTGGGGCGACATTTCAGCAACGGAGCCGATTTTTTGTGGAGGCAGGACTTTATCCATCACTGCCAGCCTTGCGGAAGCTTTACGGAGCCTCAGAAGCAAGCACAGCCGTCGAGTTTTATGGGCCGACGGCATTTGTATCAACCAAAGGGATCTCGAAGAACGAAGCCATCAAGTCCAGCTTATGGGTCGCGTATACGCCAATGCTGGTCGTGTGATTGCATGGCTGGGACCCGATCATGACGATATTGGTGAGATTGTCAAGCGTCCGATTCGTCTCACACACGACTTCTTCAGGCAATTTTTGACCTCTAAACCTCGCTCCACCATCCACGAGTTCCTGGATTTCGACGTTCATACTATACGAGATATGCGACTTGCTTTCACTGATGCTGGCTATGCAGACCCCGTTCCCGCACTCAACAAGCTGTTCCGTAATCAATATTGGCAGCGTGTCTGGTGCGCTCAAGAGCTCATCAAGGCCGCAACCATTGTCATTCGTTTAGGATCGACGGAGCTATCTGGCCGAAGCGTGGCCATATTCGTGGCTTGGTATCAGAGCCATGTGCTGATGGCCGAAGGATCCGATATTTTCACTGGATCGGGAATTGATAATGCTGCACAGATGTTGCGAAAACTCGGTGCCAAAAGACCGGATCAACACAGCGACTCCGCTATGCTGTTGCCAACTCTACATGGATTCAGAAATCTGCAAGCGACAGACCAAAGAGACAAGGTCTACGGGATCATTGGCATTGTACAATCTCCAGACGACGAGCCGCCCGTCGAAGTTGATTACAACAAACCGGTGGCACAGGTTTACTGTGACGTCGTCGAAGGCGCAATGAAGGATAATGGTGATCTGCAGGTGCTTTCGTACGTCGAGCACCCTACCGAGTATGAGTACCACGGCGATGTTCCTTCATGGATACCACTGTGGCATGTTTCGACCAAGGTCACTCGTTTCTTATGGCCGAGAAACAACATCGCCTGCGCCGGACGCCCAATGCAGGTCCATCCAAACATCAGCTTCAATGGCGAATGTGCGTCGCTCACCTTGACGGGAATATATTTGGACCGCGTGTCCTACGTGAGCCACAGCATCGAAGCCCAACGCCCACTCTTCAGCAAGGACGAGAAGCTAAAGAAGCTGATCACGACCCTTGCAAAATTAGTCAAAGACCCCCAAGACAATACAAACGCCATCGAAGCTAGTGACTCAACTGAGTACGAGCCTTCAGCAGAGGCCATAGCTACAGCCTTCACGGGGGGTTTCACATCTATGAAGTCCTTCACGCAGGAGTCAACATACATCGATGAACTTAGACGCGACGAGACCATTCGCACACAATACATGGAAGGATTCTGGCGCTGCGTCCGGGGCGAGCAGACTGAGGCGTTGCCGAGCCAGCGTTTCTCTTTCGAGGATATGGCAAGGTTGATGTGCCATCGCCGTCGGATCTTTCGAACGAGTAGAGGGTACATTGGGCTGGGTCCTAGATGTATGCACGTTGGAGACATAGTCGCGGTGCTCGATGGCGGCAAAGTGCCATTCGTGCTACGCCCGTTGGTTGATGGAGGTCACGAGTATGCGCTGATGGGCGAGTGCTTCGTTTACGACATCATGGATGGCGAGGTGTTGCAGATGGTTGGGCATGACGGCGTGCAAGATAAAACATTTGTGTTGCGGTGATGCTGGTTCGACATGGTTGTTAGTTGATGGATCGTTGTCCGTCAGGCTCTTTACTTACCCGTTGCATTCCGTGCAATCAGGTCGGGGTAGAGCAAGTCGTGCGGGGCATTGAGCACCACAGAGTAGGCAATCCGGCAAGCAAAACCCGGTGGAGTGAGCGCGTGGAGGTGGGTATTGGTGTAGGTACAAATCCCCGCATATGCAGATTGAACTACGTGCGATCGGCGACCGAATGAGAGGTTGCTCAACATGCAGGCCACAACAGCCGTGGCCAATGACGCCCAATTTGTCTTGAACTGGTCATAAGCGCGGGGTTCGGACATATTCCTCGAGTTTTGAGATAGCTCGTGTGGTCGGACAATTGTTCAGCACACCCGTTGTGGTGCTCATCATTTTGGCGACTACACAGATCTCGAAACTGTCGCAATCGATTATAACCTCGCTCTTACTTGCAACTTGTTTTCTCGATCTTTGGTTCATAGTAATCGTAATTTGTATGCCCGCTACGAAAATGGTCGGCCTCGTCGAGTTACTCATTGCAGCTGCGGTCTCGACTGCAACAGCTCAGAAGGAGGCACCACAGGCTGTGCTTCCAGCTCTGCTCCCCGACTTTTGCGTATGTATCTGTTCATATGCGCTTTGAAGAGGACGCTAATGAACGACGCCGTAGTGTGCTGCCCTCTCACGTGCGCTGCCTTGGAGTCGTCTTCTATTTCCCCACCACACAGCATTTGAGACTAGGCATAGCTCCTATTTCAACGTCAATCAGCAAACAATCAACCCGAGCTGCATTGTGCAGCCAAGAGATCATGGAGAGGTGGCACTTGCGGTGGCAGCACTAACATCCACGAGCAAATTCAAGCCTTGCAAATTTGCGATTCGCAGTGGTGGCCACGGAACGTACGCCGGTGCATCTAATATTGACGCTGGTGTGGTACTCGACCTGAAAAACCTCAACACTGTCAAGTACGATGCAAGAAATAACCTTGTTGACGTTGGTCCAGGTGCGACCTGGAACGACGTGTATACCACTCTTGAACCTCTTGGCATCATGATAGCTGGAGGTCGTTCATCTTTGGTCGGTGTAGGTGGCCTGACCTTGGGCGGTGGAATATCTTACTTCTCTCCAGAACATGGATTCGTTTGCGATAATGTTGTTGAGTTCAGCCTCGTGCTTGCGAGTGGTCGCTTCGCTTTCGCGTCCAAGACATCAAATCCTGATCTCTTCATGGCTCTAAAAGGAGGAGGCAACAACTTCGGGGTCGTGATATCCTTCGCGTTCAGGGCATTCAAATACAGTGGGATGTGGGGTGGTCTTGTTGTCTACCCGGAGACGACAATGCACGATCAGTTCAAGGCGCTCGTCAACTTCGCAAACAAAATTGAGAAGAACCCCAAAGGCGCTGCTATTGTAATGTCAGTGTATCAGAGTACAGTTGGTGTTCCTTTGGTCTCGAACGCATACGACTATGCAGAACCCGTGTCGAGGCCCGCAGCGTATGACGAATTCTTCGCCATCCCCGGGGTCATCGCAGATACCACGGGAATCAGAAACATGTCCTCTATTGCGCAGGAGTGGGAGGGTGTCACTACACACAGGTGAGCTGGGATTTGAGTTGACTCGTCTACCATCTAATCATCTTTAGCGTGTTTTTCGGGACCCTCACTTTTGCGAACGATTTGCGTGTCATGAAGCAGGCTCATGAGATATTCAAAGACGTGCTTTCGCACCTGAAAACCAAGGCAACTGGTGATTGGGGTATCTACACCATATACCAACCGATCCCGCCCGCATATTGGAAAGATAGCGAGGCAAGAGGCGGTAATGTGCTGGGATTCGAACGATTCAATAATCAGGCCTTGTGCCGTAAGTCAATATTCCAATCGCTTGCAATTAGACTCTTATTGTGATGTGTAGTTTACCTGCCCTATATATCATGGCAAGGAGCCGAGCAAGATGCACTCTTCCAAGCTTCTGGTGCGGAGCTCATAAAGCGAATCCGAAAATACGCGGAAAGTATCGGCGCTGACAACCCGTTCCTATACTTGAATTACGCAGATAAGACACAGGATCCACTTGCGACTTACGGTGCAGCAAACGTAGAGAGGATAAGAGCAGTTGCGAAGAAGTACGATCCACATGAATTTCTTCAGAATCTGGTGCCGGGCGGTTTCAAGATCGCGAACGTGTCGTAGACATCGATTTGACCTTGCCAGGCCGCCATGTACGGGATATCTGAGTGAATCGGTAAATGATGCGCAGGGTTGGAACGTTATGATAGGAGGCAATAGTCCTCATGGGCTCCTTGGTTATGCTGCGGGGTAATACGTTTGCATATGCACTTGATGAAACCTTGGAAGCATGGAACAGAGGTAACTTTGGTAATAACGCAAAGTTCGCGACGAACTAGGAGAATGGCGCCTTGGCATTATGTGATGGCGTGATTTCGTGTTACGTTCACTTCTCAAACTTGGAGACGTATACTAACAAGACCTCTTGCGCCGAAGAGAAAGCAACGTACTGATTCCTGAGAGAGTTGAGTGAAAGCTACCTGTGCTCAACGGAACATGCGCCCCGTGTTTGCATACCGTCCCAGTCCGTCAATAGCTCCAAACTTATCCAAACGCACTTTCCCAACACAATGTATGACTCCTCTGAGTGTGACTACAATGGTGAACTATGGTTACCTGTCAGGTACCCGCTAGAACTACAAACATGTGATATTAAAATCGTTGCATTCTCGACCATTCTCCTCTCCTCTTTTCTTCTCCACCTCCACGATCATGGCTGAACGCGACTACTATGCGGATCTCAACATCACACAGTATGCCACCAACACTCAGATCAAGATGGCTTTCCACGCTCTAGCTAAGCAGCATCATCCCGACAAGTCAGGTAGCAACGATACCTCCGACTTTCGCCGCGCCCGTGAGGCATACGAGAAGCTAACGGATTCCACAACCCGCAAAGAATACGATCGCACATACCAGCATAAGCGGGCGTATTACCAGACCGCCGAGGGACCGACCTACACAAGCAAGCCCACACGCACTGCTGCATATGAGGCTGAGGAAGCTGAACGTGAGTTCCGGCAAAACAGACCGACACGGCCACAGCCACGGCCACGGCCATACTCCCCGCCACCAACGAAGCCCTCCCGCAAGTTCAACGAGCCGAGCTACACGTACTATACGGGCAAGGCATACACGGCGTGGGAAAAGCGTGACACCGCATATCGTTCGCGTCACCCGGAATACGAACAAAAGTAAGTTTCGGAGCTGTAGCATGAACGTCGTCACAGGACTGACATGAGTATAGCCTACCACCACCACCTACAAGCTCTTCCGCGCATGGTCTCCAAGTCCAAATGAGTTCCCACCCATCCACTACTCAGCGCTGCACGCTTCGAACGCAGAACTGGAGCGTGCAATTAGCGGGCTCCGATATCTGCGTCTTTTGCCTGACATCAACCACGAGCTGCAGCAGGTGCCCTGGGTGCGAGGCTTTGGCTTGCCGGACGTGCTTGAGGCAGATCATAGAGAAGGAGCGGAGCAGTGGGTTCGCTGGCTTCAATTCGAAGACGCAGTACTGGGCATCAGGAGGTTGACAAAGGTTAGTCGGCGGGTGTGAGGTGGTGTGTTAAGGTGATGTATGACTTCATGTTGAACAATGGGAGAGAGGGCGTCTGGGAGTTCGGATCTGTGATACACCTGGTCGAATTGAGTGACAGCGACATATAACATCAAAAGCAATTGAGACTTTCGATGAACATTCCAAGATTATGAAAACAGTGTGGCTTGATTTTGTGTGGACGTGGCTACCTGAGAGACGGCGAAGCGTGACCTAAAGATTGATTCATCGCAGTTGAACAGAGGGATCAATGGTTCCAAAGCACGATACGTGAGTTCGACTTCCACATCGTCTGATACATCAGGCTCCGAAAGGTCGTATGTTGAAACAACCTGGAAGGACAGTATCGTATAGTACAGCTCCATACCAAGGTCTTCCGCAATCGAGCACAAAGCCTGTACCCGGCTGAGGTCATTCCCCTTGAAGTTGGGACAGTTGGACAAGTCCCCAGTGTATCGCTCATCCAGAGTTAAGACAAGGAGATCGGGGACCGTATCTTTTCCAGCCTGGTTGATCCATTCGGACGTCGCAGCTTTGAGTTCGTGCAATTGAGGACTGCTTGGGTGGTTGGAGCTATCGATTGAGTCACATGGGTCCTCTTCGGGTGCTCTACATAGATAGTAGATGATGGCTAGTCGAGCTCCTGACGTGATTGGAGTAACGCTAGCAAGTGTTGGAACGAAAAGCGAGATATTGATATTCGTCTCAAAAATCCGGTGCAGTGCATAGGTTCAACACTTCGCCCTCATCAGTGAACGTAACGTGTCCGCCTTCGTGTGCGGAGGGGAGTATGATGGCGAGTGTGGCTATAGTTTGTCGACATCTTCGATCCTTTGTACGTTAACCTACGTTGATGAGAAGTAATAGAAAGTAAGTCTTACCTGTATGGTGTGGGTGACATGTCAAGACCTTCGTCTTGGATGATGAGTTTGTACATCTGCGGCATTATGCTACTGAGTTGAGCAGTTTGTGACGGATAACTGCAAATATGTCTGAAGTCACTTGCCTGACAGCGGAGGCGATTCCTAACTCAAGCTTGACCCTGCTCGCAGCTTCCTTGAGCATATCACCCCATCCTGCGCCCACTTCGATCCGCTGAGGTTGAATGCACGAGAAGTTGCAACCGACCGAGTCGTGCAAGCGCGGTACATGGTCTCTGTCAGCGTCCGCTCTACTGAGTTTCGCTCAGGCTTCGATGTCAAGCCGCGTAGGTGGAAGTTGAACTGGTCCATTCCCGCGCACTGAGAGTTCAGGATCAAAAAGGCCTGCGCAGTAGAGAGAGCCCTGATTAGCGAAGGATCCCTTCTTGCGAATGTCTTGGAGGGCGCGGAGAAATCGAGTGTGGATCTCACGGTCCGGTTTGCAATCGCTATCTGCACTGGCTGCTTTCATCATGTTGACGGCAGCAGAGCTAGACGTCTGCAATGTCGTGCGCTCAAACGAAAGGATGGTGTTGGGGAAGTTCGAAGGAGCGCAAAGTTCCTGAAGCATTCGACGCGAGGTAAAAGGTGTGCAAACGGTAGCGACGCGTCAACACGTGGTATCGCGTCCTTTTACCGAACCACCTCGATCTTCGAGAGTTAATTCAAGCTTTAGATACCCGCTCGTTCCCGTCTCTTACAGTCCTTAGTCTTCAGCACATTGCTGCACGTCTGCAACGCAGTCGGAAACGTATCAAATACACCTCGTGGCACATACTACTACTACGCATCTTTCATACCCAGCCCGACTGCACGTTATCATCTCCAGGCCTGTAAAGACATGTGCGGTTGCGTGTTCGTATATTGAGGGACGGGAAGAAAGTTACATCGAGAGAAGACGAGGCGGCATCATTTGCAAGAGATCTCATACGACGGATATGGTAGTTCACACGCAGGTACTGGAAATCAAAGAGTGGCTGTTGTTCACGGAGGTTGCTGTGAAAGACACGGAACGCGAAGCGCGATTTCGATGACGTTATCGTGGAAGCGTGCATCCGGATCCGGTCGACGCGAGCCCGTACCACTGCACTCCGCCCTTGAGGGCACAGCACCACTGGAATCTTGTTTGAGCTATAGATAGAGATTACCAGTCTGCTGTCATCCTGCAACAGCGTGGCGCATGAGACGATCCTGGCGCGTGCAGGTGTTGGCCTGCGGCGTTCGGCTTTACTTGCCGCTTCCAACTGCGGCAACCCCATAGTTCTCACACGTCGGGGTCCACATTACAGAGACGCTACAAGTAGCGCCCGCTAAAGAACGCGCAACCAGCCAAGCCTGTGGGTCATCGCGACCGGTTACTCAACGATACCCGTGTCAGTCGTTGTTCGGAATCAGCCTCGTCTCCCGATCACCAGGGTTGACATTCGCTCGCATTCAACATCTCTTGGCGATATTATTGGGCCCTACTTCCGGTCACTCCAGGACGTTCTAGCCACCTGGCAATCGAGCATCGTCGACGTCAGGTTCAACACTGCATTATTGCATCAACTTTGCTCCATTTCAACATGGATCTCTATCGAGCTACTTTCTTCTGCTCGCTGGCGCTCAACACTCTCGCCTTCTATCAAACGCACCGTTCACGAAGTGTAGATATTTCATCGGCTGCACATCTGGACAAAACCGATGATCGAGGTCGTAAGCAGTCTGACGACGACAGTTTGCGAAGACTGAAATGGCGCTTCTTCCCTATCTACCTACTAGTGAATGCCGCGGACTGGTTACAGGGACCATACATATACCCAATATACAAAGGTACATTGCCACTTCGACTTGGCGAAATTGTTCTAACTCGCAAGCAGATGAGAAAAATCTTCCCGAGGAGACTGTTGCATTTCTCTTCCTCATAGGATTTGTCTCGGCTGGTATTTCCGCTTCCTTTGCTGGCAGCTTTGCGGATCGCCATGGCCGTCGACAAGCTTGTCTTGCGTACTGCGTTATCTACTCACTCTCCTCTATGACACTCCTCAGCAACAACATCTATATTTTGTTCTTTGGTCGCATTCTGGGTGGTGTCTCAGGGACACTGCTATGGAGCGTTTTTGAAAGCTGGCTAGTTGCAGAGTTCAACAAGCTGATGCTTGAAAAGCCGGACGCTGCCATGAGCGCAATCTTCAGCATGATGACTACATCAAACACATGTGTTGCGATCGTTGCCGGGCTGCTAGCCGAATGGCTTGTGAGAAGGGCAGGCACGGCCAAGGCCCCCTTCATGGCTTCACTCGGCTGTCTTTCTCTGGCTTTCATTGCAATCACGAAATACTGGGTATGAGAGGCAGATCTATCTTTTTGATGGACACATCTGACGACAACAGGGAGAGAACTATGGTGCTAGTCACCGTGACACAGCTGAAGATGCTTCTCTTCTCCAGCAGGAGGAAGCTGAGCCGTCCTATGTGCCGACGTCTACGTTGAGGACGATTCTCCGAGGTTCGTTGTATAGCATAGCTATGATGCCAAAAAGCTAACCTAACCGTTTAGATCGCAATATACTTGTCCTCGCCTTGACATCTTGCTTTTTCGAGGGCTCACTCTTCCTTTTCATATTCTTCAAATTTCCAGCATTGAAGCTTAGTCACAAGCTGGCTGGGTCAACCGAAGGTAAATATTGATTGCCCAGGCACGGAAGTACGTTTCAAAGCTAACGCATCAAGAACTTCCATTTGGGCTCATCTTCGCCATCCTCATGTGCTCAATGATGTTCGGATCACTAGCTTACAAAGCAGTCTCGACCTCCAAGAACCCACTCCCTGCTCAGCAGATTCTAACCAGCGTGTTGGTTCTGGCGTCAGTGTGCTTCTTTGTCCCCGGACATGTACGCGATGAGCGCATCACGCTCTGGTGTTTCTGCGTGTTCGAGCTGTGCTGTGGCGCTTACTACCCTGTCATGGCGTCGCTGAAAGGGAAGCTGGTAGACGATGGCTTGAGAGCTAGTGTCTACGGCATGCTTCGCATACCACTAAACGTGTTTGTGGTGCTTGCGCTAAGCACAACACGGGAAGGTAAGAAATTCCGCTATTCAACCCCGCACTTACATGTATTGACTGGAGCAGGCGAAGCCCATCGCGACATGGTGTTTACCACTTGCAGTGCTCTGCTTCTGGTGGCTGCCATTGTTGTTCATAAAGTGTTGACATGAGATGTGCACACTAAGCACAAAAGCGGATCTTGGCTTCGGATGCAACCAGGCGATGCGAAGCTACCTAGGCAACATGCAGCACAACGATCAATGGACCCATCATCCATTACATCACATCTCGCATCAGCGTCTTGAATACGATCCATTCACCGGCGTTGATCATACGTTGTCAGAATGGAATACCGCTGCCACGCGATCAGCGCCCCACCCGCCCGCAATTCCAAAACAAGCTCAGGCTTGCCGCACAATCAGTTCGGGCCAATGCTTTGCGACGGTCAGCGAAAACTAGTAGCCGTTTCACTCACCTTGCGAGTAAATCCATCAAAGGGTAAAGCGGTTGACCACGGAGGTGGCCTTACCTAAGCCTAGCTAGCCAATGTCATTTTCATAGAGGCAGGTGATTTCACCTAGAGATTCGTTGTGATCTTTCACCTCACAAAAGTCCCTCAGTCTCAGCTTTTGTCTCTTAATGATTGATTTGCTGTTACGCGTTCTCAAATAGGTATCGATTTTCACAGCTCGCTATGTCAGCTCCACGCGAGTCTCACGTCACGCTTGGCAAGCCACCCGACTTAAAGGAGCTCTTACTTTCTGAGTTTCATAGCCCCACTAAATGTGGCGTGGGGGGTCTGGAATCCAGATCATACGCGCGCGCTCATTTGTACTTGGCATGCGGGCGAGGTGGTGAGGCTGTGTTCATGAAACTTAGGCATAAACGTCAACGTTGTTCACACATGACTCTCGGATCCGGAGACTGTGCGGCTCAACTTTTGTTGTCTCTTTCTTCTCTTTCTTCTCTTTGTCACTTCGACCTCACCATCAACCGCTTCAACCTCTCCAGTCGACAGAGGCGAGGTACATTAGCGCTACAGTAGTAGTTCCCCTCGCGCGGCAACACATCCGCAGCACAACTACATCAACTGTAGTAGCAACACAACCAGTAACCGGCAGTCCAACCACAGTCAACATGATTCGATCAGGTGGAGGTACGTATTGTATACCCATATCCAAACTCAGCTAATTTTCGAAACAGGCAAAGCAATCACTTGCATCGTTATCCTTGCAATTCTCATACTCGTTCTTCACAACGAACAATCGACAACAACAGCATTACTGCCATATCTACCAGTCCTCCCCAAATCACAAACTGCATCAACAGAGTCAATCGCCCGTCTATCATGGCTTCGCGAACGCATAAGTCTCTCCGAGAAGACATGGCAAAAGAGCGTTGAGCAGCGCGGCCAAATGGCCGCCCAACACCCCGATAACCCTAGCATACCTTTCTTCCCCACCGACTTCCTTAAATACCCATACACTATCTGGGATTTCTTCCCTGCAACATGGACATGCCCACATGACTTCCAACGCGTCGGCCGCCTCGGCGATGGCGGAAAATGGGTCTGCGGCATGAGCATCTACGAATCGCTACCCGCACCAGAATTCCCCGCCCGCGACGAAAACGTCGAGGCTCGCGGCGCGCCTGCACCAAACGACGGCCTCGTCATATACTCTTTCGGTATAAACGGCGAGTCCTCCTTCGAAGCCGAGATGCTCGAGCGCGTACCGTCCGCACGCATATGGGGTTACGATTTCAGCGTCGACGGCTGGGGCAAGCAGATCCCCTCGTCTGAGCGCCACCGTACATTCTTCAAGAAAGTCGGACTCGGCAAGGAGGATCTACATAGCGCGAGTCCGCCATTTTACACACTGCCTTCGCTCATGAAGGAGAACGGACACATGTACATCGATATCTTGAAGATCGATATCGAAGGCAGCGAGTACGACGCGCTCGATACGTTCATGGATGCGTTCGATGGCATACAATCCGCATCAGGGAACAGCGTACTTCCAATCGGACAGGTCATGATTGAGTTGCATCTCGGCGACGGAGTGCATCTGGACGGACCCAATGCCGGCGCGGACGTAGGCTTTGACCGCTTCAAAAAATGGTGGGAGCGCCTCGAGCGAATGGGCATGCGACCGAGCTGGATCGAGATCAACCTATTTGCGGTAACACTGGGCTCTGGCAAGAGTGATCCACGATGCACGGAGTACGTGTGGGTTAATGCGAGGGATGAGAAGAATGTGCTTTGGAGATAGGATGTTGAATGCATGGCTTAGATTTGTACATAGGTTAGATGCCTGGAAGCATCAAGGTACATAATGAATTGATCCACCTACGGTTGGAATGATTACACCATCTTATTGGCATACATCACAGGTTCTATTTCACTTTCTAACTCCCGTCCATACTCACTCCGGCCTACCTACTTCTGCGCCACACGACACGGCCCCTCAATATACACTCGTCCCAAGAACTCATGTTCAAGCATCGTAGAATTCAGATACAGCCAAAATTCGGTTGCACCAACAGCTTTGAATCCATAATTATTACTCTTTGCCCACTCTCCAGCAACCTCCGTAAGCTTTTTCTTGGCCAGATCCAGATCCTCGCCGATTCATTGTATCCTTGACCAGGTTTTGTTGACATCAGTAATGCCAAAGGTCCAGTTTGCGGGTGGGCCTCGAGACGCAGACCACGCGTCGGAGTAGTTCATGAAAGGGGGCTCGAAGCGGGATATGGCGTATACATTGCCACTATCGTTCGGAGCTGGATTTGACTCTTTGTTGCTATTTTTCTGATGAGTGGCGTTTGTGAATGAGGAAGACTGCTGGGCTGCTGCTAAACCTGCCATTTTGCAAATGTGAGTAGTCTGATTTCTTGGCCACCAGTCTGGCAGCTCGATCCTTATAGATCTAATTCTATTGCTTGCGATCATGAACCAGACAGCATGATGAACTTATCAGGATTGTGATCAGGCTATGTGAGAGGAAGCATTCATCTACTACTAGGACTTGCATTGGCAAAATCTTACAAAGCGCGCTTGCTAATCTTTCCTTCAAGGTCACTTGCGCCACTTCGAAGCATACAACGTTTACTTCAAGGTCACTTGCGCGATTTCGAAGCATACAAATTGCTCCCAGCAAACCATCTCAAGTATAATAGCAACACACAGTCCTCTCCCCTTCCTCTCGCATCTTTCCCTGTACCTTGAAGAAATGGCAAGCAATCATCGCAACCCCGGCGCCAAAGAAGTTCAGCCACCCACAAACCCACCCGGACCCGTTCACTTTCCAGTACACACCATCTGGCTTGTCTTCCGGGACATCCACAATGCATTCCCTGTCCAGCAAGTTCCCCCACCACACCAGGCCGGAGGATTCCTCTGGATTCCCGGTGCGAGCATGATATTCTACAGACCGACCGTCGTATGCGCGACTCATAGCCAGGCAAGGGCACGACAAGAGCTGCAGAGGGCAGCGAATGAATACGTGGCGCAGAGTACTTCTCCGGTTCATCAGTTTAGAAATACTCACGCGGAGGCGATCTGGTTCTACTCCACCCCGGCAATGACAGCGTTCCACTATTTGGGGAAGGTGTACATTGGTCCGCCTAAACTGTTGACCTGAGGAGGGTGATGGGACTACGGGCGTCTGTCCAGAATGTGTGTGTGGGAGGGGCGTTTGAGATATGTGATATGACCGCGGTACCGAGGATGCGTGTGGAAGTTATATGGGAACTGTTGCACGGCTATGTGGTCTTGAGTATGGTAAGCAAGTCTGAGGCTCGATATCGATCGAGAGTTCATCATAGTCTGTCACGGTTGAGGGCATCTCCTGCCTCACGTGCAGTGGCACCTCACCTCTGGTGAGACGATGCTGCCTTTCCTGCACTAGCGCTGTTTACAGCCCATCATGTATATCTACTGTTCGTAGCTTCACTCAATACAACCTCAGTTCAATCCTTCAATTCTTCCTGCATATGCGCTGTTTCCACGCCGCGACATAGTCGCGTTGTAAGCCTTTGTGCGATGATTTAATCATATTTAGTGATCAGTGCGAGGAAGGCCAAAAGCGAGCATCTACCTTCGTTAGTACTTACCTACATTTCCATCGTGTTTAGAGACTGCGTGGCTACATGGCAAGAATTGCGGCTGGGTGCGTGCGCCTATGTGTGCAGAAACTGACTACATCGATGTGCCTGTCAAACTTCCCTTTCGCGACTGCCCATCCCTCATGCACAAAGATTCATCCACTCGACGCGCAAAAAATACATGAAACAAACATTTCATCGAGCGCTGCGCTCCTTTCTGACACCCTCACACGGGTTACTCAAAACCTGCAAGTTCTCGCAACGGCATTGTGTCTCGAACTCGAAAACCGAGATATTGCAAGTTTTTAGGCGCAAACTCAGATGCCCAGCTTTTCTCGTGTTACACCTTGACCCGCTTTCTCCGATGGGTGCTGGTCATCCGACTCAGGCTCACCGAATTGCACTCGCAAAGTATGCAATTAGTAATCTCGCCATGGATATTGAATCTGTTGGCGGAAAACACGATTGTGGCAGACCGGCAATACAGTCTAGCTATAAACGGTGCGTATTGATATAGAGTACGGCATGTGGCCCGAAATGTGATATTGGCTTGTCTGGAACAGTCGCACATGTGTACGCTACTTGCTCTCGTAGTCTCCCTACGAGTGGTACTCGTTGGATCTCGTGATGCAGACTCTCCCTCATCACTCGGACAGTCTTAGTATACAAGTAGTTGGTTCTGGCACACGGGGAGAACAACAACACGACAAGGGAGTGAATCTGACTCACAAGGTATGGAGTATTTGAGCTTCATCGCTCTAGCTACCAAGGGGGCGCTTTTGGCGGGCATACTGCGGGTAAGTCTGCCTCCTCGTGATTTATTTGATCTACTTCCAATCTCTCACAGTGTGTTGTAGTTTGGAGCTATCGTATTACTTTGCACCCACTGCATAAATACCCAGGACCCTTCTTCGCAAAGCTTACGGAGTGGTATGGCGCCTACCATGCGCTACGAATAGATTTGCATCTGATTACTTACTACGAGCACCAGGAACATGGTGAGAGTATGAGAGGTCTTGAACTTCAACCCAGCCTAACTACATAGTTAGGTAATGTTGTGAGATGCTCACCAAATAAGCTCGTCTTCAACCACCTGGAGGCATACCAGGACATCTACCGAAATGAGCGCCTTAGCAAAGCACACAGCTACCGGGTGACACGAGGCGTTGGCTACGATAGTATCTTCAGCGTTCGCGACAAGAAGCTGCACTGTCATAAGCGAAAGATCGTTAGCAAGGCGGTCTCGGAGAAGTCAATGCGCACTGTTGAATACATCATGATGCAGCATATCGACACGCTGATTGATCAGCTCGACAAGTCGAGCAAGAAAGGCTCTACAAACATGGCAAAGTTCATCAAACGCCTCGGCTTCGATGTCGTTTCCGATTTAGCTTTCGGCGAATCGCTGAATCTGTTGACCAATCCTACCTATTGCTGGATCACTTCGTGGGTTGAGATGCTGGAAGTACAAGCTAACGCGCGTCTACAAGCACCGACCATAATGTGGACAGGGTTGAGTATTTCATTGTTTGTATTCACGCTCGTCCGGAAATTCGAATTCGTGAAGCTCGTTCAAGAACTTGCGAACAGACGGCTGGAGAAAGGCAAACACGACCGGAAAGATTTCTTTGCATCGATGATGGGTTCGAAGGACCCTTTCACGGGGAGAGATACCAGGATGCCGGAGGTTGTCCAGGAGGCCCTGTTCTTCCTCCCAGCTGGCACGGATACCACCATTTCCGATGGCATGTAGGAGTTGCTAACGAATCCATATAGGCGGCGAGACCACCAGTAAAGCTCTCTGTGCGCTGTTCTCTTATGTTTCACGATATCCCGAATGCCAACAACGACTCGTCAAGGAAGTGTGCTCCACGTTCAAGACCGATGCGGACGTTTATGCCGGCTCGGAGCTCTCGAGCTGCAAGTATCTGAGAGCCTGTTTAGACGAGGCCATGTACTTGTCTCCGCCAATATGTGGGACGCTTTGGCGCGAGCTACTAGCGACGGATCGCGAGCCTCTTGTCATTGATGGCCATGCCATCCCGGAGGGGACCTTGGTTGGTGTGAACATCTACTCCCTTCACCACAACCCAAAATACTTTCCGGATCCATTCACTTTCAACCTGGAGCGATGGCTTACCGGACCGAATGGCAACACTACCGAACAGCTTAAACTCGCAACTGGAGCGTTTGCAGCATTCTCGAGTGGATCAAAGGGATGTGCAGGCAAAGCTATGGCATATATGGAGGCCAGCCTTGTTGTGTGTAAGATACTGCTCAACTTCGACATCGATCGCGGCTGTGGTATGCAATCGGATATGGGAGGTGGTTGGCCACACATGTGTAAGCTGCGGGGGCGACGAGACGAGTATCAACTGTACGACCACTTCATCTCCGGTCATGACGGGCCCTATCTAAAGCTTCGTCGAAAAACAGAAATTGAGGGGATGGCGCAAGCGTAGCAATCCTGCAACATGCGGCAGAAGGTCGCAATGGCTGACAGATACAACAACCTCTTATCACGCGAATGCAATGACCTAGTGACTGCGTATAGCTCCAGGGCGAGATGTTCATTTTTGAACAACGCGATTGGCCGGTTTTTAGAGTGTCGAAGGAGTGTGCTCCGATGGACTGGGCGCGATCGAGGATTAGCTGGATAAAAACAAGGGACGCTTGGAACGGGGCACAATATTGTCATATAGATGTGGAAATCCCCTCGCAATGAAGCCGTCGCAGTACATAACGGAACAGACTTTTTATCAATGAGATCTCGATTGGGAGCGACGAGCTTAATTGAGTGATAGATGGTATGAGATTACTATGAGAACCAATGAGTTTAAGTAAGATCTCGGGTTACTAGTTATCTAGTGTAAGTTTAAGATTTTCGTCATCTCCAACCCTACGCCTGCACAACTCCCATTGACCTTGAGTGACTACATTGATACGTTTATCAACGTCTGTTATGTCCTTCATACCGAGTGACATATCCTCAGCACTCTCTGTTCCGTTTACTGGACGACATTAGCAGGAGTTACGAGTTTTAACGGCTGCGCCACGCGCAGGATTAAACTCACACTTCAAGGATCTGAATACAACATTGTTACTAGTATTTATGCAGTGACCAAGAACTCCCCAATTCTCCGCCAGTCTAGTTAGCACTGTTTTGAGATCTTCATCCCGTCCGTTGAACTCGACAGAATCTTGCGTTGTCCCTTCGGGTGGAAACCACTGGCACATGAGAGCTACCTTCTCCTCGGTCGGAGTGATGTAAGCTGTAGGAGAACCTTTTTTGCCTGCTGCGTCTTATGTGACTCGACGATCCAGCCGTCATATTCGTCCATGAGTTTCTTGCAATACTCTTTGGACTTGGGATCAGAATCGGCCATGATTTTGCAACCTGGTGTGTCCCGTGATTATTTATGTTGATGGGATTGTTTGTAGAATGCAAATAGTGTTGATGTGCAAATTGAAGTCGATGAAGTTACCGAAGCGGCATCACGACTTTATACCCATGGGCAGTCATAGGTGTGTCATGACTTGTAGCGTCAAGCTCAGGCATTGACTCAACATCACGAATGACCAATAGCCATAATGAGTACCCATGACTAGAATATTTTTGCCATGGCTATGACGGCATATGACTACACAATGCTCAGTATTGTTCTGGATGCTGTCTCCACCCCCCTTGAGGCTTTCCAATTCGGAACGCTCCCGGTGGTATGAATCCCATCTCTTGATGCTGCAGCGTATTTTACAGTGAACCTAGCCGCCAGATTCTGCGTGGCATCTCTTTGTCCGATTGCAAGGCGCCTTCGGACGCCGGCTTCTTCTGTCATCGCTTGCAGTCTGTGTCAGCACATGACTGACTCTAGTGGTACGTCTTCTTATGACCCAAAAGCTCACTCGCATGACTCCCGGACGTCACACCTGAGTAGCTGATCCGTGTAACATTGAGCGGGCGCAAATAACAATGAGTCGTGTCAGTTGCGTCTGACTAGCCCTCACGAACCCCCTGTCTAGCATGGTATTAACCAGTAGGTTCTTCGAGGCCGATTTGATAAGTATCTTTTGCGAGAAACCAAGAACAGATACTCCTAGATATATCCGTGTAAGAACATCAGTTTCTGTCTTCTCCGGCTTCTTGATTCCCGCCGTCGGACAAGGGAGTTCTAGGTGAAGTGCGAATCTCACCCGCTACTTGTCGGTGACTTGTACTGTCTGCTCTTGACTCAGAAGTTAACGCTTGTTCATTGCACACTTGGTGATACTGGTCCAGTGACTTCGCACGTGTTCTCCCGTTGCTTGCGTGCGTGTTGTGTTGGCTGCTGGCTACTGGCTACCACAACTCCGGTGATCGGGACAATTCGGTATCGCAGAATATGAGCTGCAGGATACACGATCTTACCTGAGACTTCTACGATGTGTCAAAATTTCCGCGGTTTGATTCTTGATGACTACTTTTCTTTTGCGTCTCTGCGCTTCTTTGCCGCAAGAAGCAGCAGCCTTGGGACCTTCCGGAGTTGGTTATTTGGTCTCTTTCTAGGGCTCCGGCGCACTCATTTTCTACTCCCAACACATCGATCGACCAATGGGCCGATTCTTGCGGGGAGGACCGGATGTAGTAACACATTGGGGGACAATGGCCGGTGGTCGTGAAAGTGACGTCGGGAGTTTGCGCTAGCGCCAGATGTTTAGCGTGTTACAATGATGCATCGCCGGTCTCGATTGCTTTTTCTTTCTTATCGCCGCCCCATGCTATCATTGACCACATCAATAAACTCAGTCAACTCCTTCTCCTCACCACACTACTATCAATTGAAGCATTGAAGCCCCAAGTGTGGGTCGACAAGCTGGTTGAAGACGCGTCGCGCTACCCCACTCTTTTCTCCTTATCCTTTCCGTTCTTGTGCGATCTCAAAGCTTGTCTTTATCCACACGCGCATTACATTTATACACAGCCGCCCTATTTGCACCCCAACTGCATCTTTACTCTGGGTTGTGGGCCTCACATGTCCGGCCCAACCTCCAACCCAGGGTGGAACACAAGCAATGGTGGTAATGCCGCCTACGGCACCTTTCGCAGGTCTCGCCTCGGCTCCAATGAGAGCGTCGGTAGTCACGACAGCACGACTGCGCGTGCCAACAGCGATGATGTGTCCCCTGGACGAAGACCATCGCCTTCGCGGAAGTCATCAAGGCACATAGAGTTTCGAAAATTTCTGAAGCGGCCCCATCTGGAAGAAAGCCAGAGGACCCTCAGCGATGCTCTGCGTGCCGCTAAGAGCAGAGAAGAGCAAGAAACACTACTACCTGACGACGACCATGCAGGATCTGATGGATGCTTCAATGGTGTAGGCGAGCCTATAGGACCCCAAGACGTGTTTGCGCCCTATCCTCACTCCAGTCTGCAGGTGTACTACAACATCCATCGAATCCGGAGGCTAGTATTGGCTGTCATGGAGGATCCGTACACCATTGAGCAGCTGAGGGAACCTCGTATGAACGTCTTGATCGTCAAGCCTCTAGTTGATCGCCTGTATAGCGAAGACGATATTTCGATAGTGTACTGCCTGCTTGTCAATCGCATGCAGTTCCTTCGAGAGCAGCAATTTCAACAACACCATCAGACTGTTGATCTGACACGAGCGAACCTCTGCGAGCTCGTCGCAATGAAGATACTACGCCGTCATGATGAGGAGAGTGTGGGAAAGGCTGGACTATTGCTACTAGCACAGATTCTGGTTGCACCATTTCAACCCTTCCAAGGCGCACCTGAGGAACGTTGTCCGGACAGATACAGATCAGATGCCATGCAAATTAATGCCCATTATCAACAGCAAGGCGACTACGAGGGCAAGTTGACTGCTCTGGAGGTCGCAATCGTGTCCGAGAGCAAGGTGCTTCTTAGTAGTTCGGCTAGTCAGAAGGTTATCGACGCCGTTTACCGTGGTAGAATCGTTTACACGCCGACTACATTCATCGACATTATTCCGGATCATTACAAACATAAGCCAATTTCCCTTTACGACCCTCGCAGAGCACCTCTCCTGAACCAATATCGCCTCATGGTACCACGGACACGCAATATGATTGAAGTGGTCCAATTCATCATACTTTTGGGTCTCTACTGCTGGTGTATGACCGCCCGGCAAGATCACGTACTTACCAATGCCGAGCTTGTCTTCATGCTTTATGGCGCCGGTTGGGTCTTGGACGAACTTGCTTCGTGCTTAGAACACGGCTGGGAAGTTCATACGCAGGAACTTTGGGCATTTCTCGATGTCACCTTCGCTGGCATTTTTATCCTCTATCTCAGCATGCGTACCCATGGCTGGATCATCGGGAATGAAGAGACAGGAAGGCAGGCACTAGATGTTCTCGCTGTCGCTTCGCCAATACTGTTTCCTCGCATCGCCTTCAATCTGATGCCAGAGAATATGCTTTTTATTGCTCTTCGGGCGATGGTCAAGGAGTTCACGGCGCTCAGTCTTATCGCGTTCTGGTGCTTTGGAGGCTTTTTGCTTGCACTGAAGTGGCTCAGCATCAGCAATCCGGATGTCGGCTACGAAGAGTCCCACAGTGTGATCACCATCTCCAAGTGGATGCTTTGGATATGGTTTGGGCTTGATGGGACTGGCATTGACAAGGCACCCGGCTTCCATGAAATTCTCGGTCCAACGCTCATGGTGATCTATGCGTTCCTCGGCAATACCCTATTCCTAACAGTTCTCGTCTCGATACTCAGCAACACCTTCTCCAAGATTGCCGCTGACGCCACTGCTGAGATACAGTTCCGACGAGCCGTCCTCACATTTGAAGGTGTCAAGTCTGATTCGCTCTTTGCTTACCGTCCGCCCTTCAACCTCCTAGCTTTTGTCATCCTGTTACCGCTGAAGTTTATATTGTCGCCGCGCTGGTTTCACAAGATCAACATCACCGCCGTTCGCGTTCTGAACGCGCCCATCCTATTGGCGATAGCTTACCATGAGCGGCGCGCGCTTTGGAGGCCGTCGCGTCGAAACTCAATCAACGGCCCTGGTCCTTCAAAACGCTCCTCATGGCTATTTGATGGTAGCTTTTGGAAGTGGAGTAAAATGAGTCCTCATGCAGACCTGCAAGCTGTCTTTGAAGACGAGCCACCATTCGAAGTAGTGGAGCGTATTGAGGCTGAGGACGATCTGGAGGATGCAATTCTGGAGAACAGCTTTGCGGCCACGAACGCAATGGGGGACAAGCGGAGCATTAGTCCTGGAAGTGCGATGACAAGAAGGAGGAGGTTAAGCAGTGTTTGGCCAGGTCCCCCAAGTTAGCAGTTCTGTGGGTAAGCTGCAGACACTCAGGCATAATGTACCAAATACAAGCCTTACGGTTGCTTCGGTAAAATTTGACACTTATAGAATAGCTCAAAATTATTTGAAACCATTATCTTTACATTCATTTACTTTAAGTCACATCATAAATCTGCGGCGAGTTTCCATACCTGATGAAACACGAGTTCTTGCTCTGTCTTTGGAACTACAATAGAACCTGGAGAGCCTTGCAGAACCCCGAAGTCGCGAAAGCAAACTCAAAGGATCGCGTGTAACTCCCGGACGCATTCTCGGGAAATAATTCAAGATTCAAAACTACGTGTTCCTATGTCTATTCTGTCACATGGCAAAGAGCGGTGCACTTTTATCAATGTAGGATCGCTCGTCGCACTTTCTTTCTCCGCCCCACTGTTTCCTGCGCGGCCGGTTTCCGAAGGGAAACGTCTAAACCACAACGAGGGCAACAACTACGACGAGACCTCATACGAAGGAGTCAGAATTGATTAGTGAGCTAAGAAGGAACCCACACGTGTCAAGGAAGAATTTTGTAAGGATAAATGAGTGTATCACATGCTTAAATCGCGTCTATAAAGTCCCACGATTTCCGTACAAAGCTTCAACCGAACAACATCAACTACGACATATCATTGCACCAGACAGCAAAGATGTCGGCCATAACACCACTCGATAACTATCCGCTTGCATCGCAAGCCTCCCTTGCTGCACAGTATGTCGGCAAACGTCTGCAAGGTCTACCAACCCCAGCCGTGATCCTAGATCGCTCGAAGATCAAGAAGAATTGCGATGCCATGCTCCAAGTATGTCAAAAGCTGGACGTCGGCTTCAGAGCGCATGTAAAGAGTCATAAGACGCTTGAGTTGAGTAAGATGCAAGTTGGAAATGAGGGACCGGCGAACTTTATTGTCTCCACCGTCATCGAAGCTGAGAATCTATTCCCATATGTTTTGGCGTGCCAAGATGAGGGTCGGGAAGCGAGTGTAAGTCATATCTGTTCAATCTGTTTCTAAAGACTAAAAATATTGATGCTGAATTAGATACTCTACGGCGTCCCAGTCCCTCAATCCAGCATTCCCCGCCTCATCGATCTAGCAAGCAAACTAGCCCCCCGATCAATTAGCATCATAATCGACAACCTATCCGCCTTTCAGAAATTCCAAGCAACCATATCGTCCTCCACCGTCCAAATCGGCGTCTTCATCAAAATCGACACCGGCTACCACCGCGCCGGCATCGTCCCCTCATCCCCAGACTTCCAGCCCCTAGTCTCCGCAGTCGCAAACAGCACCTCAGGTCCCTTTTTCATGGGCTTCTACTCGCACTACGGACACTCGTACGCTGGATCCTCGCCCTCCGACGCCGCAGACGGCCTAATCGCCGAACTCGTCGAACTTGAAAGCGCTGTGAGAGCTGTGCCAGCTACTTTCGCAGGACGGGAGAAATTAGTCCTAAGTGTAGGCGCAACACCCACAGCAACAGCAGCGCAGAACATGCTATCTAGCTCGTCCCCACGAGTAGCCGAGTTCAATGACATTTTGGCAGGATTGAAAGGGAAGTATAAGGTAGAGTTGCATGCGGGTGTATACCCCCTCCTGGACTGCCAACAAATCGCTACACACGCGCGTCCCTCTTCCCTTTCCCCTTCTCCCACCTCCGCCATTCAACCCCTCTCCAAAGACGCAATCGCCATCAAAATTCTACTAGAAGTCACAAGCGTCTACCCCTCGCGCGCAAAACCCGAATGCCTCGTCTCCGCCGGCTCGCTCGCGCTCGGCCGCGAGCCATGCAAATCCTATACAGGATGGGGCATCGTGACGCCTGACTTTGCCAACGCTTCTACGCCGTCTATCTACGACGATGCGGGAGACAGGACGGGCTGGATTGTCGGGCGCATTAGCCAGGAGCATGGGATTTTGACGTGGGAGGGCGAGAGGGGCATGTGTAATGAATTCGAGGTAGGAGGCAAGGTGTGCGTGTGGCCGAATCATGCGTGTGTGGCTGGGGCGGGGGCGGGGTGGTATTTAGTTGTGGATAGTGAAGAGGATGGAGATGGGGCGGGGGAGGTTGTGAGGGATGTGTGGGTTCGGTGGAGGGGGTGGTGAGGATTCAGTATGGTGTTTGGGATCTAGGTGTGGATTATGAATTATGTATTACTCTACTTTTCGGGGTATTGGTTATCTTCTAAACAGTAAACTCCGCACCCACTTCCACCTCCGTCGTCATTATCGCCCATTGGGTTGATTACCCGGCGTCGTTTGCACGCCTCGACCCCTTTCCGACCCCTGACTTTGTTTGCGTGCCGCGCCTTGGTTCGAAGTAAACGGCGCAGGCTGCGTGGGAAACGCTGGAGGCATAGGCACAGACGAACCTAGGTACGCGAGATGCGTGGCCGGTGTTTCCCACTTCATGTTCTGCGCATACAGGCCAATCGCCTTGACTTCGTTCAGTATCTGGTTCAGCGTCTTCGATTGCTCGCCCGAATCGTGTAGTATTTTGTTCTGGAAGTTTTCGCGGTCTCGACGTTGACGATCGTGGAAGCCTGCTGAAGACGTGCGCCATGTCTCTTCGCGCCTATCGTGGAGGTCGGATGCGACGCGTCTGCAGTCCTCCACCCATTTTATTTGACTCGATAGGAGTTTGGCTTCGTGACGGGCGACGTCGGGGAGGGAGGTATTGGGGTCGTCGCGATCGAGGTTGGGCGATGGGAAGTATGCGCTGGGGTTTGCATCTTTGGGTATCGAGCCGCGTGGCCGGTAGTCAAGTGTGCTCTGCTCGTGCCATTCTTCCTTGAATCGCCGTAACAGTCGTTGGACGTGATTGACACACTCTGAAGTATCTTCCAGTATGTCTTCCCGCAGCTTGGACAACAGGACATCGAGATCTCCCTTTGTGATTAGCGGCATGATCGCTTCCTCATCCTCGCTGTTGCGTTGCCGCTTGCTGGGTGCGTCACCGTCGACATTGAACTTGCGCTTCTTTCGCGGTATAAAATCTCTTTCGAGTTCTACATCTGAGTCGTGGCGTGCAGGTCTATAGATAAAGGGCTGTGTCGTAGGTGGTAAAGGTGCATGGCCGTTGACCGTCACCTGGTCCGTCTTGAGCTTCGCCTGGACAGTAATTGGATACTCGTCGCCGTTCTCGTCAGGCACAATTACAAGCACGTACGTCTGCCACTCAAGCGCAAACTCCAATTGCCCGTGCACATCGGCCCCAGTGCCATCGCGCAGATCTAGCTCGCGCTTGAAGTCGTTGATGACATCCGCGATTCTTTTAGCGGTTTGAGCAATCAACGGGTCAGGCGCCTCGGCACTTGAGACAGACTCGGGCAACATGGTTGGGCCGGGAGAATCTAGCGGTGTCGAAAATGACATGGACGTGGGTTCGTGGTCAGGTGCGGTTGGTGACTGGGTCTTGCGCTGTGAATTCTAGAGCGTACTCATCGACGTTTGGCATGCGGATACGTGGCTTCCCGAGAGTAAAGGTAAATCAATTGCACACGTCTAAAAAGCTCAAGTGAGTTTTGCCGTGCCAGCGCGCTTCCTTCAGACAGCCGTAGCGCCGCCTTAGTTGCGATGTTTGGCTTGGTGGTGGCTCGCTTCCCCGCTGCGATTGACGATGCGTGCACCGTCCCGGGCACTAAACCACTTGGATATGCGCACCATGCTGTTTCCGACCACGCCGCCTGCACCTGGCAGCGCTCAGGGCGAGGAGAAACACGCGCTCCAGTTGGCACATGTGTTTCAGGGTTGCGACCTATGACTGCGCCGGATCAAAGTTTGGATGTCTAGGGCCTCCCCTCGAACGTTGGATCCGTTCGGACATCCAAGCTTCGTTCTCCCGCCCACTCCCGCTGCACACCATTTCTCATCGTTCATCGTTCCGCCCCTTGCCCATCTTTCTCTACCAGCATGCGGACCCCCGAGCTTCCCTGGCAGTTGTAGGCCTCGACAGTACCTTTTGGCCCCTTGCGTGCTTATGCATACGCTCCCAGCCTTGGTTTCGGCAGTCTAGGCTCGGGTCTGCAGTGGTAGTACGATACCCCGAGAAGTGACCTCTACCCGTTGTCGGGGGTCTAAACAGGAAGTTTGGCGGATTGGGCAGCTCGGGCGTCACATAGCCATGGTTCCTTTTCGCAGAATATCACAGCGAGGCCGCCGCAGTTTCGAGGAGCGCAATCCTCACGAATGGAACGACGAGCGCGACACGCACATCATGACGGCCACCTTTCCCATACACCCGCTGTCCTCCATGCAGGCGCCCTTCGAGGAATCCATGCTCGACGCAACTGGCGAGACAGGCTTTGTGCCCTTTCAGAACCCGAATAAGAGCGTAAAGCAAAGACAGCAGATGCTGTGCCGAGAAGAGGGTGTGGGAGAGCTTTCGTGGAACTTCACATACAACTGCCATTGGAGACACCACCCCAAGGGCAAATACCATCCCTTGGTGAAGATTGTCACACAGATTGTCTTCGGCGTGCATCTGCTGCACCAGCATTTGGAGAAGTCGGTTGCTGACGTCGCTGACATTCTGCTGAAGCATGTCAACGAATTGGACGGGTTCATGCAGCGAGCAAATGAGGATCTAGAAAGCAGCCTTAAGGACATGTTCTTCCGCCACAAGTGCTTGAAGGTGCCCATGGAGCATGTCAAGGAATTCGACCGTCTTCTCGAAGACCGCGCATATCGCGCTCAACTCCTAGACGGCAATGTCACGATCGAGCGCACCATTACCCGCATGTCGCAAATGCTAAACGACTATCTCATCGACATCAGCATATTCCGAGAAGCGAACAACGGACTCGATTTATACTTGCTCAATCTTGGCGAGGAGTGGACGTACCACAACGAGGATGTTGGGAAAATATACTCTGCCATGTGTGGAAATACTGGAGGCTGGTCGCAGTTTTTGCAGAGCCTGGTAGCGAAGGCAGAAAGGCTGGGGGTAGTGCTTGTGCAAGTGAGCAGCTATTGCAATGAAATCGAGAAGCGTTGCGGCGCTGCTAGCCGGCGGAGCTTGGTAAGTTCGGTACCAAACATCAAACTGAAATTTAGTCTGATGCATGACCAGATTGCTACGCGCTCATCGTCGCGAAACTCGTCCAATTCGCGCGATCATGGTTTCCGGAATGCTACAAGCAACAAGGACCTGCCGCCAGTACCGAGCGAACGTCCTCCTTTCTTGATAATGTCGAATAGCGGTAATGCGACTCCCGCTGAAGCCGAAGCCACCCAGCGGCACCGTGGTTCCCGACCGATGCATCATGACCAGAACCATATAGTCGCCAGCCCGGGCAGGAGCGGTACGCCTCAACGAAGGGAATCGACCTCCTCAGGATCCCCAGTAACTGAAGTTGATGCACGAAACCGGAATGTCAAGCCGCAAGCCCAGTACTACCAGGAAGCCTGGCACAGCGAAGACCAACGTGGGAGAACGATACCGCAGGCAGACTCGGGTCGCACCAGTCGCATGTTTGGACATCGACGGAATGCCTCAAATAGGAGTACGGAGGAGCCATTAGCACCAACGTCGAAACGAGTTTCCACCAAGATGGAGAGAGGAGAACTCAGCCCACCCTTGACTGGAAAAGACTCTGCTTATTCGTCTGTATCTGGCGCATCGCCCACTGCTCTGCCGTCCCGCTCAACGTCTGTCATGTCGTCGCATCCGCAAGCCCAGTTTGGATTGTTTCCCAGCAGTGCGCGCAGCACGCCCAAAGGCTCGATCTCTGGGCGGTTTGGGGCCATGTCTCCTGCTCTTAGTCAGCCGCCGCGGTCTGCCAGATCCTCGGCGCCACCAAGCCGGCCTGAGACGGCGGTCAGCAACTTCTCCGATGCCTCCAGCAAGCGATTATCGAAGCGCAGTAGCTTCACGTCGCTCAAGCGGTTCTTTACCAAGAAGCGCTCCGACATCAATTCCATCCCTGAATGATGCCTCATTCTGTACATGTTTTCTTCCCTTCTCTCCGCGGGCATGTGGCATTCTTGTCTGGCGTCGCCTGGTTATATACCCCTTGATTGCATTCTTTCCATGTTTGACGACTTCGTTATGCCTCGTGTGCTTTCGAACTATAGAAGGGCATGTCGGCGCCACTTGTAGGCTGGTTTCCTAGCCGTGTGCACATCTGTTTCCTGTTTCTAATTGTAATGTATGTGATGAAGAGCATGTCACGGTGGCGCTTTCGCACGTAACTTGACCGCAGGAGTGGATGGGTGGCTTTACTCGGCGCGGCTCGTTGTGTGTAAAGGGTTGGTGGCTCTCGCAATGAGGGTGGGAGGGGCCTTTCTGCGTGCATGGCGATGCGAGGGCTTGTGCTCGCAGACGGCGAGGAAGGAGGTCTGGATGGTGGTTGAGGCGTGTCGCTGCAGAAGGAGGGACGCTATCACGCGGATGCTGCGGCGAGTAGGTAGGTGTACAATTCCAGCGGCTGTCATGCCACTGCCTTTCTCTGCATTCTCTCTGTTGCCTCTGCGTGTCCTTCCGTCTCCCGCAAGCCCGCCTGTGAGCTCAATCGTGGTGGGGCAGCTGCGGTGCATGCGTCCGTCTGAGGAGAAGGCATGACCGAGTGCTGAGTTAAGTCCGCCTTCTCGAGCTCCAGCTGCCTCCGTCTTTCTCCCTTCTCACCACCACCAACCCCTCCACCACATCCTCAGCAGCACTCTCTTTTTGGATGAGAAGCTGGTGAGGTGGTGCTCTCGTCGCTCGCTCTGCCTGTTGGATACGACCGCTTCGCAGCATCGTCTTCTCCTTTTGGGCATACGCATAGCTTCATATCTTTTGCAGCTCTCTCACCGCAGTACGGCGCCATCCTACTCGTGCCACACACGGCTGCGCTCATACAGAATAGCACTCTTACAACTGCAGCGGCGCCATGATGCCCAGCAGAGACCCCAACGGGCCTGGTAGTGGCCGCACCAGCCGTGCTTCCGACATGTCGAGCGTCTCGCGAATGACCAACAAATATCCAGGCGACGCAGGTGGCGGCGGCGGCGGCAACCCTAGACACGACCTTCTCTCCTCTGCTGGTCCGGGCATCCAGTCCATGCTCCGCACCTCGACCGAGATGGGCAATGTCGTGGGCTTGAACGGCGACTTGTCTGGCCACGGCAATGCTGGTCGCTATCCGCATCGTTATGGTGCATCCAGCAGGCTCAGCATAGGTTCCACCGTCTCCAACCAGTCCAACTTCACGTACAGGAACCACCGACAACACCCCTCGTCTTCGTCTGCCCCCCGGGGCTCAATGCAGCGAGAGCCACTGCCTCTGGCTAACGTGCCATTCATCGACACGCTGTCGCCCGCCACGATGAACACTGCTGGAAGCTCGTCCTTGGCCCCCAACCGCGGACGTGACCGAGACCGCGACCAAGACCAAGACTCGCAACGCTCAATGTCCATGACGCACTCGATGCCACCACAACCGCCGCTCAGGCTGTCGAACATGCGCTCCATGGGAAGCCTCCGCGGCCATGATGCTCACTATCGCTCCAACTCGCCTCTGCCCTACCCCGGAAGGTTCGCACCTCAGGGCCATCGCGCCGCTTCGCCTGCTTGGAACAATGTGCCCGGACAGAACCCACGTCGCATGCAGACCTATGGAGGTAGGGGGCAGCCATACACTTCTGGTGGCGGATACTCTGCTGGTGGTCCACGCCCTGGGAACTCGTACCAACCTGGTGCCCCATATCCTCCAGGCCAGTACCCACCTTCCTCGTACGGTCCTGTTCAGAACGTCCCTGGTCAGTTGAGGCGAAGGGTCCCATCCGACGCTAGCCTTGCCAACTCGGAGAGGTCGCACGCCATACCTCGACGAAAGCAATCACACCGTGCTATGTATGTCGACGACGTCCCGCCTTTGCCCCCACTGGAGGATCGTTACTATCCTTGGATTGAACAGGATCGAATGATGAACAACCATCTCATGGCATCGGGCTCGAGCAGTTCCTTCAACGTGCGGACCGACTCGGACACTCCTTCATCCGACCTGCCTCTTCCACTCACGCCGAGGGATAATATGCCTACGGATGCATATGGTGGCTATCCAAATAATCAGACGAGGCTTGGTGCTAGGACACGTGCAACGAATGAGGCAGTGTCCAGCGGTCCTTTGTACTACGATGGAAGCGAACAATTTGAGCACGAGCAATATGTCAACCCCGAGCAACATCCCATCGTGACAGGCTTCGTTGCTCATCTGAAGACTGTACCCGAGAGGACGAAATCGGACTCGGGGCCTCCGTATCCTGCGTGGAAGAAGGGCGATCCATACATAACGCCCCCACGTATCAAGCACCGCTCTCGTGGCAAGGTTTCGCTCGAAGCTAAGGGCGCTCGAGTACCTCATGTCGCCGAACTTCCAGCCTCCCCTGTCGTGCGCCGCATTACTAGGGAACTGGTCAAAGAAGGCTTGGGGCCAGCTTCTACAACTGGTGATGTTGGCTCATCACTCAACTCACCGGATTTTCAGGGCAACCCTGCAGCTATCCGTTCGAACCGACATCCAGTCACCACTGGTCCGATTGAAAGCGAGACGACTGATTCTTACACGCTCCCTACTCAGATGGACAACCGTCGAAGTACCTTGTCTCAAGTGGGATCGAGCGTCCTCGACTCCGAGACTGTCGACTTGGCCAGGAACACCTACATTCCCGCCTTGACGGGAACCATTCCCTTCGATGAACTCGCGACTGAACCCGAACCGGTATCAGCCTCGTTAGAAAGTGCCCGAAAAAGCACCGGAGATGGAATGACAGAACTTCTGGAAGGCTATCAGCACACGGACGCCAAGCAAGAGCAGGAGAATGGTTTGATTGATGAGGCAGTGCAAGAGTCAAATGTTCCAGCAGACACTCACTCTGAGGCAAAGCCCAATTATGCGCAGACATCTTCTGATGAGCAGTCCTTCAAGTCCTGCACGGATGTACCAGAGCCCGTCTCACCCGCCTCGCCTGACATGGGAAAAGACAAAGGCGGAAGGTCAAGTAAGGCGGCTACAGATAACGATGACCCGCGTCCAGTCAAGGAATTTGATGCTCGACCCTTTCCAAGCGACAAAGGCATTACCACTCCAGGCCGGTCCAGCTCGAGGGTGCCATCTAGACTGCCGTCAACGTCCGTAGCTGGTGTGGAACCACGAACCCGAACGCCCGACCGGCCGTCGTCCAGCCCTCTACGCTCATTCATTCGTAAGGGGAAGGCATTGCCTCGCGAAGCTAGCCGCTCCTTTACGGCGAGTAAGTTGCGACGCAGCTCGAAGCCGAGTATGAAGCAAGGGTCGGTGTCTATCTCAGGCTCCTCTTCCACTCTAGGTGCTGCTCAGCAGCCACATCCTGTGCCGCCACGAGAGTCTAGTGCGTCGAAGGAGGCTCAGCGACAACGCGGTGTTGGCACTTTTTTGATGCGCTTCAGGCGAGGAAAGAAAATGATTCTCGAAGAGAGCGTGTCCGTCAAAGACAGTGTCGAGAATTTGTCCAGCGAGCCAGTTGTCCAGGACGAGGATCCGATTGAGCGCGACTCACCTCTTCCGCAAGGCCAGGATGGGCTCAACACCCCAGAGAAGGCTGCCGTTACACCCGAGCTAGTGCCCAAGGAGCAGAAGTCGACTCCTTCCTTGGAGTTCAGTAGCCCTTCCCTGCAGGTTGGTATGACTTTCGTTCCTGATATGCATCAACGTGCTCTCAGCAGCCCACCTGGCGCATTTTGTGTGCCTTCGTCGGTATATTCCCCCCAAGATAACTCTTTCAAGACTCGAACGTATTCATCGCCTGTTGGTATACCCTTGTCGCTGGAGAGCAACCATCGAGACAGCCAGTCGACGACGCATCTTTCATGGCTCGGTCGTAGGCATTTCGGCAATGCTTCTGCGAATGCCAGCGACGGTCTTCCCAGCGTTCAGGAGGACAACACCACCACCAACCTCCGACTGTCAGAGTACAAGTACAGTTATCCTCCGCAGCGTTATCTTCCCGACGTCAAGGAGGACTCCCATGAAGACTCGAGTCTCAACACTAGTGCCAGCAACCTGAAGAACTCTCGTTTCCGTTTCCCTTTAGGCGGCGGTCGTAGTATTCGCCTGTCTTTCGATTTCGATGATTCGCTCGTTCCGTCGAGGAGATCGTCGACGCGGTCACATCGGAGGAGTGTTTTCGGAGACGCGAAGGGCTTGCCTCGCATAGAGTTCAGCCAGCCCAACTTGCTCGAGAAGTTCAAGGACGCCCTGGGCGACATGCGCTTTTCGCGCTCTCTGGACCTACCTGATCACGAGAAGGATTTACTGCAGCGGTCTGTGTCAGCTGGACATGTGCACGAGTACACGCCGCACTTTGTGAATCTAAACGAGGTGGAGCACTTGAGAAACTCGAAGGGGATGATTGCCTTTGCTAGGCTCAAGCATGCCTGCCCGCCAGGACTGATGAGAGAGATTGAGCGGTTGAGCATCCCCTCGGTAACGCAACTCACACAACGCTTTTCAGAAATGCTGCCGTCGCTATCGCTAGGAGAGTACTACACGCAGCGTGAGCATGGTGGTGCCAGCGAGACGGCCGACTCAGTCTCAGCCGAGTTTCCTGAAGAGCAAGAGATCATGGAGCACGCCCTGGAGTCAATCCACGAGGTCCATCCGCCGTCGCAGAAGCGGTCATCGGCACGACTGCGGCCCATGAGGGGGTCCTCGGCGCTGATGGTTGTGGACGACGATGTCTTCGAGGAGCTCACCAGCAAGGAGAAGGAGAGGGGTGGCGCAAGTGCTGGTGGACAAGTGGCTGAGGCACCTGCCTCCGGAGCTGGTGAAGCTGGCACACGTGTTAAAGGCAAGAGCAAGGTCGGCCCACAAACTCCAACCCGCCAGCTTTCTCCCATCGCCGAGCTGCAACCACCCTCGCCTGCTGCTCTACGACCACGTTCTTACACAGCTGGTAATCATCATCTGCGTACTTCAGCCGAGACGGCCTTGTCGTCCAGGAGATCTCTGAGGTCGTTCGCTTCGACGCCCACAGCAACAGTCACGAGTCCCTGGAATTTCGACGAAAACTACCCGTGGGCCACAACAACAGACCCCGCCGTCAACATCTCGCTGCACCCACCAAACGCAGCCAAGAGCTCACCTCGCCCGGGTCCATCGCATCTGCGCAACGCACTGTCAGACGCAACGTCGAGCACCTTCACGGCATCACGCACTACAACTGTCTCGCCTGCCGGCAACGCCTCAAGCTACAACCCGAACCGTCCGTCCCATCGTCTCAGCATCTTCGGACGCAGCGGCGACCAAGCCCACGCCGTCGGCGAACGTTACCCAACATCTGCTTTGAGCCCGCCAACTGCCATCTTCAGAGACAACCTCTCCTCTTGCGACATCTCCGACGACGAAGACTTCATCTCGTCCCGCAAAACCAGGCTCTCACTCAGGAAGCGCTTCTCGTCCGCCGCTCGAAACAGCACCATCCTCCACACTCCGCCTCGAGTGACTCGAAGCAAAGCCAACCCAGCTGAACTCGCCTCGCCCGCTTCAGCCCACGAGAACTCGTCTTCAACCCTTCAAGATCGTGCAAGTGAGGCCGACGCCTTCACTCGCACCAACCGCGCAACGTACGGTGCAGCAGAGGGAATGAGGCCTGGCCTATTCCGCCGCCAACGACTCATCAAACGCTTCAGAAAGCTGCTCAACAAGGGAACAAATCTACTCGACAAGGCAGCAAATCTCGCCCGCAAGCTCACTCGCACTCGCCGCTAGCAACAGCCGCCGAGATGCAGTCCACCCAGGAGAAGAAGCTTAAGCCCAGCCCCCGTCGTCCCCGTCGCCATCCCCTCCTCCCAGCCCTCCTCCGGCGCCGCCGGCGGAAGGCGCCCAGTAAATGGGTGCCGTCCCCGGCTGGCTGTCGAGGAGCGGCTTTACAATGTATAGTAGTGGAATATCGCCTACGGGCTGGATCTGGGAGGATACTAGGAGCAGGAGATAGTTATGAATTCATAGCTATATACAAGGCACCAGTTCCAATCGCTTTCTTGATGCTGCTGATGTGTGATGTGTTGCTTAGTGAGTGCTACTTTACTGTCATGTAGTGCTGAATGAGTGCTATTGCACTGTGATGTATTGCCAGGTGATTTTCAGTCGTGCCTGCCTTAGAGAGTGAATCTGAGTATACTGGGGTACTCTTGGCATACTCAACTTGATATTCATCAACTACTTGTGGTTCCGCGTACATAGACAGTCGCCTCAGCATCTCACCGCACATCTGCTTGATTCAACACAACTAGAGTGTATTGAGATACTCCTTTCTCCCCTAACCCCTACCTTACTCACACGTTACCACTCCGAGTACATAGACACTTCACATGAGATTTCACTTGATGAATGACGTCACTGCTGCTATCTAGTCTGTTGAGAGGAGACACAAGTAGGTAGTTTACTATAGGAGTGTATTGAAATGCCTAGCTGTTTGCTGAAAAGACTCGCACAATGAAACTTATCCGAAGCATGCAGGAACCACGAGCCACGGTACGAAAGCGGACACTGTTCCAGAAGAAGTGATAGGCATTCCAAGCAGCTTGACGTCAATAGCGTACCTGATACGACGGCTGGCGCTAGAATACTGAGCTATCGGCGATAATTGCTTGGTGCCGTGTCGTCAGCTAGATTTGCAGCGCCCGGACTGTTACGAATCCTGCAGTCATCGCATTGAAGAGTCTTTGTGGTGGTATGAAGTGCTGGAGTGTCTGTGGGTGTAGCACCACGCCGTGGAATTCCAGGTTGCGTGCGCAAATCGCTGACAAGCCAGTATGCAGAAAAACAGTAGCCATCAGTAAAATTTCTGCGTGACATACGTCAACTCCCGACCTTGAGGTCCGAATAAACTTTGCAAAGTGTTAGCGTTCTTTCGGTTGTTCGGCATCGATAGATGTGCGCTTGAGACTAGTAGCGCTGGACTTGCCGTATGCTAAGCCTTGGGCTACGATGCGGAATGACGTTGCGGAACGGGTGCGAGGGGTTGGGGCGAAGAGATCTAGAGCAACTTAGATTGCACTAAGGTTTTCGAATCTTCGATCGTTGCTTGGAGATGGGGCTCGGCTGCGAGGCACGGCATTGTCAAGTGTGGGAGAGACTTTGCACCTGTGGGAGATTGTCTTGAGCTTCTGCGCTGGATCCAATTTCAGCTACGTGAGAAGCTGCCAATACGTCAAAAAAGGCTGCATAATCTATGGGAAGAACCGGAATCTGATAATGTTCTAACGTTGCCAAATGCTCTACCTGTGAGCTGGTGGAAGTGAGCTCACACTCACTACTGATCCCGATGCAGCACCCAATCGCTATAGGCAACGATGTGCCTATGCTTGCCAGCCTCTGTAAACAATCTTGCAACCATATTTCTCGCCCTTCTTGAGGGCCATCTGGGACTTCTGTTCGGGAACGTTGATAGCATTCACATAACGAGCCGGCTCGACACAGAATCCCGCGCGAGAGCCACGCGCTGGAAGACCCCCGACTGCCGGCACATCGATGTGTTTTCCAGTATAGAATTGGAAAGTAGGCTCCGTGCTGGAAACCTCTAAATGGATCTTGCTTTCAGGATGGTAGAAGGATGCAAGTTTTGCCAGTGGTTCCGAGCGGGTGTCGATTGGGATGTTGTTCGGATCAGTGTTGACGACGAAACAATGATCGATGTCCGGCTCCTGCTCGCCCAGAGTAAATGTGGTCTGGGGCTTGACGCCAGGAAATTCCTCGATGGGTCCCTGTGGGATAAGGTTCTCATCTACTACCAAGTATTTGTTGGTCGACAACCTGACCTCGGTTCCAGCAATGGATGATCCGCCTGTCAAGTTGAAGTAGCTGAGGTCGTTAGATGGCGTTGACGGTGGAACGGCAACGACATGACTTGCCTATGGTTTGTCACGTTGATGGCAGTTTCATCCACCTCGTCGCCCACCAGTTCGGCCTCGTACTCGATGTGTAGAACTTCCTGTTGGGTACCGTCCACCTTCTCCGTCTCTTGCACGTACCAGACACGGAACTCGACGGTCCCTGGATAGCCTTCCTCTCCATCTACACTCACGTATTTGAAGAAGGTGGCTTCCTTGCCATTACGATCAACGTGAGATGGGCCTTCAAACTCTCGTTTTCCCCATCCGTTAATACCACCGTGTAGTGCGTTCGGTGCATTGTTTGCGACTAGCGAGTACGACTTGCCATTGAGATCGTTGATTTTCGCGTTTGCAACACGGTTCGCAATTCGGCCTATTGTCTCTCCGAAATATGGGCCATTGTACTGCTTGTACAATTCGGCTGTCGGGAAACCCTGCACAATGTTCTTGCCATTGACAGTGAACTTCTGGATGATCGCACCCAACGGGAGGAAAGTGAAGGCCTTGGCTGAGGACATGGCGAGGTTGATGGTCTAGAAGGAGTCTAGCTTGGAGTCTTTTGCAATGGCTTGATCTGCATTATCCCAATCAGTAAGAGTAACACATATTAGAAGTCAGCGGGGACAGTGATGGACCCTCATGGGTCCATGTGAATCCCAAACAGGGTTGCATGAGGTGAGGGGCAGGATACCAATGCGGGGCTACTGCACACACACGCACTCACCTGAGCACCTCTGCGGTTGTGGTTGGCTTCCAATCTTGGTCTGATAAGAATGAAGTGGTCGAGTGATATGCTCAGTCAGTCTGCGTCAGTCTGAGTGGGAAGTTTAGATGTATACCAGAATCTGGTATGTGTCCACCTGCTGTTCATTAGCCTAATGAGGCTGTGGAGCCCATAATTCTTCCGCCGTGTTTGCAACACGTGAGTAATGGTTGGGAAGTGTCCCAATATCCAGTATGGAGCCCGACAATCTCCATCGGAACGCCCGATTTGGACATTTCCTCTTTGATAGATAGTGTGACAAACACAGGTGGTGACTTTTGACCCCTGCGAAATTCGTCCGCTTAGCAGACCTGCATGATTAGTAAGTAAATGTCCGTGCGCCACCTCAAATTCAGTCAGGCACGTCGAGCACGCTTTCCATGGAACAAGTATGATGCGATTATTGTCTGTTATTCTTCATGGCTTGTCTAACAGCAACCAGTTCTTCGGATCGAGACCGCTGCGCTTAATTTGCCCACTCCCGCGGTGTCGCCTTCACATCGTCATAATGAACCCTCGAATCAATGGATATCGTGATATCAGAAAAAGTAATGCCGCCGGATCATTGGATGCCCGCTAACGCCGAGGCCTGACCCATAACGAAAAACGCCGGTTGCTGACCAAATTCACAATGCTTGAACGCTACACGAAAGACGGAGGATGAGCGGAGATAAGGACCGGGCCAATCAGGCACCAACCGGATTTTGAATGAAAGAGCTGAAGTCCAAGTCGGTGGCGCTGTTCCAATCTGGCATCATAGGGTCATTGAGGTTGATGGCCACTGTGTCCATCATCATGTTCTGGTCATAGCCGAATGTGTCGAATCCGTACATGGGTTTGCTGAAGTCTACTGGCTCGTCCATCATCATTGAGTCGTTGAGCCACGGGGTTCGCGACAATGCCGCAGGATCTAAAGCACCCGTGTTCGTGAATGGTGATGAAACCAGAGGCGATTCCTGTTTTATCGGAGACACGATTTGCGATTGACGAGGAAACGGGCTGTTCATGGGTGGTGTAGGCGGCGCATTGTGACGTGCGAACGGAGTATCGAAAGGAAACGATCGTGTTGTCGGGGTGCCTCCATATGATGAGTTTGAGGATGCGTGGCCGTGGTCCGAATCAGAGCTGACAGATCCCCGCCTGCGAGTGAAGGGAGCACCCCGTTCGAGCAGTTTTTGTTGCATTCGGTTGCAGTCCTCCTCAAAGCCCTCGTAGTTGCTGCTGTTATCGCTTGACGGATGGAGGAGGTCGAGTCGCTCGAGAATGTCGTGGGTCAATGGGTGACCTCCTGAAGATTCGCGCAATGGCTGTCCTGGCCAGCTCTCGCCTTTTTGTAATCGACTATACAGCTCTCGGAGGCCAGCTACGAGTTGGGTTTGTTGTTGTTCGAGCATCTCGACATAGCTACGACCGTTAGTTTATTGCTACCAATCGCAATACAGGCGACCTACCCTTTGGGGTACACTTTGTCTTGCGACTTTTTCCTTTCTCCAAACACGCAGATGGCATTATCAGCCTTGCACCTGCTGCAGGGACTAGCTCCGTCACACTGTCAAAGTTAGTGTGGGAAGTAGGGTTACACAGGGCCAACATACCTTGGACTTCTTTAATCGGCAACGATCGCAAGCTTTGCAAACGCGCTTCCTGATGTTGTCTTGGGCCTCCATGGAACTTGATCTATGGGAGGACATGTCGTGAGCGATATTATGGGTTCGATGTCAAGTAGCGCAAGGTATTGTGTTGGTCGACGATACTGAGATGGTATGGACTCAAGTTGCTAGCAATATCTATGCTAACACGAACTGCAAAACTTGAAGGAGGAAATTGGCTCCAGATGCAGTCATGGCTTGTGTGGGTAGCATGGCATTATATCTTTTCGCGTCAGAGGGCAGCTCCAAGCGGACGTTCGGCGTTAACCCTGCGTATTGGGCGCAGAAGCACAGTAGTGAAAGTGTAATTACACGCTTGACCCACCCTGCCTTACTAAAGCACCCTTGTTCTTTCACATCAGTCGGCTTGCAGGGGTGCAGGGATTGACGACGCCAACTTACAAAGACGCTGGGCTAAGGTTCGGCGGAGAACAAGTTACAAAGCGAGCGCGGAATCGGCCAACAGGCGGGACCGTTCACTTGGAGTGCAAAATGCCGCCGAATCGCTGGTCGAATTGCGCATGGAACAGATGACGCTTATTCGCTCATAGTCTGGACACGATCACAGTTCGAAAAGGGCCAAGGTTCGCACCTCTCGGTACCCGGCAAAGACGACTTCCACGAGCAAAATATTACGGATCAAAATTAACGTAGAGGGCCTACTGCCCACATCGCTAGACACCAGAACCATGCTGCCCACAGTCATGCCTCATCAGGCACAGAAAGCCGCGACATATATTCGTGCTGTCGGCGTCATCATTATGGCTCATCACTAATAACGTTATTCGTGCGCATCCTGGGCCTTGCGCGCGCGTACTGCAGTTCGGCCGACTCTAGAGGCTGCTGGGCTTACTGTTCAGAATTCGCCGAAGGATCCCCTTCGCAACTCATTTGCGCTTTTGGGCCGCGAAAATGCCTCGTGGTCTGGCGCGATATTTGCCAAACGATACTTGCGAACAATAGGTAACGGCATTGCGAAGAAAGGGATGATCTCCGCCCCCGCCTCACAGTACCAAATGACAAGCTTTTTCGATCGGCAAAGTTGGCATTGACGCAACGTGTCTCAAGAACGAACGCGCCGGTGGTACAGCTCCTGCATTCCCACAACTTACGCAGGCGCATTCAGCAACTGGCGTTGGTTGAGGCTGCTGACAAGATATAGCTACCTAGGTATAGCTTCTTACTACGCGACATCCTCCCGGAACGGGAATTTGGGAAACACCGTTTTCTCTTGTGTGAGATGCTCCGTTTCCAGGTCCCTGCATTGCATTCTTCACGCTGCTTACCAAGAGCATGTAGCAGGGACAGTGACGGCTCTTTGACCGAAGTCGCAGTCTGCATGCGTCTCGCATATTTTTCCACTACCATTCTCTCGACGCACACATTAATACGTATACGAACCAAGCAGACGTTAATCCGCAGTGCGAAGTTCAAATGAGAAGGATGCACCGAGTCGTCAAGCAACGTGGCTGAGGGCGACCACATTCGTCCATTGTTGCGACATTCTCAACACTAGTCGTATCGAAGCGCATCTATACGACGCGCATGTCCACCCTCACCAGCCTCCTCCACATTGTTGAGTTGGCGAACGAATCACGCTCACTATGAGGTTTGGTACAAAATACGAAATTCAACTGTAACGTCAGCGCATGTCAGCATGCTTGGCGAGGTATTGCTTCTCTCACAGCATTGGTGATACATCATCAAGGTCAGTGTTCCCTCCCTTTGGCAAGTGTCCTGATGCAGCCCGCTTACAACGAGATTCGTTGCATACGGAGATCAGTGTAATTCTTTAACATTCTCCCGTTTGCGGTCATCGTAAAACAGTTGAGCAAGCGTTCTCAGCGGCTCTCGCTGCATACTGACATGGCTTACGAATCGACCAATGCAGGATCCTTGAGAGCGATCACATCTGGCACTACCGGTATCAGCCACGATTCGATCTAGGCTGATTTCTCAAAAGTTTGAGGTTTTCCCACATGATGGGCGCTCTTGACTAAGCTCCAGTATCCTATTAACCACTTCTATCACCAACCTTGGGACTGTGTCCAGCCTTTATTAATAAGTGAACAACATCATACACGCTCCCAGGTTCAAATGAAGCAAAGACCACGCCTCCAAACATGCGTGGTCTTGGGCTATAGCAGGTCCAATTCAACTTGCCTTCAATTGATATTGGCCGACACACAAGGCCGAGCGATTCTACCTGGGGTAGCATGCTGGGTTAAGATCGGAGGCTTGCCGGCCTTGCGCCGGTGCTGAAACGTGCACCAGTACAAAGTGAGTCTCCGTGCTTGGGCGGGCTGATTTATTTGACTAGCATAAGCTACTGCAGTAACTTTCAACCAACAGTCTAAAATGTCAGTCATCTTGCGAGAATTGAGCCTTGCATAATCATCCACCCAGGCAAGCCAAAGATCGCTTCTCTACACTTGGTAGCATTACATGCTTGAACGCCTCGCTGCTTCAGCAGTCCTATCACCTGCATGTACAGATGCACGTAGGCCGTCGCTTACGCAGTAGTCTGTTTGATATCTCATCAAGCTTGGTCATTGCAGGGGTAGCTAATCCAGGACGTCAATCTTCATTCGGTAGATATAAGTCGCACGTCGACGGCTTTACTCATCATCGAATTGTTCATGATTGCGCCGATAACATGTGCATGCCAGCTGGCCGAAGCCTCACTTAGCTTGTCAAATCCGGGCATCAACCCTCAATCTTCAAGGTTGGGTACAACTACGGATCCTGGTTGGGCTAGTCCAGCTTCCCATGAGCAATTTGGGCCACGACAACGACACCTCAGTACTCATACCCAAGCGCTCCTCGCCAGACTGAATGAAAGAATCATGTGCAACAGTTGTGAGCCTGCCAAGCTGCCAAATCAGACCATCAGACATGTATTCAGGTTTTCAATACGCCGCGCCCTGGTGCACCAGCCACAAGGTTGGTGTCAACATCTAAACTCTCGGCAACGTTCATTGAGCGGGACGCGAGCACGCCGAGTCGCCGAGCGCTGCGGAAAGCCGATCCTCCACGCAAGACCGATACGCCCGTATTGTGAACTTCCCTCCCTAATTGTTATGGGTTGTTCCGACCTTCTTCTAAAACGGCGAAGCGAGCGCGGGGTCAACACAGTCTTCTGACATCTGAGGTCCATTCGGGCACAGCCTCGCGATCACCGCGACGCACAACGTCGACACATTGCGCCGTACCCAATGGCATTACGAGCACTACGGTGTTTCAAGAAACTCAAACCGATCGTACGAGACGGTACGTGAAGGCAGAATCCTGGTCCACTCGCCCGTGCAGAAATGAGCCTGGTCCAAGAACCTCCTGACCGTCCAAGCCTCAGTACGACGTGTACTTCGCATACGAGAATTACGCTGGACACGGCCGCCGAGCAGCGAGGCTTTCCGTCAGGCCGTTTCGAGCTTTCAATGAGCGTCAGGGACGAAATTGCTCGGGATCTACGTGTGTTTACGGACGTTCGGTGACTGGATCATCCGCCTTCCGCTCCGCAGCTATATGTTCTTCTCTGCGTGAACGCCTCCGGAGCCGACAGCGGCACGGTTCGACCAACACAACTTCCCAAGTAATCTTGTAAGTCTGGACACTTCGAGTTACATGGGGTACTTCTACCACCTGAAAAGTGCAGTGCCAGAAGCATCATGATGTCAGCACAGTTAATTTGCGCTAAAAAACATGCTAAAACATAGAATACTCCAACGCGTTTCGATTATTGGAAATACAAATTATATTCTCAGAGTCGTGGCCTGCTCACTTAGCTTCTCATAACGATCGCGTGCAAGTATGAGGCCCAAAATAGGAATTGGGAAAGGGAGGCAAAGTTCAGCAATCCAGTATCCACTTTGAAGACCCACAGCACCATCGCAAGGCTGAGAAGCGTGCAGTGGACCACCAACAATATGCACACTCACGTCACAGAACAATCAGAGTGTGGGTCACCACGTTTTTGTCGCAAAACGAATGCTTCTTCGGGTCATCTGGTTGCATACTGATCGGACGGCACTTCGGATAACGTCGAGTGTAATGAAAAGCATCTCACAACAAACCCTTAGCTCGGTGTTTCGGCTTACACAAGATCGCGGCGAGGCGGTTACCATCCGAGAAAGCGAAAGCACATGCTTCAAACAGTTTCGAAGGATCTTCCTGGCTATCATGATGGGCTCGGCCGACGTTTTGAGTCTTATGACCACGATTTTACAAAACACCACGCAAATTTCTAAACACCAGCCCCGGTCGCGGGATGATTACTGACCTTTTTCCGATATCCGCCTGTCACAAAACCTCTCAGGGTACTCGGAACACACGTCCGGTCTTCAAGCTCGCAGATCGTCCCGTCTGCATCGACATCTCCACCGCGCCATACCCGCAGCCACGGACATCCCTGCTCAACCACGCACTGTCACATTCCAGCGTGTCGGTGCATGAGGCTCCACCGCCATAATCGTTCGAGATTCTTTGTTAAGGTTTGTATCATTATGAGACACGTTGTTGAGGTTCATATATGACGTTGCTTTGCGCGTCTGGGATAGCGCTACTGCGAGTTGCTGGTATGCATTTCACCGACCATACGCCGCATCACGATCGTTGCTCACGGCGTTAAGATTCCAAAGCCCGCTTTACAAGACGATGTTTAGGCTATCGCAAATACAATTTGGACTCGTACGACACCAGTGAGTAAAGCCAATCCATCTTTTCAGATGTGCTGGTTCGCCGACATTTGACCGATTCGCCAGTGGTGCCGATGCTCGAACAATTTCATAACAGGATTTCGCGACGCTACGCTGCAAGAAACATTGAGGCGCTCATTCGCGTGCCTTTTGGTCGTCAGGAATGACCGAAGAGTGCTTGATGCCCATATTATTACACAGGATCGAGATCTTTAGAGACTCTTCATGTCGAAAAGCTGTGTGTAAGAAATGCGCATCACAGCATCCTCCAGCACGCTACTGTTGGACCTTCGAGTCCCTGATGCAGCACACAGTTCTGAGACGATTTCTCAAAGAACACGGCTGCCGATGAAAATGCGACAGAACCATGCCACAAATCTTTGAATCAAGACGATTTTTCCAAGACAAGCCCTCGCAGCCCTACATTCCCTTTGCTATCGTTCTTCACGTCTGGTATATGGGGCAAACATTTGTCTATATACCGGTAATTGTCAAGTAGGTCACTCTGCTTCAGTCGCGTGCGCGTACTTTCTACCAAATCGTATCACCGACTTTCGTTCCGCATTCCTTCACACTCATACAATATATTTCTAGACCCGTCGGCTTTACGCGAGTACACAGCTTTCGACGCGATGTATCAAAACTCGCACAGGCTCGCCTACCCAGAAACTCAAATTGCGAAATACATGTTCAAGACGTCATTCAACCCTCACGACTTGCCCAAAAGGGACCTCGGGATGCGACACTTATGTCCGCAAGGCTGCACATTGCCGCGTCTAGGAGAAAAGCTTTCGCTTAACGTCCGCGGAGGTAGGAGAAGGCAAGCAGTGTTGGTGTTATTGACGAATCAGGTACAAAGTTGGGATGTCGCACGCCCACGAGATCTGACATAATGTACGGATTAGGGCAGCGAGATGACCATATCATGGCTCGGCAAGTAGGTAATCAACACCTTGCCGGTGTTGAGGCCTGGTACAGTATATTGGATGATGAGATGATATGCGAGCGAATGACTTCGAGAAAGACAAGACAAGCTGATGCGTGAGCAAACAAAAACGCAATACATCACCAATCAGACCACCTTTACGAATCAAGCTCATCAGCAAGAACTCGCTTATCGCATCGCGATTATTCCCTGTTCTACGCCGTTACTTATCGAAGTCAGACCGCCATCATCAGCACAAACACCACCTGCACTTTCCCCAGTTCCCGTCCCCGTGGTTAAAGCCATGCCATGCAGTCAGAACTCTGCTTTCTGTCCTCCGGTTTCCCGGAAGGGATAATCAAGCGAGGCCCTTCAAAACCAACGTCCTCGCCGCACCCTCGCTTAACGTATGTAAGCTTACACGCCCCAGTCGAGGCCCAATACGCGACGAACACACGCCTACGAGGCCTGAGGCTATGCCGCTGGTACGCTCGGACCGTCAGATCTGGATGAGGAGATAAAGGTGCGGAAATATATATGTGCATGTGGGAAGATAACGCGAGGCAAAACAGTGGTATCGGGGGTTGGAAGGTGCTTAGCGCAGCACGAGTTGAACGCGAGGTAAATGTACACAGTACGTGGATGTACACATATTCATATAAAAAAAATTATTGAGTATGTTATCTTCGATGTCGCCATACCCCATCTCACCTCTCACCCCAAGAAACATGTCCGATATGTCCGCCATGTCCTAGGTTCCTCGACCTCGCACCTGCACCTACAATACTAATCCCCCACCACCATCATCATCGTCTCCTTTTCCCAATCCAAACCCCATCCCCCAATCCAATCAAACCCCTTCGCCTAATCACACGAACTCCCACCTCCTTCCCGGTCCAAATCGCCCGCCCCAAAATCTCCCCGCATTTGTCAGCACAGACAAACATGCCATGGTGCACGACATTCGATCACACCACGCGCGTGACGTGCAAAGTCCATTCCAGGCGCAGAAATGAGTCAAGTACATTTCTGGGGAATAGGGCGTTTCGGATCGGGATATAGAGTAGAGTATTCGGGGAGTGATGTGATGAGTAAATCGTGAGTGCGGGACACGGAACTCCGTGTTCATGTGGGTTTTTGACGGCGCGGAACTTGAAAATCGATGGGCTGAGATGAGAAGATTGGGGGGATGGGTGTGTGTGTATTGCAATATTGCTTTCCTATTTAGGATAGTGGTGGTGGATTTGAAAGTGCGTGTGGGGTTGAGTGGGAAGTGATGGAAGGTGGAGAGAGAGAGAGGGCTGGACGTGTTGGTACAGAAGAAGTAGTAGGCTGCATTGAGAGTAAGCGTACGATGAGATAGTTCTTGCGACGAAAGGATGTGTGATCCAAACATGGTTGTGTGTATGAGCGTACGGTAAGATGAATGTATACTTCCCCATGCCCTTGCTTCCTGCTACGCTTATAACAACAAGCACAATTCACTAAACCAAAAAATAGAACGGAATGCCATCATTCTTCGAAGAGTGTATAAACTCAATTCAGGAATAATCTATGGAAAAACAAAAGCCGAAGCCATTGGGGATATCACAACCTTCTACTATCTACCGTCGCAGCCCGCAACGCTATGCCATGTAATACACTACAAACGCCTAAACCAAGCTCGAATCAAAGCCATGTTTCTCCTAATACATGAACATGCAGCCGACGACCCAAAGCGTAAAAACAAGAAAGCATGACAAAATCTGCGCGTCTGAGCAATTGCAATCTGCAAATACGCCTTCGTCCCTCAGCGGCGGGCGATGTGAATGGAATTGCGCCCAGGGATTGCGACGAGGTCGGCGTCTCTGGGGCGGCTGCTGGGCTTCTAGATCAAGGGGTGTGCCGTCGACTTGCCCGCCATCTACAGTCGGCTGTGGTGAAGTAACGCCGCTGTCGGAGCGCGGATAGAGACGAACGGATGGATCGCTGTCGTCAAACGTGACGCTTTTCTGACGGCTGTGGCCTGGTCGCGACAAACCCTGCGCAAAAGAAGAAGTGTTAATACGCTATGTTTTGCCTTTTTCATACGACAAGTCTGCGTCCATGAGTTCTGCCTCGAGAGCGGCGCGCGCATCGTTTGATGCAGCAGCGTCACTCACATAGGTAGTAGGCTGCAGAGTGCCGTATCCATCTCCGTGCATCGACTTCTGGCGCTTGAGAGCAGGCTCGGTGTCCTTTGGTGCGGGGGTGATGCCGAGTTTGGCGGCGTCGGCGGGGTTATTGGCGATCCAGCGTTCGCGCCAGCGCTCGCGGACGGCGTCATATATGAAGAGGAATTGCTGCTTGGACTGGACCATGCCGTAGCGCTGGTCGCGGAGTTGTTCGATGACGGTCAAGATGGGGTCGTGGTTGTCGGTCATGGAGTCGAGGGCGCCTTCTTCTAGTTCCTGCATGAGCCAGTCAAGGGCGATGAAGGTGCCGCTGCGGCCGATGCCTGCACTACAGTGGACTATGCGTGGGTTTGTCGTGTTGTCGCCGTTCTTCTCGCGCGAGATGTCGACAAGCTTGAGTAGTGCTGCCCGGTCGGCTCCCTCGGGGACGGAGAAGTCTGGCCAGCCGGCGAAAAGAAGATGCCAGATCTTTCTTGAATCGCTGCCGTCGTCGGTGGTCATGTCTATCTCCCTGACCTGTGTCCGCGCCTCCTCGTCTTGTCGCAGGGATGCCAGATGCAGAGTGTGTATGAAGCCGTCCTGGAACTCGTCGTGCTCGTTGATGCGCATGTCTGGGCTCGAGGGCGTCTGCGGGTAGTAGGGGAAGCACTTCTCCCTGCCAGTCTCGTGCGTCTGGGTGAGCATGACCACGACTGCGGGGTTCTGGTTCTCCTTCCATATCATGCGCCAGATGTGCGACCAGCTGTCTGACTTGGGGCCCTGCGTGGCAATGTACTGCAATGCGCTCTTTGTCTGCGTCGTGGTCAGGACAATCGGCGAGGCATTGATGTAGTCGCTGTGTCCCTCGGGTACCTCGAGCTTGACCCTGTTAGCCAGGTACGGGTCGACATTCGCGTAGCGGTTGCGGGGCGCATGCTCCTCGGTGTTGCATCTAGCGTACTCGTAGGGCTGGTCGGCTCCGCTGGCCTGGGCTTGTGCGCCGTCCCGCAGACGCTCGAATTGCGCCATCTCGAGGGCATTCCACCGCTGATTCACGTCCCCAATGCTGAGCCGCAGGAAGGCCGGATATGGTGTGCCATCTTGCACAAAGGAGGCCCCGTTCGCAGGCGTGCCGGGCGTTGACGAGGGTATTACGAGGCTGTGGGTGCTCACCGAGGGCGTAATGAAGGGCGTCATGGCGGGTGTGTTGAACGACGAGTTTGTGCCCGAGCGGGTGCTGTCTCTGCTGCGCGAGCGCTTCGACGACGAGGGCGAGGGCGGTACCGCGGCCGAGGCCATGGTGTCGGTAGCTGGGCTGTTCCTGGTGAGGATGCCCGCGAGCTTGGCCTTGCGCCTGAGGGCGCGCAGTTTATGCAGCTTGAAGAGACAGAGGGGCCTCCAAGCTTGGGGGCGGAATCGTGGCAGGCGGGTATGCAGGTATGCAGGCTGTGGCGTGCAGGAGGTCGAGGCGATAGGCTCTCGAGGAAACTATCTGAGGCTGCCGCAAGATATACTTTGGCAGCACGTGTACGACTCGTGGGCTATTGCAGCGTTTCCACATGTGTTTCTAGCGATCGATGGGTTGTTTGGCGCGTGTTCGAGACCGCCGTGGCCAGCGGCAGCGGTGAATGCCGCTGTGAAGCACTTGCTGGCGAACGAGCAGTCGAATTTCAGTCTGGCAATAGTCAGGCTGGACTGTAGTCTTCTGGCTGCTACAAGGCCAGTCCAGAGGCGATGGAGGGGGCACGCGATCGAGATATGTTCTGCAGACTGTTGGTGGCGGCGAGTGGAAGCAGTCTCCTCGGAGCAACTGGCGGTGAATGCAGATAAAATGCAAGAGTGAAGAAGAGAAGCGCAAGAACAGAAGAAGAAGACGCTTGAATCGTTAAAACATGATAGCTGGCAGGGACACGCCAAACGTCAAGAACGCCGACTCTTGCACGCTGGACCTTTGAAGTGGGCGCGCTTTCCGCCATCTCGGTCGTCCCGAGGCACCCCCATCTCTCTCGCATCCCACCACGCCGCCGCCGAACACCAAACACCAAACACGACTCTCCAAAACGTACGCCTGTCTGCCCTCGCGTGGCTCGTCTCAAACGCAGCTGATTGCTGATGTGAGCTGCAACCATGGTGCCTTGGTTTGCGCTCTTCGAGGTATGTGCGCATCATCGAAGCCGTGAAGCACCAAACTGACAGTCGCAGGCATGGGCCGTTGCGAAAGTATGTCGACACCTCACATCGACCACCGCAGTCGCTGATGTTCACCCTAGCTCATTCGTAGCCCGTCCTTCAATAGAGCTGTCCAGAAAGCATACCGCAAGATCAACAGACTGCCGGACATGGAGGCCAAGAACGGCGGAGGCAGTATGTTTGCCACCTTTTATGCATAATGCATTGTTCTGATATCGTGTATAGGAACAGGACCATCTACCCTAGACCACTTCAAGGATGAAGTCAAGACCCAACTCAGAGAACTCACCTGGCAAAAGCGCCCACCGAAATAAACATCCCATCCGATGACGACTCACTCCACTCCATCGCACTATCCACTCGAGACGTTTGACAACCTCATACGAAGGAACGACACATGCCAGCTCTCATGACGAGGTGTCAAACCATGAAGACGAGGTTGGTCGTGACAAGCAGGCAACAAATCATTCATAGAGCACACGACATACGGTGTCCAGAACACGCAAATACACCAATGGTACGCCATGTAACGTACAGAATGGCAAACATGCTCCGCAAAGCCGTCCCTGCTGTTTGCCACCCGCCTTCTATGCAAGATTGTTGAAAGGCCCGTGTATGTCAGTGACGCATCGCACAACGTCCTCGAATAGGAAAGAACAACGCCCATCTTGGTTGTGCCCACGCACACGGAAGCACAAGAGCATTCTTATATGGTCTCAGAGGTAGAGCAATTCCAACGACATCTCCAGCATCGCTGGAATACTCAATGTAACACAAAGTTGTTCTCTACGCTACGGGCGCTAGCTGCCTTCAATCTGCTTTTGAAATTTCATGCCAGTTGTCGAGGCGACCGATATGTCATTGTGCAAGTACCCCGTTTACAGCGTGGAAGCGGTGAAAGCACATGGACACATCCGCGTACACGCTCTTTGTATTCGAGCGTAGGAAAGGGATGAAAAATGTGTAGGCAGATGCGTAGCTTGGCTGAGAGTTTTCTTGAGAACATGGGTCTCAACACTAAGGAACCACTGTTCAGTTATTTTCGAAGCGGCTTTTGATTTCTACGTGAAGCATCGCTAGTATCAACAGCTGTGGGAATAGAGTGTGATATACCCGTGACACGAGCCTACATTTCGCAGGATGGCGTGGGGCAAGCTCTAGTTCTGAGATTTTTTCCGCACGTCATCGTAGGGCAGATGGAATTGTACACTTCAATACATCCATCTCGATTTATTGGGGTATTTCATTGCTCTATATCCCATTCAATACCATATCACCACATTCCCCATTATCCCCCCAACCCCTTCATCACACCACTCCTCCGCCGAATCCTCGGCCCTCCACCCCACCCCTATCTAAAACACCGCCCCACCAATAATAAACACACGCTCCTCCTCCCGTCTCACCCACTGAATAACCTTATTCGCGCTCTGCGCCAACGCAGCTCGACTTGTATTCGCCGGCGCAACAGCATACAATTCGAACAGCGGGGTGCTCCACGCCAGCGCTATACAGGTGGTGTTTGTTTCGTGGTGCACTTTGAGGGTGGTGGGTTTGTTGTGCAGGTTTGAGTGCAGTTTGTTGTAGAGGTTGAGGAGTCTGGAGCGGGAGTATGTAAGCATGAGGTCACGTGACCAAAGGGCTATGTAGGCAACTCACCTCCTCCTCTCCAGCGCGCCTTCAAAGTACGGCTCGAAGCTTGGCATGGTGAATTGTACGTTACCCCTGCTCTTGTACAAGAAATGGCGCAGCGGACTGCCGGGCACAATGTCTGTGCATTTCGGACGCCCTTGCTTGACTGCGGTCCTGATGGCGTCGATGGAGCCGTTGCGCTGGAGGTTCTGCGGCATGCATTAGTCTCACGAAGACATACTAAAGCACTGTACTAGGCGCCTCCTCCCCGAATCTGCCCGGAGTTCGAGGTGTCTTCTGCAATTGGCGGTGTTGTGCGAATGTTTCCGATCCGATATGCGACTGGTCGGCCAATTCAAAAGCCCGAGTCCGAAGTACAAAACAGCGGTCGTACAAGTCATTCAGGTTCGGACATCGAGTAAGGTGATGGCACAGTTGCGCGAATTTACCCCCTTTAGCCTTTGCAAGACTCCCGGTGAAGAGTGATCGCGTGTTGTTGTATTCCCCGACCCGGCTCCGGCCCATGAATAGAGAGACTTTTGTAACAAAAAAACTGCACGTACCTCGACTAAATCCTGGCCCATGCTGCGTAACTCGAAGAAACTCTCCTTCTCAGCGCTAATGAGCAGTACCGCGACTTCGTCGCCTGCACCCTCAGATGTGGCTGGCCGCTCCTGCATGGGCTCCGTGGGGTGCTCCAGGTTTAGGAAGCTGACATACATGTACAGGTAGCCTGTGTTATTGAAGCCTGGCAAACACAGCGGTATCCAGTTTTCGCCGCCGCCGGCCTTGACGCTACCAGCTTCAAATAGCATGTTGAAGATCAGGTGCAGGTCGCCAGGATGTAGGCTGTGCTTCTTCGGCCTCACGACAGAGACGAGCTTGCCGGAAGCGACGATAAGACCGTAGAGCAGGTTCTCGGACCGCGTCTTGAGGAGCGTGTTGTTGATGGTAGTGCGATGAGACTTGCGGAGCTTAAGACATTCGAGAGCTGACAAAAGCGTCGATGACGAGCCCCTCGTGAAGCCATCCGCGAGTGCAGATAGTAGTGTTTCGGTGCCTTGAAGAGGTCGACGAAGGTCATAGTTCGCTCTAGCAGCAAACATGCGCTCCATGCTCGGTAGGGTGAGTGTCGACAGAATCTGCATGTACAACGCCTCCAACTGGGTACGCAGTTGTGAGTCGCTTTCGGGCAACCGAGTAATGGCAACCAGATTTAGAGGGCCTTTGGACATGACCACGAAACGCACATCGCCCGCTGTGAAGCCTCTCAGTACATCATTGGTAGATTGGTAGAAGGAAATGATGGTCTGCACGACCCCGATGTAGTTCGTGATGAGCTGGTCGTCGCCATGTCTGCTGTATATGGGTTTGCCGGCACTCGATAAGATGAGGAAATGCTTGAGTTTCGCACGCCATTGGCGCATAACCGCTTCTATTTACGACATCAGCACACGCTATTTCTATACGCGTAGTGTATGTCTGACCTTCATTTGACCCATCTGCCTTGATGTCCTCGACTTCGTAGAATTCGCTGTCAAAGGCAGCCTCAAACTGAGGATCAGACGGGAACATGCTCTGCGCCTCAGTGTCGACGAACTTGTGTCCAAGCGACCTCAATAACGTCTTCTCCGTCTCCGATTTCTCCTGTTGGCCCATGACCTCGCCCATGATGCTCTCGGTGTCGCCCATACCGTCTCTGGGCATGTAACTCATGACGCTTGCATTGTCGTCGATGTCGCTCGTATTGTTGGAGGTGAGGTTCAGACCGAGGAAGCTCCGCTGCTTAGAGGCACTCGATGCAGGGGAATCATCCCGCGCATCGCTGGCGAATGCTTGTCCATTGCTCAATGAGAGGTGTGTGGTGGCTTTGGAGACAAGCTGTGGCCGCGATGGTGTTTTGCGAATCGAGTGGGATGTCGACGGTCGCGAACTGAGGAGCCCGAGTTGGGGCCGTGGAGGGAGCGGTGGTGGTGTCCCTTCTCGCGATGGGGCGATGACGCTGCTAGTCGAGGCTCTACGGGATATGCTGTTTATTATGTTAAGGGTTGGGTTTGCGAAGTCCGATTGCGAAACACTCCTGTCCGCCTTCTTGGAGGAGGCATTGCTGCTCTTCTGCGTGGGCGTGTAAGGAGCGCTTTCCGAGGGGGAAGTCGCTCCTTCAGGCTCAGCACTCCCGGTCTCGGGCATCAAGACAGTAGTAGCAGTGCCTCATCAAGGCAGCGTACCATGGGTAGGTATCTGCAACATGGCCGTGTGGAGACGCGAAGGCGTGACGCTATCAAGGTAATCGCCATCTTGCATGTGCCAAGATATGCAGCCAATGACGTCGCATTCCGCGGTACTACCCACCACCACAACTACACCTACCTCTACACCTCATGATATTGTGCACTCGTGAGAGACACGATGACAACAGTCACCTGGCTTTGTGGATAACAAGCACCCTATAAAATATTATGAGGCAAGTTCCTGTCAAATATTTAAGCCGAAAATGCAAAGCCCATCCAGTATGCGCAAGCTTCTACGAATGCTAAGAAACTCATGATTGGGTACTCGGCCAACTTGAATTTGCACTCAACCGAGCCTGTCAATTGCGGCACCTTCGGAAGTTATCTCTCAACTTAACGTCGATGTTCTGTCTTGGTGACGTTGTTGAGTTCGGAGCTTTTGAGGACGTACTGTCCGAGGCTATCATGATGTTGTTCAATGCCATAGCTTCTAGGCCACTTTCCTTCGATCCACCTTCTATCGATCAAGACACAGCAGTCCGAGAATTGGAGCTCTACGGCATACCGCCCGTTTACGATTCAAATTTCCACGGCGACTGGCGCTTTGAGAGGGGCTTTTGCGCTGCTCGGGAGCTTACCCTTCATTTCAGAGATTGGACCCTGGAGCCTTTGCATCAGAGCACTCATCCCCTTCACGACTTCCCGTCGTGCAATTATCCGCATAGCTTTGCCGCAAATTTGAACGAACGGTTGCTTGCTGGACAACATATTCGAAAGAAACTCGACCTTTGATTCGCCTCCTACATAGGCTACTATCCCAGACTATGCGTGCGGAACGTGCGGTTTCCATGGCTTGCAGAGCTGATGCTTCATAATACTACTCTCGCGCGCGCAACACATCTCACGTGGATTGTTGGGCATGGCAGCACACTGAGAACTCTCCATCTGACTAATTGCCCTGTGATCGTTGAGATTTATACCAACATGGAACTCGACAAAGATTGGTTTCCTATCTACGGCAGATCAGCAGGCGAAGCTATTCTTTATCGGATCATAATCTCTTGGGCAATCATCTTGACGGCCTTCATCTCCAACCTGACCCATCTTCGTAACGTACAAATCAGCTTCTTACGGACGGAAGCGAATTCTGAGGAGTTTACACAGGGCATGATCGCGGGCCGTTACAAGGTGTATGAGCGAGGACAGATCGTCACCAATGCATACTCAAAAACAGTGTACGAAGACAGTCTGGCGAAAGACACAGAGGCCTACATCATGCTACTGAAACACACTGGCCAGTGGAGGAGTGAATTTCTAGATGGTCCGGTTGACAAGATTGGAAAGATTGGCAATGAGGGACAGGACGACATGAGGGACTGATTTCGTGAGCCTTAAGAAGATTTCCACAAATCAACAGGCACCTTGTTATACTCAGCGAACATCGCTGGATGGACACCGTTGTAACTTTCGAGACCTTGTTTTCTTTCGGAAATCGAAGAATGTATATACACCCACTAGAACGAGCTCTAGTCATAAACGAAGACCATATGAGAGCGGACCGGCAGCGCGTATGTCGAAGGAGAATGGAAGCATAATTCCTCAAACCGAGCTGAACTCGCACTACCATTGCAACTAGCCACAAGGAGAAGCCAAGCTAAGTTGAGTTTAATCGTACGTAATCACAAACCTTTACCCGGTTTGCATGACCGCGTCTGGTCATAGATGCGTGCATATAGTACAGTCAGCATACACATATTGTAGGCTTTGCATTCAAGGCTCATCGCAACCGCAATCAACTGCCGAGATTGAGACACATGGTAAGACGAAGGAAGGCACGTTAACCAGAAAATTTGGCAAGAAAGACAGAAGCTCACCCAGTATATGTCGGGAAGTTCCTGTATGAGTCGTAGTCTTCCAGCCTTCGTCCGGTGAATAGATGCACACGTCCTCTCTCCGTTGCGGCACAATCGCAGTACCTACCAGCAACACCAGTGACTTTAGATAGGAGCTTCACTGCCCGGGCGGTTTCTTACCACTTCTTCACCGGTTCTTCGCCAGCTCTTGAAGAGTTTCTGCCTTGTATTCATATAATTTATCCTAGTATCAATCCGTATATATTATATTAAGGTACTCTGAATTAGGACAAAGGTGCAAAATCAATACAAATGTTGCTGGTACCACTCGAAGCTGTACAACCCAGTTTTGATCATGTTAATCGGATTTGTGAACGACAGAAGACCGCGCTTTATGGTATATAAAGGTTAGTAGAATGCACAGTAGAAAGGCACCAGCACGCACTTCCTCATCTCCATACTTCACTGCAAACTCCCGAGAACTCAAAGTCTTTTCTTGCCATCCAACCTTTCAAATATGGCTCTTATTTTCAAGTCTATGGCCATCGTGGCTCTCAGCATCTTCTCCGTCCTGGGCTCTCCAGTCGAGCAGGCTGAAGGCGTTGCAGAGTTCGCTCCGACTCTCGAGACGCGTTCTGACTTTACGCCTCTGGAGAAGCGTGCTGACTTCCAGTGGAGGTTCTGTGAGTCTTCCATGCTTGAGCCTCTGGCTTCGCAGTTTGCAATGTCAGTATAGAAATAGTTGCTAACGGTGGGTATCAGACGCCAATGGCGGGTGTGACCACAATAGCAATCCGTCTGACACGTGGCCGTCCAACGGCTCTCCTCCGTAAGTCCGAAGCCTCCAACCATCTATTCCAGCCATCGCCATTGCAATGGGATGAATCGACCAGATTTAAGCTTATACGTACATTACAGTGGCCAGGGCACCGTCGGAAGCTGCTTTTCTGCTCCACTTGGAATCAACTGGAACAGGGTTGAAGTTGACGTTTTCTTCGGTAACGGAGGCGGTGGTACGTAATTCCCATCTCCTTCTTTCGTTCAAAGTATTCCACAGCGGACTCCCAAAATCATGGCCCGCTGCTACGCTCCTCAAGGATCTTTCCGCTAATCATGTCCCGCGCGAATAGCTGGCCTCCAGACCTTCTGCAACGTCAACTGTCAAGGCGGCGCGTCCGTCAAACAGCAAGGCACCAACTGCTACTTGCCGATCTCGGGATGCGCGATTGGAAGCTTGTAAGCACTTATGATCTTTCATATCAGGGCTTGGCTGACTTGAACTTTAGCCGTGTCATCAACTAAGCTCCACGATACTGTCGAGACAGAGCTGATGCGCAGGGCATTGGGGCTAGCACGGGGAACTGGATGTTCGCGATATGGATTGGTTCGCGTAGCAGGCGGCCCTTCGTAGAGAACGGGTTCGCGTGGCAGACGGATTCCTTGTAGAAGCAAATAAAATCTTGCGTGCTACGCGCGCGCATTTATGAACCTATACTTAGTGACGACTCAGGCAGTGCTTCAAGTACGGTCAAAGAATTCTTCGCAATCTAATGTCAGCTCGACGTCTCTCCAGAGCAAGGACGGAAGATGGGCTCCTCTTCTCAACTAAGCTACCATCTAACCTCTTCCTCTTTCGGTTTATTGATATAGCACAGTGCAGGTCGCGCCTTGATAACTTTTGCCCGCTCGAATTCGACCACCATTACCCGGCGTGTCTCCTCCTTCCACAATGTATTGCGGGGCATTAGGTCTTTGTGCAAGACCCTAAGGCTATGGATCGCCTGGGCTACATAGTTGACCTGTTGCGTAATCGGACCAGTGTGTTTTCGGCGGTAAGGTGCTGCGAGATCCTTTTCTTCTATAACCGAGAAACACCATGTGAACGAGCTCGGCAGTCCTTTCGTAGAAATAAGGAGCTGGTAGATCTACATTGCCCAGATGAACCGGCGCATCGGTGCCTTGGACTGTGCGTAGATACCCGTAGATGGCAGCCTCCCACTTGAGGCGCTGAACGAAATCGATACGAGTGGCTTTGGTCGCAACGGTGTATCCGTACAGCCTGAGCCAGACCCTAAAAGGGCGCCGCATGCCCCAGGCCTACTTATAGGCTCGCAGTTGATACCCATATCTTTTGACAGTTGCTGGTGAGTCAGGGGAAGGAAAGTAGGCTGGTCGATTTGGCGATGGCCTCGTCCGTGTTATTGCATGTTGGGCATGAGGTAGGTACCAAGCAAACGCTATTGACCAACTCATGTAGGCAGTTCTAAGTCAATACTGTCCACCTTGCGCTACTCTGCGTGATACCTAGACAACCGACCGGAAGAGCTGCTGGCGGTCGCTCGGGTGCGTAGTTGTCGACTCCCCGTGTCACCAGCTTCACGCCGATTTCCGGGTAGCTCGTAGCCTGGAATATGTCAGAGTAGTTATTCGGCAGCTTTTTGGAGCCGATCGTAAGGGCCGACGTTGCCTATAACTAACTACGAACTCGAGACCTCCTGCTAATATTTGAATGCTTCACCGGTTTTATCTATGCGGTTAGTGCCAGCAAATTATTCGGTCGCAACCCTTGCCTTGCAATCTTAAAGGATTTGGTGGCGTTACCAGGGTTTCCCGATGCTGGGACGCCTTAAATTCTTACCCACGACCATCGCAGCACCCCGCACAAATAATCCGGTCGCAGGAACATGAGAATGTTGAGAGCAACAAGTATTCCTGTATTCTCGATGCAGCAAGCTTGTTTCAGCTAACATTTGTTTCGTAGATCACTTGGCCGGGAATTAAACATGAGGCTCTGGGATGACGGCCCCCAAATAGCAACTGGTCTGGGCTTCGCTAGTACCTGCATAATTTTACCGCCCCCAAAAAGCCATACATCCAGCCTACGCCTCAACCACCTATCAAAACTCGGTGGTTGAAGAGCCAACCCGTATCTGGACCTAGGTCGCGTCGAAACTTAGGCCACCTGCCCAGAAACGACTTCCCGCGTGAAGGCTGAGCTCCCGCCCTGCAGGTTAGCACAACATAGGAGGGCGAGGCTGGAGATGTCCAAAAACATGTAATCCCCGTCGCCTGCAATTTGCAGGCTTGTTCTGTACATTCAGTCTTTACCTGTCACGATGGCGGCAAGGTCGCTGTTCACCCTTGTGCTGCTCGTCCTCTCCGCACTTTGCTTCGACAAATGCGCCAGTGAAATCCTGCCTGGTTCGAACGATGGACGCGATGTCGACTTGTCACGGCGTCCCGCGGCTCAAAACGCGACCATGAGGATAGGGAATTGGGAAAATGTCTCCCCTCCGACTACGATGGCTCCTTTCCTTGATCAATCACAACAGGGATTGGCTGCAAGAGCGGCACATTTATTCAAACGTGCTTGCCCTTTCACAGACGCGAGCAAAAAAGTTGGAAACTGTGCCGATCAATGCTGTACGAATGGCGTCTACGGATGGTGTTGCAACAGTATGTACGTTTGCGGTGATGGCCAAAGCAGTACGTTCTGCAAGTACGACTCAATGTAAGTTCTCGACATCCCTCCAACTACACTTGGAAACATCCTCCATGGGGACTGACAAAAACACAGCGCAACGTCCACCCTTACGGTAACCGGCACGACTGCTGTCGTTGTCACTACGACCGAAGCTCAATCTTCGCCCGGCACAACTGTCTTATCCACCATTACCAGCACAGTCGTAGTCACGATTACACGATCCGACCTTGAGACTGCCACCGAAGTCCGTACCATCATAACCACAGTGGACCCACGAAAGCGAGGCATTGCAGGCATTCCCAGCCCAACTCAGCCTGCTATCCTCTCAACACCGTCTGCAGAAGCGGCCAAGAAAGAACAGCAGAAACCGCTTGCCATCACGGATGTCTCGCCAAATCCAAGGGCTCATGGTCGGTTCTTCAAGCGCCAAACCAAGACAACTCCCACTGTTACCAGCACGAGAATGGTCTATGTCACGGCAATCCGGAGTGTTACCGTGACCAGCATTTCTGTATATGCTGTTACGAGCACAACTGCAACAACCATCACATCCACGTCAACTGCAGCTGTCAACGCCAAAACCACCGTCACGCGAACCACCACCCTCACCTCAACGCGAGGCGTGACTCCCGCCGGCGGCGTTCTCACTGGCCCAACCCCCAGCGACGGCAGCGGTGGCAATACCAACTCAGGCGGCTCCAACGACTCCGGAAATCCAACTGACGGTAACAACGGCGGAAACAGCGGCCTCAGCACCGGCGCAAAAGCAGGCATCGGCATCGGCGCCGGCCTAGGAGCCCTCGTCCTCGGCCTCCTAGCAGCCTTCCTCATCCTCCGCCGCCGCCGCCAACGCAAAGCCGAAACCGACGAAAAAGTCGCCGCCGCCGTCCTCGCCGCCACAGCCGGCGGCCACAACAGCATGGCCTCCCCACCTATGGCAGACAAATACTATCAATACCCGCACAGCAACGGCACCATGTCGCCCCCGCCCCCGAGCTCGACCGGCGGATACGAAATGGAGGGTAGCCAGGTCGGTACGCAGTATCCGCAGAGCTGGAATGGTAGCCAGGGGTATGAGATGGCGGGCACGCAGAGTCCCAGTATGGGGCATGCGCAGCCCGTGTTTAATCCGGCAATGCAGCAGACGCAGCCCGGGTTGAAGGGGCAGGCGATGCCGCATTATGCAGGGCAGCCGCAGGTGTACGAGATGTCTCATGAGCCCCTGGGGCAGAAGCGGGGGTAGTGTTTTGATGTGCGGGGGAGGAACAATAGTTTGAAATGCTCGTAGCATGCGTGATTTCGTGAAGGTGTGTGAGTGGAGTGGGAGAGAGTTCATGTAGATACCCATTACAAATATCATATATTTTATTTAGATGATAGCAGGTTCGAGGTTACAGGATATACAACTGACCTTGTGTGCCTGCTCGCTATTTCTATCTCGTTCAATTCCAGTCCGTCAGCTTGCATCTTCATTCATTTAGAGGGAGGCACGAGCATACCCTCCTAGCTCCTCTGATCTTGCGACGAGCGTCAGCATAAACAAATCGTCTTCGTGTCCACTATGAGAGATATGGTGCATTTGTGGTGAGAGTGTACGTGATGTGGACGGTCGATGTGATATGGTTTCGAAGGGGGGTATTAGAGTGGAAGTGGAGCGAAAGGTTATGACTGATACTGGAGCGTATACGGCACATGTGGAGTATCGTCTCTGTGCATTAATTATTGTCTGCAGGTATTGGTTGTTTTATTCTGTTCTTGGATGTGTTGTAATTGTGCCTCAGTCCCGAAGAAAAGCTTAGGAGCCCGTCTGCAAAAGAAATTACAAAGGAAATGATGAAACCGCTGATTACTTCCACTGAACATGTAGCAAGAGTATCGTTTGGTTGAAGTCGCTTCCGGGCCTTTCAGGTAACGATAGGAGGGTTCAGAAGATGTTGTCGAATGCTGATACACACTCAAGGTGTAGCAGAAGAGAAGGACACCACAGGCAGTGATGTTGTTGCGGTATTGGTAGGATACGTAACAGTACTAGCACTTGGCATCAAATCATGACCTCGAAAAGGGACTACACGATGATGGATATCCTGCATTCGGACGTTTCCTCGCCCAGGACCCGGACAATGAGACACTAATATTCCGAAGATTTGACAGACTTGCAGCGCTGAATCTGCTGTATCTACAAGCAGAAGTATACGAAATTCAACGAAGAATTCGCGAATTTGAGAAAGAGGTGATAGCCAAAGGTGACATCGATTTGTTGATATCCATGAAGAGATGGGAAACTTTTGTGGAAAAGGCAGAGTGCAGTTACAATCGACCCGAACAAGAAATGAAGAAGCTGATACTGACGCTGCGAAAAGTTATGAAGGAGTATCGTGAGTACAGGTTAGCCCCGTCGTTTTCCATGCTAAAGCAAATAGACGAGGCATTGATTTTACAAGTAGAAATTTCGAAGCTCAGCCGACCGGGGAATCGGGCGTTGAAGTACGTCCACCGCTGGTTCAGCGGTAAGAGCAGAGGAAAGAAGTCTGCGATCCTGGCAGGTGAAGCTAGCAGAATGCTCGAAAATCAAGATGACCTTGCTGCACTGAAGGTCCCAGAGGAGGATGATCGTTTGTCTCAACTCATGCGAGATTACTGGTCTTTCAGCGTAGGTGATCAACGGTGATCGAGATCCGTGCACGTTTGGACTAAACGCCTTCAGGGTACTTCCGGGGGAAATCCGAGTGACAAGAGTAGGTACTTTCGCCTTCGGCACGTTACTCGAACTGTCGCGATCATCAGCACCATCGTAGCAGCTGTCGAGTTAGTAGGAGCGATCACAACGCTCTACTTTGTACAGAGTCGTGAGGTTAGAATCGGGCTCATCGCACTCTTTACAAGCTTATTCGGATTCAGCCTCTGCCTGTTAACAAACGCACGACGAGGGGAGATCTTTGGCGCATCAGCAGCGTATGCCGCCGTCCTTGTGGTTCTCGTGTCCGGAGACCTAGGAGCACCTGCGTTCGCCTCTTCGACGCAAACGTGAACGGCCGTACGATGGCCTGTAAAATTCTGGACAATTATACAGCAACGGCCTGGGCCAAAATTTGCCTGTTTGATCTTATCGAATGGCAGACAACGCTCCATGATGATTCCACCGCACAAACATGCAAAGGTCTTCATAAGAGAAAGTGAGCCTGAGAGGCTCACCGTAGGTGGCGTCAATGAAGAGAGGCTTTCGGATCCTACATTTCCGGAAAGACGAAGAATCCCTTATTGAAGCTACCTTTGCAGGTGCTTTGGGCGATGAGAGGAGCGAAGAGTGAGCGAATGCGGTATAAAGCAATTGTCGAGTATGTAGAAGGCGATCGCCCCGTAACAAGGCATATCGATATGCCTAGTGAACTGAAGAGCCCGTCCTGGTTATTCGGTGAAGAGGATAGAAGCATACCATTATCAGTCGAGTGAGCTCAAAACCCTGCTCGTCATTGCGAAGCCTTTTCAGATATTTTCCGTCTTGTGTTGAACATGCCCTGACTTTATTCTCACAAGCGTATCCACGAGACTGTGTCTTCTGCAGTTTCTTTGATCGACAATGTCACGAGGTCGGCACTGCGAAGACAAGATCAGCATGTAATGAGAAGAAAGGTTGATTGGTATTGTTCAGATACTCTCCATATCCACGCACCAGTCTGAGAGACGAAAGATCCCAGTAAATATAATACATGTCCGCACGCTGGCTTCCCTTGCACTGCATTCAATTGCAATTTGCTCGATCTTTGACAACTTATGGCCGTCGTGTGCTTCACTTCCTGCCTGTCGCGACCTTCTCTTCCAGGGTCCTGACGTATCCTTCTATCCGTTGTACCGCTGACTGGAGGGCCTGCGCTGCGATTAGCTATTATCCTAAACTGACCCCAAGCAGGAACAGTGGTGTTCGTCCGAGATATGTACGTACGTAGATATCTTCGGTCAGGAGCTGGTTGGATACGCGGTATTCGTCGATGACATAGTAGTACATGCCAGCGCCGGCAGTCGTCGCACCGAAGAGGAAACCGAAGAGACTGTGTAATGTTAGCTGGGCTGTCTATATCACCATCTGAAATATCTTCCGCATGCTCCCTGCCAAAGTACAGATTGCCTCCAGATTCCATGTGCCATTGCACGCATTATTGCTGTTGTCGCAAGCGCTACAAGCTCCAGAGGCACCAATCTGCACGTTCCACCTCTTCCCAAGTAATTGAATTTGCTCACCCTCCTCTGAAAGCGCCAACAGGCTTCCTGACGGGCGCAATAACAGCGTCTTGCCTCAGCGCAGCGCTTGTTTGGAAGCTGCGGGCGACGACGGGACCTCTGGTAGCATTTCGGAACGCCGGACGGAGAATGCGGGATGCCATTGTCGCGATAGACTGCGGCTTGTGGCAGTGTAGTTTCGAGGAGAGACTGTTCTAGGTAGTGTTTGTTGTGGATTGGTGACGAGTCGTGTGCCGGTGACGTCCACTTGGAACGAGCTCTTGCCTCTTGTTCGCCTCGTGCCTTGCCGGTGCTGCTTACATAACCCAACGCCGGATTTGGTGGACCACCTCATCAAGATTAGGTATGGTGAGTACGAAAAGTCACAAATTCAGTTAACAAGAATCGAGCAGGGTTTAGAACATTTTAAATATGAACATTTTGTCATTTGGGTCGAATTGCAGCATCTCCATTGGGAGCGCCGAAAGTCTAGGGGTATCAAATCGTAATGGTCATTATCTCCACTCCATCCTAGAATCATGTAACTATGAGTGATGCAAGATTGGACAAAGCAGTGCAAGTAAAGCTCTGTCTCATATCGCCTACACTCCCTCAGCTTCCCGACTTCAATGTACCACAAATGCCACATGCGCCAGCATCGCCAGAATTGAGATACTGACTGGCCTTGCAAGCCGCACTCCGACACGCCCAGTGATCCGGAACAAAATCTGGGTTCAGAACATTTGAGCAGGCAATGCATGTAAGCGCCGTAGCCTCGTTCTCCAGTGAGCAGATGTTGCATGTTGTAGATTCGGTCGGAGCCTTCGGCGATGACCCGCTCGCCTCATCCTTCTTTGATGCGTCAGGGCGTCGTTTCCAGACCTCATCTAGACGTACATCTTGAGCTGATGAAGAACGGCTTGTTGGTTTGGGTTTCTGAGTCGAAGTTTTGATTTTTGATTGCGGGCCCGTGGCTTGCGCCGGTGGTGCCTTCGATAGAGCGGCAGCCTTCTCTGGTAGTTTGCGTGGCGCAATGCCTTGGATCTCGTCAAATTCTCTTCGCGCATTGCCGTCCTGATCGTCCTCTTCATCACAAATCTTGACCAGGAAGCGGCCTTGGTCGTCGGTCATCTTCTTTCCATCAATGTCCACAGCTGCATCTTGCTCAGTAGACTCGTCCTCGGTCTCGCTATCCGACATCTGTTCATCCTTGATGGTAACCTCCTCTTTCTTCACCGGTTCGAATCTTGCTAGCGCAGCAGCAGCTCTGAGATCTCTACCTCGTGCACTGCCAGCAACCCTGGGCTTGCCCTTCTTCGGCACACCACCCTCCAGCTTGACTTTCGTGTCGTCGTCGGCACCCAGTGATTGCCCGTTTGCACCGAACTTCTTCAATATGCGACGCTGCTTTCTCTCGGCATAAGAAAGTGTGGGCTTGTCTTTGCCTCCTCTCTTCCGCTTTCTTGACTTTCGTCCATATGTTCCGCCACATAGATGCTCAGGAATGTCTGCCGCATCTGCTTCATCCATCTGCAGAGCACCATTTTCCAGGCCTCTTCCTCTACCCCACAATCCTTCTCCGGTATACCCCTTAGCCCACAGACCTCTCAGATCCACCGCATATCCATCGCGCACCTTCCAGAACGCTTTGGAATGATTCATCTGCTTGCAGTGGGCGAGTTCGTGCACCATGACCATCTCCACCATACGTTGAGGAAGCCATCTTCCATTGCGATCGCGTAGGACAAGTTGTATAACTTCTCCTGCGTTGAAGTTGCGTCCAACGAACTCTGTATTGTATGGGTACTCCTCGAGCGCCTGGACGAGGATCATGTTCGCTTTCATGAAGGGGTAGCATACTGCGGCTACGCGGTTCAAGATGTTTTCGGCGGTGGTAGAAGAAGAACCCGGGATCGTTCGTATGAAGTTTATCAGAGCATTAGGGCGTTGGGTGCGCTCATTGATGCGCTCGAACCCAAGAACCATCGTGATGATATCGCATGTGGTTGTGATCCGGTCTTCGAGGGCGAGTCGGGCGTGTACTTGAACAGAACTAAAAGAGCGGTCTTTTCTGTCAATGCGGCATGTACGAGATTAAAGCAGAATTGCGAGTTGTGAGTAAGTGGCGATGGCTCGAGATGAGAGTGGACTTTATCGATAAGACGCGCGCTAGCAACACGCTGTCACTTGACCTTCACCTCCCCCACGCTCATACGCATCTGTTGATATCATACTTCGCATGCACAGTTATGACATGGGGGTTTAGATGCCTCCGTGAACAGTGGCGGGGGTTGTACTTCTTCCGAAACCGACTAACTCGACAAAGCCAGCCGAAGTGGGTTGTGGCGAGCATTAAGAGGCTCACAGAATGCTTTCAGAGGAGTGGACCACTTCTATCGCCCAGTTCATATATTCTCTTGCTAATGGCTGTTCGCTCAATGGATCCTTGCCCACATGCAGACCCGCTCTGTTTCAATATGCTTGCTGGTGTGTGAGTTGGGGAATCAGAACAACAACCCAAAGATCTACTTGGCATGCTTTCAAATTTACATAATACTTGGTGCAGAGCTATTCGTCCCTATCTGAGGACGCATACCACCCCTCATACCTCAAGTGCTTAATGTAAGGTTTATTGGCGTTGCCTATTCAACCAAGATCAGGTCAATTCAATACCACATCTCTCAAATGTTAACACCGCAGAATTGAGGCTATTAACTCAATACCTGAAGCTGTATATACTCAATGGCTCTTTGATAGGATTTATACGACGCTAATACTGGCTGGCATCTACTTTGCTGATAAGATCTACAGATTTAATTCATTGCTGGAATGACTACTACTCATTCGATTCACTGCACCACTTAGCTCTGCTTCTTGATAATCTTTCTAATCTGCTCCTCCACCGTCTCCGTACCTTTAAACCCAATCTTCCCGTTGTCGCTCTCCTCATACAATGTCCCTCCCTCATTCCAGATCCTCCTCAACGTATACACGGTCTTGACTGGCGAGTCCTTCTCCCATGCCTCTTTCTCCGCTTTCTTCAATACATCTATCGGCGTATAGCTCACTTCCCACTTCGCGCCCGTCTGCTTCTCGAACTCCGCAAGGACTTCTTTCGAAGTCACCGTGAACGAATTGACCTTGAGGATACGCTGATGCTCAGTAGTTGGGGTTTTGAGCGCGGCGACAAGTAGCCTTCCAACATCTTTCTCTGTCGTGAAGCTGATCTTCTCCTCACCGGTGCCCAGTAGCGTCGCTTTCTTCGCCTTGACATCGAAGGTTCCCGCCTGTGGCTCCGAACTCTTTCCGAAGTACAAATCAGAGTAGGGGCCCGTCACGAGGTAGGTAACCTTGAGCTTCTTGACGTTCTCGCGGATGTACTTGCGCACTTGAAGCTTGAGCTGATGCGGCTTCTCGTCTGCAGAAGAAGCATTGTACTCGATGTCTGTTCCGTATTCTGAGGGATAGAAGAAGTTGATTGAAGATGATGCTTCGGCGATTTTGATGAGCGGGATTTGGGAGAGGATAGCATTGCGACCGAGAGCGGATATGACGGTATCATAGCCTGGTGATGGTCAGTAAGTAATTTGTGTGGGTAGTGGTTTGAATTACCTTCGTAAGCCTTTGCGACATCATCCTCTGAGTTAACGTCACCGACAATGACCTCGACGCCCTTTTCTTTCCAGCCATTAACCTCATCAGGCTTGTTTGTAGCAGTTGATTTTGACGTAAAGAAGCCGATTTTCTCAAATGAGGATTGCGCGTTGTATATCTCTTGGAAGATGTATTGCCCGATCAAGCCAGTTACGCCAAACATAAGTACTTTCTTTGGGGCTGAATTGGTTGCTGTCATTTTGTCAAATCTTCTTGATTAGTTTTATGAGAGCAAGCGCTGATCTCTTATAGTTCTATTTTGTGGCTACACGTAGGGCGTAGCTTCCGAGCGCGGCTTCCGGGTTCGGCCTGGTTCGCACGAGCCCCGCAGCAACGAACCATCCTCGGCCGCTGCAGGAGACTCAGGACACTTCCATCACAGATTTAACGAAAAATGAGATAACGCTGCTTACTGAAGCTACCGCCATTAGTGAGTTTTTGAACGTTATGCTGCAATTCGCTGACCACGCAACCAGAGGGCTGTATGATGTCATACATCACCAGAGTCAGAGGACGATTACGAATTATCATTGGACCTGGCGACGAGATCGCAGCATACCGATGAATCAGTCTGGATGTTGCTTATTACTCATACTTATACAGTTCCCACATCCACAGGCTCGACTCTAGGACGACATCGAACGCACGCCATTTTCGCTCTAGCTGCCATCTACAAGCCTACTCTTCCCACCATCGGCTGTCTGACGGCTCCTCGTGAGAAACTTGACATACTCCGACTGCTCCGTCCAACATGCAGTTCTCGAGAATGCATGAGGGTGTGTGCGATTTTCCTGATCCTTGGGATCCACAAAGGAAGAATGACCACGGCGAGTTTGTGTTGAGCAAGAAGGTTCCCGGAGGTGTGTCGGCGGATAATCCATGGCCCATGACTGCATACTGAGCAGGACCAGTTCCGGCGATTTCCATGTCTCTTTTCACGCCCCACTTGAGCAGAGGAACATTTTGAAGGATGTCTTGATCTTGATGGGCTGTTGAAGCGTCACTTCGAAAAAGAGCTTGGTAGCGTTTCAACTCATCTTCTTTTGTTTCTTTCTCCACAGTTGGCACATCTTGCGCTGGTTCTTGGCTGATGTTCTCCTTAACCTCCGAATTCTGCGCGTTTTGAGTCTCCATGGCTTCCAGGTTACTACCGTGACTTTCCTGTGTTCGTCCAAACTGTTGTTCTGAGCCTTGTGATATTTGTGTTGGCATGTCCGTCATGTTGTTATCCTTCAGCGCCAACATCTGGATGTTATCTTGTATCGAGCAACCTGGGGTTTATAACCACACAGGAGGTTTGCTACCACCTGTTTGCTACAATAAGGTGAAAGAACACACGATCATTCTCCTTGTTCCGCAGATTGCTGGTGTGTCTTCTAGCTCTTTCGCTTTCCTTCTCTTATGTATACCGGTCTTCTAGTTCTTTCGCTTCTCGATGTCTACTCCTTCACACATTATGTGTCGAAAAGCATGATTGCATATGGATCAAGCCTATAGAGGGAGCTCCATGGTATATTCTTGAAGTAGTGTCCGATAGATGGTGTATCATGCTTGGACTGTGCAAGTGTACCGTTCAGTCATCGGCAGTGTTTCACGATAATTTGTATCATTCTCGTTAACGCTGAGCACATCCCTTGTTCATCTGCCAGTATTCAGTATTCTGCATGACTGCCCAGAAACATACATCTTCATGGCCCGTCTTGCATAGTCTCGTGACCTTGCGGACGAGGAACGCTTCACGGCAGATGGGGGACGGACCAGACTTGCAGACAGCGCCTAGCGAGGGAACTATTTGTGGTAAAGCAAGCTGTATTTGATATTGTGGGAAGATATAAGATAAGTGCTCATGAGAGAGCATCGTGGTATGACCGTTGGTGTGCGGGGTTTCGCCAAGCTGGTATGTATTCTCTTGTATCACCACTGCATTGATCATTCCACGATCGATCCTGTCAGCTTCTAATACATGTTCTCGCTCCTTAGTCTGTCAGCGTCGTACAAGACTCAAACAGCAGTAAACGTTCTCCATCGTTTGATTGCACAGTCTCGCGTTCCACACCCTACACTTCCTCAAAAAGACTACCACAAACATGGCAGTCATCAAACTCTTCAAGCTGTTCGCAGCCTTCCTCCTCATCAGCCTCGTTGCCTCAACGCCCCTCTCACGATCTCCCGCCAACGGTGATGGATGGTGCATGGCCAACTGCCGCTCCGAGTACGATGAGTGCATCAAGAGCCACCAGCCCGCCGAGGACGCAAAGCACGCATGTCTCACCAAGATGTGCCGCGACAACTATGACTATGTAAACCTCTCACCTCTCGACCTATCTAACAAGACATGACTAACGAAGATCCAGTGCGGCAACTGCGACGAGTGCTCGGGCAAGGACAAGCTCGAGGATACTGTCTCTACTGAGGCTGTTCCCGTCTCACCACCGGCTGCTGAAGAGCACTCTGGTGGATGCGATCCCAGCTGTCAAGGCATCCACGATATCTGCATGGCCAGTCCCACTGATGTTTGCATCAAGGAGTACTTCTGTCACTGGCATATTTGCCGCACTTACAGCTTCAAGGCAAGTCTCTCCACATAACTCATGATAGCAATCAATGCTAACAACAACACAGTGCGGGGACTGCCCAAGGTGCAAGAAGGGCGTAGCCGACCCACATTGCCCCAAGTCCACTTCCTCGACCACGTCTACTCCCCCCACGCCCACCGCAACCAAGGACGTCGAGTCCGCTGGTGAATGCGATCCTGACTGTCCACGCATTTTCGATGTCTGCATGAAAGGCGGTGATTCTTGCGTCTTCTGTCACAATCTTACCTGCCAAACTAACCGCAACAAGGTAAGACTCTACACATTCCCCTCCGCTAGCAATCAATCCTAATATCCATACAGTGCGGAGAGTGCCCGATGTGCAAGATAGACGCGCCCTCAGTTTGCGCCAAAATCGCTTCCTCGAATGCTTCTTCTCCTCCCACCCCCACTGCAACCAAGGCCGTCGAGTCTGCTGGTGAATGCGACCCTGACTGTGAACGCATCCACGATGAATGCTCGGGCCGTCGTGATTATGTCGTCTGCTTCAATCTTACCTGCGAAACTTACCGCTACAAGGAAAGACTCTACACATTTCCCTCCCGCTAGCAATCAATCCTAACATGTATGCAGTGCGGAGAATGCTCGAGTTGCAAGGGGGGCTTCCCCACCTCATGCCCCAAGAAATCTTCGACGATTTTCTCGACCGCTTCCTCAACCACGTCTTCTCCCCCCACACCCACCACGACAACTAGATCCGTCGCCGCCCACGCCAACGAGAACCGCGACCACGCCCGCCGCTGCGCCGTCGGCTGCTCCGACATGCTGAGACGCTGCCTCCGCAAGAGCACAGAGGCCTTCTGCCATGGATTCGTTTGCTCGACACACAGTGCGTCCTGCGGCGTCTGTCCCGGGTGCAGCGACAACAAAGCCGCTGAATCCAAGCGTTCCGACGACGGCGCCGCTGTAACATGCGGCTACGCCTGCACCAACACATGCACGCTCGCTTGCGCCGACGACCTCCCCCAGAACTCCGTCTTCATCCCCAGCACATCTTCTGCCATGCACATCACGCTTGCAGACGGGCAGTGCAAGACGTGGGTCTGCTCCACGGATGGGTGCGTGTGCAAGCTTTTCGGCCCCAAGCCCGAGGAAGCTGAGGCCGAGGACGAGAACCTATGCTCGAATGTGTGCGACGGCCAGGGCGAGAAGTGCGTACACGTGTGTTCCGAGACGGATGTTCGCGACGAGGTGGAGATGCATTTGGAGGCGCATAATTGTCGCCTGGTGTGCGATGCAACGGGCAAGAGGTGCAAGATTTGGTATTATTATTAGGTGCTGAGTGCTGAGCGGAATGCTAGGTGCTGGCATGGATGACGTTGAAGATTCGCAGGAGAGTTTGATGCCTGGGGGTGACTTCATGGCGAGTGGACTTTAGCGATATAAGAGAGATACAGAAACTACACCTACCACATTTTTTGTCTTGTTGATTGTTGTGCTTGTACTAGCGATGTTCATGTGCTCATACTGGTGATGTTTCTGTGCATCGGTTTCTGACCTTTGTTGTCACTGCTTGTCCATGATATTCATATTTCCAGCTCCTCAGCTACATGCAACACCCTCGCTCTAACTCTTGTACATATTATACACAGTATGCTACGTCCAGACACCCTACTCTTCCATAGTCTAGTATATCACATCAGGCCTTACATGCCCCTCGCCTCCAAAAAGCTCATAATCTGCTTCTGATGGTGTCCCTTGACCACGACTTGTTGTGTCAGATAATTAATCGTCACACTAACCTCCTTCTTCTTCTTCAAAAACACGCCCAGCTCATCCCTTAGCGCTGCCAGGTCACCGGTGATCTTGCGTACCGTCGTCAAGTGCAGGTTGCCTCCACGCTTAAAGTCTGTGTAGACGGGCAGGCTGTTGCTGTTGCTTCTCGAGACGTGGTATCTGGGCGGTGGGAGGTCGAGTGATAGGGGGGGTGGTGTGTTGTTGTTGGTTGCATTGTTCAGCGCTGACTTCTTCAATGCGGATTCGGTGTTAGGTTTCGAGGTAGTGCGTGGAGGCGTGGGTACGTTATCTGCTTGCGTGCTGGTATATGAGAAGGCGGCATCGGACGAGTGGTCTGAAGGGAGCTCGGGCTTTGGTTCGGGCGGCTGGGCGCTGTCGGACTCGGTGACTGCTTCTGCTGCTGCGAGGTCGGCTGCTCTTGACGCTTCTTGGGGGGTTGTAGGTGGAGGCGGTGGTGCTCGTGATGATGCGGTGGGCTTTGACGACTTGATTGGGTCTGTACGGTGTGAGATTCAATGTACAGTAAAGTAGATATAGAGCATACATACTCTCAGCGCATAATCTCGAAGCGGTGGAGAAGCGGAAGTGCTGGCGGCATGTGATGGCTCTGGGAGCAGCCAGCGGTCTCAGGAGAGGTACCAATTGCTGTAGTCGAGGCATGGGACTTTAATTAAACGGTTCCGGGCGATAAAAGAGCGAAAATGGTTTAGTCGCCGTTGCAGCTGGGCTGCAGTGAAGTTCAAGCAAATGTCGACGCTATAAAGAAGGCACGTGATGGAGACGACCGAAGTTCCGATACGCACAAGTCATTTTGCGCGCGCGCGAACCCCACCAAGGCCGCCGCCGACAAAATAACCCCCAACTTCACCACCCCGACGACCACACCCACAACCACCCACCATGGCCGACTCAGCGACTGACGGCGCCAATGTGGCCGAACAATACAGCCTCCTCCCCAAGCTCATGCCCAACCTCGACCGACATCTCATCTACCCGCTGCTCAACTTCTCCGCCGACGAGGATGCCGACCAGCCCATGGAGCAGAAGAAGATGCTGCTGGAGCTGCTCAAGCCCACCAACATGACCGACTTTGTGGGCCAGCTGCACCAGGAAGTGCATGAACTCGACGACATGCCCGAGGAGTACAAGAAGAAGCGCGACCAGGTGCTGCAGCGACGCGACCAGCTTGAGGCCGAGACGAGCAAGATTTCGGCGCTTCTGGACGACGAGAACGTAGTCACCAACCTGCGCTCGGACAAGGTGCAGAACTTGGCATATCTCAAGGACACACACGGCGTCACCGTCGAGATGGTGAACCAGCTCTACGAGTTCGGCAGCTTCCAGTACAGCTGCGGCGTCTACCCACATGCTGCTGAGCTGCTCTACCGGTTCCGCGTCTTGGTAAGCCGTATTGAGTGCCAATCACCAAAAGTGATGTACTAATTGTATTAGACCACCGACAACGATAAGGAGCGCGAAGCCACCTGGGGCAAGCTCGCCTGCGAGATCCTCTCCGTCAACTGGGAGTCGGCCATCGAGGAGATCAATAAGCTCAAGGAGACCATCGACACACGCCTCTTCAACAACCCCCTCGCACAACTACAACACCGCACATGGCTGATCCACTGGTCGCTCTTCCCCCTCTTCAACCACGAGCCCGCCCGCGAGAGCCTCACAGACATGTTCTTCTCGCCCGCATACATCAACACCATCCAGACAAACTGCCCGTGGATACTGCGCTACCTCGCCGCCGCCGTCATCACAAACCGCAACAAGGGCCGCAACTCAAATCAGTACCAGAAGCAGCTCAAGGACCTGATCCGCATAGTCAGGCAGGAGGGCTACGAGTACAGCGACCCCGTCACCGACTTCATCAAGGCGCTCTACATCGACTTTGACTTTGAGGAGGCACAGAAGAAGCTGAGTGAGACGGAGGAGATTCTGAAGAACGACTTCTTCTTGCTGGGCGCAGCAGACCAGTTTGTCGATGCCGCAAGACATTTGATCTCAGAGAGCTACTGCAAGATCCACCAGCGGATCGACATCAAGTGAGTTCACTTCACTGCCAGCAAACGAATCCGGGTACTAATATTGCACAGGGACCTCTCAACCCGCCTCGGCCTCTCACAAGACGAGGGCGAGAAGTGGATCGTCAACCTCATCCGCGACACACGCGTCGACGCAAAAATCGACTACAAAGCCGGCACAGTCATCATGAACCACCCCCCACAATCCGTCTACCAACAAGTCATCGAGCGGACAAAGGGCGGCTTCTTCCGAACACAGGTCCTGAGCGCTGCCGTCGCGAAATGAGCTTACCGATCAAAAGAGCTAGCTTGGGTGTGCCAGGAGAATACCGCTTCTGGGGATGCAGAGTGTGAAGGCGTTGAGCGGACAGAAAGTTCGGGCTTGAAGCAAAGGTGCTTCACATGGGAACTGCGGGATACAGTCGCATAATGCATGCATGCATGGTACATGGCGTCTCTTTGGGCTCTTCGATGAGCTTGCTGGCGGCCCTCTGAGGGTTGCAGAAAGTATTTCCTGCACTTGATAGACGCGAGAAGCAATACCATACCAACAACCTAAGTTACGGCTGAAGCAACTGGCACTTTTGACATGTAAGAAAAGCAAAGGCAGTATGTCCATATTGCATGATCATCCATTTTCATTGCCATTGCCATTCCCATTCCCAATCCCGAGCAAAGACTCCGATAGCCCACATCCCATTCCATCCAATGATAAATACACACAAAGGCCAATCCATCCCGAACCCCTAAGGAAAGAAAGCCCCTACCAATACACAAACGAAGAAGGAAAGCCTGTAATGCCCGCCCCATCGCTGAACGCTTAAAAGAAGAGACGAAACGCCTAGGCCACATGCAAGACCCATGCGACGAAGTAGTCCGAAAAAGAGAAAGAAGCTGTGCTGTCGAGAAATACAAGTGCAATTCTTTGGGAAGAAAGGGCTTGCGCGACGGTCGAAATAGGAGAAGAAAGTGTACGGTACAAGGGATGGGTGCAAAGAGCCTGGCTAGTGTGCGCGGTCTCATCAATCGTCGTAGGGCAAACTGCATGAACTGTGGCGGGGAGCAATGGGCCTGCCTGCATCGAAGACAATTGGGTATGCGCTGTCGCGTCTTGGAGATGAGGGCATGAAAGGGCTTGCCAGAAGCGATGGATGTGCTGGGTCATAGAGCTGAGATGCAGGAACTGGGGGCGATGAAGCGAAGACCGCGCGGCTAGGTGAAGAAAGCGTGTCCTGTGTGCGGTCCATCATATCCTGGAGCGATACAGAGATGGACTGCGTTGGCGTCAAGGCACGTTTTGTGGCTGTGGTGATAGTTCCCGATCTAGGTGGGGAAACGGGACAAAGCAAGATAACTGGGCAGCCGGTTTTATTCGAAACAAGGACGTTGAAGAGTTTCATGCCGATGGGTATGTTGGGATAGAAAGCATCAGAGGGAGCCGCTCCTCTATTCGCACATTAGCTACGCGATGCAGAGGCAATTCTAGCGCTGGTACTGAGCTAGCTTGGCCATGATCTCACTCATGTCAGTCGACGGAGCAGCGGCTTGTGGAGCGGGCTGAACGGGCGGAGCGGCTGGTTGTGCCTGGGTAGTGAAGAGGGAAGCAAGGCCAGGGAATTGGCTAAACTGCGGCATGGCTTGGGTTTGACTCTGAGTCTGGGCGCCATATCCGGGGGCCTGTCCGGGACCGGAGACCTGCGCGAGCAATCGGGCAATATCTGCATTAAAGTTGGGTGCAGGCTGTGGATTGTTCTGTGGTGCATTGTTGCCAGCCATTGCTCCCAGTAGCTGAGAAAGACTAGCAGGGTCGAGCGAGGTTATCATGTTCGAGATGTTGGGCTGACTGGCAGGAACTGGGGGAAAGGGAGTTGGGCCTGGATGATTGAAGGGGGGCAAGCTGGGGTTGAAGGCGAAAGAGGGTGCCGGGGGTTGGACCGGTTGGGACTGGTTATGTTTGGCTTGGTTGACGAGGAGCGCCGCTGTGGTGGGATCCAGGTCGGCGTATTCTAAGCAATCAGCGGAGTAAACGACAAGAGTAGCTCTACGTACCGTTGAACTGCACGTTATTGGCCCCGCCCCGCCGGTCGAAGATCTGGACGCTGACTTTGCCTTTCATGAAGCCAGAGGTATCCATGCGGACAATAGCCAAAACGCCCTCAATGATCTGTCTACGAACGACAGCTGGCTCGGGGAAACGACCGCTCATAATAAGAACGTTGCTACGGAGCCCTTGCTGACGGAAGATGTCCTCCGCATATCGTATGAAATCACTTCTGGGAGGTCAGCATCGAGCACAAGGACAATTCTGAATGGGCCCAACTAACCGAGATATAGCTTCATGCAAGACCAGTATCTGAATATCCGGAACTTCATGAGGAAGTCTGCGACGAAGGTCCAGATCATCCTCAGTGTAGTCTTGGCGTGGAGATGGGCTTCTGCGTCGGCGTGGAGGCGTCCGAGACCTGCTTCGAAAGCGGTTGTCGTACCTGTCACGGCTCCTATCCCTCGACCTCATGGCTCGGGGAATGCCACGTGGAGATGGACTCCGCATGGGGCGGTAGTCATCTCTATCGCGAAAGCGCCGATCTCGCTCCCTGGGAGAAATTGGGCCTACGTTCGAACCGTATCGTGCGTCCCTAGGCATGGATGCATTACCACCCCTGGTATAGTCCGGCGAGCGTGAGCGTCTTCGTGGTGCGGCGGTCTGCGGTTCGACTTTTCGAGAGTTCTTTTGGGGCTTTGATATTTCGAGGTCTGTTCTCCTTGATCAGCGACAGTCTGAGAGAGCGATTGCACACCGACTGTACTTACGCATCTTCCTACCACGCACAGCTTGACCTTGTTCGGCATCGAGCGCGCGGCGACACGACTCCGAGTCCAAGAACTGGACAAAGCCATATGCCTGCTTGATAGAGATCTGGGCTAGTCGACCATGTCGATAGAAACGGTGAAAGATATCGCGCTTCGTAACCTTTTCGGTAGGGAGATTGCCTACTCATGTTAGACACTGATTTACCTGAAGGCCACTTTGGCTTACCAATGAACAGACGAGAGCCCATAGGAAACTGGTCCCACTGCCCCTCTGTCACGAACTTCCTCTCTTGATCCAGGAAGTCCTCATACTTCCTGTTCACCTCCGGCGGCCAACGTATGTCCTCGTCGTCGGGCGTCTCGCTACGCTGCCCTTGCTGGGACTGCTGCGCGTTGGCTGCCGCCCTTGGACTCTGAGCCCCTCCTTGCGACATTGAAGTATAGTTGTGTCCGCGCACATTCAGAGGCTGTAGCTGACCGTTGCCGGCACGCTGCTGTGTATTAGGTGCCTGCTGGCTATGGGGATGGAACGACCTGATGTCATCGTTGGGGTTGTAGTTGGGATGGGTGGCAGGCTGGTCCTGCGCCGGCGGTCGAGGAGGAAGCGAGGCAGCGGACGCATTGGGTTGCGCCTGCATTGACTGAGGTGACATTTGGGGAGCTGCATATTGACCTGACGACGCATTCTGTACAGAGGGCGTCAACGAGTCCAACAAGGCTTGTACGTCAACATTGGCACCAGCATTGCCCTCAGTCTGGTAGTGAGCGCCTTGGGCGGACTGGGCTGGGGCATGATGGGCATATGGATACGCAGAATGGAAATCTTGGCCAGGATTCTGTGTCTGTGTCGCGTCACTGGTGGAAGCTGCGCGCGATTGGTGCTGCGCAGAAAAGTTCTGGATTGAAGAGGTATCTTGCGTCTGCGTACCCGTGCTGCCGCCGTAAGTTGCTGACTGAGCATAACCCGGCGTCCCTCCTCCAGCGCCAAGCGCTCCTACACTCTGATAGTTGCTGCTCGCGGTGGCCGCCGGATCGGTGAAGTACGGCGTCGATGCGAGAGGGTTCGGTGTTTGTGACTGCGACGCGAACTGCTGAGAGGCGGGTGTTGATGTGCCATTGTTGTGCGCAGACTCGTGGAAATTGGGGTCCATGGACAGCTCTAGAATGGGTATGTTCGAGGGCGAAGGGACGTTCTGAGGGCGCGGTGACTCGGGTGTCAATTGCTGATATGACGTGTGTTCTGCTTCCTCAGGTTCCGGAGGGCTGTAGTTTTGATTCATAGGTTTCGCGAATCAAAAAACCAGCGCCACGAAGTCGCGACAGGGCTATTCAGAAAAGGTTAACTCTAGCGACATAGGCATACACTCGCCGCGCGACAAGGCAGGGTGACTGATGGTGGGGCTGATGGATGGGTGCTAGATGCAGGCAAAGTGAGGGTTAGTCAACGGGGGAAGATTGAATGCTGTGTCAGATGGGAGGCAAAAGCGACCGTGAGGTCAGACAGACGCAAGAGATGCAGATGTTGAGGTTGTGGGGAAAGAACCTTGGAGCAGAGCAGCGATGGGATGTGCTTAGGTAGGCGCTAACAGAATTAGCGTCACATGCAACACGATAAAAGTCGACGCAATGGACAACTTCACCTCACAACCTTGGAATGCTCCGCTGGTATCCTCAAGCTCAAACGCTTGTTTCTATTACGCGATGTCCGGCAGTACGACGTGCCTTGTCGTCTGGCAGGGACAACAACACGACTGCAAGCGATGACGACCTGCGAAAAGCACGTGCGTGGCTCACTCAACTTCACCTGCATGCAGACACGATCCCTCTGAAAAGACTCTGCACGCTCACATTTGACCGAAGCAGTGGGCCCGGCGGGCAGAATGTCAACAAGACCAATTCTAAAGCTACTCTAAGGGTTGCCCTAGATGCGCTGCTAAACCATGTCCCCGCGGCTCTTCACGGCGAGCTCAAGCGATCTCGCTACGTAGCCGCCAAGTCCAACGCCATGATAATCCAGGCCGATGATAGTCGCAAGCAGAGCGACAACGCTCAGAGCTGCTACAAACGTCTCTACGAAGCAATTGTGGAAGCGGGGCAGCATGCTGTGCCCAATGAGACGTCTGCGGAACAATTACAGCATGTCAAGAACCTGTGAGTCGATTTCTAGGTTGCGCTTCCCGACGGGCCGGGACTGATAAGAGCCAGACAAAAGTCCGATAACGAGCGCCGATTGAAGAGCAAGAAGCAACAGAGTGCCAAGAAGAGCTCGCGGCGAGGCCGAGGCGATGATTGAGTGCATCAATAATGAAGAGTTTCTGGGGTCCTAATCCTACGATAGGTTCATGCTCAGATGAACCAGATAGGTGACGTGGCTTGCCCTTGTGCCAAAGTTTGGCTCGGTAGCGTGCGTGTGACCAGACGGTGGTAGCGGTGAAGCTCATGGCGTCCGATTCGATAAGAGATAGTTGGAAAAGTTGGATCGCTCAATTGCGGGCAGGGCACCCTCATCCTTCCACTCGAGTATCTAACGCTGAATTCAGCTGCTGCAGCTCTTCATTCGCACCGAACAACTTGACGCCCAACCGTATCAATGCCTCTGAGTCGTGTCTTCTGCCCTCTTGCTGAAGTGACCGAACCAGGTTGACAATCTTATCGCCAGATTCCTGGTCGAAGGCCCGCAGATACTTCCGGAGCCTCTGAGATATGACTATCTGCACGCTGGGATCTGTGTCCGTAGATAGCCGTTGAAGAGATAACAGCTGCCGAACAGCGACCTCGGACAGTCGTAGAACATCACTTTGATGCTGCTGAGTAGCACTGCTTATCACACCGAGCGCGTCTGCAAGCACAGGAGGAAACTCTGGATCGGCCGGATTGCGGCCGTACAGCTGCATGCAGAACTCGCACATGGCGGTTTCCACGGCCTGAGGCGCGTTCTGGTGCAGGTAGTCCAGCACGTGCTGTAACAAGCGAGGGACGCACGACAGCTGTTCGAACTCGGCGAACATGGCGAAGAATCTCTCCGCGACCCTGGCTTTACCCTGGAACTGTTTCATAGCGGAATCGAATACAGCAAGCGGTATAGCCCCGGTGAGGACTGGCGCCGAAGCCAGGTTCTGGAGAGCCACCTCGTCTACACCGTCGTCCTGCTTCAGACTCGGATTGATATCTTCCGCAGTCACTTGCGGCAGGGCAATCATGTCGACATCCTCATCATCTCCGTTCTGCTGGCTCTTTGTGGGGTCGACGTCCAGTCCCAGAATCTTTCTCCTTCCAGCAATCTTGCCCACGTAGATGGTCTCCAGTCTGGCATACTCCAGCCACAGGTATTCCGAGTTCTTGCAGAACCTCAGCCCCCGCTGCATGTAGCTGCGCGCATTGGTAATGTCGGCCTGAGTATCCATGAAGTAGGTCGCCGCATGCACCCATATCTCTGGCTTTGTAGGGTGTAGTCGAGCAACGGATGTGAATATGTCATTCAGCCGCTTGTAGGCCTTGTCTTTGCGCGCAAAATCAATGTACTGCATCCACAGCGTAAGGTCGCCTGGGAACTTCCTCGTTGCCCGGTTGTAGAGAAAATAGATGGTACGTTGTCCGGCGCCCTTGTAGCGGACGCCCAGTCGCTTGATGCGCTTTCGGCGGAGGGCGTCGACATTTTTTTCGAACTCGATGTATCTTAGGTAGTCGGAGGGGTGGGAGCCACGTGCATTAATTATGTGCTCGAAGTCGGAGCGCTTCTTGGAGATGGAGCTGATCTCTTCCTGCGGACTGTCAGAGGTGCCATCAATTGCGCCATACGTGATGGCTTACCCGTGTGAAGATTTTCTTGCGCTCAAGCTCGTTCAGCTCCGTCGCCGACTGCTCGAGGTAAAATCGCGCCTTGTCACTGGGTCCCGCCATGTCTGCGTCGTCGTTGTGCGTGAGGAAGCAGCGACAGAAAAAAGTTGGAGAGGCAAGACCTCCGCCTCGCCTAAAGTTGCTTCCCGCCAATGGCGCCTTGGCCGACGCGTGTGAACCCTGAGCCTCACCCGACTTCAGGGGATTCGCGCGTGTCAGGCCGAGGTTCTTCATCCACGTCGCTCGTTGCACTTCTTCTTCACCGAGTGGGAGCAGACTTACTGCTCTCCTCTTTTGCGCGTATAATGGCCCTTAAAGACAAAGACGGCCAGACCGTCGCAGCTGTTAGTGCCCTCGAAGCTCACCCCCGCGAACTCCGCATGCTCACGAGTAGTAGTTCAGTGGGAAATGGATATCAATCTCACACACGTTGATGGCCTACTGTACGTTGTCTTGAATTGAGGACATGCTCATGATCACTGAAACCTTACAGGCGCCTTTATTGGAGCCCTCGTCGTTGGCTTGTATGCGGCTTCCCTCGACATGTCCCCCAACATGACTAAATACCAGAAGGTCACTCCACTATCAGAAAATTGTTCAAAATGAGTTCTATGTCAGTGCAAAGTGCCACAAAACGATTGATACCATACTGACATAGACATAGGGCTATCCTGAGGAATGGTTTCCCTCCGTATCCTCGACGATCGGCGACCGCTACCCTGAACGATCCGTCTTCATGCTCTTCATCGCCCTTACATCCGGTACGACTCGAGACGATGGAAATTTTACACAGGACTAAACATCTGACTAGGTCCCCGCCTGGCTTTGGTGGGTCTGTGGTACATCCTGACACGCAAGTCAAATTCGTCGCTGCCCAAATTTGTCGCTGGTGTAGGCATTTTCCGGACCTTGACGTGTGGTGGATGGACATATGTAACCTCGACCGACGACCATGACTGGCATGACATCTTCATGATATCCTACCTCGTATCGACCCTTCCTTGGACTCTAGGCTGCATTGCCCTGAGCTCGCGTAGCCCAACCGCAATTGGATACCGAAAGCTCTTTGCGGGTAGCTTCTTTGCGACTCTGGTGCCATTGATCTACTTCTTCATACAACACAAGGTCCATCATATTGCTGGGGGTATGCTTGTGCAAGCAACGTCCGATAAGCTTATTTGCTAATTCCTGTCTAGCATACACCATCTACTCTTTCTTCGAATGGGCGCTGGTCCTTCTTGATGTAGCATTCGACGCAGTTACCTTCTCAGAGTTCCAAGACTTTGAGATAGTAGTCAAGGACAACAGAGGGATTTCTCGCGGGTATGTTCCTAGACTCCCACGCTAGATAGACATCCTACCCGAATGCAACCATTTTACGTTCATTTCTGATCCTTGATTTTCTGCAGTACCGGCAACAAAACCGTCTCTGATGCCATTCTTGAGAAAGAGTAAGTCTTCACTCGTAGTCTCACAAATTGGACTCTAATCACTACACAGGAAAGGAAAAGAGATTGGAGCCACATTCTCTGGTGCTTTTTCAGTGTTTGGGCTTCTTGACGCTGTAGCCGACGTGTACAATGGAGTAGGGTGAGCCACGGTACCATGCCAGACAAAGACTGACGACTTTTAGTTTGTTTTCTGGTCCATGTTGACATCGCTCGGTGTCTGTGTTTGGTGTACGTTCGCCGCACTCTCTTCTGATCTATTCTGATTTGTTACAGACTTCCCTCTCTGGCACATGGGCATCTCCGGATACGAAGTAATCGTCATGTGCACAATATCGCCCTTCATCCTCGGTATCAAATCTTTTCGCTACATCGTCGTTCGCCATGTCCGAGTATTCCACCTTCTATCACTCTCGGGTCTTCTAGCCTTCCGTGCTGAAAGGCCAGTTCCTCGACTCTTCGCCGTGGGATTTGGTCTGTCCATGTCATGCATGGCGTGGGCTGCGACCTTCTTTGCAGAACGCTCTCAGCCACGCCGCCTCGAGGCACGAATCTCGGCATTCTCAATCGGTCTAATTGCGTCTAGCGTCGCCAAATTCGCTTTCTGGACCAACAACCCCATCTGGCCCATCATGCACGCGCCAAATGGTGGATGGAACAACACTGGATTTGGTGTTGCATTGGTTGCCATTCTGATCTCGACCAGGTCCACTGCCAGTGCAGGTGCAGACATTGCAGCACCTGGTCCTATCACCAAAGGCTACTCCATCTTTGCAAGCTTAGGCCTCGCCGGAGTCCTTTTCTCCATGCACTCCTTGCTCTCCGACTCGAGCACCATGATCTCTTGGGTTTGGGAGGGGTTCCCTATTCGTGGCCCGGTCGCTGTACCTCACGGCGCAGTGACATTGTTGGCCATGGGTCTTGGTCTAACCATTGGCCTTTTTTCACCAAACCTTTCTCGATCATGGGCCTTCTATGGCGTCGGATCGATTGGTGCCGCCGTCCTCACCACCACCAGTCACTGGTCTGGCTACGTCGGTGCACTTGTAATCGCCATATACACCATGGCCGCCGCGCCTGTTCTCATCACGCATGCTACCCGCCACTCCCCAGCCAGAACATTTGGTCTGGGCTTCCTGGTGTACAACTTCATGGTCCTCTTCCATGTCTGGGTTGTAGCCTACGCCTTTGTTCCTGGTGGCCATCTTGTCCGTGAACGCACAGACTGGGTCATGACAGCCATGATGGTCCTCATTGGTGCCGGCGTTTTCAGCGCCTCGGCCCAACCCTCCTCCAAAAACTACAAAGGCAAAGCCGTTGTAACTGCAGCCGCAGGTCGTCAACGATCTTACTACCTCTACATTCTTGGTGCTTTAGAGCTCCTCGCAATCGCAACAGCATACCTACGCTTCCCCTCTTACAATTACACCCCATATCACCCAGAGACCAAGTCAATCACGGCGGGTATCTGGACCATCCACTTCTCTCTGGACAACGACATGTGGTCTTCCGAGTATCGCATGCGTGACCTCATCAAGGAGTTGGAAGTCGACGTCATCGGCCTGCTGGAATCAGATCTCCAGCGCATCATCATGGGCAACCGTGATTCCACACAGTTCCTCGCCGAAGATCTAGGCATGTACGTTGACTATGGTCCAGGTCCCAACAAGCACACTTGGGGCTCCGCACTACTCTCCAAATTCCCAATTGTAAACTCAACGCACCACCTCCTCCCCTCTCCCGTTGGCGAACTGGCGCCCGCTATCGAAGCCACGCTCGACTGCTACGGCGAACTCATTGACGTATTTGTGTTCCACTCTGGTCAAGAGGAGGACCCCGAAGACCGCAGACTGCAGTCGCTGTATCTTGCCGAGCGCATGAAAGCTACACCGCGTCCAGCTATTCTACTCTCTTACCTCGTCCTCAAACCCGGTGAGGGCAACTATAACACGTACGTTGGCGAGCAAAGTGGTATGAAGGACATCGATCCCAGCGACTGGGACAGGTGGTGCGAATACATCTTGTTCAAGGGACTCAGGCGCGCGGGTTACGCGCGTGTGAGTAGGCACACTATCACGGATACCGAACTACAAGTAAGTTGACCGTTTTCACCTTTAAGTTATGACGACTGACATAGGATAGGTCGGCAAGTTCGTTGTCGGCGAGCCTGAGAACGGGAACGACATCATTCCTGAAGAGCAAGTCCCACCGGGCTTGAGGTTCCCTGATCTGTTCAAGGGCAATGGTGTCAGGGGCCATAGGTATCATGTCTTCGACGAGCCGAGGTACTATGCTTAGGACAGCATCTCAAGGCGGTGTGGACGGTAGATGGAATATATAGTTGTATGATACGTTGTAGTAAAAGCAATTCGCGATACTGTCGAAGGGGCTTCTAGATCTAGACGTGTTTTGTATCCGCTTCTTGAAATGACAGAGAATGTATTGTCTGGGTGGATTCAAAGCACAATAAATGGTCGGCAGCATAGTTTTACATCTTTAGGAAGGTAGACATGAATTAGCTGCCGCTTGAGCGCCTCCCAGCTGTGTGAATGTGTGGTGCCCAGGTTAGCTTAGCGCTAACGCGAGGTGTGATGACATCGTGTTGCCGCGAGTGGACAGGGGTGTCGAATTTCTGGCTCAGAGAGTCATCATCGGTCAACGACAGCAGACTGAAGACACTCTCATGCTGCGATTAAGATACCAATAACACATACTGTTCTCTACAATGAAACCACCACCCACCATATCGTCTTTTGGCACCCGGACGCCGCACCTTGTACGATACAGTCTGCAACGCCATCGCAACTTGTATATTCGAGCCATTGCGCCGGCGCTGAGCTGCCAGCTCTGGCATGATGGGTCGCGGGGGACGATACATGATGCAGAAAGGCCGAAAAGCTGGATAGGGACATCGAAGCGGCACAGGTCTACGGCAACAGCACCAGCTCAGAAATCATCGTATGGAAGAGCGGCACCTCCACCAGCGAAAACAAACAAGACAAATGTCCCGGCGAAGCCATCCCACTCTACACAGAATACCACAGCCGTATCAACCGCTTCCAAGAGCCATGCATCCACACAAGTACCCATGGCCAGAGCGAAGGAGAGTCTCAACCCCCCTCCCTTCACCCACGCCCCCGAACTCGCTGTGCCCGCACGAAAATCCAACCAAGGCTACCTCTCCTACCTCTGGAAAGCCGGGCGCTCCTACCTCAGCTTCTACAAAACGGGCGTGAGCAACGTGCGCCAAACTTCCAAGCTCGCACGTACCCTCCGCGAGAAAGCCGCCAAACACCCAAACAGCGACGTCCTCACACGCGCAGAGTGGCAAATCGTGCAGCGCAGCAAGAAAGATATGCTCCGCCTCCCCGCGTTCGGCGCCATCTTTCTCATCTTCGGCGAGTGGACGCCCCTGCTCGTCATGTACATCACACCGCTTATCCCTGAGCCGTGTCGCATACCGAACCAGGTCCAACGCGACCTAGAGAAGACGGAGAAAGCGAGGAAAGAGCGGTCGAATATGAACTCCGCACAGATGATGCGCTTAATGCATAAAGACAGGGGGATTGCCGGCGCGGATCCATCCAAGGCAAAAGTCTCATCACAAGCTGAATCGATCCGCACCGAGAACGCATTGCAACTCACACACCTCGACCTCGTGCTAGCGTCCGCGCGGTACAATTGCCACTCGCGCCTATGGGACTTGCTCTTCCTCACGCCGCCCAAGTTTTGGCTGCAGCGCAATGTGCGCAAGAAGTACGAGTATTTGCGCACGGATGACAGGCTCATTGAGAGGGACGGCGGGTGCCAGGCCCTGGACTGGAGGGAGACGCAGCGCGCGGCTATTGAGAGGGGCTTTGATGTCGCAGGTAAGAAGGAGGAGGATGTTAGGCGGAGTCTTGCGACGTGGTGGAGTGGGGGGAGGCTGAAGTGAGGATGTGTATGATATATATTGGTTATGAAATTACATGATGATGTTGGTGTATAGATGGGGACTACGGTCTGGGTTGGAGCGTCGATATACATGTAATATGATTGATATATTAGTTGTAACGATAAGATTTGGTTAGGGCATTCAAGCAACGGTATTACATCGATGCCTGGTGGGGACTGATGCTGATAGAAGTTTGGGGCACTGCATGGTAGCCTTTCAATCGATTGCCATGCATGTCATGTTGTCCATCAATATCCAAGGTCTCACAGCAATACGTGGCGTCAAAAGTTGGTCTTGAATCATTCCATTGGCGTACATCTCCAGCTACAAGGGCTGTTCATAACCACATGTCCGATTCAACCTCGACACTCCTCCCCATATCCCAACTACAGCCCTTAAGCCGCAATAGTGACCTCGACCTCAACACCAGCCTCGATGTTGATGATGATCTGCTTAACGACCTCAGTGGGCGCGTGAAGATCGATGAGACCTATCTTCCAGTTAGCCAAAACCCATTCCAGGTCATGCAAGTCATTCTTACGCTTGTGGATGCGCATCTCAAAGGTATCCCAGGTCTTAGAACCCTCACCGTTGGGCGTCTTGCGGGTGGTGATCTTGAGGTGCTTGGTGGGCAGACGGACGGGGCCCTTTACGCGCAGCTCCTTTGTCTTGGCGCGGTCGATAAGCTCCTGGCAGACTTTCTCGAGGGACTTGACGTTGCGGCTCGTCAGGGTGATGCGGATCTTGTGGATCTTGGGGCCGTCGCCGAAGTCTTTCTCGGGCTTGTCTGGCACGGGGTTAGATGTGCGTATGGACGGATGAGCGTGTGGGGGTGCGCGTACTGTAGGACATCTTGAATGGATGGGGGTGGGTGTGTGGGTGCTTGAAAGGTTGAATAGATGTTCAGTCACGACCTGGATCCTAGATCACGGTAATGTGATGACTGTGTGGTTTTGGCTTGCGACGGCGTTCGTGTCGTTGGAGATCTTTTGTCGCGAGGCCAAAATTCTGCGATCGCTGTGTGTAAATCTTGGCGCGCTAGGCTTCGTTACGGTTTAGGCCGATCGTGACTGCAAACATGAGCCATCATGACTGCATGACCGACAGTAGAGATATATCACTTTTGATTTCCTTTCCTTTCGGTTTCTCTCTGCAACCAAAGCAAGATCCGAAAAGTCATCTCCTCAACTCACAACATCACTCCGAGGAAAACATCCAATGTCTCTACCCCACTTCGCGCCATTTCCGGATGCGAAGGTAAGGCAGAACGTCCTTCCAGACGAATGGCAGCTATATCTGGACTCATGGACCTCCCTGGCGGAGCTTTACCTTCGACTGAGCGACACGGCGTTCACGAAAGAATTGTCAGAAAACGATACCCTAACGCCATTCCTATTGTCCTTCTTCCACGAGCTATCCAATGATGACAGCATTGCACCGAAAGTTTTGTCATTACGAAAGCAGTGCTTTTTCCTGCTTCATAGGTTGTTCTCAGGGGATGAGATACCTACTAGCTTGTTTGGATGGTCTGCGCTGTCCGATCTTTGCCAAGTCTTTCCGAAGAGCGAGCAGTTTAGAACTTTGTTGCACAAGCTGTGGGCACGAAAGAGTGGCGCTGTCGAGAAGTCGTTGCAAACTGCAAAGAATTCGATGATTAGAAATCTCGAGTCAAAACGACCAGAAGAGGCTGAGAGCACTTTGAACAGGATTGCCCCGTTGTTAAAAGTCTCACCTGATGCGAGCACTTACCTGCTTACAGGGTCCGACTTCCTGGACGCACTATACGCAGCATACCCGAAGGTTCCTGCACCAATGCAGAAGAAACTAGTTACCGTAGCATATTTGGGCCTCACGGCGGTATTGGAAGGACCGAAACCCAACTACTCGCTTCTATCGGATCACTTGTATGGCCTGAAGTCCAATGAAGAACAAGAGCAGAAGAAAGAGCCTGGAAAGAAGACCCTCGTTGCTGATCTTGTCGTCAATACACCATTACTGGAGAAAATCAGAGATAAAACCACTGCTCCAGAGGCAGCACGAGTAAGAAACACCGCAGCTTCACTGAGCGCTTTCCAACAATCCAACGTTGTTCGACCGAAGAGACTGGTTCGTCGTAAGGTGGATAAAGGAAAGAGCACGATCACGAATGATGACTACGGACACGGAGCGTTTACTGGGGAAATACATGTTCATCGCATGAGTATGATCACTCAAGTACAGGATCTCTTCCCACATCTTGGCGCGGGCTTCATTGTCAAGTTGTTGGATGAGTACAACGAGGATATTGAGCAGGTCACGGCACATCTCCTGGAAGACTCGCTACCGCCGTATCTCGCCGATGCTGATCGGAGCGAGCAATTGTAAGCAACGCATACTGTCTTTCATTTCGTGTTATCATCGTATGCTAACTTTTTTAAGGCCAACGCCTACTGCGCCACCTCAGTCACACCTGCCACCCAAGTCCAGTCAATCGATACCCAGTCAATTGCCCGAGCGTCGCAATGTGTTCGATGACGATGAGTTTGACAAGCTCGCAGTTGATGTCTCACGCTTACACATTGGTCGCCGAGGTAAGGGGCTCACAGCAGATAAGATTCTGTCTGATCGCAGCAAAGCACCGGCCAAGTCATCGATCCTGGCAGCTCTCGCAGCATTTGACTCAGACGATGATGAGCGCGATGATACCTATGATGTCGAAGATGTTGGTGCATCTGTCGACACAGCAACAACAGGACCGGATGAAGCAGATGCCGACCTACGTGACAAAAACGAGGAAGCTTTGTTCCGAGCTTACACAACAACACCCGAATTTTTCGGACGTGAATCAGAGACAAGAAGAGGCAAGGCACGCACTGCCCTGAAGAGTGAAACTGGCATGACAGACGAAGCAATCGAAGGATGGGCCATCATGATGGGACGCAACCCCAGACAGCTACGTCGCCTCGAAGCCAAATTCTCGAGCTTTGCCGGTCAGCAGCGCGAGCTCGCTCCTACCTCCTGGAGAGACAGTCCTGCAGGATCTGGGGACGAGACCGGGGAAGTAAGTGGAGACGGTCAGCGCGGAGGGTTTCGCGGGCGCGGGAGAGGTCGAGGCCGAGGACGAGGCGGCCGCGGTGGGAATGTTGCGGGGCCCGTAGACGACAAGACAACACAAGTCGCTAGACAGCGAAAGGATGCAAACAAGGCCTCCCGAGCCAACCACAACCGGAAGGACCAGAGAGGGAAGAAGATGGCCAGAGCTGGGTTCCCGGGTTAGCTGATGAATTCCAGTGCACTGGGACGTCTGGTATGCATTCAAAGAACGTTACGTGGTCTAGTGAAGGGTGTGTAGAGAGATTATCCGGGCATGTCTAATGCTGCGATCAGCTGCGGTCTGATGTAAGCTTACGACGTCGACTGTAACATTCTATATGCAGAAGCCATAGCGAGTACGCCCGATTGAAGTGGTTAGTCGCTGTACAGCAATATCCAAGTTCAGACGCCGTAAGACTATACTACGTCTATACTTCCTCTTCGCCGGGTCAGATTGACGCCGTACATCGACACGTACACGGGCTATGCAATTCAAGATAAGTGAGGTTACATTCTGTATCTCTAGCTGTTGTGCATTCTACACCGCTTCTCCCTAAACTCAAATCCTGCTATGTACAGCATGTCGTCGTCGCGCTCCTTGGGGTCGAGAGCTCGCTTCCCCTGGCTACACTTCGCTTTTCTGCGTATCGGAGTATATACCGACAGGCTGAGATTGATAGTAGTTGGTTAGGTTCCTAGTGAGCTTAGTCATGGGCGTTCCAGCTGCTCATAATGTTACACAGGCCGCAAGAAGCGTAGTGTAGTCAACGTAGAGAACGATTGTTCATGAGCACAGCGCCAGATAACCCTGGCATCACATTGACATGTTCAACATGTTCAATATTCTCCATCCACTCCACCTCAGTACTAACCCATTCCTAAACCCACCAAACCTACACATCCCAACAAAAAGCCCTCAATCTCCAATCCTCATCCTCCATCCTTCAACTACCACCTCACACCATCCCCACCCCACTCCATTCCTCCCTCTCCAACACCCACATGTATACTCGCTTCCCACGCTCCACCCCTGCCCACACTAACCCCCAATCAAGCCAACATTAGCGAATTGTCCCACTGATTGGCCTGCCGAAGCGCGGCCACCCGTTCCAGAAACAAGGGTGAGCGAGAAGGAGCATTTGCGTCGGCAACGGCCGCAGGGGTGAGCGAACGACTGCGACTAGGGAAGTCGCAGGGTGCAGTGTGAGATGTGCAGTGTTTTGCGCAGGAAGGAGGAGGAGGAGTGCGGTTTGCGATCCTGCTGTGCAACGGGCAAACAACGGAGTCTTTTGTAAGGTGCTGATTGATGGGAAATATGGTGCGGCGCGGCGCGGTGGGAGTAAGAGGAAGAGGACGTGGAGTTGCACGAACGAGCATCTTCGAACATGGAGCCTAGATTGCGAAACGTTCGCTTTCCCATGTGCGCACTATACTAGAGCATGCGGTTTACCGCGGCGGTGGGTACAAGTGCGTCGACTCGTTACGAATGTGCATGTGGCGGTGACGTGTGTGGAGCGAGGAAGGGAGGCAAGCAGTTGGATTGGTAATGTCTTGGTAAGGCATGGGATTTAAGATTCCACACATATACGATCCAACGCATAGGTTCAGCATATGTATGTTCGCTAAATGCTACTAGATGGGACTTAGGCTGCGTGTGACATTCATGAAGACGTCCGGCTCGGCGGTGTTTGAACTCATAGCTCGGGTGCGTGTGGAGAGAGTGATGCGGTGTAGATGCATGATATATTGAGTTCTAGAAAATAATGTAAAACGTACATCTCGCTTCATAACTACCAATAAGGAAAAATAATCGCCATACGCCCCTGTAAGCCTCACCGTTCAACGGTGGCCGTCCATGCCAAATTGCCCAACGCGCACCGCGCGTGACTCTCCATAGCCGTCGCTTCTGGAAACAAGAAGCGAACCAAAACGCCGCAATGATAGAAAAGACCAAGTATGAGATCCGACGCAGCGGATGCGCGTAACACGAAGCTCGTCTAGCACTGCCACTTCAGGACCGGGTATATGTCGTTATGCATCGTCCACGTCGTACAAGTACATGTCAAAATCGGATCGGCAGCGTTACATCTGCGCGAGATCGTTGAGTGCATATGACAGCGCCCTGCGGGCATCGAGCTCGTCTATGCCCTGGTGTGGTCGGTAGTGGTGTGCTACGATGCGGACGGTTGCTCTGTAGGCTGTGTACCTGGGCTGCAGTCAGCATTGTGCACTAGACTTGAGAAGCGGTGCGACTTACATGAGGATTCGTGCCTTGACGCTTCCGACTCTTGCGGGACACTCGCCTAGGCCTTCGAAAAAGGCATCACTGCCATCTGCTATGCCGCCGCTCATGAGCGGATCGCCCCAGATGACATTTGAGAAGCCGACGAGACCTGTGACTTGCTTCGTTTGCTCGTTGATAAGCACGTCCTGTGGATCACATGCGTCCATGGCCACGAGTCTTGGTTGCGTGACTTCATCGAGGAAGTGACTGCTTTTGCCGATGTAGTATCTGATGCTATCGTACGGAACGGTGACAAGCATATCTTCTGCGTCTCGAAGTATGGCTTCCAAGAGTGATAAGAACGCTTCTCTCCATGTATTGCATCCTTTCTTTGCAAAGACACGGTGTGTCATGCCAAATTGTGTGGCAGAAAGGGCAGTGAGAGCCTTCACGTGTGATCCTAGGGTTCGATCGATGTTACTTCGTTCGCTCGTCGTCAAGCTTGCAGCCATCTCGGATAATTTGCGGCCTGGTATGCAGCTCATCATGAGGTAAGGAGATCCCAGTGCTCCCCCTTGCCCGTCAAACTTGATCACCTGCGGTACCGGAAGTTGTGTGTATTCATGTAGAGTTTCGAGAGTGGTCCGCTCGGTCTCCAAGAAGTACTTTTCGTGTCGAAGAAGGCGGACATTGTAAGCTGGTGGGCACTTGAGGACAAGAAGGCTACCGTCCGCGAGTTTCGAGAGATACACTTGGTGTAGCTGTCCTTGTAACCGTTCGGCTTGCAGGACTTTGATACTCGAGGACCGGAAAACGCTGCGAATGACTTTCTGGATGCTTGGGAAGTCAGGCGAGGCAGTGCATGACCGTGAGGATGCAGAAGACGAGGACGAGGTGGACGAAGCTATCGAAGAAGGACGTATCGGACGACTTGAGTACGATCCGCGGCTCATTGTGGCAACGGGATATACAGCGACGTCTAGTGGAGGAAGATGCATTATGAAGACTTCCACGGAGCAGGCACTATATACCAAGCGGGAAGTTTAGCGAGTCCCTGACAGAGGAGGCTTGGTGCTTGTAGGCTGCATATTAGGACCGGCCCGCAGGTTAAGAATGGTTTCAAGAAGCGTTCCTTTTCCTCCAGCAATGATCATTCATCTGATCGTTGTTTGAGTGTCTCATGTGTATCAGTTGTGTTAAAAGCAGACCTTCACCACCCGAGCATGGCCGAGCACGATGGGTCAATACATACGTGCCAACAGGGGGAGGTCCCGCCAAGTCTGGTGCATGGTGCCAGCGCAATGCGATCCATATTCAGAAGTCCGACAGATTCATTGTCAGCTTCGAAAGCAGGCCCAATTGCGCCACAAGGCATAGAAAAGACTATCTTCATCTTGCAGAAGCAAAGCGTCATGCAACAACGGGGCTTGTAACAAGCGCAGTGTGTGCTGCCGAATAGTAGAAGAGGGCAAATGTATCCAATCGAGAGGTACGCGAGAGGCGTTAATGGGTGTGAGTGGCTACCTCAGCGTTCGTCAATGATGGCCGCATTTGGCTAGTACTCCGATCCACCTCGGCTGTCGGGAGGGCTGATTGGGTATGTAGGCAGAATTTCAATTGAGTTCAAACCCGACACAGCCGACCCATCTCACGGATGGCACATGGCGATGGAACGTGAAAAGCAAGCGCGTGGCCTCCGCTGATCGCAGATCGTAATGCGTGGTGATCTACACAAGGGACAGCGACCAGGTCAAGCGAAGCGAGTCTCTCGTCTGTTCTGCATCAGATAGCGCTTCTTGTCCAAGGTCTGGCCTGTCTGCCGCGTATCCAGCAGCGCCCGTTCGTCACTCCATCGTTTGGCCTCGTCCAAAGTGGAGCCGGCAAATCCGTCTTGCAGGGTTGTGTGGACCCGACATTTTGGAGACGACCCGCTACTACAAAGCGTCAGATCTCGCGTTTGGCAACTGCTGTACCTCCAAGTTGTGATACAACACATCCCACGTTCAAGACAACACTCGATATCACTGTATGGCCGTGGCGCTGGGCTTTGGGCCAAGAGATCTTGACATGTACGTAATTTTGGTTGAGTAAACTGTGCGATTACTCGTCCTTGAGCACTATGATTCGATTTGCCGACGCCTCTTCGTCGACTTTGGGTATCTGTCGGAGCTCATCAAGATTGAATCGCTTCAGTTTCTCGAAATCAGCACCCACAACACTCATGCCCACTATGTTCTGTATCATGTTAGCACCTCTCGATATTGATCGGGGGTCACTCGAAGCATATTCCTCGCACATGCATAGACTTACCTTGTAGATCTCTACAAGAATGAGCAGATCGTAACCGTGAAGATCCACCTTGTGTCCAGGGCCGACTATGGCTGCGACAGTTTTGATAACCTCATCCCGCGTCAGGTCTTTGTTGTTTCGAATGGACGGCCTGATGGCAAACTTTGGAAGCGCAGTGTGTTAGCGATTGCGCCACAAAAGTGTAGTATGTCATTTGAGCACCTTGCATGCTGCATCAGATCGTATTGGGGAGCTCACATTCTTCCCCGCCTGATTCGGTCCATGGAAATGAGGCGCAAGCACTTGTTTCGCAACAACCTCAAGACCCTTCGCATTTGCTTTTTCGCAAGCGGTGATTGGAGTCAAGCGCTTCACATAGCGACAGTTCTGTATCTGTACTCCGGCTGCTGCGTCCTGGCATATCTTCTCCACAAAAGACACAGGCTCAACCGGAGAGCGGGTCCGGAAGAACATCACTGGATGGAGTTAGCGGAGCACCTGTAGGAGTGATGAACGTACTTACAGCACTGCGTGTCCAACTTTACTGACGTGAACAAGGGTTTCGTGGGCTTGCGAATTTCGGCGACTTCCTTCTTGATTTCGGCTTCAATGTCAACTTCTTCCTCGTTCGAATCGTCATCTCCAGCCGCAGTGTTCGATTGCTCAGGCTGATACACCTTCGTTGCGTACTATGAGTGGGTCAGAGCAAGCACCCTCGGAAACCACGACCCACTAGTGTGATAGCGGATAATACACAATACCAACCTCTTGGAACAGATCGCGCAGGTCGCCAACGGATTTTGCTTCTTTCTTCATGGCACATGTAGCCCATATGCCGGTGTCGCCAGGTTGGAGTGCTCGTGGATCCACTCCTCCATTGCGACCTGCGTCCCACTGTGTTTTACGCTGGAGTGTGGTCAGTGCCGCAAATTCTGTCGCAGCTGCAGGACGAAAATGGGATTGCAAGGCCAAGACGATGTCCTCCGAGAATTTTCGTGGTTACACAGAAAGAAGCAACTTACCCTGGCTTTCTTGTTCCGGTCGCCCTTGTCCCAGTCGTCTGACTCAGCTTTCCGTTTCTTAGGCGCGGACTCCATTTTTATGGTCGAAGGACTGAGACTTGGCGTGTGATATTGCCGTTGTGTGGATGAGAGAAGTTTAGGAAAGTGCGGTTGGACCCTGGAGGTAAAACAAGCCATACCCTTCTTGGCCACTAGCGTCTGTCTCCCACCTGCACTAGCACACCACCTTTACCAGGCGTGAGCTTTGTCGCGCATATCGATTGGTCGCGGTACGAAGAACCAATCTACCTTGCGAGTTACTTCGTTTATATGGTTAAGTGTTGATTAGATGCAAAATGGCTTATAGCGAAATATTATGAAAGGTTAAACATAGGAATCGGAAATACAACATCTTACGATTTGCATGTTGAACGGACTATTTCCTTTAAACGATCGCAGTCGCTAGCTCAGCAAGGCAAACCAGGCTAAGATGATGCACTCACTCCTTCCACGACGCCTCACAATCTCGCGACTGCATTATCAGATGAATATCAACCTCCACCCGATGCAGCCAAACCAGGTCACCGGCGCTGTCAGATACGACCCCTCGGGTCCTGCAGACCAAAGCGCGATACGGCGTTCGGAGATGGCTTCGTCTACCACCTGGCGCGATTTTGCTTTTCTCGTAAGTCGCCGAGCACATCGAATCTGAAACCCAGCGTCGGGGTGGCATAGATAGCCTCGCGTTATCTTCGAGTTCTAGGCGATGATGACAACGACGAATCCTTGCTGACGTGCCGTACTGTACAGTTCTTCATTGAACTATTTATCATATTCGCCCCGCTTAACAGCACCTGACGTCTTGTGCCTGAAGTACCGACTATGATCGGTTCCGGGTGCCTTGAAAGGCCAGTCTCTGTATACCCTGACAAGTTCATTTATTATATCCATCGTCAGAACCCTCACTCTGAGATGCTTCATTTGCAATCTGCCGCCCCTGTCTGGATCCCTGAGGCTGGGGCAGTCCTTCATAATTTCGCTCAACCCGTGCTGCATTGTGTCAAGTGCGAAAGCAACTGGCTTAACTGGGTCGGCGAAAATGGCGTGGACAAAGTCCTGTACCCACTCGAAATAGTCGTCACTTTCGCCCTTCGGCCTCGGGATGGGCGAGGCGGATACAAGGGAAAGTCGATTTCGCGGCCATGCTTCATCTTCATGGAACAAGAGTGGTTCGAAAGGGCGTTTGTCCCACTGAATGCGTGGTTTCAATGAATGGCGTAAACTTATGCGGTCATCAACCTCCGAAATAGGAGCAAGTTGGTAATTTGATTGGAGGGCCTTAATTGACTGATCCCATACCAGATCAAGGTCTTCGACTTGCTTGATGATTGATTCTTTCTTAGGCCCTTCGCCCATCTTGAGAGCTTCGCACTCGAGAAGGTACATCTGTTCACCTATATCGGCCGATGCTTCGACCGCAAACTTCGTGCGGATGACGCTTGTCATCAAACGTCGTCTCATCTTGAATTTGGTTTCTAGATCACTGGTAGGGTATTTTGGGAGATGCTGAAGCAAAGCTGAATGGTCGTCGCCCGGTGGGGCCATAGGGAGGTCGGGGTACTTGTCTCGCAAATGCCTCTCAGTTTCAGTAACCTCGATGAGACTCCCCTGCGAGAGGCCCGTGGGAGGAATACCTTGAAGGTGTTGGCTGTACATTAAGTTCTGTACAGCCGCGACAGAGCTGATGCCAGTTCCACCGGACACGTCTTCGATGTGCTTCGCGAAGTCGAACGTGAAGTCTCGACGATGGGGCGGAACTTCCATACCGCGTTCCCTGCCAGAGCGTAGGGCACGAACCAAGCTTTCCAACTCGTACTGTGGCTCACGGCCAAGAGCACCTCTGCCGGTTGAGCGATCTCTGCGCGTTGAGGCCACTACCAAGTTGAGATCCTGTGTCATCTCTACCATGCGGTTGCCTCTGTGCATGCCAGACGTGGATTGGGCAACCATTGGGGTGAAGTCGTCGCTCTGCGTCCACAAGAGCATGTGCACCGGTCCATATGCGTGGAACAGATCGTTGGACCATGCTGCGCCAGCGAAATAGTGGAATATCTGTTTGGCCATAGAGTCGAAACCCAAGCCAGGGAGCTTTGGATCCCATGCCAGGGAGCCAGTCACGAGGAGTGTGTTATTGATATCTTGGCCGTTGGGATCTGCGGCATTCACACGAATCTGGTGGGGGAAGATGCCCTCGTCGACTATCTCTTTGTAGGTGGGAAGCAGTAGGGGGTCCTTTGAAACGAGCTTGTACGTGGAGTCGGGGGCGTCGAGGAGCGGATCGAGAAATTGCTTGAAGATCTCTGGGCTCGGCTCGAGGAGGACGTGGCTGCGCGGTTGGAGGAAGTCGTGGAGCTTCTGCGACCAGAGACAAGCGCCTGGGTTGATGTCGAGGATGTCGCATCCTTTGTGCTTCTCCAGCGTATGTCCAATGTACTTCAAAATGTCGTCTGAGAGCAGAATCAGCGTCGGCTCGGACTGCTTCGCTCGAACAACGTACCACATACGCGTGGACTTACAATCTGTGTGCGTACATTGACAGCAGATATGGTGTTTGTGGGCTTGACGGGGCCTGCGCCTTTGGTCCTCGTCTTCTTCTTCATCATACTTGGATGTATCACGCCCTTCAACACACTGCTCAAGGGATAATCATCGACGGTCGCAAGTTTCTCGGCGGTCCAGTGGTCCTTCAGCCCCTTCGGGCGACCTGCACTTGCGCATCGCAACTGTTGCCGGGACCTATTTGCGACACGTGTTGCAAGACCTGAGCGTGGCAATGAAGGGCGTACACGAAACATTGGCGTTGGAAAACGATGTTGTGGACTGCGGGATGCAAACATCTTGCGATGACGCCGAGGCGAATGAACTAGTCCACACGGGGATATGTCGCCCCACTTTGCACGTGTTGACGCGACAGCTTTATTCTTCACGTTGTTCTCACTGCAGTGACAAATATCCCTATACAATGAACGCAGTGCCTACCGGGGTGTGTTATATATGCATTATGCGAACATAATCAGGCGCAAGTTATGACCACCATTCTCACTCAACACACCCAAAAATGCCAGAAAACATCAGCCAGACCATCCTAATTATCGGCGCCGGTACATGGGGCTGCTCGATTGCTCTCGAGCTGGCGAGACGCGGCCATGCTGGCATCACAGTCCTTGATGGACATCCCTTTCCCTCAGCCATATCGGCTGGCAACGATCTGAACAAGATTGCAGAAGCGGGTGTGTTGTTGTAAATCTCCACCAAATACATCCCTATTTCTACATGTTCACCTTGCGGCGTTGTGATGTGTAACATTTCAGACGACACTACATAGTTTACATACACCCGGTATCAGACTGACATCCCGCAGCGAACGAACCCTCGAGCAGTGACTCCGACTCGGACCACTTTTGGAATACAATTCACAGCCTATCTATGCACCAATGGAAACACGACCCGGTCTTCTCGTCCTTCTACCACGAGACTGGATTCATCATGGCAGCGGTCGGCGACGATGCGTACCAAGAGTGTCTTGACTGCGCGAATAGTGAACAGTCGCCTCTTGTGCACCTCAACACTGAAGCGGACTTCAAGTCAACCATGCCTGAGGGTGTTCTACAGAGCAGCTTTCCAGGATGGCGTGGGTTCTGGAAGAGAAAGGGCGCTGGATGGGTGTTTGCTATCGGTGCTTTGAAAGCCATGCACGATGAAGCCTCTCGATTAGGCGTGCGTTTCCTCATTGGCGATGCGAAAGGTCGAATTACTGAAGTCCTATACACCGCAGATAAGAGCGCTGTAACCGGTGCACGTACAGCCGATGGCGTCGACCACATCGCTAATCAGACCATCCTCGCCGCTGGCGCTTCAAGCTGCCAACTCCTGGATTTCAAACAACAACTTCGCCCTACAGCATGGACACTAGCACACCTCCCTCTCTCAGCCGAGGAAGCCCACTCGTATCGCAACCTCCCAGTGTTGTACGGCGTGGACCGCGGATTCTTCATTGAGCCGGATGTCGAGAAACACGAGATGAAGATATGCGACGAACACCCAGGGTACATAAACCCAGTGGTTGATCCATCTACCGGTCAAACGAACTCTGTTCCATTTGCGCGTCAGCAAATTCCCCTCGCAGCAGAGCAACGCATGCGCCGCCTCCTGCGCGAAACGATGCCTCAACTCGCCGACCGACCCTTCACCTTCGCACGACTCTGCTGGGACGCCGACACTGCCGATCGCATATTTCTAATCGACAAGCACCCTGATATCAAGAACATTGTTGTCGCTGTCGGCGGGTCAGGCCATGGCTTCATGACTAGCCCTGCTATCGGTGGGCTCGTGGCTGATATCGTAGAAGAGAAAAATGGAGTCGAAGAGCGAGTGAAGAATATGATGAGGTGGCGTCCTGAGATCAGTGTCGGTAGGGATTTGTGGGATACGCAGGGACGATACGGGGCAGGTGGGAAGGTCATGGATTTGAGGGAAGTCCGAGACTGGACGAGGATAGGTGAATGATGGATATGTGAGTATTGAAAAAATTACCGTCTAGGACGGGTAGGCATCGGCTATTTGCATCAGCTTCTCTATCTTTTGCTTTATTTAGTGTGGTATAGTGCCAATCTGTCGCGGTGTGAGAATGCAATTAATTGAAGTGTATTGTTCTGTTGTTCTGTGCTGCTCGTGCTGCCCATAAAACGGGCCAGCAGCAGGGTCTGTTTACATGACGTATCTACTATACTCTTGAGGTAAGAGGTGCTCAATAAGGGAGGAAGCAGCGCCAGATCACCGCGCGCAGCACACGTGACACACGTTCCTCATAAACCGTCACACAATCACTCCTCCGCCAGTGTGCGTTTACGCAGTCTCATGCCTGAGACGCTATGATCGCAGTCACTGCGTTGGCCGATGCGCGAGGCAGTTTACGAACTATCGCTCGTAACGAACCATTGTACGAGCATATCGATTATTCTTCAAGCCCTAACGGTTGCGAGGCTATACAGGAGCCGTTACAGTGTCGGCTTTGGCATCTCGGTAGCATTCTTACTGAGAATAACGGCACGCCCGTCATGCCTTCTCGAGCACGCTTGCAGATCCCCCCGCGGGTTTGGTATGCAGGATGGGCTGCAAGGTCTTCGACGGTCGATGTCGAGGTATGTGTGGCTAGCTTGGTGCGATCGTTGATTCGAAGCACGTAGGCTGTGGTGGCCCTCGTTGTACGTGAGCTCTCTTTGAGTACTAGGAAGGGCGGCGTGGAAGTCTAGGTGGGAAGAGAGTGAATTGCACGACGAGGTGTGTTGGTCTTGCTTGCAGCACGGAGCGGTCGTGTCTATTCCGTGAGTGCGTGTTGGGCTATTTGGTGATCACTACTCACTCGTTCATGGAGTCTCGAAGTGTATCGCTGGCTTCACGTTGAGTATCCTATCGACCCTTGTGGTGCTGTGTTTGTAGGACAAGGCCAAGGTGCTGGAGTGGTGCCATACGAAGTGGCTTGTTACATCTGGCGAGACTTGACATCGAGACGTGTGATGCTGTGCAACTTAGGATGAATAGGTTCAGATTGGCAGCTCTCATACATTGTGTACGCATGGGTGTCCTTGGAGGACGAGGTGACTGAAAGGTAATGGTTAAGATTACCGGGACGTTCAAAAAAATTGTGAAGACCGGACAGCTTGATGCTACCCTCAACGCTACAGTCGATGCTTCAGGACTTCGGCTGCCGCTGACGGGACCGATACTCAGGGCATAACTTCTGCGAAATCTTCAGCACCTCACGGCCTCCAGCACTTGCTTGGAAGCCTGATCAGGCCTGATAGAAGCAATTGTCTTTGTCAAGACGACGGGCATCTTGCATGCCGCCGTTATCTGATACTTTATTTAGACCATGGGCTGTGCTTGTGAACGCACAGTCGAAGTATAATTCGCGCCGCACATTGTGGAGGCGTGAGTTGTTCAGCTTCCCCGATGTGGGACCTCGCCGTTCAACTTACGTGAAGCGGATTGCATGAATGAGCTAATGCAGCAACATGACGGTAGTGAAGTTGGAACCTCGTGGGGTCCACGCGAGCGTTCTGACCCAAGTGATGTTCGTCCGCTAACGGTGAGGATGAGGCTGAGCGTGCGGGTTAACACTGCCATGTTTCAGAATGATCCTACAGTTGAATACATCGCGAATTGGAGTAAAGAGCCAGAAATAGCTTTAAGGTATCCAGTAGAGCGGGAAGGTCGATCTCGTCCGTGTGTCGCAATTGTCGGCCGGCTTCTGAACCCGTGCGCATGACGCCCGTCGGGCCAACATAAGACTTCTTGTAGAGCCAATGACACTCCTAGTAGTTTTTTGTTCGAGAGCGCATCTGTATTATCCTATAGTATTGTGCTTAGTAGCTCCTGCAAGTTTCGTGGTTGCTCCTTTCTATGAATCGAGCGTGCAATGCCTAGGTACCATTGTGCTGGCCGCCTAACGGTGCACTCAGCATTGATGCCGACAAAAGCGCCAGTGCAGAGCAGATTACGTCCCTCAGCAGAGAAGCCAATCACACTAGAATTGTAACCATCTCCAGCATCCTCTATCCAATACAAGAGTCACGATCATGTGTCGTAGGACCCATCAAATGTTGACCACCTGGGCAGTATCTCTGAATTGCAGATTGATAGCATGAATATGTGGGATTGCGTTCGCGATCTTAGCCAAAGGGAGATGTCTGGCCTAGTATAGTGTGAGCTCCATGTGTCGGCCAGAAGTACATGACTGCTCATAATGCGCCGAGTATCAACTAAACTCCATGCTTGGATCATTCTTCTCAGTATAGCCGTGGCTTGTGGCCTTGCTTGCAGTTGGTGTGCATCGTCACCTTTGCACGCGGTACCGCTTCAAATGCTGCTCACATTGTTGAAGGAGGCTTTGCTCAGTGCTCGGGCGGCTTGCCGCTGCGACTCCTTTTGCATGTAGATGTCATGAGGAACAGATCCTTGGATGTCAGAGCTATGGTGTCGTTCAAGTCTGGAGGTCGTGACTTCCTTGAGTGGCATCCCTAGGCCTAGCTCAAACACAATCACAACCACCTCCCTATCATCTGAGCTGCATATCCATGAATATGCCACCGACCAGGCCGCTTCGAACAGGCGTCTTTTGAGACATATCCGACTCTAATGCACGTTGCCATCCCACTACGGACGTACTGCATCTTGCGAGATTGGCTGAGCGTCCACCGTTTCGATGCGCCCGGAGTTTGTCGCCGTCAACCTGCAGCAGCCGTGTCTTAACGCCTCCTCCGGCCGAGACAAGATTCGACATGAGTCCCGGTACAATCACCAGCTGGGTATGGAGTGTCTCCAACGAGAGCGGCTCAGCCATCAAGGTCTGTGACAATGCTGCACGGCCGCAACAGATACATCTCGAGTCTAACCTAATAGTCTAGGTGCCCGAAACCGGACATAATTGATCAGGTTTCTTGTTGCGAGCACTCCTCGTGTGAAATGCACCATTCAACGATATGTGGTGGCTCGAAGTGCTATGGCAAATCCCAAAACTTGGCAAATGTCGCATAACGGAACATTTGCGTCGCAGGGTAGCGACAATCATGTTCGCACTGATTTCTCGATGGGAGAATGCACGGACAGGGCTATTAAAAGATATCTGGGCAGCGCGGCTACAATTTGCCGTACTGCTAGCGTGTCAAGCCACCCACGGGTCTTCAAACAAACCCCTCCCGCGATCGACGTATTATCACCCACAGGGCCACAGCCATGGCTTTGGCCCCATGGATCACCGCCTCTGATGTAGTCTTACCGCACGATGAGACTGTTGCCATCGACCGGGCAGCAGCTACAAGGGCGCACGGGAATTTCACGTGGTTTTCATTGATTGCAGGTCTCAGGAACAACAGATCCTGTGAACAATTGCAACGGCGCGCTACTGCTCGTCGCACGGACGAGGGTTGAGAGCCGCTGCGACATTGCCCTGAAGCGGGCTGCTATTGAGAGAAGCCTTCTTCCAGAAGACTGATCCCGGTCACCACATGAAAGACCCACGACAGAGCGTACTCTTACAGGGATATACTAGCCGACCGCGAGGCTCACTTGAGCGCTCTGGCGCTGGGTTCCCAATTCGTCGAAACAGCTCTCAAGATGCACAATCTCGACATAATTTGCGGTGGGCATTAGCTCAACTCTAACCATCTTTGACGATCTGAACTAGCTCTGATCCTCCATCCTGGGCATGCACTCAAGTGAGCCGCTCACATCGAGTGTACATAAGCTTCTCGAATCTCTGCGACCCAGATCGACGTAAATAAGAGACCCATTCATACGGATAGCCGCATTGTTCTGACTTCTAAGTTGGTAACAAATCAGGCCTCCCTTTCGACCAATCCTTTCCGAGCAGCGCAAGACATCCCAGGCACCGCCACTACCCGTCAGCCGCCTCAGCCTTATTCTGCGGAGAGCGCCTCTAAAACGCTCACGGGCTAAGCCTTCACACCCTGCCTAGTGACCTGTCTACATAGTTGGGTCTGTGCTGTGAGACTGGACCATCTCACCATTCACTTGCTGGCATCTTCGAACGCACTGACTATTTCGTCGCACGATACCCGAGACTATATACCTCAGCTGGTTGCCACTCAAAGACTAGTATCTCTCCAATCCAGTCCTCCTACAAAGCCTTCGACACCACCTCTTGCATCAGTCGCAAAAGCCCAACGTACATGACCATGGCCTATTACTCCTCGGACTCAGAACTGGCGCTCATGGCGCCGGTCGATGATCACATGGGACATCTGTTCCCCGCCAGTACATGTCAATCGCCTCCCAGCATCATGTATTCCCCGCCACTACAACTGTCCCACCCCACGCCGACCACTCTACCAAGCAACGGATCAATATTTGCGTACCAACACGATTACAGACAAGTAATGGAATCACCATACCCACCACATGCTGCTTGGTCATCTCAGTCTTCGCCCATGGTTATGCCACAGGTTTCTTCGTACTCATACCCTCCTTTCACAGCTATGACCAGTGGACCGATCTTAGCGTCGGAAACAGGCCTCTTGCCTACATCTTTCGGGGGACCAAGGCCATCAAGATCACATTCTGCCTCATCATCAATCGGTCTAGGCCTCTCCTCCAACGCTCCCTCAGAAAGATCACCGCCCTCGCTTTCGCGCTCTCTTTCACCGAGCTCACCGGACCTTCGAGCTTACGGCTTCCCGAACAAGAACGGTACTTGGAGCTGTGCATACCCAGGCTGTACCTCAAGAGCAGTGTTTACCCGAGGTTGCGATTTAAGGAAGCACCATAAGCGCCACACCAAGTCCTTCTTTTGCCGACACTCTGATTGCCCTCAGTCCACGGGCGGTGGATTCTCGAGCAAAAAAGACCTCGCTCGGCACGAAGCAAAGCATAATCCGGGAGTTCTATGCGATTGGGAAGGATGCGACAGGGTGTTCAGTCGTGTTGACAACATGGTGAGAACGACTCGTTCCATTTGAGCAAAGCAGAAGCTAATACGTCTATGCAGAGAGACCATGTCAAACGGATTCATCTCAAGGCGTCTCGAAAGTCCATATCTTCATAGCCGTGCACATCGCAGCATCCAAATCCTTACGACTCACGCGCTTTCAAACGACACTAGGGTGGGAGGAATCAAAGATGGTCCCACCTTGATCGCGATGTCCACTTCTGCCACAGCATTGATGGTGATGGGCCAACCTCGACCCACCTCAAAATTCGACCTCTACACAAAGTAGCCGGGCTACCGCAACTTTTCACTTTCGTTCACGATACCCCTTGCATGCCTAGGCACAGTCATTAGACTAGTTCTTTCTTTCTGCATCACAAAGGCGTTTTCAAGCACAGCATGTGTATGGTTACGGATGATCACCATGGAGATTTCATGGTTGACATCCTGCTGGGAACATGCGTGGATAGATGCATATGGCGGCGCCGCTGCTGCCTGGCCTAGCTTGAAGAGATTGCCGCTCTGACATGAGCGGTTTCGCACCCCTATCAATATTACTGTCATTCTTACCACCATTTCACTTGGTCACTTTCACTTGTCGCCTCATATGATTACATTCTCCATGCTGCGTCTTGAAACCCAAGATGAGCAGCCCCTATGCAATGATGAAGGCGGTCTCTATCATGTGCATGGCAAAATAGCTCAAACTGGTCGGGCCTCTAGCTTGAGACTCCGGCTAACTAGTGGGTGGCCTTATTCTTTGACAAGGCTGACTTCATGGACCCCAAATGCAACCACTTAGAGTGGTCGCGACCCTGTTACAGCCCGGCGGATCATCTGACGCAACCAATAGACCAAATATCTTTGGAGGTGGTGTCCCCACTTGTAGGGGAGCACTTTGAGGGATTGGCATGTTATGCGAATCTAGGGACACACTGGCCCGGGGCCCGCAATCGTATGAGAACACACAGACACTTACCCCATACAGCAAGTTGACATTGCAACAAGGACTCGATTGATACCGGGACACGGCAACCACGATGCCTTGCTTAGTGCACAACGTTGTTGGTGGCTGCGCTTCGTTTTGCACTACGGGTTGTTCGAAAGGCCGGGTCAGAAAGCGCACCCATGGGCTGCTTTGTCTCCGGGACATTACATCAGACGAGGGCCGTTATTCGATCGCTAAGTTGCTTGCTCCACATGTAATTGCGACACACCCAACCGATGTTATCCTCCAAGCTTACCTCAGATGAAAGATTGCTTTTCCATCGGGCGTGTTGTTGTTCCGACCTCTCGACGCGCAAACCAAGGAGAATTTTATCAGCGCTACACTGCATATGCACAGCATCAATATCAAATCATTTTTACGACTGAGCCACTTGCGAGCGAGCGTTTACCGCGTAGACTAGCTTTCTTTTGCTCAGGGATAATTTAGCGTGGTGGACGGGAATCCTCTGCCACGCCGCCATGCGCCGTTGACGCGGCCGTTCTGCGACCTCTCACGCGACGACCAGGAAACTCGACCTGCCAGGGCTGAGGGTCACACAAAGATTGAAACCCATGAGGCCGCCCCTGCATTTGGTCGCTTACCGCGAACATGGTCACTGGGCCCGCTTGTTGTGTAACCTTGTATCGCAGCATCAAAACTGCCATATCGTCATTGTTGTGCTGGGAGTTTTCAAACTTGTTTGTTTTGTTCCCTGCGCATTACCGGTCAAGAACATTAGTCTTATTGCCGCCAGCGCTATAGCACATGTGGAAAAAGTGGACCCCACTTCGCCTACATTAGCGTATCCAGTTGGGTAGATCTCTGGGTCACACTACTGTAGCCCCTCAAACCCTCATCTCTTCACCTCGCGCTATGCCATCTACATCATCTACGCGCCCCCTCCGCATACCTAATGTCACGTCTCATAGGTGATGTTTCTCTTCTTGCGACAAGCATGCAGAAACAGCCTGAATACTACCAAGCACGAAAGCTAGGGCAAATCCTTGCTCGGAAGGTCCTCGGAGCAATTTTCGACTCCTTCTCCCGATCTTCCGCACCGTCCTCACCAAATCAGCACGTCTCTGGTTCAAGGCGATTGCATTCATTGGTTATGTTTCAAATGGCGTCCCCAACGGTACATTGATTCACCGATGACGCAGGTAACTATCTCTAGTTGACACTCTCTGACCATCGGTCCACAAGTCTACCAAGTATGGACGGGTTGCTCAATCGAAGGTGGAGATCCTCAGACCACTCTGAGAAGCGGAACCCCACAGTATTTCCCAACTACGCGGTATCGGTTTTGGTGTCAGTCGCGCGACTTGCTGTGGCGTTGAGCCGCAATTTCCACGAGTCAAAGCTGGACAGCGGAACTCGCGATTTCGTCCCGTGATAGCGTGGTCCGCCCCTGATCTTTCTCCGGTCTGATATCTCACGATAGACCAGCTCAATGGCAAACTACTACTAGTTCGTCTTGCGTTTTGATGGAATTCATCTAAGCAGGCTAGCATCCGCGGAGCGTGTGCTGTACGATGGTACCACATGGTACAGCCACTGCGTTCACTTGGAAGAGCGCCCCTATGTACAATTACTAATGCAACCAGACGATCTTGTCAGGACTAATCTGCAAAACCACTCCAACACGTGCTTCACATCGCATATGCATGAGTAGCCGAATCTCGACAGGAAGGGAAGGTGAGAACTCGAGTATTTAGAGCCATACGAACAGCAAATCCCTCCTCCTCGGCGGGCGACTATACTTGTCGTGGTGACCGAGTACAGCAAGCTACCACCTGCACTGCATCCATGGCGCTTCATGGATTTTCTTGAATCGTTTTCTTGCAGCTGTTGGCATCCGCCATTCGGCCCGACTCGGTTCTCGACAAACGCATCCTTTTCCACAACAACAAATCGAGACATCAAAGCGACGCAACTCAGCTCCAAGACAAGCAGTCGACATCAGATTATTTGATGCTGGCGTCAACAACAGGACATGTGTTGGAACGATTCACTGGCAAGGCAGCCAATGAAAAGCTGCGATCTAATCAGTTAATCTTGACAATCGTGCTGACACCTCAGGAAGCCGCGTCACTGCTGCCTGGAAAATCTCATCGTGAGAAATTGGACGCGTATCTCACATCAAAACTTGCGTAAACAAGACATGCTCTTCTATACTGGTCGCCATTGACTTCTTGCAAACTTCCTGTTGCCTGTTCGATCACAAAAGCAGTGGTAGTTGCACGATGTGGCGCATCCAGTTCAACCATCTCATCCTGTTGTTTAATCTGGTCGCTACCGTTATCACTTCTTTTGAGCAACCGAAGATACCCAACGCAAATTACCTATTCAACGCTATTCACTCGTCAATGCGACAATGGGGTTCATCCCTCAACCACAACGGAATGTCCCAATTCTTAGCTCTTGTACCGGCTGGCACACAGCTCTACCACGGGACTTACAAACCAGACCTAATACAGGACATGGAATGGCTTGCATTTGAGCCCGAGCATGCGTCAGTCTTTGCCCATTCAAGACGGCCTGTTAATCCTCCACCAGATAGAGAAGACGAACTAGTCGACGATGAAGGATATGAGCTAGGTCAACCTCAGGCCCGACTGTGCCACGGTGGTGTTTCAACATCACATCCGTCTCATAACCAAGAGCAGCCTGTTGGGCCACAAGTTCCAGACCAAGATTCGGCCACTGGCTACCTCCACACATATGTACCCACACATGATCTCCACCTCCTCTACGTCGACGGACTCTCTGCAGGAAAGACATCCAATGGGACCCTTGATGCGCAAGATATGCTCCTTCTTAATATGTCATCCGGACACCCACATGGCCCCATGGGTGGGGAGTATGAACGCGCAAAGTGCATGTGCGACCTGGCGTCTACACTCTGGGATGGTAAAATTGATGGTATTTTGCGCATGGAGGGTGGTTTCGAGATCATTCTGTGCGACTTTGCGAAACATCTCGTAAGGGCCGATGTCATAGCCTTCACTGAACATAACGGACGCGAAAATCGAAGTGGTATGTTTGGTGGGTGGTCATACATGAAGGCTATAACGAAAAGATACGATGGCATTGGAGGTGAGAGGGTCCGCCTGGATTATGACGACTTTGTGAGCGTTTTCGCATACCCAGATCTTGAGGGCTTGTTCATAAACGATGTTCAGTCCGACTACATCATGCCCCGGTTGCAGAACGTGAGCGCCGCGGACCTTTCGCTTATCAGAGACGACATAACTAGCATGATACTACGCAAGGACTGGGATAACAAGACGATGGGGTCCACGAATTGGCAGTCGGTAGCGGATATGGTCGTGATACGCTACAGCTCGCCACTACATTATCTTCACACCAACAAGCAGATCCGAGCGGAGAAAGAGCCCTTGGAAGCATACTTGGCCAAACTCATGCTCCCTTTTGTAGATTACACCACACGGAATGCAGCGTTGGAATTGCATCGCTGCGTCGCCCAGTTCATACCACCCATCTCGCCTTCCGCGGTAATTGCGCACACCACTGTCCACGCGATCGCGAATCACATATGTCAAACTCTTCTCACTGCCCTGTCTATTCTCTCAGCGCCCACACCTCACACACCGTCCACCACTATACATGTTTCTCATACGATCGAACTCATTGATGAGCTCGTCGAATATCTACAATGGACAACATGGAAGCAGTGTGGGACATGTCCAGAGGAGGAAATTTGTTACATCCCTATCTGGCCCGTGGGCAGTCACGAAGATCACAAAAGTCCATGGTGTAGGAGCGAGAATGCAGCGCGCGGGAGATTTGGATACTGGGGTTTGGGATTACGTCTCCCGTTAGAGTACGGAGACGATGGAAACGAATGAAATGACCAGGAAGCTGGTGAGCGTTTTGCGCTATGAATATGTCCTGTCTCTCAAGCGATGCCCTCGTCGATGTCACTAAGTTGATTACTAGCCAGGACGTCACTCGCCCTATCATCTAAGCACCTGCCTTATGTAGCAAAGCATCACTACCAGAAACACTTTCTACATATGGTATACTCCGTACACTTCGTTCAAACCCTTCTCCAATTTCGGTGGACATTCAGCCTCGTACCAAGATACCTCTCCAGCCACACGCCCCCGGACTGCTCCCCGCCCATCGGCACAACGCCCAGCCTAGCTTAGCGGTACTGCTGTGCCTCACAAGCGCACACTCCCTCTGTCGCCCTGCATCATAATAGCATCACAATTATCTTCGTCGCTCTCACTGCGGCCCCCTCTTGGATCAGCGTTGTGGCACTTCGCCCGTCTCCAGGCTCAGCTGCATGACATGCCAGCCCGCACCGCTGGATTGCCGATCGCACTGTTGCCACAGTCGGCCGTCGCCGTGGCCGAACTACACGATCGGCAATCCAAACTTCTGCATGTAGCGTTTTGGTATGGTTATGCGCTCCTACCGCCGCCTGTGAGAGACGATCGCAGTGCCAGAACCACTAAGGCGGTGCGTGAGAACCTTTGGGCTGGGTAGCAGGTCAGAGATCGGCATCACACGTGAGCATATCGACGATGGTTTGCTGCTTTTGGCGACATGTGACGATGATGGGACGGATTAGTCGGCATGTCAAGCGGAGATGAGAGCATGTAGCGTTGGCATGTCTGCATGCGAAGCCAGGCACCTAGCGCTCGCCAGCACGAATGTGATCACGGAGAAGGCGATGCATACTCGCTGTGACTGACGTGATAGCCATATTCCCATTGTAGGAAGAACGACGGGCGGGTTTTTGCGAGGCTAAAATACATTCGGCTTGGGAATGCTCTCCGAGCTACTCCATTCGACGCAAGAGCTGCGAAATACACTCAGCACCCGCCAACGGTGAAACTTGCCCGTCAGCCCTACCCTCTTCTCACCCTTGCGATCCAATCACATTCCACCCCCCGCTTCGTCTTCCGATAGGTCCCAGCCCCCCCTTCAGCCTGAACTCACCTGCATCGGAGACTTTCCAGCTCACCCAACACCGACCTCCTCGCCCCGACCTAGCCCTGCAAGAAGCCAACACCTTACCAGTAGAGACAGCACGCTCTCGGACAATCGGTCTGTGTATTAACAAGCAGCGTAAGCGAGCAGGCCTGAACCTTGGTCCGGTTTTCGTGCATGCGCCGGGCGTAAACGCGCAGGGGTTGGCGAGGCGAAGTCAGCCTCGCGATATTTGGGCAAGCGAAGCTGCAGGATTCACGCGCTGCAGGTGCGACGGTACGAGACAGGGACGAGGGGGGTTGCGCGGAACGGTGAAGCCACGCGATGGAATGTTCGTTTCATGAGCGTTCATCTAATTTGATTGCGGTTTTCGGCTGCAACGGGCGGGCTGAAGGCACGATGGATTCAGGCGCGGAGAAAAACGTTGAAGAAAGGGGGGCTTGGTGTATATGTGCTCCGAGCTTTCTCACTGTGCAAATATTGTCAAAAAGTTTGTGTTGATGGGTTTGTGACATCGGACATTTTTGGCCCAGCAGAATATAGGTGGATCTGCCGAATACGTTGGAAGTAAACGTAAAGCCTAGTTGGCATTGCGAGACTATGGTGTTGAAGAAGCCATTCTAGAAGCAGCACCTGGAGGGATTCGCAATATTTTCAACAGTCATTCGCTCCCTGACTGCTGGGATGTCTACGTCTTGCTGCCAACTAGAACTCCCCTCGTGATCTCCATTCAAGGAATTTGAGAACCCACGCTGCGTGACAATATCCCTGATAGACAGCTGTGATTTCCCTTCGATAGGTGTCTCCCAACCTTGGAAGAGAGCATCCTCTACATCATCTGACCACGTCAACCACGGTTTCAATGCTATGGTCGAAGGACGAGGGCCTGTCGTCGCTCTGGAGTTTCTCATCAAGCGGCAAGAGATCCGAGGAAAGTTCACGGTCATGACCAGATATGGAATCACTTAGATTTGCACCTGAGAGGCGGGCTGGGCTGTTGGAGGCGGTCATAGTGGCGAATAGTAGTCGCTGTGGATGTTGAGTAAGTGGCTTAGTGGTACGGTGCTTCTGAGAAGTGTGGTAGCTACGGTGACACTGCTCGGGCATCGAGGATCTGAAGCCTAAACCCACCTTACTTGCAGTGGCGAGTGCGATGAGGGATTATTCTGGACAATGAGGCATCAGAGGCCGACGCGTTAGACGCCAGATAGAAGCTGTAGAGGTAACGAGAAGAATGGACAGAACGCGGAGGCGACTGAAAATGTAAACAACAAGCCGAGCACGCTTGGACATCGAGGTACCAACGCGCTAGAAGCTGCGAGACTTGCTTCACTTCGAGTTCGATAGCCAAACTAGAAGGTTCTAATGATAACCTGCACATCGAATCCGCTCTCCAACCTCAGCGTAGATCCAAAAGCGCCGGTTGACAGTGTCATCCTGACCTCAAACGTGAAAGAATAGACGGTGAAAGGATGTCTAGTTCAGGCGGCCGAGAGCAATTGGTTGAGTGCTTTGAAAACGACGGGAGTGATTTCAGCGACAGACCATGGATGGACTAAAGCCTCATTAACAGTTCGATAGAATGAAATCAGAGCAGTCTCTCGTATCGTTGAGGTCGGAGTTCAGTGTAATACGATGCACTTCAGATGAAAATGGGCTTTCACCTACAGATACTCGATCGTCTTGCCGTTTCCATAAAACTTTGGTAAGCTTCGACCGATTTGAAACTTGCTGTAACGATACGGCAGGTAAGTACAGGTTAAGCCCAATGTGCTTTTGTCAAGAATGAGATAGCGCTCTCACACCCCTGATATTGTTGTGAGTCATTCCGAGAGTATGTAGGCCTTCGTCGAAACGGAACCTACCTGAACGACCCGATACACATCTAGAACAACGCAGAGACGCATGAACCAGCGGCACAGTGGCTTGATGATGAACCAAACTTACCGCAGGTAAGCCATGGTCTGCTTGGAAGGCATCCAAAAGATAACGCAATGACCCACGAAACCCGATTACTTTGCTCTAAGGGGGCCGTTCTCTTCTTGTAGAAGCTTCTCCGGAGGCATGTAAGTACATGCGAGGATACGTACTCGAATCTGAATCTCATCTGCAGTTGCAAAACACGACAACGAACCCCATGTAACACTGTCTACACCCATCTCTTTCGCAACACATCCTCTCCGCCGTACTGGACATGAAACAAGCCTATACGGTGCGGCAGTGCTGTTGGCATGCTCCTGTCCCAAGAAGAACAATTAGTGGCAAACTCGCTGTGCATGCTTGCGCCTGCCCTCTTGAAAGAAAACCCCTGAAGGCGGGTGATGCATCAAGCGTATGATGAGCGAAGCGATACAAGAGGGTGGCAGTGAACGCGTGTTGCGGCGTCAGACGTGCAATGAGAGAAATCGTGGAATAGCGTCCGGCTACTAACAAGAGATATGACGCACAACCGAACGCGTGAGGAAGGCGCACCTGCCCAGGTATCGTGAGAGGCATGGCCGACACTTCCCTATTCGGATCAAGCAGTGCTACCCAAAGCGCCCCACGACACTCACACACACGCGCAGCTGTTTGCGTCGCGTCATGCTCCAAGACGTTTATTGCACCCGTTAAATCCCACCGATCCACGTGTAAGAAACCACAAGGCAAGCTACATTCGCTACTCCAGCATCTGGAACTAGGCATCACAAAAACACTACTACGGCACTCGGGCTTCGGATGCCCAAGTACACTCATTCCACCGCAGAGAGACGCGCACGATGTAGCTCTGCTGGGGCTGGGATGCCATCTTTGCCGAGCAATTTTGTGTGGGTATTAGCTAGTTGGATACACTCACATCAATGGGCAAAAACTGACCATGTAAGTCAGAAAAGAAGGAGATACGTGTTTTCACCCTGCCCCAAGATTAGCATCACGAATTCTCAATCACCATGGTAGGAACTCAGCAGGAGTAACGCAGCATTGCATATTGCCTCAATAGCGTCTACTCTCAAGCTCAGCAATCGCTCTGTCTAGTCTCTCTTCTTCCGCTCTCATCCTGTCGATTTCCTCCTTACGTTCCCTTTCTCTTGCAAGTGCAGCTCTCTGTGCTCTCAGCTGCTCGATGCGGTCCTCTTCCTCCCTGTAGGGTGTCGGTACTACGATTGCCGGGCCAACATCTGCGGGGAATCCGTGGGAAGCTGCCAGCTCCGAGCGTGGCATGGCAGGCGAGGCTCCCGATGTTGGCATCTCGTGTGCATAGGTGCTGGGCACGGCTGGAGGCTGGTGGTGTGCATACGTTGGAGGAGGGGACATGTTTCGATTTGTGCCATCGAGCTCAGGTTTCATTGCGATTGCGGTGCTGTCCAGCTCAGGCTTCGTTGGATTGTGGGTGTCTTCATGAGCTAGTACCATCAGCCCAGAGTGTGGAGTAGCGTGGTTGTGTTCGTCTGTTTGGGTTGCTCTTCTTCTCCTTCGCCACAAAGCGAAGAACAAACCGGCAATCGATATGATTATTATTGGAATAGCCACACCAATGCCCGCTTTCGCCCCATTCGATAAACCGCTACTCTGCTGCGCGACAGAGCCCGGGCTAGTCACGGAAGATGGTGTACTGGACGCAACACTGGACGCCGAACTGGACGCAGCACTGGACACGACAAGTGTGCCTGATCGAGGTTGTGCGGTTGATTGCGTAACGAAGCCTGATGAGATAGCCGATGCAGGACGTACAGATGACTGGATTGCGTTCGGAACCAAGCTTGAGACCGGCGATGCTACAGAACTAGCAGCCGCGAGTGTTTGGGTAAATATGGGTATTGCGGCTGGCGTTCTAGACGGGGCCGCCGAGGAGACAGAAACAGGGGCGCCTGCAGCTGTTGCCATAGATACTTAGTCAAACAAGCATGGCAGATGGAAGATTGCAACAGATGTGATGGTTTAACTCACCAGCGCACTGACTGGCGGCGTAGGCGACCGCTTGAGCAGACTCTTCGGCGGAGCAAGCCTGATTTGCACAATCACGTATACCGTAGGCCCAATTAGATTTGGTACAAAAGCAGCTGATATCGCCAGCAGCGCAACCAAATTGAGAAGATTGGGCAATGGCAGCCAGATTTTGGATACATAATTGCTATGGATGTTAGCGGAACCCTAATGCGAGTAGAGAAGTCTTACAGCGCAACTACCTATGCTCTGTGCAGCACAGACGCCGGCGAAGGCGGCGAAGAGGGCAGGCTTCATCATGTTTAAGAGGTAGAAGAAGCGACACATGAAGCAGCGATTGTGCCCGCACGAGGGGATGGTGCACGTATATTGATTCAAGGCAGGGTGGGCTGGATAGCAAGGCTGAGATTTCTCATCCAATGGACGATGCAGCCTTGCGCCTCTTGTCATGGCGTATTCTGGATGCGGACAGTGCATGCGGGCGGAAAAGGCACACATGCTGCGCTGATAGGCTCATATAGCCGGTGGGTGCGATTGTCGATGACTGCTTTGCGTGCTGGTATGTTCAAATCTCGAGCCGTGGACTATGTGTGTCTGGCGAATTGAAATGATGCGTCCTTCACCTAGGATCCATTGAAGTCTGGATGCAACAAGGCTGGGTTATCTGGAGCGTTTATGATCGTCCAGAAGGCGTAGATGATGCTGACGAACATGATAACTACCAGCGCCTGTCCGACCCATTCTGGCAGCGTCCTGCCCGTGATTTCCACTGCGCTGCTGGCTATCGAGGACTCGTCGGGCTCAGTGTAGGCCCGGAAGGCGCCGTAGTCTGGCGGGGCGCCGACGAGCAGCGGTGCCGTCGCTGAGCGCGTGGCATCGTCGTAGGAGGGAGGAGGGTAGTCTGGGAGGGGAGGGTCGTGGGGAGAGTAGCGGTGGTGGTGGTGGTGGTCTGCGGCGGGTGGTGGGGTAGGTGGTTCGACCTGTGCGTGTCATTAGCTGTCGTCTCTTTTTGCGGTCAAGATAGTAGCTACCTGTGCGTGGTCGTGCATTGCGTTGAAGGCGGCGGGATCCTAATAACTCTATCGATAGAGTTCACGGTAGTGTTAGAGCGTCGCGTCCCTGGCATGTGATGACGACGAGGGACGCGCTTGGGCCAGACCCTTGTTTAACCGAAGCATTCGTGTCTCTAAGAAGTGTCAAACAACGCGCAGGCAGCAGACATCGGTACTCGAACTTGCTATCACCATGATGTCCGCTACTCTGCCATGATATATCGACATCTTATACATGACCAGACACAGCATGTCTGCTGATCCCCCTGCTAACCTGCAGCTCTTCTCACCACCGGGCTCTGGCCGCTCGAGTCCCGTCCCGCGAGCCACGCGCAATGCCGCCGAAGAACGCAAGTCGGATGCTGGAGCCCTCTTGGAGACACAACTAATGGCGTGCAGCTCTGTACAAGAAAGACAAAGGCTTCCGACGGTATGCGGCCGGTGTCGAGCGCGCCCTCGCCCTCTGGGACACGGCGCAGCAGGAATGGGCCGACTACATTTCGTTCCTGGGAAGGCTGCTGAAGGTCAATATCACCTACCGTTCTGTATGACAAGGCGCTCATGGTAGTACTGTAGGCCCTCCAGGCGCATCCCTCCGAAGTACCTGTAATACCCCATAGCGACAGAGTCGCATTGCGATTAGCGCAGTGCTTGAATCCAGCATTGCCGTCAGGCGTGCACCAGAAAGCCCTCGAAGTCTATGCCTACATCTTTGCAACCATTGGAGTATGCTTGTGCCCGCCCACCGACCTCTCAGAGCTGACCAGCCTAGAACAATGCCCTAGCCCGTGACCTCAGCATCTACTTCCCGGGCCTCGCCTCAGTGCCCTCGTTCGCCTCCCTCTCCGTCCGACCGCTGTTCCTTTCGATATTCGAGAAGCACATACTCAAGCTCGACGCCCAAGCGCTGCGACCGGCATCCAAGGCCGCAATACTGTCACTGTTACCGGGCCTGGAAGATGAGACAAGCGAGGACTTTGAGCGCATCTTCTCGGCGCTGGACAAGCTGCGCAAAACCATCCAAGACCCCTCGAATGAGGCCAAAGGTGGCAGCGGCTCGTCCCACTTCTGGCAGTGCTTCTTCCTGGCCACAATCACAAACGCGTCGCGGAGGCAGGGCGCACTTGCCTTTCTCGTGAGGCGCCTGCCCAAGTTTGGCCCAACAACCCCGAACATACTCCCGGCAGAAGCCGAGGCGGCTACATCCCCAGAGCCCGGACTCCTGATTCGGTGCTTCGAGTCCGGTCTCGCAGACTCCCAGCTGCTTATCCAAAGAGGCTTCCTCGACTTGCTCGTCAGCCACCTTCCCCTGGACTCTCCCGTGCTACAAGAGCGTGTAGGGAAAGAAGACCTTGAGAGGCTAGTCACCGCCGCTGCTGGCGTCGTGTCGAGGAGGGACATGAGTCTCAACCGCAGACTGTGGGCGTGGTTCCTTGGTCCAGAACCCTCCACTTCAGAGGCTAATGCAGACATCACAACTCCCACTCAAGATAAGCATGCTGAAACGCAAGACTCTGCGACACAGCACGCAGCTTTCTTCTCCCGCTACGGCCTCGAAGCATTGACCAGCAGTGTGTTGAAGATGATCAGACGACCGAGCAAAACCGCTGCTGAGCGCGCACGTCCCTTTCGAGTGTGTCTTTCACTCATGGATCGCTGGGAAGTAGGCGGCCTTATAGTACCAGAGATATTCGTGCCTGCACTGCAAAGCGTTCAGTCATATAGCGAAAAGTCAACAAAGGAACAAGCCGACGAGGTCTTGAGAAGCGCGAGCGCCTTCTTCGATGGTGTGGATAGTGGGTTGATCTGGGGCAAGCTGATACACTTGGTCACCTCGGCACTGGACTCGAGGAAAATAGACGGTGACGAGCGTTTGGAGCGGGTAAAGTTGGCCAAGTTTGTGCTGGCGCGCTTCAACCTCAAGGAAGAAGAGATGCTTCTTCACCATGTGCCTCTCATGGTGTTATCTACACTCGCCTCACTCAATGCAGGATATGAAGATGCCTCAAGGCCACCTCTTGACCCCAAGGTCGTTGAGTTGGCCATGGAGATTGCAGACTCTCTCGTGCAAATCATGCCAGAGCGCGCATTGCTTGAAGACCATACCACCCAGCAACAGTTGTTGACTGCAAACAAGGTCACCAGGCAGGCAGTGCTCCAACAGTTACGAGCATTCTACGAAGACTCACAGGGCAGTCTCGATGCAGCAGATCCTCCTTTCGGCGCGGCTGAATTAGGCCAGCATGTTCTGCGCGAGGCCGTACGTCTATTTGTGGCATCAGTCGAGTCTGACGCTGCTACATCTTCGTCAGATGTATCAGCAAGGATCTTGGCCAATCTCGTCACCAAAACGCAGCACTTGATGGCTTTGGACGAACATGATCTGTTCGCCGTTTTCCATGGTATACTTTCGAATCCAGACGAAGGAGGCAGGTCTCTGTCGTTCTGTCAACTTAGTGCCGTTACGACCGTACTCACGGCACTACAAACATCACGTCCTGCGAACACATACATTCCAACATCCCAGGTTCCCGAACTAGTGCACCTACTTGTTGCCGCTTTCTGGCAGTACCTGTCTCCAACGATGCCAAAATATCACGTGGAAGCGACTCGGTGCTTACTGCAGTTACACACAATATTTCCAGCTAGCCGTATGGTCGAGGCTGCTGTGGCATCGATCATTGAAGACCAGCTATCACAAAAACAAGGCAGCGGCGGGAAGTCTGACTGTAGTCGTCACTTTGCGGTCTTGTGGACGCATACTATGCACGAATTGAACGTGCAGTCAGAAAAGCGCGGAAGCGTGGCCCGTCGGCCAAGTGGAAATCACATTCCGGCACCTGTCCTGGCTTCCGGAGAATATCATTCGATCCTGACCAGGCCATTACTCTTACTCTTGGACACGCTTCATGAAGACGGTACTGAGGCATCTGCATTCATGAAAAGCTGGCTACTTGATCTACCAAGTCTTACACGTATCTTTGATATACTTACGTGGCACATTCAGTTACTGCAGTGCCTTTCGGCCTCAGACAATTTGAGTCCCAGCAACAAGTCGTCCAGATCGAGGTCAAAGCAGCAGAGAGACGACAGCAAAGAGTGTTTGTATTACCTCCGACACATCTCCAATATTTTGAAGAGACCGTCGCAATTCATATGGGTGACACTAGCTGAGTCCCCTGCATTGCTGTCTGAAGATCCATCTTCACGCACGTCGCTCCAAGAGTGGATCGTGCGGATGTGTCTGAAGACAATGTCCATTCCAACCACAAACGAGGAAGGAAGCACCAACGAACCTCATATTTCTGAACTGCATCGACTTTCGGTTTCCGTCATTTCCCAAATCTATCAGAGTTCTGTAGCTGGAACGTTACGAGAACTTGAGCTAGAGGTGCCTTTGATTGAACGGCTCAAGCCCGCACCGCCTCCGCTTCAGAGCCTGCTGCTGGCAGCGATATTGTCGGCGCTTCGGTTGCGGCTCACCCGTCCGCAGCAGGAGCCTCCCACTGAACTTAAAGTTCCACTACAACCTTCACATCGATCTCGACTGTCTCTGGCGTTGAACAGAGACTCGGAGGATGTTGAGCCTACGCCCATTTCGCCACCCCCGCAGTTAATTGACTGTCTTAAACATGGCTTCTCGTCGCCTGTCAGCCGTCTGATTTTAGATGACTGGGTCCAGTTCCTTATTGAGGTTTTACCTATGTTTGCCGACACAATATTCCAGAACCTTCTCCCTCTTGTGGAATGCTTGTGCAAACAAATCAATCTGTGTTTTGAGCAGCTCAAGGCGACCTTCGCAAATCGAGGTGGGATATCAGACTTGTCACCCGAGTCAACTTTGATATCACTCATAAACGGGTTGGAGCAGATACTTGCGAAAGCTCATGATCGATTGACAATTCAAGAAACCAAGGCTTCTGCCAACAAGTCACCCGAACAACCCCAAGGGTTTTTCAGCAACGTCGTATCTGGCGTATTCACGTCAGAATCTACCCAAACACGGACTCCAACAGCGAACAGTAGACTCACCGTGTTGCTGTGCTTTCAGGATACCGTTCGAATATGCTTTGCCATCTGGTCATGGGGCGGCTATGGTCATCTGGCTCAACAGGATGCTTCGTCGGTAGCATCGTTTGGCTTCACATCCTTGCGCATGCGTAATAGGGCCCGTCGTATATTGGAGCATCTCTTCGCTGCGGAAGCTCTCGAGTGCCTTGAGACATTGGCTGTTCTCTGGACCAAGTCCACGGCTAATGATGATCAAGCAACATCCATCATGGGACTCCTCAACGTCCTCAACGGGTCGAAGCCCAAACATACAATTCCCAACATCTTCAATGCAGTTTACAGTCGCACAGATCCATCAGCATTGGACCCTAATCGGACATCAACACTTACATCCGATCTCTCCGACACCGAACTAGTTACCTTCCTGGTTGAGTATACGAGATCACTCGAGGACGATGCTATGGACGAGATCTGGCAAGACTGCACCCTGTTCCTGCGTGATGTTCTCGCAAATCCTCTACCTCATCGACAGATACTACCCACACTTCTCGAGTTCACTGCTGTTATCGGTCACAAGGTTGACAATACAAACTTTGGGGAGCAGCGGAAGATGAGAAAAGAGCTGGCCGTAAGTGTAAGCAGCACGTATCATGAGCTTTACTGACGCTCCAACCAGGACATCTTTACTCGAATCCTGACGGCGATCTCTACGACACGTTCTCTGGGCTACATACAGGGCATCAATCAAGACTCGGATGAACAGCCGGTTGTAGTCACTAATGGTGCTCGCGCCCAAAAGCGAGCATCCAACGTTGTCACTATTCTCACCTCTATCGCACCCAAACTCCCTCTAATCCTTGTGGAGAATGACCGCGTAGCAAAGGTTGTGTCCGACTTGTCCACGTCGATCATTGGTCCTAGCTTCCGAGCCAAAGCATTTCCAGACAACATTTCCAAGAGCCTGCTGGACCTCCTCCAAGCCTTGACAAAGATAGCACAAAACAATAAGCTTCTGAAAAAGGACATCTCAGATGCGTTCAACGATGCGAAGTTCTTCAACACGCCACTAAACCTGCTCAGAGACTCATGGCTACCCATTCTAGCTCAATGGACGCAATCTGACAAAGAACGCGTTCCGGAGATACTTGCAAGGATATCTGCTCCTACTACTGCAGGCATCATGTTCGGTGTCGGCGCAGCCTCGGCGCGCCAGGAAGCTGATCGCAAGACGCAACTAAACCTGCGACGCATCTCACTGCTGGTCCTCGCAAGCCCAGAAGATGCATACACTCCCAATGTACCGCAGATCATAGAGAAGGTCGTCGAACTACTCACTGCCACCCCAGCAACATCTCCTTCATCAGCCACCCGCGCAGATGTGCTAGTCTTACTCCGTGCCATCATCCTCAAGACATCGCCAGTGCATCTAGCCCCACTATGGCCCATCACCAACGGCGAGCTAACAGCCTCTCTATCATCACTGCTCCCCGACGCCAGCAACAAAGAACATTACAACAACGCAGGCATCCTACAAGCCTGCAAACTCCTCGACGAACTTGTGGTCGTTGATCCAGACGACTTCCAACTCTCCGAATGGCTCTTCATCGCCGACACCATCGATGCAGTATACAAGCCCAGCACCCCGCTACTCCACCTCTCCCTCACAGACGAAATCAACGAAGTCCTCGCTCAGACAGCATCTGCTTCTGCGCCTGTACCGACGCATGGTGCCGACTCGTCTGACGAGCCGAGTCGAATGCTCATACTGGATCCGCTCATCGAAGCGCTAGAACAAGAAGAAGGCGCAGCAGTATTAGACATGGCGAGAAGCGAACTCGTTACCCGTGTTGTCAGGCCTTTCCTGGGTAATTTAGCGATGAACGCTTTTGAGGCGCGATATGGCGGTGGTGGCGCGGATTGGGATGGTATCTGGGCGAGTGTGGTTAGGGATGCTGGATCGTAGGAGCGCGTGCTGTAGATGGGGAAGAGAAATATTATTGTTGGGATGACCTGCTTTAGATGCTGTGTGGGGTACTAGGCTGGCGCATGTGGTGCATGTGAGGTCCGCCTTCCGTGATGCATGGCCGAGGGTAGCGCGGTTCATGCATGTATATGTATTTAGTGGTGAGTGGCTCTTAGCTGCTGCGTTTGCCTTCGTATCGAGGGTACTGTGTTTGCTCTAGTATCGATCGGCTGTTGACTTTTTAGGTAGGTCGATTGATGATCGGTCAGGTACACAATCGGTACTCTACGAAGAGTGGTAGTTGTTTGTAATATTGTAAGCTCGTTTCGATGTGGCAGACTGAAATAGACTTCTCTCTATCGTCAGATTTTGTTCCTTCCTACCGAGCTCGTTTACGCGTTTCACAATCCATCCGTCGCACTTCACCAGCATGTGACGACGATAGTCGCCGCCCGTTTTTCAGTGCATCTGACGTATGCTACTGAGGTGTCGCACCTCAAACATCGGCCGGGCGTGGTCGCCTAACCAACGTACTAGTCTCTCATCCCACCCATGGAACCTGAAAGGCTCGACTGAGATGTTCGGCCCCACCGCGCCCACAATGTGAAGTCCACCAGCGAAGCGGCTCGTTACGCTCTCCCGCGCATTGGAGACTCTGGTACACGCTTAGCATTTCGCACCGTCCCGTTGGTGCGATCGGTGATACTTACCACACTAACCCCGTTGGATTCCGTTCCAGACACAAGAATTGGCTGTGAGCAAACCCGAACGGCGTCAAACAAGACCTGAAAGGATGTAGCCGAATGAGCTTTATCACCTTCGGGGCACGTTGGCTGGAGAGGCCGGACGGGCTGCTTCCGCCTGGGCTTGCTCGACGTCACGATTTGGGCTTCGGACGAGGAATCACATCTATTGAAAATGGAGAAGAGTTAGTATATAATATTGCCGTGACTTTAGCAGCTAGAAGGTATCCATCCCAACTCCAGTATCGCATTTAAGTAAGGCCCGGCGATCAGGACTCAGCAACTCCACAATCGGCATCTACGCACTACTTTCACATGTCTTCACCTCCTAAACATCAACATCACACCCAGAAAAACAGAATTCAAAAACCAGCGAAATCTGTTCGCTGCTTGTCTCCAACTCCTTCCGATTGCGCTTGGTGGACACATGACCCTCGCAGCCACGTCACGAGCACTATGTCAAACGCAAAACCAGATGACCACACCACGCCTTCCTTGACTTCACAAACCCCACGACCTGACCCCGTTCCAGCAAAACCGCCAACTGTTGTTGAGCTACGCCGAACTTCACCAGTTGTTGCCTACCCGCCCACCCCACGACTGGCACCCCGTGAAGGCCGGAAAGGCCGAAAAGTTGCACGAGATGACTTGTACTACCTTAGAAAGAGTGCTACCTTCCCAGGCGGCGTTGCATCTGCCTTATCAGTGAAGGCTACAACTGCAGCAGCACAACCACTCGCACGCCCTTCAGATCGAGAGTATCCTCTGCTTCGAAACATCACACCTTTGAAACTTCCTGCTATCAAAAATCCCACACCGGTCATCATGCCAAAGAAAGAAGTACCAGCAAAACCACAAGCCGCCGCGACCAAAAAGCCCAAAATCAGGAGGCGCCGACCAAGCGAGGTCTTCAACATGTCATTCAGCTTCAGCGCCCCTTCGCGCAGGCGCTCAGCAGATCGCACTCCTCAAATCAGCCCTCGAACATCCATTTCATCTGGTTCCAGCTCGCCCACCCCAACGCCAGAGAAACGTCAACGCGTCGACTCTTCAGGTGCCAATATGGCGATCTTCAATCTACTCAGCCACAAATCCGCAACCCACAACACAGATGGATACAACATGGGCTCCGCACCCCGCGGCCCCGCAAACATCTGGGGCGAAGAAAGTCTCTTCTGCTACCCCTTCGTCCACACCTCCATAGAAGCGCACCCAGGCCGCCCCGTCAACCTCAGCGACGTCTTCGTGCCTCGCCGCGACCAAACACCATCACCTCCCCGTGATCCCATCAAATCCGACGACAAGCCAAAGCCTGAGGTCGACACATACCACACCTACCTCGCCTCCTCGCAACGCCGCAACTCCTCCCCAGACCGCGATCCCCACCCCTTCCCCCTCTCCTCCTCGCGTCGCCGCAACTCCTCCCCCAACCCCCGCCCCTCCCCCACCACCTCCGACTTCCCCGACTACAGATCCCAACTGCACCACGGCCAATCCACAAAAGAAGCCCGCATCCTCGGCCTCGCATCCACAGCCGTCCCAACTCGCAAGCGCGCAGCCACTTCCACACACCCCGACCAGCGCCCTATCTCAAACCTCCCCCGTTACCCAGTCTCAGGTTACCCTAGCACCAGTCTATCGACGTCCCAGCCCCGCGCCCCGGAGCGCACGAGTGATCCCAGTATGGAGCGCTTCTTGACGCACATACGCGCCAGCCAGGAGGCGCGCGCTGCGGCGCGGCAGCTGGGTAAGTGGGACGCTGAGTTTGCGGGTGTGGATGAGAGTAAGAATCCGCTTGCGAGGTTTGATTTGGGGGATAAGCCGTTATGACTACTGAAGTGGGGGAGTGTGGTTTGGGTGCTGGTTTGGGCGGGGTGGGGGGTGTGGGTTTGGGGGTGGTGGTGATGGTAATGGGGGAGGAAGGGGACGGAGTGGATGAAAGGGGTGGAGTGGGATGAGCTGGCCAATGGATATTGGCGAGCTGGGGTATGGGATTGGGATGTTTAGAAATTTATGTATGTCTGAATAATAATCCAGTTGCACTTCACGTCATGTTTCAAACTATAAATGCACAATACTACTACACTCTGATGGTCTTCACGTCTTTTAGCAGTCCAAGATACATCGCTTTCAACACACCAGAGACCTCCCCGATATCGCACACACATTCGTTGTAGCCTGGGAAAACTCGGAGTCTCTATAGCTTCTGGAACAACACTACGTTCTACATCTGTCATCAGTCGTCTTGATTTGACCAGCGAATCTTGGACTGTTTGACGGATACATTTGTATCTAGCGCTCTCTGGCCTACAAGCCTACGTACTGACATCTTGGAGACGACGGAGATGCGAATGTTGGTAGCCTCCTGGCTTGTTGAGTGTGGTGCGTGAATAGATTTTATACTAACATTCTAAATGAGTGTGGGTCGACTTCTGGCGTTAGGTAGTGGCGGCGTGCGCGTAGGATTGTGGAATGGAATTGTAGGTGCCTAGGCGAACATACTTTTGCTCGATCTTTGGAAGATCAATCGTGTTGCGCGGACTTTGGGTTTAAGATGCCATGTCGATTTGGGTTGTGTGAAAGGTGGGTGGAGTGAGGAAGCGCTTGGGCCATGCCACTAGCGGCGGGCGTGAAGCAGGCATCATCGTCATCGCGGACAGCTTAACCTTCTTCATCTCTCACAAATTCATTTGCTGGCCATCTAGGCTCAACTTCTACACAAGATGGAATCCAGTGAGGATATTCGTTCTCCTCGAACCTCACGATTTCTTCAGCTTCCACGGGAGCTTCGCGATCTTATCTACGAGAACGTGCTTGTTAAAGATATAATACCCATCGAATGCGCAGTAACGCGTCAGTCTCCGTCTCTCCCTTACCGACGTGGCTCTGGGAATCCTCCGCTCAATTGGACCGACGAAGTGTACCTTTTGAGGGCATCATGGGTTCATCGAAGAGTGTGGTCCGTACCTGCGTTCGACATCGATTTGGGCCTTTTCAACGACAATCATTCCCTACCGGATTCTGTGTACATGACATACCAGATTGAAAAGGAGACGGGGAACCAAGAGATGAATTGTGTCGGCATCAACTTATTCCAAGTGTGCAAACAGATCTATGAGGAAGCCAGCAAAATGTTCTACAGCCGCAACGTTTTCAGTTTTACATCTGACTTCCGCATCCCATGTGCCTTCGCCTTTTTGTGCGATAGACCTGCTGCATCACTCCGTAACATCAAGTCGCTAGAACTCTCGCTTATGGAGGCCAACAACTTGAGAGGAACTACAAACGCACCGTATCCGGTTGTAACCAGATCAACGGACTCTCTAGTGCTCCTGTTTGCATACCAATACTTTACTGAGCTTTGCACATTACTGTCTACGTCGCGGATAAATCTACAGAACCTGTATCTCACGATAGAGTCAACGGCATCATTTGGTGACGGCGGTCACATCGGCTTACGGGATAGCCTACAAAAAGAACGGCTGAAAATGAACTGCCCGGGACCATGGATCCCTATCTGGCTCGATCCGTTGCTCAAGATTGAAGGACTCGAGCTTTTGGAGATGCGCTGGTTTTCGGACCGACCTCAGATGCTGCGGATGACTGACACGATGGACTTGATTCAGCAACACATGATCACAGGCGATCCACGCAGACACACGTCCCATGTGATGACCGAATGTACGGGTGGCAGCGAGTCTTTGAAGCTTCGACTTCAGCACGATGAGAGTCCGGATGTCCTGCAACACTCAGATGACGAAGATTGGAGAAGGATTATACTGGATAATGATGGCCTTCAGTATGCAAAGGTTATTCAACGAGATGAGGAAGAAGAGTTCAGGCGTTTTACGGGCCGACCTTATTGCAGGGAGATCCTGGAGGGTCACAGTAATGCATACGCAAGCTTTTTCAAATTGAAGAGCGCGTAGTTGGCATCTGCAAACCTCGATGGCATCTCGCGGTGTTGCTTGATGATGTTAGCTCAAGGAATCAACGATGACAAAAGGCTCTTCACAGCCCTGAGTATGATCACTCTCAAGGTCACCCTCAAGGTCACCATGCTAGTGCATCATTTGCAGCACTACGCCTCTGACATCTTTTACACATACGATAAAGAGGTGTAGAGGATTCACAAAAGGTTGATACAATATCCCCATTTCGTCAAGAAAAAATAACGCGGAGTGGCTTGTCAGTCAGCAGTCACGAAACATGCGACAAAGTCTAGACGACTCGAGCATTGAGTGCTAACCACGCTTCGGGAAACAAAACTACCCATTCCGTTTACTGCACCGACTAAACTTGGAGCGGAAAGCAATTCGGCTCAAAAGAGGATAGCGGAGTTGGCTCCGGAAGATGGTGTCTCGAGTTCCTCCCCCGCAACACTCTGGAGCATCGCATCGAGAAGGGCCGACTAGGTTCGTTCATCAATGTGCGCGAAGCATACATCGGATACGGTACTTTTCTGCGTCCTGTGTTCAACATTTACTTTGCGGAGCAATTGAAAGTTATATGGTGGCTACCACAAAGAGGAGTGAGGCGAACATACCCTTGCTTTTTCCACCAAGTTTCTTTCCGATACGTGTCTTACATCGACGTGTACGATACATGCGACGAACTGTGGCGCTATATGACGCCAGCGCCAACAACCCCGCTCCTCGCTTCTTCCCCAGAAGAGCACACTCTATGCCCTAAAACGGAGTGCGACTCTACCACTCCAATGAGCGTTCGACCTTTGCGTCGACTGATTACCTATGGTCTCTTCGGCGGGCTGATGCGCATTCACATGATGGCACGGCAAGTAGGCTACGAATTGCTTAGTATCCGAACAGCCGACCTTCTAAGGGGACGGTGGGAAAAGCAGTTCAGATATAAAGCATTTGCCCGTCCCAGGACGACCAGACCACATCGACTATAACGGAAAATTTTGGAAACTGCTCATTTATACCGTAAGAACGATTGCGCGGCTGATTGATATTCTACAACCACGCCAGTCCTCGACCTACCAGATTGGACATTGCACACTTCCAAAGGATGGTACGGCTACTCGAGCTAGCGCACAGTAAGCCAATACTCGCTCTATCTGCGCTAGCAACACACTTCATCCTTCACAATGACGAATGGGACAATACGTTTCATGTCTTTCTTGGTATCTGGACGGTCGTGTTCACTGGCTTCGGTGTAGCCGAGTATGCATTTGGATCTCAGGCAAACACCATCGGAGCTGCCGTAAGGGCATCGACTTCCGCAGCGGCCGTATATCTCGGCGTCTTGATAACAAGTATCCTCCTGCATCGAGGTTTCTTCCATCGTCTGCGAAAGGTCAGTAAGACGTCGTCCACTACCAAAGCTAAAGGTATTGACCCTTTCAGATACCTGGACCACTTCCCGCGCGCTTCACAAAGTTCTATAACGTATTTGCAGGCGTTCTCCCAAGCTTTCAGTATTACAAGAAATCCGAGGAGTGGTATAAGCAGTACAAGACAGATGTCATCCGAACTGGCCCACGCGAAGTTACCGTATACTGCGCAGACGCTATTCCACTAATTCACGGACCCATGTCAAGATGTAGGAAAGGGCCTTGGTACGCGGGATCGGCACATATAGGCGGCGCATCAACACACACTACACGCGATAAAGAAGAGCATAAACGCAGGCGCAAGACTTGGGATCATGCACTGAACGTCAAGTCGCTCCGTGACTACGAACCGCGCCTCAATAGACATGCACTTGCGCTGATGTCGCAACTCAAGGAGGAGGCAAAGCAACCGTCCGTACGCCTCACCAACTGGGTCAATTTCTACAGCTTCGATGTCATGGGGGATATTGGGTTCAGTCGCAGTTTTGGAATGGTTGAGAGGGGCGAGGAAGATGAGATGATCAAGCTTTTGCATAAGAGCATGGAGCCCCTTAGTATCTTCGGTCACGTAAATTGGGGACTCAACTTGGCTACACGTACTACTGCCGGCGCAAAGCCATTAATGGACCACATCAACTGGACGGCCAATGTCCTCAAGGAGAGGTCGAAGGCAAGCTTCTCCCACGATGAAGTGGCGGCTGCGCTAACGATTCGCAGATTACCCCGAAGGAAAAAGATATCTTCACATGGCTTCTCGATCCAACCACGTCAGAGGTATCACCTGAACTGAATGCTGACTCGCGTTTACTCGTGGTTGCTGGAAGGTATGTCTTCTGCTGTCTCAACAGTTCCGAGCCTGATTGAATGTATACTGACTACTGCGAACAGCGACACCACCGCCGCAACGCTGGCCTGGATTTCCTATGAACTATGCAAGAATCTCAAGACTCAAGCCAAGCTCCGCAAGGAAATTGACGCTATTGCGCCTTCCAAGTCCCATCTCGAGGTAGAAGATGTCGCGAATTGCGCGTTCCTCGATGGTGTCATCAACGAAGCTATGCGTCTCCATCCAGCTGTAAGCCTCCTGCGCACGTCCACCTTAATTTTCAGCTACCAACATCACATAGGTACCTTCAGGTGTCCAACGCGAAACCCCGCCCGAGGGTATTGCCCTGCCCAATGGCACCTATATCCCCGGCCGAATCATCGTCTGGATGCCTATATACTGCCTTCAGCGCGACCCGCGCTACTTCGCCGAGCCGCTTACCTTCATGCCCGAGCGTTGGACCGACGAAAAGCCTTCCGCTGTCATCGACAAGCGCGCTTTCATGCCGTTTAGCACAGGCATATACAATTGCGTCGGTCAGAAACTGGCTATGATGGAACTGCGCAGTGTGACTGCTAATTTGATTCGCAACTTTGAGATCACCTTTGCGGACGGCGAGGACGGGACTGAGATTTTGGAGAAGAGTAGGGATTGTTTTACGACGAATGTAGGGAAGTTGGATGTTAAGATGAAGCCTAGGTATAAGGCATAGGGTCAGAGGGAGTTTGAGGAACAGCGGTAGGTGCTCTCACGTAGTTCATTTTTACATGGACTGATGTCATCACCTCACATCAACAATCATCATTTCGCAATGCATTTCTGTTTCTCATCTGCCCCATTTGTCGTGCTTTTCTTCCCATATTGTACGTGGGTTCTCAGTATTCCTCTGAGTCCATTTCCGTCCAGGCATCATCCACATACTCCATGCCGCAATATTATACCCCTGAACCCTCCATGAAACCAGCTTGCCTCCCTCCAGCTCCCCTCATCGCAATATAATCATACCCTTCAGAATATCCGCGTATTTCGCAGCCTCCGTTCCCAGGTTGTTCTCGATTTTCTGGCACAGCGCACGACCAGCTGCAATTTGTGCCGACGGCGACATCTCCACAGCACTGTTGAGCGCCGCGACAATGAAGCAAGTCATCGAGGCGGGATCCAAGTCCGGGTGGACGTCATCCATTGCGAGGCAGCCAAGGTCTCCAGGGTCGGTCATCTGGCTGAGAGATAGAGGCGTGCCGTTGGTAGCCCAGAGGTCGAGGAACTCGATGAAGCCTTCGAGGCCGTCGTTGGTTCTAGGGGTGTTGTAATTGGCCATTGTGAAAGCAGGTAGTCGAGGGTTGAATTGTATGAGGTAGGTGAGGGGTGAGTTGAGAAATTGGGGTTAGGTGAGTCACGAGCGATTGTTTGTGTCTCTTGTACTAATAAGATCAAGCTTGCAGGTGCTTGTTTGGTCATGACGTCGCCAGCAAAAATAAAAAGAAGAATGAGCCATTCACTCTAAAAAGTATGAGAGGGCAAAAAGAAACACGTAATATGTCTTCCTGGGCGTCTTCCTTTCTGGCAATAGTATGAGTATGCAAATTACTCTGCAGAAAGGCTTCAGCAAGATCGATCTGCGAGCATGATGCTGACGAAAAGGTGAACAGCGACTACCTAGCTAGTCTCACGACGGTGCAGCGATACAGGATTCTCGTTGAGCTTATTCCTCTCCAGGCGGCTACATGGACTCCATAAACTGCCTTTTGAACGCTATCACATTTTTGTATTGTCCACTTCTCCAAGTAATTACGTTTCGTTGTATCGTACAATCCATTAAATCTCATGGTTGCGTCCGTTGAGAGTTCATCTCTTCATGACCACCGCGTCTTCCGCTATTTCCATTATACCCCGGATTTACATCCAGCTATACTTCTTCTTCCCCATTGCCTTCTCCAGCCCCGTCTTCGGAGTCTCTTTGCTGCCCACCATACCCAGCATCTTGAGATACAGCGGACTGGATCCCATGACGAGTTCGACTCTCCTAGCCCGCATGTCGTCCTTGGATTTGTTCTTGAACTTAAGCAGCTTGCTAATCTCCTCGTCGCTATGACCCTGTAGGTATAGCCCTAGTATCTTTTCATCTTCAACCGTAGTCCATACGACTTCTTCTTTCCTGCGCCACATGGCAATCACGTCTTTGGGAACTTGGTGTCGGCGCAAGAGGGTGGCCCATCGGTCTTGTACGGCGTGCGTCGGTATAGATATCTCCTCGCTTATAATTTTCATATCCAGGCCGCGTCGACGGCCGTCGATTAGGCGGTGATCAAGGAGTTCGGTCCATTCGACGAGTGCGCCTTCTCGAGCGCGCGTCATAATGTAGTAATGCCCTTGACAGGCGGAGACACTGCGCTTCATGCTGGATGAGACTTCGGCCCAGGGCTTCTTGTCGTGGTCACGCAGTCGCAAGACTTGGTGTTCTTGGGCGGTGGTCCACCCGCGAGTGGGCGGCTCGGGGGATGGGGACGATGATTGGGAGACATACATGGTTGGTGCGAAGCGGCGCTGTAGATGGTAGAGTCGCTATTAGTCCAGGAGTTGAGAGTGATAGGTGGGTATGGTACCAAGAACTAGGAGAGAACGAAAAGTAGGTACTCTTGTAGGGCAGAGACAAGCTTGCCGAGGTGAAAGTGAGTCAAAAATGTGAAATAAATGATGCGATGAGAGGTGTGGTGAGCATTTCCATCTGCTGCTCATTTAGTACGTATCCGATCTCAGTTGAGATGAAGTAGTTGCACAATATCAAAACCTTAAGTGGTTACTCTATATGGGTACAATGCCTAGTCGAGCGATTCACTGCTTCTGTTCTAAGGTGTTGTTCTCCTAGACCATGTATATAATGCTTTTGTCTCGCAAAGGGAGAAGAGTCGAACAAATGACGGTATCTCAATTGTGTGTAAGAGACCTGGCTATCGTCCAATCCTTTATTCTAGAATCATCAATAAATTATCAACAACAAGTCCTCACTTCGATGCAATGGCTAGAAGGCTCTCCATGCTCTCAGATTCTCAGACTCCTCATGACTGTGTTGAATGTCTCATCTGCTTTGATATGCTCGCTGGTATCTTCCAAGGTTGTATATTCGAACAGGAAAGGTAATGGGTGAGACGACAGACAATGCACAAATCGGCATCCATGACATGAAATGCATCCAACCAGAAGGCAATAGTACCGGTTTCTGCACGATGTATACCTGAATATGTTCTGGCTGTAGTATCAGACATACGAATAACCGCGTACTACGTACTAAAAGCCTCCAGCCACTGCGTGAAGTCCACTTAGTCCTCGACTACCACTGCGGTACGCAATAGTCAGGATTTGCTCATCTGAAGTAAAACCAGCACTTAAGTCCACCTAAACACATCACATAATGAACGATATCACCCCGTCATTTCATGCGCTACTTACTGACGACGAGCCGGTCCTGTGCCTTGTACCAACCCACACCGCAAATCTCCGAGCATCTCGCCGCAATATACACGACACAACCCCAATGCGTGACCCTCGTTCATCGCATTGCCAATTCAGGAACCTGTCATTTCTAGATCTGAGTAGTAATATCGGCATCACGCATGGAAGTTGACGACATACCCGCACCGTACCGTACCGGCCCGTCACCAAATCTCCAGAATCCGGTGGTTTGGGATCAATGCAACGTCAACCACATCACGAAAACGACGCTGTCCATGCACCAAGAACATTGTGCATCTTCACCACGCAAAGATAGAATCGATGTATGATGCGAAGGACAGATCAATTACAACACAAACTAGAACCACGAACCAAACGCCTTGCACAATGCTTGCACGCAAGAAAAGAAAACCTTGATATCAAGACCCTCAAATTTTACGATACTGAAGAAACAAGAATTTTGTTCATGCCAATGTACATTTGGAGGAAAAAAAGATAGGTATTATATAAATCACACACATGCTCATGCACAAACTAGTCCACGCTCTATACACACATCCACAACTACATGACCTCGTGTCCAGCGGCCTTACCATCAGGATAGACGTACTTGATCGTCTGGCGCACGTTGCAGTAGCCCTGCTCGTGCCATGGCAGAGTTGGGTAAGGAAAGACGCCGTTGTTGGGGTAGCTCTGGCCGGGCTTGCCGCTGCCGCCGTTGGAGGGGTACTGTGGGTTACCGCCGTTGTTGGAGTATCCGCTGTTGCCGCCGTTGGAAGAGCCACCGTTAGTGCTCTCGCCGTAGGAGGCATCGGCCGAGGGGAAGTCGATTGGGGTGGGCGTGTAGGTGAATGGCTTTCCGGCAGGGAGCTTCTCGGTCGCCTTCTCGAGGACGGTGTACGGTGCCGATAGATCGGGGAGGTCGTACTCGGACTCTGCGGGCTTGACCTTGTTGCACTTTACTGCGACGTGGAAGTTGGGGATCGTGGTGGGGTCGATCTCGCCGTTGACGCCGATAACCTTGTAGTACATGTTCTTCTGGAGGTAGGGCTCGACATGTTCAGGCTTGAGAGACTCAAGCTCGCCGTAGTACTCCTTACCCTGGAGGCAAGTGGTCAGGGGAAGAGCGCCACGGGTGATGATAGGGTAAGATGCGTTGCCGCCTCCAGCCTTCATACCACCGAGAATACCATATGCACCGACGTAGTTGGGATCACGGGTGAAATCCTTGCTTGGGTCATAGTCCTCGAGAACCTCGCCGGTGATGTTATGCTTGGCGGGGGCGGTGGGGCCGGGAGTGTAAGCAGAAGTGGTGGAGTTTCCGTAAGGAGCAGTGGAGTTGGAGGTCGAGTTACCGCCGTTGCCAATGAAGCAGTGAACAGTGTAAGAACCGGCCATGGCGAACTTATCGGCAGTGATATCGAGGACATGGTGGTAGTCACCCTCCTTTACGGGGCGCCCGAGGTACTGGCCAGTCTTCTCATCGACGGGCTCGCCACGCTTGTTCAGAGTGCGGACACCAGCGCCGTAGAGACGGGTGACGGCCTGGGCAACCTGACCGTAGGAACGGTCGCTAGTCTCGGGGTAGAAGTAACCGAAAACGCGGGTCTCCCTGACATCGCCGGACGTGAAGTACTCGCCGTAGGTACCCTTGGTGAAGGGCTTAAGAGGAGTACCACCGTTCTTGGATTCACCCTCGTTCCACTGGGCCATGGGACGGTTGATGTTGCCGTTGGCGACCCAGGTATCGGGAACGATGTACTGGTACATGGTCATGAGGCGGTCAATGTTGGTGTGGTGGAGCCAGAAGATGGGGTCGAACGATGAGACATCAAGGAAGTACATGTGGCCACCGGTTTCACCACCAGCCGTGTTATGAATAGCGTCGTGAACGGACTCGAAGCTGTCGACACCGCTGCCGCTGAGATCGGTTCGGACACCAATCTGCGAAGTAGTGGCAAATCCCCAAGATTGCTTGCTAGCGAAGAGAGCAAAGACACGGTCGCGGAGAGAGACGCGGATGCTGTCGAAACGGCCGTTCATCTCGTTGTTGTTGGAGCGGGTGGGGTTGGCGACCGGACGGCGCAGAGTGAAGGGGTTGTTGTTCCATGGTCCACCTCCCATCTCGTTGGGGAGCGAATTGCCCCAGCTGTACGAGTAAAGAGGGTTGGCAATGGTCTGCTGGCCGTTTGGCTTGGTGACGGAGACCTGCTGGTCACGGATCAGGGTAGGAACGGTGGGACCGTTGCCTGGGTCCTGGGCCCAATCCCAGTAGGGCATGCGGAGGGTGGCCGCAGCATTCCTCCATCGCTGGCGCTGATCTGCTGGGAAGTCGTTGATGACCTCAGTTACGGCGAGGTACCAGGCTTGCTATGAACTTGTCAACATTTCTCCCACAAAAGCATTCTCGTGTTAAGCTTACCTCAAAGATGGCAAGATACGGCCTGTGCCAGGATCCGAAAAGGGTCTGGGCGTGCGGGCAGAAACCAGCCTGGTTGACAAGAGGTGTGGGGAAGTTGTTCCATGATTGGAAAGGACGTCCATGGATACCCGAGATCTGGTAATAACTCAATTTGTCATCCTTGCCCTTGTTCATGAACCTCTCCATGCCAAGGATGTACAAGTTCCACTGGTCGCCATTGTTCCTCAATTGACGGATCTCAAGACGAGGATACGACTGCCTGCCATTGCTGTCGCAGTCACCCCACCAGTTGGTGCCTGTGCTGCAGACACCGCTAATGGCGAGGAATGGGCCAATGTCGCGCTTTGCAAACTCGTGTGTAGCGGTATCAATCTGAGCCTTGACTAGGTCGTCCGCGCTCCGGTGGGAGTGGGCATGACCATGTTGTGAAGCAACAGTCAATTGGAGAAGGGCGAAGAGGCCGAAGAGCATGGTGACCATGCTCTGGGGCTTGCTGAAGTTGGCCATGATGTGTGTAAATATAATCGACCTGGATGGATAACGAGTGGACGAGCTGGAGACAAAGAAGCGACTCGAAGCTCTAATTAATAATAGGGAACGTTGCTATGCAAACGAGCGTAAATGACCTTGGAGATTTCCCAAAGGCCTACAAAGAAGTGTCCCGAAAAGAAACCTCGATGTCAAAGACTACGAGGAGACAAAGGTTGGCGGTGCAAGCAGGGGCGGGCAGTCAATGGGTCATATAACGAGACGGTCTATCCTTAGCCATGCTGGACTGGGATAAGACGGATCCACGCTTGCCTATTGGGACACGAGGCGGTGGGTTCGAGCGTGAGAGGCGCATCGTATTCGTGGCTCGGTCGGCTGCGGCGGTGGGTGATTGGGTGGAGTCTGGCCCCTGGCGCTCCCGAAACGAACAGACACCAGCGATCCGCGAGCCATTTCCCCTGACTTGACCGCTTTCGAGCGTGGCCTTGAGTGCTGGGGCCGCTGCACGCTGGTAATTAGAGCCGACAGCCGCTCGCCGAGATCTTTGTCTTACACCAATGGGCGCGCTTTGGTGCTTGAGATAGAGTGACAAAGTTCGCTCATCTTCTGTGCAACCTGTTCGTCTGAAGTTGTGCTGGACAGGAACACCGAACCTGATCAACGGTCGGCCAGCAGAACGAGCTTTTCCTCTGCGGAGACTTTCGCATGGCCGGTGGCATCTGGAGCGGCTAGCTCACAGCCATTGCGCCCCAGCACGAACCAGGTGAAGAAGCAGATGCAGCCAGAGACGGCCGGCGCTGCCAGCTCGCGTACCTTTGATTGCGCTCACAAAAGTGCCCTTTGCGTCCCGTCAATGCGAGGACACCAGTCAGCGACAATAAAGCGACCGTAGCATTGCTGCAGCAGTGCGAGTGTACATCGTTATCTTGCGTTGTCGACGTAAGGAAGTAGATAGACACAGCCGGGGGGTCGTCACGGGAATCGCTTTGCTCGGCCCCTCGCTTGCTGACAGCGCCTCATGCAGGAACAGCGTCTACCGTTTCACCATGCTCACAGCAGCCAAGACTGTTTCTAGCCCCATCGTGCCGTTGTTTCAACTCTCCTTTTCGACGTATGTCCGCGATGCTTGACATGATATCAAGCTTTCAGTACCTGGTGGAGTCGCTCCATCCACATCCTTCCAACAACAGGCGGGGCAAACTTCAACGGCGCGAAGTGGCCATGTCTCCAAATCTGGCAGTCAGCAATTGAAGCTGCTTTTCAACAGTATCGAGCATAAGGTTTGCATGCCAAGGACCGGTGAATAAGGCAATACCTTGGAGACTCAGCCTCACATGCACTCATCACAGTCGAAACTCAAAAGACCGCCCGGAGTAAGAAAAACGGCAGAGCGACTCGTATGTCTAAGATTTCGTTAGTCAGACGCCGTATTCTTGCGTCGTTGTGCCCCTTCATAGAATGTCATTGGGCAAGGCATTTCAATGCATGCGCCAACCAGCGCTTGCCCTCCGCAGTCATACGGCTGTCATTCGCATGTCAGCTGAGCCCGCCATTCACAAAGGACATCCCTCATTATTGCCTCCTTCGAGTTGCGCATGCGCTCTCCAACGCGCTCGTACCACCATTAGCGGCGCGCCAAAAATATCCCCGACTGCACATGCGTTGTGCCATACGATCACGAACGTCGCTGGATCAAACGTCACGCCACACGGAACAACTATCGACGGATGCTTGTGTTGGCGGAAACTAACCCTACGACCAATACCTGTGCGCTTGAAGGGTGAATAACATCTGAAGACGTCAGCTCTGAAGCTCGACGTCTGAAAATACCTTCAGCTGCGAAGAGTATATCTCAGTCGAAGATGCCTTCGGTTACGAAGCATGAATAACGTTTGAAGATTGACTTTCAGCGCTTTACAGGTCCCCTGCTTCACACTAACCTCTTTCCAAGCTTCGATTCCGGGGAATCAGAGGATGCATCTAACTGCCCGAGTCCAGCTAACCTACTTGTCAAATTACAGGTCAAATCAAAGCAGAAATAAGCTGCACATCAGCAAAGAAGCGCGCCTCCTAAAAGAAGTTGGAAAGTCAGACCTGCAGAGCACGAAACAAAAACACGTCAGGAAAGATAGTCGTACGGTATCGATACAGCAATCTATTACCATCCGAAAGGGAAAAAAACACACTCAAAGCTCCACCAAAACCCTCCATACATCCCACCCTCCCCAAATCACCAACCCCATAAGCCCAAGCACCTTCCATTTCGAAACCTCCCGTCCCACACCCCCATCCCCAAGCCTACCAATCTCCCCCAAAAGCATATCCTCCCCCTCTGCCCTTGCGTCCCGCTCCCTCCCCACCATCTCCCGCGCCTTGTTCCGCTCTATCTTCATCAGTGTATGACTCTGCGCCAACTCCTGATTCAAGTCTTTGTAAATCTGAATCTTGCTCTCCGCTTTACCGACTTCTTCACCCAGGCCTTCACATTTCCGCGCGAGGGCTTCGATCTGCTCGTCTAAGCGCGAGATCTCGACGCCGAGGAGAGTGTTCTGCTCCTCCAGTTGCTGCACATCATCCGTAAGAAGGGTGTTCTGCTGTACTAATTGCGCGATGCTGCGGTGCGGGATGTGTTGAGCGAGTGAGGGCACGTTGTCTAGATTGTCGTCCAAGTTTTGCAGGAATTGGAATGTGTCTTGCACGCCGTGGAGGAGATGCGTAGCAACATTTCGCACATCGCGTAACTGCGTCGCGAGGTGCGTGCAGTTTGAGCACGGTGGTGGTGGTGAGGGTGTGTGGGTGCGAGGTGGGCAGCGGGATAGGGGGTATAGGCCTTCAGCGTCTACGGGGGCAGGGTCGTTGATTTCGTTCTCGTTTTTGTCTTCGTTTTCTTGCTCCACGAGAGTGTCGCCTTCAAGGTCGAGGTCATCTTCTTCTTGAGGAAAAGGTACTGTGGTGTAGGTTTCGAAGATCATTGTGTTGTGTGTGGGGATGTTTGATGACATCTTGAAGTCTTGGGATGAGTTGAGGTTTGTGGAAATGGTCGACTAGGGAAGGTTTTCTTTCTTTATGGATGGGAGGGAGGTGATGCGGGGAACTGGGTGATTCTTGGGTACGTGAGGGAGATCAGGTATATTGAGACCATGGTTGTGCTTCACCCCTCTTCCAGATTTGTGGTAGGATCGCATTTCACTGTATGTGTAAAATTGCTTGGTCTCTTTAGACATTTGTGCAGACGACATTTCAGGCTTAATTTTCATGATGCTACTACGTTGTTCAACTACAGTAAGTAGTCTTAATTCACCTTTCATCTTCAAGCTAAACGAGACCGAGAATCCAGTACGCGAAGACTCTCAAGTTATAGTGTCTCGAAAACCATGGTAGGAAATAGTATCATCCATCAAATACACAAATCATTGTGCGGAGACAATATACAACATGGACGCGAAGACTTTAGCCCACACCATCATAAGCTATTCATTATCAACCCGTGAAAGACACACAGATACTGGGCCAGCCACAGAACCATCATAAACACATGCCATGCCTACACACATCAAAACAACCGCTCAAAAACTGGGTATATGACCTCCTAAAACATCTCGCCCTCTAGCAGAATCTCAAAAAACGTCCAATGTCCACCTTACATGTATCCGCCCTTCATCATGCGCACTACTGAAATGCCCCACGAATCTTCGCATACAACTCCGTATCCAAGAAATTGTAATTCGGATCGCTGAAGCAGAATGGCGCGCGAAGCAGCGTCTCGGCGGTAGGTCGTTCTGTCGGATCGATCGTGAAGCAATCGTACATGAAGCTCAATCCCTCGACGGCAATGACCCGACTAACATCCTCGGGAATAGGTGGGGCCTGGTTCAAACTGCCGAGCTTGTATATCGCGCCGACAGCCTCTTCCTTGGACCAGGGTCGCTTGCCAGCAAACATTTCGAGCACGACGCAGCCGAGGGACCAGATGTCGACCTTGGCGGAGTAGCCCTGGCCCTGGGAGCGGATGACTTCGGGCGCCATCCAGAAGACAGAGCCTTGCATGCTGTTTGTGACGTCGTTGCCGTAGATGTTGTCTGTTTTCTTGCTGATGCCGAAATCAGAGATCTTGCACGTGCCGTCGAGGTCGAGTAGAATGTTGTCCGCTTTTAGATCGCGATGTAAGATGCCCTCGCGATGAAGATAGCTCAGGCCGAGAAGTGTCTGGCGTGTCAAGGATGACACAACACTTTCTTCGAATTTGCCGTGCTTGCGGATGCAGCTGCCGACGGAGCCACCGGAAATATACTCGAGGAAGATGGAGATGCTATACTCCTTGCGCTCGCAACCTAGGTACTGCACGATGTTGGGGTGGTCAAGATGCTGCATGGTGTCGATCTCCTGATCCAGAGATTTAACAAGTTCTTTGATCTTGTCCTTATCGCTGCCTGCGGCTTTGGGATTGACTTCGACCTGCTTGACGGCGATGAGTTCACCTGTGGTGATGTTCATACCGAGGTAGACACGCCCAAAGGTACCCTTGCCGATGAGTTGACCTTTCATCCATTTGAAGGTGGGTTGGCGGGAGGGGATGGGGAGATGGTCTTGGGGAATGGTTTCGAGCTGAATGAGCCGCGAGCCGCGGGGTGGCTTGACTTGCTCAATACGAGCGTGGAACATCTTGGTAGACTTTCGGCGTACGATGTCGCCGCCATTGCGAAGTGTTGCAACGCGCGATGGGCCAGCAGGGCCAGGAGGGGCGCGGCCCGTTAGCTGGCTCTTGTTGAAGGGCTCGTATTGCGACTTGACAACTTCACGGATAGACTTTGTGCGTCCGAGGCCAACCCCAGACTTTCTCATGTTTCGCTGTGCAATGGATTGGAGGCCTGCTTTGCCGCGAGAGAGTCCAGCGTTCATGGTGCCAGATTCGTCGGTACCCATCTGCCTTGCTTCTCCCGAAGCGTCCGACTCTTCCTCCTCGAGCATCGGTTGGTCGAGATTGACGTTGGGGAAGAACTCGTCAAGATGCTCCACAAGGGCCTCTGCTGGCGGACGATTGGCCCATACGTCACTCGCGAACGACTCACGTCGCAGCGAGAATCTGTTGGACTCGTCTGGCGAATCTGTACCAGTACCTGATGCTGCCGACGCCGGGTTGAAGTCGCTCGGTTGTGAATCGCGATCAACCGATGCGCTATGCTCTGCCGACTTCTGTCCTGCCCTATCTAACGAGTTCTTCGATCGTGATGTCTTGAGCGTGAGATTGGGGCGCTGACTGCGGGAGTTGCTACGTGCTACTGGCGGGCTCTTCGCAGGAGTCGGAGGTCCAGCGCGGGCAAGAGGTGCAGCGAACAAGCCATCATCTGAATCATCATCCGAGCTCACCGGATCCAACGCGGGTGATTTTGACACAAAAGAGACGTGCGTTTCTTGAAAGTCATGCGTTGGACCGTACACCGACACACGGGATGATTCGCGCGACAATGTTGATTGCGGCGGCCGTCTTGACTGGGGACTGAGATCTGGCGATCGCGAACGCTCTTGCAGCTTGGCGACGACGGGATTCGGGACAGTCGGCATCGCTAGGCTGAGACTAGGTTTGCTGGTCGGAAAGTTGTTGTAGGGTATATCTTCCTCATAGTCAGGTATTCTGAACGGCACGTGACCCTTGCTCATGGTGATTTCGCCGGGACTACGGGGTGACCCACCTGGACTTTGCCTGCCAGAACCAGAAATGCCCCCAAATCCGCTCTCTTGTAATACCCTCTGAGATGGGCGAAGACTCTCTGGCGAACCTTCTGTTGATGCATCCTTTGGCGGAGGCTTGGGTGGCGCCTTGTTCGCCGCTCCCACACCAGCTCCGACAGTACCTGCTCCAATGATAGCAGCAGCGATGCTTGATAAACCGCTGGGGCCTTGAGGTATCGCTTTTCGCTTCGACGTTTCCGATTCAGTAGAACGTCGCTTGGCCTGAGTTTCATCGCCCTCGGGCCACGACGTCCTATTCTTGGCCTTTGACAACGAGTTCGCTTTCAGGAGCGTGCTGCTATCGGCAGGGACCGGTGGCGGCTCTCGCAGCGGTACTAGCTGCTTGCTCTTACGACGCTGCTCGAAAGGCTCCTTGATATCTTCATACGGGGAGCTACGCGGTTCGTCAAAGTCGATCACACGTTCCCTACGGTAACTGATGCTATCGCTACTAGCAGACATGGGATCGGGGCTATGTCCCTTGAGTTTTTGAATTCGGCCTTTGAGGTAGTCATCTTGCTTTCGCTTTGTCTCTTTCCTGTGTTCTTCAGCAGCAACCTCAAGAAGCCTTCGGCGCTCATGCTCAGGTAGCTCGTCGCCTGCCTGCCACGAGCGCTCAGTAGCACGACCGTTACCAAGTCGTTCGGCCACGGCATCAGGTGTCAATTCCTCTTTCTTTGCCAAACTCAGCAATTGTGCTTTTTGTGAAGGCACCAGTGTGGATTCTCCCGACTTCCCACCAGGAGACTCTAGTGCTGAGCCTGTAAGATCGTCATACGTGCGCTGATCCAATCTCTTGCCAACAGGTTGTGGTAGCGACACGCCAAGGCCAGTAGGCTGTGCAATCGTGCTCTCTGTCGGAACTTTAACGAAGATTTTGAGTTCCCCAACCCTGTTCCCTAGCTGGGATCGAGCCTTGAGTAGCTTCGTGTCGGATAGGGGATCCTCGTGGTCATTCTGACCGGGTAACGTCAGGTGCAGCTCTACCCCAGGTAAATGACTCAGCCCTTGACTCAGCTCTTCACAGCAGGTGGTCCGCAAGGCTGCTGCGGATTCGGTGTTGGTGATGTCGATGAGACGGTAGTTCCAGCCATCCGGTGTGACGAACGCAAATTTACGTTCAGATTGGTTGTTTACTCTCCCGCGGCCGGCGACACGACTATCTGCATCTGCTTGGGCAGACCTTCTTGACGGAGGTCGATCGTTGAGGGATGTCTCGCTGGAATTCATGCCCGACTTGCTGAAGAAGGTTCCGCTGTGGCCTTGTCGAACGTTCACGGGACTGGTGGGAGAATCAATGCTGGTGTCATCGGGCGATGGATGGGTTTCGTGCTTCTTTCTTCCACCCATGATCTTGTTGAAGAAGCCCTTGTGGTGGTCCTTAGCACTGGTCGGTGCTTCCGCGTTGTCGTAGCGTTGTGATAAGCCTGTTCCCGGGCGCGAGCCATCGAATCCGTTCTTTCTGCTGTCGTTGCGACTTTCGGATCGAGGTTCGAAGGATCTGCCAGACGGTGGCCCGGAGCCTGTATTCGCAAAAGTCGAGAGATTCGACTCGGAGCTATTGCCGCGATTGTGGTTGTAGTATCGAGGGGCAGATGAACTCAACCCTGCGCTGAGCTGACCGCCGTTTGTAGCAAGTCGGGCACTGGGTAGACCTGGACTCTGCTGCGGACTTGCTTGTCGATGATTGACAACGTTCATGGGGTTTGGTCCAAAGTCACCAGATGTGCTGGGACTGTGATGTCGCTTAGACGCAGGATCCAGGTCACGCAATACCTGTGTTGAGAAGGCGCTGCGGGGAGGGGCTGGGCCTTCCGAGAAGTCGGGATGTGGGCCAAGAGCGGGTACTGTGAAATTTCGTTGTTGCGTGGATATGCGTCGAGGGACGTTTGGACCTGTACCAGGCGAGTGCATGGAGAGCAACTGCCTGCCCGGGCTTTCCTCGCCGTTGCCAGCTGTCGTCGGAGTAGAGCCAAAGTCCATGCGGTTTCCCATGTATGGCGAGTTCTCGACTCCGCCCTCTGTCCCAGCACTGACTAGTGTGAGGCCAGTGTCAGACCGTTGAGGGGCCCGGCCACTGCCGGAGCTTCCCGTCTCGACAATGGAGCGCACAAGGCGGCGCAGCTTGCGGCCCTCGTCTCGTTCTCTGTTCTGATCCCAGCCGGTCCCGCTTGCTGTGCACTGCTTGGCCAGCTGGGGGAAGATGACCTGATGCATCATTGCCACATTCCCCTTGCTGCCGTGACCGCGACCAATGTCGAGGAACCTTGACCCTTCCAGACCGAGCGTCTTGAATGTCTCCTGCCAGTCTCTGGAGAAGCCGTTGTTCGCCAGCCAAGTCTGCACGCGCTCGGCAGGCCATTGTGCCGAAGGATCGTGAGGAGAGACGGGTGCTGCGCCATTGTTCTCGTTGCGGTGGAAGACGCTGCTGGCCTTCTGGGGCATGGGGTTCTGCAGCGTCGCAGTGGGCGGACCAGGCGAATCGTAGTTTTGTGCGTCGCCGGTGGGTATGTTGAGGTGGGTGCGATTGTTCGGGGTCGGAGGAACGTTGAAGGCTGGGTTGCCGTACTGCACGCTCTGGACGCTGGCATGGAGGCTGGCGGAGAAGTCATTGGCGGCGTTCTCTGGATTGGGTGCATAGTTGTTGTCGTAGTATGGCGCATCGGTGTACTCTCTGGTGTGCAGTGGGGGTATGCCGACACCCGGTCCAAAGCTTGCTCCGTCGGGCACATAGGTTGCCGAAGTCAGTGGTTCTCGCGGTTGCTGGGCCTGCTGGGGCGGGCGGACTGCTGGCGGCGGGGGCAGAGGGGTGTAGGAGGGATGTGGGTAGAGGCTAGGGTTGTAGTTCTGCTGCTGGTACTGCCCGGGGGGAGGGTTCCAGTAGTGCTGCCCGGGTATTGGCATGCCCCCATGCTGGTTGGAGGCCGTCGGACGTGGCGGCGGCCCGGGCAGGCGGATGTGTGAGGAGGGCGTCGAGGTGGGCTGCGGCGGCGGAGGCGGCGGCGGGTAGAACGACATGGCGGGATGTTGGGCGTAGCTGTGCTGGCGCTGCAGCAGGTTCGGGTCGGCGACAGTGTGCGCGCGGCCTCGAGGGCTTGCTGAGCGGACAGCACCACCCCCCGGCGACAGCAGCGAGCTCGGTGGGGACGCGAGGGCGCTGAGATTGGTGCGGTTGGAGGACAGCGGCGGCGGGGGCCCACGGCGGGCGGCGCGCTCTGAGCTGGTGGAGAGGTTGGACGAGGAGCGTTGTCGAGGCTCGGTGAGCATGTCTTTCCTCAGGCGAGGGTGAAGGGCTCCGCGGGTGGGGCAGCGCACAGTGCTGGCATGACGCTGTGCTCTGTGTCGGCGGGTCCTGGTAGCCTTCTACTGTGCACTTTTTGCCGTCTTGCGCCTATCCCATATATCTTGTCCTCCTGCGTAGAGCGCAGCGGGCGGAGAATGCGTCCGGGCAGGCGGAGGGCTTGGCGACCAGCAGCGTGAATTCGGAGCTGTGTTGGGAGGATTGGGCGTGGGGAGGAGACAGGAGGTCTGCAACGGCGCCGAACGACCGTTGGCAGCGGTGTCGAGGTCGGTGCGGTCGCGCGTCAGAGGGCGCCTAGGAGCGTGGGTGAGGTCGGACCGGCTTGGCTATCGTCGCAACAAAGACGGGACGACTCGACCCCACGTGCACACGCGATCTGAAGGATGGACAACCTCAACTTCACGGCAACAGGGAGAGAGGAGGAGCGCGCAGGAGCTCAGAAGGCTGGCCCGCAACGAATGCGCCTGGCGTCAAAGCTGGCCGTGAGCATTCAGGTGCCGCAGCGGGCTTGCGCGGCGTTAGCGCAGGCCATGTGTGAGGGAACATTGGTCGCATGCACCCGCAACACGCGAGGATGCGGACTGGAGTGCGTCGCTGACATGTCGTCCAATCCCATCCGTCTTGCAAGCCGGACGGGTGCTGAACCGAGAATCCACTGTATTGAGCGACACTCGCACTTGCACGCGGCGGTGCAGCAACCCACCGGTGAACGTGGACGCTGTGTTTCTTCTATGCGGTAGCGAAGTGGCACATGAACCTGGTACCCTAGAGGATACTCAGATTCGCATAATCTGCGTGCAGGCCAGAGTCAGCGACAGCGACAAGCAAAATTATACAGCTGAGGTGTCGATGCAGCTCCAATGAGATGCGCTCCACCACCATCCACCAGCGCATCCGGACTCTTGTCTCACCACATTTTACTGACTGCCGGATGGTATCTACTCCACTTCAGAACTGAAAGCGGTGTTGCTGCACCATGTCAAAAAATCTGTCCATCGACGGATAGAGTGGCTATCTGCGTGGACCTGCATCGGGCCTCCAGCGAGGAATACTATCTTTTGCCTCACGCCACCTGAGGTGATGCACCATCGTGACTAACCCGCGTCTCGCGTTACTTGTCCTGCCATTCAGATCCACCCAACTCACCTGCAAGTGAAAATGTCTCCCAACAATATCGCCAATTGCCCCGGGAAGCACCGGCGCAGACCGTACGTCACCAACTCGGAGCTCTTTATAAGGAAGGCGCACCCACATCAACAGCAACCACACCAAATACCCAGACTAATTTACACACTAAAAAGCTTCAGTAACTTAACTCCTCACCATGGCACAAGATCTACGCTCACAAGAGATCAAGAACCCGATTGACGTTGCAGAGGTGAGCTCGCGGCTCTCCAGCAATTGCGCGCTAGCTGATCTTCCACAAGTACCTCTTCAAAAGGCTGCAGCAGGTCGGCGTCGAGTCCATCCACGGCGTTCCTGGCGACTACAACCTCGTGGCTCTCGACTATATTCCAAAAGTTGGATTAAAGTGGGTCGGCAATTGCAATGAGCTCAACGCTGGTAAGTTGGATTCTGCACCACTCTGCAACCTCACTTGCTAACCCAGATCAGGCTATGCAGCAGACGGCTACGCCAGAGTGAAGGGCATCTCTGCCTTGGTCACTACTTTTGGCGTGGGCGAGCTTTCCGCTGTCAACGCCATTGCTGGAGCGTACTCTGAATATGTCCCCATTGTCCACATTGTCGGCTACCCATCAACTACCTCACAAAAGAACGGAGCGCTGCTGCATCACACACTCGGAAATGGCGATTTCACCGTCTTCTCGAGGATGTCCAAGGAAATCTCATGTGCTGTATCCATGCTCAACAACCAACACGAGGCGGCGATGCTCATCGACAATGCTATTCGGGAGTGTATCCTGAAGTCAAGACCGGTCTATATTTCTCTTCCCAGCGACATGGTGCAGAAGAAGATCGATGGTGACAGGCTGAACACTCCACTGGATTTGGAGTACCCTCCCAATGACCAAGAAGCAGAAGACTACGTTGTTGACGTAGTACTGAAGTCTCTCCATGCGGCCAAGAACCCTGTCATTGTCGTCGATGGTTGCGCCATTCGACACCGAGCCTTGAAAGAGACCCACGATCTCGTGAAGAAGTCAGGCATTCCCACCTTTGTGGCACCCATGGGCAAAGGAGCAGTTGACGAGACCCTACCCAACTACGGTGGTGTCTACGCTGGCAACGGCTCGAACGCGGGTGTCAAGGAGCGCGTGGAGTCGGCCGACCTCGTCCTCAGCATCGGAGCCATCAAGTCAGACTTCAACACCGCAGGCTTCACCATCCGGATGTCACAGCTCAACTCGATCGACTTCCACAGCTACCACGTCAAGGTACGGTACTCCGAGTACCCCGGCATCCGCATGAACGGCGTCCTCGCAAAGGTCACCGAGAAGCTCGGCAAGCTCAACATCGAAGCCGGGCCAAATCCAAACAACAAGATCCCTCAGAAAGAAGTCGACTCCTCCTCCCCCACCATCACACACGCCTGGCTCTGGCCGCGCCTCGGCCAATGGCTCCAAAAAGACGACGTCATCATCACCGAGACGGGCACCTCCAACTTCGGCATCTGGGAAACCCGTTTCCCCGCAAACGTGAACGCCATCTCACAGGTCCTCTGGGGCTCCATCGGCTACGCCACCGGCTCCTGCCAGGGCGCCGCGCTCGCTGCCCAGGAAAAGGGCCTCAAGCGCACCATCCTCTTCACCGGCGACGGCTCCTTCCAACTCACCGCCCAAGAGGTCTCAACTATGATCCGCAATAAGCTATCCCCCATCATTTTCGTCATATGTAACAAGGGCTACACCATCGAGCGCCTCATCCACGGCATGGAGGACGCGTACAACGACGTCCAGGAGTGGAAGTACAAGGACCTGCCCGCGGTCTTTGGCGCCGAGGACGGCACAGTCTTGACATACCGCATCGAGACGAAGGAGCAGTTGGAGAAATTGTTCCAGGACGAGGAATTCTCTGGCCCCGAGACAAAGAAGATGCGTTTCGTCGAGTTGGTCATGCCGTGGGATGATGCGCCGCTTGCGCTCAAGAACATTGCAGCTAGTGCGGCGAAGACGAATGCTAGTTCGGACTAGGGAATGGGTTGTGAATGGCTTGCATGGTACGGGTTATGAACTCTCTTCTCCTTTTTCATGATTGGCTTCTCTTCTAGATCATAGAATAAACTTGAATATAGATATTCCTTCATGTATATCTCCCACTTCCCTTTTCATCACCCTCCGATCGAAGCGTTTACCACTCCTCGTCTTCATCCACATCCACAGGCTCCTTCAATCCCGCAGCCACCTCGTCCTCCCGTCTAAGTCCCCGCTCCGCCTCACCCCATCCGTCGACCCATTTACGTCCACCGGTCGCCCACCACAAGCATCTTCAATGTGCGTACCAAAACTCACATCCCGCACCTGCCGCACCGCTTCCTCCCACTCGTGACTCAAGATCTGTTTTCTGCGCAACTTGCCGATGAGGAAGAAGTACTCTGTGTCTGAAAGTGCGGATTGAAGAGGGATGCGGAATATCATTTCGCTGTGGAGGGATGAGGTGTGGGAGGGAGGGGAGGGGGATGTGGTGGTAGTGAGTGGTGGACTTTTCGCTGATGTAGGTGGACTTGAAACTACTATCCTCGGCAGTGTAAGTGGGGCGGGATCATCGGGTGGTGCTTGAGAATGGGGTGTGGGCTGAGTTGGTAGAGACAGGGTCTGAAGATGCTCTGTTGGGGTGGCTGCGTCGATTTGCGGCTCGATAGTGGTCGGCTTCGTTGGTGCCTCGATATGCTCCGCACCTGTATTTGGATGCGCAGTGGACAGAGGTTGCTTCGCCGTGTGCGTGACTACGCGCTCAATAGGTACTGGCGTAGGTCCACCGACGTTGCTATTGCCATATCCGTGGTTGAGGCCATTGCCCAGGCGCGGCGAGTTTTCGTCGCTCGTTGTAGCAGAGCGGTGCGAAGACGACAGATTGGGGTTTGCGTCTCCGAAAGTTGTACGCTACGCTAATGTTCTCTTGATGCCTTTTCCTGGATTGTTCGCATTCGTCTTGCCTTCGCCTAGTCTTCCGGTACGTGGAGCCTTCGGAATGTTTTCTTTCCCCTCAGCGAGCGAGCGACTATTGTGCGGAGCCTTTGCTTGTCTTGATGCTGCTGTTGGTGTCGAAGAATGTTCTGATTCGTCAGTGGTCCATCTACTAGCTCCGAGAAGTCCCATTCCTGCTTGGTATGCTGAATGGTATTGACGTGTTTGGCTACCGCTGGTTGAGAGTATCGATTGACTTTGTGAGTAGCGAAGTTGATTGATAGAAATAGTGTAGCAATGAAGAGGGCTATGTAGTCGAAGGTCCAGTTCCTTAGAGCTAGATGAGTTGTTGTGATGAATCGTTTTCTCATGCGCTAGGCTAGTCGCAGCAAGAATATGTTGTGCTGGTGGAAAAAACTTACGAAAGCACGGCAACAAGAATCTTACTGTGCGGAACCACCTAAACTGTCACTGCAATGCAATGTTGAATACTCATGTCCAAAGCGTCTGACCTGACTTATACAGAGTGGTGTTATCGTACACTTCAAATTGCCATGAAGACATCAACTCAGTATAAGAAATGTTATTAGAAGCGAATGTGGGTATCAAACCTAGTCCAAAGCCGTTTGTGACGCTGTTGTTCAGATGCCGAAGTCCTCTGAAAAGCTCGACCCATGCACGTACCCAACCTACCACAAGTCAGGTGCCGTAACGCTTCATCGTACCCAGTCGTTCAATCATCCGGGTACGCGTCGCGCACGTTACTCACAAAAAGACGATTTTCACTATCCCAACGCTTGAAGTGGCGGCCTGCGAGCCGGGTTAGAGCTTCTGAAGGTTGACTGCCAGCTGAGACTGGTTTGATATTCTCTTCAGCGACGTAACGGACAGACTTGTCGCAAACACTACATCATGTTAGCTTAACTTCGCCAACAGAAAAGCACAACTTACAGCACATGGTAGAATGCCTGGTCCCTGCCGCTCGGCAATCGATCCACGTCCATATTCTGGATCCATTCCTCGCCCGCATCGCAGTTGATATCCCATCCCGTAACCACACCTTCATAACTGTATCGTTTGTGCTGGAACAACTGTCCGACTTTGAAACCGACGTTCATGGATTTTTCATCCCTACTGATAACCGATTTACGCATCGAATCGACTTGGTGCATCGACTGCACGAACTGCAACAACCGCTGTCCCTCCGGCTGATTATAGAACATGGGAATGACGTACTTTTCAAGCAACGTAACGTCCCAAGGGAAGTGCGTCTGGAAGTGCTCAAGAAGGTACGGCAGGTATTGACGTCGCCGAGTTGTGGCATTCGAGGCATTAGCAGCGTCGTCAGAGGGCCCAAGTATGATCATGGACCAGATGGTCGCGTAGAAGGCGTTGTCCATGTCGGGATAGGTGTTGAACCAGGATGCTTGAATGCCACGAATGGTAGCCTCCGTCTGCCGGATGTTCTGGAACGAGTTCATGATGTTGCGCGCAGTACGTAACACCATCTCTCTGGTAGTAGTATCCGAGAGGAAGTGTTCGTGTTCAGCGCCTGGTACGCCCATGTCACGTAGAGTCCGCTGGAGGTCGCCTCGCTGCACTTCGGTGGACGAGCGGAATGGGTCGAGGTACATATAGTCGCGCACGGTGGTGCTGGTAGGCTTGTATTCGCCATCGAGATTGTAATTCGGCGGTGCATATACGAGTGTATAGACATGGAAGAGGAAGCCACACGGGCGAGCATCGAGCCCTACACGTCGGGCCAGTGCGCAATAAATTGCGACCGAGATGAGGGGAAGCGAGTGGTGGGTCTCGGAGCTGAGAACGAGGCCAATGAAGGAATTGCCTAGAGCACGATAGGATGTGTCTGGTACGCCCTCGAAGCCACGGTCGCGTAAAAAGGTGGCCAGTGTCGATGCCTTCAACCGTGAGCTCAGGTCGCGGAAACCTACATATTCTTCCAGCACGTCCGATGCGAGCGCATCGAGCTCCTCTTCAATGACGCTTGTATCTACGTCTTCACCCCCGCGTGCAAACACATCGTAAGCGCCGAGTGCTCTCTCAAGTGGCACATTATCCTCTTCGGACAAGTCCTTCCAGACGTTGATGGCAATCTCACGGTGTATCCGCTCCAGGACCGCATTCGCGTAGTATCGCCTCGCCAAGACGTCTTCGGCATCATTTGGGCATTCCGACTCCTTCAATAGTGTCTCTTTCGCATCATACCCGAAGGCTGCAATCTCGTTGATACACCTTATCCGCTTATGCTGTGTGCTCACGATGTGGTCCAACAACTCTCGCGTTCGTGCTCCGATCTTGGTCTTCTCAATGTACAGTCCACGCCAGTCAACGTCCGACAATGGCCCAGTGAGCTTGGTGGCAATGTTGTGGCGCGAGTCCCAGGTTCGGAACTGTGTCTGGCAGAGGTGTCGCCATAGAATCGGCGATGCGGCCGTGAGCTGCTTGATGAGCTTGCTGGTTTGTGATACGGCTATCAGAGAGTGCGCGTCGAGGTTGAGGAAGATCCCCTCCAGGATCTCCGTGGGAAGTTTTGTGAAGGTTGATGTTGGCATTGTGGGGTTCGCTATTCGTAGGTTCACGGTGGACGGTGGAGTAGTGGAGAGCAGTCGGAGGTGAAGGACACGGCTAAGTTAATAATGGTGTCTCAAGTGTGCATGGCAGTGAGCCTATACCCCGAGGGCAATGTCGTCACGTTGAGCAACGGTGAATGATCGACGATGCGCTCATCCGCCCTCGCTTATCTAATCTGCATGCCTCGGCAGTCCGTAGCGAAACTCTACACCTTGAACTTCGAACCTCGAGAAAAGCAGATGTTCGATAACTCGTAGGACAGTGGAAGGAAAACAAAGCTATAGTCCATTGAATTCGACCCCTGGAGCTTGACAATAGCATAGATTAGATTGCTGAGCGATACTTACCAATACTCACGAGATTGACACGCTATGCAACAGGCTAGCTTATAAGACCGACGGCCGTAAACCGTAAATACTTCAAGCTGCCGCTGCCTGCATGTTCCATGCTCTAGAGACATCTTCTGAGGCTGATGGCCGAATCTTGGTCATCTTGCTCACGATACCTCCAGCACATCTCTCAGCAACACCTCCCGGCAAGCCGCGGAAACCACTCTTTATCGCGCACTCGACACCCAGATCTTGCCGTGAACAAAGCTCACAACGCAGACTCAATCCGACCGCCAAACCGATGGCTCCCAGGCTCACCGGACGGCCCAGAGTTGGTCCGGAGGGTCGGCGGACACTTCGCTGTTGATCTTGCCGATGCAGCCACAAGAGGCGCTAACTGACATCACTTCCGTTACCCGCCGCAGGGCCTTATGCTATGACGGTTAAGATGTGAATATCTCATCTTGTCGCTCGTTGCTCTCCTCCCCACCTACAACCTATTCATTCCTGTTATTTAGACATTCCTGTTATTTAGACATCGCTACCATGGCAGACCTCCAAAGAGTAGAGTCGATGCAATATCCTGCGGGGCATCTTTCGCATCTCTCTGAGAATCAGCAAGAACAGCTCAACACGTTCAAGAAAATATGTCTGGACAAGGGCTACTATGCGCCGGCTGCTGGTGGAAAAGATGCCAGCCATGACGACGAGACCATGCTGTACGCTCAAGCACGAAGCTCATGGTGCGCATTTGCGGGGCACTGACTGCTTACAGGCGCTACCTGCGCGCACGCCGTTTTGTACCCCAAGAAGCCTACAAGCAGTTCAAAGACACCGAGGACTGGCGGAAAGAGAACAAGCTGGACCAGATCTTTGAGACTATTGAGGTCGAGGAGTTTGAGCAGACGCGCCGTTTGGTATGGATTATGCTTACCTACGAGGTGTCGATCTAACGGCCTTGATTAGTACCCACAATGGCTCGGACGACGCGACAAGCGCGGCATTCCGCTCTTCCTTTTCGAAGTCGCACCGCTGAATACCAAGAACATCTCGGCATACGAGAAGAATCTTGCCAAATCGAAAACCGTGGTATCCAATGTCCTGACGAAGAACGTACGCTTGTTCGCACTATATGAGTCTCTGACCAGATTCGTGACACCCATGTGCTCCATGGTTCCTCGAAACCACCCCGAGACCCCGATATCACAGAGCAATAACATCGTGGACATCAGCGGAGTTGGCCTGAAACAGTTTTGGAATCTGAAGAATCATATGCAGGATGCTTCTGTCCTGGCAACGGCGCATTACCCGGAGACATTGGACAGGATCTTCGTGCGTTCATCCTCAGAAGGACTTTTGTGCTCAAAGGCTAACATACCACAGATCGTCGGAGCACCAGGCTTTTTCCCTACCGTTTGGGGCTGGGTCAAGCGCTGGTTTGATCCTATCACCGTCTCCAAGATCTTCATCCTCTCCCCCGCAAACGTGTACCAGACGCTGTCCCAATATATTGATCACGAGAACATCCCTAAGAAGTACGGCGGTGGATTAGACTTCGAGTTCGGCTCCATGCCCAACATCGAACCGGCGATAGACCAACAACTAAAGTGGCAGAATCCGCATACGCAGAACGGCAAAAATACACTTCCCATCGGGCCAATACGGTGGGAAGAGGGCTCAAATGGAGAGATGCAGGCATGGGGTGTCGGTAGTGAGAATGGTAAGCCTCGGCGGACACTAGTATTCACGATTCCAAACCCCACGGGATGGAAATTGAAGCCGCAACTCAATACACCTGCATTCGAAAAGGGCGATCCCTTTACAACTGTGGGCTCAGCAACACACCCGCCCGACACCGAGGAAGACTATGACGATGCGCCACCACCTTCAGACACTTCATCCGCTTCTGCCACGCCACCCCCCGCTCCTTCTACTACTGCAGCGCAATCAGACCTACCTATCCGTCAAGGTACATCAGACACACGATACGAGCAGCAAGGTCATACACACGCGTCTGGGCAGCTCGCAGAAGGCACACCTCATGCCGCTGTCAATGACCACGGACACGGTGATAAGACAGTCACCATGGAACCCAACACCATCGGCCAGGCGCCGAAGGAGATCCCGCTTCCAGAGCCCGAACAACCTGCCGCCCTCAGCTACCTCGACCAAGCGAAACAAGCCGCTGCATCAGCATCAGCGACTGTTACGTCGACTGTAGGTTCAGTAGCAGGTACGGTGGTGGGCGCTGTAAGTGGAAGCAAGGAGGCAGAGCAGAAGGTCGAGGAGCCCGCGCGAACGAAGAGCCCGGCAGAGAAAGAGTTGGACAACAAGATCGACGCGACCCACGATAAGAATGTCGAGGCATTCCTGAGGCAGCAGAACTTCAGCAAACAGTGAAAAGTCGGACACGTCGCGTAGTTATTGGACCGAACTTGTCGTGGAGGTTTTGCATATTCCCCAGTGCCGCAGAGTACCCCTTACAATAATATCATTCCTATGACACACGCCGCTCAGTCAAGTAACTCTACCTTTGTGAACTAATACGGAAGGCGACAGTCTTTGGGGAAGTCGAATTCCGGGTATATCGCACCCTCGCAATATCCCACACGCTGGTGGCAAGGGTACATCGGTAAGACACATGGACGCAATATCGAATCCTGCACATCGCTATTTCGCTTGATCGCAGTTGTGAAAAGGAGCAGTGCGCGATGCAAGCTACCAACTGCGAAGCGAGGAGCCGACGTTGTCGTGGGTGTTTAGGAAGATTGACAGCGTATGGTGCGATCTGAAGACTACAACAGGATGAAGATCTTTCTCTCGAAGTTCAATTGGCGTTTGCATCACTATAGGCTGCTTGTTTACTACAAGCAGTTAATTCTTAGAAGGCAACTGATTACTACAGGCAGCTCGAACCTAGCTTCCCATTCCGCAGCATCCCACAAGCTTACGCCCTTCGGCCCCCAATAACCTTGTGTAACAGTCCCCATCTCAGTCTCGTGTCACAACCAGACCGCAGCATGGCGTCCCGTCTAGTCCCGAGCCACCGTCCTCGCCGACGTGCAGGTAACACGCGGTGTCGTGCTGCGTGGCACAAGCTGCCTGCCGCCGGTCGCAACGCGCTACCCACTCGTCTCCTACATATACCACGACGGAAAGATCCCCTGCCTCAACGCCGGCACATCAGTAACCTCCACATCATCCGCCAGCTCCCTCAACCGCGCCGGGACGTTCTCCCACTCGCTTGCCACGAAGCGGTAAGGCGTCGTGATCCTGAAGTACACCCATGAATCCAGATTCTCCACTCTGCCGCTGTGAAACCACCGATCAAGGTCCGAGGGGTGGATGTCGAATTCGTCTACGAAGGCTGTGGAGGGAAAGCGGATGCGCATGTCGTTTTCGACTAGTTGGTTTAATTCGATGTGTTTGAGGGCTGGGAAGGTGGAGAGGTGGAGGATGAGGTTGCGGCATGGGTTGGGTGTGCCTTCTAGGATGCAGTTCGAGAGAGTGAGGGATTGGAGTGTGTGTTTGTGGCTTGTAAGTAGATGGTCCGGCTGAAATAGGTTCAGATATGCGCCGTCAAGGTGCACTTCCTCAAGGTTACTGGCGGGATGCGTGAGTCTCGTCAAGTTGTTCAAGATATCTCTCTTTGGCGACATGGGATCGAAACGAATCCCCACCTTTTTCAGTACTGGGAGCATACGCAGAAAGTTACTCAGCAATCCATGCGTCGATAGATTTTCATAGTTGTCCCGGGTGCAGAAGAGGTCCACGCTCTCAAGCGACTCTAGACGTTGCACATGCCTCGGCGGGAGATAGAACGCGTCTTCAGCGGCACCGCAGCTCGAGCCATTCGTAGTGAGCGCCTTGAGTTCTACGCGCGAAATTGCAATCGCGCTGAGTACACACGTAAGTAACGCCGTCGTCGAGCCGGGAATGCGTGGATCGTCTTCCCTGAAATTGTATCTGATGGTCGCAGTCGGCGCTACCCTTTGAACATTGATTGTGTGTAGATTTGGAAATCTATCAAGGGCCTCTGAGAGCAAGCGAATGCCTGTCCCGCTCATTTCCAGAAACTGTATGCATGTTGTAAGTAGACAAGATGGCAGAGAAACGCATATATGGCTTACCGTTTGCTCGCGAGAATCCTCGTCTATGGCCGCTTTCTTTGCGATGATTTCGTGTCTGATAGATGCATTTGCTGGAAGGTCCATACAACGAACCAAGTACTCATATTGACCTACAGACGTATCTGCCTGCTTGATATTCCAGGTCTGCAGCGACTGACTCCATTCGGGATGGTCGGCCCATTCCGCGAGATCTTCGAGGCCTTTCTTAGTAAAAAGGATTGTCCGTGAAGAGCAGCGCAAGCGGAGCCAGATCTTGTGTACATGGGAGTTGATCGTCCGGGATGTCAGGCGGAAAATGCTCAAGGCTTTGGGCTGAACCTGGTCGCCACCTCCGAGGGACGATGGATATGTTAGGTTAAGGGCGATTTGCTCAACAATCTCAGTGGGCAGGCGTTCGAGCTGGGCGTTCGTGTGATTCTGTGAAAATTAATGAGATTCCATACAATACCTCAGGGTGTTTGGAGGACTTACTTGTGGTCTTGCTGAGACATTGTCGCTGTCCCGCTGGCGTTGCTGTGCCATGTGATCAGTGTAAAACTTAAACATGATACTGAACCAGAGAGACAAGAGTATGCTCTGAACGACTTCGCCGTGAGAGGCACAGTATTGGAAGTGCCACGGAGGTGGCCTTACATGTGACGTAGCGCACCACAGATATAAGCTTATTAGCTGCAGCATAACCTTGCAAGATAGCGCGACAGCTGCCTAATGTTCTGGGGAAATTGGCGGAGCTCACAAATGTTTGGACATGGGACTGTTGAGCTTCACAAGTGCATTCACTTGATTCAACGCTGACATGTTCAGGTCTTGGAACTCCCGATTTTGTTCTGGCAACAGTCCTCACAGAACACAAACACTATGCATCAGGAAGGACACCAGCGATAACTGGCTCCGGGTATAACATTCAACTACAAGGCATATTCCACCACACTCAATGTAGCGTCGTAGCTTTACATTACAGACCATCCACCATCCACCACCATCGTCGCACATAACCACCTAACATATCACATATTCGACCGTTGTATACCGTCAAAGCGAGGAGCTTAGACGGCAGTCTCGTGCTTGGCAGAGACGTTCTGGAGAGGAATCTCGATGTGCTTCTCGCCAAGGTTCATCTCAGCAGCAAAGGTGGAGTGGGGCTTCCACTTGCGCGAGGTGCGGGGAGTAGTCTCCTCAAGCATCTTGTCGACCTGCTCGAGGGTGAGGCCCTTAGTCTCAGGAACGAAGAAGTAGGCGAAAGCGACTGTAACATATTAGTGTTCTGCTAAGAGGCGTGTGGGGAAGGATACAACTTACAGGAGATGCAGCAAAGACCACCCCACATGAAGAAGACGTTGGATCCGAGCCTGGCACCATCCGCGCGGTCTGCAACAAGGTAGGGAGTGATGACAGCGATGATGCAGTTCCAGAACCAGTTAGAGGCTGTGGACAGACCAACACCGCGCGAACGAATGGTCAGAGGGAAGATCTCGCCAATTACAATCCAGGCAGCGGGACCCCAGGTGGTGGCGAACACGGAGATGTTCAGGCAAATAAAAGCAATCATGGCGCGGGTGGCATTGGCGTTGGTGGGTTGACCTTCAACCTTCTTACCGGCAGTGGCGCCGATGATACCAACGATGAACTGCATGATGACCATACCAGCGGCACCGTAGATCAGAATGGAACGGCGTCCAAGTTTTTCAACCATGACGAACGATGCGGGTGTCGAGAGCACGTTGACAAGGGTGGTGACAAGACCGATCAGGAACGGGTTGCTGATCGTGCCAAGCTGCTCGAAGAAGACGGGGCCAAAGTAGAAGATGAAGTTGATACCGGTCAACTGCTGCATCATCTGAATGACAATACCGAGGAAAGAGCGGCGGGCGTTGGAGGCAGGGTTTGACATACTGCCGGAGAAGCAGGACGCCCATGAACCAAGATAGCTGGTCTGGGGAACAACAGACATCTCATATTCGTGGTTGGCAATAATCTCGGCAAGCTCGTCCTGGATGTATTCAGAGTCAAGAGGCTGGCCACGGACGCGACCGAGAGCGGCGGCGGCCTTGTCGAGCTGGCCCTTCTTGACGTAGTAACGCGGGGACTCTGGGAGAAGAGCAAGACCGGTGGCGAGAATGATAGCCCATAGAAACTGGACGGCAATTGGGATGCGGTAGGATCCAGTGTCCCGACGGTCATGAGTACCATAGACGACGCAGTTGGCAAGCAAGATACCGATGGTGATACAGAATTGGTAACCTATGTCGAATTAGTACACACTCAGGGCACACTGTACAGAAGTGTACTTACCAGCAACAACCGCACCACGAACCTTCTTGGGGGCAATCTCGGACATGTAGAGAATGACAATAGCCGAGATGAAACCAACACCAAAACCAGCGATGAGACGACCAGCAACCATGACGCCGAGACCTGTGGAGGCGACCTCGAGGATACCACCGATGCAGAAGATACCGCAACCGATGATGATAGTGAGACGACGACCAATGAAGTCCGCAAGGTCACCAGCAATGATGGCGCCAAAGAAGGTACCAGCAGACAGGATAGCCGTGGTCAGGGACTGGTTCATTGGCGAGACGGAGAACTTTTCCTTGCGGTAGGCCACAATTTCGTCGCTCTTAGGGGCGGAGTTTGGGAAAACGATGTCGGGGTATTCATAGCCCGTATACTGTTTGATAAAATAATCCATATTCAGGACTCCCCCCATCCATCCCGTGTCATATCCGAAAAAAATACCACCAAATGCTGCAAAAGCAACAATCAGATAGGCTCGAACAGTGACGGGGGCTTCGACGCGGTTGACATCAGTCGTGCCGGAGACGGGCATGACACCACCGCCAGGCATCTTGAGTGTAGGGTTGCTGTGAGGCTGCTTGAAAAGAGGTAGGGATTTGATGAGGCTCTTCGTTCAAGAAGAGGAGTCCCGCGCAGCGATGCTAGGGGAGTGAGCTGGGGATGGCTTCTAACAATGCGGTGGGCGATCCCATGCTTTTAATATCGGGTCCTAACAGCGGTGATACAGCAGCAGGGCGCGTGTGTGTGGCTTCTCGTAAATGGGTACCGTAACATTGCTCATCTTAGCCTTAGCCTAAGCCTAATCCAGAGTCTACTCCGCATTTCCCACTTCCAGAAGGATTGAGTGCTCCCATGGGTCGGTTGTCGCGAACCGTCCCTGGTGGGATCATCGTTGTCACATCTGCGCATGCGGCTGGCACGCGGCTGAGACTGTCACCCTCTCGATCGCTCCATGGTGTCGTAGCTTAACCCCTTGTGTTTATTGTAAGCATACCTCAAGGTTGCCGTGCATACTTACCGCTATACGAGTCCGGGTATGTAACTGGATTGGGCGAAGCAACAGATGGTCTGGGATACGATGCTGGGGGAGGCGTGAAACCTGGGGAGCTTGGCTTGTTCAAGCTACAGCCGAAGCCAACCTGGCTGCGCTCGGGCTGGCGAGACCTGCAGATTCTTCGTTGATCATCCTAGTCATATTCCGAGGGTGGTCAAATTGTGGTCAAATCAGAGGAAGATTGCACTCGTGTGTGTTGGCGCTAAGGAACGCCCACCCGGCGAATGCTCCCTGGTGCGCCGTTTCTTTGGAGGGCGTACGCCGAGCTAGTCCTCCCGCACACATCACGCTGACTGACAAGCAGCAACGGGAACACATGACTGAGGAGATATTTGTCGAGCTTGGACCTGGTGATGGTCAAGGTTCGATGCTGTCGTGTATGCCGAAGCCACATTGCACCGGTGTGCTGTAAGATCCCGCGTCGTTGTTCTTTGTTTCAACGTGCAGGCCTGATTATGAAGGAACGGATCGTTTATTTCCAACGTGATCGGATTGCAGCATTACACTGGTCCATGTACCTCTCTGCATGTCGTTGTTCGACCCTCGGAGCAGGCCATCAACTGTTGCCCCATGCACCTGGTCATCTGTATGCATAAGTGGTGAATACAAGGCATCTCCAAGTTGGCGGAGGGGTACTTCAATGTGGAGAGCTTCCCTGATTCGTCCATCTGCTGAAGCGCCAGGGTTCTTGATGCTGACGGGACCAGAGTCCCTGATGAACATGCACACATGGTTGTCCCGCGACAGCCCAACGACCAAAGACGAATCTTTTGCCGGGTCTCTAGGCGTAAGGGCCAGAAGATCTAAATGAGCAGAAGTCATATTTGTTGCCTCCTGTTCGTTACACCAGAACTCGATGTTGCCGCCTTGACCATCACACCTTGAAGAGGATTCAGCCGAACGAATTGTGGTGTCCATAAGCATGGTGGCGGCATTGGCATTGTTGTGACCTTTCCTTTTTGCTAGCCACAGCCGTGCGGCGTTTCTGGAGAACCTTGCTGCCAGGACTCCAATCGGTGACTGCACGAGATCGCGGAGCGACAGTTGACGAGTAAGCTGAAAGAAGGACGACTTTCACATGCGTGTGACCAGACGCCTTTGAAATCTGTTTTTGGAGTAGCACCCTGCGCAATACTACTTTGCGACGCCATCAGCAGACAAGTCACCAAACGGTGGAGCAGAACGCGCTGCAGGCCGCTCGTGTCATGCGCGACTGTTGCATCTGCCGTCTGTCGCTTCCGCGGATCGCAGCGTTCTACATCGAAGGTTCAATGTTGCCGTGCAAGGCCGAACGGGCTAGCGAAAACATTTGGGTTTAACGCGGGTCAATTTGTTGCGTCGGTCAAACGCATTGCAATACAACCCGATGCGATCTCGGACCGTGAGGTGCAGGAGCGTTGGAGGGAAAACATAACGTCCCGTTATGCACTCATACTGTGCTGAGCCCTCCCGGACCGACACCGACAGTGTGTGTTAACTTGCGGCTTCCAGTCTCTTTGGGGACCACGGCAAGGTCGTCTGGCGCTCAAGCTGTTATGCAGTCAAAGCACACTTCCTCCGAGGATGCGCTGCCGCATCCTTCAAGATTAAGGTTCCAGACACCTGCCACGCATCCACTTGGATCGCAAATGGCGAAAGCTTTTCGACAACGGTTGTGCGTAGCAGCGACATTCTTTCGTTACACGGTCCGACACCTGAAATGCAGGACCGCAACGCCCATCGCTTAAATGCAAAAGGCGGCCATGTTGCTGATCCTGGGGACTAGAAGACCCGTGGGGGAATGTCACCAGCTCATCACTGCTTCACATCCTAATCTGACCAGAGCAGATGCGTTATGCGACTTCGCAACGGTGCGGCGTTGTGCTCAGGAGAGGGGTCGAAACGCTGGGTCTCGAACAAGAGGTTCCATTTTTTGTACTCCACTTGTTCGCTCCGCGATACCTCCACGTCGGGGAATCTCTGGGTGACACGAGTCAACACAAGGTGTGTTCTCGTCCAACGCTTAATCATAGTCGTTCGAGCCACGCGATGCCCCACATCGCGGGTGACACCACGATGCTCGCCCATGGGCGCGGTTTCGGTATCCGGGCTTCCTGGACTTCGGAAGGGCTATCTTTAGCCCGAATTGGTCAGAAATGGGAGAAACTCTAAAAGGTCGGCAGCGCGGCAGACAAACCATCGCGCGTGTTGTTGGCAGTAGATCGTGAGCGATTGAGTCAGCTACAAGATTTGAATCTAGAATTGATAGCGGTAAAGGCAGGGCGGATTGTGTTCGTCGCCGCTCTCTCGGACTCCAAACCTGTTGACGTGTCTCGGCTGTCCCTTGCACAGATCAGACAGTATCCACATAAAGAGAGTCAAGTCCAGCTGCAGTATGAAGTGAAGTCTCGATGACGTTATTGGTGTTCTGGATGTTGGAGGCACAAACAAGGTCGAGTTGAGGTCGGTCTCAGTGTGGAGAGACGAGTAGTGAGACGCATGTGGTGAGGTTGAAATATACATTTGGCCACGACATCATTACGCCATTGGCCTACCTATTTAAGGGTCCAAGAAGGCGCGACCGTTGTAATGGAAAGTGCATGTCACGATGTCACGATGTCACGTGCGTAGTTCAACTTCCAAGGTTGCGGGGTAACGACTTTGGAACAGCCCGCAATTTCGCAAGACCAGTAATTATATTGTATGATGACGCAGATTCGCATAGTGAACAACGACCTCAATCGTAAATCCGTATCTGTGTATTGTGAAATGAGAGAGGCAATAACCTCGGGTCACATCCCGCCATGAGACATGAAGCTAGGTACCCCTTAGGCAGCAACATAACCTTTAGCTCAGTCATGCGTGCGGCACAGCACAACATCCCACCACCTACTTATCTCAATCCACAGTGATGGATAACCATCACCCACAGTCTCCCAAAAGGGCTGCATCAGACTCCCTAGTAATCGACCAACCCGTAGCCGGCCCTTCGCACTACGGCACGATCCGAGACGGAGACGTTGAACACCAGGATTTTGAAGACCATGACAGTGGTTACCAATACTCCGAAGATCAAGACATCGAAAACCAGACGCGAAACCCTTGCGACTTCTCGAGCTGGAGCTCTGCTCGCGATAGCGTGGGACGGTACTTTCTCTTGGTGTTGTTGTTCTACTCGGGCGTCTATTTTTTCTGGGTACCCCAGGAGTGGTGGTAGACAGTGTCAGGAGACTACATATTAAAGGCGATAGAGAATACGGAGCGTTCTTTGCATACCGTGAAGGCACTTGAAGTACGTTCCCCATGTTTTGCGATAAGTAACGTATTGTTCTGATAGTGCACAGTCAACCGAGATGGTCACTACTCTCGACGTAGTGCCTGTGCATTATGGCGCCATCAAAGCTCAAGATATCGAGAGCCAAAACGAAGCGCGTCAAGGGGCATGTGTTGACATCTTCTTACAGGTGTGCAAGTACTTTGGTGTGCTCGTCCTGCTTGGTATATGCTACGGCATCGGGCTCGAGCTGTGGCTGTTCTACTTAATCCAGAAATGTGGGTTTGCCGATACATGTTAGGCTAAGACAGTATTGTGGTAGCGGAGGTGTCAACGTGAGATCAGAAAGGAAGAATCCCAATTTGAAAGTTGGAAGAGTCATCCAAATTAAAGGATTTATAGCATAGCTATTCAGTGCTTCCAAGGTTGTATCTCAAGACTTAATGCCACGGCAGCGCCTCTCACAGTTTTGAGCTCTACAACTCCTGTGGACGGAAGCGATGCAATTCGGATATCATTCCAACTTCTTCCCTATGTTCATGCCCATACCAGACCCATTGCTATGCGTATCGGTCGTCTCCACTCGCCAAAGAAGTACCATCAATCATGCCGCAACCGTCGAACCCGTCCTGGATCAAACAGCGTATGGAATGCTTTCTCTCAGGCTTCCTCCAGGTATGCCTTGACTCCGTTTCTAACCGCGACATTGCCTCCGTGCCCTCTCTTCACCGGACGCGTTTTATCAAGCGCAGTCGTGAGGTCGTTCACAAAGTCCTTGTGCACACTCTTCGCCCGAATGTAAAGCACTATGCCCGCCATCGGAAGTCCACTGCACATGTCCGTTATAAGGCGTCGGGCTGGGCTGCCCTCGGGCGTTCCCTCATAGACGTTATTGCAAGTGTCAAACGACGGGATCCTCCACTTGCCGTCTGATGATTCCATTTGCGTGACATCGATAGCGGCGGTCAGAGCGGCGTCCTTGGCTGATACGTCCTGCAGTTTCTCTGCGAGGACGTACAGTTCGAATATCTCTTGGTATTCAGATTCGATATGACGGATGAAAGTGTCGCAGTCGACGGCACTGAGTTCCTCCTGGGTCTTGCGCATGGTGGTGAGTCGGCCAGTGTAGATGAAGTTTAGGTAGACTGCGAAGGTCCTGGGGTTGTCTTTGGGAAGCTTGACGATTCTGCTTTCGGTCTCCGCCCACTTGCCGTTCATAGCGCGGCGAAAGAACTCTGAGTGCGAAGTCAAGAACGATTCGTGTACAATGAATTCCTTGGGTTTGGGTCCTTTGCCGACGCGCACGGTCAACATGGATGGTGCATCAAAGCTGTCCATGCAGTTAATAAGAGCTTTGGAAAGACAGACAATGTTGCTATTTACCTTATGCCTTTGCTAATACATATCCGTACTGAGTGCGTTAGGTTTGTCATCGTGGAAGGGCGGTGGTGGTCGGAGATGCAGTATTGGTAGTTCGGTGTTGTGAGAAGACTATGGGAGTCGAAGTTCGCTCGTTTTGATCCCAAGCATGATGGTGAAGGTGAGTACCGTGGGAAGGAACAACTAACCCTCATTCCTCATTTTAACTGCTCCTTTCTTAGGTTTATCTTATCTTTTTACAGTTGAGACTATTTTGTACCACTCACCATTGTATTTTGTTGTAAGTTGCTTGAGTCTCGACAAGAACAGGATGTCAAATATATGATCTTATACCACTCGGAATCCCAATTTAGGGCTCTGCTGCTGCTAGCGTCACCTTCACTTAATCCACCACCGTAGCTTTCACTTCGATGTTCTGATCTTTCATCGCAGTAAGCCTTGCATCCTTAGGCAAAATCCCACCCGTCCCCACGCCCGGCACCCCACTCCCAAAAACAAGATTATCATACCCAGCCATAACATGATACCCCTTAACCAAATCGACAAACCTCGTCCCACAACCTACACTCACGTCAGACTCCACCCTTCAAGACTCAATCCACACTTACCAACAAGATGACTCGACCCATACACACTGCCCATAAACTGCACAAACCCCTCCGCACTCTCAGCCCAAAACTCCGCGGCACCATCCCACTCCACCATCTGCATGCTGCCGCCACTGGCCTCCAGCAGCGGCTTCAGCGCATCCTTGTGGGTTTGTTCTTGGTGGAATTGCGCGTATCGAACGAGCCGGACGCCCGCGCCCTCGACTTGCATCGTCAAGTCCGCGTGCACGCTCTTCCAGTGCGAGTGGAAAAACTCGTCCGTGAGCCCGGGTTTCTTGCTGAAGAAGACCATGGCGCGGAAGTAGGGCTGTTCGTTGGAGCGAGTGGGGTGGTCGAGGGCGAGTTCGGGGAAGGTGTAGGTGTGGGTGAGGTGGTTTGGGCAGGGCGGGGGGACGGGATCGGCGTTGGGGTTGAGGTCAGGGTTGAGATCAGGTGGAGTGTTTGTGGACATGTTTGGCGACAAGCTGCGAGGGTGGTAGCTGAAGACTGCGGGGACTGGGAAGGACGGAGACGAGAGGTATAATGTGAGTTGTGTAGGTATGATCCAGATCAGATGAAATTCAGGTGTCCCAGGATAGTGCGAAGTATGATAAATGAAAAAGAACAAAATATACGTCACAAGAAGAACGGTCAGATCCCATGTCACATCACCGTCTGATGTAGCCTAAAAAACAACAGCAGGACACGTCCAAAATCAGACATGAACCACAACGTCGGCGAAGTCAAGCCGCGCCACACAGCCGTCGGGCTTCTCTACACCTCACCAACCACCACATCTCCGGCGCCCGAGTCCGGCAACGTCTAGTTGGTGGCTTGCTACACCCAGCATCTCACGCTCGACACAAGTGGCCAATCGACGCAAACGGACAAAAGAAGTAGAAAAAAAAAGAAAACATACTATGTATGGTCCACACACAACGCCACACCTCGTATCCCACGCCACCGTCTGACAAACGCGCCCAGGCTTTCCGCTCCTTTGATCGGAGAAGCGCGCGACCCTTTCTTACTCTACACAGGAGGATGTCGGATCCGACATCCTACTATTTCCGCTGCACTTCAACCCCAGAAGATGCCGGATCCGGTATCCTGCCCATTCTGCCACACATCAACTGATGTTATAATACTCCGGCGCCTTAACCACATTCTCCACCCCCAAACCCCTCCGCTCCATCAACTTTACAGCCAGCGTATTCACAAAGGCTCATGGATACATTTCCCGCAGCGTTGCAGGTTTCGCGTGCGCAATGTACAAATCGACTAGCAAGCGTCTCACCGCGCATGAGCTCGGCGTGCTGTTGTAAATTATCTTGATGTGCTCGCGACTAGGCAGTGAGTCGTCTCCTAGCTCCGAAGCTTTCGCGAGTATAGCATCGCACGCAGCGTCCTGGGCGACGGTGTCTTGGAGTATGTACGTGAGGACGTAGAGCTTGCAGAGTAGCGTGTGCTCGGTTGCGGAGGGTGTGGTGGTGGGTATGCTGGGTATGCGGGATGTGTAGAGGGATTGGATGTAGAGGGCGAAGACTTGCGGGTCTGTGTTGTTTAGAGGGAAGGATTTGTGGTTGTCTTTTCCGCACATGTCCATTAGTAGGTCTTTGAGTCTTGGGGAGCGGGTGATGAGCAGGTTCTCGTGTGCGGCGAAGGCTTTTTGGGAGGCTTTGGGCCCGACGCGGATGATGACGAAGTTGGGACCGAAGCTATAGGAGTTTTAGTATGTAGATGTGTAGATGGTGAGGAGTGCACTTACTCAAGGGCTTGGGTCTCTGGGATACGGGTTATTTTGCCAGCAAGAGTGAATTGCTTGTGAGGGGCGAAGAGGGATTGAGTAGGCTCGTTTTCAGAACCCTGGCACGATAGTCACCTTCTGGAGTAGAAGCATCGGTAAGGTCTATGACACGATGCTCACTCGCTTCGTTGTTCATACCACTATGCTCAATCGGCCTACTACGTTTGTTTCCGAAGTAACGGGTATCTGAGCTGTGCAGATGAAGGTAACGAGCGAGCTGGATAAGGATCAGCATATATGCGAGCATAAGAAGTTATACTCCAAGCGTGCTTCCATCAATCAGCACAATTGACAAACCGCAAGCTCTGAGCAAACCTGGCGGCCACATGTCCTCCTATGTCCTCCAACAAACCGTGCAAACACAGTTCGAAGAGCAAGTCCGACTCACATCAATCATCCCCAATCACCCTGCAGCCCTATCCTACCTACTCCTCCACACGCCCTCCTATATCCTCCAACAAATCGTACAAACCCAAGCCTCAAACAAATCCAACTCACATCAACCTTGACCCATACATCACCACCACACATCCCCACCACACACACCCCCTACTTACTCCTCCACCTCACGCCCCCAACCCACCCAACCCACCTCTCCACCTCGCCCTTCTTCTCGCTATCCCCCTCCACGCCACCCTCCCTTATCAGATCGAGCGTATAAAACCCCCTAGCCAAGCCCTCATTACTCGCCAGCCTATGCACAAAGCTATGACACGCCCTACACAACCACGCCACGCTATTCAATTTGTCCTCGGTATGCCACCCGCGCTTCAACACTCTTGCATGCACCGCCTTGGGAATGAGGTGGTGGTACGTAAGCGGGACCCAATCGCGCTGGCACAGCTCACAATTTGTAGTGCGCGTGGTAGTCCATATGGGCGGCGGCGCTGTTGTAGCTGATACGTAGGCGTTGAGTACGGGGAGGAGGAGGTTTCGCAGGGAGATTGTGTCGCTAGGGATGGGCAGGAGAGCGGAGCTTTCGAGGCTGTCGACTGCGGTTGGGGGGATGAGGTCGAGGACGGGGGTGTATGTAGATGCGGAGAGGGGGGTTGAGTAGGTGTCTTGTAGGGAGGGCGAGGCGCGGAATTTAGGGTGGGAGAGTGTGCGGAGGGAGGGCGGGAGGGAGGGGAAGATTAGGGTGCTGAGGTACTGGGGTTGTTAGTTTGGTGGCTGGAAGGTTGGGGTGATGGATGTACTTCTATGAATTCGCCTAGATCTTCTGCGTCTGATGGCTGTGTGTCGCCATTCGAACTGGTCCTGATTTCTAATTCCCCCGTGCTTTTCCTTTCGACGCCGTTCTTCTCCTTTGAATTCTTCTTTGCATGTCTCTTCTTCTTAGGCTTGGGCTTCTCATCCGATATTGCCAGCGACCTGAGAACTGGTTCGCTCAGACAGTCGCGGAAGGTTTCGTAGTTGGATTGTTCCTCGAGAGGTATTGCTTCAGCCATCGTCGATGATGGCCTCGCACTGCTCAAGGTTTGAGCAGCGCGTTGTGGCAAGCTTCAATGGCGACATGGCGATTATGTGTACGATGGAGTGATGACGATGTCGCGAAGTTCGCGTTCGTGAGGCGCGGCGTCATTGGCGGGGCGGCCCGTGGCTCAATGTAAAAGGGCTGAAGGTCCAACATACGATCTCGTATCTCCATGAGAAGATTCTAGATACAAGTGAAAGGAGAGACCTGCCTCCACTGGCCTTCTTGTCAATGGTGGTGTAATAGGGCGTGCATCAGGCATCCATCATCACACGGCGAGGACAGGGTGCACAGACATGGTAGGTTCATGGGCATCGAGTTCTGTGATATTCGCTGAACGTCTTTCCGTCATATGATAGGCTCTCGAGCATGTCATACCTTCCTCTATACATCCATAATGTGTCGTGATAAAGTGCCATCTCTGCTCACAGCAGATACGCTATGCAAAACAAAGCATTCACACTCGGCCTAAGCCTTCTTCTTTCCGCCCTTTGCAAGGCGCTCCTTCTTGCCCATGGCCTGCTCACGTCGCCGCTTTTCGCGCTCCATGAGCTCAGACTTCTCCTTCTCCAGCTCGGCACGCTCCTCGGCCTCGGCCTTCTTGCGCGCTGCTTCGGCTTCGCGACGCTCCTTGACCAGCGCAAGGCGCTCGAGATCTGAACGTGCCTGTTCGGTCTTGCCCTCTGCGTGTAGCTTCTCGTATCGCTCCTTCGCCTGTTGTGCCTGGAAGGCTTCGCGCTCGCGGCGGGACAGCTGAGACACGTCCGGCTGTTTGCCCTTGCCTTTGCCGGCAGCAGCGGCCACGGGCTCAGCGTCCGCGGCAGCAGGTGCCTTCGCAGCTTGCGAGCGGGCTTTCGCAGTATGGTTCGGATTCGCGGGCATGTCCTCGTCGTCATCGGATGATTCGTCCTCGGAGTCGGTGGGAAGATCGCCGGGCTCTGCAACCTTCTGCGTCTTCTTCGCTATCGCCGCCTGCTTGCGGGCTTTTGCTGCTTCGCGGCGCTGCTCACGGGTCATCTCCGACTGCTCGGGCTTGTCCTCGTCGTCGCTAGACTCTTCTTCGGAAGATTCCTCCTCCTCAGATTCCTCTTTGACCTTGCCGGGTTGCTCCTGCAGTTTGTGTTTAGTCGTCGAACGGAAGAGAGCCGTTTCATTACTTACACCCCACATGCCAACAACCTCGCCATCTGCGTTCAGCGGCTGAAGATCGCGTGAAAACTTCTTGCCACCTCCGCGCTTGACCTTGTTAAACTTGCCGCCGCGGCCACGTCCTCCTGCTGAAGACATGCTATCTCCTTGAATGTGTGTAGACCTGAGAGGGGGGTGTTGGTTGTCAAGGACTCGAAATCCTGTGCGCGGTCGAGGTTGTGAGAAGTGACAGCGAGTGGCCGTGAGCTTGGAGACGGTGAACGAGTTTGTGTTACTGTTTGTAGTGTCGCGTACTTCGTTCGGGTGGAGGTGCCAGCAGTTGTGGTGTGCGTTTGGGGTTGTGCGATGGAAGAACGAAGGCGGATGCTGAGAAGGGTATTTAACGAATAACGCTATCGGACTGCGAAACGTGATTAGCTTTCACTTCTTCCAGTGCATTCGCTCAACAGAGTCAAATCACTTACTTCCTATTGTCTGCAACCAAAGCCAGCAAAGAGTCACACACGAGCGCACCAGACAACAAAACGGCAGCCCCGCGCTCGACCCCTGCCCCACCATCTCATCACAATCGACCCAAGCCCAATTCGCTGCTTTTCGCGCCTAGCCACTTCCCCCCTAGCGCTCATTAGTCATCCCGAAACCTCGCTGGGTTTTCTTCTCGCGCGTCGCGCCTTCCTCTTTGCTCGATACATAAACTGAACAGCCCTTTATTCACTCTGCCTTCTTCAATCATTGAGAATGCCGGAGGGGAAAAAGGAGCTCAGAGCGATATCATCGGCGTCTGCTTACCCCCTTCTCTTCTGCTTTAAGCTTGTGGAGCGAAGGTAAATAAATTGGACGGTACATTCTTTTGCGTGACGGTATACTGGGAGGGATCGATCGGGAGCCATCTCCACCTTTGGGAAGGGCTTGAGTTGTAATGAAAGGCTCAATTACTCGTGGATGGATCTTGTGGTGTTGGAATTCTGGTTGTGCGCGTGGTGCACCTGGTTTGAGAAGTCTGTAAATCCGTAGGTGCCTCCAATATATATCCCTCAACATCATACACCATCCGCTGACGTCCGTCACGACGCATTGCCTTCTCCATGTCTGCCTGCTCTCGCCTGCTCTGCTGCCTAGCCACTAGAATGGATCCTATTGTTCGCCGTGTCACCAAATTCTCCGTTTCAGCACAACTTCAACAACTTCTTTCCTCCCCACGACCGCGTAATGTGCCTCGGCCAATATCTTCGGGTCATATGTATACAAACGCCCATCTCAGCACTCCATGCGCTTTCGCTTCTCCCGCAAACATCGTGGCCTCGCCCAATCCCTCATTTTAGCAGTACGCCTCTAAGAACTCAACCGCTACTCGCCATCCCCTTCCTCCAAACCCGAAAGCCTCTGTTTTTCCACGAAATGTTGGCCAAGCACAAAACAGCGCAAAACAACACAACCCCCACTAACGCTTTTGACTTTCGACACAAGATGCTGCTTGCCATCTCCTCCTAGAAAGGGCTTCGAGATGTCGCTGGAATGAGTGTGGCTGTACGCTTTTTGATCTGCTTTCCAGTCTCTCGCCCTCAGCAGCCTCCGTACTTGTGGCAGTCGACGAGTCTGTATATCTTCGCCCGGTGTTGTCGATGCAGATGGCAAAACAGAAAACGGCATGTAGGTATCTAGCCTCTCCTGTCGGCGAATTGGATCAATTGCCAATTGACGATAAGCAGGGTGGGAAAGGCTGCGGATCGCGGATGAACTTGGTGCTGAGGTTGAAAATAGGCCTTTGACCCGACGGCTGACGCAGCTTCTGGTCTTGCTAAGTTTACAGGTCTGACTTAGCCGCAAATATCTGAATTGCTGACATCTGCTCAATGGCATTCGGTGCTCGCATTTCCTGTAGGGCCCAAGTCCTCAAGGTAGAGCAAAGAAGGCGAATGCGACTAGCTCCACGCCATACTTTGTCGCTGTTCTTTGCGATCCTTTTGCTCGAGCTTGGAGGTAGGCCTTTTGGTCGTGATGAGCTCGGAAGTCCAGCCTGCTACCGTTTCGCATTGCTCTTCCAGTCCTGTATTAAGTCAGTAAGCAAGAGGATTGGTGTCAGTATGAACATCACAGCAGTTGCAAAAGAGCTCGAAATTGACCAGAAGGTGTCATATTTGGAAACCTGCCGATGGAAATGACCTGCTACCTAAGCAGCCGATTCATCGATCGAGAGCCCACAAGGAAGAGGTGCCATGTGTCCCAAAGAAACCGAACCAAGCCGAACCCAGAACACAAATCTTCAGTCCTTTCCGAAGGCTTAGCGCCTTGATCGTTGACGATTTCAGTGTGCAGAAGCATCCAGTATCGCTGTCGAACCCGAATCATCCATGAAATCCCATACCATATCCGTCGCCATCGCCATTTTTCATCGCCTCAATCCTCCTTTCCGAGCTCACCATGCATGACAGGACACCCTTAGATGTACCACATCACCTCCTTCAGGCCACGAGCGTTCTGCATGGCCATCAGAGGAGCGATCTCGACATTCCTAGACGAAGAGCCAGTGGACGACTGCTGATCGGCCTTGGACTCCTTCTTGCCAGAAGACACAGGGTTGTCGCTCATGTGTGCGCGGGAGCGGTCGGCGGCCAAATGAGCATAGTAGACGGCAGGGTGCAGAGATACCGGAGTCGTCGAGCGCACATAGTGGTACGAGTGCTCAAAGATGAAGGACTGCAACTCGGGAGCCAACCACTCACCCTCGTTGAGAATGCATTGGTAGTGAATCGGACGCGCAGTGCCCTTGATGGCCACGTGAGAACAGAGGTAGAAGTCGAACTCGAAGGGATGAGTGCATCCGGACTCGACCAGGGTACCAGGGAGGGGGTTGTTGTTGCGGTCGCCCTTGCCTACGTCAGGGAAGAAGCGGATGTGGTGGCGCTTGCCGGCAATGACGACCGTGAACTTGGGCAACTCTTTGCAGCCAAGCTTCTTGAAGCATTCCTTCATGTCGCGGACCTCTTCTTCAAGAACTGCTGCGTACTGGCCCTCGGAGACACCATCGCGGATGTACAGGACACGTTGTGGCGGCTTGCCCCGACCGATGCGCTGCATCCAGTTCTTGGCCATGAAACCAAAGTGCTCGTCGATGTTGGACGTAGTGACCATCTCAACACGGTTGCCGTTGGTCTGGACTTCGGCCCAGTACTTCGCGAAGTGGGGGTCGGCGGAGACCGTGATGGCGGCAAAAGAGGCAGCCTCACCGGAACCAGCTCCAGGAGCGGGATGCGAGACGTCAGCACCAACGACCATGGTGGGAACTATATCAAGTTAGCTTGTGCTTTGAAGCCACGAATCTACCCGAGACGAACTTACTGCTGGCAGACTTAGGAGCGACCTTGGGGATGAGGTTCGATTTGGCAACCGAGGTGCAGCCACCAAGCTTCGCGTTGACCTTCATGCAAACATTGGAGATGTATTGCGGGGACGCAGACATGACATGCTTGGCCTGGAGAACCTGGGAGGCGACACCGAAGCGGATGTCGCAGGACTTCTTGATGCGGCGGTACACGTCGATGTTGCGGTCGTTGACGATGAAGAAGAGGAGGTTGGGTGGAATGTTGTACCTGGAAAGAGTCAGCTCGAGTCTCACAGCAGCACGCTGAACGGGTAGTCCGAAGGCCCTCGTAGGATTGGAACTCACCTATTGCCAGTCTGGTTCCACACCTTTTGCACCATCTCACCACCATCACTCAAGTTGCCGGGCCCCATCCAGGGCGTCTTGCCATGCTGAGGGTGTGCCGAGACGAGACCACCATGGCTCTCGTAGATCTGAACAAACTTCTGGAAGAAGGTGGCAACTGCTGGAGGTGGAGGAGCACCACGACCAACGACACAGCAAACGCCCCATGCCTTGATTGGGCGATCTTTGTTGTTTACAGCGAACTTACGTCCATCAAGGCGCCAGCGACTATGGAAGGTTAGTATTGCCGTCAATGTAGATGTGTGTCAAACTTGCCCAGCAATCATGTCCGCAGGCTTGAGCTGAGCCTCCCTGGAGCCAGCACCGAAGTGCACGGCCGGTGAGGGGAGGATGCGGGCCTTGACCTTAGCGGCGTTGGGGTTGACCTGGAGACCATAGTGCTTTAGGTAGGGGTCGTTGGCCCAGTTGAGAAGGCGGACACCCTGCTGCACTGCAGCCCAGCGCTCCTTGGGGAGAGTGACAGCAAACTTGATCATGTTGGAGGTCTGAGTGTCGGACAACTTGGTGTTGTAACGCTGATTGGCATCGATCTTGAGGACGTCCATGGGCATGTAAACTGCGCCGCCCCTAATTTTCTTGGTCATACGAACGACAGGGATGCCTGGATGGTGTCAGCATATTCAGAAGCTAGGATTGGAGAAAGACTTACCTGGCATGCAGTTCACGTTGTACTTATTCTTGAAGTACCTAGCGATAGTGATCTGCCTAGTGCGATCATCGGGATCCGGGAAGGTGGCCTCGTTGACATCCTTGTTCTCGAAATCGTCAATGGTCCACATGACCTGCTCGCCCTTGAGGTGGGTGGTTGAGACTCCGACGCGGCGGAAGACACGAAGGTCCTTCTTCAGATGAGAGTTCTTCCAATCGCTACGAGCCTGCTTGAAGCGCGTCTGGAACTGCGGCGGAGTGCAGTTGAAGACTTGACCAACAGCTCGAGTAAGCTCTTGAGTGCGCCAAAATGTTCCGTTAGCGACGTCAACGTTGACGGAGAGTGACTTGTTAAATTTGTCGTCGAGGACGGGGCGAAGGGACGCGAAGACACCCTTGAAGGCCTCAACACCACCACCAAGGTCGAAACGCTGCTCGCCACGCTGGAAGAAAGACTTCTTGATTTGCGTGTATTGCTGCGAAGGCCACTCGCGCATGACATGGTCGAAGAAATTGATCGTGTCAATGCACTCATTGGACCACGTAGCCTGGCCGTTGAGGAAGGCGGTCATGTGGTTGAAGTCGACCTTGCGAGTGTGTCGGAGGTGGATAGTGTGCTTGTTGCCACGCTGGCCTTCCTTGGTTGGGCGGCCTTCCTCGTCGTCGAGGTCCACAGTGATGCGGGTATCGTCACGGTCAAGACGCTTGCCGGACCTAAAGAGCTGTTAGTCAAGTACCAAGAACAAAGGGAAGAGTGACTCACCAGGCAAGCTTGTTGCCGTCCCAGACCCACAGGTTGAGTGGCTCACCCAGAGCAGCCTTGACTCCCTTGGAGCGCCAGATCTTCTTGAGCAGAACGCGCTTGGTGTAGTCCTTGGCATCACCAGTGAAGTGGACATCATACTGATGGACTATGGTGTCGGGAGTCTTGGTGATGTTGAAGGTATTCAGCATGATGCCGCACTCCTTGCCGAAGGTGTTGAAGTTCTTCGGGCGCTGGGGCAAGGCAGACGGAATGGTCATCTGGTAATCGATGTCAATACTAATGTTCGCATGTCGAGGGTTGTAGGACATCATGTCCTGGTAGAGGCGGGGAGTTTCATTGGTCATGATGAAAGGTAGGGGATACAATCGAGTGGTACAGATAGTGTGCAAAAGTGAGGATGAATGAAGGGTAGATAGAAATGAGTGCAGCGAAAGTCAAGAAATGTGGAGAGAGATGCCGTTTTATACCCACGAAACACAGCTTGACCGATGAGCGGACTTGAGCTCGTTCGCATGTTGGGCATGCATGGGAGATGAGGAGTGTTTGTGCGCAGGAGGGTACATGCAAATGCGGGCTGAGACAGAAGGGCGTTTGTACTTACACCACGGGCCTGGTACCAGCCACCAAGACCAAGGAACTCTGAGATGTTCTTGAGGTCAGTAGGCCTGGTGTAGTCGACCACAGTACCGAAAGACGGATCGCGGTTGCCATCGAGGCGAGGGATGGACTTGGGCATAGAGCGCTGCGTAGGGTCGCGCGAATCGGACGAAGAGCCGTTAGAAGAGCGCTCAGGCTTCTTCTCGGCCTGGGCGTGCTTCTTGTTTGGACCGGCCATTTCGAACTCTGCATCGTGTCAGCGCTGATTGGAGAAGAGCGGGAAATGCGATGCAGACGCCATTCGCCGCGGTGTGCAACCGCAGCAAGCAGCCGCAACGGTGAGCGCCGCACAGTGGGATTTACGTACCTTGAACTCAGATCTGAGTCAATGGGAAGACTGGCGCGTCGAGAGCGTTTGGAGCCGCTAGATCGCTGATCTGGTGCTGAGGCGGGTCAGTATGATGCTCGAAAGTCTCAACCTGCGCACCTATGTGATTGCAGGTCGACAAGAAGAGGAGTGAGGTGAGATATGTGGCAAATGCAAGACGTACAAAAGCGCTGCAGGCAAATGCGATGTGCGCGCAGTGGTTGTCGAAAAGGTGAGGTGGAGGGGAGATGTGAGAGGTAGAAAAGCGAGGGAGGTTTTGGGCATGTGGTGTTTTGAAATCAAACGTGGTAAGTGCGCATGAGATTATCGTGGTGAAGACGCGTTGCTGGGGCAAGAGCGGTCGACGCGGGGCACCAGCTCGTGGTGAAGACGACTTGGGGTAGATGGGCAAAATCAAAAGAGGAAGGTGTGCAGAGCAGAAAGGTGCAAGTGAAGGGCAAGTAGCTGCGGAAGGTTAGACACTTACATTTGAAAGATGCTAAGCACCTGATGCTGGCCTGCAGTAAGGTGTTGACTGGACTGTCTGTAGTGAGGGACTTGAGACCGGCTCGGATGTTGTGGTAGAGGGGTGAGCTTGTGTTTCTTGTCGAGGAAGCTGTTGTTGTATAGGAAGCTTGTCCACTTGAAGATCCAAGTAGAGGAGGTGAGATGAGTTGCTGTTGTGAGGTGGAGGAAGAAGAGTTGGAGGCGGGTGGCAGTGTTGTTTATATGGGGGACGGGCTACCTCAGATCCGCGCTACTGGAGTAGCGTGTCCCTTGCGATTTGGAGGAGGTAAGAGAGGACGGCTGAGGATCAGGTGAGGATCTGGGTGTTGTGACCGGCTGTTGGGACAGACGGTTGGGCACCAACAGAGCCTGGTGAGAGACGACTTTGGTAGATGATAAGCGCAGGTTAATGATGCGATACAAGCCAGCAAATAGCGTAGATAGAGAGGAAAGAGAGTAAGGGTGGCATATGATGAAGATGTTGAACATGGGAGTCTACGATGTCTAGGTTAGACATTGGATAGAACACCAAGGGCATGACGAGTACTTTGATAAGTGAAGCAAGGGGGCTACTTGATGAACATCGAAGATAACGGACAAGAAACGAGAACCAAGTTGACCAAGAAGGACATACATATATATACTTTGATACACAGTCAACTGTGCCATGACCAGCCATCTAGTGAAATCTCACCACCATATGAAACTCCGACTCGGAAGTGAAATGCACCAAAAAGATACCATGACCCAACAAACGAGAACTATATAAAACCAGCAGACGATGCCACTCGCCTTACGACCGCAGTCTTATAGGAACTATTCATATTCCAAAGATACTCAATCCACGAACTGCGCCACCAAAGCCCCTATTCGACAGAACGGCGAGTCTTGGAGGCGCACAAAGACACAACGAGTTTTCAAGGGTACCCTATACTTCCACAAAAGTTCAAAAGCAGCATCTTCGCAAAGCCTTCAACCTCAGAACCCGTTGTCCACAAATCGAAGCACAACCCCAGCTCGCACATCACAATCCCCAGTGCGTCTGCCAAAACCATCTCTTCCTTTGCCCCCTTTACTGGGTCGCGAAACACTTCGCACCACCGCCCGTGGAAGACTTCCCATTTCATGTAGCACTATGCACGTCGTCAGCGCTGCGGTACACAATGTACATGATGTACGACTTGTTGAGCGGTGTGTGTGTGTGTGAGTCGGGAAGCTACATGCATCCGCCGTTGAAAGGCACGACGTTGCCTTACCTCCGCGGGCCTGGGCATGTCTTCCGGGCCAATGAAACATCCACATCTCCCATTCTCAGCACATCAGCGCCGGGAAGACGAAGCACTCGAACGAAACCACAAGACATGATGCAATAGACATTTGCAAATAGTAATCGCTGTGAATTCAAAAAGAAGCTCATTCCGCGTAGGGCGTGGCAAGTAACGATTATAAACTGTATGACCTCCAATGTGCCCGTGAGACAAAGATCCCAACGCCGTGCTCTGCATCTGAGACGTGCATGTCCATTTTACCGTTTGAGTTGAGAAAGAAAAAAAGGAAGAGAAGACGCCATCCAATGCAATGTTCGCAGTCATCTCCAGGCTTTGCAGAGACGCGATGAGCTCACCAACCCAAACCAAACCCGATGTCAGTCGTCGTGGTACTGAACCGGTCCTTCAGGAACGTCGCAGCGGCTATACCAATTTTTCAAGTCATTAGAAGACTCACGTTGCCGTTCAGGCACGTCGGAGTGCCGACGCTGTCTTTGCGGAAAGTCAGTAGGCTCACAATGACCCTCCTAGGATCCCCAGGCACTCCCCACACTCGAAGTATGCTGATGGCCACCGCCGTTCTGGTTTCCATACTTCTCCTGTATGCTAGCAAGCTGCTGCGCAGTCGTCGGCGTAGTACCCCAACGCTGCGGCGCAGGAGGCTGTGCTTGTGGCGGATCAGGTATCGACTGTATGTTTCGAAGGATGGCGACCATGGCGTCGGGCTTGAAGCGCGTCTCTGTGTAGGTGTGTGCAGGCGGAATGATGCTGAGGAGGAAGTTGATTTCGCGAGCAAGCGGGGCAGGACCTTGAACCACAGGTGTGTTGCCAGACGTAGCTAAGTTACGACGTGCGGCGTCAAGGCGGCGGCCTGCTGCACCCTTCAGAGCGGGAGACTCACCCCGAGCGAGCTTGCGTGGGCCGCCGTCATCATAACTGTCCTCGAGGGGCCGCTTCGGTGAGTTGGTGTTGATAGCTGGTATGATGTTTCCAAGATGTGGTGAGTTATACACCGCCGGCGAAGCAATACGCTGCTCAATCTGCGGTGGCATGACAGGGTGAGGCTCTTCGACCGAGTTCATGATGGAGGGCATCACAGGCTTCATCTGAGTCCGTGGTGAGATGATCGGGCGGATAGTCGTGGGATCAAACGTGGGACCCGCATAGCGCTGTGAGAAAAGCTGGAGTTGCGGGTCTTCGGGGTAAAGTGTGAACATGCGCTGCTCGAGCTTGGTGACCTGGGAGAGCTCGCCAAACTGAGATTCGTAGTCGTGGAAGAAGAGGAAGAGCGACTTGGCTCGTTGTACGTTGTCAGGCTTGGCGGTGATCTTCGTGACGACAGTCTCGAACACGGCGCGGGCATCTACGCATGTCAGTTTTGCTACATCTATAGTAATGGTAAGTACTCACTAGTCGAATCATTGAGCTTGATCAGGTGCTTGATGTATTCTAATGCAAAGTGCTCGTCTTCTGGGAAGAGTTTCATGCCACGCTCGAAGATCTTGTTGGCAGCTGGGTCTTGGTAACAGTGATGCTCAATGAGAGCACTAGCGACATAGGCCTCACTGAGCAGCTTCCCCTTCTTACGAGCCTCGGCGAAAACACTGCGGAAACCTCCTACGTCTGCACCAGGCGAACCTTTACCCTGCACGCGTCGCATCGCACGCATCAGTGCGATCCATGCATATGTGAGCGTCTTCTTCAGGACCTGGGTTTGCACATTGTATCCTGCAGTTATATTTGTAAGCTGCTCATTGTGGTTCATCTCTTTCTGCTGCTGTATTCTCGCTGCCTCATCTTCATCATCATCGCCGTTTTGTGCCATGGTTCGAGCAGCTTCGTCTGCCTGCTTTTGAGCCTCGAATGCTTCTTTCGCACGCGCAATCGAATGCTCCTCTCGCTTCTTGGTTTGCGCAGTCAGGTCGTAGATAGTATCCAACAGCTTCATATATGGTTCGCGCACGGCTTTGCCCTTGGCGATCAGACCCGGCTGGCCATCCTCAAAGTCGGTGCTTAGCTCCACTTGGGTGGCCTTCTTGAAGGCTAAAAGACAGCTCTCAGGGTTGGCGTCGATGCCATCGGCGAGAAACTTGTCTCCCTCCTGTTGCAGGCCGTTCTCGAAGCTCCACTCAGCCGCGTCGTACCAAAGCTCTGGCCAAAAGCGAAGTGCCATGAGGGCGTGCTTGTAGATGTGAAGAATGCGCTTGTGGTGGAGTGCGCGGTCGTCGAAAGCAATCTCCATTGGGTCGCTCTTTTCCCACTGAATCCAATTCTGCCATAGCCTCACTTGGGTCATGTAGTCCTCGTGGCCATCGAAGCCGGGGGCAGGTGGTAAGCGGGGGAGAGTTGTGCGGTTGACACCCCTTGTGATGGTGCTTTCGAGGACATTGATAGCGCCTCGTGCGGTCATATAGGAGGCCGACTTCTCTTGTAGGTTCTTCCGGCCCTGCTGGTGTTAGAGTCACGCGTCTACGAGGGCAAATCGCAACTTACTGTAGCTTTGTTGTTCTGCAGCTCGAACTTGTCGTATTCACGCCAGATCTCCAGAGTCGCCCTGTGAGGGATGGAAATGGCACGCTGGTAGACTTTCCGCAGGGTGTCCATTTTCTGCATGTCTTGCCAATTGCTGCCACCAATGACACCTGGACCTCCCTTCACCACCTCGATGTAGTCGAGCCATAGCCTTCCGGCATTCATATCGATGCCGACCTGGTCGAGTACAAACTCGTAGGCTTGCGTGATAATCTGTCGGTTTTGGCCAGACGCGTCACTTATTAGGTTGTAGCGTCGTCGAATGAAATCGATGTACGCAGAGTATAGTGGGACGTAGGGGGCCAGCATGACGGATTTGCCAAAGATGACTTCGACCTTCTGAAGCTCGTCAAGCTCGGTCTCGAATGCGACGTACTCGACCCATTGTTCACCCTAGACACGTTAGCGCACTGGACGGAAACATGACCGGGGTGCTTACCGCTGTAGGGAACAGCTTGAGGAAGCGCTCAAAGACGGTTCGCGCGTCGTCGTTCTTGTGTCGCCTGCGGTGCTCCTCAATTAGACTCAACCACGCTTCGATGTCACCACGAGGATCTTCAGCAATACGATCTTCAAGGATGCCAATGCGGTCCTGTGGGAGACGAGCCTTTGGAAGAGCTGCAGAGGTGGGGACAGGAGTGACTGGTGCTGCAGACTGGCGCGCAGAAGCAACGTTCAGGAGAGCGGGAGCAGCTGGCTTAGTAGCGTCTGGCACAGGCGTATTGCCGTTGGGAACAGAAGAAGCAACGGAAGGAGCAGACTCATGGACAGCGACAGAAGCAGAGAGAAGGGATGAGGGACCCTGATCTTGTGCACTACGTAACTGTACATCTGGAGTGGGTACTGTATTGTTTGGGGTGTTTGTAAATGAACGTTGTGGTGAATTTGCAGCCCCAGAGGCATTGTTCAGCACAGCAGCGGCCGTCATGGGCTGCCCGACAGGCTCCTCTTCCTCGTCCTCGCTCTCGTCGACGAATCCACCCCTTGTACGCGGCTGCTTCGACGGCGTCGGCGCGGCGGACACCTCAGCCGAGACCGGGGCAAGCTGGTGGTTTACTCCATTCTCGCCCTCGCCATCAGCGGGCGGGGGCGTATTAGCTACAGACTCAGGCATCGATACTGACTGGTCTGAGGGCGACTGCGGAGAGTAGGCGTTGGCGGGATCATACTCTTCTTCGGGGTTGTAGACGGTGGAAGGGTCGTACTCCTTCTGCGCGCTAAGGAAGGCGAGCTCGGCGTCGTCCGCCATGATGGAGAGGACAGAAATACTGGGGTCAGGTGTTAGAATGTGGTTGGAGGCGACTGGAGGTGTGCCTGGTACGAACTACTCAAGGTGGTGCAGGAGACAATGAAAGCCTTTGTCGCGTGGTTAGCAGGCACGAGCACCCAAGATGCGCGACCAGCGGAAGGCGCTCCCGGAAGCACGGAACAGCAGTGGAAGGTGCAGTGTCGCGCGCAATTAGGGTGTAGATGCGTAGAGGTTGAGGAGATGCGCCGGGCTGTGAATTGGCGGGCGGGCTCTGCGGCTGTTGGCGATGAGGAGACGGTGATGGAAGGCCAGGCTGCGCTAAGAGTTGCCGCTTGGCGTTGCCGCTAGTGCTCGAGCTCGCGCCGATGTCATCGCTCAGGAACAGCCCGTGAGACCGAGACCCTTCACTTTGACCCAAGACACTCGCCGTGCAGTTACTTGGTCATGTACAGATGCGACGTTTGGTGACTCCAGCCCTCTCCGACCCATATTCGTATACAAAGACACCGGCCGCTCTTTGCTGTGGCTTACCCGCGGCCTACGACGTAGTTGAAGACACGGCGCATACACAATGAACCCACACATCACCCTGCCCCGGCCAACAGGCGGGCCCTCAAACTTTGGCTCTACGACTCCATCATCGCGGCGCAATGAGGTCCGCATGCCGCGCTTCTTCAAGCGCCTGTTCAAGTTTCCGCAAATGGACTTTGAGATGGCCATATGGGAAATTATGAGTCTGATAATAGCGCCAAAGAAGGTGTTTAGGCAGATATACTACCACGTATGATCTATGCTACACTGTGTTTGAGGATATCGCTGACTGTATATAGAAACAAACAACAAAAACCTATCACCGCCCCGACCCATCCTTTACATACCTCCTCTCCTTCTTCCTGACCCTTACGTCCCTCGCATGGGGCTTCGCATACGCAAAAGGCTTTACACAAACGCTTCACCTCACACTTGTCTTCATATTTGGACACTTCCTCCTGCTGTCTCTCGTCACAGCGACACTATTTTTCTTCCTGGTCGGGCGGTTGCTGGGCCCAGGCAATTCATTACTACCAGGACGGCGGAGAGGACTCTACAACCTAAACGAGGCGGATGGCGGGAAAGAAGAACTCGAGTTTGGATACTGCTGGGACGTGGCGATACGAGCATTCGTGCCAGTGTGGGTATTCTTGTATCTGGTGCAATTTCTGTGCATGCCGCTTGTTGGAACAAATCACTGGTAAGCCTCATTATCAGCGGTAGAAAGTCTCGTGTTAACATCCTCAGGGTATCTTTACTTGTCTCCAACACACTATACCTCATTGCACTCAACTACTACTTCATCATCACCTTCCTAGGGTACAACGCACTCCCCTTCCTACACCACACCGAACTACTCCTCGCTCCCATCGCCGTCACATGGATACTCTGGTTCGCGTCACTCTTCGGCTTCAACATGTCGAAACACTTTGCGCCGGTGTTATGGGCCGGTGCGCGGTTGCGGAAGCACGTCTAACCTACGATGAACCGAGCATTACGATAGATGTAGAGGTACATAGCGTAATAGCGAAAATAGACGTTCCACCTTGTACCAATGTCAGCGGCTTCCAGGCGTCAAGGCGCATTACTCTAGGTCTATAACCTTGGGTAACTTTTACTTGCAAACCACATGTAGCATTTCTAGCAGCATCATGCATGCATTCCTCTAATCAAACACATATTAACTCGGTGCACACATGCATATACCTTCGCGGTCTCATACCTCCACATTCAACTCCATCTCCCCACGCACGCCCAAAATCCAAACCAAAACTCCCCATCACATATCACCATCCTCTACACACGTCTTCTCGCCTAAAAAGGCACCGCAATAGCCTACACATATTCACACCTGGGTGTGGAGGAAGGTGCGATTGTGGTGGGGGGTTGAATGATGGATGTTGAGATGATGAATCTGATATGCGTTGAAATGTCTATTCTACAATGCACAAACATACCACCTGTCTATCTATCTGTAGCTCATAATCATACACGCATCCCAGTATCTATCCTACAAACTCCTCCTCCGCTCCTCCTCCTCATAGCACTGCACGCGATCCCCTGCCTTGAACGCATCCCAGCCCTCGAAACTGATACCACACTCCGTATCTTTGCGCATAGTCTCGACGTCTTTCTTCTGGTTCTTGAGGGAGGATATAACACCTGCGGGATGATTAGCAAAGACGTACTCAATCCTCAAAGCAAAATATTATAGAATAGAAAGGGGAATGAAAGAGAGGGAACAACACACCATCAAACACCACCTCCTCACCCCTCAAAACCCTCGTCTTGGATCCAAGCTTAACAGCCCCATTCCTAACTTTCGACCCCGCAACACGCATCTTCTTCTTGCGCCCACCAAGCCCAATCTCAAACGCCGCAGCGATTTCCGCCTCGCCCGAGACTTTCTGTATGATTTCGGGCTTGAGTTTGCTCTGCAGTAATTCCTTAACGTTCTCGACGACGCGGTAGATGATATTGCTGTCGAGGATTTGCACGCCCTTGTCCTCCGCGAGACGATTCACATGCGGCGGGACCAGGGTGTTGAAATTGACAATGTGGCCTTGAGCGGCGGCGGCGTGCTCGATGTCGAATTCGCTGGGCGGGCCGACACCGTAGCGGAGGATGCGGGTTTGTATGTCTGCGTTTCCGAGCGATGAGATGGAGTCGAGGACTGCTTCTACGGAGCCGGATACGTCACCCTTAATGATGAAGCTTACGACTTCGGGGCCTGATTTCTTGAGTGCGGGAGCGGGGAGTTCTTCTTCGCCGGCGGCGAGAGCCTTCTCCGCGGCGTCTTCGGCTTCGCGGCGCTCGTTTTCAAGTTTGCGGAACTCGTTGATGGCGTCTACGTCGCGCGCTAGTGCTTCGCGCTCGACTTTGTCCATGCGCAGCCCAGATACGGAAGAGGCTTGATGTTCGTCGTGGGCTTGGAGGACTTCGTCGCCTGCAATGGGCTGGTCACGCCACCCATCGACCTCGACAGCAATACCGGGGCCAGCTTCTTCGACTATGACGCCAGCTTCGTTGCGCAGAGTGCGAACGCGAGTCCATGTAGTGCCTGCCACAAGCGCCGTTCCTTGCCTGAGAGTACCGCTACGGACGAGTACTGTGGCAACGCGGCCGGACTTTTTCGTCGAACCTTCTAGGACCCAGCCTTCGACTGCGCTCTCGGGGTTGGCGCGGTGGTCGAGCAACTCGGAGAGTGTGGAGATTGCCTCCTCCAAATCAGGTATACCTTGACCCGTCTTGCCACTAACACTGACAACCTGGACATCACCGCCAAAGTCTTCAATCTCAATGCCGTGCCGGCCGAGATCGAGTTTGACAGCGTCAGGATCAGCTTGTGATTTGTCAATCTTGTTGATGGCGACGATCATGGGGACATTGGCTGATTGGGCGTGCTTAATGGCTTCGACAGTCTGTGGCATGACCGAGTCGTCAGCGGCCACAACCAGCACAACAATATCGGTTACGTTGGCTCCTCTCGCCCGCATAGTCTCGAAAGCAGAGTGACCAGGTGTATCTAGGAACGTAATCTTCTTGCCGTTCGCCAATGGCACGCTAAACGCACCAATATGCTGCGTGATGCCACCAAACTCGGTCGCAGCGACACTCGTCGAGCGCATGTAGTCGAGGATCGTAGTCTTTCCATGATCAACGTGGCCCATGATAGTAACAACCGGTGGCCGAGCAGGCAACTCGGCATATTCCTCCGGCGTAATCTCGTCCGCAGGGTACAAGTCGCCGTCTTCCTCCTCGTTCTGGAATACGGGCTCGTAGTTGTACTCTTGTGCAATAAGACCAGCATGCTCGGCGTTCAGAATATGATCGTTCTGCACTTCCTCGAATCCCAGTTCTTCCAGTTTCACAACAAAGTCTTCCGCTCTTAGCTTCAGCATGCCAGCGAGGTTGGCCACGCTAATGTACTGTGGAAGGTAGATAGGCGTCGGCTCATCCTTTGCAATCTGCGCAGCCTTCTTCGCCTCTGCACGCAACCGCTTCCGCTCTGCCTTGCCCACGACACGCTCACTATCTTGCTCATCCTCCTCTTCCCGCATGACCCGTCGCCCTCTGGCTTGTCCAACACGGCGCTTCTCAGGCTGTTCGTAGCGATTTTTCACCTCACCTGGCTCGTCGATATCGAATCTACTACGTCGTCGGTCCTTGTCCTGTCCCAAATTACGTGATCTTCTATCTGCTTCTTCCTGAACGGTGGGTGCCCGTTCAATCTCCAATTCGGCGCCTGCTTTTTGTTGCCACTTCTGCACCGCATCTGCTATCGACTCCGATTCTTGCGGTTGTTGCCTTTGTGGCGGAGCTGGTTTGCGAAGGACGGGTTTCGAGGGGCATTCGAAGCTCTGGTGGTCCTTTGCGCCACAGTGCCAGCACGTCCGTTGCACGTTGACCTCTCTGGAGAGCGGCTGGAAGGGCTTCGGCGGTCGGTTCGCGGGTCGATTGCCCAGTAGCTGCGATATCTCATCCTGGTCTAGCATCGACCTCCTCGGCGGAGGCCTTGTTGCTTGTGGTGCGCGTTCCGACTGTCCTTGATTCCGCCGCCGTAGATGGTCGCCCCCAAATGTTGGCATATTGACCTGCGGTCTCGACTCCATGTTGACTTTGTATCGGCTCTGCGGCATTGACGGCGCTGGAGGGTTGTATGTCGTCATTCTATTCGGAGCAGTCACTTTCCGAGCCACGGGCGCGAATCTGTCTTTGCTCTGATTGCGCCCTGGTCCATCGAATACTCCACCTCTGCCCGCTGACCGTCTATCCGGAGGTGGCTGTCGTTGCGCCTGTGGTTGGACTTGCTGCGGTACTTGACCCAAAGCCACTTTCATTCTTTGGGCCGGCGACATGTATCCTCCTTGTGCCTGTGGTGTCGCGGGAGGGACATACGCAGCGCTGGCGGCGAGCTGCTGTCGCATGAGCTCCGCCTGCGACAGTGCCCGTGGACGTTGGTTCGCATCCTTGTAGATGACGCCTTCGGCGGATTGAGGCGCTCTGCTGGACGAATTGAGGTGTCTCCGTTGGCTTGGAGCGGCGAGCGATTCTGCTATTGCCAATTGACGAGTGGCGCAGAAGATGCAGACATCGCGGGTGGACGATACCTATTGCAATGTTAGACAGCGAAGAAAGCCTGAGTGGAAAAGTAGCGTATTACCCTTAGACCGCGTGCTCTGCGCATGATTGTCGACGTGAGGCTTGACGGACGTGTCGAAGCTCGTCCAAAAGTTTTGGAGACTGAAGGGTCCCCTCGGCTTCGACCCGCCACATCCCTGTCACCACTAGCGCACCGCCACTAATCGATGTCACTTTCGTCAGCACTGCTAAAGCGCTACAAGCAGGCAAGTTGATTGTAACGAATGGATTGCTCCTTAGCTTTCTTGATGAATCCAATATGAACGCCAGAAGGTATCGCGTCCCCAAAGCACCCAAGTAATTACAAGAAGTGGTATACACAATCATCAACAGCCGTAATCCATTCCCATCCATTCCATTTTCTGCATCTGCCCCATCAACAATGCCGTGATATCATTCATCTCAAGAACCCAATCCATCGCCTATTGGCATTTACATAACGTACAAAAGATCCGTGTCTGCAGAGATTTGATTAGCATACATTATGAAGTAGCAGTGAGGTCTGACTTACTCAAAGGATGGCTGCAACTCAGCTGCGGCTTCTGCTGGTACTTGCCCTCCAGCTCTTCGCGAATGCTGTTCAGCAGCTGCACGTAGCTCTGGTTGGGGTTCTTGCGCAGCGACGTGATGAAGGCCCAGGACATGGCGCCCGTAGCCTCGCCACCAATAGACGCATCAGCCCTGAATCTGTTAGCAACAACATCCATCTCGTCGGCATGATTATTCACTTACGAAGTCTGCTGATCCTTGCTACCACTCCACATGATGACATCCGCGGGACTCGTCTTCGTCCTCAAGTTCTTCTTGTACACTTCATCCCCGCTGACAGCCTTCTTGAACAAGCTCGTCGCGCTGCCAATCATGCTACCGATATCGCCGCGCGCATAGCTCGAAACGATACCAAGCAGACCTTGACCAGCCTCCTTGGCGAGATTCGGCTCCTTGAGTACACCCTGGGTGGAGTAGATGTACGGCAGGTCGAGTGCGGATCCGGAGTGGCACGAGTCGAAGATGGCCGTCAGCCGAACACCGGGCTGCAGCCCGCTGACCATGATGCGGTGCATTTCGTCGTCGACAATGTGGCCCGCTGTGCGGAAGTCAACGGGGTAGATGACCTCGTCGTAGCCATCGTCTTCGTCGCCGTCGAGATCCTTGGTTTGACCGCCGTGCCCCGAGTAGTGGAAGAAGAGCGAGTCATTTGGCCGTGCGTCCTTGACCAGCCAGTGCATTGCGCGGAGGATGTTCGCCTTTGTGGGCTGGCTCATAGGGTTTTGTTGGTCGTCTGTGAGTGTGACCATGTCCTCCCTCTTGTAGCCGAAGAACTCGTTCAGGTATGTGCTCATGTTCTTTACATCGTTGATGCATCCACGCAGCTGCCCCCGTTGGCCGAAGTAGTTGATACCAATGAGCAGGGCTTTCCGCCGGCCGTTACATGCCGAGTACTGGAACGAGTAGCCGTTGGGTGCGCCGTGGCCGAACTGCTGCGCGCCCTGGGGCGGTGGTGGAGGTGCATTGTGGTTTCCGTGTGTCCATTGGTTGCTGTTCGCTGTGGGCATCATACCTGGCTAGCAGTCAGCTCACATATTCTCCCAATGACGTTGTCAAACTTACCGGGTCTTGCAGGCTGCTGCTGCTGAGGCGGGGGCGGGCCATAGTTTCCGTATTGCTGGGGTGGTGGTCCCTGGGCGCATGTCAGCTCGAGCTCAGCCCAACTTATCCACACCGACTCGATGCTTCCTCCGGAGCACTCACCTGGTTGTATCCGTACTGCTGTGGCGGGGGTGTAGGCTGGCCGTAGTTATTGTTGAAGGGCGGTTGCGGGCTCGTCGATGGTGGGTAGCCGTATCCTTGCTGTGGTGGTCTTGTTCCTGTCAGCCTTCATCTTCACGGCTCAAGTCTCTGCAAACTCACGGAGCACCATAGTTCTGCTGTGGCGGCGGGTATCCTTGTGGGGGAGGCGCGCCGTACTGCTGCGGCGGCGGCGCACCACCGTAGTTGTTGTTGCCATGATACTGCTGTCCCGGGTAGTACGACATGGTGCGTGAGGGTTTGGTGAGGTTCGGAGGTAGGTGAGCTTATTGCACGCGTGCAGAGACAAAGCCGAGGGGTAGCCGCGGGTATTGGATAGGTATACGCGTAATGGTGCTCTTTTCACAATTTTCAATGCGTAATGTCGAAGGTGGAGAGAGTCGGAGTCTGGGAGCTGCAAGAATGATAGCTGTATCCACTCGTCTCGGTCTGCGGCTGACACAATGGCACGTCGAAGATTCGGGCAGCTAGGCGGGGTTGACTGGTTGGTAAGATGCCCCAAGGCTGAGAAGATGACAATAACCGAGCTGCAAGTGTCCAAGGATCTGGACCCGTCTTGCCGTCGCTTTTCTCTGCTTCCGAACACTTGGATATCAAGAATAGGAAACGATACGTGACGATCTCCCGCGGGGTGCCTCGAGAGAAATAAGATTTTCTGGCAATCAGGGGGCGGCGGAGATAAAGAAAAGAATGGTTTCCGGCACGGAACGTCTTGAACAGTACGCGTGGTTTAGGTCTTAGGGTCACTGGGTGGTGGGTCCATGGCGCTGCGGGTGCATTCGACGATGCATTCACCTTCCATGGCGCCATGACTCTGCTTCGGGTACCATGCATTTGTGCCACGATTCCCGCCCTTGACCTGCGAACAACACCAAACAGCCTTTCCCAGTAGACATCGTCCACGAGCAAACAGTACATTGCCAACTCACCACCCAACACTTCACAATCTGACCATTTTCGCCATACAATCCCACCCAACCCTACGTGTCTCCCCATGCCCTCCACACCTGCACGACAACATCCCAGTGCCGCATCCTCGCCCTCCTCGCGCACCCCATTCGCCAACGCCCGCTCCCAAACAAATTGCACAACCCAAAAGCAGGTAGCTGTGGCAGTGCACACCCGCCCGCCTTACCCCAAAACCACCACGCTCGAACGGGGCTGCCGAACCCTTGTCACCGACTCCCCATCGAGACGCACCCTACAAACAAGGGGCACGCAACCAGCACCCACACACAAAAGATGCGGTAAAGACTCGCTCGCTCATGCATGCCAGCCTCACAGACTTGACGCTTAACGTGCATATGCGTTCGGCTTGCATACCCTCATGACTTACGTGCTTCTCCAATCGCATCCCTTCAATGGCTTCAGCTATCCTAATTCGGTGCTGCTGCATCTACGCGAGACCCTCATCGTTTGTGCGCCCACGATGCGTGTTCGGAGCGTGAAGATGGCGCTAGAACGCTCTAGCCCGCGATACACGGATGCTGTGGCTTGCGTTCGGCGCCGCGAAGAAGCGCCGAAGACTGAGCATGGGAGCGTGATTGGGATGGAAAGGGTTGGCGATGCTGAGTTTGGTGTGGGAGGAGAAGCGAAGGGAACGTAGCGGGTGGTAGGCGCAATGGGTATTGAGAGTTGCATGCAGATGGTGATGGATGTGGAGGAAAGCTGGCAGTGAGCTGAATGCAGCATGGCAGGTGAAGGAACGTTAGCTGAAGCTAAATTAGAGCAAGTCTAGCAACGGTCAAGTGGTTCATGATGATTAGGACCGTGACTGCGCCTCGACGTTATCAAGACGAACCAGCTGTGGCTTTTACAGCTGAAATGTGGCTGCGCTCGAAATAGACATCGATCACAGCATCGCATCAGGAACATATCAATAGCAACAGCAAGTATATAGATTCGAATCTGGGGTATAATGTTCGAAACGATGCCCACGTCCTCCAACTTCTACAAGAACGACCCAAGTCTAACCCACCAAGAATGTGAAACAGCGCTGCCCGCCAAATGCATCATCAATGTAAACCACACTCGTGTCGTAAGGGGCCCCAAAAGCAGAAATATTATCGTAACTTGCCGCCGCCCCGTTTGCGCTGAAAAATAAAGGAGAAGACTAGAAAGTCGAGTATTACAAGAATTATGGACAGCATCAAGCCACGGAATGGGGCCGCTGTCGCAGACTAGGCTTGGACGAATGAAGAAGACGTAAGTGCCGCATCGTGCTTCGGAGCGGCGTCAACCCTGATTATAACATAAGAAATCTCGTCAGTATACGCCGTAAAACAAAGAAGAGGGGAAGATCAGTGGAGGAAGGCGGGCGTAGAGGTCTGCTTGGAGATGGGCTTTTGTGCAGAGGCTTCTTTCGCACCATCGATTCCAGCAGCCTGCGGACTTGCATCTACACCCTCTTCTACCGCGCATTCCTTCTCCTCGAGGGCCGCGCGCTCGGCATAGATCTTTTGCTTTTGCACTTGGGCTGCGGCGAGGGTGTCGATGTAGGTTCGGAATTTGACAATCTCCCGGAGGAGGTATTGGGATTTGCGTTCCCAGTTGGCCATGGCTCTTGCTGCGTTGGGGTGGCGAGGGGAGAACTATTATCTCGTTAGCATACCGTACATAGACTCCAAGGCGGCGATACTTACAGCTATGAGGAGAGGTGACCTCAGTTCGTTGTGGTAGCTGAGTTCGCCTTCAATGTTCTTGACATAGTCGGTCAGGGCTCTCAGCTGATCCACTTCCATAAGGGTGCTAGCCATCATGCTACACTGGGGCGGAGTCCAGTCGTTAAGGGTGATCTTATCACCTGCAAGTCTGGCTTTGGGTGTCCCTGTTGCGTGATCCACCGAGCTACGGAGAGAACTCGTCACACTAGGACGGGGCATATGGCCTTGAACGGAGGGAGTGCTGTCTTGTCGGATAAGAGCCGGGTTGATGACGGTGTCGCCCCAGCCGTACTCCATGCTACTAACACCACCTGTCAATGGCTCCTTGGACAGCCTAGCCGACCAGTAGTTGGTGGTCAAGACGAACTCGCGAGCGATGTCAGGCGTTCCAACCTGGAAGAGATGAACTGCACCGTTGGGCAGTGACAAAGCAAACACGTGGGGTCTCGCCTTTGAGTATCCTGGAGGCGGTAACGCACTAGCAATGGTTTGTCGAAGCGGAAAGCTGTCGAGAGCCTCAGCGTTGTCCATCCAGTTGCCACCACCAACGACACTGCCGGCTGATGGGCGCGTCTTGTTCTTGTGTCGCATTGATTTGGAATTCATGCTGAAAGAGAAGAGGCGCATGTAGCCCTTCTCCACAACAGCAAAAGACTCAGTCCATGTTCGATCTTTTGCCCTCTTATCCGTGGCGTCAAGGTGGCGCTTGTGCTTCAGGATACCTTCCTTTGCCCATGGTGCACCAACAAGCTCCAAGGTCTCGTCCTCCAAGAGTGGCGCCACACGACTGAACTCTTCGTCGCTCGCGATCGTCATTCCTTCCTCACGAATGATGGCCTGGCTAAGCGCGTTGGCGAACCCGATCGCTTGTTGATAGTCGCCGCCGGCGAAGTGCGAACCGAGGGAATCCATGGACATTGAAGTGCCGGTTTTGCCAACCGAGTATCGACTCCAGCTGCTTGAGCCAGTAGGGCTCCAGACGGAACCATCGTCAAGACTAGTGCGACTCGAAGCGACAGTCGAGGAAGGATACAGCTTCTGCTTAGACCGGCTCTTAGAGGCCCAGCGGTTACTCGCGCTACGGAAGTCGCCCTGTGACCGCCCACGGTAACTCATGTTGTCCGATGGAGTCTTGCTGAGCATACTTGGTGTGCGACGTAGCATACCGCTCACTGAAAGGTTGTTGGTAGAGGGTTGTGGGTGGATCGAAAGGTTGGAAGATCCGTGAAGTGGCAGGCGCTGTTTTCGGATCGAGTCGTAGAAGTCCTTAAGTACGATCTCAATCTGAAACTCCCAGCCTCGCATGGGGCCGTGGTAGGGCGAGTTGACGAGCATATTCGACTCAGAAGTAGTAGAGTCGTTTGACAAGAAGCCCTCTGACCCGCTGCGCATTGGTGGCCGGATTGACAAACGGCTTCGTGTCTTTCTGTTCTCTGTAGACTCTTCTGTCACTTCAGCCGAGAAACTCGTCGCATCAGCGTTTGGTGAGACTGGCTCCGACTTGTCGTTCCAGGGCAGAGAGGGCCGTCTGAAGTGGGTAGACTGTGGCCGTACAGTCTCTGCGCCTGTAGTCTTGACCGCATCCAGGCACACCCGAGAGACGGTAGGAAGTGTATTCTTAACGAACTGACTGCGTGTCATACGTGACTCGATATCAGCCATGTGCAGATCGGTGTTCAGGAGCAGAATAGAGTAGCAAATGGTATGCACCACATCGACCGCTTTGAAGCCGTGGTTGGGGTTGCATTCACACCAGCGCTCTGACAAGCTCATCAGGATACGGTCGACTTGTTGGGTCTCAGCCTTCAGGACAAGCTTGCCGCACATATCCCGCATCGCAGCCAGGATACTGAAGCCAGCCCAATCGAACAGGTCCATGAACGCTTTCCGGGTCCGCGTACCGCTTAGAGTCACATCGCCCAGGACGGTAGCGGCTTGAGCCTTTTGTATTGAAGAGTCATCGCCGTTGAAGATCTGGAAGGCCCGCTCCCGGTCCGAGTCAGTGGGCTCCGTATGTAGCGAGCGGTCCTCCACAATAGACGGCATGTTGTCAGAGTCACGGCTTTCAACCTGTACTATAGGCAGGCTGGTGGCAGAGTGGAAGACATCCTGTGGAGAAACTGGAGAGTTGTTGTCCGTTGCCGGAGCCGACGCAACTAGAGACTTCTGGGACGAGCGGGCGCCTTCTAGTGGTAGTTTGAGATCGCCCGCGCCGTCGTTGTCGGCCGTAGTGTCGAGCCACACTCGCTTCGCAGCGGCACTAGACTTTCTGATCGTTGCTTGATCGTTCTTGGGCGGTTGGGTAAGAACCCAGCCTTCGTCCTCCACTTCAGATGCAGACTGAGAGGTTGATCCGCCTACGGACGATTTCCTTGGCTGACTATTGGGCGGTACGGGGAACAGTAGTTCGGTGGGTCCATCCGCTTTCAGGTCGCTCTTGCCCTCCGAGCCAGACTGATGGGCTGACGAAGAGGTGGGGCAAGTACTTGGTCTGCGCCCGTCTTCCACGCCGCGCTCGTCTGTAGGCGATACGCGTCCGCTACGGTCGTCATTGCAGCTGCTGCTGTCCGCGAGGAATGTGTCTTCTCGTGGGCTAGGAATGGGTTTGCCTTTCTTTACCTTGAGTTTCATCTTGGTTGGGCTCTCCGGGCTCACCAGATGTGTCAGTTTGACTTGCTCTCCTCGAGAAGATGGTGGTGTTGCGTCGTCGCCCCGCGCGTTCGCCTTCACGGTGCGTACAGTGGCATCCTTATGCGGCCTGTACCCAGGTGAGAAGCCTTGGGGGCGCTCGCTGTTTGTTGCGTCGTCAAGGGGCTGGTGCTCTCGGGAGTCGTAATATTTATCACCTGCGCGGCCACCGTCGTTGAGATAGGGGTTCATAACCTTGCGCAGACTGCTCGTGCCCGGACTTGGTTGCGGAGGGAGTACGGATTTGGGTGGCGGAGTGAAGTCGAGTGACATGACGGGAGGTTTGGTGTTTTCGGACATGGACTTCTTTCGTCGCCTGAAGAATGACGAGGGCTTCTTCGCGAGAATTGGAGGCACAGGCGGTTGTAGGTCATTCTGCGACTGGGAGTCGGACTGCTGCCCCCTCGACGCGGATTTGAGTTGTGTAGCAATGTGGCTGTTGTTGTTTGCGGGGGTTGTGCGCGGCCGTGTTTGAGAATATATGGAATCAATGTCTGGCATCTTCTGTTTGGGGGCTGGCGACTCCAGGGATGAAGCATTCGTTGCGCTCGATGCGTTGGACAGCTGTGGATGCGACTTGGTCGAGCTTCCGCCAAACACTCGCCGGAAGAATCCAGGCCTTTCTTTGGGCGTTGCTGCAGCGGGTGCTGTGGATGGAAAGAATGACTTGCGGGTGCCCACGCTCGGGGCTGGAGCTGAAGGATCCTGCAGCGCGGGCACCGGAGGCAGGTCGCGCAAGGTGCTCGCATTCACAAACTCCTGTGCCTGGGCTCTCATGTTCGGCTCGGTGCGGCTCTTGTCCTTACGCAGGGTCTTGTAGCTGGTGTTGGAGCGCACACTGCCCCGTCGACGAGGTGCCGGCGCCTGCGGGGGTGCGTAGTTTGGCTGTGGGGGGTAGACGGTGGGCGAGGGCGGTATCTCCTGGGCGCGTCGCGGGCCGGCTGGGATGGTGGGCTCGGGCGCAGCGTCGTAGTCGTCGGCGTAGTTCTGGTATGCGACCCGTCCCCTATCCAGGACCGACTCCACCTTTACGGGCGACGCTCTTGCGCGGTCGCCCGCCATGTTGCTGTGGTCGAAGCTGGCAGACCGCTTGCCGAAGCCCAGGCGGTGGTTGCCCAGCACGCCGGCCTGCCCAAAGTCCATGCTCGAGGAGCCGCTGCCCTTGCTGCTCTTCTTGCCGCCGCCCCTCAGGTGCCCGGCCTGGCCATACGGGCCGATTGCTTGCCTGCCCGGCGGCGGCTCCCGCACGCTGCCCTTGCGGCTCATGGGCATCCCAATCGTGTTGCTCGAGTTGCTCCGCCGCGCGCGGGCGTGGGGCGGGGCGAAGCGGGTGGACTCGTCGGGGTGCAGGTCGTAGTCCGAGGAGCGCGACGACGTGTACGTGTGGCCGCGGTGACGGGGCCCCGGTGGGCGGTACGAGTTGTCGCGCAGGAAGAAGTCGTCCTCGCCATACGGGGCGTACTGCTGGCCCCCCGAGCTGCCCCCGAACATGTGCCCCGTCGAGAACTGGTCCAGCGAGAGCAGCATGTTGTCCACCACCGAGTCCCGGACGGTGGCTCCTTCCGCGAAAGATAGGTCGTGGGAGTCGTGTGAGTCGTGTGAGTCGCGCAGCAGGCTCCGGTCGGCGTCGTTTGCCCGCGCGTGGTCTACGGGCGTGGCATCGTCGAAGAAGGTTGAGGGCTTCGGCGGGTTCGTGTTGAGCGTCTGCATGGGCAGGCCCGGCTTGTATGTCCTCGAGGGTCCAGTTGGCGTGGCCGGGCCGGCGTCGTGGTTGGTGAAGGGCTGCATCATGTGCGGTGCTTAGCTGGCCACGGTTCTGGGCTGGAGCATCCTCCGCGCGCTCTTGCAGCTGCCCACGGGTTGCATGCAAGCAATTGAGGCTTTGCTGGTCGCAGCAGTTAGCACGCGCAGGAGCTGCGGGATGGTGCAGGTCGACACTGGCGGGCTGCTAGCAGACGGAGCACGGCAACTCGTTACTCAGTCAGGACTACGGCAGGCGCATGATACGCGCAAGAAACAGGCCGTCCGAATTGCGTTTACGCTGTCTACTGCCGCTGCGGGGACGCGGCGCTGGCGGGCCTCAGGGGTACGATCTTCTGTGACCGTCGGTGTTCGCGATGCAGAGACAAAGCCAAAAGAGCCACGCGTGAGCCTAGCGACGCACCACGTCGGGCCACTGCAGATCGTCTCGTCATGGGCGTCTTGTGCACGCAAAAGCAAGCACTGTGCAAACTGCTGCACGCTCGTTGACGCAGGAGAGCAGCGGCTAGGAGCATTTCCAGAGCAGCGTGCAGCTGTTCAATTCCGACTTCATTGATTACAAGGGCATCCCGGTCCACCGTTGGCGCCACGAGTCAATCGCCCTCACCACGCTCGCGTCGTGGTACCACCTCCTGAAACCACTGCACGAGTGTGTATGCAGCTAACCGGTGTACGCTCTGATCACAGGTTCGCTAAACGGCCCTCCATCCAGGGACCGCGCCCACAACTCGCAGCCACCCCGGCTCCATTCTCCATCGGACGCCCGCCCACCAATTCCGTCTGCTCGCCACCTTAACACGTCGGTATATTGAGCGCGCCGGGCGTCGCTAGGAGAGGTAAATAGACTGCTTACTTTGGTGTGATAGGCCCGCAGAGATCAAGATAGCCCGGCTTCCTCACGAACCGACGTCGACAAGCGGATGCAATTTCAAGGCGGCCAGCATCTGCAGAGTCTGTCTATCTGGGGAAACGTCGACTTCTCGCACTGCTTGAAACCTGCAGTCGACCCGCAGGACTTGAGACGACGGATTGCGCCTTCTGTAAGACATCGCCTTAGCGCGGCGACCCACATGAGCTTTTTTGTTTTACGCTCCGCATCCTCGTTGAGTTCTTCCGCCGCGAAGACGTTGCCTTTTCACACATTGCTGACGATGCAGCTCACACCAGCAGCATTGGCCCGTCTCGACGTAGATGCTGACGGTGTCCAGGTGTAAGACTCTAGTCGTACGCTGACATGTCTCCGAGCTTACACTTTCGTGTGGTACCTGACCACTACGCTCGCTTGACTGCAGGGATTGACCTTACATCCTCCCGCACTTGCTTCTCTTCCAAGCCAACACCCCGAAATGAAAGAATGTCTCCAGTTTCCAGTCCAACAAACTCGTAACTCGACAATGCTCGCGCAGACTATCGGGCGTACATGCGCTCACTCTTCCAAATGCTCACCCACTGCCGCCACGGTGTCTTTTCTTCCGCACCACCCGGTTATTCTGCACGCATTTACCCATGGTTTTCTCCTTGCATGGCGCCTACAAAGACCCTGCATGTTCCCTGCCCGGGAGATCTTCCTCGATATTTGTCAGACTCTCCACGTTGTTTTGCCTTGCGCCCTCGTGACGAGAACCTTGGAGGATCGACCTTAAGAAAGGCATTATGATATCTTGACCTCCTCGGACGGGTACCGGGAATCGAGCCGTGAAACTAAGTCATTCCGGCATGTGTTGAGGTTAGGAAGAAGATCAGACGTCGCAATTCCTCCGCGGATGGAATGGCTTCACGATGAAGTCATGGTTCAACTATAACCTCAGAACATCACATAAGGCTGCGCAACATTCGACAACGGTCAAGGGAAGCGAACGTCGAAACCTCTTTACCCGCGATTTGGGTTGTCAATGCTTTCATGCCGAACACATTGCTCGCATATCTCATTTTTACAGATCTTGAAACGGGATCTTTGTCATTGATATCGACCTGGAGCACGATTGGCAATGCCAAGTTGATGACGAACATGGTTCATGGTGAGTATTTTGAGACTATATGTCTAGCATACTCCTTATGTGCTGCTGTGGTGGTTGTCGAGCGTGACTGCGCTCACTGCTAGAGCTATGCATCGAGGCCGCGTCAGACATGTTGGTATGCGAACTGGCAGTCTCCATCTGCCTCGTCTGCAAAGGCGTAGCTAGCGGTTCATCCCTGAACGGGTCTTCTAACGCGGTACCAGCTTCTAAGTTTGTGACCGTCAAGCTGCGCATCTCAAGATCCTGCTCGATGCGTTGCGAAGTCGCTCTCCCTCCTCCAATTTCTGCGGTCATATTCTTGTGTCTTTGCTCATCGGATAGGTACCTATCTTTGAAATTCTTCTGCCACCAAGAAGGCTTTCTGGTAATGTTAAGCTCCGTATCATGCACGCGGCCTCTCGCGGTACGTTGCGCTATTAGTACCTTATCTTCGTTCTCCTCAAGGAAGCCCGCAATCTCCAGGATCAGAATGATCACTAGTATGGCCGCATACCCGAGTCCGAATGGCCATCCAAGTTGCACGCCGACCTTGGAAATTGAAATGTCCCAGTTCCATGCGCTTGCCATGCCATAGCCCAAACGCGCTGCGAGGACGACGATGCTGATCGCTAGCTTCGGCGGGCAATGCTTCCACGATTCTTGCTTGTAGTGCTTCAGGGAGTGCCAAAGTGAGTAGCAAATGACCATCCACGCGCAAACCGCAAGTATAGCTCCGGCCTTGTCGCGTGCGCCCGTCGCAGCAGGACGAGCAATATGCTCTATCTGCCATTCCGTATTTTGCTTCTTCAATCCAGACCAAGAACGCGGTATGACCATGAAGAAGTCAAGGAATGCGAAGACGTAGAATACGAGTGGAAGCCAAAACTCCGTCTTTGCGCGGCGATCGTGCTGTGGGAGGAGAAACGGGTCTTCGTCGCATATTTGCCGCACTTGCCACGAGGCCCTACATACCATCTCGTTAGTAGAACACATCAATAGATAAAAGGCTCAACCACACCAATGCCTTGTCCCCTCCCACACCATAGCCAACGTCCCCGGCACCATCAGCGCAAAGAAGAAACTCTGCAGTATGATCGGTAGATCCTGCAGATAGTACCGATCGATATCCACGCCTGTCAACGTGCTTATAATTCCACACCCCGCAACAGACAACATCCAATACCACTGCCACCGCCTGCCCACCGCTCTGAACCGCTTACTTTCCCGCAAATACCGCTTGCCGTGTTTGCGCAAATTCATCATCGTGAGCACGATAGTCAGCCCGAACAGGACTCCATACCCGATGCTCAGTATGCCGCGCGTGGCGATCGGGTAGTATGGTATGTAGCACGTGGTCGCATTGAGCCAGGTGCCATTGCTGAGGAAGGTGGGTTTGAAGGTGGAGAAGACGAGGTAGCAGTGCGTTGAATTGGAGATGGTGGCGTTGGGGTAGAGCGTGTAGTTGTACTCGAGTAGGGCGGTTTTGTTGAGGGATGTGTTGTTGATGTTGGTGAAGCTCGTATTCGCACCGGCGGTGAAGGGGAGGGGCATCGTTGGGAGGGGCGCGTGGATGTTGAGACTGCAAGGAGGTGCGTCTATGGTGGCCTCATTGTGGTATGCGCTATGGTAGCTCCAATATCCTCGCCGTACCTCAAGCTCGTGGTTGTGCTTATTGATTAAGTCGCAACGGCAAGCTCCACCAAGGCTGAAGATCGCCCACGCTTATGCGAAGATCCCTGCAAGCCCAACGTCATTTCCCCGGAATTGTAACTGGGCCCGCTCACACCCTTCACATTCATACACTCCTGACGCTTCCTCAGACACGTCCCTCAACACACAACATCATCATATCGCCAATACCGTTATGAGTTTCCTCTCTTCCGTTGGGAGCCTCTTTGGCTGGTTTCCGGGCCACTCTCAACCTTCAGGTGATTTCACACCTAGCTACAACGACGTCTGTCAGGCCCGCGCCATCCTCAAGACCCTGGACCTTCCTACAGAGCTCGTGCTCCAAATCCTCGACCATTCTGAATACTGGCCACAACACATCTTCGTGACCAGTCCCGACCAGCCAACAGTCGCTCAAGCTGCAGGCTTCCAAAGCTCCGAAGCATGCCTATGCCTCGATGCAGGTATCTTCAATAACCCAGCCGTGGACCCTATTCGAAAAGGCGGCGAGATCCCCAAAATTCATTCCATTGAGTTTGAAGTTGTTTCCAAGGACCAAGGCTGGACATCAGAGAACACGCACAACACATACTCCACGTCTTCCTGGCTAGAAACATCAATCATGCGCACGGACAACCCCGATAACATGCGTCTCCCTAGCCCCAGCACGCATCTCTTTGGCCAATCGTCAGCAGTACAAACGTTCGAAGACCCTTCCGACTTCCATAGCTGGGTGGCGGACCGAGGATGGTACCTCGTCAAGCGACCAGAGTCAGCGGAGCAGGGTCCGCAAGGTGGAGAGGGCGACTTTGCGTGGTACTTACAGGGCAACCGCGTTGCTGCTGGACGGGATGGGTATAAAGTGGTCTGGGCGCGAGATGGGGTCGAGGGAAATGAGGGTGCTGGGACTGGCAAGGGTTTCTTGGAGGAGCTGAAGGAGGGAGATCGACTGCTGGTGTGGGCGCGGGCAAAGGTATGTTCGAACATGCACGTTGAGGGAAATAAAGCTAAAAGCAATAGTGGACTGGATGGCGATGTGTTGTGGAGAGCGTCAAGGTCACCGTTCGATATGGCTTCTAGAATTGTTCGAGGTATGAATGATTTGGCGTTGCCTGGATAGGTTACCTTCTTCTCTCCTCTCCTTTCGATACCCGGGCAGACCAAGGAAGGTCTGCCTCTACGCTGGCATGCGTTCATAGCAACCGATTGGTAATTCATGCGTCTCTCTGCTTTTCAGCAGCCCAAACCCTCTCCACAATATGTTGAAGAGTCGCTGCTTCCCCACAAGACCCTGAGCCAAGATTCGTGGCTCCACACGACGGTGTTTCACATGCAACGGATGGTGGGCTAGCGACGAACAGCTTAAGCGATTGGCGGGTGTCGGTGCACCGTGTCTCAGAGCACGCGTGGGCGATGATGTCAAGGCAGGCTTACGAATGTCTTTTGGCGCAAAGAGTAAACTTAGTTATCAGTTTCCCCGCAAGGCTGTGTCGTAAATCCCTGCGCATTGCATATCAAGACGCAGATCGCGATGGGGAGCTCTATCGGCGAATGCATGCAGCGAATCACGAATGGTCGAGTCCTGCAGTTCCGACCCAAGTGGGAGGAAGCATTGGCTGGGCTCCCACATCTCATACCACTGCATCTTGGGCGCGACAACACCGCTTTACTCTCAACTCTCCTCAGATAACCCCGGCTACTTATTACTACTGATTCATCATCGTATTGAAGCTTTGTAACTGTAGAGATCCACAGAACACGCATCGCGAAAGCGTACCTTCCGCAAACACCCCGCACCTTGCATCGTGCCTGCCACCATGGCCGACCACACGGATGCAAACACGAAGGACAGCGCCATAGCCTCTCCACCTCAATCTCTCAGCAGCTCCACAGCATCGATAGGCCGCTCGCCAGCACCCCCAGCTTTGAAGATGACGTCCAGTCCAGACCCCCGCGCGCACCGCGGCAGCTTCGCGGAGCAGATGCGCGGAACACCAGCATCGCCGCGCGCGTCACGGCAGCCATCCCTCACACAGCAAGCCCTGCAAGACCTCCTCAACAACCCGCCTACCAAGGGCGGCGACCCCAAGTTTCAGGGACGCGATTGGAAGACCATCAAGTTGGGCGACATTGTGCATCCCAGCTTGGTGAAGTTTGTCGAGTACGATACCAGCGTCGAGGAAGCTACCAATGTGGGTGTCTCAGAACTAGATATACGCCATGTAAACGTCGTAACTAACCTGTCTAGGTACTGGTACAACAAGGCGCCCCCAACGTCATTCTACTGCGTGACAGCAAAGACAGCAAATACGCGACCGGAACGTTCGACTACAGCGACCTAAACGCATACCTCCTCCTCGTAGTCGGCCTCGCACACCCTGATGAAGAAGATACAGCATCATTTGATGAGCTCGCCAAGAAGGGCAGAGAGGGAAAGCCTATCCCACTGAGAGATGTGAAGGAGGTGGGCAACAAGAAGGAGCCACTCATCACGCTCCCACGCACAGCAGACCTGACGAAGGCCATGGAAGTGTTTGGGAGCGGAGTGCATAGGGTGTTGGTGGCGGACGAGGGCACTACAGATGTCATTGGAGTGCTCACACAACTGCGCTTGGTCCAGTTCTTCTGGGAGAACAGGCAGAGCTTCCCAGACGTTGACCAGCTATACCCACACCTCATCAAGGACCTGAACATTGGTTCCAAGAACGTTCTTGCTATCAAGTGAGTTTCTTATAGAGCAAACGACAACAGAAACTAACTCGGTTTCAGCGGCGACAAGCCTCTCGCGTCAGCTCTCGAGCTCATGAACAACGAAGGCGTATCTTCACTTCCAGTCCTCGATGCCCAGAACAATGTCATTGGCAACATCTCACATGTTGACGTCAGGGTAAGCTTCTCCCTCATCCCATAGAAAGGTCAGCAACTGATATACACATCAGCTCCTTACGAAAACCACATCCCTCCCTCTCCTCCGATCCTCCTGCATCCACTTCATCTCCGTCATCCTGTCCGAACGCGGCGTCAACGATGGCAAAGACTCCTTCCCCGTCTTCCACGTGAACCCCTACAGCACACTTGCCCATACCGTCGCAAAACTCGTAGCGACCCGGTCCCACCGCATGTGGGTTGTCGACAGCCCCTCGCCGTCATCCTCAGGACCCTCGACACCTGCAATACAACCCGCGTCCCTCATCCCGCCATCCCCCATAACACCTCTGCCCCAATCCTTCCCAGGCCCGACGCCCGTCAACTCTGTCGCGCCCACACACCTCGCAGGAACTGGGGCAGTCGCACCCGCTATTTCGGCATCAGCAATATCTGGGGCGAGCCTGTCTGGTAGAATCAGCGGCGTCATTAGTCTCACGGATATCCTGAATCTGTTCGCAAAGGCAAGCGGCCTACACCCACACGATCCTGACGAGGCGCGGCGCGCACGCCGGAGAAGCAGCTCGAGCAGTATGCGTAGGAGCATGGATAGTTCGAGGAGTGAGAGCGTGTCGGGTATTGCGGGCAGGAGGAGCAGTGTTACCAAGAGAGAGGAGGGAGTGGGTATTGCGAGGGGACGGGGGAATGCTTGAGTTGATGAGGAGCGGGATGATGTTTCGAGCATATCTTGGAGGTTGCAAGACACAGTTTGTCTAGACTGCATGGTTGTTCACTTTGATGTCCAGGCGTTTAAACGGCATCCATAAGCCTCGACGGCTTTCTAGTTTAGCTTTTGGACAAAGCTACGCCGTTTGAGGTAGTATCCGATCTTCATGTTATCTCCAAGCAAGGTCTACTTCCAATTTCCATCGGAGTAGGTTACTCATCCTCTCCCACGCTGTTTATAAATGTCTTCACTTTCCTTCTATCTCACATCTCCACCCCCTTCACGCATCCTCCCACTCCTCCCCCACACCCAACCTCTCAAAGTCCCGCGCAGTGAAGACGCGGCCTGGCTTCTTCTTGAGTGATTGTCGCCGTCCGACAGTCTCAGTACTAGTCCTATCCGTCTGGCTACGTGCGCTCGCTGTTTCTGGGCCCGGGGATGGTGCAGTGTCCTTATTTGCGTTCCTTTGGATGAGATGTTCTTGGCAGGTTGTGGCGAGGTATTTTCCTTTGGATGGAGTGTGTGCTATTTCGTGGTTTTTGGGTGGGGGCGTTGGCGTGGTGTGTGAGGGCGATGCGGGTTGTGCCACGGGCCCTGCTGATCGAAGTGTGGCTTCTGACAATCGCAGTAAAGGTTCCATGCTACCTTCCGCCGTCGAACTTCCAACGTCTTCCGAACCATCGTCCAGCGAATCTGTGTCTTCCCCCGCGCCTGTCTTGGGCTTCAGACACGCATGATTCCGCCAAATGCTACATCCATTCGGCAGCACTAGGTTCCGCAGCTGCGTCGTCGTGCAGTTGTCGTCGGAGCATATGGCGTGGTGGCGCCGCTGGATGTAGCCGCATGGCTGGTGGTAGCGGTATGTTGCGCACATTCAAGCAGAGTTGGTGGGAAATGGGGTGTCGAGCAGTGAGGTAGAGGAGTGTAGGGAAGTTTGTGGTTTAGGATAGTGCTGCAAGGTGGATGTAATTACATGTGATGGACCGGGCATTGAATTAATGCGTTTGTGTGGGAGTCAGGACGTGATTGGGAACGGGAGATTGAATGTATGATATGGCGTTTGGAGCATGTTGTGCTAGTGAACATCTGTTTGTGTCAATATTCCGTTAAGCACGTGAAAATGTTATATATGCACAAACAACATGATTCAAGTACATTTGCATCACCCATTCTCGCCGTCAATTCATTGCCCCCGGCCTCTCGTCAACAACAGCCGCATCCCAATTCGTATCGCAATCCGGATTGTCTTCCTTCCTGGCACTCGAACCCTGAATCCACTCTTTACTGCGCTTGCATTTGCGACAGTCTCCTAGCAAAGGTATGCTCTTACTATCAGTGTCGACGACCGAGCACTCGATACCAGAACACTCATGCAGGCGAGTGGATATGGTGTGACCGCAGGCGTAGTAGACTGAATAGACTGTGCAAATTTTGGGTTCTGTTGAGTTGGTGTTGCTTGTTGCTGGATATAAACACTTCGTAAATGGTGTTGTAATTGATTCGGAGGCTTGAGAGGTTCTTGGTGGATATGTGCTATGTGTTTATATTATAGTCCGCTGTGAAGCATGGTGGCATGGAAGGTTGGGGTGTCGAATCATTGGTATGGAAGAGCCTCTTCGTAGCTCAATGCGACCGTGATGATGGGAAATGAAAAATGGGTCTGTGATGTTAGCTAGTCACGAAGGAGATGTGAATGTTTGCATGTTTCCTTAAAAGCGACTAGTCTGAATACTATGCCACTTCTACAGACAACCTCGCCGTGGGAGAGGGCGCAGCAGCTCGCCATGAGACGTGCTTTCGACCACCGCGCACACTAACACCATGTGTGTCAAACTCGCTGTCAAGTACGGCTGTGGCCATAAAAGCACAAATCTGTTTTGTTGTGATAAGAACAAGATCTTAGCATGCTGACATATCGAACCGCATGAAAAGCTCAAAATCCGGAAATGCAGGGCATGTATCGAGGCGGAGAACATCCGGATTCGCTGTCAGAGAAACGAGGCGGTGCAGAGGGCAAAGGCTGCCGAATATTCACTTGTCAAGAGCTTGGAGGAGCGCGTGGCAGCGGACGAAAGAGCTCGGAGTGTAGAGGTGAGACGGCAAGAGGCTTTTGAGCGGGTCAAGGACTTGGAGCGCGCACTCAGGGCAGAGCAACAACTGGCACACGTCAACAAGCATATCCACACTGAGATGACATTTTATCATGCATGCGGGCATACCTCGAAGAACTGCTGGTGCCCGAAAGACGTGGCTCCAGTAGATTGTGGTCAGCAACAAAGACTTAGGCACAAGCTTGAGCAAAGTTGCAGGAATTGTCGCCAGCAAGAAACCCAGACTTGAGTCACGACTGTCTCAGAGCTCCATGAGAGGTCTGCTGTAGTGGAGCATCGCGTTGGAAAATTGGAGGGGCGTGTTGACTGTTTGGAGGAAGAGCGGACGACTGCTCATCACGAGTGTGACCAAGTCGCTACTGTCAACCAAATCGACGAAGATGCCACAGCCAACATAACTACACTGAGCCTCGATCAAGGCACCAAAACACCACCTCCGGAGCTACAAGGATCCGAGCCTGAGAGACGAATCTTAGCGGAAGAGAGACATATTGTTGGCAACAGTCCATGTGATGTGAGTCCAGCTGAGGAAGAATCCGCCTCGAAAGAGCACAAAAATCCGAGTATAGTGACTCAGTCAACCGAGCTTCGGGCTTGCCACAGGCAGATATGTGCGATGGGGAAGCCGTCACGGATGGAGAAAGCGGCAGCGAGTAAAGCGTCGATCTGGCGTCCGATATTGATCTTGCGGTTGCTGTACCTCTTCGTCGGGTCATTCCTACAATGCAGTCTGGGTCGAGCAGCCCGGATATCGTCAGATCACGTGATACAGACCCGAATAGCCTTGCCGTAACCGAGGGTGAAGCTCTGAAAACGCGTAACGCAACTGCCGTTCACGTCACACTATTAGCATCGACCCAGCTCGCAAGGCCATGCAAGCCACGGAAACCGGCACATTTATTGTCGGAAGCGACAGCAGATCCGAGTATCGCGTTTCATGGCGAGGCGAGGCCACCCGGGTCCGTGGATCTTGTGGCAGAGTAACAGGAAAGTCTCGATAGGCGATGATGCGGTTCTCATGCAGGCGCCCAGGCGGAGGTTTCGATGAAAATTCGCATGTGGCATTAGGTGTGTTCATGAGGTGGATCGTGTAGCAACGTAATCAATTTTCGTGCGCTCAATCGACGTAGTTTAGAATGTGAAGGGTGCCTGTGATTTAGAGTTTTGCTGGCAAGTCCAAGTGTCGTTTCCGCTGCGTGGTGGGAAATGAGTGACTGAGGTTCGAGCTTGCCCACTGTGGTGGATCAGCTTGGCGAACCCACAAGCACGAAACCACACAACCGCCACAGCGTGCATATCTTGTCACACCTAAGCCTCACCGTTCGATTTGATCAGGTTTCTCGAATGCAGCTGTCAGCACTTGATGATAGGGATAATACGGGAGCTACTGGTAAACTTCACATACACACGAACACGAGTTAAGCGTGCCCATGAAGAAACTGTTGAAAGAACGTACTGAATTCTGCAGCGAGCCTATATCGACTCGTCCAGCTACGTGCTATATACCCGGAACAAGATGATATGGCCTGTTCCCTTATATGTGCGAGGAGGCAGTATGGTGTTCCCCACCTCAGTATGCGCCATCCGCAGCTGCGGAGCGAGCGTGTTGATTGCTGCGCTCCTTCCACTTTGAAAGTAGAGTCATAACAAATCAGCATCGTTCCAAACATCATATCTATGGTACCGCGCGGATGTGCATCATGTAGGAGTATTGATCAAATCTTTCGGGTCTGGGATGAAGGTTCCTTTGATGACGGCGTAAAGAGCCTGTGGGTAAAGTCCCGATTACGCCCGTCAGCCGACAGCCCACCAACACCGCCAAACGAGCTCCAGCATCGTAAAAAAAGTGCAAAAGCTAATCATCTTTCCTTTCCGTCGCTTCAGAGCAGAGTTGTCGGGCACGAGTATTTGCTCCCAACTGCCGAAAGCCGCTATACTTGCCTCATACGCCACCGACCATTGTCCCGCCTGCCAAGGGAAGGCGTCTCAAAATGACCACGACGTGCGAATCTTCCGCTCGCCACCCATGCATCCTCCCACAACCAACCCATGCCAGCCAAGGACGGCCCCGCATTGTGCCAACCAAAGAGAGCACCGTTGGAGACTGGTGGCGCTGGCTGGAATCCTCCAGTGGAGTCGCTAAGTTTCCAACGTCCTCAGCGTCCTTGCTCAATCAATCCGCCAACTCAAACGAGGATAGAGCACAGTGGAGCGAGCTCTCGAAATGATCAACGGTCCGAAACCGAGTTCAAAATGGTTTCTACGCAACTGCCGACAATCTCACCCAGACCTGCGACTACGCCTCGCTCACACGTGGTTGTGTTGTTAATAGGCATCTCGTAGCGAGTCACCTTCATTCTTATATGACCCGCGCCGCTCCCCGGATTTTACTCCCCAGATTTCGGAAAGGAACGTGTGGGGCCACAGCTCAACACGACAGAATATTCGCACTTCTGACTCCTGACCACTTCCACCATCCGCTTGAAATCACCCAGGATGACGTCCGCCGAAACCAGTCACCAGCGGAGCCCTGTGACCCTGGAGAAGGGCGAGAATGTTCTTTGTATGTCGAAGCTCAATGGATACCAACTTCTGGGGGCTAATTTACGCGCGCAGTCGAAGAGGCGAACAGCAGCGATCGATCCACAGATGAGTTTACTTGGACTGAAGAGGAAGAAACGGCCGTCCGTCGCAAGCTAGACAGAGTCATTGTGCCCCTCACGACCTTTCTGTACCTTTTGTGCTTTCTCGACCGGTAAGAGGTATGCCTCAAAGCAAAATGAGCAGTGCTGACTTTCACCAGTGCAAATGTAGGGAATGCACGTATCCAGGGCATGGCGAAGGATCTCGATCTTCACGGCAAACGATTCAACTGGGTAACCTCGATCTTTTACATCGTGTACATGTTTGTCGAAGTGCCCAGCAACATTGTCCTGAAGATGGTTGGTCCCAAGTATTATCTTCCAATGCTAGTCGTTGGCTTCGGGATGGTCTCGCTCTGCTCGGCTTTCGTGAAAAGTTTCCAGGGCTTGCTCGCGGCCAGAGCGATGCTTGGTGTATTCGAGGGTGGAGTTATGCCGTACGTATGACACTCAAAGCCGCGCAACAATTACTAACACACTTTGAACAGAGGATTAGCATTCTTCATCACCTGCTTTTACAAGCGTAATGAGCTCCTATTCCGTATCGGTATCTATGTTTCGGCTGCCTCCATGGCTGGCGCGTTCGGGGGTCTATTAGCGACTGGGTAGGATTGCTTTAACCTTGTTCATATGCGGAGACTGACAGATATTTAGACTTTCTCGAATTCCTCCGTGGGGCATTGAATCAATGCGCATTCACACGTGGCGCAACATCTTTTTCTTTGAAGGACTTTTTACCGTACTCATCGGCCTTGGAGCTCCATTTCTGATGCCGAGAAGCCCTCAAGAGTGCTGGTTCCTGACTGAGCGTGAACGCATGATCGCGACACAGCGACTAGTTTCCAAGAGCGGAGCAGATGAGAATGAGAAGGTCGAGGTTCATCATGTGAAGCGTGCCGTTATGAACATCACGAACTACTTCTGCGCTCTGGGTTTCTTCTTCATCAATATTACGGTTCAGGGAATCAGCCTTTTCATGGTATGTACAGTCCTCTCTAAGACACGAACAATTACTGACCCGAGTTAGCCCACCATCTTAGCCGATCTTGGCTGGAAGGCTACGAAAGCACAGCTGTACACTGTACCACCTTACGTTTGCGCCTGTCTCATTGCAATTGGCGTCGCATTTGTATCCGATAAAACAAACCGCCGCGGTATCTACCTCGCCATCTTCACACTACCCGCCATCGCCGGCTTCTCGATCATGCGATGGGCAACCAACCCCGACGTCCGATATGGGGGGATTTTCTTAATCACGATTGGCGCCTTTCCTGGAGGGCCTGGGTTCCTCGCATGGGCAGCGAACAACGCAGCGGGTCCAGCTGTACGCTCAGTTTCGACCGCTTACGTGGTGACTCTTGGTACTGCCGGTGGCATTTTGGCTACTTGGTAAGTTGCCATTTCTGAATTACGTCTTCACACTCGCTAATACCTGTGCAGGACATACATCTCAGACGATGCACCAAAGTATCCCACAGGCCATACGATCAATCTTTGTGGTCAAATCTGCGTCTTGATCCTGTCTTGTTGTGGCATAGCCTACTGCAAATGGGAGAACAGGCAGCGCGATCTGGGCAAGCGTGACCACCGCCTTAACGCCAGCGCAGCTCAGATTAAGGATCTCGGATACAGGCACCCAGAGTTCCGCCTGATTCACTAGGTTGATAACCGCTTTGAGACGCGATATCAACACTCAACTTTGTTTTTAGTAACTTAAGCCCATATTCATGAGGAATTCAACTTTTTCCTCTCCGCTGCATTACAAAATCTTGAGTATGTCGTGTTTTATGGCAAGCCTTGTCATGTGAAGCTTTCAAAGTTCCAGCTCCGGTCATGCCCCCAACGTATTTGATAACACTAGGCGAAGGACAAGTCCCGCAAATGAGTTCGGCACTCAGCCATCACCATCTTGCCTATTGATTGGCCTTAATCCTTGATTTGTAGCGACTTAATACTGTACGTCGATACTATAGGCTGCTCGACTAACCGGACACATCAAGGCTAATATGTACCCCAGATTACACACCCTCTGTTATAGCATTGTCCACACATGATGGTCATGTATATAAAGACGCCATGATCTGGAGTACAATACAGTTCTGAAGTCGCGTAATCCATTCACGGAATAAGATGCAATTGTTCACTTCTTTACTGCTTGCCGCGACGGCGGCCCAAGCACATTGTATGTATCATGACCCTAGCGTTTACCACATTTGTTAACATCCTTAGATACCTTTCCCCGCCTCGTTGTCAATGGAAAGTCTGAAGACAAAGATTGGTCCGCAACCCGTCAAACCAAAAACGCAAACACCAAGCAAGGCATCGAAAACCCTACCGTCGGGGACATCCGCTGCTACTCATCCAGCAACGCTGCAAATGTCGTCACCGTCCCTGCCGGCGCGACCATCCACTACATCTCGACGCAACAGGTCAACCATCCTGGACCGACCCAATACTATCTTGCAAAGGTGCCTGCGGGTGCTGATGTAAAGACTTGGGATGGAAGTGGCGCGGTGTGGTTCAAGATCAGCACGACAAAGCCAATCGTGAATTCACAGAAGCAGATGAGTTGGCCCGGACAAAGTGAGTCTTGCCCAGTCGTCATCTTCCTCAATCTATCCATACTCACATGACTCCAGACGACTACAAGACTCCCAACGCCACCATTCCCGCCGCAACACCCGATGGCGACTATCTCCTCCGCGTGGAGCATATTGCTCTGCACATGGCCATGCAAGCGAATAAAGCACAGTTTTACCTTGCCTGCACACAGGTCAAGATCACGGGTGGAGGCAAGGGATCGCCCAGTCCTCTTGCGGCGCTCCCGGGTGCTTACAAGAGCAGCGACCCTGGAATTCTGGTCGATCTGGGCAAGTACTTGACGAACCCGGATGATTATCAGCCGCCTGGGCCGGCCGTGTGGAGTGGTGGTCAGGCAAATGTTGCTCGGAAATTCCAAGGATGAGGTATCCAGTCCCTTTTGTGAAGCCTTCGCTGGTTACGAGATTTGATTAAACGGGGCATGATAATGTTAGATGTGATTAGTGTCCGGGTTTATCGGGATTGACTGCCTCGATGCCTCCAAACAAACAGTTCTCTACCTCCCCTCAAGTGTTGGCTGAGAGCATTTAGACACACATGAATGGATTGACTTTCTTATGGTGGTGGAGCAAGGCGTTCACGCTATCATATGGCTGAGCTGTTAACTACACATTAAAGTTCTCGGCTATGTTGTTAGCCTCACAAACTTACATGACCAGAAGGACCTCGGGAACTGTTGTGTTCGATGTCGACATCGACCTGGAAATATGACATACCTAAATACTACCGCCCCCATCACACGAGGTCACATGTAGATATGACCTTTTGGAAATCCGAATTGCAAATTCAAAGGATGCGACAAATGTTGAATGCCTCTGCCGTCTACATAGGGTTAGCGTCATGCGGCCGACTCCTTCCACAGATGTCAGCCCGGGTTTTGCCACTCTTGCACAATGTCAACAACCAACAACCACTCCACGGCGATGTCCACCACATGGAAGGAAAAACTCGGACACTTTTCCCGAGCTAAAGTGTCGGGGTAGTTCCTTCGAAATGGCGCGTCTGCCGAGAATCATAGCTCGCATTCATGCACCATTTGTCACTTTCCCTCGCGGACGACAAAACATCGTCCGAACAACGACAGCACAGTGAATATCAACTCGTTCGCCAAATTAAGCATATCAGAGATAGTGGATACAATCATGGCTGTCAGCGTGTGAAAAAAACCATCGACATGTTGTATGGCTGCATCATTTCTACCTGTCAGGCTACTCGATATCGGACTCCGCGATCCAACGACCGTTAAGCTTGTTGAGATGCCTGTGGATACAGAATCTTCGCCAAAATACGCCTGTCTTTCTCACTGCTGGGGTCGTACGCGATCACGTCACAACACACATACCGAAAACTTGGCTGCCAATAAGGTAGGCATACCTTTGTCGGAGTTGCCAAAGACCTTCCAAGACGCTATCGAGATAGCCAGAAGGCTTGATTTGCACTTTCTTTGGATTGATTTCTTGTGCATTGTGGAGGACAGCCCGTCGGGTTGGGAGATACACGTAGAGGCCATGGCGTTCATATATGAGAACGCTCATACAACGCTGGCTGCAGGTGCGAGTGCTGACGACGATGGTGGCTTCTTTGCTGATGCTCACGATCGAGTCCTCAAGTCAAATCGCCTGGAGCTGAAAAGCGGTCCGCAAGTGTACAGCTTGTACTTTCGCCATAGCGTTGCTCATCCAGATGCAGGCTGGCCTAGTAATGAAGAGGCACTCCCGCTGATGACTAGAGGCTGGTAAGCACCTTACAAGAATGCAGCTTGTTCTTAGCCATGCTGATCCACGTCTGTGTTGTTCAGGTGCTTCCAGGAACGGCTCCTTTCGCGACGCTATCTATGCTTTGGAAGAGGAGAACTTATGTGGGAGTGTTTAGAAGAGGCTGCATGCTCATGCTCTATAATCGATGGGCCGTTCAACCCTCGAAAGCCCGGGACCTGGTGGCCCAATATTCTTCGCGCAACCTGACCTTTCCCCAAGACAAGCTGCCTGCACTTGCAGGACTTGCAAAGGCCTTTCAGGTAAGGCGATTATTATCCTTCAATACCACGCTGATGTCTACATGTAGCGCAAATTTCAGATGGGTCACTATGCCCACGGTGTATGGATGTCCTCGGCCCAAAGGCAATTGGCTTGGGCCTCGCGTGTAAAGAAGATGCCCTTCCATCGGCCGCGGTGTGGTCCATCCTGGTCCTGGGCATACAGCTCAGATGGACAGATCGAGTGGAAGAAGCTGATGTATAGGGACTACTATGCACTGCTTACATCTGGTGATAGTACGAGCAATGAAACGGAGCCCGTCACAAGTCCATCGTAGCTCTTACTCTCTGGTCTTCTTCTCACAATTTCTGTCCAGATGCTGAGGTACACAGAACAAGGGACCTGCTATGTCATCGGGCACAAACACCAGACGCCGCTGTCCAATGCCCACCTTACTAAGAAAAACGACAGCAGTGGTCCCGACATCAAATTAGTGGGAGAGTTCTCGGCTGACTACAAATTCTGGGCCTCAGAAAAAGACTTGCAGCTTAAACTCCAACACGTCACCTTCGCAATACTCGGAATGGGGGCGGAAGACGGCCTAAATAAGGGGGCCTGGGTTGCGGGATTGATACTTAGACCGGCGCACGACCCCGCGGTGGGAAAAGATGGCGTGGAACGATATGAGCGGTTTGGGTGGCTCCGGTATTGGACTGAGCAGAGCAGCGATGGATTTGAGTCCGAGGGAACTAGAACGAAGTTTCTGTTGGTATAGTGTGAGGGCGCTTGGAATGTTTGCTTAATGGCGAGGTGCTACACAGAGGAAATAATGTGTGAGTTGTTCGGCACATGCTGAGAACGTGGGGCATGGAGCCATGGGAATTGACTTTGTGTTGCAAAAGCCAGCACCGTCATCAGCATATCTTAGTTCTATCCTTGGGGGAAAAGAATTAAGATCGACATAGTAATTCACTTGCTTCTTAAGCACTCATGATGGTGTTCTTACCCATCGATCTTACTGTGACGTAGCTTTTGGAGAAGCGCAATGTTACTCCACGGACAGTAAGCTATACTAACATCGGAGGAGCTCGACGCTCTGGTGTCAAAAGCAGATTACGCTATTGTCTTCATCGATACCCATAAACAGCGGCTCGAGATACCGGACACATGCCGACGGTCCTCCGCATGGCCTCACAAACAAGTGTTTGACGTGCTTCTACCCACAGCGATCGACACCCGGAGAATCGAATCCACCAGCATCGAAACCTCCAGCTTAGAAATCTGCAATGAGCACCTCCTTGCGTGGCCGTCTAAATGTTTCAACCCCTTGTGCAGCGGAGATACTGCAGCAACGCCCACGTTACAAACGATAGGTTACGGCATGTCTCCTCACGAGGAAACGCATGTTTTGTACGTCGCACCGGGTGATCTGGTGCTACTGTGTGATTGTCCCGCGGACAAGGGTGCTGATGTCTCGATGCTGAGGGTGTGGTGGCCGACAGTAGCGTAATGGCGGCAGTGTCAGCCGTCAATCATTAATCGAGGTCAGAGGCCCTGCAGTATGCTGTAAGATGGTAGTAATGAGGAAGCGAGTGGCAATCTTTTGTTTCACGGCTATGCTCGTGGGTGTTGTAGGCGAGGAGGTCCGAGAGTTGTGGAGATTATAGCACTTTAGGGGTTGAGTTTCCTCGATTGCGACAAGTCGAGAGTGGTAGGACAAGTAAGTTCTTTCTTAAGATTCATTGCAGCGCCTTCGCCGATATCTACAATAAAATGGCTTGCAGCTACCTGCATGTGTGGATTGCTTTGCATGTGTTCTTCTGCTGCAGAGTACCTTCGGTCCAGTTTGGGGAACCGTTGAATTGCTGGACCGAGTTATGCAGCCTTGCATTCTTCAAGGCCTGGATGCATCTGCGCTTCGAACATGGTGTTGGGGGATGGATATTCAAGATGTGGAGAACGATTGTGGGCGCACTACTGCAGCCGATCGACTAATCTGCACTCGATCGAGCTTCTGGGTAATAACTGGGTAATAAAGATCTCACCTCGGAAGTCCAGATGCACGGATTGAAAAAGCACTTCGAATGCCACACCAAGAGGTAAATGCGCGATTGGGCGGGGAAAGACCTCCCGGTTGAGCGACAGGGGTTGAGCAGATGGAATCGGCGGCCATGCGCCTTTTCTCACTGCGATCTGCGATCTGAACCCTGCTTGGATAAGAAAGGGGCGGCGTATTTTCACCGCGATGCTGGCGCGCTGTCTTGGTCAGTGCATCGATCTTAGGCACCTACCATTTTGGGAAATTCCAGCGATGCGATTTGGAAGTTGTCCAAAGTCCTGAAATGAGGTGCCAAACAAGCCGCTCGCTCGTATAGATTGTTAAGAGATAGCGGTAACAGTGAGAGTAGCTTCGAGCTTGTATTGAGCCACTACGATAGCGTCTTCAGGTGTCGCAGCAGCACGGCTATTTGTTGCTTGCGAGTGATGTTCATGATTGAGTAGATTCCCTCGAGGCTGCAAGCGATATTGGAAGCTTCGACCTCGAATGCCACGTTGGTAGCGCCAAGGTATACAAAGCACCGAATCAAGACGCAGCGCACGCGCTTGGGCGCGCTGCACCACGTGATGGCGTGGTTTGCCAGCGGCAAGTGGTCGCGAACTTATGTGGGATGATGCAGCTAACGAAGAAGCTCTTCAGCTACGGCTCAAGCCTCCGTATGGAAGTTTCCATTGCTGAGGATATGAGGCGCTACGTCATTCGCGAATAGGTAAAAGCGCACTTCCGTGCAGGAACGCTGATCTTTGTCACTCGCGCGGTATTCTGGATGCATTCCAAATATCGGCCCGCGCGGGAAATGCCTTGGCGGAGGGGCTTATGGATCTTTGTCGAAGCAGTTTGAAGCGAGATAACCATACGCAAGAATGGCGTGAGACGTTGGGATCCTTCAAGAGGCAGCTGTAGAGACGGGACAGAACGCCGTCGTGTCCTGGACAGGGTGCGTCCATGGTACACCTGTACCCAGCACGGAGAGATTTACCCTTGAGCCTGAGATGTGGGATCTGAGGGCCATCGTGCAGTAGGGCTATCTGTATCAATGGTGATCGATTCTAGCGGTTGACGGTCGTTGGTGGCCCGGCAATCTAGCAACGAAGCGGAACGCACAAGCGGTAGAGCGGAGCAGAACGCCCAATTGTCTGTGTGACGTCGTTTGTCGTCAAGCGCAGAGAAAAAACACTTAGCGACAAAGGGAGTCTTCCGGCAACTTCTGCTCCGGAGCCTGTAAGATGCCGTCGGGTAGACGACAATCAGTACTCAGTGCTCTCTGTAGCTTTGACAACGCCGACTTTCTCATTACCTTGTGTGCGTCTGTGACAATTGCGCATCAATTTTTCTGAAGCAATAGAAAATATTTCGGCGACATGACCAAGACGGGACCTTTGCCATGGTGGAAGAGAACGGCACCTGTGCGGAGTGCTGAGTGGGGAAATGGGTTTCATGAGATCGGGGCTAACCCGCATGTAGGTTCGCTTATCTGGAGGAGATCCCTGCCAGCTGAAAGAAGATGGAGCTGCCCGAACATGTGGTTTTGCAGAATCTTATAGGGAAAGCAGAGAAGCAAAAGCACCCTGATGCAGGCAGCCACCGGGCAAAGTGCCGTAGTTGTAGTTGTCTCTGGAATACTTCCCGTCACAACCTTGGAACCAGCTATAGACGAAGGGGTGAAACAACTCTGCGTCCCTTGAAGACTTTATAGTGCACTCTTTCATATTGTCTTGTGTCCTGACGGAAAAGATTACTTGTGCCAGCACTCGGCAGCTGACACTCCTTTGATGGCCGACGGAAAGGCTCTTCAGCTAGAATGTGGGCGGTGTTGTGGATTGTCAACAACTCGAGCCCAGGCTGCTCATAGTTTGTAAGCCCGAGTGGCGATTTGTTTATCCCCGTCTTTTAAGGTTCCTGCGTAGACAAGGCCTGATATGATGCTGGATCGACGTATGAGTGCCTCACACCACGCGGTTCGTTTATCGTGGAAACGGTGACACTAGATCTTAGCGTGCTTTCGATCTCCATATTGGCCAAGGAAGAGTGCTTGGTGTTGCTCAGGCCTGCCCTGTCGCTAGCCACAGTCGCCTATATGCTACCGCCAATAATACTGAGGCAGCTAGCTTCGATCAGCGAAGCCCCCTCCATGCTTGGTCGGCGTCCCGCACTACGAGTTTCTAGTAGCGGAGTTTTGAGCGCGGGTACTTGTTGGCTGCTGAGCTGAGAGCGTGCGGAGACTGTCATTGAACCGTGTGCTGCCTTTTTGCCTGGACATAAGATCTTTGGAAACAGGATATCGCTGGCCATACTACTCGATCTGTAGAGCTGTTTTCTGAGGCCATTTTACCCATCTGGATCGCACGCTTGGACTCTTCTGACAAAGCGCCACCATCTGACCAGGGGCTAACGGCGCTGCAAATCGAAGGGCTATGGGCATCGAAGGCCACCCCAGCTGCCAGCACCTTTTGATCTCCCCAGTCGCGGCGCCCACACCTGCAGCTGCGCGAGGCGTTCGACACCTTTAGCCCAGCGGCAGCGCCCACTGGCCATCTGTTCCGACGTCACTCGGTCGCTTATCTGGATCTGGCGTGCGTGGTAGCCCTGACAATCCCGATACGTGCGCTTCTTAGGCCCTCGCTCTCGGCCCATCTGATGGCCTGCTCCGCCCTGAGACTCGCCACTCTTCCCCTCTTTACCTCGACCTTTCCCACTTGTTTCCATCTCAACCCCCATCGACTTTTTCTCGCAAATCGTCGTAGTCTACTGTCGTTGCTAGACGACTAGACCCCGCCGCTGTCAACACTACCTTGTGTCGCACCTGCCAATTTACCTATCCCAAGCCACCCGCACCCGTCACACTTGGATTCTGCCGCTTCCGTTGTTTGCACCTCACCATGCCTGCAGAGCGACGCACTTTCACTGCGACCAGACCGGTCAAGACTGAACGTACTCACGAGGAGAATCAGGAACGGTATGCTGTCCTTGATTGTCATGGCTGGCCTCGTTGCTGATGTCCAACAGTGCATACATTGCAGCATCGCGCCGCAGTGACCGCAGTCTTGAGGCACGCATTGAGTCTGCGCGCAGAGCTTCTGAAATTCACAAGAAGCGTACTGGCCGCGCACTCCGTGTCACGGAGCAGGATGTCATCAACGAGGAGATGTATGAGGAAGAGGACGATGATTTGCCTACCCAGTACCAGCGTCTGAACGCACATTTGCACACCACTTCAGTTATGTTTAACAAAAAGTTGCACGATTACATTGCGACCCAGCATGGAGTAAGAAACATGTTCATGTCGCAGTATCAGAATCCATCCTTCCAGCAGTATGGTGGCCAGTATCCTCCAAACGCTGGTGCTTTCCCACAGGCGCAGGCGAACAATTGGTTGAATCCATCCATGCTTCCACCCCAGCAATTCGATCCTTCTTCGCCTCAGCAGGCTGTCACCCAGCAGCCACAGTCTTTTAGTCCCAAAGGCCAGCAGCAGCAAAACTTTCGTCCGTCGCCTTACCAGATCCCTCAGCGGATGAGCTCACATCAACGTTCGCTCTCCATCCAGCTTCCCCAGAACACAGCATCATTTGATCCATCCTCTCAATCGGCACCCGAGGGCATTACTACCCCTCAGGATTCATTCAGGAGGATGTCATTGCCGCCGCATGCTTTCGAGCAACAGTCTCAAGCTGGATCCGACGGACAGGTGCGTCCGACTATATCGCGATCAACCACCGCTCAGTCGCATCATCAGTCTGCGTCACCGCAGACGGCCTCGCCTTCAATCGCTTCAGGTCAAGTGACGCCACACTTGCACAACAGCACCGACACACCATCGTCGTTCCCATATAGTCAGGCCGGTTATCCATTTAGTTCACAGGTTCTGAACTCAAACCCCTTGACGATGTCGATGCCTCCTGAGTCGCAGCAACTCATTGGTTCAGCAATGGACCCAAATGATCCACGCACTGCTTTCTTCATGGCTGGGAGCGACAACCTCCCTCAGCCTTTTGCCCCCACCTATACCTACAACCCGAACTTCTCGGGCAAGGCAGGGCGACCAATTTCTGCCGAGGGCACGATGACGCCTGGCGCTGGCATCAAAGCTGAAAATGCTGACGCCGAGCCTCCCACCATACCCTCGGAAGGCTTCTTTACCAATGAGGCGTTCTTGACACCTGGCAACGGCGACTACAACGCCTTTTTTGACTTTGGAGGCACAGACTTCGTGCAGCCTGGCGACGAGCAAGGTGACGGCTCGAATTTGATCAACTGGGATTAGTTGTTTGAGTTGGTGTCTGTCGCCATTTTTGTTTTCCCTTGTTCTGGTTTCCTTATCTCCCGCCATGTACTTTGCAAACATTCGACGCGTAGCTTTTGCTGGGCTGGCAAACGTCCGATAAGCTGGGTTGGGCGCACATGATACATCTATCGTTGGTTCTCGGTTACGATTTCACGACTCAGGGTGTATATGGCGTTGCAAGGAGTAGCGACGAAAAACCTGTTGAGATGCAGGCTCTGGTACAGGGTGGTATCGTTCATATCGGCGCTCTGGGTCGCCTCGATGGCGACATCTCCACTCCCGGCGACACAGAGCTGGTTGTTAGCTTATAATTGATAATTGTAGCGGCTCCTTTTAAGGTCTTGCCGCTCTCATATTTGTCCTTCGTATCGTACGTGTGCAGTTAATACCATGTTTGAAATGTGAATCATCGCATGTACCCCTGATACATCCACTTCCAAAGAAGATCATACTCAGAATGGGAAAGTAATAATGACAGCCGGACGGCCCGTCGAGGGATGTCCTGTGCGCGAGTACACCCGCGTACGGTGGCTGAATGCCAATTTCGCGTGCTAGCTAATCCACACAACGACACACAACGACACACAAACCTATGACATGCGTCCCCTCCTAACATTTGGTTCAACGGTGATGAAAGTTTGGTCCTCGTTGGCTCAGGTGGTGTGTCGCACGTGACGAAAATCTAGCGTTGTCTAGGCTTAGCACCTCTCTCTGCGACATCGCAGCCGGACGCGTGCACAATCTCGACCCTCCCAACGGCATTTAGATGGCCTCTGACGACCATCGGCTGTTTAAACTGGTTCGACGCCCCACTAAATCTGATAGCTGCACGATCTCGTACACCTTTGCGCCAGAGATCGGGTGCGTTGCACATCCGCTCGTCCTATCGCAATCTTCCCGTGCAATACGCGCAAAGCGGCATCATGCCCCAAGGCTTCTTTTGTTCCTGCGCCGTGCGTCCTAATATGAACAGTTAATCTTCGATCGAATCGGTACTGGCTTGATGGGCCTTGGCTTCTCCTAAAGTTTGCTTCAGCACGCTATGAATGGTAGTAGCCTAGGCAAGCAAGAATTCGTGGGAAATAGCCTATATAACACCGAGAGAGCTCATGCTAATCCGTTTCCATAAATTTGGAATAGTAAAGTTTCGTGATTGGAAAAGGCCAGCGGTACGCACCACAGGGGTATGATTTCGCGAGTCTTCGACTTGATGTTTGCACAACACTTGATCCGGCATATTCCAGCCTGTCAGACTCGCCCAAGCTTCAGTGCACCCTTGTCTATCCGTATTTGGTTCGAGTAGTCACGGCGAGACAGCAAAAGAAGCGTCTGTCAGGTGCTTGTCAAGTCATCTTCCAGGAAATTGTGTCACCGCGACCGCGCGACTGCCCGGAAGGTCTCACGTCGTTGCAATCGTAAGAACGCCACCTCGGGCTTGAACGACTCCAACTATTGGCTCGCAACCTCACCTTCCCCAGTACAACAATAACCGGAGTTCCTTTACTCTTTTGACTATGGGCAACGATGCCCTTTCGAATTCTTCCGTCTGGTGTGGAGCATATCTTCTTCCAGCGCTGCCTGTGCTACAAGTGGCGGCCGCTGCACGGTTGTGCGACATTTGACAACCAAAGATTCTCTCCGCAAAGACTCCCGATACTGGGCCTAGACACTTTGTTGCTTGTAACACTATCAGACCTGAAGAAGAACAACGACCTTGATCTTGCGATCTGATCGGGGTTACTATACCAGCACGATCGTTTGATCTTGGGCTCTCAACACCGCATTTCTGCGACAGTCGTTGGATGATTACAAACCCAAGCACGGGTTTCCGGATTGTAATCTACGGCTCTCGGGTGTACACCGCCTCAGCTGAAAGGATGCTGGCTCCATCGGACGGGTTGTGCGGGTACAGTTGGTGGGAAGCAAGCTGCCGTGCTGCATCTTGTGTATGGTCCCGATGCTGGACTGCCAGGATGCAAGACGGCTGTGCGAGAATACATGTCATCGCTTTCGCCGCAGAAAGGTGAAGACCACATATAAGACACTTTGCTCAACCCAACGAGCTACCAAGCCGCCCAGCTGTGCCTGTGTCTCTTCGACACTTACCTTCGTTTAATCCACGTTCATTTCAACTTTTTCAGATTTCCCAGGCAAGGTCACATCTACCATCCACTATGAAGTTCACTGTTTGTGCCTCCATAGCGGTTACCGTCGTGCTCGCTGCTGCTGAGCGTGCTCCATGTAGGTTGTTCTGAACATACACAATCCGTCATTCCCTTCGAAGCTTGAACCACCGTGTTTTTATTCCAGTAATTCTCCCTGTCATTTTGCTGATAGGTCTCTCTCCGTGTAGTGCAATTTCCAAAGCATGTCAGGCCGCGGCAATACATACCGCCTCCTCCAGGCGTCCCGTCGTATCCTGCCTCCAGCTTCTCAAGTACTAGAATGTCGTCCTCAAATATCCCACTGTCGACAAGCGCACCGCCGCCAACCGACACATCGCTCTCCCCAAGCGTGCCCTTGTCGACAGGTGTCACCACCTTCAGTAGCGCATCGGAATTGGCATCCACGTCCGCAAACTCAACTCAGACGGGTCCTAGAGTCACAACCATAGTGTACACAATACCTCACGGCTCATCATTCTCCATTCCCAGCGTGTTACCCAGCGAAAGCTCCAGGTTAGCCACTTGTATCGCAATGTTGTTCATTCACTGACATGATAAGTCGTAGCGCAAGCTTGTCTGCAAATACGTCAAGTCTAGCCACAGACACAGCAGGTACTCACACGAGCTGGCCGACTATCACGTCGACTTCTCACGTTTACCTGTCTACGGGCATTTCGTCCTCCGGGACTGGTGATCTATCGTCATATCCTCCAAGCTCATCAGCACCCTACCCCAACAGCACGACCGTGTCTCAATCCTCATTTGGTACGGGTACATCGCCGGTCCCGATTCTTCCGTCCGAAATCTCCACTGCCCCACCAAGTTTGAGCCCGACTTCGTCAATCCTGACCACAAGCACACCCCCTTATGGCAACGACAGCTCTACTGTGTCCCAGACCTCATTCGGTACCGGCACTTCGCCAATCACAACTCTCCCGTCCGAGACTTCGACTGCTCCACCAAGCTTCAATACGACTTCGTCAATTCTGACTACAAGCACAGAACCTCCTTTCGGGAATAGCTCCACCGTTTCTCAATCCTCATTTGGTACAGGCACTTCACTAGTCACAACTCTCCCGTCCGAGACTTCTACTGCTCCATCGAGTGTGAACCTGACGTCGGCGATTTTCACTACCACTACAGTCACATATGTCATTCCTTCCGAGACTTATACTACGCCATCAAGTGTAAACTCGACGTCAACCACACATGACGTTCCGTCCGAAACTTCTACTGCGCCATCAAGTGTGAACTCGACATCAACAATCCTCACCACAAGCACACATTACACGAACACGTCTTCGCTGGGTCTGCCAACTCACATCTCGAGCACGTGTTCGAACTTCACCGCTACTGCCAGTTCAACTGAACCCTACCCTGGCCCCCCGAATGCCACATCAAGCGTTAAGACCAATAGTTCAACCGTGTACTCTGGCAGTCTCACCACACCAAGTCCGACTTTGTTCACCTCGACTACTGGTTGGAGCTCAGAGCTATCGGAGACTTCTTCCGAGTCAAGTACTGACGAACCGAGTGAGACACCGTCGATCAGCAGCAGCGCATCGACAACGAGTAGCACAAGTGCACCACGTCGAACTTCATCAACAAGGAGCCGCAGCGTTTCAGCGAGGAGCAGCAGGTCTTCCGCGACCAGTAGCACAAAGACACCGCTTCGACCAACATCAAGGACTAGAGGCACCACGACATCAAGCCGTCGCAGCGCTCGCTCGTCAAGCAGCTCCTCAGAGTCAGGGTCAGAGTCAGACTCTTCCTCTAGTTTTTCCTCCACTATCTCCACCCCCGCTTCTGTATCTCCTAGTATGACCACATCCAGCATTTACGGCCCATCATCATCCGTCACGCCATCAGTCACGGACATCAATTCTACCGAGAATACGGAGATCCCTACCTCAGCCGACTCGAGCACACCCTCAGCTTCTACTGCATTTTCAACCTCGATCTCTGCCTCGTTCTCGTCCTACCGCCGGCGTTCTTCATCTTCGGTCACGCCATCCATCACAGGCGACACTTCTACCGCAATTACGGAGACCTCTACCCCAACCGACTTGAGCACATCCTCGGTATCTTATTCTGCATCTTCAACCTCAATCTCTGTCTCGCTCTCGTCCTACCGCCGCCGCTCTTCATCTTCCGTCAGCTCTACGTTTTCCGAGACTGATGCTACGAAATATAGTAGTGCTGTGAGCACGACGAGGTCATCTCCATCATCTTCTGCGTCTTCGACGTCGACCTCCATATCAGAGTCCTGGTACCAACCTTCCTTGCCGGTTGACTCTTCTACAAAGACCAGCACCAAGACCTCTCTTCTCATAACGTCTTCTTCTACCTCGACGCCGTATAATGGCCCGTCACCCTCGTCATCCCTACCATCTACGATCGACTCCACGGCAACCGATGCGACGCGGTTCAGTTCGAACTCGGCTACCCGTTCGCGTTCAAGCACAGAGTCGCTACCCTCTTTCTCCCAGTTTACTTCAACGCGCACTACACTGCAGACTAGCACAAGTGGGAGCAGTAGCAATAGTATTGGCAGCACCAGCTCCGGGGGATATGCTCCAATACCGAGTGCATCGTACAATCCCAAGGTCAAGGAGAAGAGGGATGGTAACGAAGAGAAACACACGGAGGGGGGCCTGGCAAGTCTTTCACTACTCCAAATGATATGGGTCAAGGACTAACAATGATGAACAGATGGGTATGTGGTTCATGTGAGTCTCGCCGACCACCATGAGAGATACGATACGACTGGTGTTGTTGGAGGATGATGAGCATTTCATATGGTGTTACTACTTTCTCGACCTTCCTTTACAGTCTTGTTCATTGTCCCATTGCCACCACCGTCGTCGCCACCATAGACATCTCTTTCCCATCTCCCCTTCTCCCCCTCATGCCAAACCCCAGGGCCCACGAAAACATCAGCACTCGCATGTTGATCCGTAGTTACGCATTAAATCTAATTCAACCTTGTTTTCTTTCACAACACACACTTTCTATGCCATGCCCTCCACAGCCCTCACAAACGCTGATATACTCCCCGTTCGAAACACACTGCTGACCCACCAATTCCCCGCCCCATCTTTGCCCACGATATTCGCACTCCCCCGCACCGCAACGCCCCGCGCACTTGTCGCATACACATGCAGATAATCAGGCTTGCCGCTCTTGCCTCGCACAATCGCAGCGCTGAAGTCCGTCTCATATAGCTTCGCCTTGTCCCAATTCGTCATTGTGGTAAGCGCCATGTCCCCCTTACCATACAGCGCTGACCCTTTATTCGCATACAAGATTCGCTGCCCAGCTTCGACCTGCGCGCGCGTGCTCTGCACAACGAGATCGGCGCGTATGCGCGCTGCGACGTGACCGAGGGGCATTTCGAGAAAGCCTTGCACGCTGAAATGGCTCCATATCGTCGTGACGCAATTGTGCACGTACGCGCCTCTTTGCGGTAGAAGTTGCGGCGCAGTGGAGCGCAGTAAGTCGCGCATGCCGAAGACGTTCATGAGGGCTATGGTTCGGGATGGGTGCGAGTTCGCGATCTGTGGGTTTGTGGATGCGAGGAGACGCATTGTCCATGCAGTGAGGATGTCACCGTCGCTGAGGAATGGAGTCGGTTTGGATGTTGAGTTGTTGTATGTTATTTCCTCTTTGGGCAGGGAGGCGAGGTCTGCAAAAGCGGAGGATTTGATGCGCGAGAAGTAGGATGAGGGTATGAAGAGCATGCGGCCTTCTTCGGCAGGGTACCAGATGAGCTCCCAGATGTAGCGAAATATGAAGCGGGCAAAGGATATGTGGGAGAGGAGTTTGGGGGCTACGATATATTCTTCTGACTGTTGGAGCTCACTTTTCTTATTTCGTTCTTGCTCGATCTGTTTTGTTATCTTCGTATCATGAGGCTCTACTAGCTCAGCGAGGGGATTGGAGTCGTAGCCAATGTAGTCAGGTACGTGCTCCTCTCTTCCATCTAGTACAGCCTGCCATGCTCGCAACAGCTCCCTCAGGGCCAATGCGTCCATCACCGTGTGCAGCCATACAATCGTGACAAGCGTCGCATCTTCGAAGGTCGAGATATGCAAGCCTAACGCAGGTCTGTCGCTGAGCGTCCAGTGCTCTAGCAACGTCGTATTACTTTGCTCTGGCGTCAAGATGCGAAAATTGCCCGCTTCCCCAAAGACCTCCAGTTTGCCAGTTGGTCGGGGCAATCGTGCGCCCACAGGATGTTCCGAAATCTTCAAGGCTTCTGTAGTGTACGAGAAATTTACCGGAGGCCGGTCCTTGGTGTATCGGGCTGGAATATGGTATTCCAATCTTCCTAAGGTCTGGCTGTCACGTTAGACATGAAGCAGACGAGTTTATGAGAACCATACATTCTTTCTCAACCTCGCGCCCAGCTTTCTCCATCCTGGTCGTTCGAGGAGCTTCCACAGTGCGGCGTGGAGCTTATCTGCGTCCAACACTGAGTCGAAGCGCATGGTAATCTCGAGCGAGATGCTGTGGAATTGGAATTGGGCATCCTGCTCAAAGACTGGAATTACGATGTCAGTAGGTATGCGTTCGGGCGCAACGGGTGGTTTGCCAAAAAGATTGGAAAGGAATGCCATCGTTTAGCTTCCAAAAGTCTGGAAATCTGATTTATTATGCACAATGTACGAGGGACTTGCAGATTGACCTTGGATGATTTCAAGTGCTTACGCCCAGCCGAGCATGGTATCGCGGAATGCGACGCATGCAGCACAGAGTCACGATGTCGAATTGAGCCGTGCTGATGGAGGCCTGAAGTATCCTAGGTAAATTTATAGCACTAGCAATGCATAGAAAGAGATGGTAAGACACCTAACAATACCGCTTATGCAACACACTGTCGGCCATCTGTCGGAGGTCCGTGATTCATTAGTTTTACAAAAAGAGCTGACTTCTCTGACGCAATATCATGCTATACGATCGAGGAAGGATGTGGCGCGGAACTCATGTCCATGCACTCAATTTTCGTGAGCCCAACAACTGGATAGGATGGTTTGATATCGAACTGCAGCGTCCGGCACGCGCGTGTCGGAAGCCAGATAACCGCGCGATGCCGACATCGTGTGTTTTTAGTGATGCGAGGAAGGTATCATGCTCGTTGTGGTGCTCGCGAACCCATGGTTGTGCTGGCGTGGTGTCTCGAGCGATCATTGTCGGGGTTGTGGTGTTGGAGCAGATGTCGGCACCTTCTTTTAACAAATAGTTTCTTTCAGTCTATCAAACAGTGTGCGCACGAAAGGGAAAGGTGTCCAAAGAGATGTAAGGATTTCATGGCTTCTTGCACGTGTAACGTGGACTTCCACAAACCATCGCTGCAACTCGTAATGTGATCAAGTGGGATTGTTTAACGAAACTAAACCAAATTGGCCCTCACGTTGAGTGGGACAGCAAGGCGAGAAGCATAAGGGTTGGTTCGGCCTTGTAGGTTGTTCGTTGATTGATGATGTGGTTGTGAGTCGAGGGTGTTGCGTGTTCGCCCCCGCCAATCCTCGCTTGGCCGGCACCTGCAGGCGCTTGCCAGAACAGCAGTTTCCATCATCTTCACTTCCCCAATTTGTTTGGCGATCTATGCGTATAGTCATAACGGGAAAACTTCGCCCTAAGATGATAGTCTATCACCGTTGTGCCGTCCCGCTGTAGTTACACAAGGTCTATCGGCTAGGCAACGAATGCATGAGTTTTGAGTTTCGGAGAGAGGCGATCCCATACCGGTATTTCTGCGCCAGAGGCGTCTTGTCCTTGCACACATAAACAGGACTCAACCGCTCAATCAACCTGGTGCACCAAAACCCTAAAGCCTGGTCAATTTTTCGCATTCGCGCAAACGTCCCTGACGTTCCCTTCGCTAGTCGGTCACGGTTCACCTTATAGCTGTTCATTATGGTCCACTTTCGCGTAATGACGGGCAACGCTTCCACGGATGAGAAGATTCGGAATTTGCCCACCATGCCCACCGATACGGATGCGACGTCGAGGGGAGATGCCATCATCGAGATCAGAGATGACTCCGATTTAGTTCCACGTGTTTCATCACAGTATACCCGATCATCGGTCAATGTTGGCAGTGCACAGCCTCGTAGGTTACCTGATCCTAAACAGTCTTTCAGCTCCCCGACTGCTCCACTTTTACACTGTGGTCCATCATGATCAAATACACGAGTGTTGATCAGCCAACACGTGATACTGGGGGTGTAAAGACTAAGACATAGGCAGAAACCAACAAGAAGCGGTCACACGTTCTGCAACGCATAACGGGATCTTTTAAGCCTCAGTCAGACCCTATAGATGTGACCGAGACCAGAACACGAGATCGTGAGTCTTTCCAAACTGCGAATCGTTCAACAACTCACAGCAGCAGTGGAAAATACACCCAATGGATTCCCACGTCTCGCCGCATTCCAGTCCAGCGATATAAACTTCTCACTGTATCGATCTTTCCGTTATCTGCATTCACGTGTTCTGCTCGACCTACAGGATGAGATCACGAGCCTAGAGAAACAGCTCGACTACATGGATGAGGAAGATCATGAAGACGATCCTGCTCGTCTGCAATCACGATACGTCGATATCGACAGAGCCGTCCGGGATGGCAGGTCCCCCAATAGACCAGAAATTCTTCGAAAAATCAGGGCAAAGCTCCTAGACTATGGTATGTATGCTCCCAGGACGGTAGGTTCTGGGCGTCCAAGTGTAATGATGAAGCAGATGAAATCCTCATCAAGGCCCGCCAGCTCGAATCCTTTCAAAAACCCTCAGAGCGCAACTATCGTAGCGTCCGAAACTACTACCATAATAACAAGCCTCTCATGGACAGCGAAACGGACTCGATTCGCACCAAAGACGACATTGTTTCGCTACGCAATGGGCGCGAGTGAGCGGCGATTAACGCTGAGCCGGCACCGTTCCGCCAATTGGATTTTAGGGCCTGGATTTCACTGCGGATGTAACATGTCGGACGTGGCTAGTTGTGTTCATTTGGGATCTTTGATGCGCTGCTATCAAGTGATGCACAATAAAAAGTTCAGAGTAGTCCAGTTCACGATTACTTGGAATGACTTGATTGTTTCGTACAACCCGATCGAGAAATACAGGGACTGAAGCAGAAATGCGATGCAAATCAGTCATCTAGCTGCGCCACATGCATGTCGGCTCCTGCACCAGGCATCAGCTGTGCTAGGTACCACCCCACTAGTGTATCACCTCGACTCTTCATCAAACACATGCACTCTTTACAACCCTACGTCGATTTAACACACACGCAATATGGACACGCTTCCCATTGAACTTCTTGACGAGGTGGTATCGCACTTAGTGGCGTCAACACCATCTGAGACGACAACCACTCAGCATCGACAACAGCACGCCGATATCTCCAATGTTCGCCTTACAAGCCAAAATTTCGCAGCAGCAGCATCTCGACACTTTGTCACAATCGTACAAGCTCACATGTGGATGTTGAATCTCGGCAGCCTAAACCGCCTGGCCAATTTGCTCTTGAACGTCCACATAGCAAAGCACACAACCCATCTGCATTTCAATGTCTACCGCTTCGCCTTCGATGACGTACAGATTGATTCATTATACGAAGACCGTGTCAACGCTCGCTTCAATCAGCACATGGACATGAGAAACACATACATCCAGAACAAACTATCCGGCCAACTTACCAAGATCTTCCAGCGCGCAAAAAGCTTAAGAGATCTTGAACTCATTTGCGTAGCGCGCGGAAACGACTCGAGGTACCAGGATGCGATACGTTTTGATGAAGAGGGGAGACGCAACAGAAGGGCGTCTTTGCGGCGAGGATATGAATCCTCTTATACAACTTTCGTAGTGGATCCGCTGCCATATGTGCACGTCGCGCTGACTGCTTCGGGCGCGAATGAGAGGCTCCAAGCCTTCACGCTGAGTCGCCGTCCAGAGTATTATTCATACGACACTCCACCTGTGTCTACGGACTTCCTTACCTACCCCAAGATAACACGTCTTACCGTCGACCCGAGCTACTTCAAAGACGAAGCAATGCGGCTTCATTGCCCGCAGCTCAAGCATTTAAGCGTGCTCCATTTCGAGGACATGGGTGCACTGGTCCTAAAGATGCAGCACGAGCGCATCGAGCCTTCACCTGAAACTCTGCCCGCGTACAAAATGTTTGCTGGCTTGACGAGCGTTACGATTACAGGCAATCCGCAGCTATTCCATTGGCTTAAGGAAAGACCTTCAGAGGTGGTACATGTATCGGATTTGTATTCTTTCATCGCAAATATCGCGCGGTATGCCCCTGGCCTCGAGCTTCAGTGCCTTACTATCCGACAAGCTACCATCCGCGATGACGAAAAGGTATACATTGACTCCAATCATGCGCCAGCCGATGATGCCGGGGATCGACCAAATGATATTCGCCACTTTAAGGGATTGAAGATCAAAGAGTTGAAGCTTGAGGGTGTGCATTGGGCCAAGAAGTGGGGCGAGGTGGTCCATTTATCGGGGAACGGGTTCAAGGGAGAAGAGGATGAGCTTTTCGTGCAACAGGCCTATACTTCAGATTTGCGGGGAGGAGAGATCATGAGGCTGCTGAGGAAGCATGTGGAGAAATTTCGAATTTGTTAATCGCAATGACGTGTCGCCTTCGATTCAATGTTCATGCCTTGGTGGAAAGTGTGCACCTGCTTGTTCAGTTTCTTCTCTCGTTGATCTTTGGCCTGAAGATTGAAGACTTCAATGAAAAATGACCGTCACCATTTAGCGCCATTCCAAGATGAAATCAGCTCCGGTCGTGCATCAGCATCGCAAGCCACTCCAACAAGCATATTTTCATGATCTGAATTCCTATGAATTGAAACTCCTTGAAATAATGTTGATTACATTTGGGTAACGTCGCACGTACGGGTATCGTATCTAAGCCTATTGCGCCGGTAATGCTATGCCGCCTCCTTACTCCAGTCCGACAATGAAATGCATGTAAAATCTATGGAATGATTGAGGGGTCCTTGGGCCAGTTTGCTGCAAATGCTGTCCAGGGTGTGGCTCGCATCACCATGTTGCCCTCTTTGTCGGGGGCGTAGAGTTGTGGTTCGTAGCCCTGGACCGATGCCCAAGACCAAAACAGTCGTCTCCAGTAGCATGTCACCTGAGATCGTTAATTTTCATCATTATGCTGTGGCAGGGCGAGACTTACTGCGGCTGGAGTCAAATAGCGTCGAGCAAAGGTTTCGTAGCTGTTTCGCGCAATCTCTTCGGCTTCATCGTCGTGAAGACGGTAGTACTCCATCGCTGCCTCGAGGTTCTGAAAGTTCTCCGATGCTTCGATGTAGTTGATATCGGGGCCAGCGAGTCGCAGAAGATGGGTGTGAAACTCCTGCCATTCTAGAGGATGCGTGATAAGTGCTGAACGGCAGAGCTGGAGGTATTTCAATCGGCCCGAATATGAAGTGCCTTCGGTTTGCACCGTGAATTTGTACCTGGATCAATATTAATGCCCGTATGCTTGGTCAACAAGGTACAAGTGCATACCCGCAGAACTGTCGCAAGTTCATAACATCCTTTGTATGCTTGTCCTTGGCATCGTTGATAACGACAGGCTTGATGTCGCTCCAACTCTTGCCCTCGCTAACGCGCACAAGTTCTTTCCTCAACTCTGCCATTTTGATCTTGCCGCGCCACACTACTCTAGGATCCTTCTTGTGCCAGGGTGTCTTTACTTCTGCCATGTCGATTTCCCGACGAATGCTGTTCCAACTGGGTGCGTGTGTGTAGTTCCAGCTCCAGTACGCCTAGTGGTTGTTAGCAGTGCTCTACACCCTCTGAGATAATGTGGCACGCCGTACATAATTAGGCATCATCCAGATGTCATTGTACTCGCGCTCATCCTTCCTTGTGTAGCCGAAAAAGGTGCCCTTGGCTTTGGATCGTAGTGGGAGGTCGTCGAGCGAGAGCGAGAACTCGATGTTTGGAACCGACGGGTCGGAATTCGGTGTGCTCATGAGTGCGCGATCCATCTGAGCGAGTGTCCCGAGGATACGTTCGCGTTCGTTGCCGTTCGTTACGTAGCACTTTTCTGGCGTGCCGGAGTTTACTACAAACAACTGTTCGTTGTGGGTAAGTGTCTAAGAACTGCGAAGGTGTGTTTCTTTACATACCTCGCCTTGGTAAACCATGACGCGTAGCATGCATCTGCCCTCTGCGATCTCAATGTCCTGTATGTGAACCTTTCGTCCCGCCCGCCGGCTGACTGCCTTGTCTAGGCTATGGTACAGCTTTGGAAAAGACGAGTCGCACTGTTCGTGGCTGAGGGTATGTACATTGGCGTGAACATCGGCGTCGAATACCCAGTCTCTCGGCATATACGAAACGTAGCTGGTGCCTGATTGCCTCCATATTGACCAAAGTTGTGTCGCGATTATAAATGTAGAAATGTAGAAGAGAAGGTGAGAAACAGAGAGGCGGTATCCCTTCGGTATAACGAATGCAGACAGCGTCCGCACTGGCTGTGGACGCGGCATTACGAGCGATAGCAACACAGATTGTGTAAGAAAAGACAAAGGCGCACACCGGGAGCCGCGCTGAAGGAAACACAAGACACGACAAGAGAAAGGCAAGACTTCAGAAAAGAGCAAAGACCTTACCGTCGACCGGTAGCCCGTTGGTATGAGGCCCCGCCACCTTGTACCTGTCCCGAAAAGCAATAGCAGCATAGAAGTTGGCCATTCGGGGATAGTGCATGACCTGCGAGCCCCTGGGCTATCCTCTGCGCCATCCCATACATGGCAAGCGACAACTGACAGCTAGATATTGAGCCTATCAGGAGCTGCACTGGAGTTGATGTGCGATAAGCGTACAACTGGCGCCCCGTGGATACGATAGAAATAATCTGAAGATTTCTGGAAAGGGTTGATGGGAGTTGGCGCAAGCGACAACCTGCAGCCCGAGCGTCGCCCGTTCCTGAAAGCCAAGATGCTTTTTCCTTCCGCTAAGGCCGCCCTGGTTAGCACGAGCATCGCCTCGAACGCTTTGTAAGGGGACGCCAGCTTCCTCAAGCGCCCGAGCCGATGCATGTCATCGCGACTATTAATCTCCAAGACACGAGTTATCACGAGCAGAAGAGGAGGCGTTCTTGGATTGGAAAGAACAAGCAACGCCATGGCCGGACGCAGCCTTGATTGACACATGCTCAGCTTAGCCTTGGAGCTTGTTCTCCTGAAAATGCGGATCGTTCCCTGCTGCATGGGAAAGGAGCAACGCAGTCCGAGCATCGCAATTCGCTGCATTGCCGTGGGGTTCTGAAATGATCACACCGAGCAGGGCCCTTGTTCAGAGATTGCGAACCGTTCGTGGATGGCAGATTGCGCGCGCGACCTATTCGAGCTGCGATGGAGGGGTAGCATGGGCTGAACCCCTGATTCATACATACTCTGAGTCTGAGGTCTCCCTGTGTAATGGAGGAATCATTTCGAGCCAATGGTTTATCACTAGATTACAAGTAGTTGGATCGGGTCCGAAGGAATTGGTTCGTTTTGGCATGATGGCCTTCATTGTTCGGAGCCGAACATGATGTCAAACATCACACACTCTTTCTATGACTTTGATAGCCGCTACAGTATCGAATGCAAAGCGACACCGGACGTTTCGGATTGGACATACAACATCACCTCGTCTTGCTTTCCCTGATCATATCCCCAGCAGTACGCTGTTGATACTCGGCACGCTATCAAATACCTAGCTGCACCGACAAAAGGTGTCGTGTCTATCCTCGGAGGGTGCTGGAACGGCAGTGTTTGACACGTTGGTTGCACGAGGTAATCTTGGCTTCATCTTGTAACATAGATATTCGCTCGCGTTTAGCTGAGAATGTTTACGCCGCCTGTTGGGAGCTTACAGTACGTGTTTCTAAACGGCGATGAAAGTTGATATAATTCCAATGTCGCAGGATAGTTGTTGTAGTAGACTGCTACATGAGACCTGTGGGAAGAGAGCAGAGATGAAGAAGAAGGTTGATTGTTCTATAGAGTAGACAAGCAAGATTATATACAAGAGTATGCGTAAGCATATGATGTGGAAAGAGTGGCTGTGGAAGCTATAGAAGGTACTAGAATGTACCGTGCTCATGTAAGCTCATGTATCGGACCGATAGGGGATCACGATGTACCGATGAGGTTGAGCTGCTAGGTTTGACAAGACCGACCAGGTGGCACTTCTGCGCCGTGACATCATTGAATAGTGGTGCATGCATTAGGACCTCGGGGGAGTTGTATTGTAGCTGCCAGCACCGACAAATAATTGCTTGTGATGATAATGTGCGAAAGTAGCATGTCTGCTTCTTGGACGGGAAGTGTGCAAGGTAGAGAGAAGTCTTGCAAAACTGTGTAGCAGGGGTGAAACTTGTTGTCCAATTCCGTTCACACGAATAACCATCTGGAAGCTCTAACTGTTTCCTCCTAGTTCAGGTGCAAAAAGAGCGATTAAATAGCAATAAAAATGCGTTACGGAAGAAACACATAAAGCCCGTACTGGAACCACGTATGCCTGAAGTGCCCTGTTGTCAAAGCGGAGGAGGTGAGAGGCGCACTTAGGCCTGCCAGAACGCTTTTAACTATCGGAACGCGAGATTCCCAAACCTTAAATTACATATATAGGGTAATAAGTACACTATTCTATTAGATCTAAGAGTGACTAGCGCGCAAGCGCGAATGGCGCCGTACAAGAGCATAGAAGAAGAGGCTACTAAGTCCACATCGGCATAAACTTAACTAAAACAACAAAAGCTTGCCTGAACGTAACTGCGATAATAATCGGAGTGCAACGCCACCCAAACAGGAGGTGAGTCGCTCCATCATTCTTTCCAAGCACACGATAGTGAGCTGGATACCACCACAGTACCGCAAAAGCAATTAATAGAGCCAGTAATACCACACCAACGGACACCAGGAAGAACGTCGTTGAAGCGTCTAAAGTAGCCACATACCTAGTGGCTAGTTCATTTCGCGTATTATAGTCAACAGTCGATGCAAATGGGATTAATCTCGGACGCGGTCCCAAGCAGGCAACAGGAGTGACTGATCAACTGTAGCATTCTCTTAGAAATCCCGTGGGACGTTGGCATTCGTTTACTGTCCTTGCCGCTTCTTGTCGTAGATACCAAGCTTCTGATTTCAAGAGAAGCAACAGCGCAGTAAAGCACTAAAACAACATATGCAATAACATCGTCCAGGTTAGAAACGACAAGACATGTTTCATTGATCCAGAAAGCCAGAACACCAAGCTATGCATAACGATAATCCCCAACACCAGAAAACAGCACCTCCAATATCAGATCAGTATGTTACCGCGCGATTCTCAATCCACCCTTGTTCCGCCCACTCTGTCTCCTCATTGCCTCGAGCTTCTGCTTTAGCTGGTCATGTATCTTGCGATTCACGGCCCACCCCTCGCTCAGTTTCTGCATTCGGATCGCTGCAATGACAGCCAAAGCTGCGGATTTGAGTTTCGGACGGCGCTCGTGGATTGTGATGTCGGGCGTGATGCCCATTTGCGAGATGAGGTTGAGGTCTTGTTGATTGCTGTAACCGCGTTAGTACTGTTGTGGTAGACTGTGAGAATAGGGAGGACATACCATTCGCTGTAGACTTGAATCTGCATGAGGAAGAAGCGCTTTTGATAGCCGAGGGCTTCGCGGAAGCCTTCAGCCCGGGAGCATCGGGCACGGAGGTATTGGATCTGCTTTGCCAGGCCATTGATTTCCTTGATGTGCCGTTTTGTGAGAGCTTCGGCTTGTTCGTCGAGGTCGATGGCGTCTTGGTGAGCCTTGTGCTGGATGGATTTGGAGGAAGCTTGCAGCAGGCGGAGCTGCGATTCCTTCTCGCGTAGTAGACCTTCCAAGTCGCGAAGTTGCTTCTCAAGAGCGAACTGTTGGTCGCGTTGTGCTGACTTCGCCTCCGTCTGGAGCTGGCGGTGCTGAGAGTCCTTTTCACGCATACGTGACTCAAGGTCCTTAATCTTAGTCTCCAGCGCGGCTTTCTGCTCCCGTTGCATGGCTCTCGTCTCCGTTTGGAAAGCGGTGCTTTGACTCTCCTTCTCGCGGATCATTGACTCGAGAAGCGAAATTTTCTCCTCAAGTGAGGATTTCTCCTCATTGGTCTCATCGACCTGCTCAAGCAAAGCTTCCAGCTCGTCCTCAACGTCTTGCTTTTCCCGGCGTGCTGTATCGCGAAGATCCTCAAGCGCCTCAAGACGCTCCTCGGCGAGTTGCTGGAGACGCTCAACTTCACCCCGTTGAGCATTCAACTCATCGCGCAAATCCTCAAGCTCGTCGTCTCGCTTGCGGACAAGGTCTTGCATCACATCAAGCTGCGTACCGGGCTCATCAGCATGGCTCCTCAATGCGTCGAGTTCGGCATCGCGCTCGGAGATGGTTCGTCTGGCTGTGTCCAGCTCGCGTTTCCGGTCGCTCAAATCACTCTTGAGCTGCTTAAGCTCATGCAGTGTTTGTTCTTGGGCATCAACCTTCTTTTGCAGGTTTGACATGTCGCGCTCGCGAGTCTGTAATGATGACTGCAGGTTCGTCAAGTCGCGAGACAATGCGTCCCTTTCGCGTGTGACCCTTTGTAGCGCCTCGATCTGCGTATCTTTGCCAGACATTGTTGATCGCAAGGTGCGCATTTCGCGCTCGATGTTGTCGCGTTCTTGTCGAAGGGTAGAGACCAACGTGTCGCGGTCATTGTTTCCTTTCCGTAATGCGTCTACTTGCTCGTCCTTGCTTGTCATTTTGGCAACAAGATTATCCCGTTCACGTTGAAGGCCGTCAAGCTCTCGTGCTAGAGCGTCGCGCTCCCGTGTGGCCCTGTTCAAAGCCTCGACCTGCGCATCCTTGCTCGTGAGGGTGGACCGAAGGCCGGTCATTTCTTGAGTCGCGTCGTCACGCTCACAGCGTAGTCGGTCCATGCCAATCAAGTCGCGGTCTTTCTGGCTGATTGTCTGCCGAAGCTGTTGCACTTGTTGCTCGTACGAAGCAACTTCGCGCTGGAACCTTGTAATCTGCTGCATGGCGTCCTGGAGCTGTCTGCGGTAGTCATCCAGTTCATCAGCCTTGGCTTCCGCAGTGTCGACCCGGGACTGCAACAGTTCAATCTCGACGCCTTTCTCGCGCGTGATCTCAACCACCTTCTGTCGAGCATCATGGGCAGACTGCTGGGCGAGTTGGACTTGGTTGTCGCCCTGAGATTCTGCAAGTTCTAGGCGTTCTCGGATCGCCTCCAGCTCTGCCTCCTTGTCGGTTTGAACGGTCTGCATGCGACGCTGGAGTTCCTTGATGTCGGCGTCCTTCTCGCGTTCCATTGACCGTAGACGCTCTTCGACAACAGACAGCTCATGTCGCTTCTGATTTTCGGCGGTCTCGAGCTCGCGTTCGAAGTCGTCTAGCTGCTGCTCCAATTCGCGGATCTCCTGGTCTTTTCCATCAGCAGCGGTGTCGATCTTGGATTGCAGGGCTTCAATCTCGGCGTCCTTTGCGTTCTCCACAGAACGGAGCTGGTCCTCCAGGTCTTCGATCTTCTCACTCTGCTTCTCCAATTGGCGCTCCTTGTCCGCGACATTGGTGTCTTGAGATTCCCTCAACGAGCGTAATTGTTCCTCGAGTTCGGCGATCGTGTCGGCTTGCTGCTTTAGCTGCCGCTCTTTCTCCTCGAGCTCTGAGGACTGCGACCCCTGCGAACTTTCCAGCCTCTTCTCGAGCTCTTCAACCTTGTCTTCCTGCTCGTCCAGCAGCTGGTCTCGCCGCGAAACCTCGGCTTGTGCGTTCTCGAGCTCGGCGCTAACCTTGTCCAACTCGTCTTCGACGCTGCGGGCCTCGGCGAGCTTCTCCTCGAGGCGCTCGACCTCACCCGCGCGCTCCTCGGCCAGCCGGCGGAGCTCGTCCATCTCCTCGCGCATGCCCTCGTCGGCGTGTCGCCTCTTGACCTTCTCAGCGTATTCGCGCAGCTGCTGCCTGTATGTCTCGAGCTCGTGTTCGGCGGCCTTGAGGTCTTTCGTGTACTGCTTGATGTCGCGCGACATGGTGACCTTCTCCGACTTGAGACTGATGTTCTCCTGGAGCGCTCTGACGTTGAACTCGGGGCCCATCTTCTGGAGGTTCTCTTCGAGGAAATGGATCTTGAGTTTGAGGCCGAAGTTCTCCTTGTCTATTTGTTCGAGGCGCTGCACCGTATTAGTGCGGTCCACCGCAGAGTAAATGATCAGCAAACTTACAGCTTCCTGCTCCCTCAGTGTGAGCACATTCCCATTGCCGTTGTCCATTTCGCCCTCGGCCCTCCTCGGTAGCGCCATTGGCGTGCTCATGGCGCTCGAGTTGGGGTCCGGCACGGGTGTGCGGCCATCGACCGACTCGGCGAAGGAGCTCGAGTGCATGTCCATGGTGCTGGCTTCGGGCAGCGGCGTGTTGCTCATGTTGAACCCGGGCTTCAATGCCGCCGGTGTTGTCATGTTGCCCTTGAGCAGTCCGTTCATCTGTCGCGTCCGGTTCGTGGTTGCACTCTTCAGCATGGGCGTAAACTCGTTCTTCGCGTTGACGTTGCGGATGGTTGCGAGAGGGTTCCGAGGGGTGCGGGCGCCTCCCTTCGGCTTGAAGAGACTGTCGCGGCCCGCCGGTGCTTGGAACGAGTCCTCCATGCTGAATGAGAGCCCCGTCGCGCCCATACGCGTCACGTCGCCAGCGTCGGTCTGTGGGGTGCCTGGAACATAAGCCATGGTATCTATGCCCGCTGTTATCGCATAAGTGAGAGAATAACAAGACTGGCGGCGTGCACACCTCAAATGGCGTCCCAAGTGCGTTGCGCTGTCAAGGTGGGTCAATGTTTGGACGTAAACATCGCGGAACAGCGCTTGGACCTTTCTGCATCGCACTAACCTGGAAGGAGCGTTCCGAAAAACGTCCCCGCCAGCCAGTCACGTTTCAACTTCGCCGCCTGGCCTGTCGAACCTTTACTTGCTGCTTGCATGATTTTGTCCATTTGGACGTGAATTCTTTCACTCGTTGGCTGTGGCGTATAGGACGCTAGTAGTGTTTTCGCCGCATTGGAAGTCTCGCGAAAATCTTCTCTGCCACTCTCTCCCAGTACGTACTGAGACACACTACCAACAAGTAGCTTTCGAACGGAATGGACTTCCCCAAGGATGACCTGAAATGGTTTGGCGAAGGGTTTGATGGCTTTCCGAAGAAGCTTCCAGAGGACGTTGTGGAGTACATCATCTACATCATCGACACCAGGCTCTCCGACATCCAGACTAGAGAGCGTCTGCAAGCCTTCCAACGCTCCTTCAAACAGCTCGAGAAGAAGTTTCTAAAAGAGTACATATGGCAGCGTGAGTCTCTGAAGCTTGAGCTTGTCCGCGAAGAAGGTCGCTGGTTGCTAAAAGGACGTACGAATTATGGCGACAGCGTTGCGGATGAGTGGCTTATCGTCTGGCTCCTGAGGGAGTTGAGTAAAGAGTTTAAGGATGCTTGGATACGCATATACGACACCGACGGAGAATTCCTGCTCATAGAAGCTGCAAATGCGCTGCCAAAATGGTTAAACCCTGAAGTGGCCGAGAATAGGGTGTGGATCAGCAATCATCGCCTCCTCATCGTCCCGTTGGGCAAGGAAGAGACAGATCCAGCGCCGTTAATCATGAAAAGAGCGCTCAAAATACTGGATGACACACCCGCTCGACCGCAACACTACCCCAAGGTAGAGAAAGAAGCCTTTCATCGATTGCATAACTACCCCGCTACCATCGCAGAGAACCAGCATCACGCTACTCTTCCATTACCACGAAAAGTCGCACACATACTACATACAAACCCATCGTATATCGCGCCAGTCGTGGAGGCCTTTTACTTGCGTGATCCTATCTCCATCCGCCTCTTGCAACCCGTCAAGTCCAAAATCCCTCTTATGTTTACCCCAGAAGACTTCGTGGAAGTGAGTGTGCGCTTTACAAAAGTGCTCTACGCGCAACTGTTAGGCCAGCAATGGAGTCCTCCGCCACCCTGGGATTCTGCTTTGGAGAAGCTCGTTGGAGACGGCCATGGCGCGGAGAAAGCTGAGGTTGGCGTCAAGGTTGCTGCAGGCATGCAGATTCTACTTTCGCACTCTATATTCGCGTTGAATAAGCCTGTACGAGAAATCGCTCTCCTGCTCGAAGACTTAGAAAACCATGACGACACACTTCCTACTAATATGGAGATTGCGGCCTGGCCCAAGCGAGAGGATAATGAGGAATGGCTGAACATCGACTTTGCAGAGTTCGAGAAAGAGCTTGAAGGAAAGGGCAACAGTAGTACGAAGGGATTTGGAGACAAGAGCGCGCAAGACAACTTGAAGAAGATGGTGGAACGCTTCAATGACTTCTTAGCGGATGATGAAGCGGACCACAAAGGTGCCACAGAGCTGGACCCCATGGATATCGATAACGACTCTGATGCAGGAGAAAGAGGCTGGGATGATCCCGAGACGGACGACTCTGATGGCGAGCATTCGCAGGAAGGAAATGCTCAGGCCAGCAAGGCCTCCACAAATAACGACGCCAAAACCAAGCCGACACCCAAGCCTCAGTTAAGAAAGGACACAGACAATGCAGATGCCAGCGAAGACGAAGAAGCCGATGCAGAGTACGCTGAATATGAAGCTACCTATGGGAAATTCATGACTCTCTCCGCAGCCGAAAAAGCACTACTTACCGACGAAGCACGCATCCTTGCCCTCGAGCAAGACGCAGAACAAGAAGAAGACGAGGAAATCAAGAAATTGACTGAAGCTATGGAAGCTGAACTTTTTGGCCACGGTGCACTGAACCTCAATGCCAAGCCAGATCGCTCTCACGGCAAAGGCCTACTCAGCAATGGTAGCAGCAAGGGTAAAGGGAAGGCGAAGCTCGAAGAGATTAGCGAGGATGAGGAAGATGAAGACGAGGAAGACGATGTACTAGACGAAGACTACAATCTCGCGGACAATATGCTTAAGGCATTCAAGGGTCAAGCGGGCATGGCTGGGCCGGCGGGCAATATGATGAAGGCCATGGGCGTACAATTTCCGCGCGATGCGGACGATGAGATCAAGAGTGGAGGAGCTGGTGGCAAGGGGAAAGAGAAGGCTGGAAGCGAACGCACATGGCGAGACTTGCTCATAGACTGAGTGGAAGAAACTGAGTATCATGAAGTGGTTCTTGGGCGTCTACTATTTCATGTTCAAGATTATGTTCGAGTGCGTTGAAGACAAGAGGTATTTCCAGCTCCATTCTTCCTTTCTGTTATCTGTACTTGCCATTCTGCCACCCCTGGTCGAACATGTCTGTCGTTCTCTCGTAGTTTCGCTTGTCATTGGCCGACGTGGGATATTCCGTGTCGGGTGCGCCTTCTTCACCTGTATATGGAAGGAGCAATGCAACGCTAGGAAAGAAGAGATGACCCGACTTTCGCCCTCGCTCAATCATGCTACTGTTTCCTTCAATATTCTCTCTCTCTGGGCGAATCTCTCCTACCATGCAGATTCGTTTACGACCTTTCGCTCGACACAGCGTAGATCCTCCACTCTGGACAGTGCAAGCAAAAGTCGACGTACTGCACAAGATCGCCGGTCTTCGAACACCTCCCGCACCTTCCCTCTACATGCTCCTCTCTCGCTTTCGCCAACTGAGCCAGCTCAGCCTCACGGCAGCGGAAGCACGTCCAACGACTGTCGCACACACAGCCTCGATAGCCCATGCCGTGCTGTTCCATCGCTATTGCTGCGCAGCTTTCGCAAACAGGAACGCGAGCGCCACGTGCCATGATGAGCTGACGGTCGAATTCGCGGCTCTCCTGCGCGTAATGGCTCACTCGACAGCCTTTGCAGACACGAACTTTGGCTCGGATTGGCGGATGAGTCTCGCAGCTGCGCACTTCACCCCAGTGTTGGTACATCCCCGGTAAAAGCCGCTGATCACAGTCTACTCGGCGATGCACCTGTGCTGAAAGGCGCTCGTCTTGGCTGCGATCGAAGAATCGGCCGGCAAACGCGACAAACTCTCCTTCCGTTCGTCGCATATCTTCTTTCTCCTCACGCTGTTTCGCTTCCCATGCTGCCACCACGTGCGGGTAATCCTCGGCGAGTTTGTGCTTGCGGATCAGCTGTGGTTGCTCGGGGACGATGCCTTCCTCGGCTGGCTTCCAGCAGATACGGTAGAAGTCGTCCGAGAAGTCTTCGAGGATGGCGTGTGGAATTAGTCTGATAGGGATGTCGTGTCGGGGAAGTAAGAAATCGTGGTTATTGGGGTCATCCATGGTAGTGGCGATGGGCTACGAGGTTGAGAACCACGGAAGGTTCACTTTGAGACAAGTCACCAGGTTTTGGCTTTCGCTGTTTGTCTTACACTCACTCAGACTTATTTTCACACTGACGCAGCCATTTTTGGACGGAATCCTCAACTACCTCACAGTGCTTAGCACTTGATTATTTAACATCGACTCGACTATCCATAAACCACGACCACAGACCAATTCGATCCTAATGCAGCCATGGCGAACATAAAGTCTCCCAACAACAACGACAACAACTACAACAGCCGCAACCCACCCACAATGGCGACCCCAGAGCCCAAATACCCCCACACAACCCACGACCACAGCGCGCTATCAACCTACTTCCTCGATGTCTCAGCCTTTACCGCATCAGTCAGCATGAGCAAGGCCTCGACCCTCCGCGAAACCGGAAACGATGTACCCACGAGCCTCGCCACTATCTCTTCGCGCAACCGCACCGCTCCGCCCCTCCTCTACAGCCGCACCGCCGTCATCGACCCCTCCACCATCGACTTCAACCGCATAGGCATCCTCTTCGCATATGGAGACTACTACTACATCGTCCTCGACGCCATGCCCGCCCAAGCCACACCATACTCGGGCTTCCTGCACCGCTCCCGCATCGGAATGACGCTCACGTGCGAGTGGGAATCTATTAGAGGCAAGACACGCGCGTGTCCACGTGGCGTCGGCACAGCAGGGAACGAGGGCGGGTGGTGGCATGTGCATAGTCGCACTCTGATGCAATTGCGCAGCCATGTCTTGGATGCTGCGAAGGAAGCAGAGGTGCGGCGCCTTTCGGTCAAGAGGCCCATGCCGGAGTTGGTCTTCAGGAATGACTTGGAGCACCAGTTTCGCCGGGTCATTGATGCGCATTATGGGATCTTGAGGGTGAAGGGAAAGCAGGTGAAGTTGGAGGCGGAGAAGGCGTGGGAGAAGTTTATGGTGGGTTGATTCGGTCGGTTGGTGCTGAGATGTAGTGAGTCGTGCTTCTCCTTGGGTGTGTGTTTGCATGTATAAATCATTGGGATTAGGAGGGTGTACAAACGTGGGATTTTCTATCTTTTCTTTCCACACGTCTTGCCTGGATAGCTTGATAGATTCACGAGACATTGCTTCTTAGACAGAGTACGTAATGCATGTCACCATCAAGCTCTCCGTTAATCAAGATTACCAACAGCATAGACTGCCTCCGACCTTGCTCAAGAAGCAACTTCCTCTCGCTGAACAGTTCGAGAAGCTCCTCGCTACGGTGTTGATGGACTGCATCACACGTAATAATACCCTGCGGCTATACAGCCTCGTGGTCGTTGTTCCAGCCACGTTGACGATGAGGCACCACAGATGAGATGCAAGAGCCACGACTAGGGTTGAAACAGGAGACGGAATTGTTCATTGAGTGTTGAAATGCGCGAGTAGATATTCGTCGTATACACAGTTTCAACAGCCATGCTGTCAATCACAAACATCCAGCTTTTCAATCCTTTGACAACACTAACGCCATTACTCATGCCTATGCTTCATCTTATCCATCATCCAACTTAATGCAATCATCAAATCATTATCATGAATCATCACCACATCTACCCCCCAAGTCTTTCCCCCAAATACTTCCTGTCCTATCGCTTCCCCCTCTTCTTCCCCCTCCCCTCCACAACCTTCGGCGCCGCATGCCTCGGATGATCCTGCAAATGCTGATGCAGCCTTGATTTTGACGGAAAAGCAGCGTCGCAGCCAAGACATTTCTGGCCCCCTGCGCCGTCTTCGCTATCGGCTTTGGCTTGTTGGGCGGCTTTTTTTGCGCGCTTTTGAGCTGCTTTGCCGATTTTGGGGGTGGTGGTGGAGGAGGTTTCGGATGGGGCTGGGTCTTCGATGGTTGGGGTTGGGGGCTCGGTTGCGGTGGTCTCGGTGGGTGCTGTGGAGGCGGAGGGGGTGGATAGGGCGTTGAGGCGGGCTTCGATGTCGGAGCGCGAGGCGTAGTCGTCATCGTCATCGTCGTCGTCGCTATTGTTTTCGGACTGGGGTGTGTTGGCTTGAGGGCTAGGGGGGACGTTATGTTCATTGTCGTCCTCCTCGTCTGTGCCTTCATCTTCGACCTTGAGCTCACTTGTTTTCCCTATGATGTCTTGAACAGACTCATCCAGTCCATTGGTGTCGGAGCTAACTCCAAAGTCGTTGTCTGCAGGGGTTATGTGACCACTGCTGATGCCATCTTCGTCTAGGTGGAGATGTGCGTTATCCTTTTGCATCTTTCGTTTTAGTGACTGGATCGCCTTCTGGTGCTTCTTGCTCTTCTCATGCGCCTCATACTGCCGTTCACTCTTGAACGTCTTGTTGCAGGCCACACACTCGTAGTGATCCTCTTCGATCTCTTCCTCCGTCTCTTCCTCGTCTTCGTCTGCATGTCGCGCAGTAGCCCAGCTTGGCAGCTCTTTCGCCTCCTGCTCTAGCTTTGCCAACTGTGCAGCCCGTGCTCGTGCTGCCTGTGCTTTCCTTGCATCTCGTTGTGCCTTTGCTTTCTCGTCGGCTGATTGTGTATTGGGGGTGTATCGTGGGTCGCGCTTGCGTACGAACGCTATCAGTGTCCTGACTGCCTCGTTGAAGTCCCGTCGGGCATCTTCGCGGTGTTTTTGGTTCTCCTTCTCCATAAGGCGCCGATAGCGACGGTCGGGTGCCTCGGACAGGCGGTATACGTCCTTCCACGCAAAGCTCTTCGCGGTCGCAAAGCCATTCCATAAGGAGTAGAAGTCACGCACAACATCGTCATACGAGTCATCTTTGTGTCCAAACGTGGGGTAGGTGGGGATGTCAATGTCCTCGTAGTCGGCGGCATATTCCTCTTCCTTGGCAAGCTGCTCAAACGTGTCGCGCACAAAGCCAAAGAAGCCGCTGGGAGCGTCTGAAAAGTCGACGTTCCCCCTAAACCTGCCCATCATGCGCGTGAGCTCTTCGGTTGTCGTCATGCGCATATTGCCTTGGTAGTGATCCTCGGTCGCGCCTTCCCCACTACCACCCCGCAGTATGTCTCCCTCGTGCGCATCGTACCAGGCGCGTTCTTGGTCGTCTGAGAGGACTTCGTAGGCCGATTGCACGTCGGCGAAGAGGGCAGTGGTACGCTCCGTGTCGCCATGGTTGCGGTCGGGATGGAGTTCGAGCGCTTTCTTGCGGTAGGCCTTTTTGAGTCTGGGGGTGTCAGAAACATTTCTTCATGTAGGAGATATGACCACACACTCATCCTGGGTAGCCGTCCTCTCTACGCCCAGCACTTCATAGTAGCTCGTTTTGACCTCGCCGCCACCCCCGGCTGCTTCCCCGCCTCCGGTCGACTGTCCCGCGCCCATATGTGATCAACCCAGCGCAGACACAGGCGGGGCGCTAGCATGTGGGTGAGGGAAATTTGATGTTCTAGAAAGACCGACGCGTGTTGCTGAAAGTTTGCAGCGGAGAATGTGACCAAATGAACGAATGGCGGTGGTCAAAAAATGTTATTGGTCGCCGAGCAGAGGCGATTCACTTTGACTACGAGGAAAGTGCGCCGCAGGGTCTCAAGCAGTCTAGCCACACCGTCACAGTTGTGCACCGTGAAGAGGTCCATGTCGTGATTTTAACCTTTTTTTCTTTTCTTCTTAAAGGCTGCCATCTCCCCCACGGATGATGCTCTGTGATCCATTCTGAGTAATCCGCATCTTCAAGGAATACGCTAGCGTCACCCCAGCATCGAAGCGCATGACCCTTACGTAGGCACAGAACACGACGCCACAACCAGCAATTCAACGCCTGCAACAGCAAGGAAAATCACTTGTCCTTCTCTTCCAGCTCACATTGCCAACCTCACAATCACAATCAAGTCCTGGAATACTCACGAACTGTCGATCTTTATCCTTTCAAACGTAGATCGAGCATCCTTAGCCTGGTTTGTGGAACCGGAAGACACCCCGCAGCAATCAGAGCTTTCGCAGCCTCCACGTGCGAGTCTGACAGCCTCTGATCGGCCAGCCCTACCACTGAACCACGGTTCACAGCAGCAACCATGAAGTTCGGTCACGCTTTTAAGCAGAGCCTCAGGAACGAAGGATTTCCCGCCGAGTGGGTCGATTCTGCCATCTCTTATTCGCAGCTCAAGAAATGCATCAACAGGCTCACTGACGAGCTGCGACAAGTAGGGCTCGACCCAGAGACACTGTCCAAGCTGTTGAAGCACGTGGAAGATTATAACGCTTCAACTACCCAAGATGACGACCAAGAGCGACCATTCGAGTACATCCTGAACTCAGACGATGCGACAGATGTGTCGCACAAGACTCGAAAGCCTTTCCATCCAAAACTTCTATTTTACGTCAATGAGATTACTGGAGAGGTGACCAGTGCCAAGCTGGATGAAGAGACAAATCAAAAACTGCAGATGTTGGCAGTCGAAACGGGTATGACCCAGCTACGAGTAACGGAAGACACAGGCTCGCTGCAGTCTTCAGATTCTCTTGATCTACCTAGTCCTACTGGTCCTGGCCAAGTCAAAACATCAAAGCATCGGCCAGGCTATCGGACTGTCGAGATCCCACTAAACTCGGACACCGAGTTCTTCACACGGCTCAGCACAGAGGTTTCAGGGCTCGAGAAACTACAAGAGCGAGAAGGAAAGAGGATGCATAGTCAAATTGAAGAGCTAGGGAAGCAGATAGCCATAATGACAAATCCTGACAAGAAGTCGAATAGAAAGACCCTTGCGGCTTGGCGGCAGGTCTTTCAAATGTACATCGAGGAAGGCATATTTTTTGGCAACACAGAGGTAGACCACAGGTCGCATGACTCGGACAAGGCTATGCAGAGACTAGCCGAGTTCTCGAATAAAGTTGCGCGAGCTGGTGTGGTCGAGAAGCTGCAGAAGACGAACAACCTCCGAGCGCTGAACATGTTCATGCACATCAACCGCGAGATCCTGCAAGGTCTGCGGTTTGGTGAGATCAATCATAGTGCGATGGTCAAAATCTTAAAGAGTACGTCTTGTTGTTACGAACTACTGACTACAGCGCTGACTAGGTTACAGAATTCGACAAGCGCACCGCGCTTGGTGTCAAGCAGACTTTCCCTCGTCAAGTCGAGTACCCAGAGTTTTCCGAACATCTGGCCAAAGCAGTTTGCGCCGAAGTCAACACAGTAATCTTAAGCAACATCCCACAGATAGACGACTATTCCTGCCCGATGTGCATGGAGATCAAATGGCGGCCCGTCAAACTGCGTTGCGACCACATTTTCTGCATCCGCTGCTTGATCGTTATGCAGAACAACAAGCAGCACAACTGCCCCTTCTGCCGAGAGCCAACCGTATTCGATGCCAACTCAGGTAAGCTTCACCAAGATACTTATACTCTACTGGGACGTGACTGTAGCTAACATCAACGCAGACAACCTTGACCACGAAATGGCCGCCTTCCTCAAGAAATGGTTTCCAGACGAAGTCAAAACCAAGCAGCGCTACAACGAACTCATGGCCGGAGTCGATCAGTACGGCGAGGTGTACGCCAGCCAAAAGTGCGTCGTCATGTAATGCTCTTCCTCTACAATTCATTTGCTAAGGTTCCGGTAGATTCCTTCGAGGCGGGTCGCTGTGGTAAGTGCTGGTCCATCTCAGAGTTTTTCTTTGTAGGATTGTGCTAACGTACGGATAGGCATATGGTTTGAACTACCAAACATTGTGGGGCATATGTTGGTTACTGTATGTTTGGATTGCATTTTCGAGATACCCCACTTCACGAATTATATATTTGAAATAGCTAATGCATTGCGTTATATTCATTTGCCTAACTTATTGAATTGTTTGAATATTCTTATGACTCTAACTTGAAGTTCTCGTGTTCAAGTTTGAACGCTCTTGTGCTTTCGTTCAGGCACCTGCGGGGTCCAAAACATCTACCCCACTCTCGCCTAGGCATCGTCCATCTTGCTGCACTTGATCTCACTCCACATAAACTCTCAACCATGATACCGCATGTTTTTTTACTCGGAAACCGTAATTAAAGTTGATGGACCCCAGCAAGGACTCAAATGATACTCGGTCAAACCTCGCGGACTTCCTGGCTACTTTCGAAACCCTACCTGCAAACGACAAAGCCGAAGCATTGAAGCACATCATTCGGACACAGAGGGGAGAAACAACAAAACCTCTCCACGCCAGTGCGCCTGCATCGTTGTCGTCCGCCCTTGCGGATGCTCACTCCTGCCATATCTGCAAGCGGCTGTCCATCACACAAAATCCAAAAGAGCCTGATGCATGGGAACCGCGCTTTGCATCCGAGCAGATAGTATTGACGAAAGAGACCCTACAGCAGGGTCTCACACAAGCCTGCATCCTCGTTAAATGGGCATTCGTGCTCCTAGCCCAAGGCCTGCACGATCTCAAATCGGACCTCTCGAAGAGAATTATCCTTCCGTCTCGTCCCGAATCAATAAGAGATCCTTCGGATGACCTCCAGTACCTGAGAGCCGAGGGTGTGGTCCTGGATTGCCATGGCCTTGGAGGAGACAGCGACGAAATTTGGATCCGACTGACGTATGGTATTGACCCGTTTTTAGTCGATAAGCTGTGGAATGTCGCGCATGATTTGCGTGAAGGTTGGACGTATGAAGCTTTTGAGAGCAGATACAACAGAAGTGTGGCGAGTCCATTTCGCATGACCGCAGCTGCAGGTACGTCTTTTGCTGGAACCGCGTATGCCCATTTCACACCAATCCGGTGTCTTCGTTTGATATATCAACGTTAATTGGACGCACTTGAGATCCATGCTAACAGCTTCCAAGACGACCCCGCGTCTCTCGACTGCCGCTTTCGACCAGCAGTGAAAAAGATGGAGCCTGAGAAAATTGTCCAACTTGCACGAAAGTTTCTGAATAACTGTCAAGAAGGGCATGAAATATGTCACAAACGAACCGCAACGCTACCCACTCGGGTAATTGATGTCGGTACAAAGTCACCGATCAAGTTGGTCAAATTGTACTGGAGCGATGTGGACGAGACTGGCCAGTACGCGGGTCAGTAAAATGCACCCAGAGCTCAGCTTCTACATGCACTAGTCCCTACTCGTAGAGTACTCAGAGCTATTGCATAGTAAATAGATCCTAACACTTTATTTTAGCACTAAGTTACTGTTGGGGTGGCCACCAACCGTTGACCACAACAACTTCTACGGCTCAGGACATTACGGATGGGCTGCTTTTCTCCCGTTTACCCAGAACTCTCCAAGATGCCATGATCGTAACGCTTGAGCTTGGGCTTCGCTATATCTGGATAGACAGTTTGTGCATAATCCAAGATGATCCGTCCGACCTCGGTCGAGAAATCGCGAAGATGGCAGAGACATTTCAGGGAGCCTTTGTCACTATATCGGCTGCAAGCTCGTCGAGTGTACACTTGGGTTTCCTGTCTGATCAACACACTACACCACGGACTCGCATCGCTGTGCCCTGGAAGTCGCCGAATGTCGAAGATGGGACAATTCTTGTCGAACAATCGCGAACCGCATACGATCCCACAGAGGACCCCATCAATCTCAGAGCATGGACGCTCCAAGAGCATATCCTACCGCGGAGAATGCTAGTCTTTGGTACGAGAGAACTTTGGTGGACATGTGAGAAAGAGGTCAGGTTCGACTCTTTGCCAACAAGACGGATCCACAATGTCCCCGTCGTCCAACGTAAGAGCGGCTCCGACCGATACTCACTCGAATACTGGCGGTTGATCGTGCGCGACTACACTCGCAGATTTCTCACATATCCCAACGACAAGCTTTCGGCCATTGCTGGTGTTGCAGACTTGTACTCACAGTTTTTCAATAGCAGGTATCTCGCCGGCCTGTGGGAGCAGGCGTTGCTATCCGAGCTTATGTGGTGCTCCAACCGCTCCGACATCAGTAGACCGTTAGCTCAGCGCGCTCCTACTTGGTCGTGGGCATCAGTCGACGGGGAAATACATCACAACTGGTGTCCGGTGGATCCCGGCCCACACGCGCCCAAGATTATCGAATGTCACATCACGCCGGTCTTACAGGCCTCTCCTTTCGGCCCTGTCGATCCAAATCAATGCATATTGCGCATTCAAGGAAACCTGATCCAAGCTATATGGCAAGAAGATAGGAGGTATATATCCACTGCCCGAGCTCAAAGACGCATCAACCCAAACAGAGAGGACGAATTCTATCACAGGTCCGGCCGAACGCATGCTGATGCTTGCGAAGACAACTGGCCGACGGAAGTGTGGGTGCTACCTATAACCAAGGACCCCATTCGCGGTCTATTACTTGCACACGTCGAGCGCGATGTGTATCGAAGAGTTGGATTGGTTTTGCGGCTATGGGAAAACACTTTCATGCCTGCCGACGACGAGGTGCGGAAAATCTGTATTATTTGACACGCCGGCTTGCAAAGAGAAAGCTGGGAGGTGCCCAACACGAATTTTGAGATTGGACTTTCCGTGCTCGTGCAATGTCAGTGTCTGACAGCCACATGGGACTGCTGTCATGTATGGATGCATGTACGTAACATGTCTGCCACCGCTAGTTGGCCGGGACTGCCGATGTACCACCTCGGTACCGAAGACAAGGGCCGACCAAGGTATGCACCGAACTTTCTCGATCTCGCTCGACACCACGGTACTGCCATCGCCCTCAATTGTCGGTTGCATCTCGCAGTCAACAGCCATCACGTCTGATCAACCCCAAATCACTTAATGTTCGAGCGGACTCGCGTATCGCTAGTCGTGGCGAATAGTTACATCGTCCCATGAAAAACCACCGTATCCGACCCTTGGGCACAGCGTAACACTGTCATATCTCGTATACCATCTACATATATTTGCAAGTTTCAATACTTCTTCATCCAGGTGATGTCGGCAGAGACCATCGAAGTTTCTATTTCTGTTTTAGGTCGCATGGACTAGCAATTTCGGCCAATTGTGTGGGGCAGAAGGTATGTCCCTGCCTATTTCGGTAACTCGACCAGCCAGCCCGGGTTACTTCGCCAAGAGGTCGGCCGCTCAGCGTGGCAAGCGGGACGTCACTCCTAGCATTTCCCATTCGCCAACGCTCGGTCCCTCCGTGAACACAGCGGTGATCCATGGATGGGACTTCGGACAAATGTGCTCAGCGCCACAGCCGGCGGGGACTAGGTGTCGAAAACTGGGGTTACGGTTGTTAGGGCTTCGTGTTTGGGGCACATGAGATCATGCCCAGGTGGTGTTGTGGATGCGTTGCATCGTACTTTGTATGCGGCGCCGAGTTTTCCAGCCTCGCCTTGTTGAGCCGAGCAAGGGACCGTAGATCTTCAGGTACGACATTGTATTTGGTAGGTATATAAGAGGTGGACTCCTGTTCCTTCAAAGTCATCATCACAACTTCAACACATCATTTCAACACTTCAAACAACATCTTCGAATTCCATCTAAAACACTTCCAACCACACAACACCAAACACCCAAAACCACAACCATGAAGTTCACAACCACCGCCCTCATCGCCTCCACCGCGGCTCTCGCCGCAGCCAGCCCCTGCAAGCCCACTCCCACCGAGAACCCCAAAGCCGGCGACATCTTCCGCATCATGGCCCTGCGCTCCGCCTCCGACATCCACTTCCAGAGCGTGCAAGCCCTCAGGAACGGCTTCCTCATCAACGCGCCCGCCCAAAATGCCTCGTGCTCCCGCGACGTAAACTACGCCTCCTTCATCCTGCAAGAAGACGGCGACCTCTACCTCAACACGCGCAACCCCCCACAGCAAGCCTTCGTCGACCGCTCCGGCATGGGCCAGGGCGTTATCCAGTACACGACCGGCGTGCAAGGCATCGGACGCAACCAGGAGCGTGGACCCTTCAAGATCAACAGCGATAGCAACCTCGTGTTTGTCTCGGCTAACGGCGAGGAGACGGGCTTCCAGGCGTGTCCGAATGCGCTGGGAGGCGGGTATAGCGTGTGGTTGGCTGGTGCGACGAATCCTGGTGGCAACAAGGATTGTATTGGGTTCTCTGCTAGGGCGCTCAAGGAGAGTGATCCGGTTACTTGTGCTTATACTACGTCTTAGATGTGGTGTGAGGGAGGGGGAGATGTATATATGATTGGTTTCTTTTTGTGGGTCTTACACTCCTTTGACGATAGCGCTGTGTAGGATAGTTAGACGTTTGGATTAATGATATAATTGAAGATATATTACAAGCTCTTTTGACGAATTTGGATATAGCGAAATAGTGGGAGAAAGATAGATTATCACGGGAGCTGGAAGAAGTGGATGAGTATAGGGTTGAGGCGATGTGTCTGGGCAGAGATGTTGATGTCAAGGCGGTTGGGGCGCTGAAGAGGTGGGTTGAGGTTCGGGGGGTGGTTAGAGGTGTTGGGGCTAAGAAGGGTAGGGCGCATCCGTACAAAGAGCCTGCGTATGAGGTTTATAAGATGGGGGATTTTTGACTGATGAGGATCTGGTATGGCGTGGAATTTACGAGCTATATTTACGGGTTAAAACTGGCGTATGTCGTGGTGATTTTATTCGAGGATTTATAAAATCTTTCGTGTATTGCATCGATTGTAAGATTGATCAGTTCTCAGCCTACATGAGACTGGTGTCTAGGACGAATCGGCTACACTCTGCAACACCTCCTTGATTAAAGGTAGGTCCCGCTTGATATCCGTCTTCCAGTTCGACACTGCGAATCGACACGCAGGTTTACCTTTCCAAGCTGTGCCGCTTACGTATATCTTACGTGTCGCCTTGATCTTGTCCACCAGGCTCTTGTTCAATTCCTCATCCTTGGCTCGGAAAAGTACAATGATGTAGATGCCACTGAGTATCTCCTCAGTAGAGCCGCCAGACTCAGGAAGTAGCTCGTAGGTATCGCTCTCGAGGATGAAGTTCGCGATGCCTCGGCTAAGCTCGATCTGGCGTTCCAACATATGTCTGTATCCTGCTTTGCCGTACGCCAGGAGACTTGCGTAGACTGGAAGTGCTCTGAATCGGCGTGAGTTTTCCAGGCCAATGTTGAGTGGTGACATGATGCTGTCCGGGCCATTGGACGTAGCCAGATACGCAGCATTTGGGTTCTGAAAAACGCGCGCGGCAATATTGCGGTGTCTGGAAATGAAGAATCCGCAATCATAGGGCACGTTGAGGAGTTTGTGACCGTCACCCGTGATCGAGTCAGCAAGCTCGAGGCCTGCGCATGCGTTTGTGATGGATGCGTATTGTGGATCGTCGAGCACGCGGCCCAGTATTCCAAAAGCGCCGTCAATATGAATCCAAGCGCCATACATGTCGCACAGCTTTCTAAGCTCTTGCATCTCTTCGAGGCAGGAGGTAGCGAAGAGACCTGTGTTAACTTCTGATGCCGACACCGCCACAATTGAAGCAGAACTCGACTGTTCGAGCAAGTTCTTTAGCATCCTCGTATCGAACTTGTGTGGTGCATCTTGCTGTCCAATATCCTTAACTGAAGCGCGTCCGAGGCCAAGTATGCTGGCCGCCTTGCTCAAGGAAGAATGCGGCACAGTGGTCAGGATCTGTATTTTGTCGATGCCTGCACGGTGCATAGCATCCACGATTCCATATTCCCCAACACTGTTCTCGGCATCTGTGCGGTGTGCTGATGCTTCAGCAATCACGTACTCACGACCGCAAGCCAGCCCGAGGATGTTGCTTGCTGTAGCGCCCGTGGTGAAGACGCGGTGCGGCCATACCTCGGGTTGGAAGTCGAGTAGCTCACATAGGAGGGACAAGGCTCGGTCTTCTATGTCGGTAGCAATGGACTCATTTGGAAGATGTACCTGTACATTTTGATCGTACGCCGTGACAAAGTTGTCTGCAACGCTCGCAGCTGGGGTGACGCCGCCGGTGACGAAGCCATAGTAGTTCGACGAGCGTGATGATTCGTTGAACGCAGGCGTAAGGTCCTCTTGGAGATGTCTTATGGTCCCCTGAAGGCCGAGTCCGGCAGATGGTAGTCTGGGAGCAAGTGCTTTTCTTGCATGCACTATAGCTGTTGTTGGAGGGAGGACTTCGCTTGGTGGGGCCTTGGACTGGAGACAGGCAATCGCTTTCGAGAGAGAAGCCTGGGTTTCTGAGTCTGGGGTCTCCATGATGCAGATACAGATGCAATCCTGTTACTACAGTACAAAAAGGTGACGCTGTATAGTAATGATCGGGGAGGTGGAGGCGTTGGAATGACTGTTCTTAGCGCGCGCCCTAGCTCTGAAGCCTAGACTAAGACCTCGCAAAGTGCACCCGGAGAGCATCGCTCACCGACTCTAATTTTCTCGTTGTGATTTAGGGCGCGGGACAGCGGGTCTACTAAGTAAGCTGCGCTGCATGCCAGTTCGGATTCACACATGGGCGACCTGCATGCCTCGCTTAATATGAGTTCAGCATTGCGCGGTCATAAAGAAAGTCGTGAATCGTTCACATAGAGTGTTTTGAAGGATGAAAGGGAGCGTGTGGGCCAGGATTCGATCGTTACATCCCAAGTCACGTGCGTTGGTGTGGGGAAGGTGCGGCCAGCCAGACGCGTTCGGGAGTCAAACAACGCGACTAGCGAAACTCGACCAGTGACATCGCCACCACCACGCCTGTACACACGCTGTCCCGCCCATATCCACGCGTAGATTCTTGATGCACATATCTGCGTTGACGATGCGACACCCTAATGCCTCGGAACAATCTTAACGCGCATCTCAAGTGGTTGTTATCCGAGAAGCCCTTCGTTCCGCCTGCCACTTCACTTGTTGTGTACGACGCCGAGGCCCCAACGAGTTCGGAAACGCTTTCACAGGCATCTTTCTTGGTTGAGCCCGCAGTCAACAATGAGCCGGAACCTGCGTCTGCACCACCACCGGCACCACCCGTCATCTGCGCACTGCCACCCCGCGCTCTCACCCGGACGAAGACGATCGATATACACAAACCCCCAGAGCTTGAAGGCGCGACCGCTGATATGGCAAGGCTGAGAGCTACGCCAGGAAGCGGGAAACCGAGGCTTGTGTTGGCGGGGCTACCGCAGTACGGAACAACAGAGACGACAGCAAGCCAAGCGCAGAGAGGGCAGGAGCACACCGAGGACGCCAATGATGAGGTCAACGCGCTTTCGTTTGGGAATAGACAGGACGGAACCGCGACAGCGAGAGCCAGAAACGGCCCTCTACCCACACCAACTTCCGAGCACGCCACGGCCAAGAAGCAGCGTCGCCCTCTTGTAGACGTGGAGGCGATCGACCTCACCGGGGATGATGAGAGTCGCTCTTCTCCGATTCCGAGCCATACGAACAGGGGCAAGAAGCGGAAGAGCGACGAGTATGCGGAGGATCTTCGGCATGCGAAATCGCCCAGAGCCGTGCGAGCTGCACGCATCGTCAGCCCAGAGCCTGTGGACGATGATTTTGCAGACATTGACGACATGATCATGGCTCCGAGTGATCCGCCTCCGCCGTATTCGACTGTTGCGCGAGCAACTCGAGAAGCAGAGAATCGCCATCACACAGTTGAGGCTGATTCTGAACCGGAGCCCATGCCTTCAGTGCGCCCTCGCAAACGTAAATCGCTCAGTCGCGCACCCTCGGAGACTATGGCACCGGCTCGCAAGTTGGGAAAACAGTCTCGAAGCCCTTCGCCCCCAAAGAACAAGCCCGCTACCGGCGCAAACGATGTCGTCACGAAACACCGGACCCGGACGCCTGCGACTCGAAGGGTCCAGAACACAGTCATGGATTCCGAGGATGAAGAGTTTGGTGACTTCGACGACATGGATGTTGATGCACAGTCTGGTATAAGGTGGCTATCGCCAGCGAAAGACAAGCTGCGAGGGAAGAGTGCAAGCCGCAGCCCGAGCAAAAGGGCACAAGATGTGATGCAGCTACCTATACGCTCTCCTTCTAAGTCGCAACGAAGTCCAAGTCCCCGCGAAGTAGACAGTGCTTCGATACCAATGCCAGCAAAGTCACAATCCCCTCGAAAGAACCCACTCTCGACCACTAAACCCATCCCTCCAACTCCAGTCGTCGCATTCACTGACGTTGTGCCAACATCATCTGAGCTTTCCAAGGAGAAGCGACACGACATCCGTCAGACCGTCGAGTCGTTCCTAGCCTCCAACGGCCACCGTCTACAACATCACCTCGATGCAGCAGTCTCGGCCTGGGAGACTGCTCGTTCGGCATTTCTCACGCAGCTAGAAGGGTCCGGAATGCCTAACGCAACCGAACAGGAGAGGATGCAGCGTGCTCGTTCGCGAAAAGACGCAGTGGAGCAGTTGATGGGTCTGAAGGCGAAATACGATGATCTCTTCGAGCGTCGACAAAAGCTCAAAAAGAAGCTTGAATACGACCTTGACACCGGGCAGTTCGATTTGGAAGAAGGCACGACGCTCAACAAACTCTTCAAGATGCTAGAAGACTACCAAATACAGATGTATTATCTCATAGATACCGCCGCCATCAGCCCGCAAACCAAGGCGGCTGTGAAGACTGAGTCTACAGGCGTGAGCAAAATAGTCGTGCAGTCGACTCAAGTGAGCCCTGCAAGGAAGAAACCGCCAGCCACAACAGTCCCAGGGCCCAGCCGCGTTCAAACTACCCAGTATGTCAAACAAACACAAATTGGCGTTCAAGAACAGCTATGGTCTCCCAAGCGTCAAATACGGTTCGCGGATGATGATGCGGTGGTCGCTTCCCCTGTGCCTCCGCTGCATCTGGATTCGCGTACGACTGCCAGCGCCTATAGTACAACCTCACACACAAGAGAGCGCCCATACCGAGTACCCGAAACACCACAGCGCCATCACTCACCATTCCGATCCAATGCCGCAGCCACCTCGAATTACAACGATCCAGACGAGTTTGGAGATGTAGACTTTGAAGAAAGCGAGAATTTGTTCGTCAACAACATGGGCTCACCCTCCGGGCCTATAGAAATAAACGACGATGACGAGAGGATGGAGGAAGACTTCTGTGGACAAGACGAGGAGGACTTTCTGCAAGAAATTAGCAACATTGAGAATAAGCAGCCCGGTGGCTTTGACTGGAGAGGTGACAAAGCTCAGAAGCAAGTGTCGACTGTCACCCGAGAAGTTTTCCGCGAAACTGCAGTCAACAAGGTTCAAGAACGGAACCAGCAACCCTCGCCCCAAAAACCCCAGCTTGTCATGCCTGGGAGGAACCTACCTGGGATGAACTTTCCATGGTCTCAGGACCTACGAAAGACCTTGATTCACCAATTCGGTCTACGCGGTTTCCGGCCAGGCCAGCTGGACGCCATCAACGCAACTCTTGGTGGCGAACACTGCTTTGTGCTGATGCCGACGGGAGGCGGCAAGTCATTGTGCTACCAGCTGCCTTCAGTCATTACGTCAGGTAAGACAAGAGGTGTTACTCTTGTTGTCTCGCCACTTCTGAGTTTGATGGAAGACCAGGTCACCTCTGCGTCTCAGCGATTTGGTATGCAAGCATTCCTAATCAATGGCGAGTCAACACAAGAGCAGAAGACGGCCATCATGGATTGCCTGAAAGAGCGAGAGCCCCAGAAGTTCATGCAGCTCCTCTACGTGACGCCGGAGATGCTTAGTAAGAATCAACGGATGATCAGCGCTTTCCAACAGCTGCACTCGCGTGGTCGTCTAGCCAGAATTGTCATTGATGAAGCGCATTGCGTCAGTCAATGGGGACACGACTTCCGCCCAGACTACAAGGCCCTCGGTGACGTCGTTCGCCAATTGCCAGGCGTACCCGTCATCGCACTCACAGCGACCGCAACTCAGCTCGTCAGGACGGATGTTGTAGCGAATCTGGGCATCCAAGGCTGTCGTCAATTCTCCCAGAGCTTCAACAGACCAAACTTGTCATACGAAGTACTACCAAAGTCCAAAGGCGTAATCAACAGCATCGCAGAATTGATCAAGAAGAAATATGCTGGCAAGTCAGGCATCATTTACTGTTTATCGCGCAAGAGCTGTGAACAAGTGGCCCAAAAGCTCTCAGATCTTGGTATTAGTGCATTCCACTACCATGCTGGTATGGAGCCTGCTGATCGATCCGCGGTACAGCGCAAGTGGCAGGCAAATGAGTATCATGTCATCGTCGCTACGATTGCTTTCGGCATGGGCATTGACAAGGCTGATGTACGATATGTCATTCACCACACTTTGCCAAAGAGCTTGGAAGGCTACTACCAAGAGACTGGTCGGGCTGGGCGTGATGGCAAGAAGTCGGATTGTTATTTGTACTATCAATATGCCGACTCACGAACGTTGCGCAAGATGATCGATGACGGTGAAGGTAGCAGGGAGCAGAAACAACGCCTCAACGATATGTTGCGTACCGTGATTCAGTTCTGCGAGAACAAGGCCGACTGCCGCCGTGTTCAGGTGTTGGGTTATTTCAGCGAGGCGTTCGACAAGGAAAGATGCAAGGCTACGTGCGACAATTGCCAATCCGACGCGACATTTGTCACCAAGGACTTGACGGAATATGCCGCCATGGCTATTAAGCTTGTAGGCCAAGTCCATGAAGGCAATGTCACTATGCATCAATGCGTCGATGCCTTTCGTGGCGCAAAGAACGCGAAGATCTCAAGCGCAGGCTTGAAAGAGTATGGGTGGGGGTTTGGCGAAGATCTCGAACGCGGCGACAATGAACGTATCTTTCAGTCTCTTCTCGACACGGGGGCATTCAAGGAGAAAAGTAAAGTTAACAAGGTTGGATTTGCCACCAACTACCTCCATGTGAGTCTGCTCAAGAATTATGTCTAGAATGCTGCTAACAAATGTAGCCCGCTTCAAGAAACAATGACTATGCAACCAAACGCAAAACATTGACATTGCAAGTCCGATCATCCCCACAAGAGGCCCGCGCCAAACAAGCAGCTGCAAAGAAAGCCAAGAAGCAGCGAACAGACTATCCGTCGACAAACGTGTCCTCGCCGATTCGCGCGCCTAAGCAGACGATCCAACAATACGCGTATAATGAGAATGACGACGACGAAGAGGCCTTCGAAGCACCCCGTCACCCCATTCGGAAACAGAAGGCTCGGAGCCGTGATGATGATGATGACCTCGATGCAGGCTTTGCGCCGATCCGCGAAGCTAAATCATCTAGGGCCGTGAAAGCAAAGAAAGGCCTTGGAGTCCCGATAACATCTGACGAACGGCTCGCTGAGTTAGATGACGAACAACAATGTACAGTGATAGACTTCATGACGGGCGCAAGAAAACTAAGAGGGGACATCATGGCAGAGAAGGGTCACCGAGAGGCCATTTTCAGCGACACCGTTCTGCGAGAGATGGGACTTGAGCTACCCACAAATTTGGACGAGATGCGGGCCATCCCAGGCATCAAAGAAGACATGGTCGATCGGTACGGCAAAAAGTTCCTGCCTTTGATTGGAAATTCTCGACGGCTGTACCAGGGCAATGTACCGAAGCGCAGATATCTACCAGCTGCTCGGCGTGTTGTGCACGAAGCTGCAGAGGTCGAAGACGACGAAGAAGACGAGGTGATGGACCCCAATCACGTCAACATTATCGACCTGTGCAGCGACGGCGAGGTTGCGCTTCCGGCAGAAGATCTCGAGAGCGACTACTTCGACTCCGACTATGATGACGAAGACGACGATGGCGAACCACATATCAGTCACCATTTTACGCATCCCGTAGATCCTGAAGTCGAAGCTTTCAACAATCGAATGGGCCAGCTCGGTCCGGCGGTTCCCAAGACGGCTTCTACCTCCCGAGGTGGGGCATCTCGAGGCGGCTCCAAAGCTCCAGGCGCAAGGAAGGGCAAACCATTTCGTCGTAACGGATCTGGCAGCTTTGGCAAGACCAACGCGGGTGTGAGGAAGCGAGCAGCCAAGGGGTCAGGAAGGCGAGCTTCTGGAGGCGCAGCTGCTGCCAAGAAAGCTGCTGGAGGCGGTCGGCGAGGAGGAGGAGACTCCGGGGGTGGGAGTCTGCCAGGGGCATGGGGGTCCATAATGGCGATGCCTACAAACTAAGCAGCGTCCGCGGTGAGATTTAAGCATGAGCGAAGGTTTTGATTGTTTCCTTGTGGAATTCTTGGTGTCGAGTTGATTTTTAAGTAGCACTTACGACGCGATGTATTGTTAGCATGATCTTCACGAACTGACATAGCAAGCGTTGCAGAGATGCGCATTCACTCAAGCTTATAAGTATTGTCATTTTGGATGAGCATCTTAGCTTTGTATTTCATGACATCCGTTGCTCACACCGAAATAATCACACTCCTCCTTTAGCAGAAAGTTTGCATGTTCACACCATGTCGTGCACACGCTTCTCCACAAATGAGATACCTTTCCGGCGATATAGCATGCATGAAAACATTGTATATCAACATACGCATTCCCCTCTTATGAGACACAGAACCTCACTCAGTGGGTGGAGCATGTAGAAAAATCCATGGGGTGTATTCATTCACCCATGAGGGTGTAGATGAAGTGTGTATAGAATAGTACACCAAAACAAACACCATTACAAAGTATTCGAGTCAATTACCACAACAGAGACTTGACGTCCACACCCTATCCTGAGTGCTTATCAATCATAACCGGAACGCATGTTACCCTTTCCCAACGCCACAGGATACATATATCGTATCAGACAGTTCGTACAATTTCATGCCCCGTATTCCTTTCCTGTAAATCCAGTACTCGAACTGCTGCAGAAATATTGCCAGACACTCTAACATCTCGCGTAACGGCCAATGGCTTTCCTGCGCTGAAGGTTTGAACGCGCGAGAGTACGCGCTCCCAGTTCTCGCCGCATATGATTCGCGCGCGAATGGCTTCATCGGGCGTATGCTCTTCCTCCCTCGTCGTGGCTGGTAGTGTCTGCGTCGTCTGTCCCAGCACAGCTTCCAGAGCCAAATGCGCATAACACACAGCCTCGTGCGCATCCCCGGGCACACCGATGTCTTCCAGGGGCCGCGTGACGACTTGCTGCGGCAGGTGCGTCTCGAGAAAATCGACTATCTCAGCGTTCTTCGCGCCGGGGCCGCAGATGAACAATTCGTCCACGACGGCGCCGTCCGGGAAGAACATAGCCAGGAGGCGGCCGTACTGGGTCAACAAGTTCTGCGCCGTAATGCGCGTCATGGTAGCCACGGTGTCGGGCTCGCTCATGTTGGCGAAGAGGCACTCGTCAATGAGGCGCTGTGCTTCATGGTCGCCGAACATTTCGCGCGCGATAGAAAGCGGAGGCGCGACGACGAGGTAGTCGTGGTACTTTAGGAAGCGGTCCACGATACTTTTGTTGATTACGCCTTCAGCCGCGAATTTTCCCTCGGCGTCGCACGTCTGCTCGTTGCTGGTGCAGTACCGCATCGCGTAGTCGATGAGCAAGCTGCCGGGCCCGCAGGTGCGGGAGAAGGCGCCGGGCGTACCGGGCGCAGCGAGCGCAGGAATAAAGGTGAGGGTCGCGAGGTCGTCGATGTTGAGGCAGACGCGGAATTTGGTGGCGTGATGTAGCAGGAGGTTGTCGATGAAGGCGACGGGGGAAATTTGTGGGCGGGCGGCGCCGCGCTCGAGTAGGGCGAAGTCGAAGACGGTGGTTAGGCCTGTGTTTGTTTGGATTATGGCGTTCCAGTCGAGGGGGAGAGTGCCTGCATTTGGGGACGGATGGGAGTGGAAGCGGCCAAGGGTGGAAGTGTGAGCTCCAACAAAGTCGATGGACATGAGTTCTACATGGTGTGTTTGGCAGAACGCGCGTATGCCGTCTGAGAACATGTGCCCAATCTGTGCATTTATGCGGGCTGCGAGGGAGGGTTTATGTTGAATCTCGCGGAGGAGATTCAGGATAGGGTTTCTGATCGAGGGCAAGACCTCGACTTTGCTGTGCTGATTTACTGGTAAGTATGAGATAGCGGTCCTTGGATGAGGACACACATGCCTTGAGTAAATCGATGCATAATGAAGAACCCGGAGATGCCTGACGATAGCGTACTAGGACAAAGTCGAGCTTGTTCAACCCGCTTGTAGTGCGCACGCCCAAGACACGAAGGTCGAGACTTTGTCGGGCAGTTCCATGGCCACTGTTTCGTGGCTCTTTCAAGAGCTCACTAGTGTCCAGAGCTGAGTCGGTGCGCCTCATATTGTGTGTAGGCTGGGTCATTACCTCGAAAGTGGAAGCTCAGCGGTCTCTAGCAAAGCAAGAGTAGTCATGGCGACCTGGGTTGCTATCGGGCGGCTTATGTAGATAGAAATTATGCGAGCAGGAACCCCGTACGGTGACGTTACGGATGGGCCTGTATGCCATAGAAAGATGTGTAACGAAGAGGAGCTCCACTCGGAGACTTGATCCGCAGTCCTTGCCTAGCGATGCAGCAACCAGTGGAGTCACGAAAAAGGTCGTAACGATCGTAAATCGTAACGAACATACTCATGCGGCGTAGTTCAACATAGCCTTCCAGCATCTGTAAAACCAACTTAATAAGTGGATACTCTTCATCCCGTCGAGTTCTCCAGCCTATAGACATGTTGACAAAGTGGCGAGCTGGTTTTGCGGACCTCATGTCATCATCATCGTTGCTGTGCGTGAAACATATATACCAGAGCAGAATCTCCGTGACCGTTCAACTTTTGAATAGGATAACATGTGTTTGCCCCATACGCAAAGCACAAAGCACAGGCGATGTTGATGAGCCAAAGCACTTAGTTTATGCAACGCCTTGGCAGCCTTGCACCGTCGGGATAGGCGATGTGAGGGTATATTTCCAGTTCGGAGGAGGTGCAACGCCTGTAACAAGGCATATTTTCGACCATGACGACCCTGCAGGTGTTCGGCAAACCGCGTCTTGGAATGATCAAGGGCAGTCGTCCCGAGATGAGATTAGGGACGGCACTGACGGCACCTTCGCATGTTTACCGAGGGCTTTGACCTTGGGCAAGCATTGGTCGGCTGTGACTTCCGCGACACAAAGGTGTTCGACTCCATAATTGCAACTTGCGTTGCTTCTGCGTCTTCTAGAATAGGCACATCTTGCCGATCTAACACAGTGTCAGTGCTGAGCTGATGTACCCGGTAAATCAATAATCGAGCCATCCTTGATGCGGTGGCAATGCACACAAAGACGTATGGGGAACCAGGCCGCCTCAATCTTGTTGAAACCCGGTGCGACAAAAGCCCACCCTGTAGTTGTCAGGTTATGTTCGGCGGCTTTGACCGAGGAATCCTCATCGCTGATTGTTTTGATTCCACATTACTAGGTATGTCACATCACGACGGACTGAAACAGTGGCAGACAGGGGTGCTTGAGTCTCGCTTAAGCATGTTAGCCTGTCCATACAAAACAGCCACGCGCTGATATATGTCGGCTTACTGTTCCTGCGTATGGGAGGCTCTCGGATGTACCCGGTCGCCTGTTTGTTGCAGTCTCCGTACATCATACATTTGTGCGGTGAGGACCAGAAGAAAAAATCCGACGAGCTGATAGGATGGGGGACCCTTTCCGGAGGAGCAAAACTCCTGCACTCCCGACACACAGTTCCATGCAGATACCCTCTCTTGCCATCTCTTTTTAAAGCAGTACAACGTACGGTGTGTGGAAATATTATCCTCGCAAAGTACTCAGTCCATTCCCCATTCTTTCTTGAGCGCATTGATGATCCAGGTTGTTGGCCAGAAATGGTTCTTCTCGAAATTAATGAGAAGTTGTACGACTTCAGTGCGCTCGTGCAGGTCCGACACAAAAGGGCCCCAAACGAAGATCGTATGGCACACCATTATTGACAGCGGCACCGTCTCGGGAGAGCTTTTGCAAGCACCACAGATGATGCGCGCATGATCTAGGATTTGAAGCTGAAAACATTAGTAGTGGAACGACGAGCACAATTGCACACCCACATTTGCTTCTGACAGACTGGAGACATTGCGGATTGCAAATTTGGGGCCGGGTTTGTAGGTGAGAAGTAGAATGCATGCGAAGTGGTAGAAGCCGAAAGAGACCACTGTGTCATTTTGTGAGCTCACAAACACAGCAGATGGTACGGAAACTCACCGTGCCAATCAGTCGTGAACCAGATCTCGGGAAATGGACCTTTCTGGCCAGCTTCACCCTGCCATATCGGATTGAAGCCTTCCGGCCTGTCATCTTGCCATTTGTGGACCTGATCCCACAACTCCTGCCATCGCCGCCCTTTGGAAACACGCTCGCCTTGCGGATCGTTGCCGTCAAAGCAGTAATTGACAACGTGAGCGAGATGCCACGTCATCTGGTTAGCCCAGGCCGTCTCCAACCTCAAGCGAGCCAACGGGTGCTCATCGTGCATAGACTCTGGGGTAGGATGAAGCTGTAACGAAAAGTCTATGTCTGGTGGCTGCTGATTGATTGTGGCATTGTAGAGACACTGTCGGACATATACCCAAAAGGCCGCTTCACGCAGAGTGGGAGCTGAGGGATCCACGAAGTGATGCCCCTGGGAAGCCCGCAAGATAGCCGAGGTTCCTGCGAGGTGCTGCTCATCGTCGGACCCCGTATTGGATGGTACTATAAGTCGGTCAGCGGACGTGGAATCTGGGCACAACGCATATGGAATGCTCACCACTAAGCTGTTCGTAGAAGCGTAGAATGACTATAGCACATAGAAGCGTTTCATCATGACTCGCAGTATCTTCGTTGAGCCGGTCAATAAGAAGGGCAATGCAGCGTTGATATGCCGCTTGGGCTGATTTATCGTCCTTGCGATGGCGGGCCGCGAACGAGAGGACAGCATGGCACAAGACTGGACATAGTTTGACTTTTTCTGGGACCCCGAGAGTGAATTGGCGGGTTGCGTCAGTGCAGTCAAGCCAACGACCCAGGTGCTCTGTGTAATGATGGACCAGCAGAGCTTCATCATGGGTGAGAGCGACGGGCGTTTTGGAGAAAGGTCTCGTGCCCTCGGGTATCTGCGGCCGCAGAAGACTCGCAACCGTCACACTGCCACCTGACTGGCTCCGTGATGCGTCAGCCGGTGTGGGTATGTTGGGTGATTGCTGGTCTGTGGACGGGGACATTGTGACGGAGAGGGCGTCCGAACGGCCCTCGGCCCGACTGTTTCTCCTAGCCCCGTGGTCTTTCGGTGAAGTAGTCCGACCCAGGTCATTTCTCTGACCGTCCTCGCTGCCATCGACCTCCATCGCATCGCTATCGTGCTCGTGCTCGTGCCCGGCAGCTTTACTCGACATGTCCTCAGGATTGTAGTTCTTGAACCTGCTCGAGGGCTGCTCCCATTGGCAGGGGCGACTCTTCTTTTCGCAGGCCTTGCAAACTGGGCGAGTCTCGTCACCTGGCTTCATTTAACAACAGACGTGCAGGAAGATGTTAGCATGGGTCTGACTTACACTTGACGCGACGATTTCGGCAGGTTAGACTGTTTTATATGTCAGAAAGGCTGTAGTCGCACCAAGGACCACAAGACCCACCAGCCGCTTCTGGAACGGTAGTTGCCCATTTCTGGAGTCTATCAAGGAACCTCGAGTCGAGGCGTGTGGGTTATACGTCGGTGTGATGGTGCAATAGGCGGTCGAGATGCGCATGCGGCAGCGGCGTTATGAGAGAAGCAGGAACGACTTTCTCTACAGTTCTGCGGCTTTCTGGCTGTCGTCACTCTTACGAACCAATCGCGTTTGAGTATAGTGCGTATCGGAAAAAAACACTCGTCAAAAAGCTGCGCAAGTCAACCTCTTGTCGTCTGTTGAAGGAACAATACGATCTCGGAGGTGCTTTAGCTGCGTGGGCGAATATAGTCACGGGACTCGGTCGGCCCGGGGAACTGCCAGCTCAATGTCCATGGCCAGGAGAGCGATGATTGGCAGACAGTATAAGACGTTCGAGTGCGTATCGAGAACGCGCAAAAGATATATCACAGTGTCCGTGATATGGAACCGGCACACGCGTCAATTTGCCACCGTTTGGATGATCAACTCATCATGGGCCTTGCTGGCGTACGAGAACCGCGGGCGCACGAGTATGCAGGCTCATATTCACACGTGAGGCTCTTGGTCGTGCCATTTCTGAAACATAGCTAGGTAGATGTGTATGTATGGAGGTGGTGTCGGCACGAAGCACCGAGATGCGTCATGGCTTGTTTGGTGAAGTGCTTCTCGAGAAAGGAGCGGCCAGGGCGTGGAGCAAGACGTGGCGAGTGCATACCCATCTTGAACAGTCTCACCAAGTCTCTTGATGCTCGATGTTGCTCGCTCGAGCCATGTGTAGACGCCTCGGTAGTCTTTGGGTGATGGTCGTAACGAGCTCCCTTGATGAGGACTGCGCAGACGACATCTCCCGACAGCTCTGAGCGACTTGTCTTGTGAGAAGCAAATAGAGTCGTCGGTGTTCGGCCATGTATCGCAGAGAATGTCGACAGATGCAGCGCTCCGGTGCGAAGAGGCCGTGTCGTCGTTGCTAATGCTAGCCTGTTCTCAAGCTTCCAGTATCCGGCATTCGTTTCGGCCGCCCAAAGCGACCATGGCGACATGCGCATCGCTGATCCCGCTCTTTCTGCCCTCTCCGCGGCTCCTTGACGTACTCGGTGCTCTGAATTCACTGTGACACCAGCCTTGATCGCAAACGCCTTCGCCACTTCTGCCCCGTCCGTCGAACCGCATACACCCCTCAACTCGCCCGCCTCGAGCCCCGCCGCCAGAGTCTAGTCCGATCAGTACCAGGGCCCGTGGCTTTCTCCGGGAGCTTACGAGCCAAACGCTTCACTGCGACAGACGTCCATGTTGTCACCGCGTGGCCAGGCTGCGCAAGTTAGCAAGAGCCTCACTCGAGTAGCCCTTGCATCCACGCCACCAGGACGCCCAGATGCATCTAAATTTGCGTGTAGAGACGTGCCTAGAAGCCCTTGTCAACATGAGCACACCACGTCAACCCTACAGCCTCATCAGCCAGGCCCGTACCGGCGATCTGATCTGCAATCTCCGGCCACCTCACACCTCAACAGACCTTCGACTCGACTGTTCACCAATGACGACATGGAGTCAGCTGTTGTCAGGCTGCAGGCCATCAAGCAGCATGTAGCTGGTACGGATCAGTCAGTGCCGAATAAACATCTGGAAAACACAGAACGAAGACAGAGCTTTACGGTCAAAGGAAGACTCGGGAACCACCAGCTTGATCAGACCACCAGCCCGCACGCCAGATAGAACCCACAAGATTACTCACAGCCGTCAACTTGCACCTTCACGTCCAGGGGGACCGTGCTACAACCACGGGCACTTACTACGAGCCGCGCCTCCACCAGTACCACTCTTCTCATGTTGCCTCCGTGCGGATATACAGCCCATGTGGAAAAAGAGTGGTCGACAGCACCTGGGCACAACCACGGAGCGTTGGTGTCAAAACAATGTCGATTGTGGGGAAGAAGGGCTTGACGTGGCGTCACCGTCGTTGGACATCGGAGTTGGAGTGAGGTCTCCTCGGAACAACAGGGATTGATACCGGAGGGCTCCTTGTGAAGCGCAACACCGTTTCCAACGTCGCTGTAGGCAGTGCTACACCGGCGCACTAGAACAGCGCCTTGTGGCTGAGGGAAGCTCGCATGACTCGGCCTGCGTCTACAGCGACAAGCCCAGCTCCACGGCCGTCCTCCTGAGCAGTCCGTACATGAGAGGAGGGGGACAACAAAGTTCTAGTAGCATGCCTGCTGGCACTCACACGGACAAGATGGCATATACCAGAAAAGAGCGCGCACGAGCGGCGACAAAGAAGAGGAGCACCGCAAACGCTGCTGCATCACAACGCAATGCCACGCACGGCATGGCAAAGCGACAGTCCGATACTAATTGCGATGATGATCTCATTGGGCCACCCAACGCAGATCCATTTGCCACAGCAACACGCTATTTGGTGGATATTTTGTCCGAGGCCACTCGGTTACACGGCAAACGGCGAGCGGGATCACATCGTGGGCCTCGAGGTGTTACCGATCTCTGCGTACCTTCGGACGGGGGCTGCTGACTGGGCCGTCGGACATTTTGGCCGCCGCATACGGGCCAGCCAGCAAGGGTTGTTTTCGATGCGACCCGTGAAGGGGTCTATGGTGCCTTGCGGTCTTGTTGCGGAGAAATCTGACGTTTGAAACAGGGTGTTTGCTCTCGGTATCCTTGTCAAGGGATGCCAAACATCGGACATGATGTCCGGCCTTTGTTGACAGCCAATCGCTTCAGGCTCCGGTCAAAGCCTCAACGGTCGTTGTGCAACGACAGTTGTACAGCACTTCAGCTCCTCGCTGTACAGAGTTTAGAGATAGTGATACACGACTTCCACTAGTTTTCTACGATGTCTTGTGATCTCGCCGACTCGTCGAACCCAACTCCAGAGCACTAAACAAATAACGTCAATGCCTCTCATACTCTCAAGCAATACTCTAGAAACAACTAATACGAGTCTCCGTTAATACCTCTGACGTCGCCCACGTATTCACCACACAATTCACCAAACCACACCGAACAGCCACCAACAAGTACTACCCCTCGTGCCTACAACAGCACATGAAATTACTCCAAGAAGAGAGCTGCCACACAGAAACTACTCCATCCCACGCCAAAACAACATTGCCTTCGCCGCCACCATAAGAAAAAACCCATACTCTATCCACTCACAAGCACCAACAGACCGTTCGTACCCGCCGAAGCCACTCTCCATCCAACTCATAGTCGCTTGAAACACAAGTTCACATCGTGAGATGAGATCAGGCTGGAATAGACCCACCAGCAGCACCTACATGTCAAGTTACCGTCGACGTGTATTTTCGTTGCCGTTCACGTATATCGCATGCATACCCAAGGGACGCGAAATACCGTCGAGACATGCGTAGTGGAGAGGCAAGACATCCAGCAGACATGCATATGGGTGCTGCCCTCAAGAGGCGAATTGTTCAAGGTATTGTGTTGTATGCTTTGGCATGCGGGTAATGTATCTTATGCTAGTGTACGATCGCATTTGTGGAGCAAACGTACGTTGCTTGTAGGTGTGGTGTGGGACGTACACAGGAATGTAGGCGTACTGCGTATGAACGAAAGCAGGGGACTGCAGAAGAAGGAAGGAATGAATGAATGAATGAAGTAAAGGATGTGGAGATGAGAAGTGGAATCTCACTTTGAGACGATTGCTCACATGTTATAACACCTGTTGTTTCTGCTTGTAGATTTTGCATGTGCGATGCTGAGCGTATCTAACCATGTGTTTGAAGAGATGGAAAGGGATGATGGGGTGTTTGATCTCGACGATGGATTGGAGCTCGTGTAGATGGGAACGGTCGAGCTGGGGAGACTTCAGCGCTTGGAGAAATATACTTGTACAGGATGATTATAGCCCATGATAGCCCAAAATAAACATTTAGGATGATTTCAACGTTTTATATCGGCTTGTGTATACTGCACCTACTCTATCCGAATAGTCGAATCATACAATCTCCCCCCCAAGTCTTCACGTGTTGAACATCCCCCGCCCTACCCCTTCCCCCCTCCCTACCCCTTCCCCCCTCCCTAACTTATCAACCTCATAACCCCCTCAACAGTAACAAACGTCCCCGCACTAACCGGCATCGCCCTCAACAGCGTCGGCCCCACACCCTTCCAAAAACCCCTCACGCCCTCAGTCCGCCACGTCTTCGCAAAGCAATCCCTCATACTGCTATACTTCATCTCACCCCCAAACCCATCGCTCTGCATCTTGCTCTTCACCACATCAAACGGATAACTACTTATCCAGAGCATTTCGCCCGCGAGTCCACCGTACAGTGCGACTTTGAGCGTCGAGATGTCGCTTCGTTGGATGGAATTGCGTGCTGCGTCGGCGTTCATGAGGAACTCGAACGTCGTGAACCACATGCCGTAGGCCTGGGCTTCGCGTAGGAAGGTTACGGCTGTGCCGCGGTACACGCCTTTCAAGACGCCTTGGTGCGCTGAGATTTTGCGCACGCAGTCGATAGGGCCCGAGTAGAGTTTGTCGGGCCCGTGGGGTTGAGTTTGCAGGCGGATGCGTATGTGTTCTATGGGGGAGGATAGGGCTGTGTTTGCTATACCCGCGAAGGCGCCGGAGGCGTAGTACTGCCCATAAGATAATTGCGCATCTTTCCCGGCGTCCACGTTCCGCGCTTCGAATGCTCTGCGCGCATAATGAAAGCCTCCAAATTGCACGCTTACGCATGCGCCGATGCCGATCAAGGGCGTTAATGTGCCCTTGTAGAACGCGGCTGCGCCTTCGTTGCGGTATATGGCTGTTGCAGCATCTAGGGCGCCCGTGTACTGCGAGGAAGTTTGTAGGCGCACTTTTACTATGTCGAAGGGTTGGCCGAGGAGGACTTGTGCAACGCCGCCGACGGCGCCGGCGAAGAGGTCTTTGAGCGTGCGGGTGAGGCCGCCGGAGTCGGGGGCTTCGAGCTCGCGGATGTCGGTTGACATTTTTTGTGAGTTTGGGTTTTGGTGTGATTTGAGGTTGGGATTTCTTTGAGGTTCCTTTTTGGTATTCTGGTTGAGATTCGGTGCTCTTATCGACCGCAACCGCCGGACTCCGATCGGAGTGTGTAGTCCAATTCCTTGCTCTTTCTAGACAATATTATAATGCCAGATACCTTCTATTTCTCTTCCCCCGAATTCAATTTGTTGTGTGTTGCGTTTGCACGTTATCAAAAAGTTGACCTCGAGTCGCAGAAAGGAAATCCAATGGCGTGCTCGTGCACAGACGCTAGTGCAAACGGCCATTAGCTGCAGCTTGAGGTGCATCCGATGCCTCAAAAAGGCCATTGTACGCATGACAACAGTGTAAAGAGTTGTGCAGTAGAGATTGTTCGATATCTATCTCTGGAATGTGTGCCAACCTCCAGCTGATCCGCCCAAGAAACACCGAACATGTTTTATACACTGTCTTCGCAGACATGACCGTAGTCCATCTAAACAACGAGCAGCACACTCCAGATCCAGAGGCGTATGCAAAGCGCCAAAATACCATGGCGCAAGATCGGAATGTGATCATCGCCCAGCCGCCTCGTGGATATACAACAGCTCCCCATGTCGCAGCAAACTCCATATAGTACAGAAACAGGTATTCTCCAAGCCGTGGTGAGCAATGCAGGCGAACCGTAATCAACAACAAGTCGTCGAAGTCGATTACCAGCACTTCAACCTTCGCCACCAACTCTCCTTCTTCTCCCCACCGTCCTTCTCGTTCTGCGGATAACCGCTCTCATTCGCATTCGGCGGCGGAAGGGCCGCGGTCCGGCTATACGGTTGCGCGCCCGCCGCGCCCTCGCCCGCGGCTTTTTGTCTCGCTTCGACGACGCGTCGGACCAGCACTGTCACACGTCAGTCCCCATTCCTCAGCACCAAAGATATAAAGAGCATCTTACGCGCAAACGTCTCTTCGATATTGACCATCTCGCGCGCACTCGTCTCCATGAATCCGCACTTGCGCTTCCGCGCCCACTCCAGCCCGTCTTTCGCCTTGATCTGCCGCTGCCCTTGGAGGTCGCATTTGTTGCCTGCGACGATCTTGATGGGCGGGATCTTGCCGTTGTCGATGCGGTTGTCCGTCTCCATGTCGATCATCTCCATGAAGTAGTCGAGCGCATCGAGGCTGTTTGGGGACGTGATGTCGTAGACGAGCAGGAAGGCGTCGGATTGCAGGTTCGAGGCCGCCCAGAGGCCGCGGTATTCTTCTTGGCCGGCCGTGTCTGTGAGCATGAGATAGTAGGGTGTGCCGTCGACGGTACGGGTTACCGAGTACGAGTCCTCTAGCGGGTGGATGGGTCAGTTTGTGCGTGGCATTGGGGGGTTCGTGGATCGAGTGTACCAATTGTTGGGTCATAGTCTGACGTCCATTGACTCCGGACGAGGCGCAGTGTGATGGAGCTTTTACCTGCGCTCTGTCAATTGGGCTGCGCGGTACATGGTCGTGCCTGAGGCGCATACCGCATCCTCCATCGCCGCACACCGTGATTGTTATCCGCGAGCTCTCATCCATGTCGTGTGCGTTCTTGATCGCAAACGCAAGTATCGCAAGTATCGCAAGTATCCAGCAATAACGTATTCCCTGTCGCCTTGTATGCCCAAACGCCGACACCGCTCCTGCTTCTTTTCAAATACACTTTGCACTTGTGTGTGACGGCCCAAGATCGTCACTTTGCGCGCCCAAACAAACAAACAACCGAGGAGGGTATGTAGCGAGTGTGTCTGGTGAGGTCGAAGGAGGGTGAAGACAAGAAAGGAAAGAAACAAGCAGAAGAAATGAGCGTCGGTCGATGGCGTCTCGTGTCTAGACTCGCGAGCCAGGGTGACGATGCTCCTGGTGCTCCTGCCCAAAAGCCACGCACGGGCCAACGACGCAATCATGGGCTTACTAGTAAGCCCCACTGAAGTTTAATCTCGTGGGAAACTGCAAGGTGTGCACGCAGCCATGTGCTGGACACGTGCCATTGGAAAGGCTAAATAAGGTGCAACACTATATCCATACCACTCTGCATTTCTTCACTTTGGATTTGCGCTGTTCAAACTTTACGCCTGAAGTCTTAATAATCTTTCAAACGTTGTAATCCTACCTGTGCCACCGGGAACCTACGTCCCACGGAACCCTGGCGCATTGTTCATTGCGGAGGATCTCCACCATGCAGCGTTCCAGCGCCCCATCACCCTCGGCACCGAATAATCATGCACCTTCCCGCTGCCTTATCAAACGGCTGCCGAGCCTGGGCTCCCACCGCGCATAAGTGAAGCGAAGTCCGTTGTACCTAAATACCCGGACCCGAGCGCAAGTTTGGACGTGGTCCTTGCACGGCACGCAATGGCGAATGTGGAAGCGTAATCGTGGTGGTGGTATGTGGGTATTCGTTAAAGGTATGTACATGAATGTTCGCGTGCGCTGACGCCTTGTAACCCATTCGAGTATATCCCAGGCACTCGATGTACCATCCCAAGACGCATATCCAATCCACCAAACTGAGTAGACGCCCAAGTCGTAATCGTGTGTAAATACAGTACCGCAACAACGCGTACAGGTTGGTAATGCCTAGTGGCAGCAACAGTGGGCGGCAGAATCCAGCCTCTTAAATCTTCCATCAAGTGAAAGCGATGCGCGAAGTTAGATAAGAAAGAAATCGCATGGGGTATCGCTCGTAATCGCAGCCAGCCAGGCCATGTGCGCATACAAAGAGAGGGAAATGTGAATGAAAAAAGTCGGGCTTGGTGCTCATTCCGGCTCTGGCATTTCGTTAATGTTGGGAGGTGGGATGAAGCTTTGCGACGTAGCTCCCTCAACACGAGCTACTTTCGCAGCATGAGGGTCGCTGATGCCGCCTTGTGTGGGCGATCTTTTGCTTGACGGAGCCATTGCCGGGGGAGCTGCTGATTGTTGGTCTGTTTCTGGTACTGTATTGGGCAGTATAGTGTGATGGCTTTGGTGGTGCCGTGGCGAGGGACTCTTCTTACTCTTATCGCTTGCAGCAGACGAGGTTCGCGGTGAAACTCGACCTTGCTGTCGGTGCTCTTCAGTATAGGCTATCTCAATCGATTCACTAAAGACATACCTGCTTGGCCCATCTAAGACCACACGAATTGCACAAGTCTCGGTTGCCTGAAGGCCCCCTACGCCACTCTGGTGTTGTTCGAGTATGACAATTCGCGCAGTCTTTCTGCAGCTGACCTGCGCCCTTTCTCCGCTTCCTCTTCTTCTTGGCTGCAAGTAGCGTCTGCACCTCCTCAGCCAGATATCTATTGCGCTTCTCCATCTGCCGCAGTTCGTACTGCCAGCTCGTGCTGCGCGTCGTTTTTAGTTCGTCGAAGACGTTATCGTCTGATGCTAGACTTTGATCTTGGTGTCCAAGCTGAAGGCCGTTATGTCCAGCATATGTCGCCGCATTTTGTTCTGTAGTGACAAAGCGTGGGTCTGTTGCATTCGTCATTGGGGTGTTCGACCCAGTGTTACCCGATAACGATTGAGGATATGGCGAGGTGATTGTGGCCTGTGATGGTGCTGAGTGCAAGGAATCGTCGGTATTCCGGTCCTTGTTGGTATACATCGACGGTCGGTTGGTAGTGCTGTTCCGTGAATACTTGAGCAGGCGCGTTTGTCCAACAACAAACGTCGGCTTTTGGCCCTCGGTGGCATCACCAGGATAGACTGTGGTGAAGGCTTGAAGTACTTGCCCTCTTTTGTTGATCATCTCGTGCTTAACTTCGCCCTTCCTGCCAGCTCTTGCAATTTCGAGGATGCGGCCAAAGTTGACCTTGGACTCCTGACGCATAAGTGACTGGATACTGGTCCCGACAAGATCCTCGGGCTGCTTGTCCAGCAACTGCCGCACATTCGACGACACGAACAGAAACATGCCAGACGTAGACATCTTGGTCCACAATTCGTTGTCGCCTACACCGCCCGACTCACGAACGATGGCTTTACTAAGCGTGTAGACGGGACGTTCCCTGCCGACCAATATGATACACTTGCGTCCTTTGCCTTGCTCAGTATGCAATGAGCCGTGGCCTTCGAACCACATGTAGCCGCTCTTCTTCCGCCGTATCCTGAAAACGACATTAACGGATCCGCCATTGGTCGTCTCCTTGAGCTCTCTTGTCACAGGCACGATGTCGCTAGGGTGGCATACTGACGAGAGAGCCGTACCAATCAGCTCACTAGGGTCGTACTCCAGTATCCTGTTGCTTGACGGTGATAAGTATAAGAACAATCCCTTCAGAGACAGAACGTGTACAACGTCGTCGGTGTTCTCTAGAAGAATCTTGTCCCAGATCCGCCGTGTGATTTCCGAGTCGCCCGTACCGCTGTACGTAGCGAGTACATTCGAGACTTCGTCCTTGGAGATAGTTTGGCCCTGTTCAGGCTGCGGCTTCTGTGCATCGTTGAAGACATAAGTTGGCATGGCCACTCCGCGTTGGTAGTTGATTCGGTATGACCCGTCTTCATAATGTTAGTTGTGGCCCGATCAAGTGGTTCAGAGGCTTACCAGAGTTCTTGTTCGTCATGGCTCCGGGCTGCTCGACCAGGTCAACTTGGAATCCTACAAAGAACTTCATCGGGCCGTTAGGCTCCCATGCGATGGGTATCATGGTGAGCAGGTTCATGAATGGCTGGCCACCTCTGCGGTAGTTGATCAAGCTAATCTGTGCTTCTGCCCGCGTGTTGATCATGTTCTTCATATACAAAACAGAATCGTCGTCTACATATTTGCGCTTGACGCCCGCTTCCACTTTGCCATCCGGGGATTGCAAGAACCGACAGTTCCTGCCGAGGATCATGTGCCTGGTGTAGCCAGTGAGGCGTTCAAAGTTCTCTGAACAGTAGACAATGGGGTTGTCATCCATCTCAGCATCGCACACAACAAAGGCACACGACAAGTCAACGGAGCCTATGTCGACCTGGGGATCGGGACGTGCAGCGACCCGCATCAGCACACCAAGCATGTCAAATCCAGTCGAGGAATAGGCGTTTTTGAACTGCGTCTTCATGTGAGGGTTCGAGTGCATAGTAGACGGGAAGCCGCCAGCCGGCGGTTTCCAAGGAAGGTTGAAATCCTCGATCTGGTTCATCTGATCCTTGGGAAGGTTTAGTCCAGGGTCCAAGGCGATAGGTTGCTGTTTCTTGAGCGAGGCCAGACTCATCTGTGTGGGCCCGTCGGCGCTTCTAGAGGACGAGTGTTGCTCGCTGTGTGGCCTGGAGTTGGAGCGCATGCTGCTCTGGTCTTGGCTACTTGCCCGACTGGGCATGAGAGATGTGGCAGAGCGGCCCTCTGGGGTATTGCTCAAGGAAGGTCGCTTGAACTGATCCTGTTGTTGCAGCCCAGGCATGGAGTTGTCCTGCGTGGACGGCAAGGGCCCCACGAAGTCCTGGTTGATGGGCGAGCCCATGATTGGAGCGTTGAACTGGTTGTTGGGAAACATGTTCAGGTCGTTCGGCATCATGTCGAGCGAGTTGTCCATTTCCATGGCCATTGACATGCCGTTGGGGTAGGGGCTCATGTTCATGTCGAGCGAGGCGTTCGCGTGCAGCGGTGAGGCGTATGCAGACCCTGGCGCGGCCATGGTGGAGAAGGGTGAGTTCTGGCCCTGGAATTGTGTGTTTATCGCGAGGTCGGTGGCAGGGTGTCTGCTGCTGCTTTGCATCTCGGCCATTGTGCGCGGGAAGCCGGGGGTGTTGCGCATCATGTCACCCATGCCGGCGGATTGCATGTCGAACTGGAAGTCGTCGGCATCGCTGGGGTCCCCAAAGTTCAGCATGGAGAGTCTCCTGCTCTCGGACGAGCCCATGCCTAGCTGCTGCTGGCCCCGCTGGTTGGCGTAGACGGGCATGCTCCGCCGTCTGATGTTGTCCGCCTTGTCGTTCTGGCTCACGATCTGGTCCAGGCTCTGCCCTTGGCCCATGTCGTCAAAGCCGTTCATGCCGTTTTGCATGTTGTTGAGCATGGTGGGCCCATTCGATGGGAAGGACCGCATCGGGTATGGGTAGCCATTTCCATTCATGGCGCTGGCAGGCGCGGCATGCGTGGGAGGTGGGACGTGCCGCCTCAGAGAGAGTCAACCGGTCGGGGTTGCATCGCAGGGCTATCTTGGGTCGGAGTCGGAGTGATCAGCGGCGTGCCCGCCTATGGCTTCTCGTTGGGGTGTCGTGGACGGGCGTGAAGGAGCGACTGCGCTTGCCAAGGACAGCCGCGACTTTGGCGCTACCCAAGTGCGAACAGAGTGCGGGCGATGGTAGGGCTGGTGGAGGAGCAACACATACAAAGCCAAAAAGTCGCGACGCACAAGACACGAGGGTTGGCGGGAGTGGGGTGGCAGCATGCAGCGGCGACAGGGGCTTGGTATCGGATTCTCACTTCACGCATGGCATTCTTCAGACCCGCATATGTGCCGGAAAAGCGAGCCGACCAGAGACGCCTTGAGCATTTCCGACACGACGCCACAAGCAGTAAAGCCGCGTGCCTTCGCCTGACACATCTGCTGGAGTCTGTTCACACGGTGCGACCTACGGCTGGCACTCGTCATGCATTCACGCGGGTAGCAAACGCCGAAAGGGGCTAGTGGCAGCGGCTAGTGCCTTGCGGCTCCATCTGAACATTTCTGTGAGGCATGCAGGCTGTGACCGCGCTCCAGATGTGAGAGAGCCACGACATGATCCTGCGACGCGCCCTCCAGTCCTGCCCGCGGGCACTGGCACGCAGAAATTCCCAACAGCCGCGGCGATGCATCTCCACCGAGGTCGAGGGCATCGAAGCGTCCGCAGACAATTCGCTCAAGAACCTGCAGTCGATACACGCACAGCTCAATGCCCAGGGAGACCGATCGGTGCCCGCCCTGGACCCAGAGACACATGCCACGGCCGACTCGGCCACGAATGATGTGGCTGCGCAGTACCTCGCCTTCAAGCAGTCGGAGAAGCACCTGAAAACACTGGGTGCCACCATCAGCCCACACTACCAACCGCACACCCTCCTCAACCACCCCCCTTCGCCCGCCGACGTCACCCTCGAGCTCCTCCTCGCCTCCGAGGCCCACCAAGGCCATGTCACATCCCTCTGGAACCCTGCCAATGCCCGCTACATCCACGGCATACGGCAGGGCATCCACATCATCTCGCTCGAGGTCACCGCCGCCCATCTGCGACGAGCGGCCAAGGTGGTGCAGGAGGTATGTCGAAGAGGCGGCATGGTGCTGTTTGTCGGGACACGAGACGGCCAGGACAGAGCAGTGGCTCGGGCTGCTGAGCTTGCTAAGGGCTACCACCTGTTCGAGCGCTGGATCCCGGGAAGCATCACAAACGGACAGCAGATCCTGGGACGGTGCAAGACAAAGGTGGTCAACGAGCTGGACCAGGAGGTGCCGGGCTTTGAGGAGCAGCTCTACGAGAGGCCGGTGCTCCGCCCAGATCTCGTCGTGTGTGTCAACCCGCTCGAGAACTACGTCCTCCTGCACGAGTGCGCGCTTAACAACATCCCCACCATTGGTGTCATCGATACCAATGCGGACCCCACCTGGGTGACATATCCCATTCCCGCCAACGATGACAGGTAAAGGTTCCCCTCAGGCTTGAGCGTTGCATGGTACTAATTCCCACAGTCTCCGCTGCATACAAGTCATCGCCGGCGTCCTCGGCCGCGCGGGCGAGACAGGGCAGAAACAACGCCTCGCTGCCGCCGCCCAGGGAACCATCACCTACCGCCCCGCAACCGGCCTCCTCGTCGTCAAAAGCGAAGAGGACGAAAAGGCAGCGTCAGGCAAGAAGAACCCCCGGGCAAGAAAGCCTCGAAGCGAGGATAGCGATGCCAGTGGTATCGAGGGAAGAAGGGACCCCGCACCGTCCGAAGACATCTTCGACTCGGATGAAATGTCTGACAAACTTGAAGAGGTGAATAACCGCGAAGACCACCGTTTGAAGGGTGGTCGCGATCTGAAGACCTCGGTGTAGATTGGTGTAGAAATGGTATATTCCAATACTACCGTAGAGCAATGTCACACCCGAAGTACCTCCAACAGACCATCTTGATGTCTTCTCTCGATGCTCGCCTGCCCGCACGCTGCATCATTCCATGGCCTCACTCAACATAATTGTCAACACGTAGTATGAGTAGCGAGAATAGTGTAAGGTCTGCGCATTATACAATTACGAGGCTCGTATAAACAAAATCTAGAAATTACTCGTTGCTCCGTTCAAGGCGCGTACGACTCAAACAATGCCCTCCCCTCCTCTTGACGTTATGCAAGAACCCCTCGAAGCTTCCAAGGCCGTTTAACCCCAGCACCAACACATGTACAGCTTAGTCCAAATCATCCGCGCTCGTCGACACCCTCGCCGCCGCCGCAGGCGTCTTCGCGCCGTAAAAAGCCAACGCGCCCCCATCGCTAAGCACGCCCATGCGATCGTACAGCGAGCGCGCTCTAACGTACGGATCCAACTTCCAGTAATTTTGTCGTAGGTCTTCGGCAAGGGCGTCGCGTTCTCTGCGCTTATCGTCTAGACTAGCGGCGGCACCTTCATGCACCCACTGCGCGACCGTAGCTTCGTACCTCTTGACCACGCCCGCGCGCTCATCTTCCAAGCGCTCCCTCATCGCGCCATCCTTCATCCTCTCGTTCTCGCCCAGCACCGGTTCGGGGTACTCGTACGTCCACTTCTCATCGCCGCCCAACTCGCTCGGAATTTGCGACTTGGGGACGTACTTCTCGAGCTCGTCAATGTTCTTTGCAAAGTGCACTTTCCCAGCGACGACGGGGTCGAGCCAGCCGCGGACGATGCTCCATACGGCGTTGAAGACCCAGGGGGCTTTGTAGACGAGGACTGTGCCGAGGGATTCGGGGTAGTTTGCTTCGAAGCATTTGATCATGAATTTTACGGGGGTGTAGTCCATGTTAGCCATGGAGAAGTCGGTCATGTCGAAGACGATGGTCTGGCGGGGAGGGTTAGTATTGTGCTAAGGGGAGTATTGAGATTGCTAGTTGAGGAAGACTTACGGCTGTGTCGATTGGCGGCCGGAGAAGCATGCGTGCAGTCTCGATTGTGTAGACGGTGAAGCGCTCGAGGCTTTCTTCGCTTTGCTCGCCTGCTCGGTGTAGGCGCGCGCGCACGAAGCACATTGGTCGGCCTTCTTTGTCGAGGCCGTGGAGGTAGCTCTTGCCCATGCGTAGCTGTGTGAGGAAGTCTTCTGCGTTTTTCTTTACTTTTGCGTCGGTCGCCTTTGTGTCCTCCATTGCCTTCAGCTCGCCGTTCTTGACGATGTCGTCGTCGACGTGCATTTCGGCCAACCGCCAGTGCATGGTGGAGATCATCATGATAAGCGCCTTCTCTACATCCCACTTTCTTGCCCGCAGGAAACGCAGTAGAAGGGCGTCTGGGTGGTCGTGCTTGACCATGCTCCAGAACGCTCTGCGTAGCTCTTCTGGTGCAGTGTTTGCGATGGCGGCTTTGAATGCTGCAGTCTGGCCGAACTTGTCGTCTTCTGCCGATATTGATAACGAGCTAAGATCTGATGGAGTCGACGAGTTGGTCGACTTGGTGTCCGCATTCTTGTCGTCCTTGTTTCGCTTAAAGACGTTTAATCGGCTCTTCTTCTTGTCCTTCTTTCCCTCCTTCTCTGACCCTGCGTCGCTTGCTGGTGCTGTGACTGCTGTGTCTGTCCCATTGACCTCTTCCACTACTACATCTACTCCAAAGACTCTCAGTGTCATTGCCCATAGCTCGCGCAGCTTCGCCTCTTCAACAGGCGTGAGTGTGCCAGGTCGACCTGGTGGGGTATTCGGCGCCATGACGAGGTACGAGTCTGTGAGGTCTTTGACGTCGAAGTCTATCGCAGAGTTGCGCCGGTCTATCTTCTTCTCTGGAACTCTGCTGGTAAAAGGGACGAGTAGAGCGCCACCAATCGCAATGCCAAAAACTATCGCGACAGTCCAACCTATGCCACTAGTCTTATAATATGTCGAGATGGCTATGCGCTTAGTGTGGTATCTTCGGTAGGCGCAGGGATTCAATCTGCGGCCAGCAAAAGCGGGTAAAAGCTGCTTGCTAGAATGTTCGGATGGTCGATATCTAGGCACTGAGAATGACGAGGCGTGTAGTAGTCTTTTGAGCGGTTGTGCGCGGAGGAACATAGGAAGGCGGCTGAGCGCAGAAAGAGCAACGTGCCGTATGTAATCGCACGGCTTACTGTGCCACGGAAGGAGCAGCTGCGGTTGTTGTTGGTAGACGATATTCTCGGATAACTCGGAGGGGCTGTGGCAAGTCTAATGTGGTAGGTAGGAAAACGCCTTCTTGCGCAACTAGAGTATATACACGTAATGAATCCTGGTAGTGTGTAGCAATGTACGGGTATACGAGGAGCATGCGACAAGACGAGGCTACGTGCCCGCCGTGCTGCACATCTCTGGTACCTCGTTCGTCATCGACGGGTCTGGTCCAAGCTTCTCTTAGGGCTGAATGTGGGGGCAGCCGCCCGTTGTTTATGCTCCCGATTGTTGACCCTCGTCGCACGGCATCGACTCGAGTCAACCACGCGCTTGCATCTTGATACACATCCTCGTCACTCCGTTCCAACTATGGCCTCAACAACTCCGACGCGTACGCATTGGGCCGTAATCCCCATCCAAAGGCACTCCTGACATGTTCCAGGTGATCCACCGTCCCACCGCCAACGTACACGCAGTAAATCACCGCGAAGCCGACCGACTACGCCTCTTCGTCCCTCTTCCAGATCGTCATTACGCGACAGCGTGCAACGTGGCCGTGGTGCGGCGTCTTCGGGCAACGCGCTTGAAGGGCTTCAAGATGGATTTGCAGAACTCAGCGACGCCATGGCCGATCTGGAGCAGAACTTCATGCAGCTACAGCTGATGCACGAGAGCTTGGCGCGGTTCTCAGAGAGCTTTGCAGGCTTCCTGTATGGCATGAACATGAATGCTTTCTGTGTGGATTTCCCGGAGGTAGGCATGAGACTTGGCATGAAGAAGTCGTGGAAGAGTGTAGCTGATGAAGTTTCCAGGCGCCGATTGCAGAGTCTTTCAAGAGACCACAAAACCAGCCTGATCTCGGGTCCGCAAATTTGAATCGGAGTCAGGGCCCGGAAGACATGGACGCGACTTTCCTCACCACCGATACATCCTTCGTCGAGAACCCACCTAGCAGCAAGATCTCGTCCAAGTTCCACACCCCTCAGACCCCTACTTCAAAGACAACGGGAGCGACGAGAGGACGAGGCGGCATACCACGAGTAGGGAGAGGCGGTGGCATTCCAGTGCGCGGTGGTACGACAAGAGGAACAAGAGGTGGCAGTGGAATTGCCAGAGGCGCAGCCGGAAGGGGCCGTGGAGCACGGTAGGGATTGAGCAACGAGCATGACTGAAATAACACCCACACGCACAATGTACAGGAGAGTTGTAACGATACAGTTGATTCAGTCTATCTAGGAACAACCACCCCTACGCGAGATCGTCGTTTCCATTATCATTACTGTCCGCTTTCAGATGTAAAGTGTAAATGCAGCAATCCAGGCTGTCGCCGAGCCTTATGGGAGGGGTATACTGCAGTGGTATCGTGAATCCAGACCGCATGAAGTCGTGAGAAATAAAGGAACAGGTTCAGGGTCGTGAGAGAGACCAACCACGCCACCCGAGAGGAAGGGTCTTCTAGGATCAGGTCCCTTCGATCCTTACTCAAGCCAATACACCAGCGTGGCTTTTCACGTATTCGCTTCGGCTCTCTTTTCGCAGGGCCCAGCCCTTGATCGCAATCACAACCGTTGCCCACGCCATCAGCAGTGCTGTGATGCCCATGGTAAGAGTAAAGGTGAACATGGCATCGAGTCCATATTGCTCCAATATTGCCACAGTATCTTTGTTGCTGACCATAAAGGTAAGGCCGCCCGAGATCAAGCAGAAAGAGGTTATGATCTCGGTAGGTGGGCGGGATGGGAGAAAGGAGGTCGGTGGCGAGATATACAGGACAATATACGTGAGCCCTCGCATTAGTGCGGCACCCACGAACATGGAACCCCACTGGCTATGTATCATGGTCGACAACATCGAATCTTGGTGGTGGGAGCTCATCATCTTGCCCAGAAGCATAATCATGAGAGCAGGAAGCGGGTTCATCGAGAAGCGGTACTGGCGCGGCTCTGACCATGATTCGTCTCGCACGGTTGCATCGGCCTGCAATGGAACGACTGCGCTGTTGAGCAGCTCTCGCATCTTTTTGGATTCAATAATCATTCCCAACTAGGAAGGTATGTTAGTGGGGGGCGCTAAGAGTGAACGATAGCGATCGGGCAAACTCACCAAGCCACCACCGAAGAACATCACTGGGATAGCCGCATGTTCCAAATCTTGCGCTGTCCAAACGTCCCCCCAAGCTGCGAGATGCTCGAGAAAGATATCTGTAGCGCCATAGAGCCAGATAAAGAACGACTCGGTAAACTCTGCCGAAGGTATTGCCGCCCTCCGACGACCGACGACCTCCTTTGGTGGCTTCACGTTCCAAGCCCATCCGAGGTCCGCAAAAGTACCCATCCATCGGCCGAGTGTGAGGAAACCATAAAGGAAGAAGATGCTGCCTTTGACGAAATGAGCCAGAACGTTAAAGACAGCGCCGCCTCTTGCGATACCACCGAGGACGACGGTACCATTAGCGATGGCCACAAGCCCTTGGATCAGGAGCGTCCGCTCGAATACGACATAGAAGAATCGAACGGTCTTCAGCGTGCGACCAACTACAAATCGCGCCACGTTGCGCGAGAAGAATCTGTCGACTGAAGTGTTCCGTAGGAAGCCACGCTTCTCGGCCACGTCGTCGAGGGGGGAGTCATCGTCCTGCATATCCTGGCGGTTCTGTCCGATAAACTGCTGGTTCTCGGATTCCACGCTAGGCGACCGCGAGTGACCAAACAGAGAGGACGAATTTCGCTCAGTGCCCTGACCGGAGTCATTCGAGTACCGCGAAGGATCTAGGACCTCGTCATGGACTCGCTGGTAGCGCGTCATGTTCGCAACTGTCATGCGTTCCGCTATCCCATCTTCCGATAAGTGTGCTTGACTTCGTTGGGCGTACATCTGGACCACCCACAGAAAGACCCATGCGCAAGCGATCCAGGTAATGATCCATCCGGTCTTGCTGTGGGAGTTGTGTGCATACAATTCTGGGGTCTTATGGCTGTATACCACCCCAATGAGCAGCGCGAATGTATTGACGACAAGGAATGCTAATTGCGAGAATAGAGTGAATCGCGAGCGCGCAATGCTCAGCATGACAGCTACCAAACGTCAACTCATTCCTTCCCAATCAGAATGCGAGGACTTACCAACTGGCAGGATCACCATCCACGCCAATATCTCGAGGCCGATATGCCAGTACAGAAGTGCGACATTCTCAGACAAACTCCAGTAGCTTCTTGGTTGACCGTCATTCTGTGGTTGTGGTTGCGGCGCATCGTGCGCGCTCATGTCCATGTGATCATCGCCATGTGCAGCTACTGGAGGCAGAAACTCTAGCAGCAGCACTGCGACAGCTATTGTCAAAGCTATGCGATTCGGCATGTGTCAAGGTAAAGATGCGTAGGATATGTGAGGTGAAAGTTCGCGCGCGAAGCTCTCAGAGCTAGGACGAGAGTACACGAAAGCGAGGCGCAGCTAGCTTATGCTACTCTGGCGAAGAGATGCAGTGGGCAAATTCAAGAAGAAGCTGCGAACAAGACAACACAAAGGGATGTCACAGGCAAGCTCGCCGCACCCCGGCAGACAGCACAGTTTTTATTATCAATACCCCCGGAAGTTGCGGAAGCCTGAAGTTTGAGCATTGTCGTCACGAGATGTTTGTCAGCGCAAGCGCGATGCTGCTGCCATCGCACCTTTTGCGACTTCGTGTTGCGAGGTAAGTCACAGAAAATGGCAAAGTGTGGGTCCTCCCGGCGAGCTCGGACTTTTTGTCCGGCGTCTTGAGCCACTCAGCAACCCTTCATGCACCTTCCTGGTCCCGACAACAACAATTGACATCTGCACATTCGTGCTCACCTCAGATTCGCTCCCAAATGCCGATATCGTCTGATGCGAGGCGGGGCTGCAGCGGCAAAGCATAGTCAAGCATGGGTTGTGCAACAGCGACAAGAGGAGGAGTATCGGCTTCCGTGAGGCTTCCTTTCCGTCTCGGCCACTCTTGGGATGCGAACTTCTTCGCACCATGCTGTCATGCATGGAAATGTCTGCTGCGCCGTTCAATTTTCATTCGCCGCATATGCGGCGTCATGATCCAAAACTGACCAATCTCGCTTTCTATGTCGTTCCCGTAAGCGCCCTTTTTGTTAACTCCACGCTTCATCCGAGTGTTTCCATCCATGTCCGACTCGGCAAAGACGCCATCGGTGATCAAACGTCACCTGCACCACACCTTAAAGTCGATTAAGCTTTACACTGGCGTCTTCGCTTAATATGGGTGCTTTCACGCGCAGACCGCCTTACGATCGGCCTTCCGGGCACTTCCGGCGCTGACAGCTGCTGGGTGATGATGGCTCATGGTGACGAAGGACAAAAGACTAGATATCGTTACGGTACCCTCTCATCAGAAGGATCGTATCAACACCACTTAACGTGGAACTTGATAGCAGCGCTTCGGCGATGTTTGACTGCATTTACTAATGTTTACAGACAGCACCCGTCTCGTCCGAGGCATGAGCGAATCACAAACTGATCCGACGGTGGACAGTTGACTCATCGGCACGGATGCAAGGAGTCTACCTATTCCCTTCTGCCTAGTCTTTGTGGATTAGCCGATATTGGCATACCTCGTGGCGATGCTCGATTCCCTACCCACCTTACGAGATGGAGATTTAGCTGGCATGGCGGGCCCAACAGTTCGCACCTGACATACCCAGAGTTGTACTATGCCTGGCGCGGTACGGAATTCGCATAGTACCATCCGACTGTCGTACTCAAGGAGATCACAAGCAATCCGATCCTGCATCATACCCTCCTTGTGCACTACACTACATCTCAACAATGCCGCCCTTCGGACGCTACAAATAGCTGATTCCACGTCATTCATGCTCAGTCATGGGACCAGTAGTCGTCTGTACACGGTCGAGTGCAGAGTTGTCAGGTTCACATATGTCAGCAATGCCAAGTATCTCCAACTTGGCCTACCATCGACACGAATCCGGGCGTTGCATGGCTGTCTAATTACGCGCGTTCTATTGCGACTGCATGTTCAACAATGTATCGCATAGCCCTCATACAGATGGTGAGTATTGGCGCCCCGTCTTTTCTGAGACACCGCGCAAGGCAATGCGTATTGTTCAGTCTTCCGTGTTCACTTCTCGATCTTAGATATCTGCTGAGTTTTGACCTTCGAGACAAGCCCATCATAGCTTCAGGACGACCTTGCCCTTGGTGTGGCCACTTTCAAGCTGCACAAAAGCTGCCTCCCACTCTTCTAGTTCGAACACTTGGTCGACCTGAGCTTTACACTTCCCTCCCTCGATCATGTTGGTGATCCGGGACAGCTGGCCATGGTTCGCCTCAACGATAAACCATACGCTCTGCACTCCCTCCGCGATTCCATTTGCTGGCTTCTTCAAATCCGCCGGCTCGGCAACACTAATCATCCTCCCATCCTTTTTTAAACACTTCCAGGCGTCCGCCAGTGTCTGTCCACCGATACAGTCAATAACCACATCGAAGCTGCGTTGCTCCGGCTCCTCTTCGACCCACGTCAAAAGGTCTGTCTTTCTGTAGTCCAGAACCGTATCCGCGCCCAAACTCTTCACGAAATCAATGTTGGACGGGCCGCATGTACCCGTCACATGAACACCCGCCTGGTGCGCTAGTTGAACCGCCCATATACCCACACCACCGGACGCCGCGGTGACGAGCACTCTTTTGCTCTCGTTGCTCCCGTCCCCAACAATACTCAAACCACCATGAATGAAGAGACCTTGATATGCACTCAACGCGCTAAGTGGAACAGCAGCAGCCTCCTCCCAGGTAAGATTTCTCGGCTTCAACGCAAGATCTCGCTCGTCCACCTCAGCAAAATCTCGCGCATTGCCCTGTTTGTGGGGATTTGTGAGACCATAGACCTCGTCTCCAACTTTGAATACTTTTGGTCCTGTAGACTGTGGAACAGCAGTAACAATACAGGTGAGATCGTAGCCTGGGATTGGAATGGCTGATTCTAGCGGCTCGGGCCAGATGAGTTCTTCGCGCGTCAGGGCGGTGGCTTTGACCTTGACGATGTAGCTGTTGGGGAAGTTGTTGGAGGTGGGTTCTGGATGGTTGGTATCGAGCGTTAGAGTCTTGGAAGGCCCTGCCCGGATGAGTGCGCGCATCTTCGTTCCTCTTCGAATGGTGTTGTATAGATGGTAAGCGCGCAAAAGGATGTGGATCGGTTTGAAAGTCATGCCTGTGTTGACATAAAGCATGTCAATGGCCGAGCGAGAGAGGCCGAGACACCGACATTGCCTCGATGCTCTCAGCAGGGTAGGTGCCTGCTTACTCAACTCCCATCATGGCACAGCATTACGTATTGACCACCAACGTCCTCTACTTGTCGTCAGCAACTGGTTGGCTGCAGTCCAAAACTTTACTCCATTCGTTCCTGAACCTGAGCTTTTGCAAATTCACACATTCAGGACTCACTATCTGCACGGTATAAGTTCTCTTCTATGTTATCCGTCTCAGCCCTACACATAGTAGAAGCGAATGACTTGCTGGTATGCAGGGCTCCCGATAGGCGAAAGTGGGGCACATTGTACATCATCCTTACCCCGCTTGCGTCATCCACAAGTAAAGTATGATGCTAGTTGAGGTGCATATGGCGTAAAAGACATGATTACCATAGAGACCGAAAGCTCTATCTAAATCCCCTTCCAACTTTCAAACATACCAGAACCACACTGAAGCCATTGACACGCAGCAAAGATGGGAAAAGATCACCCCGACGCAGACTTGCATCCCGAGGCAACCGGGCCTGCAGCACACATTGTAAAAGTAAGAATACAGCTCAATAGTTCTTAACATCCCTGACAGCACCAGGCCCACCAAGCCGAACACCCCCTAAAACTCTACTCAGGCTGGTTCTGCCCCTTCGTCCAACGCGTCTGGATCGCCCTCGAGGAGAAAAACATACCCTACCAATACATCGAAGTGAACCCCTACAACAAGCCCCAATCGCTCCTAGACCTGAATCCCCGCGGCCTCGTCCCAACCTTACAATATGAGAACAAGCCCCTGTATGAAAGCACAGTGCTCTGCGAATTCCTCGAAGACGCGTTCCCAGGTAATACGCCGCATCTTTTGCCCAAGGACCCATACGAACGTGCTCGAACGCGCATATGGATCGATTACGTGGGCACACGCATCATACCCGCATATCACCGCTTTCTGCAACACCAAGGCGCCTCTGGCCTATCCGAAAAACGACAGGACTTCCTATCCCACATCGCAGCCTTCACGCGCGAAATGCACCCATCGGGGCCCTTTTTCCTGGGCGCAGAATTCAGCCTCATCGACGTCGTGCTCGCGCCGTGGGCGGTGCGCATGTGGGTGTTTGACCATTTCAAAGACGGGGGGCTGGGGATTCCGGAGGGCGGAGAGGACGAGCTGGTGTGGAGGCGCTGGAGGAGGTGGGTCGAGGGTGTGCAGGGGAGGAGCAGTGTGAGGAACACGTTGAGTGAGAGGGAGTGGTATTTGCCGATTTATAAGAGGTATGCGGAGGATACAGCGCAGAGTGAGGCGGCGAAGGCGGTTAGGGCGGGGAGGGGGATTCCTTGATTGGCGGGTGCATGGGGTTGGAGATGATGGAAGTTGTTCTGTGGAGAATGCAGAAACCGGGATGGCATCGGCGATTTGCTCAATCACCCTCAATAAATCGTGTCAAAGACTTGCAGGAAACACAGATACTGTTGATCATACTGCATGAGTCGGGTGCTGCCGAGATATTAGGCTTCATCGGCGATGACATTGAACTATCACATCGCATCAACAACACCGGCTCGATGATAACATGTCCTTCAAGAAGTCCGAATTCATTCAATTCACCTAGGATTTATTCACAAACAATACAAGGCCTGGATTTGCGGACACCATCGTGGGTCACAGCAATTCTCGGTTGAGAGTCCCGTACCAAAAGACATCGGCGATCGCGTACAGACTGGGGTAAAATCTGTATTCTAGGGCCCAAAAGGCTCTTAGATGCATGAATTAGTCAGTACTAGGCTGACAGCACGACGCACGCGTATAAGACCGTTGGCAGGCGAATTTTGCGTTTTAGACCCTGATGGTCCTGGGCTTGCCGTTTGTTATGAACTTCGTGGACTTTTCAGCCGAAAATATACCGTGACCATACTCCGTCTTACACATATTTGCCCCGTTGTGCTTTGTCGGGGGCCGTAGGTCGTAAGCCACCACGTCTTCATCAACATCCTCACTACGCATCGACAATCTCCCAAGGTTCACGACCGTACTCACAACAAACACAATACCATCATCAAGGTTCATAGATACATTTTGAATGAGGTCCAGGGCAACAGAAGTACTCTTCGTCTTGCAGCGACCACCCACGAACAAACGTTCTACCAGTCCAAGATCATGTTATTTCGAGCGACCCGGCCTTCATCACGTCATAAGAACTTGCGCGGCACTTACACAGACCGCTAGTCAAGGCGACCCAGGGCTCGATATAGGACCACATGCATTGAAAAAATCACCGATGTTTCGCTATCAGTCGTTATTAGACGACGAACAACAGAGAAGCATCTGTTCGGAACACTTTACATCGCCAAAGCTACCTAGATATCCGCAGACAAGCAGCATAGATATGTGCACGAAAGTCACATTAAAACATGTCACCTGCAAACACGACTTCTGGGTGACTCGCAACTGTCACAAACACCCCGAGTGTGACCTTCTCACAGAGGTCCAACGTGAAAAAGGAGGAGAATGCTGGGAATGTGATCCAGGACAAGCACCGCCTCAGGCTCTATTCCCGAAGATATATGCTTGGACGAAGGTGAAGAAGAGCCCGAAAGGTGCGGTGTCAATGGAGCCTGCTGTATGATGGTGGGGTGTTCACGGCCCTGAAGATCTCAGCAAAGGGAGCTGCGGTCAGATACGCACTGAACTTCACATAGACCGAGACATGTCATTCCGCAATCTGGCCGCACATCACGGAAAGAACCAAGCCTAGGTATCCTTCACATACACCCCAATACCCACACACAGCCTCCCACAACCCATCCTTCTGCCTCCAACCTCCAACTTCCACACGCTATAACACACCAACAAATCCAATACTCCCACGCTATATCGCAACAAGCCACCCACATCTACCCACGCAACCAACCAAAAGCAATGTGCGTCAAATCCACCACCATCTTCGCATGCGGTCACGAACGCACCATTATCGTGCCCCATAGCCGATTCGCTAATTCGGCGTCTTGCCCGAACCTTGAGGAGAGCATCATGTACGTGGAGGTTGGGTGTGGGAACTGCGATTGGGAGGAATCGGAGGAGCGGGCGGAGATTATTTATTGTTGAGGAGGTGTGGAGGATGGTGGGGAGGAGGAATGGCGAAGACATGGGTAGGGGAGATTGCTACTTTTTGAGGAATTTGACACTTCAAGGTTGTCTCAAACTTGATTCAAATATTTCGTGATAATGTATCTTTGGCTATACGTTTCGCGCTCCACGATGTAGCAAGAATTCGAAGTACTTGGGCAGATATTAACTTAGAAGCGATCTTAGAAACTTCACAACACGGACTTCACATTTACTACTCCTGGTGTAGAGAGTCGTTCAACTAGATGCGTGAAGGGCGTAATGAATTCACCAACGACTATGATACGATCACAGCAAAAAAGGTGACCCTACAAGTAAAACCATTCAATGAGCCAACAAACCTATCATATCACAAAATCACACGTCACGTTTCTCACAGCCTTCACATCCCCCAATACTTATATAAGTCGCTCGAGTCTTGCTTCTTATCACGACAAATATCCACAACATCTACACAACATACCTAGTTCCACACCAACAATCTTCCAAACTCAACACATCCAACACATCTGACACACAACTATGTGCTTCCAGCGCGTGACCCTCTACACGTGCGGCCACGACGCCACAGAACTCATCCCCCACATAGGTGCCGGCCACCTCTGTCGCGAGATCCCCGAGCTCTTCGTTTTCGCGGACATGGACTGCGGCTGCGCTAATGCGTTTGTGCATCCGAGTTTGTATAACTACGAGTACGATGGCGAGGACAAGCAGCAGCGTTATCTTCGCGCGAGGACTATGAAGAAGTTGAATGGCAATAAGGCTAGGGAGATGGAGGATTATGACTACTTCATGCCGTCCGCTGTTACGCCGCGTAACGAGCGCTCGCGTAGTGTGGGTTACGAGGATGTGATGTATGGATCGAGCAGGTGGGGTGGAGATGCGTACGGAAGACGTGCGGTATCCAGCAGACGTCAGGAGTCTGATCGCTGGGGACTTGGCGATATCCAAGAAGAAGTACGCAGAATAGGCGAGAGGCGTCAGGAACCCGATCGCTGGGGGTCTGGCGATATCCAGGAGGGATTTAGCGATATCCAGGAAGCCTCACGCAGGATTCCTGTGGTATCGCGGCGTCCAGAGCGCACTGAAGTTTATGACCTCCTAGATTACAGAATATACCCACGCTCGAACCGAGACCTGCTAGAGCGCGAACTGGCCTCAAACGTCGCGTCCTTCGACGCACGTACTGAAGTAGACGGACTATACACTGCACACCGCTCAGCAAGTCATCTATACGGCATTCCCCGAGTCCAAGACCGCGACCAGTTGCTCTCAGACTTGCGCAGACAGCGCCGCCAAGCCCAGCAGGAAACAGCCACAGTCCACGTCGTCGAGGACCTGCACTCCGCGCGCGAGCAACTGCGGAGACAAAGGGATGACGACGCCGAGAATAGGCGCTTGTGTATGTGCGAGGACGTGTACTTCGTTCCGACGCCGTCGCCAGAAACTTCTTCTGCTCAAACTCAGTATTCTGCCACCCGCTTGGAAGATGGGTCTGATCTGCAAACCTTGCTCAGGGAGCGAGAGCGTATTTTGGAGGATATTGCTATGGTGGATGATATCATGCGGGAACTGGGTGGAACTCCGACGGATGTGAGGGAGGAGCGTCAGAGCTTGAAGGAGGAGTCGGAAGATGGGCAGAGGGAAAGGGAGACGGTGTGTCGTTGTGCGGAGTGTGAGAACGATGGCGATTCTGAGGAGCTCGCACGCATGCAAGCCCTGGACGAAATGCTCGAGTCCGACTCTTCAGCCTCATCGTCATCATTCTTCATCTGCGACCTCGGACATCACCATGAAGGCCATCTTATCCACGATCAACACCAGCAGCCCGAAACTCACGACCACGGCCACCACTTCCACACTCCCCCTCACTCCCCCACCCCCACCCCCACCCCCGTCCCCGACCTCACCACCATCCCAGGAATCGACCGCCATATCGACTCCACCGTGGCCCAGATGCACGCCGTGGAGCAGTACGTCCAGCAGCGCAAGCGCCGCATCGCACAGAGCGAGCAAAGGCTGGAGAACCTGCATGACGCCCTGCAAGAACACGACAGGCAAGAGGACGAAGAGAGCCGCAACGATGGCGCGCATGAGTATCGGAGACGGGCTGCTAAAGGGTGTGAGGATGGGGGAAAGGGGAAGGGGAAGGGAAAGCAGAGGGAGAAGGGCAAGGGCAAGGAAAGAAAGCGGGAGTGAGTGCTGTGTTTTGAAGTGGTAGTTTGAAAGAAAGATGTGGTGGGTTGGAGTCTACTTATCCGTGTATTCAAACGCGTTGAAATTTAAAAAGGATGCGACGTACTCCCCAGTCAATAATGCGATGTGACATATTCCCAATCCCCATCCGACTTCCTTCTCCAGCCCCAGATTGACAATCGGCTCAAAGCCTCAAGCACCACTCCCAGCGCATCCATCCCACCTCATCTCAAAAGGTCGCTCTCGGCAAAAAAAACATAATGGCGCTCGGGCATATACATAGTCTTCCAACGAAGGAGGTAAAAAAGCCGCCCATGGGCAAGCCGATAAAACACGGGATCTATTCAGTCGCAAAGACGCATATGCAAAAGTAAGCCAAATGCGGCGATACAAGAGCGTAACCCCCTGTATGTAAACAAGTCATTCAACGCCCAACCATACATGCATCCGCTTACCCAAAGACATAAGATGCCAAGCGAGGGTGTCGCTGCGACCCGTTCCCGTATGAAAATAACTGGATATCGTAAATGAAAGTCTTGAGCCAGTTTGTTGCTAGATTGTATGATCCATGTGATCAAAACGCGCCGTTCTCAGTGTTCAGTTGCAGTTGATATTGTTCCGTGTGGAGGCCTTTCAGTGCTTCCTCGCCGTCCTTGGTGAGCTCCGGTCGCCCTATGGGTGTGACAGCGCCTGTGAAAAAGCGTGGCTTCCACTCTTTATCGGCGGCCTTCCTCTCGGCAGCTTTTGCCCTTTGCTTCTCTTCAATCTCCGTCTTTAGTGTCGTCGCGAGTGAGTACTGTCTGCCTACTATGGCGGCGGTGACGCTGTCCCAGAACTTGAGAGACTCGTTGGGCAGCTGCTGTTCTAGTGGAGGTACGACTTTCTGGATCGGTTCGAGCGGGTTGAGGTCAATGATGAGATTCTTCTCCTATAGCGAGTTAGGGGGGTACTGCACAAGGAGTTTGTAAAGCCTACAGAAACCTTGCTGAAAGGCTTGCTGCCAAGTGTGTAGAAGACTTTATCTTGCCAACAGCCTTCTATCCGAGCAAGGATATCCTTGTCCGACACCTCCTTGATCTTTGTGGTGGTGTCGTTGTTGCGGTCGTACTTGAAGATGACACCTTGGACTTTGTTCTGAGTCCGTCCAAGCCATCCCTCCTCCAAGTATTCGAGAATGACCTTCAGGCCGGTCTTAGGGCAGGTAATGTAACAGGTGTCGGCAACGGAGACACTGAGAGATCCTGCTCAATGTAAGTCGGCGATGGTACATAGCTGGTACCGTGTATTTACCTCTCAAGAGCCCGCCCAGGTATGCCGAGGGGTGTGTGAGCTGGTACTCCTCGTTGTCCCTGTTCCGGAGGGTGATGAAGATGCCCAGGTTGTGTGCGCCCGGTGTGACGCGCACGCTGGTGCCGGTGAACTTGGCGCTGAGCTGGTCGTAGCCCTTCGCGCTGATGCCCTTTTCTGGGCAGTCGACGTAGAATGCGGACACGGGCGGGTGGTGCGAGGTTTGTTCGGTGAGGTAGGAAACGGTCACGGGCTTTCCGTCGCCCGTGACGCTGTTCGCGCTGCTCGAGGGTGCCGAGGTGGGCGTCTTGAGGGTCGGATGGGTGTCTTCGATCTTCCAGTTGCACTGCAAGGGTCAGCCACGTTCCAGGCCGTGCCGAGGGTGTCACGTACCCTGAAGAACTCGCCCAGCGTCGAGTTGTAGGGCTTGCATGGCTTGCCCTTGACGTACTTCTGCAGCCGTGTCAGCGTCGCACCTTCTATGTCGTTGGGTATGCAGCATACCAGGTCCTTGGTGAACCAGAAGCGCAGGCAGCCCAGCATGCGACCGAGGTCATCTTCCGAGTCTCCGATGCTATGCCAGTCAGCAACTCTCCGACTAACGTGCCCAGGTCACGCCGACCTTATGAAGGTGTCTGGCCTATCCAGATAGTGCCAGTATTCTGCTGCCCGTCAGACCATGTCTCCCAGCACCCTTGACAGTGTGCCCGTGCAAGCCACCTGCCGCTGACGTACCCAGGTTTGGTCTTGGCTCTAGAAGCTGTGCGGGGAGGGAGAACCGGACGGAAGCGAGATCGGATACACCTATGAATCTGCGTCACCGTATGTTAGCCTTCTGTGTACCGCGTCTTGTGTGGTGCTGCTTTTGAGGGTGGTGAGTATGACACAGGGGAACGTACTTCCTCAGAATGCCCAGCAGCGTCTTAAACTTGGAGCCGTCTTCCGGCACCTTCTCGACAGGCGCATTTGACGGTGTCGTAGCTCTTGATGCGTCCTTTGAGTTGAGAGCAGATGCTGTGGCGGAGCCCGGGCGGGCCTTCTCTGCGGCGTGGTCCGCCATGACTTTGGGTGGTTTGCTTCTGTAGGGCTGTCGCGGTGGTGAGAATGTGAACGCCAGGCAAGGCTCAACAGAGGAGAATAGTGATGTCGTGGTCAGGTGTGGCAGTGCGATTCCACTTGCTCGTGGCTTGGCGCACGCGAATCTGGAGAGAAAAGCTCTGACGTAGATGATGCCGATAGCCTTATCGGCCCTTGGCGGGGTAGCAGAGGGAAAGACGAGCGCTCAGTCACGCAGCACAGAGTCAAAGAAATGGCGAGAAAGTGCTTCTTCTGGGGCTGCTCTGCACTTTGTTCTATCTAGCGTGTCTTATCATCCTTAGAAGCTGTACATGCCTCGGGGCATGCAATCGCATCACTCCCGACACTTCGTGCCGCAACCATTGGCTGTTAATCTCACCGCCCATCATCATCCCTACCGGTACCGTGTCTTTCGGTAAGTCACGAAAGCCAGAAATAAGATACACTCCGTGACCATCCTATATATCTACAGACATGTTTTAGGATTCAGAACTCTTGTTATATACGGAGTTGTATTCGTCAAGCTCAGCTTTTGTTCTGGCTTTCACGACGTACCGAGAGCGTGTTACACATCCTGTGGAGGTAGATGTGATGTGCTGATCTATGCTTTCAGAGACAGTACGATCCGCTGCGCTCTCGCTATACCAAACGTGATCTGTGCATGTGACAGCACCATCTTGCTAGCAGTCATGCGCATACTCTTACAAAACGCCAGAAATGCCCGTGACCGATGCTATGCTTCCCCAACGCCGTATTGGATGCCATGTCGCTGATTCACATCCAACCTCAGTCATCCCATTCCCGCCATACGCCCACTGAGCACGCTTTAGGCGCGTCTGTGTATATCTCAACCTCGTACCATTCTTCGATGGGACCACCAGGACCAGATAACCTGTCGAGTACGAGGAAAAGATCTCCTTGATTGATCAGCGTGGGATCGATATTCACACTCTCAGACCGAACCGTCGCCGCATCAGTATACTCTCCCCTCTCGCTGGCAATTATGAACTTCCGCTCCGGTCCCCTACCAATCTCCACACTGAAGCGCAGCGGGCTGCGAGCCAGCTTCCCCAGATCAGTCGACCGTGGACTTGTTGCTTTCATAAACCTAGCAACAATCGTATATGAGGCCAGGCGATGAGGAAGCAACGGTGCCGCGACTTTGTGAACGTGGGCTCCGAAACAAGCTGGCGAAAGCTTCATTGATAGCAACCCTGCGCCATCACGGGGAATCGGCTTCAGAATAACGTCACTCGTGCTGTCCACTCTGAGAGTGTATTCGCTAGTTCGACCGGCTTCGAATAGCGAACATATGATGGTGTAGTGGCCCGGCTGGAGATCCTTGGTTTCTGCGAACACACAACCCACTCTGTGATCACCAGAGTCCGCGAGAACGTCTCGGCTCTGGAGCTTGTAGATCCTCTTCCCATAGCCAAGCGCAAGTTTTACGTGCAACGGATGCTCGTGGGTACTGGTGAGCAATATGGCCAGTGCACTCCGCTCTCGAACCTCTAGCGAGTATTGTGGGTTTTCGAAGTATCGTGTAGAGCTGGTATTCCCGCCCGCAGATTGTCTCGTCCAAGAGCCTTCCTCTATTTTCTGTGAAGGATACTGCTGTGTCGCAGGCTCCAACATAATTGGAGTGTTGGAGAACGCAGACAGCGAGAACGTGTACAGTGATGGCGGCAGTTCGTCTTGGTCGACAACAACTGTGTGAGTTGTGTTGGCTTCCGCATCCCATCGAAGGAGACACTGTGGTGTCGTTACGTAATCGCTGAACTCGAGGTATGTTTCCTTGATGTACAGACGCTCTCCATTGCCGTTGCAGATGTAGATGCTCATGTAACCTTTCGGGTGCTCCCCAGATGAGTCCACTTGAGACTCGGCTCGGACACTTCCATCGTTGAAAGCATCAGACTCGTCTTTGACATTCGGGGGTGCATCTCGAAAGTGCCGGCTTAGCAGAAACCAAACCACACCAGTGCTCTTTGCGGAGAATGCAAACTGGGGATGTTGGACGATGCATCCACCTGGTGACTGCCGAGCATCGACACTCCACTCGAAGTGGATATCCTGACGGTGACTGAAAAGGCCTGGATTCCAGTTGAGGTACAGACTTTCAAAGTGCTGTATGACTTGTTCAAGCCCAATCCAGAAAGTGGTAGGGTGTGGCCGATCGTGTGTAGGGACACTATCGCGGTGGTAGGATTCCAGGCTATTCTTAGATCCACCACTAGAAGTCGAGGTGTCCAGTGCAGCTATGCCGGAGGGACGGGGGCCTTTCCAGCCCTTGCCTTCCACCCAAGGATTTTTCACGAGGAGGAGACGGTCCTGGTCCGTCTCTTTCATGTCGAGTACAACGTAGCTATGTTGTCCTTCGAGACCCAGCTCTCGCTCCTGCCGGCTCGACATTTTGCCAGTCCCTACAGTAACGAGGACATCGCCGTACAAGAATGCGTTATAGATCCGATTCCATAGCTGCCCAGGTACAGTATCTGCTCTGGAAGAAGTCAGTTTGTATATAGTTACAACGCAGTGGGACACTTACTCCTGCAAAAACACTTGTTCCGGTATCCAACCTGTCAACGTCCACAGGTCGCTGCAAGAATTGCTTCCGGGGAAATCATAACCGCCTCGAACCTTCAAATAGGCCTTTTCAAGTAGCGCAGGCCACAACAATGCTGGATTGCGTCGGTCGATGACGTGCAGCAGGCGATGGGTGCTTGCCACCGGCAGCCGGTCGTCGATGACTACTTTCCTCCAGCAGCCGTTGAAGTTCAAACGCACGATGTACTTTCCATTCGTGGATGTGACTGGTTTGCCGAGGTGCTTATCAAATGGGTAGAGCTTGTTCGTGAGCATCTTGCCCTGTTAGCAAAAGAGTCGATTGCCTACCGGGTGATACTAACCTGGTCATGGCCACGTTCCGCTCGCGCAATGGCGGCGCATAAACTCGTTACTACCGAACAATCCGAAGCCGCATCTTGAACGAGATCGATTGTTCGAGAGCTAGACATCAATGGTGCAATGCCTTTCCTGTCGCCTCCAAAGATATAAGGTGGAGGAACTGCATGTATGGCACGAAGCCAGCCCTGAAAGAACTGTTGCTGGTAGGGTGACAAACTCAGATCATGAGTGTCGCTAATCCGTGTCAATTGTTGATTCTTTATGGTGTGAAAACTACTCACGTGAAGTGCTCCGCACCCTGTTGCGGCACGAACTCAGTAGGTGATGGAGTCTTTTCCCAAGGTGGGCACTTGTACCCGTTGACCATTGAGGCTTTCAATAAGATGATGTCTTCCCTTTTTGAGCGTTTTCTGGTAGACACGGGCTCTGCAAGCCTGCGGATGTGCGAGTACGAAGCGGTTGATGGTGAAAGAGGAGCAGTTGTATCATGCGTCAAGGCCTCATGTGGGCGTTGTACAAAGCATGCTGGCAAGGGAGCGACCACGGGAGCTGTTGTGAGTAACACTTGAGGCTTTTCCGTAGGGTTTGCAGTAGGGCTTGGCCCATCTTTGAATCTAGCATCAGTATGGGCACTTGGCTTAGTACCGGACAGAGGCAGAGAGTCATCGGAGAGATCGATGAGTAGCTCAACAGCAGTGTTCCTGGCAGAGACTGGTTGTTGCGCACATTCATTCAGACCACCAAAAGAGATTGAGGAAGTTGAATATTTACCTGAGGGGGCGCTGACGTTGTCCACTGGCGCAGTCGTCGAAGACAAGTCGTGGTGAGACACAGTCGACTGCGAAGCGGTATATTCAGAAACTGTAGCAGATTGGGACGACACCACTTGTGCCGCCCATTGACCAATCTGCTCATTTTTGGTTCTGGCTTGCGGAGGGTCGACCGAAGGTTTCCAGTCCGTGTCATTCTTGATGCGGCCCGCAACGGTCATGATATCGCCACATTGCGCTTTCAGCTGCTTCTTCTCCTTGGGATCCGAAGAAAGCCTGAGCGCTTTCATCAAGTTCTCGGCTGCGCCAATAGCCAAAGTGAGCGCCTCGTCTTTCGTTGCGGCCGTCTGCAGCTGCAAGCAAAATTTCTGCAACAGTGGTAAGTACACGACGCGTTTATGACATAGCGCAAGCCACATACATTCGCTGCAGCTTTGCATACTTCGAGCTGGGCCACACTGTCCGCCATGGTGAGTGCCCAGCCGAAGCTTACTCAAGTGGAATGTTGTATGTAAGACGCGTGGCAGGCAGCATCAGTAGGTGGGTGTCATAAGGATACGCTTTGCGGTTCAGTTCGCCGTGTGATGCAACTTGGATGTCGTGATGGTGCTGCTTGGTGTTGAGGCTCAGCTAGCGTCAAAGCACGTGTCTGCCGCAGAGCGCGGACGCTCCTGCCAATTCAGAAGCAGCAACTGCATTTCGCGATGAGCTACTGTCCGCGGTTACCTCCTTCACCTCTCTTGCAAGTTATCCACGTGACACGGCCCCTTCGCAGCTGAAGTTCTAGCGAACCGATGGTGTCCGAATGTGATGCACAAACCACGGAGCCGGGATGGCGTCACGGCTCCTAAACCTCGGCGCATGTGCCTCGGCTAACAACAGGCGGATGTGCGACTGATTGCGGAGCATAATGAAAGCGTGTTTCTCCCCATTGTTGACCTCCGTCTCCCATCTGACGTTACTCGAATCAGAGTCCTCGACCGATAGAGCCATGAGATAACAGCATCAAATACAGGTACACAGATAGCCAGTGCTCGGTTGCATCATCCGCCGTCACCAACTCCCCATCTCCAGCGCTCCGTTCGCGCGACCCATCCACCACTCCAAGATGGCTGGTCAGTCGAAGGTCGAGGTGTTACCTCCATGGGGCAATGCTGTCGCCGGTGCTGCTGGTGCCGTCATTGCCAACACACTCGTATACCCACTGGACTTGTAAGATCTTATTGCCTTCAAAGATGTTTTGCATACAAGCCTACGCTAACAAGCTATCAGAATCAAGACAAGGTTACAAGTACAGATCAGGCGCTCTCCCAATTCGACCGGCCCAAACCCCGCAGACCACGAGCACTACGACGGTGCAATGGATGCGATAAGGAAGGTAGTTGCGCATGAAGGCATTTCTGGACTTTATGCTGGCATGGCCGGCTCGTTGCTCGGCGTTGCCTCAACCAACTTCGCCTACTTCTACTGGTACACCGTCGTCCGAACCCTCTACATGTCAAAGCGTACCCTGCAAACATCGCCGGGGACTGCGGTCGAGCTTTCCCTCGGAGCCATCGCGGGAGCGCTGGCCCAGCTCTTCACGATACCGGTGGCTGTGGTGACGACGCGACAACAGACCATGAGCAAGCATGAGCGGAAGGGGATGGTTGCTACGGCTATGGATGTTGTCAACGGCGATGACGGCTGGACAGGCCTTTGGCGTGGCTTGAGAGCTAGTCTGGTGCTTGTGGTGAACCCATCAATTACATACGGTGCATACCAACGATTGAGGGAAACCCTCTATCCTGGAAAGAAGACCCTCAAACCCTTGGAGGCCTTCCTCCTCGGTTCTTTGTCGAAGGTTCTTGCCACAATCGTTACGCAGCCGCTCATCGTCGCGAAAGTCGGTCTCCAGTCGAAGCCGCCCCCAGCGAGAAATGGCAAGCCATTCAAATCATTCACAGAGGTTATGCAGTACATCATCCAGCACGAAGGTCCGATGGCGCTCTTCAAAGGCATCGGCCCTCAGATCCTGAAGGGTCTGCTCGTACAAGGTTTTCTCATGATGACCAAGGAAAGGTACAGTCTTTGACAGAGCTTGATGTGACATGTCAGCTAACAATCACTTCAGGATCGAGCTCTCTTTCATCCTTCTCTTCAGATACTTCCGTCAAATCCGCGCCGACAAGCTACAGAAGCTTGCCGATCTCGCTGCACAGAAGGCCGGCAAAGTAGCGCCTGTTCTCATTAAATAGAGTGCACGGCAACTCATTTCCCCGCTATTTTGAAGATCCAGCATTCGACCTGTATATTTGCATTTTACAGTATCATTTGGGCGGTTATATCAAAGCGTTGCTTTCTGAAATCAGCACTTGGGTCCCTTGGGTACATACGACCGGAGAGAATATCAATTTTATAATGCTTATCGCGTAGGGACAGTCCACTGTACGACTTGAAATCTAACGAAACAAGCATGATATCTCATTTGATCTCGAATGTCTTAGTCCCAATGAGGGTTGGGTTCTCTTTTCACATTCCGTCAACCTCCCATTCGTTCGTACCGGATACATACGTATTACCAACGAACAGCCACAGCCCTCCACACGGACGAAGTACAATAGGGTACTTCGACCCGCCAACAAGCGCTACAACATCTCCCTGGCATATCACCATTGGCCCTAGTCCAAATCTCCCACCAGATTTTGTGTAGAGCTTGTGGCATTTCCACACCGGCTGTACACGGCGATGAGTAGTGTCGAAGGGTCGCAACTTGGATGGATCGGTTGGTTTTGGGGGCTTGCGAAGAGCGGAGAAGCTTGTGTTCAACGACTTCACCATCTGCCTAGCATTTGCTGTCAATGCTCTTTCATCGTCGTAGTCCAAAGGTCCGGTGAGCAGTCTCGTTAGACTGCCGTGACGCTCCCACTCATATTTGTAGTTTGAAGGGTCACCGAATAGACTCGCGAAACTACCTGAACCCTCCCACCCCGCTTTACGAGGCACTGCGCAAGACACAAGACATTTTATGAACTCGTAGTCCTGGAGCTGGGCCTCGGGGTCGACCACTGGAGGCTGGCGACTGCGAATGTAGTTCCAGAACCAAGAACGTCCATTATCTGGAGGCTTGATGTGCTGCGACCAGAACTCGGCTATGGAACGCAAACTTTGTGGCAACGTATCGCCGCCAACGCAGTGCTCCGAGACATGCGTTATAGTCCCGATAACGTAGCCCTTCACGATGACGGTGCATTTGCTTTCGCCCAACACAGGCTTCAGTTCCGCGATTTTGCCAGAATGTTCGGGCAGTCCATCTCGCTGCAAGTTACGTGTAGAATTGAAGAGTAGAGGTGGCTGCGATAGATCCGGGACCCACGAAGGTATGTCAGTATCAGCCGGGTCCCACGTAGCGCCATGGCTAACCAGCATCCACAGCTTATGAAGCAAGTTCCGTTCAACACATTTACTCGCAAAGTCAGTGTAGACCTCCGCCACACTCTTTGTGTAATCTGGAACGATAGATTTAACTACCGTGAGCGCGTCCGGGTTCCACCTCGAGACGTAAGGGAGCCCGAGCACAGCGTAGATGCGGTCGCGGTCGTCGGTACACTGCAAGCCTCGGGTCCAGTCCAACACGTGCATGATCTCCCATAAGCCGAGGTAGTATCGCATTTCTCCTACCCACATCGAGTCTGTGTGGGTAGATCGAAGGTTGTACATCTGAACACGATGTTGAAACTCTCCGTAATCGACTTCTTCGAGACCCCACAGTATCGTTCCTCTGGTAGCAATGACTGCTTCTTGAATCACCCAGGTCCTCTTGAACCAATCGAGATTCAGTATCTTCCGCATTCGAGCATCAAGGACTCGGCTGAATTTCTCATCGTCTTCGGGGTGTTCGCGATGTGTTGAAAACGCCTCCGCAGCTTCATTGTCCGGATCCGGTCCCAGCCAGATGACAACCATTTTCGCTCTCTCGTAGATTCTACCCATGAGCTTCACCTGTGCCGACCGCTCTGACACGTCGCGCTGATTGATACACGCGGCATCGGCCCATATTCTTCTTACACGATCAGTGTATCGAAGGCGACGTAACGCCGCAGCGAGGCTCTTGGTGAGAAGCAGTGTACCGCTTTCAAGCGCTATGGGGCAGCAGAACGCTGGCGGTCCCCACACATATGACAGCGCTTCATATGGTTGATAACGAAAGACCGACTCATCCACTTTTGGAAATCCACGGTGGTCTTTCACAATACGGCTCTTCAAGGTTGCTTCGTCTTCATGAACGAGTTCGCCTATGAGAGGATCATCCTTTCCACCTGGGTGTAGATTCAGGACGCGTATCGTAGTCGCCGATTCCAGAGAGCGATAGCTATACTCTTCGGTCGACGCCATGTTGAACTATGATTTGCGAAGGTTTCAATAGCTTTCCTGTGGAGTTGATCAACGCTGGCTCAAGTCGCCGAGGCATGTTCGCAGATATTTGAGGGAGCTCCGCACTCAGCTCTCAGCCGCAGCTAGCGCGATCGATGCTTCGTTTCCTTTTGCAAGAAGAGTGCATACGGCAACAACAGTACGATTTCATTTGCCGGAGCGAGGAACGCAAGCAGGGACGCAAGGTGCATATGGTGTGGAAGAGTTGGTAGGATGTATGACTGATGATGTGATAGGGACCGGGGAGCTCAGCCATCTCTGACCTGATATTCCTTGGTATCATTACTTGGACCCAAAATGCTGCCATTGACCTATCTGTAGTGTTGGAATACCTCTATTTAGATCTAGCCATCATCGCATATCAACCCGCAGTGAATACGCAAAACTGGCGTGGCTTCTCTCCAACAGATCGCAGATAAGATAGCTTCAAGACAAGAGAAAGAAGGAAACGGATCAAGAATCTTGATCGCCACGCAGGTTACAACTTTAGTGAGCTTATACCCATACGGAACGACTAAAAAAGACTGTGACGTCATCAATACAGCTTCTTACCTTGTCAGGCCGATGATCGTTCATGAACTAAACGATCGGTTCCAAATCAAAGTAAGTGATTTTTCTCCTCCCGCCGTACGTTCCATATGCTCCGCTCCCAGTTCTTGATCTCGCATCCTCACCATGTCTCATCTAGCTGAATTACCATGGCACCCTATTCCTTCATCAACAGCAACATGCAAAGTTCATCTGATGCAAGCCGGTGGTCTCTATATCCCAGAAGATATGACTCTTCTGCCTGGACCAGACAAGCCTAACGATTCGGTAAAGACTACTGCCAAAGACTCGAAACCAAAAACCTTCTACGCCCCAGACTACGTCTTCCTCATTGAGCCCACCGCCACAGGCAACAAATACATCTTCGACCTCGGCATGCGCAAAGACCTGGAGAATTTACCACCCCTCATAAAAGAAAACGTCCTGCCTCAATTCAAATGCGAGCCACAATCTCCAGCCGACATCCTCAAGAAGCACGGCGCAAAGGAGCAGCAACCTGAACATGTAAAGGCAGTCATCTTCTCGCACATGCACTTCGACCACGTCGGCGATGGCGCACAGGCAGGTTTCGACAAAGCGCAGATGTGGATAGGACCGACGTGCTGCACATACGCGCGTCCTGGCTACCCAATCGACCCTCACGCACCCACCCTAACAAGTACCCTGCCGACAGATGGGAGCCGCAAAATTGTGGAATACTACGTGCCCGATGACATGCTACCAGCCGGCGACAAAAGGAAAGGCAAAGTCATGGATGCACTGAAAAAGGGATTGTACAACGGCACCGACCTCAAGAAACCAGACTGGATTGGTCTCGGAGCTTTCGATCGTGCTTTCGATGTTTGGGGCAATGGAAGTGCGTATCTAATTGACGCACCTGGACATTCGGCGGGACATCTGATGATGTTGATACGCACGACATCTTCTCCGGATTCGTTCGTGCTACTTGCTGGCGATTGCTTTCACCACCGTGATCTTCTTGAAGAGCCGCAACGCACGGCCCGCCCGCCATATTCAAAGGAGAGCATGCATTCGGATCCGGAAGTAGCGATTGAGACGATCTGGCGGACAAGGAAATGTGCGCAGAGGGAGGAGGTGTGGGTTGTGGCGGCGCATGATTTCACTGTGGGGAAGGGTATTGAGAAGGGTGTGAAGGAGCTACAGGGTTTAGTGGAGATTAATGGCTGGAGAGAGAAGGGATGGAAAAGAGCATTGGGTGGTTCATCGTAGAGACTGCCATGGCCTCGTCAAATTTTGGTCTAATCCCACATCAGCTGACTCTCCAGACATGGAATACAATGCGTTGAGAAGATACCTTTGTCATGAACCGCGGTTGGTATAGCGATATTCATCGACGACATGTTGATACGAGCAGGAGAGTTTCACACAATTGCCGCACACCGATCGATGAATTGTCGAAGCATCATCGTCTCCTAATAGTTGTATTCCAAAATCTATCGCGTCTTAAACCTCCCTGAAGCCAAACGCACGCGAAAACTAAAAGCTGGAGGATGAAGAACACTCTGCATTTTCAACAGATCAAGGGAAGATGTGACGTTTTATGAGGAACGTGTGTCACGTGTGCTGCGTGCGGTGGTCTGGCGTTGCTTCCTCCCTTATTGAGCACCTCTTACCTCAAGAGTATCGTAGATACGTCATGTAAATAGACTCTGCTGTTAGCCCATTTTAAAGGGCAGCACAAGCAGCACAGAACAACAGAACAATACACTTTAATTTATTGCATTCTCACACAGCAACAGAAGAAGTGCAAACATACTCACAGCTCAGACGCCGAACACATAACTAATTCAGCGAAAGCAGTACCGAAGAATAAAAAGGCTAGAAGAGAATAGATTCAAGAGGTCGGAAGTTGGCTGTGCGCCTGTGCACTCTGGAATCACCCCGTGGTTTACCAGATGCAAGGGTAAACATGGCAACTGCACCGGAACTAAAGACAACGCTGAAGCTGTACAAGTAGACGACGGCCATCACGGAAATCAAAGAGAAGAGCCCAAGGTCTTCAACCCTTGGGCAGGTGGTTGGAAATGCAACAACTGTGGCATGCACAACATGCCCTTCACTAAAGAATGCCTTAATAGCAACGAAAATAACTTGGATCCTGAGGATATAGAAATATGTTCTGCGAAGAGAAGAGATACTGTGGAAGTGTAGATTGACGACGGCCAACGCCAGGAGTATAAGGAACCTCACTGGATTGGAGAATGTCGGTGCCCCGCTGTGATTGTGAAGTTCAAATGTCAATCATCGCCGACGACTGCAGGAAGTGCGAGACACTTAAAGCCCAATGCTTTAAGTACGTGATCAGCCCAAGCTAGGGAAGTGCAAGAAACAATGAGGCTGTGCGGCTCCATTCGCAAGTCAAATTGTCCACGGGTGGTAGATGTGGTGTGCAAAGCCGCCTCCCCATCCGAGAGATAACAACACCAAGGTTCTAAGCCCTTCGTGACACACATCAAGTCTCTTGAATAAGCCGTACTGCTCCGCGGCGCCGCAAGTGTGCCGAACCCCGAGAGGATCTGGTATTGCGGCTCACAGTGTCTCAGCGCAAATGACCATTCATGCAATGGCAAAGTGGCCTGATCCCAATCCAACATGTGCAGGCTATTCTTTCCTTAGGTGGATCGCGAGGCACAGTCAGGCCACTTTCTGCTTGGCTGGCTCAGTGGCAGTTTTGGAGTATTATTCCTTCATATTGAATCTACGGAGTCACGCTCTACAATGGTATCGTGATGTGCCGGAATGCAAATGCTGTACTATCCCAAGTTCGGCCAGTCGCACGCAGTGCGTTGCTGGTAATTAATCGCCTATCGTACCTACGTATTTTCTTCGAATGCGCAAAAGGACAGGATGGGGGAATTATGTACAATAGTAGTAGTAATAAACTCATATGGTTGTCGCTAGTATGCCAATGCCATGTAGCTTGACACTCATGCCAAATAAAACTCTTCCACTTCAACAAATGCAACTCCCGTGCCCAAGCGGATCATCTAGAAATTCTCTTTGCCCCATACGAAACTGAAGCCCGGCTGCGAGTACATGTTGCACTTGACATGCAACGTCGAACCCAGGCCCTTGGGTCCGCAGAAGAAGACACCGGCTTCTGCTGGTGAGTGGATCTTGCGAATAGATTTGAAAATCATGTCCCAGTTAGGGCGACCGAAGTTTGTGGGTGCGCGCAGGCCGGTGATGGCGTCTTGTTCGGCGTTCGCGTCGTTGATCATGATGTTTGTTGCGTCGTCTGCTTTGATCTTTGCGGTGAGGTACTAGTAATGGCGTTAGTGAGGAACTTCTGGGTGCTGTATGATCTTGTGAACTCACGGTGTGGATCTCAATGTGGTCATCAATGTCTTGCGCCTCGATTGCAAGAAGCAGCGACCTGAACCACTCGAATGAGCCAAAATCTCTGCAGATCCAGAAGAAGTACACTTTTCGCAGGCGTGTCCGGCCTTGGGGGTAGTTCATGCGGTACCAGATACTCTTGAGAATGGAGGCGAATGGCGTAACACCGATACCGGCACCAACGAGGACGGCAACTTCGAATTTGAACACATCTTCGGAAGCTGAACCGAAGGGTCCGTCGATATAAACTCGGGGAAGGATTTGTCGGAGCGCGATTTCCTCGCTGCTTCCTCCCTTTTCGCCTTTCTCCCCGCCGGCCTTTTTGTCGAGATTGCAACCGAGCGCTTTGCCGACGGAGCGGGTGAAGTCGCCAACCATGCGCATATGGATCGAGATGTAATCTTCCTCAGGTGCGCTGGTGAGTGTGAAGGGATGGTATTGCCAAATCGACACTTCTGGGCAGCACATGAAAATGTACTAACCAAGTTAGTACTTGTAATTCTTCTGAGACGTCTTCTTTGCTTACCTGTCCAGCACGAGTCTTCGTATGCTCCTTCTTGATCTGGATCTCACAAACGTTGCTGGGGTGCTGAATGACTTTCGAAATATATGTCTTGTGCCGTCCTCGAACTTCACGCGCGATCCGCTCAGCCAGGTACGCGAACCCGCCATACATCCAATACTCCCAGAAGACACCGATGCCATCGCAAAAGGGCGCAAAGTCGGGCTTGATCATGCAAAACGCTCCGTGAATGGACCAAAAGATGAAGAACACGACGAAGAGGTGGTGCGTGTACCAGAAGCGTTCGAAGTTTGCTCGTCGTGCCTTCTCTGCAGCTGTAAGGGCGATCGCCATCAGTGCAAATAGCATGACATATCCACTCCATCCAGGACCAGTCGCAAGGTTGGCTAAAATGAAGCCCATGAATCCGAGGTTGTTGCTGGCCGAGAATTTGGCAAGATTATTCCAATGCGCAATCGTGTGAACCCAGGAAAAGAATACAATCGACCAGGCGACCAGCTTGTGGAAAGTGATGTTCTTGTCGAATGGAATGATGTCGTTCAGAGGCGTGCGACGAGCCATTGATATTAAGTTCCTGCAAACCGGGAACAGGATGAAAGCAACATCGACGTGCAGTACCAGCGCGGCCGAACGAGCGATGGGAAATGTTATGCCGAATTGATTTCGTGAGCCTATCGAGTTGTCCTGTGATATGTCAATCACTATGCGCAATCAAACGTCGCATGCATATCGTACTTTGAAGCCGTAGTTCATCATGCCGAAAGTGAACACCATGACATGTAGTATTACAAATGTAAAGACGAAGCTTTCGCGTGTTAGTTAGGTCCTGTGATGCGATCGCAACGAACGTACAATCTTCGATAGCCCTCGTTCACCATCCACACATCAAACTTCTCTTTTCGCGTCAACGCCCGCGGCCGCTCATCCGACATCTCGCCAGACATAAGCATGCGCGTTAGAGGTGGCCATCTTGATCGTTCTCGACCTGTGAGACTGGTGGTGTAGGACATGGCTAGAGGAGGAGAAGTGGTAGTGGCGAGTTGCCTAGACTAGATGCCGTCGATCTTCAGACCTGCTGAGAGTGGCCGAAGTATGTATTTTATTGAAAGAGTGTCTAGAGTTCTGCAAAAGTATTAGTATTACAACAAAGAGAGAGTTGGCGACGCCATGGTATGGTATGCGAGAGCGACAACGATGAGAGGAGAGACTCACAAACAGGTGCCCGCACAGAAGAAGAGAAGGTATAGAAGGGATGAGCTCTTGGTCACCCGGCTAAAGAAGCACCGGCATGAAAACGGAGGAAAGTCCTGACCCAAGGGGGAAACAAAAGTCTATAAGCACATGTAATGAAGGCGGACAGGTCGGGAAAGAGGGTAAGTGGGGAATCGTATTCAGGATATCACTGTCTGCGCCATGTGGGCATCGGCTCAAGACGCGTGGAAAACGGGCAGTAAGGCTTAACGAGACAGCGAAACGGTTGCAAAAGTCGAACCACTTTCATGAGTTCACCATCCAAAGCTGCGACACGAGGGGATGAGACCTTCGAGAGCGCGTATCGCAGGCGGAAGCCAGCCAATCAAAGCTTGGATGTGGGTCCAATGGGGCGAATTGTTAGCCAAGATGAGGCTCTGAAACCTAAGTGGCCATGGCATTCTGCCTTTGCTATGCGATTTGGCCGTCGGCCGTGTTTCATAGGTGTAGGAGGCGGCGTGTCTAAAACTCCGCCAAGGTTTTGGATCGGTGGCGCTAAAATGAAGTGCCGCCAGGCGACTCCCAGCCACCCAACCCCGACATCCTTCCGCCACCATTCGACCGCACCACAAGGAGCTCGCCGTGGGGCCGCGGATAACGGCAGCGGTTCACGATAATCTTCCGATCGGGGCTGAAAAGCCACGCTGTAGGGGAGGGGTGCGGTCGTTGCTCTTTGCTGACTTGTCTCCTTACAAACTCATGACACGGGACTAGGCATTCATGATGTGGGTCAGATTTCTTCGCGATGAAGGTCAAGTAACTGTAGAGAACGACGTTGTATACCTGACAGCTGGCTCATCGTACAGGTATTGGGTTCAAACATCGATATGTCCTTTATTTCAACCAGCCGCATACCCAACCCAACCTCTATTTCTGTCCAAACATTCTTAGTCTCGGCACCAAGCAAGCAAGAACCTTTTTTTACAACATCGCTTGCTAAGATACACCACCAGCCACACGCTCAAAGCATCAGAAATCCACCAGATGCGGAGATTGTCTGTCCCGAAACCCACTTTGCATCCTCACTCGCCAGCCATGCCACGATCCGGGCAACATCGTCCACCTTCCCGACACGACGCTCAACAGCGGTGATCTTGAGCTGGGCCTCGACCATATCCTTAGGCACATCATCCAGCATCTCAGACTCTGTTGCGCCAGGAGCCACAGCGTTGACCGTGTGTCCCGCACCACCAAGCTCCTGTGCTAAGCTTCGCGTCATACCTTCGATTGCTGCCTTGGAGCCAGCGTAGAGTGCCATCTGTGGAGGACCAATTCTAGCACCGACAGACGACAAGTTGATGATTCTGCCTGGTGCACGCAGGTGCGGCACAACCGCTCTGGTCATGAGCAGCGGTGCTCGGACGTTCACATCGAAGATGTTGGCGTAGTCTTCTGCAGTGGTTTCTGTGATTGGTCTCCCAAAGAGGACACCTGCGTTGTTCACGAGAATGTCGATTTTGCCGCCGAAGGCTTTGAGTGTGGCTTGGACTATCTTCTCGGGCGCGTCGACAGTGGCGAGGTCTGCTTGGACGATCGTTGCGGCGCTGCCATTGTTGAGGGCTTTGATATCTGCTGCGACCTTCTCCGCAAGTTCACTACTCTTCTGAGACGTGTATACAAGAGTGACCTGGTAAGACAATGAGCTCATGTCTTGAAAAGCACTGGATCCTGTTCAGCTTACTTTGGCCCCTCTGCGCGCCAACTCCAACGCCAAGCCTGCGCCAATTCCTCTAGAAGCGCCGGTAACAATGGCCACTTTGTCCTGGAGAGTAAGAGCTGTTGCTTGAGATGTCATGAGGTGTGCCTCTGAATCTGAGCCCTTGAGGTGCAGCCAAAATTGTGTTTTGTCGCCTAGAATGTGAAAGAAAAAGCCCGTATACCCTCACAGCACTATTAAACCTTTGAATGAGTATGTTAAGAACGCAAGGGTAGACAGGTCTATCTTTCGTGGGACACAAATTATTACACCACCTGGCGAGCCCATTCCCGTCATTGCTCTATGCTGATGTAATTTGGGGGATCACAAACGTCATCAGGGTCCGATGAACACCGAGATAGCCGATTAGCTTCGGATCGGTCAACTATGAGATAATGGTAGGTAGATAAATTGTCGATTGCACTGCTAAAAAGGGATCTAATACTAAGACATCCTCAATGTTAGGGTATTACACAAAATGCTCGCTCAAAAGATGAAAGAAGTAAATGCCACCATGGCTTTCCGCACAGAATGCTTGTAAAGTTGTATGGGCCAGTCCAGAAGAGCACAGCTTAGAAGGTCGAAGTGCTGTGCTTTCGTGGGTGCGTGACACACGTTGTAGTCGCTCGGTGCGGTGGGTATATGTTGCGATCGATTTCGGCTGAACTGTCGACTCTCGGCCGGTCCTCCTACTTTGTATGACGTCCTCATATTTTGATAAACCGTCGGATACCGGTGGCTTTCTTTGCGTTCGGGTCGACCTTTTTGGGGTATGCTTTTGATGTCTCAAAGTGGATGTACCAGCAGACCAGACCGAAGAGCGAGAGCCCAAATATGACGAGGAACAACGTTATGACCGGGCGGCCATCTGCTTGGACTGAGCGAAGAGCAGTTGGTGTGAGGATTGGTGCGAGCCATTCGAAGGCCATTGTGATTGCGGATGATGTGGTAGGTCCGAAGGAAAGAGCAAGTTTTTGTTTATTAATTCAACTGACGCTGTGTGCTCGACGACGTAGTAAAGAGATAAAAGTGCGATACAGCCGGCTGCAGTTATGAACGAAAGTATATGGACGTTGTCGAAGCCGAAGAAACGAAAGAAACAGAGGCGAAAATTAGTGTCGGGAAAAGTTGCGCGGGAGAGCGGACAAGTACTTCTCAAGGGTAGTGTTCCAGGCGCCGCGCGCAGAGGCAACGCGTCCGCAAAACCACAATCGTTTCGAGCATGACCTGATCTTTAGCTGATTGCATAATGTTTCTTACAAACACCATTCAGAGTCGGCAGAGAACTGTCGTCATTTGGCGTGGCCAATGCTGCGCCATGTGTGTTTCGAAGTCGAGGCGGTGCAGGGGTAGAGATGAGACGTGCCAACCAAAGTGGTGTTGCAGATGATAGATGACCGATGCAAACAGGGTCGCTCTCCCGCGACAGCACGCCCCGGGTGGTGCTGATGGAGCATTTCCAACATCACACGCGGTTCTCGGACTCATGCAGTTGTGTCTTCGGACTCCGAGGGCCGTCGCGAACCTGACAAACACGGAAGGTCGGCAAATCCTCTCACGTGACCCGGGAAATCGCCTCACGTAAGCTGCACGCTCGGCCTCCGCTTGGCTGCTATTGGCTGCGAAATTCCCTTCCACACCTCACCGACTGTTGGCTCACGCTGCACACCCTCACCTGCACATATACCTCGCACCCTCCCTGCAGTCTTAGACACCTTTGTGCTGCCACAGTCGCATTTGACTTCACTGAATATCGGTTTGTAAAAAGCCTGCAAGAGAATTTTTAACATATAGGTGTCATTGTTAAAGGTTATATACCCCGCATACCAGAGCACGCCGTGAAACGGAGAGCAATCGCCACAAGTCACCACCTCAAGTCTTCGACAATGCCTGGACCACTCAAGCCAGAAACGCCAGCTGAAAGGCCGTCCTCTCGAGACGAATCTGAACGCGGCACTAAGCGTGCAAGTATGTCGATGATCCGGCCCACCCGCAGAATACCCAGTCTCTTCTTTCCACATATCGCGACCGCGCTAACTGGCCGTTCAACCGGCAGGAACCCAATCGATGCCTCCTCCAGAGCTCCCCAGGCTCGTTGCCGAACAGCACGCACCCATTGCCACGAGCGATAAGGATAGCCAACGACTTATCGTGGTGCTGTGCAATGCCACCCTCGAGACCTACAAGGCGTCACACGGCACAGGACGAGGCCCTGGAGCGCGGGAGGACAAGTACAACCTCCTAAACAGCGACGACCACATTGGCGTGATGCGCAAAATGGGCCGCGACATCAGTGAGGCCCGGCCAGATATCACCCACCAGGTGTGTACAACATGTTACTACGGGCCCCGTAGTCGTGTTAGCTAACGTGGCACCACAGTGCCTGCTCACACTACTCGACTCGCCAATCAACAAGGCAGGCAAGCTCCAGATCTATATCCAAACCTCGAAGAATGTCCTCATCAGGGTCAGCCCGACAGTCCGCATCCCTAGAACATTCAAGCGATTTGCTGGATTGATGGTACAACTGCTCCACAAGCACCAAATCCGGTCAGTCAATTCCCAGGAGAAGCTCATCGAAGTCATCAAGAACCCCATCACCGACCACCTTCCACCCAATTGCCGCAAGATTACGCTCAGCTTCGATTCCGAGGTCGTGCGCGTAAGCGATTACATCTCCGGCCTCAACAAGAGCGAAAGCATAGCAGTCTTCGTTGGAGCCATGGCGAAGGGCAACGATGACTTTGCCGATCACATAAAAGATGACAGCATCGCTATCAGCCAGTTCAATCTGAGTGCCAGCGTTGCATGCAGCAAGTTCTGCCATGCGGCAGAGGACGTATGGGGTATCTTTTAGGATACGAACAACCACCGCACAGCCTGTCCACAAAGGACACGCCACTTGGCCGCCGAACGACTATTGGTCCGCCAGTTTCACTGTCGTAATAAGAGGAGGGACCAGGATTCATGATAGGCAGCAGGACACGCATCTTGGCTTAGATCACAACATCGACAGCCTGTGCGCTACTGCAATTGCTTTGAGCGTCTGCTTGAGATTCTTTTACAACAAAACAATACTCTGGCTCAACGCCCAAACATCGTTCTTCTTTGAAGAACTCGTGGGGCATTTCAACCTGCCCTACACACCTGTCTTTTCTTTCCTCGCACGACGGCAAAGTGAACCGTTCACGCGCAAATGTAAGTGTCCTTGTATCACTGGTCGAGTTGCTTGGGGTATGTGTTGGCCCCCGCTCGGTCCTGTTGTTCTCTCGTCAGCAGTCAGCTTTTTAGATAATCGCTGCTCTTGATGACGTCTTAGTCGTCGCAAAAATGCATTCATGTCAATATGTACAACACCTGGCGAGCCAAATAGTACGCTTTCCGTTATTGCCACTGCTGCGATGTGAGGATTTACTCAACAAGTATATTCCTGGCAAGTCGCTTCCAGCCATACTTTACTGGGCCAAGTACCAGGATTTGTCGCGTGCTGCGCATGCGGCGGGAGACTTGCGGTGCGGATGGAACCGCCGCTGATCTCCCAGAGAAGTGAAGAACACCACAAAAAGCAAGTGGATGTCGAATCCTACGATTCTGTGGGTATGAATTCACGATCTGAGCGAGGGCCTCCACATGCTGGCCTCACTTTGAACATGCTCAATCGAAGTACCGTCATTGAGGACGTCACACCATCAATCGTGCAGTGCGGCGACATTTGGCGCATTCAAACCGCAGAAAAATCGCCTGTGCGCGGCCGACGAGCAGGACCATCAAGGGCGAGGTGCGTTCTATTGCTGGGTGCAATGTGAGGCGCGTGTAACTTACTCCTTCGCGGACACGGGCCGAGGATGACATCCAATGAGCCTCACTTCCCGCTCGCCTATATCAACACTTATTTAGCTGCAGACGCAGGACATGTGGCAGCCCCAGGGACAACATGACAACGACCTCCTTGATAACCAACAGCATCAGTGGGGCGTGCTAGTGATAGCTTTTCCGTAACGGTATCGGACGCCCTCACGATGGATCGAGATGGTCCAGCCAAACGGGCCCCGATATAAACCTCTATACTTACTGCTGCCTCGACTTCCACTTCACATAGCCTACCTCTCCGAGCCAGCTGCAACATCTGTGTTCGAAAAAGCTCTTCCTTCCGCTTAGAATTTCGTTTCTTGAAAATACGCCTTCATACTTTCGCTTCATTCGTCGCTCACCGCTATCCGCACAATGCCAGTTTCTCACATTGGACTTACGGTTTCTCATCTTCCAACTTCGACATCGTTCTTTCTATCTGCTCTTCAACCTCTCGGCTATCGGTATATTGGGCAGTCAGGACATCAGGTCGGCTTCGGTATTCGTGATGCGGACTTCTTTCTCTGCCAAGAAACGCCTGGGTAAGGATGCCTGTCGATCAATGAGCACACCGCGACTAACAACAAACATAGCGTAAAAGCCGGCGCCGCACACATCGCATTCACCGCTCCTAGTCGTACAGCTGTTCGAGACTTCTATACCGCAGCCCTGACCGCTGGTGGTCGTCCCAACGGTGCCCCTGCCACACGATGCGACGAAGACGGCCACTTCAATGCTGCCATACTTGATCTGGACGGCAACAGCATCGAAGTCGTGTTCAGAAATGGACCAGACGTCGGAGATGATGGGACTGTGATTGGGCATAGTAGGGTCATCAAATGGCAGCGGAGTGTCCATGAGAGTTACGAGAGCTATCGCAGCGAATCCAGAAGTATCGTCAGCTCCCACACATCTGCCTCAAGAGCAGCCCCCACTGAGGTCGCAGCATCAGTGGTCTCAAAAGCACCGACGTCTGTCTCGAAAGCAGGTAGCCTCGCCAGAAGCATGTCCGAGCCTGTCGCTGTTCCTCAAACTATGACAACCTCCGACGCCGGCAGTGGAGCAGCTAAGCAGCTCATTGGAACCCTACTTGGTGCAGCCGCAGGCGCAGCAGTCGCTTATGCAATGGTCAGGAGCGAGCAAGACAGTGCGAAGAAAGAGTCGGACTTCAGCGCGTTCATGGAAGCGAAGAAGATCGTCCAGGGTGCTGCCGGTTATCTTGCTCAGGCCTCATCCCAAACCAAGCCACCCATGCAAGCCCCACCGCTTGCCATCGAGGCCGCAGTCCCGACTCCACTAGAGTCAGTACACCGCAACATTGATGCTCAATCATACCATTCATCTACACCGCCGCAACCACGTAGTGTTTACGCTGCACCGTTACAGATTGATGCTCAGTCCTACCATTCATCCACACCGCCGCAACCACGTAGTGTTTACACTGCTCCCTTACAGATTGACGCTCAATCTTATCATTCTTCTACGCCACCGCAACCACGTAATGTCTACACTGGTCCTCGAGGGGTCGAGGCACCCCCGGCTTACTACTCAGCATCGGTCGTCTCCAAGTCTCAGGCACCTGCACCGCTTGCGCTCGAGTATGCGCCAGCGCGCTCCGTTGCATCCCAAGCGAGGTCAAGATACACTGCCACACGATCTGTGACAAGCCCTGAACTCTTGACCATCGAGAAGGCGCGCAGTACTACCTCGACTGCGAAGCCACAAAGTGTAGTCTCGAGAGCTCAAAGCGCTGCCTACAGCGCCGCCCCAAGCAGTCTCATTTCTTCCTTTGTAGCTGATCATGAACCGCGCCATGCCAGCGAGGGTAGCGTTCACTCGCATCACTCAAGTAGATCCAAGGCAAAATCATCACACACTGACGCCTCACGGCATACTTCAAAGTCACGACATAGTCGTAGCCACCACTCTGAAGCCGTTGAATCATCCCCATCACCTCCTCCCCCATCCTCAAAAGCACCACCCAAGGTTCCATCGAAAGCCTCTTCGCTCGTGAGCAGCATCCTAGGCCGCTCAACTACCAGTAAAAACGACGACTTCATCGACGACCTCGACATCGAAGAGCTAACCGAAGACGATATGGACACCGTCGTACCCAGCGACAGTATCTCTCAAATCGGCTCCTCCACCTCCCGTCGCAAGCACAAGAGCAAGAAGCATTCTGACTCCGCCTCCTCAGTCAGCAAACACTCATCTGCCTCGAAACACTCAAGTTCGCACCGCTCTCACCGCTCCCACAAGTCCCGCGACGAGGACCCTGAAGACGACGCGGCTTCGCACCACTCCTCCGAGAGCAAGAAGTCGCGCCGTAAGCACCGCCCATCCGTCGTCTCGGAGCCCAGCGATGCGAGCACGATCAAGCCTGTTAAGAGCTCGTCGCGCAAGGACTCTGTTACGCAGGGCCAGTACGACGGCTTGTTCGATGAGGTCAAGTATGGTGCGGGGAGCGTGGCGGTTCGTGGCATAACGCCGAGTATGGTTAGTGCGGCGGATAAGAATAGGACGAGGACGGTGGTTAGGCATGATATGGCGCAGAAGTCGAGGCTGTTTGAGGGGTAGGGGTGTGCTGGGGGGTGATAGCATATAAGGGGCTGGTGTGTGCATTTCGGGTGTCGGCGCATCGGGTGTGCTTATGTCTTGGTAGCTTTGCTTTGTGTTGCATGATGAGTATGGTAATGCTTCATGGTCGTGTATGACTAGTAATAGACTTTTACGAATCACACACAAGTAATATGAAATATTGTTCAACAAATACCGTATCTCCTTGCACAAACATGCACGGAACTCTACGTTGGTGTCGTCGTTGTTGCTGTTGCATGACATAGACTGCCCATGTAATTGTCAAGGCTGTACAAATGTCTACCCAGCCCTCTTTTCCTCTCACCAAGTTTCTTCCACTATTCTCAAACCAGCAGTGAATGTAAACATCCGCGAAAGCCTACTACACCCAACAGCCACCCGCGCATCTCTAACCCAAGCGCTTCAGAATCCCTACCTTACACCAAAGTGAAAGTGAACACTCATCTTCACCACAACCCGCCAACTCTTACCATCTCAGCAGCATCTCTGTCTACACTAGTCTAAACCCTAGGCCTCGGCTTAAAGGCGCAGCAATCCACGTTTCTCTGAAACCTTCATAACTAAGTAATTCTCGCACCTAAGGTGAAGGTGGAAGCAAAACTAGCGCGCTATCTACAACGCCTAGCGCCCAACGTATAAAGGCAGTAGAGTGCACAGGCCTAGGGGAAAGAGTGCTACAATCGATGGCCGGTAGACTAGTTGCCTAATTAGGTATATTGAGTGTTTGCGTGGGAGGTCATGACAGCGTGTCGCTTTCACCACGGCTACGGCTACGGCTTCGCGCGGAGAATCTGGCCTCGGCTTAACGGACTGCAATCAATGGAAGAAGGGAAGTTGCCTGAATAGGTAATATGTGACGTTGTGGTGGGTGACCATTGTGTGCTTGGAATGTTAGTGAAGATGTGAGTAAGTGTGTTGATCAGAATTTGTCTTGCACGTAGACCTTGGTTTTCTTCGCTTGCTTATTAAACTGCATGCCCAATATCCTTTGCGAACTCGTCATTGATCTTTCCCTCAAGCTTGGCCCCGCAATTAGTCTCCACATCTACCCTTGGTGTCACCAAGACCTCCATTTTCTTACTTCCACCATCCTTCGTGCTGATTTCACTCAGTCGGTAGAATCTGCCATTATTCAAGTCCTGCATCGCGTATTCGTCGTGCGTAGTTGTTGTCGACTTCTTGGCCGTAGATGATTTGCCCGGCTGGAAGGTAGACTTGGTGTGCGTAATGAACGCTTGAAGGTGTAGTACTTTTGCGAACATGCGGAAGAGCGGCTTGAACGAGAGAGCGCATGCGGAGAGCAAGTACATGCCGGGTTCGATGATGGTCCAGTTCACGAGTGCGACGTGGTTCCACGTGATGTCGACGAGCGGCCCAGTTTCGGCGAGTGTCTTTGCGAACACTACGGTGCGTATAATAGATGCGATGATCCCTCTAATTTTTGTTAGCTGGGTTTCGGAAAATTTCTCGCGAGAAGAACGCCACATACACGCTTCCTGTCAAGAAGATGAGTAGTAGACCTATGCGCCTTCCGACGCTGATTTTGAGTTCCCAGACTGTTCTCAGTGGTAAGACAAGTACCGCCAGATCTGTGATAATGTTGGGTACGCTGGAGCTATTCGCGAAGACTTGCGTGTTGAAACATTTCCCACCAGTGATGGTCTTGTCCCAATTGAACGCAAAGGGAGCGCACTGAAAAACCGCGGCCACGGTAAAGGAGATCCACGTCGCAAAGATCAGGGCCAGAAGTGCCTTGGCCGCGATGCGCTCGTACTTGTTGGTCAATATATGCAGGTACAAGAGCACGACCAGTAGTTTTGGGAAGGCGACGGCTGCTGGATGTAGGAGCTCGAGCACCATTATGCCCTTGAAATGTTCGGCAATTTTGGCAAGATCCTGCGTGACAACGTAGGCCATGTGTCGCCCTGTGCCCGCCATCTCGACCATCACTACTTGGACATTAGCTTGACAATCGACTTTGGTGCCGTTCATCTTACTGATGCTAGTAATGCAGACCCCAATCTCAGCCAACCAAGCGAAAGGTATGATGACATCTTGGATGCCGAAAGATGTACTGCTGAGGTAGCGAGCATAGTACCTTAAACCAACGAATATCGTAGTAAGTAAGATCATCACTGATGCCGAAGCAAGGACGGAGGGACCTCTGTCTTCAGCTAGGAAGGCTGATAGGGCCGAGGCTTCCGCATCAGGCATAATGGAAAAGTTAGGATAGGCTTCCAGCGCCTGCTACCTGAGCCATAAATAAACGACTGACGGGGAGAGAAGAACGAACGACTGATGATCTCCAAACGGATACATGCTGGATGGGGCATCTGTCAAATACTAGCTGGAAGATCGAACACGACAGTGCGCATCGCGGCAGGCCATCGAACGTGTCGTAAAGCAGGAGCGCCTGTGCCGCGTCTGCACCGTCTATTGTTGGTCACATTGTAGAGAACTTCTAGAAAGTAAGATGTGATTGATGCGCAGACCACGGCATCTAGGCCTGTTCTGGTCGAACTATAGCGATTCGGGCGATGTCCAGTAGGATCATACACGGCTTGTGGTAGCCGAAGGTACGTGCCGAGAACATGCATCCGGTCCGGGGCGCTAGGACCTTTTCCAGGACTCATACCTGGGGATATGTAGGGCTGCTATGGCATGAGATTGTTCTGTTCCTCGCCGATACAATTGTGGGTGCATTTTGTTAATATAGTAAAATCTCTTGAGGCTTGGATTCGAGTACTGGCGAAATTGAGTCGGCGGGTTAGTGTTTTTTGCTCATCGAGCTGGATGGGGTGGCTGGGGCTTAGGCCGTCAGACACGCTCAAATCGTTCTGAGAGACAGACATTACTTGTGTCATCGTGATTTGAGGCGACGAGATCTGCCTTACGTGAGAAGACGTTCCTGAGAGTGAGTTCCGCCACGCGTGACATGGATAAGTTGGTCACAAGCTCATGCATGGAAGTGTGTAGGCGCGTCGCTCCTATGCAACAGTCCTTCTGGTATCTTCTTCGTGATATATGGAGAAGATATACCCAGGTACGATGGTCTATCGCGTACATGAACGAAGCTCACAGACATCATTAGTGGGCTCGCTGCAGGCAGTCGCTGTGCATCTAGGTGGTCATGTAGGTCAGACGTGCCGATGTTGGTGCGGGTTTCGCGGGTAAAGTGATGAGAAGGTTGGGGTGGAAAACGATGAGACATGTGAAGTCGGAGGTCGCGACCAGACCAAGCCAGAACCGTGCCCGCGCTAAGTGTCTGGAGTGCAAGTGCAGCCATGAACCCTTCACATCTCTTGGACGTCATGCTCACACTCGCGTATCCTTTCCAGTAATCTTCTAGATGTCGAGTTGCACCCTGACGCCATCCAGATGGTCGCCATAACGCTGTCCACTCTCGTTGGAGGCACGACAGGCTCACATCCCATTGGGACGGAGCATCCCTTATTCCATACTTGGCATCTCCAATGATCGCCAACCAGTGTCTCTCCACGACACTTTATATCTCCGACAGCAGCTACGACGCTTTACTCCTCTGTGATGGCGTCCCTTTCAGCTTGACCCGGTTTCGACGTTCACTGGCGCCAAGGTCAATCAGCAACAGCCCCGCGAATTTCGCTTGTCAGCCCCCGGACCCTTGCCGTTCAACGCCCTTACAACCAACAGATACTGGAGGCGCAAGACTGTTAGAGTGGTATCAACGCAGCTGCAGACGCGTTCTGTCTGTGGCGTGTGTGCGTCCGAGAACTTAGAGGCAAAAGGTCTCGGCCGTCTTCCTCCTTTGGATCTGGCTTTCGGTGGACGAGCTAGTATGCCGGTGAGGACAAGGCGCACGATGGAGTGTGCGTTGGTGTGTTGTGCAATGGCTGGTGAAAGGAGTTCAAAAGATATATGTGGATTCCAGTCTCCTAGCGTTGTTTACGGTCTTTGTCTTCGTTTTATATCGTCACATCGGAACGTTGCCAGCATCGCACAACAGGGCTTTTCATGACTATGTGCTAATCTTCCAACGACACAAACCACACGCATATCCGGACGACGTTGGAGGAAAGGCTCACTCACACCTGGAAGAGCATCATCACCCCGCTAGTTTCCGCCGGAACGCAGGCTTGCTCACCTTTACCTGCGTCAGCAGCTAATATCTCCCTCATCACGCGCATTTGTCAGACTATATCAACCTCGCCCCTCATACAACTCCGACACAATCACCTCAACCACATTCGCTGGAAACAAAGACTCTTCAACAACTGCAAGCATCAACAACGAACCGATAAATCAACACGACCAAACTCATCTACCATGCTCACCACGATCCTCATCTGGGCCCTCGCGCTCTTGCCCTTCCTCAACGCCATGCCAACCACGCCACTAAGTCAGCCTGCCCTCGAGAAGCGGTGCTCCAACGTCCTCCAAAACCCCTCATTCGAATCCGGCGTATCTCCCTGGCTCGAGATGGCCTTTGGCTCCTGGGCCTCCTTCGGCGTCTTCACCCAATCAGCCGGTGGCCACGACGGTCGCAACTTCTACTGGGGCCAGTCCAACGCCACGGCTGCCGTGTCTACACTGAGCGTGTCGCAATCCGCAGTCCGTATTCCGTCAGGCACGACAGTGGAGTGCTCGGTATGGGTGGCGAGCAGCAGACCGGGCAACGTCGCCAGCACCGCAGTCGAGGTCTTCTTGGACGGCATCACTTGTGGAAGTGCGGCCTACTTGGGCACCACTGGTTGGGTCAAGGTCGGAGGCAAGATCACTGCGAATGGTGATAGTCACACGTTCACGGTTGTGATCACCAGTGATACCACGGGACCGCAGGGAAGCCAGATCTGGATCGATGACGCAGTGCTAGGTGCGAGCTGCTAGGAGCAAGGGAGACCCTTTGCTGGGAAGGTCACTACTGTGGCTTGTGGTTATGGGCAAATGTGAGCTCAAGTGCTGAGCGAAAAGTAATGGGTGGGTAGACAAGGAAGGAATACAGGAATACATACTGGTGTTCCATAGCTTCATCACAGAGGCTACTTCCATTCTGGTCTCGACTCAGATACATGGATATTGATAGATGGAGGTCACTACTAAATGCCCTTGGCATCTTTAAAATCTTCAACCTATTGCAGAAAGTACCATCGTGAAGCCCGTCAATATATCATCCACACATCACTCACACTCAAAATTCGCTAACATGACCTTCAAGGACGATCGAAGGTACCAACTACATCCCAACCACAGCACTCCATACCCTCGCACTCACATCGCGCCACCCAAAACCCACATCTCGTTCGTCCCATCACTCGCCATATACAACCTCCCCTTGGCATCCCACGCCAACCCTACAGGCCTGAAGCAACTATTCGGATACCCCGCATTATCTGCATTCCACATAATGTCTTTCGCCGCGGTCGTACTAGTCAGTGGCTCAGACGGCATGCCCGTGTCCGAGTTCCCTAGTCAACGAATAAGTACATGTACATAAATACATTGGGTGCTTAAATAGCTGTCGGTAAGTCGCGAAAGCCAGAAATAAAGATCCATCCCCCCATCCATCTACATATATTTTTTAGAATTTAGAATAACTTTTACATGCGCCGATGTAGTCGTCAGGCTTCGCCTTTTTTCGGCTTCCACCACTTTCCTAAAGAATTATTGATGGAACTTACAAGCTACGCGACTAACGCAAAATCCATCCGGTGGACTCTTATTCCATGACCCGTGGAAAGACACATACGCCGCCGAGCCATTTGGATTGAACTTAATATCTAGCGGGGCGATGTGTGCCGGGAAGCATAGTTTAGGCGGGACGCGAGAGGAGCAGGCCGAGAATTCAGCAGTGGCGTTTGCAATAACCTTGCAACGGAGCCGGTTGCAAGCTCGGTGTTGAGCGGGAAGGACAGGAAGGCGGAATCCCATATGGTGTGGCACTCGGGGTATCCGTGGTTAGTTTGGTCGTTGGGAAGTACGCTTGTGAAATTTGGGGTTATGGAACCGTGGAAATTTAACTCCTCGCAGGGGTTGGGTGTTGTGGATGTCTTTACCGTTGCGGGACATGTCGTCCATGCCGTTTTCGACGGCCCACTAGTGGCTTTGATTAGTTTGGAATGTGAGGTGCAAAATGTGTTGTGAAGTTCCAGGCTTAGTTGAGAGGAGGCGAACTTACGATTCCACCCTTACTGTCTTCTCCTACGCCCACAGTGTTCCGAATGCCCCACGCCAGAACTTCGCCCGTAGAGTACTCTACGGCACCTTTCTCAATGTCTGCAATCTTGAAAACGCGAATCTGGCTTCGAGCCGTACCGATTTGTCCAGCAGCATTATCTATGTTGTCCTGGCTGCCTCTTCGGGCGAGCAGGAGATCTGGACGCCCTTTCGGTATAAGAAGCGTTCTGCTCAAGTGGTAGCCACCTAGCTTCATACCATATACTAGAATCTTCTTTTTGCTCACTGTGCCATTCGTACCATCGTAGTCCCAGCTTCAGACGTATAGCTGGCTGGATACGTACAGCCTTTTACTGTCTGAAGACAATGCTATGCCATGATTAACGGTGGCATCAGAGATGAGCTGTTTGCTAGAATTTACGCAAACATCGGTGTCGCCGTTGTCAGTGAGTTGAATATAATTGACCCCGTAACTGCCTTGCTCGGTGGTGAGGAGGTTGCCTTGTTTGTCGAAGATGATGTCACGTGGTGTCTTGAGTCCGTTTATAACGACGCGACCGGAGTAGCCAGAGGCAAAAGTGGGTGCTTGGGCTGGGTTGATAGTAGCGCATGTCTGGGCGAGGGTACCTGCGACGAAAGTTGAGAGAGTCACAAAGACGTTAGTGAGGCGAACCATGACGTCCGCTCCTGTTCCTCAGCTGGATCGGTCTAGGAGCGCATAAGATGAATTAAGTACATTGACATCCCTCGCTCTCAGTCACATTGAAGTGCTTCCTATCCTTGTGAGGATGGCATATGCTTGTCGACGCTCCCACCCGGAAGATCTGAAATCTGCAATATAAGAGTGACTTCTGTCCATGATTCGGCCAATCTACGACCCAGAGTTCTCAACTAGCGGTACTCTGCCTACTTGTCGTTTATCGTAAGTTAAAACGCCAGGCCCATTTATAACAGGATCAAGCAACGTTGCGTGATAGAAACAAGTGCCGACCCGCTGGGCCAGTGTATGAAGTGTTGTCAAGAGAACGTGGTTATGACCAAGCTTGGAAAGAGGTTGAAAGGGAAGGTCAAGACTCTCGTCTAGGTGTTGTATAAGTATATTCAAGGGCATGATACAACCTGGCTATCAGCATAAGTCTAGTTCAATCTGTCGAGCCGAGAGTTGTTGCAGGGTTGCTGGGATAGTGTCCAGGATTGTGGGTTGAGTGCTTGTTTGAAAACTGACTTTGCAAGCCATGAACACATGATCTTCGCCTGTCGACGTGGTAAGACTTCATTTGGAGAAGACGGTTTTGTCTATGGTGCACACAAGGACGCGACCCTACTCTTGTAGAGCGTCCTGGTGCATCTCGGCACAGTCGTCGCTGTTCGACTGGGTATATCATGAGCGCTGAAAGCTCAAACTTCATTGAAGAAGCATGTTATGATGTGCCACTCCTGATGCCATATCCATTCCAACGCCAGTTGCCTACTTTTGCCTTTGTGGGTCGTAAGCCATAACCTCGTATCTACGCGTTCGCTATCTCAAATCACTCATGCAGGCTGCTCGTACGCGCGCTTGATAACTCTCGCGAACTCTGTAGGGTTTGTTAGCGAAATGGTCGATGTGTCGCCTTCATTGTGGCACTCACGGTCAAATTTGACGTTCTCCCTGACAACGGTGCCCTTGGCCTCGTTGTCCTTGTTGATGGGGACCGTGATCTTGGCGCCATCAAGATTCCAGCCACACACGCTGCCGACGAAGTGCTCAAAGTCGCTGCCTTCCAGGTTTAGCCACGACTCCAAGATGCTCCTGTCGACCTCCCGCACCGCCTGGCTAACGGTGGCGGCAATCCGTACGCGCATCAGCTCCTCGAAGCCTGACACGTCTGCGATCAGATCGGCGTACAGGTCGTCCGAGTCTAGTGTGGACCAGAAGGTGGAGTAGTCGGCGCCCTCGAGCAGATTCCTCAGCTCGTTCAGCTTCTGGACGGCTTCCGACAATGGCGCATCGCCGGCTGCGGGATTGTGTGCTGCCGAGTTGAGGGGCGCAAGAACGTGGCTAGGGAGAAGCGAGAGGCCGAGAGCGAAGTCGGGGCTGGGGAAGACGGTGAGGGCCTTGACAAGGATGTTGGTGACGGTCTCGTCGCGGGAGAGGTGCGGGTTGAACTGGTAACTGCGTTCTCGTTGTCAGTGCAAGATAGGTGAAATGCTGCAGTCTAAGCAATGATAGGAGACAGCTTTCAGATAGAGCTAATAATTAAACTTCAGTGGGCGGAGTGATTCAAGCCCCATCCCTCGGTTAATAGGAAACGTTGTGGTTCTTTGTTCATCATACGAGATATGAAAATGGAAATTTGCGACGACGTACAGCTTCAGGAGGGCGAGGTTGGCGTAGCAGTCGTATGTCTGGTTCTCGCACTGCTGCATGACATAGTCCTGGAAGACATTGGTCGTCTCCGGGTTGTACCGGTCGAGGCCGTCAAGGATCTGCTGTATGCTATCCGGCCGCTCGGGCGCAAAGTCGTATGCGGCTCCCATTGTGGATGTCGGTGGGCGGGGCGGCGCTGGTGGTGAAGACTTTGGCAATTTGAGCGAGCGAGCGCACAGTCAGTGCGGGCAGACCATGCACGAGCCACAGCAGTAGCCACAGTTACAGCCACAGCCATTGCGCCCCTCCATAACTTTTTTCGCAACACCCCGCAAACACTCGACAGTGCAGTGAGAGAACCATACCACCATGCCGCCATACGATAGCGAGTCTTCCGACGACGGCGAAGACTACACCGAAACGAACGTCTTGCTGGGCTACGCGACCAAAGATGCGACAGGAGATGCTGTGTCGCACCTTGGAGGCACACCTGTACGCTCTCTCGACGATCCCGAGATGCTGAATCTAACCAACAACACGTAGGCATGGATTGATGACAAGACAGCTCCTTCGGGCGCACTAGCTAAGTGTAAAGTTTGCAATGGCCTGTTGAGTCTGCTGCTCGAACTGAACGGCGACCTTCCCCAACACTTCCCAGGCCACGAGCGCAGGCTGTACATCTGGACCTGCCGACGGAAGTCATGCAGAAGAAAGGAGGGCAGTGTCAGAGGTGTCCGCGGCGTGCGCATTGCGAAGGGGTCGAGCACCAAGACGCAGACGAAGCCCGAGAAGCGCAACATACAACCACAAGAGAAGCCGCAGCCCAAGATTGGCGCATCCCTGTTCGGCGTCACGAATGGAGCAGGCGCGACCGCACCATCGAATCCTTTTGCGAACCCATTCTCCACCAACGCAGCTAGCAATGCTCCAGCGAACCCGTTCTCGTCAGCACCCTCAAACTCCAAACCAGTCGCTGCACCGCCCTCAATCGAGGTGACCTCTGAACAGACTCCCGACGAAGCATCTACGACACTGCCCGAGACCTTCGCCTCCAAAGTCCGCCTATCATCGCCACCCGCCGAGCAACCACCTCGACCGCACGAACTATGGCCATCAGAGTCGTCCTTTCCTGAAAGATTTCCGCGCTATCACCTGGACGCCGAGTATGAAACTCTCGATGCGCCGTCCACTCCACAGATACCAGAGAACGCGCGGATGGACATAGACACCGAGGTCAGTGGCAGTGGGGGTGGTAAAGAGGACAAAGAGGTGTTCGAGAGCTCCATCGATATGGCGTTCCAGAAATTTGCCGATCGTGTTGGTCAGAATCCGGAACAGGTGCTTCGCTATGAGTTCAAAGGCAAGCCGCTGCTGTACAGTGACACTGACGCGGTTGGCAAATTGCTCGCCGGACACTCAGAGAATGGGAGGTCATCCAATGTTAAAGTAACAACAGCAAGCTCAAAAGGTGGAGCAGGCTTCCCGCGCTGTCAGACATGTGGCGCAGAACGAGTTTTCGAGGTTCAGCTGACAACTCATGCCATCACTGAGTTGGAAGCAGACGAGATGAGTATTGATGGCATGGAGTGGGGCACAATCGTCTTGGGCGTGTGCAGTAAAGATTGCAGGCCAGGCGACGTTCCCGAAGGCGAAGTGGGATATGTGGAAGAGTGGGTCGGCATACAGTGGGAAGAGGTCGCCTCGAAGAAATAGCTTACCCACAAGCACGAAAGACATTGATTGAAAGTATCGTATTATCCTTGTTATTGAGACCTGTTGAGACGACCACGTGTTGGTCATGTCGCTCCTGCTCTTTTCATCAACCGCTCCTTCTCCCGTTCGAATAATATGACGTACGTTTATCGACGTCGGATCAAGAGGCCGGTCTACCTGGAGTCTCTCGAACAACACACTTCCGCACAATACCCGACAGGCAGCATGAAGCTCAACGCAATACTTTTCTCCGCGCTCTTACCAACCATCACCAGAAGCCAACAGCATGCCATAAGTCAGCAACAAGCCCATAACATACCCGCAGAACAGGACCTCTTGTCTCGCATTCACAGGCTCAGTGGCGAAATCGTAGCGATGCGCAACGAGATGAAAAGCATCACCAGGGTCCAGCAGCCCGTGGGAGCCTCCACCCTCAACGCACATCTGGATATCGAGTCAGTCTATCACGACTCTATCTATGGATGCGACCCGGCTAACACCCCCTAGCAAACTACGCAACGACATCATCACCGCGATGCGCGAAGAGATCTGGGCCGTCAACCAAATGCAACTCGCTGCCTTCTACGAGAACCACGCCCGCGACAACAGCCGTTCGAACGAGTGTTGCAAAGTATGTTCGGAGGCGAAAGCAGTTCCGTCAAAGAAGGCGAAGAATACCAAAATCTTGCTCTTAGTCCTAATCGCCGCATACTCCGCATTCGTCCTCGGCTGGCTCGTCGTAATCATCCGCAAATACGTCAAGCACCAGCTCCTACAACAGCGACGGGTCATGATAGCAAAACAGAGATGAGATGACATTGAGATGAGAGGAGATGCTACTACTACTACTACGAAAAACGCCGGGTATATATACTCTTTTTCAATCAAAACAACAGCCGTAAAAGTCGTTTATCGTGAACGTGAACATCGTCAGTCGTGAAATCATTAATCCCGCCGTGAAAGGAAAACGCTGTCCCAAATACGATCTGAATCCAGATCCGAAACGCTAGACCAAAAAGCAAAACATTACAGCCCATAAGGCCCGGCTTAACCTACACACGCCATCACCAGCACCAGCACCAGCACTTATCTTATCTTTCAAGCATTCACACTCCCCCTCCTCCACCTCCTCAACAACCCCTTCTTCTTCCCATCCTTATCCCTCCCCTCCACCACCACCGGAACCGGACCCGCAGCTTCATTATTCAAGCGTTCCGCCTCTTCATAGTCCCACGGCGTCGTCCAGTTGCGCTGCGGAATCTCGCCCAGCTTCGTGCTGTCGGACGCAAACGTGTACGAACTAGGCGTGACTTTGTCCATGCGGCGGCGCGCTACGGCCGCTGGTGGGAGTGGGGATTGTTGCTTGGGAGACGGCGCTGGGGGGGTTGACGCGCGGGACGGGTATTTTTGGCTTAGTTGTGCGGGTTTGGGGGGAGGTGTGGGTTTCGTGCGTGGGACGGGTGTGGCGGATGATTTGCGTGGTGTGGCGGGGACGAAGGAAGGGAGTTTGTAGGAGGGCATGTGCAGGTGTTCTTGTGTTATGTAGGGGTATTCGTATTCAGGCCATGTGGACGGACGATGGGCGTCGTTGAATGAGTCTTTTCTGCGGCGTCCGGTGCCGGCGAGAGGGGGCATGGGTGCGCCGAGGATACCTCGGATGATGCCGTTGGTCTCGATCTCGAAAGGCTCTTCGGCGATGTAGAGGGGTAGTGGAGAGGCAAGGGGAGATGTGTGTGTTGAGGTGGATGGGGAGTGAGATTTTGATGACGAGGAGGAGTTGCTGGAGCTGCTGCCTTTGCGGGAGGGTTTGGGCCTGACAACGACGAGTTGGGGATGGTTGGAGGATCTGAGTGGCATGCGGGTAATTGTTGGTCCCGTGACACGTTGGCGAGTAGTCGAGTGTTTCTTCTTGTCTTTACTTGAGCTTGAAGTGCTGCTGCTTCGCGCCGAGCAGTCAGCATGTTTCCTACTTCCACATTTTACGCATGATGATGGTGTGCTGATGTATTGAAGTTGCAACTGCGATTGGCTTAGTCGTTGGTACAGTTGTGTCATGCTGTGTAGTGCTTCGCGGCGCGAGGCGTCGGACAGGCTGGTGAGTGATTTGTAGTCTAAGTTTAGTGGTGTCTTTCCACCTTTTTGGTCATGATTGAGAAAGGATGCTATAATAGCCACTAGGCCGGTGTTCAGTTTGATGAGTGTTTCTGCGAGGGACGCATGCGCAATTGCTGTTCACCGGTGATTAGCATCGTGACACCTGCTATTTACATCTCGGAGTGCAGCTTACCGTCACCCTTTGCAAAACTGTGCCCGGTTTGTGAGTAGCACGCATCGTATTTCTCGGCGAGTTCTTGCGGCCCGCGGCGCAAAGACGTTGACAGCTGGAGCTCGTCGGTATTTGCCGTATCAGGAGGTTGGTTTTCTTTTCGCGCCTTGCGCTTCCGTCTTCTTTCGCGCAATCTTTTGAACACATTGAGACCATTTGCAAATGCTTGTATGAGGTTTGAGACACAACTAGACACCTCGGCTTCCTCAGCCTTGTGCGATTTCGCAACATCGAGTTTTACCGCCATCGCTAAAACGCAAGCAAAAAGTACAATGAAGAAGAAGAAACAAGACACGAACAATGATATAAAGGACGAAATAGAAAGTGCGCTGGCTAAACCATCACTAGCGAAGACACGAATGACAGAGGAGTCATTCTCAAGCCGTGTTGCGCCCGTACCTTGACCTCGAGTTAAGTTAAGTCCATCGCCAGCGCGGACGCCAGGCCTTATCCGCGGTCGAGGGCCTCAACCCATGCCCTGCGCCCCGGCTCGTTCCTGCATGTTTAACTGGCTTCACCCCATCAGTGGAGGGCACCGTTTCAACCTTCGCTGTGCGTAGCCGCCACGAAGTCGTGTCTTGGAACTCATCTGGAGCGTGACTGGACGAGGCCCACCCGCCATCCTTGTTAGTGTGTGTCTAGCGTAGCTCGATAAGCTCCGCACACAAGCTTTCGAGTGGAGGACTCAGAGCGTGCATATAAACTGCATAACAGCCGTCCAGTGTCAACTCGAGAGATGAAGCCCTATGCATTTGAAGTTTGTGAGTGGGAGCGTTGGACATGCGGGGTGGGGAAGGACGTGGCAAATGGTGGGGTGAGGAGGCGGTGGACAAGCGGTTGCGCACACGTGCTGCATGCGATTGACCTTCAGTTGGTGCGCGCGCAGAACTGGAAGAAACTTATGCAAATGGTGATGTATGACTATTGGTCTACCCAGAAGGCCCTGGCCTTAGACCACCCGGCCGAACGCCTCGCTATGCTATAGAGATGAATGTGCCAATCATAACCTTCATTGCTCGTTGTCCTCGGCATCCTCCACTGTCACTGTCCGCCTCGTCACGTTTTGCCCTTGTGAGCTGCCTCCTGCAGCGCCGGAGCTTGATCCTTCGCCCTCGCTTCTCTCAGGAATATTCCCAAAACTCCAACTTGAGTCTAGTGAACTAGACTCTGCCTGCTTTGGTGACGAGCCTGCTACTGGGGCAGAAGACGAAGGGCCTGCTTCCGTTGGAGGCTGTGATGGCTGAGAAGGTACAGGCACAAAGTTATTATTCTGACCAGGCCGCGGCGCTAGCGCCATAGGCCGCAGGCTCCACCCTTCCGGAAGAGTCAAGCCTACGGGTAAACCAGCGTCACCTTGTCTTAGCACTTGTCCTTGTGCAAAGAAAGCTCGCGGAGTGAACGGATTTGATAATGGAGGGTTCAAGGGTGCAATATGAGGCAACTCTTGCCCAGTAGCTGCTGTGATACCCGAGGACTGCTGTAGACGATTGATTTCACCAAGCAGCCGATGAGTACCCTCGAGCTGCTCGTGTTGTTCGTTGAGTCGGCGGAGCGACTCGATGATGGTCTGTTGCATGCGCAAAATATCAGATTGGACGTCAGATAGTTGCGAAGCAACTGCGCTAGGGATTGGTCCCATGGGTAAGCTCATTCCTTGCGGTAGGACTGGAGGCTGGGGACCGTTTTGGATCGCATTCTGAGTAGGGTTCTGCGCAGCATCGTTCGCAATTCCTTGCTGGCGCAATTGTAGCCATGGGTTTCTGACGTTGTTAGGATTGTTTTGCGGCTCTGCTGGGATACGTAGGTTGCCCAAGGCGATTCTGAATGGACCAAAGTTGAAAACACGCATGTTAGCCTGCGGTTGATTCTGTTGACCGGCAGGTCGGGGTGCTTGGGCCGGTTGACCTTGTTGTGCCGCACCACCCTGCGGTGGGTTGCCCCCAAGCAGCGCCTGTAGCATGTTATTTTGTGCTTGCTGATTTTGTTGATTCTGCGGGGCCGGGTTCGCCTGGTCATTGCGCTGAGCGGTCTGGGTTCCAGTTTGCGTCAGAACTGGCCGTCGGCAGGTCGGACAGACTTGTTGTCTCTCCAACCAACTCCGCAAACAATTGAAATGTAGGATATGACCACATGGCAGCTTCTTTGCCCGTTGTCGTTCGTCCACTCGTCGTCCGGCCTGTGCACCGTCTGCGCCTGGCTGTACCCACACGTGCATCTCCTCTCGGCAGACAATGCAAGTATTCTCCCTCTCCAGTTCTTCGGCGGTGGCATCTGGGTAGCGCGTGTTCATGTCTCGAGTGGCGTTTCGATACTGGACGAAGTCGTGTACTCTCTTGAAAAAGGAGCGGATGGTCATGAACAGGTCTCTCATGATGTGAATCGGAATGCCGTAAAAGGTCATGAGGATCATGAAGAAGCCGAGATACACCACGGACTTGATAAAGTCGGTCGCGAGATCCAGGTAAAAGACCCAGCGGCCCTTTTCTTCCCACCCGGGAACGTCGGGTTCGTCATCGTCATCCTCGACGGCGGGTGCTTCTGTTCCTTCCGCCACAGCACGCTGCGCTGCTTGTTCTCGTGCAACTCTCTGAGTCTCTTCCCTTGCCTTCTCCTGGCGGTGTGTAATGTATAGCTCAGTCAGCGAGAGAGTGTATCGCATCAGGGTCGAGATGGAGGCGATTGCCAGGAGGACGTATTCGAAGCCAAACATGACCATGACACCCGGGCGCGTTTCTGACAGTATTGAGTCTATGCAGTATTGCATCATGAATATGTCGAAAGTGACCGACAGGAGCAGAGAGCTCATGAGGCGGATATGGAACACCTTGGGGTTTGCAGGTGGCTGCTGCTCGAGAAATTCGACCCTGCCCTCTCCGATCCACTGCCATACTTTGCCAGCAAGCAAGCAGAGAAACATGGTGAAGAACCACATGCCTATGTCGTCCCTGAAAATGGTCATGGCGAGCAGTGTCTCGCTGACAGCGAACCAAGCCTTGTCATACAGCTGCTCCGTCTCAATGGGCCGCAGGGAGCCGTAGAATAGGCGCTGGAGCCCATACCCAAAGCTCGCGGCGACAATGAGCATCAGGTTGACGAGGAACATCAAAGAGCCGGTGCTCTGCGAGATATAGACGGCGGCCGAGTAGAAGTTGGGCCGCTCGTAGTATGCGCGCAAAAGCACCACGTTCGCCATGACGGCGGAACCCTGTGTTTGTTAGCATTGCGGAGTGCGTGCAGTGCCTATGGAGGGCAAGTACCGCGACGTAGAGCTGGAGTCGACTCATGGCGCACGTGTGGATGTGTTGCAGGCTCAGAAATGATGGTGGTTGTCCATCTACGACGTAAATGCTCCCAGAGAGCCTTGCGTTGATTGGTACACGCGCCGCAGTGAGTTGACACGGTTGCGTGAGGCCACGTGAACTGCGGACGAAGATGACGCACCACCGAGGCTTTGCCAAGTCATCATCCTACACCTCGCAGCCACCTCTGGCAAACTTCATCACAAAAGGTGGCCGTGTGAACATCTCAAATCAAGACCTTACGTTAGCTGTATGGCCGCGCCTCTGTACAGCTACCGAGAGCTTCCAGTCATCCGATCCCGGCGCAATGTCTTTTGTAAATCCTGCTGCAGGGCTTCCCGAGGTCGTGCTCGGAGGGATATTCGGACGCTCTCCAGCCTCCAGCCCACAACCATGGCGCTTTTGCGGTCATTACTAGACCGCGCTCATCATCATGGCCGCGACTTTGTGGAGTCTCCAGAAAATTCTTCGTCTGAGCTGGTACGAACATGGTCTCGTCCGGGGGACAACTCCGCTCAAGCAGATTCGTGCCGAACAAAACCAGCAGCTGAAGCTACAGTATAACCACGCAATAGGCGTCAAACTAGACTTACCCCATAGCCCAGGCACGCGAAGTGCACCAGCGCTTGCTCCCGTCATGGGTAGCCATGTGAGGGGTTGCGGGGATCTACGACAAGCTACTGCATAGGCATCGTGGACTATACAGGCCCAGAGCCTAGTGTCTGAGCATGATGGCATCGTTCCTGGATCGATCAGAGCCTGCTTGGAGCTTGGTACGAGGTGTATAAAGAGCCTCAGTTTTCCATAGTGGCTTCTGTATCTGCTCGCGAGTGACGATCATTGTTCGTGTTACTTTAAAGCTATGATTTGGTCACTGCCTCTTCTGAGCTTCGTGCTCGGATCTTTTCCTCGTGCCAGCGCGCAGGACTCACAGGAACTGCAGCTTCCTGCTGTCCTCACCGCTGACTACATCCAAAACCTCGGCAATAACAGCTTGTTCTTGAGATGGCGACCCACATACCATTTCATCTCGCCTGCAGGGTGGTTGAATGCAAGTTTGAAGCTCAACAATCCGTCCTTGTTCTAACAACTCTACAGGACCCATGTGGTATGATGTACGACCCTACAGAGGATCGTTACCACCTACACTATCAGTGGCATCCCAACCATGTGAACTGGGGCAACATTTCCTGGGGTCATGCTGTCTCTGATGACATGGTTACCTGGACGGATGTTGGAGGCTGGCAAGGTCAAGATGCCCAGTCGGTCGGCACAGGCCCTAGTCCAGATTCCCGAAACAGCTCTTACTATGGCCTGGGTATCTTCAGTGGCTCTGGCCAGCCTTACAACCTGGAAGGTGAACAGGATGGCACACTCATCATGTTTTACACTTGTGTTCAATACTTGCCAATTTCTTGGTCCATCCCATACACCAAGGACAGTGAGAAGCTCTGCATTGTCACCTCAGATGATGGAGGCGAGAGCTGGCAGCAATGGGCAGGTAATCCATTGAGCCCCCGGCCTCCTCAAGGATGGAATATCACCGGCTGGCGCGATCCCTTCGTCGAGCCTTGGCCCGAAATGGATGCTATCCTTGGCCGAGACGAGCCTCACTGGTACATGGTCTTAGGTTCCGGAATTAAAGGCGAGGGCGGCGGCGGACGCATCCCTTTCTATTCCGCTCCTGCCACAAACGTCACGGATTGGACATTTGAGGGCGCTCTTTGGGAGCCAGCAAGGAACACATCTCTAGGTTCATTGCTCGAGACAGGTACTTATGGTTATAACTTTGAAGTGTAAGTGCACAAGCCTCATTTGCTTCAATATACTGACGCATGAAGATCCAACTTTTTCTCGCTGACCGACGAGGACGACGACGTTCACTACTACGTCCTTATGGGCACAGAGGGCGGCAATTTGACCTGGCATCCCCGCGGGCAGTGGGGGCTGTGGAACGAGGGTGCCGTCACCAGGCGTGAGAATGGATCTGCCGAATTCACCCCCGTCTCTGGTGGTGTTATCGATTCGGGTCTGTCCTATGCAGTGACTAGCTTCCTCGACACTAAGAACAACGCATCCCGCCGCATTCAGTGGGGCTGGGCCAACGAGGAAAACAACAACTTCGCCCTCTTACAGGCAGGCTATCAAGGAGCAATGACACTCCCTAGGGAGATGTACGTCATCAAGATCAAAGATCTTGTCAACGCCGATGGAGGTTTGACAACCAAGGGCAATACGCGTACTGTCGAGCACAGTGATGGCACATTTACAGGATACACACTTGGAGCTCGCCCTGTTCCCGAGACGCTCGCGGGTCTCCGCAAGGGTGCCAAACACCAGGCCATTGACACGCCAAAGTCTTGGTCTAGCAGCAAATCAGTTGGAACCGGCAGTAGCCATATGGAACTGAAGGTTACTCTCAGCAACGCCACCGGCCCTGCTGGCGTTACTATTGCATCGTCGCCAAATGGTGAGGAGCAAACCGTCATCTGGTTCGCGCCCAACAACTACACCATCAATGTAGATCGCTCGCAGTCCTCAAACATTGTCGAGTTCGCCAACTACACAATGATTGGATACTACTATCCTTATACCTTCAAGAATGGTACACAGGAGTCGCTGCACATGGATATCTTCATCGATGGTTCGCTCGTGGAAGTATACATCAATGTAAGTACCTTACCACCCAGCTTGTCTTGTACAGGACTAATTGTGTCATAGGACCGGTTCTGGCTCACCACCCGCATCTACCCATCCCGCCTCGACAGCACTGGTTTTGGCATCTGGGTAGCTGACAACACTACCGTCCAAGTATCCGACATGCAGATGTGGGATATGTCAGCCGTCGATGTGTGGCCAGAGCGACCAGTCAATTCGAGCGGCAGATTGATTTATGATACCTCTGCGGCGACGAACAACTATACGTGGTGGCCTGGTTTCTAAGCACGTCGTGTCAGCTGAGCTTTCGAGCTATGAGAGGAGAGGCTTCCTCACACTACACATGTACATATACACACAGACCTCAAGTCATGATTGACGACAATGTCACCAGTTGCTACGATTACTCCTAGCATATGAAGACCTGACTACATTCACAACTTTCTTCGGCATTATGAAGTAATCAAAAATACTATGAGTACATACAGACTTCTCGTTCATGCGTAGTTCATTGCTCAATAAGTACACGAATCCTAGCAGCTCCCAGTAATGTACAGAACCCAATAGCATAAAAACTCACACTTCTTGTAGCCGCTTATGAACATCCCCCATCCACGGTCCTGGGAATATACCCGTCTTGCCGTAGCGGCACAGCATCTCAAACCGTAACAACCAACCAACCAATAGCTATGTAAAACTGGCACCGCGGAGCAAATCGTGGCACAGCTGCACCGTACATTTGCCCCGCCGGCTTGCCCAAACAGCTCGCCCCGCATACCTCGAAACGAAAACATCAACGCCAACATCCCGCCAAACCACGTGTGTGCCGCCTGCCACCGGGTAAAATGGCTGATTGTGTGTCAGCAAGGACGGATATGGATGCGGGATGATCGTGGGGATCATGACGGCGCGGGAATAGGAGAGACAACTATATAAATGTATTTGTGCCGAGACTAGATCTTGCACTGCCTTGCGCGTGTACGACTAGGACGATAATTGAGTGTTGCTGCCTTCACTTCCATCCACAATTCTAGAAAGAAGCAGTGTAGATATTTGTGAACAAGACATAATGACGGACGCAGAACAAGAGTACCAACTCTCGCAAGAGCAGATCAATCATTTTCTCGAACACGGATGGATTAAGTTGGAGAATTGCTTTTCGAGGAAGAGGGCTGGGGAGTTGCAGAAGACGCTGTGGACGAGGTTGGGTATGGATCCCGAGGACAAGGGGACGTGGTATGTACATCTTCAGTTCTAATTACACCCGACTTCGAGGAGCATCTGAACGGTCAAAATCGAGGTTTCGTAGGAACGAGGCTGATTCTTTCCAGGCACACCGAACGCACAAACATGCCCTTCTTCAATGAATTCCTCGTTTCCGACTTCGCACCCAAAGCATGGGGCGGCATATGCAGTCTCCTCGGCGGCTCCTCGCGCGTCGACTCTAATGCATCAACGTGGAAAGACGGGTTCATCGTGAACCTCGGCACTCCAGAGGGCCACAACAAAGCCATCAAGCCGCAAGAACTTCCCGGCTGGCACGTCGACGGCGATTTCTTCGTGCACTACCTCGACTCGCCCGAGCAAGCACTCCTGGTCATCCCACTCTGGACAGACATCGTCGCCGCCGGCGGCGGCACGTTCATCTGTCCACCCGCAATCGAAACAGTTGCGAAATGGCTGCACGCGAATCCAGAGGGCGTGAGTCCACGCATGACGCCGCGAGCACAGAACCCACACTTCGTGCAAGAGCAAGGCTTGAAGTGGTTCAACGATCTCGCATCTACATTCCCCGACTCCGCGTTCGTCGAAGCGACCGGCAACGTAGGAGACGTTTACTTGCTGCATCCATTAATGCTGCACTCAGCGTCGAACAATCAGCTCCGAAATCTGCGCGTCATTACCAATCCGCCGGTATCGGTCAAGGCACCGTTTATGTTTGATAGGGCGGATGGGGCGTATACTGCTGTTGAGAAGAAGACGTTGAGGGTGTTGGGTAAAGAGAGGCTGGAGGGGTGGAAGATTCGAGGGCAGAGGCAGCAGGTCGTGCCGGAGAGGGTGAGGATACAGGAGGAGATGAAGAGAAAGGAGGAGGAGAGGTTGAAGAAATTGAACGAGGGGAGTGGGAGTGGATTGGAGGCTTCGAAGCAGGTGGAGACTGTTGCGTAGAGTACATGTTCTCTGCATGTTTGATGAGCAGAAGTGTTGGGAATGATAGCAACGTTTTCCAACAAGATTTCCCTGAAAGCGCATTCTGAGGTGCCCTCGTTATATTGAACATTCAAGGTAGCTGTTCAACCCCATGGGGATATTTGAACGTTTGGTCACTGCCAATTGTAGATAATCCTGAACATACGTATGTAGTCCATTTGGAGTAAAAGCAAGTGGCACTTGGATGTCGTAGCCTGCTGTTGATCTGGACGGTGAGACTCGAAAAAGCACAGGGTCACGTAGGGAGTTGAGGCCAGAGTTTGCTTACAAATTGAGATTGCTGTGGAACCCGACTAGGGCCTCTGTGATAGTGAGCATCACGTTCTCTCACATCAGACCGAACAACGCTAAGCTACTGGCACAAAGGTGGAACGAGGTCAATCTTCCAATATTTGCGACTAGATTCCGGCAGTCAGGAAACTAAATGCAAGCAACCCAGTGTTGTGTCCTGGCTCCTAACATCTCCCACGCTATATCGGGTTCCGATGTCAGCGGTTCCTGCATCGCTAGGCGATTAGTGAACCACGGCTCAGCCTCACCAGCAATTGAGCAGGAGCGTGTACTCGGGAACCGAGAGACCACCTGGCCTTGGGAATATGATCTTCGTTCCGCCGCACAGTCGTAAATAGAGGCCAGCGAGGCTGGGGTGCATATTAATAATATGCATTTGAGCGGCAGTCTAACCCGGAACTGCCAAAGTCGGGGTCCAGCAGGGCGACCAAAGGTGATTTGGAGCGAGCTACCGTGGCCGTGACCCAGGTGAAGGTGGCTAAGCAACATACAACGGCGGGTAAGGGTGCGCGGGAGGTTAACGTGGCCAGTTAGAAGGTGAAGGTAAGACGCTCGCGCATGAACCCTGCGGCGAACCTTGGCGCGGCTAGAAAGTGAACACGGTATTCTCAAAGACTCCACGCCACAAGTTTCTCCGCTACTCATAAAGAGCTTGCCCACCAGCTCTCCTGCACTCTCTCCACACGCAGCAGAGGAATTCGACTCAACACCTCTTTAAATAAAAACTTCATATTAAACCACACCCATCATGAAGTACACTACCATCTGCGCTGCTTTCTTTGCGGCCGTTGCTACTGCCTCCGATGTCAAGCAGCTGAACAAGGACACGTTCAAGTCCTTTGTCGAGGAGAACGACCTGGTCCTTGCAGAGTGTAAGCCCCTCTCTGTCCACAGGTGATTGATATTTAAATCAATTGCAATGCTAACGTTATTCCAGTCTTCGCGCCATGGTGCGGCCACTGCAAGGCCCTCGCCCCCGAGTACGAGACTGCTGCCACAACACTAAAGGAGAAGGATATCAAGCTCGTCAAGGTCGACTGCACAGAGGAGCAGGATTTGTGCCAGGAGTACGGCGTTGAGGGCTACCCCACACTCAAGGTCTTCCGTGGCCCAGAGAACATTTCGCCATATAGCGGTCAGCGCAAGGCCGACAGCTTGATTTCGTACATGACCAAGCAGTCCCTGCCCGCTGTCTCCGAGGTCACCAAGGACACCATCGAGGAGTTCAAGACGGCCGACAAGGTTGTCCTAGTCGCTTACTTTGCCGCCGACGACAAGGCTTCCAACGAGACCTTTACCTCGGTCGCCAATGGCCTCCGTGACAACTTCCTCTTCGGCGCCACCAGCGACGCTGCCCTAGCCAAGGCCGAGGGCGTCTCGCAGCCCGGCCTGGTCCTCTACAAGTCCTTCGACGACGGCAAGGACGTCTTCACCGAGAAGTTCGACGCCGAGGCCATCAAGTCGTTCGCCAAGGTCGCCTCCACTCCTCTCATCGGCGAGGTCGGCCCCGAGACCTACAGCGACTACATGGCCGCTGGCATTCCCCTGGCCTACATCTTTGCCGAGACCCCCGAGGAGCGCGCACAGTTCGCCAAGGAGCTGAAGCCCCTCGCCCTCAAGCACAAGGGCGCCATCAACTTCGCTACCATCGACGCCGGCTCCTTCGGCCAGCACGCTGGCAACCTGAACCTCAAGGTCGGCACATGGCCCGCCTTTGCCATCCAGCGCACCGACAAGAACGAGAAGTTCCCCTACGACCAGGACAACAAGATCACCGAGAAGGACATTGGCACTTTCGTCGACGAGTTCCTCGCCGGCAAGGTCGATCCATCCATCAAGTCTGAGCCCATCCCCGAGTCGCAGGACGGCCCCGTCTCCGTCGTCGTCGCAAAGAACTACAAGGACATTGTCATCGACAACGACAAGGACGTGCTCCTTGAGTTCTACGCCCCATGGTGCGGTCACTGCAAGGCTCTGGCCCCCAAGTACGAGGAGCTCGGTGAGCTGTACAGCTCAGATGCTTTCTCCAAGCTTGTCACCATCGCAAAGGTCGACGCGACCCTCAACGATGTCCCCGATGAGATCCAGGGCTTCCCCACCATCAAGCTCTTCGCCGCCGGCAAGAAGGACTCACCCATCGACTACTCCGGCTCACGAACGGTCGAGGATCTCGTCAAGTTCATCGAGGAGAACGGCACACACAAGGTCGCCGCCGTCTACGAGGAGGTCAAGGAGAAGGTCGCCGACGCCGCCGCGGATGCCGCCGACGCCGCTGCCTCCGTCGCGGACGAGGCCACCAAGTCTGCTGGCTCGGCTGCCGATCAGGCAACCAAGTCTGCTGGCTCTGCCGCCGACGAGGCCACCAAGTCGGTCAAGTCTGGCGCCGAGAAGGCCACCGACGCCGCAAAGGAGGCCGCCGCCGATGCCGCTTCGTCTGCATCGTCAGTCGCTTCAAAGGCCACTGAGGCCGCGAAGAAGGACCACGACGAGTTGTAAAGCCTCTTTTGGCTTTGGACTTCTTCTGTCTCCCACTCTTTAACGGCGCTACGTGTATCAAGTAACCCTCATCCACCCGCAACACCACACCCCCCTACCTAGCAATTTGCAAGATATGCATATTCATATTCTTCGCCGTCGGGTACATGAAGTAAAAGAGAGATGAACACTACATGGGGTGGTTTTTTTTAACGGCTTGGCTTTTCTTTTGACATACTGGAACGGCTTGGGATAGCGACATAGCTTGAATGGAGTTCCGGTGAATTACTTCAATCATGTGTCTTGTTGTTGCTTTGATGTGTGATGTCTTTAGTATGTTGTGGTGCTATAGGTGTTTGTTTCAGGGAGTACGTGACTGATTGATATATGTTTGTGAGCTTCTTGGGGTTCCACTTCGATTATGTACAAGGTGAAGTTTAGGGACGGTTGTGGCCATATTCCTCTCGTGTTTGGGATTGACCCAAGCTGTGGATTCTGCTTATAGATGCGACATTAAAATCGGATCGACTCAATACGCTCAAATGTATCTCCCTTGGGGATCTAGTCTATCCATGAGCTCCATCGATTTTTCGTACCTATACCCAGTCAGTAACTGTCACAAGCTCTTCAAATGATTTCGACTTACATAGTAAACACAATACCGCCGCTCAAGATAAGTCTTCCTAACCGCGGCACAGCACCCGACCAAAACGTCAACAAGCCCTCATGTTTAAAGATCTTGGCCACACAGTCGAAGCTGTTCTTATACGAGCTCCGTGCCTCAATCGACTGCATGCGAGTCTTGACCGTGTCAATTGGCATAGTCGTGTACACCGTTATAATACCCGCCAGACCTCCGAGTCCGAACGTGCTCACAGCGCCCAGCTTCTCGCCAGGGGTGGCATATGACTGCGCTAGCTGCTTCAAAGACGTGTAGCTCGAAAAGCGCACGGCGGAATTCGCAGCTTGTCGGGCTGTTGTGGGTAGGAAGCCCTGGAAGAAGCCTCTGATACCTTTTTCCTGTGCGATTATGCGCGTGCCGTGGAGGAAGCCGCGCATGCGTGGGTTCGCGGCTTTGCGGTCGTCGATGCTGGGGATGGGGTTAGTAGTGGCTTTGCGATTGGTAGTAGACGGGCCTACAGTTGTGTCTTTATGCTCTCAAAGGGCGTCACTGCGAGGAGCGATTCTGTGGCTCCGGCGCCGAAACCTGCTATCACTGTCGCTGGGCCGGACACTTTGCCCTCGGCGTCTGCTAGCATGTCTCTGTAGGCATCAAAGGCGACGAATCCTGCATAGCTGGTTAGCATTTGGCCTGACCGTGGCTCGTCCCCGCGACGTACTTATGCCGGCTTTCAGTGAGTTGCCGATGATGAGCGTTGTGCAGCCGGCATACCATTGCTTGCCGAACGGCGGCCATGGGAGCTTCTTTCCGTCTGGTAATCTCCGGTTGAGTTGTGAGCGGGTCTTTGCGACTGGAAGTTGTTAGGATGTTTGTAGTATGTAGGAACGGGTTTGGTCGCATACATTCAGCGGGGTAGGTTATTGCTGCACTCAGTCAGTGAATGTCTGGGAGAGCGTGTTGCATGAGCATTACATATTTCCACGGCTCCTGCGGTTGCGCCAGCGAGAATTGAGCGCATTGCGCTTGGCTACCGAGCTTCAGTCACTGATGTCTTGTGCATGCTGTGCGGCAATACCTTTTTCTTTTCCGTCGTCGCCGCCATAGTCGCTTGAAGTGTGTGTGGTTACTTGGAGCAAGCCTGTAGTTTTGGCTGTGGGGTTGTAGGAGGACTGCGCGTGGCTGTCGCGTACAATGCGCGGAGCTTCCTTTTGGTGACTCGGAACTGTGACGTATAATTGAATATTTTGAGGCGTCCTCGAGAAGTGATATAAGAGCAAGACAAGGATGAAAGAGGATGTGCAGATTCCTGCTGCTTAATTCGAGTCTAGGTCTCACAATTAAGCATCGCCGCGAGCGGTATCGGTCAAGTCACATTAGGTGGTGCATTCGGCACTGCCAAGCATGACGATGTGCGATTCGTCAAAGCTCAGAAAAGTTACTCCACACTCACATCGCCATCCTAAAGTATCTATCCACACCCCCTCCGATTGAGACACGCAAATCCATACACACCAAAATGCTCGCTCTACGAAACCTCGCCCGCAGCACACCGCGGTCTGCTGCCCGCCTCTCCACCAAAGCCATCCGCCCACAGTCCTCGCTCCTCCGCCAGACAGCGGCGTTCCAGCCAGCATGGGCTGCATCCGTTCCCAGACTCACAGCCTCATTCCACAATTCGATAGCGAGGAGGCAAGAGAGCAGCGGACTCAGCGATGAGCTCGTCGCAAAGCTGCAGAGCGAGATCTCCATGGAGGAGGACATGAAGGAGGACGACGACCTCTCGGCGAACATCAAGGAGTACCTGGAGAATAGCCCCTTCGAGGCATGAGCGCCACCATATCCGCAAAATGGGGCATGCACTAACAGTGGTGCAGGTCGAAGACAAGGCTGGCAACCAGGACGTCGTCCTGACCCGCACCTTCAACGACGAGAAGATCCGCATCACCTTCACCACCGCCGACCTCAACAACAACGTCCCGGGCGAGGAGCTGGCCGAGGATGCCGCCTTCGACGACGCCGACATGGACGTGCAGTCTGGCGGCGCAAACACAAAGGGCGCCATCAACCAGGGCAAGACACAGGACGGAAACGTGCGTGTTGCGCCCGAGGACCGCGTTGCGCCTGCCGACCGCGAGGAGCTCGAGGAGGACTACGAGGAGGACGGCAACCAGCAGGGCTTCCCCGCCCACGCCAGCATCCGCATCGACCGACCGGGCAAGGGCGCGCTTGCCATCGAGGCCACTGCCCAGGACGGCGACTTCCTCATCGAGGAGCTCTACTACTTCCCTTCAGCCGACCTGGCCGACCCTGCGACGGCTGAGAAGGACTGGTCAAGGCGGTCGCTGTACACCGGCCCTCCCTTCAACAACCTCGACGAGGACCTGCAGATCCTGCTCGAAAAGTACCTCGAGGAGCGCGGCATCAACACCCGCCTAGCCCTCTTTATCCCAGACTACATAGACCACAAGGAGCAGAAGGAGTACATCAGGTGGTTGAACAGTGAGTCTTGCATCTCCGCTGCCGCAAAAACGCACGCTAACAGCTCCCCAGACGTCAAGAAGTTCGTTGAGTAATTCCAAAAGTCGTTTCTCTCTGTACCACTTCTAGAGTCATCTCAATTCACCCTCGTAGGCGGCGTCGAAGGTTGTGTATAATAGCTGGCAGGGCGGCCATTTACGTCGAAACGTGATTACGGTATCTATCCGATATACAGCAAGCGCATTGGCGTTGTTCCACTCTACAGCCCTGAACGTTTACATTTCTTCCATGTCTGACTTTTCAAGTTCCTTGTCGTTTACTGTACAGCTTTCCACATCCTAGACGAGTCGTGTTATTTGTCGACCGCATCCGGTATCTGGTTGCTCGCCTCAGATTAACGAGAACAAAGCAGAGACAGCGCACCGACACCGGCTGCACGCATCCACAAGGCGATTGTTCAACGTGCTTTCGTTTGTTTCGTTGGCTAAGTATACATTCCGAAACGCATTCCTCAACTTCAAAGCTCAGCCCGCTTGCGGGACTGGGACGATCACCATCAAAGTTCGGCTACGCTGCTGCCCCATCGAGCCAAATCGCATCGCTCGCCACCGTTGAATTCTTTCCCAAGCTCTCTTGTGCACGTTACAATTTAGGTAGAGGCAAAAGGGCAAGATGACGTTCAAATCGATACGCAATGTCGGTACCGATACGACCCACATTCCAACGAACCTACCACCACCGTATACCTGGACAGGAGCGCAATCTGGACAGCTGAGGCACGTTGTATATGCAAGGGAGCAGTCCCGCCCATTAGGCTCATCATTAACACAGCACAGAGCCAACCCATCCGACTTTACAAACACCAGCACCCTCCTCATCGGCCACAAAGCAACGCCCTTTCTCGTCCACACATCTCTCCTGACCACGCAGTCCCCATACTTCCGGGCCGCGCTTACAGGACCCTTCTCCGAAGCCACCGAAAACACTGTCCGTTTCGACGATGTCGACGTCAGCCATTTCCAGCTGCTCATCTCATGGCTTTATACGGGCGCCGTCCCACCACCCTACAAAGACGGAAAACCAGCCTACTACACCCTGCTGCACATCTACGCATTAGCCGACCGCCTATGCTTCGAAGGCCTCCGCAACGCCATCGTAGACCTCATGTCGGACCTGGCCGACCGCACAAACAGCGTCCTGACACCCAGCGACACGCGCATTCTCTACGAACAAATCCGCGACTCGGCGCCGCTCAGAAACCTCGTCATCGACCTCTTCAGCTTCAAGAAAACAGACCGACTCCTGGAAATTCACGCCGACACGTGGCACGCCGCTTTCCTCCGCGACCTCGTCGTGCACCTCAAACGCCCCTGCGAACAGGCTATGCAGCGCCATAGACTGCGCATGTGGTGTCCTGAAACGTGGCACGCGACGCGCAGCTGCGATAATTGCCGTGTCGTATTGCCGCCGCGGCATGGCGCTGTGGCGTGCGATGATTGCTGTTTGGCGTTTTGCACGCGGTGCGTGGACGTTGGTGTCGGTATGGCAGGCTGGGACGACGGGCGCGGGAAGTGGGAAGGGGGTGCTGAGGATGCGGATGGTGGGGCGGGAGAGGGTGTCGCGAGGGGCAAGAGGAAGTGGGAGGCGTGTAAGCCGTGGAGGGGGAGTAGGTGTCGGTTGTATCATGAGCATGAGGAGACGGAGAGGTGTGGGGATGTTTTTATGGGGAGGTGAGGGGTTGGGGGGAGGGATTGGGGAGGTGGGAATAGAGGTATTATAGGTAGAGGGTGTTTTTTGGCTTTTTGGCATAGCATGGCGTTTAGTAATTTTGAATCATATTTCCATGGGACAGTATAGCTGTGCAAGGTTCTTGTGAGTGATTACATCTTGTCTCGATAGGAACGCATTGGACGACGATTAGTCTAATTTTTCTAAGGAAAGGTCCACGAACCACATGGTAGGAATAGACATCACACAGGCAGTGGGAGATGACATATGTGGCACGTTGTAATGCATCACTCGGTGACGCTTCTATTCCTGTGCAAAATGCCCGATATCACACTACCCCCATGGTTCAACTTTAATATCCCTATTTCCTCGCCAAAGTACGTTGGTCGACCCGGTCGTACTGTTTCTTCCATCCTCCTCTTGCTGATCATCTTCCATTAAGCGCATCCCATTCCACTTCCGCAGTCGGGGTATCACATCTAGCAGTCGGGAATCTGCGAAACGGTGCCAGCCTCGCTCTTGACACACATGCCGTGGTTCTGACGAGCATCGACCTCTGAACATCTATTAGCTTCTACTTCCTCAACTCTAGCGTCGTGGTGTAAACGTACCTGCGGCGATGGGCGCAGCGACGGCGAAAGCAGCCATGGAGAGGATAGTGGCGATGATGGAGAACTTCATGTTTGCGGTTTGGGTATATGGCGAAGAAAAAGAGCAGGTCGTGGATGTGAGTTTTGTGTGTGAAAAGGAGTCGCCCGGCGACAAAGGAATGTATAAAGTTTAATAGGACGAAGCGTGAAATGTGAAGTAACTTGTAGTGAAGATAATTCCGCTTAGCCGGGCTCCAAACGCCTTTATACCATGCCCAGACTATGCATTGCAAAGACGCTGCACTTACCACTTTGCTCTGCGCGGCCTGAAACCGGGCGGCGAGGGCTCCTGAGGACCGCGGTGTCGCATGAGGTATGAAGGCCTGGACACGGGCGCTAGGCAGGATGGCGCGTGGAGGCGGGGATTGGTGCGTCGGGGGTTTGTGACGGATGGGATGTGTCGGGTGTGCTTCAGAGTGCTTTGGGGATTAGTCGCAGGTGGTGTTGGGGCTGGGAGGAGAAGTGTTGCGCGGCGATCGGGTTTGAGAGACGTTTGATCCTGCTCCGACTCTTGATGGCAGAAGGAGGGTGCTTTGCGATATAATACTACATGACCTTCGCAAAATGCGAGTGACTTGAAACTTAAATGTGAGCATTTTACGAGGCTATAAGCGCTGGCATTGTGTCTGCTATGTCCGATGTGCGATGAGGTTGTGCGTGCTCGAGGTGTGATGAAACAGCGCCCAAACGCACTCGAAACCTTGAGGTGAGCGGGTGTTCTAACAGGTGGAGAGATACGACCACGTGCATCCGGATCATCTGGCTTCAGAGTCTTCATGAGAGTGTCGATGCGAGAGACAACCGTCGTATGTGTATGTGTGAAATGTTGTTGGTGCAGGTGCGATGTGATGGTTGAAGCGCGCTAGCCGGAAACGGATGGCTTTAAAGGTGAACCTTCCAAGGTTGGAAATTCTGGTGGCGAGTGAACTACAGTCTCTCATTAAGTCGCGAAAGCCGGGAAAAAGGCCAAGCTCGACGACTACATCTACGCATATGAAGGCTGATCTAAATCCAAAAACCCTCTGTAGACATACAGACTAGTGTATTTTTATTTCCGGCATTTGCGACTTATCGAGAGACAGTGACAGCATCTGCAACGTCGTACACAGGCAGTGTGCTAGAGCCGGAGGTGGTTATTCCATACTAGAGTGCCAACAGTCAGTGCCGGGCAGCATCTTCACAAAAGTCTGTCTCTTTCTGCTTGTGTCTTTCCTCGCACTGCTGTGTTTAGACGGCGAACGTCACTGGTAGGTTGGAATGGACTGCATTGCCTACGTCAACCAGTCAATCATGAGGCATAAGCGATTTCCTAGTTTCTAAACATTATACTCCTTCATATTTGGTTTATACAGGTCATGTTTCCTCTGCGATCATCTTCACTTACATCATGAGAAGTGAATTGCCCGGAGCGCTGTAATTACCGAGTGTTTGCTGGATTCGTCTCAAAAGGTATCAGAAGATTAGAGATGCAGGCGTTTGCAATGGTGGAGTCTACGACGCTCCGGCGTTTGTCTGTAGCATCGTGTCTCGCTGGGCGAGGCCGGTACATGACAGCCCCGTTGACGCCTCGGGGGAGCAATGTGAGGGCGTTAGTCCAGCGATTCGCGTAGTACTCGAACACACTGCAGCTGGGGAAATCGACCGTCGATGTTGAGTCGCAGTTTCCACTGGTCCCATCCCGCCTTCCACTTCGCGCCCTCCACGTGGGAACCCCACTTGCCTCCAGCAACCACACCCAGTGAAGCTGGATCCCACGATGAGTTCCTCCGACCTCTCTACTTCGTCTATAGCAGCGAAACGAACTGTGCAGCAGGCAGGAAAGAGGCAGGCAAACGTCAACATGCCGCCGGAGAACAAGGGCGTAGGCTGGCGCAAAAAGATCCAGAACAAGCCCAAGGAACTCCAGCCGCACAAGGTGAGCGCTGACGATGCAGTGGCTTCAGGCCGCCATTTGTTTTCACGCAAAGGAATCCAGAGCAGTCGACCCGCAACACCAGCGACATCTACGATAGAGGAGGCCGATGAGGGCCCAGGCGAGCCCGCACAGTCTACAACACCACGTCGGAGTTCCAAACCGAAGCTCGTTCGGTACACGTCGTTGTTCACGAGCTTCAAGGATGTATCAGAGCCTAAAAGCCCCGACTTTGCTGAGCCTTGGGGCGACATCGATCCGAATTCGGCCGCCCCAGTCCCTTACGTGGACCCAATTGCCATTATCCAAGCTATTCGGTCGCACATGGCCAATTTCTCGACCACGCCGCTCTCTTCCACACATAACAGCGGTCTGTTCCGTGTCTTCGAACACTACTACAAATTGAGAAGCGAGAACGAGAGACTGGAGGTAGGGCTGCATGAAGCACGTCAGGAATTACAGAGCACTCAAGATCGATGGACGGATGAGGAGCGCCGGTATGCTGAGGAAATACGCCGCCTTGAGCTACTCATCGCACAGGGCACAGCGGGCGTGGCTGGGTGTGTATCCACATACTGCTCAAACATCATTTGCTGACCTTTTGTAATAGAGTTTTGCATGCCAGACATGGTAGTGTGATTGATCGCAAGCGTATGCATAGGAAAACGATCTCAGGCGACCTGAAGTCCACCTGGAACGGTTTCCTGACGCAAGAACAAATCAACACCGAGATCAGATCAAGAAGTCAGGATGGTGTGCATATCAATTATCCAGTACCGCTGCAACTAACAACATTAGTCATTCTTCAACGCTCAACTTCACCTTCAGGGAAAATGGCCGCTTTGTCAAGACACTTTACTACGAGAGCAGGCTCAGATCTACAGGTCGGCACACCCCCGACCGATGACAGAAGCCCAATGCTGTCACGTAAAGTGAGAAGCGAATTGGATCTGTCCAAGCTTGCCAATAGGAATGTTGTGCAGTCTTTCGCGAATTCGTCCCTGAACTCTGGATTCTCGGGTGGTACTGGAGGTACGTTTCATCAATTGAAGGATTACTCATGGAATTCACACTGACTTCATCCACCAACACCCAGATCCATTGCCAGATGAGTTATCGCCACCATCTCCAGTGCCCGTTGAATTAACAGCCGAATCTGATGCGTTTGTTGCTCTTCGTGAGCTGGGTACTCTAGTCGCTAGACGAAGAGGTCTCGATGCTGATACGTTCGTCAACAAGCTTATGACACTTTTCTCCGACACCGAAAAAGTTGAGGGTGATACTAAAGCTGTCCAACAATCGAAGCCAGTAGACGACCATGGGCGTTCTCAGAAGCCATGCATCGGCGAGACGACCCCTATACGTACTCTTCGACGATTTCAGTCCCAACCACAACTGGGCTCTGACATCAAGCGCCGCCGACACTTCTCATTCGAGCCGGGAGAGGACCATCTCCATGCATTACAGGAAGAGTCTACGCCCAACGCCAGCGCCAAGTCACAAAAGACCCCATCGATTCCAGGCTCTCCAGCTTCAGACATTTTGCTGCGTTCCGAAGGCCTTGACTCACCATACCAAGTACCCACTCCTGATCCTCAGAATCTCTCCAAGATCCCTACTCCCGTCCATCCTTTTGGAAGTCTTCGACGAGAGGCCTCTGTGTCAAGTCTACAATCTAAACAAGCTACATCAAGCGACGGTCGCCATACCTCTCAGTCTAGCATATTGACCGCGTTTCGAGAGAATCAAAATGGGGCTAAACGTCCAAGCTCAAGCAGTAGGAGTAGCTCAATCAACAATTTGCGCGGCACAGACGCCTCACCATCTTCAACAGAGCAGCCTGGCAATGTTCGCGTTCGTAACAGCGTTGTTAGTCTGGTAACTACGAGGGCAGGAGATCCGACCAACCGTTCGGTAACCTCTCAGGATGGCAGCCCTGCAAGAAGTAAACCAAGAACGTCTACAACGGGCTTGTCATCCCGAGCTACTCGTCACATGGGTCCAGTCGAGCCCGAGAACAATGATCCGAAGAGAGGCGTTGGAGCTTGACGAGTTTCATGTCCTCTTGTCGAGTGTGGTGGGAAAATGGATTTAGCCGTCGGCTTGGGCACGCGGTAGGAAAGGAATGCGAAATTTCGTAATACGCTCGCACCTGTACATGAGATGCAATGGCAGCGACACTCCAGTCGTTCAACTTAGCTCTTCGCTTCGCCGTCAGAGATAAATTGGCTGTGACTCAGGTGAGCGTTACCTCCACAACAATGGCTGATTGTGTGACCGTTGCAGGGTCGAGAGGAATTCGATGGGCTATTCGACTTCTGTGTATCACAAAGGTCGTCAATGTCATCCTCCCTAAAACTTTCACGTGGGCAAAGGAACGAGCGGCTGATCACCACGAAACAACTGCTATGACGGAGTCAAAAGCATAATAGCAATGTACCAAATGCACCAAGGGAAACGCTCACGTATGCTAATTACGGTGACCAAACACGAGAACGTGAATTTGCAGCAGGTAATCAAATTTCGGTCGCCTTGGGAAAGCGAGATGAGATGTCTGAAAAACCCGAAGTCGCCACTGCAGCTCACATCAGCGAGCGCAATCACGACACTCACTGTCACAGTCTGTCTTCATGACATGATACGATTGCGGTAGCACCGAAGGTTACTTTTCTTTCTGATTGTGGCTAATGCATTCTGATAGGGGGAGCTGTCATTCCATCATCCATGGATAGACGCTAAATTGTTCCTGATGAGTACAAACCCAAACGTCCGATGAACTCATGCACCAATCTAGTTCTCTCTGGACCTTTCTCATCAGCTCATTTCTTTCTGCACGTCTACGCGTTTCTCGACGATCAAAGACGACGACTTTAATGTGATTCGCTGCTCGGCGGGATTCTACGCCACAGGTGTGGCGATACGTCTCGGAGCGATGAGTGGAGTGAGCCAAGCGAGAAATTTGCTGTGCCACAGGACTGACAATCACAACCTCATTGAGCAGCAAAAGCTCTGCCGCGTGACGATGTGCGATGCATTTGGTTCGTCGAGATGACCCATTGACGTCGGTCGGTAATCTTTCGCCACACTTATTTTTACACAGGATGGCTTGCAATGGATTTCTCCGCTATTTGGTCGGGTTGGTGTTCCACCAGCCTTGCGATTGGACGCAAAGGTCATGCAGCAGCCAGGCGCAACTGCAAATCGCAGAACACTTTGGGATGTTTCCGCAAAGTCAATTGGCGTCTGTGTTTCATCAGTGATGCACGAACGCCCGCGATTATGACGAAGGCATCGGTCGGTGAAAGCGGTTGGAAGACCGCTGTTTTCGGGAAAGCGCCCGCTAACGACTCCTTAATCTCGGGTTGACAAGGCCAGAATTAACGTTAGGGATCAACTCATCAGACTAGGCGGGCAACGGGCGAGTTGGCTGTTCACAAGCGATACGGCGCCAACGGCTGATTGCGGGATTGGCTCGAAGAGGTCGACCTGGCGAATTGGCGGGAGCAACCCCGTCTCCCAGGTTCCGCTCCCACGCAGGGAACAGAGCAGCGGCAGTGAGCTCTGCCGCGTGGAGTCTGCTTTGGGTCGACGAGGGCAGTGAGCTGGGGCGGGAAATGTCATAACGCATATGGCACGCGCCGCTGAGGTCTTGTTAGATCCAAGACGGCATAGCGGTCTGGTGCCGGGCCTTGTCGAGCAGAGTCGATGCTCGACACGGCAGGGTGGGACAGGGCAGCCACACAAGCCTCGCACGCGCGCACTGGTGTGGCAGTTACTGTGGATTCGAGAAACGACGGGCTGGGACCCGGTGCAGCAGGGCCTTGGGCGGATTCGCGGTCATGGACGCGGGATGGCGACAGCTGCAGCGACAATCGCACCCCATGCGGCCGCGCAGAGTCTGGCCGGCTCGCGGCTGTCGTAGGGCAAGTGGCTGTGCAGCACGGCTCCGGGTGATCAGTGTGGCCTGTATGGACGCATGTCGCGCAGAGAGGAGCTGCAGACGAGACGACGTCTGAGGCCGCGCAAAATTACAGCGTTTGAGTCTGGCTAGACCGCGACCCCACTGCTGCGCTTGCACTGACCGTTCCGATGCCACGCGCCTTTTACAGCCCATGTCAGGCAGGCCCTCGACGCTCGGTCTACTAAAGCCCTGTGGCTTGACTCTGGCTTGACCCTCTGTGGGAGCTGCTCCGTCCTCATAACCACTTCATCAAGGCTCCCCAACGCCCCGACTTGACCTTCACTTCTCTCGATGCCCCCAGCTACCCACGGTGCCTCCCCCCTCGAGCTCCCGCGCGATGTTTCGCAACCGGTAAGTGCTTGCTGCTGCTGCTGCTGCCGGCGCCGACGACGCAGCGTGCTGTGATGTGCGCGTCGCGTCTGGTGTTGAACGCTGCGGTACCCGTGGGGCTGACCTGACCGGCCGCTGACCGCCCTCAGGACAAACTCGCAGAAGCCGAATGAGGAACTCCTAGAGTCTTTCAAGACGTCCTTTCCGCACCTCGCACAACGATCGCACTCAGTGGCCGGGCCCTCCAGTCACTCTCTCACAGATGCGCTAGATGTCGCACACCCCTCACGGTATGCATCCGTCCCAACTCACATGTGCGCGCACCCCCGCTGCACCTCGAAAATCTACCCCGTCGTATTCCACGCAGCGTGCTGACCAAAATGTGCTCCAGACACGTTGGCGACCACGAGGATGTAAAGGACCAGGACCCCACGCCGCGTGGGAACGACCAGCCATGGCGCTTCACGCCGTCTCTGCTCGACCCCAACAGCTTTGCATTTACCACCTTCGCAAACCAGCCGCCTGGCTACTACACGCCGACGCCGGGCGGTACCAACACGCTCTACCACAGTCAGGCGGGAGATCTGCACACTCCCGGCTTCAGCTTCGGCCTAGGAACACCACTTTCGCTACCCACCTCGGAGGGCGGCATTCACGCCGGCCAGCCTGCATCAGCAGCCCATCTCCACGGCTTCAACCCGCATGCTCTCGGAACCCACCACTTTCCCAATGTCAACCCATTTGCTCTTCAGCCGCAGCACTCGCAGGCTTTTGCGCCACATCAGTTCTCGCACGCGCCATCCGCATTCGACCATCCAACCTTGGCACAGACGCACGAAAACTCACCCATGGACAACATCGTTTCAGACGTCGAGATGCAGGAGCAGTCGCCCTTGATCGGCTTTGCGCCGCATTCGTACCAGGACAATATGGCGGCGGCAGTCGCGCCCCCTCCCCCCCTGCCCAACCAGAACTTCCGATACCATGTCACTTTGAACGCGCCTACTGCCATGATCAAGTCATCGGACGAAGTCCCAGTCACCTACCTCAACAAGGGACAGGCCTATTCGATTTCCTTGGTGGACACAGCCCCTATGCAGCAGGCTTCGTCGGCACCTGTCAAGTACAGGACCTTTATCCGCGTCTCGTTTGAAGACGAACAGCAGCGTCAACGTCCGGCGTCCTGCTGGCAACTCTGGAAAGAAGGCCGCGGGACGAACGAAGCCCACCAGCGCGGTGGCCGATTGCAAGCAGTCGAGTTTGTGGACCCCAGCCAAGTGGGCGGCGGCGAAATGCAAGGTCGACCAAGGATAGAGGTTGAATCGTCGTCCTTCGATGGCTTTGCCGTCACATGGACGCCTGTACATAACGCTGCACCAGAATGTTCTTTGGCCGTGCGCTTCAACTTTCTCTCCACCGACTTCAGCCACTCGAAAGGGGTCAAGGGCATCCCCGTCCGTCTTTGCGCGAAGACCGAGCTCGTCTCAGATATTGTTGGATCGCCCCAAGGAAAGGTAGATGCAGAGCTTTGCTACTGCAAAGTCAAGCTTTTCCGTGACCATGGAGCCGAGCGCAAGTTGTCAAACGACGTTGCCCATGTCAAGAAGACAATCGACAAGTTGAAGCAGCAAATCGCACAAGTGGAGTCTGGAATGAAAGAGTTCGGAAAGCGCAAGCGCAGCAGCTCGATCTCAAAAGGCAGTGCCAGCACGAGACCCGGAAAGGTCCCTAAGCACAAGAGAACTTGGTCCATGTCTTCGGCCAATTCCAATTCAGGAGCACGTGCTCCAGCCGAAGAAGACCTGCACATCAAGTTGGCGTCCCTACAAGACATGTTCAGCTCGACACGGCCTGTGAGCGTGCTCTATCTGCAAGGCGATGAGCAGGACGACCCCGATCTTCATCCAGTTCAGCTGGTCTCAAGTCCCCAGGAGCTTACCAAACTCGATACCACTCTAGATGCCCAAATGTGGGAAGGACAGAGCGGCCCCTCATCTATCGTATCGCCAACGCCAAGTTCACAGTCCATCACGTCGGACAAACGACGCGCATCCTCCTTTCAGCGGCCTAAACCTTTCCAACCTCCTTCGCGCATGTCTTCGAATGAATGGAGGAGTCTTCCACAGACCGCAACAGGCGACCTCAAGAGCATGCCCACAATACATGCCGGCGCTGATGTCCCAACTAAAGTGCAGAGGCCCTACTCTGACGATCATGCCCTGTCAGGATGGATCGAGGCTCTGGGAGTTGATCAGACTTATCAACCCCCTCCTGAGCCTATGTTCAAGCCAGGTAAGCATCGTTAGCACCATGAACACTGAACTATACTAATTTCTACGTCAGTGGCATGCTTCTTCGTGCAACCCAGAATCGCGGGTCGGCAGCCTGAAGACAATTACTTCCGTGCCGTCTATCTCCTGGAGCGTACCGTCAAGGCCCTCGTCAGCAGCATTGCAATGAAGATCAACATTGAGCCGACAAAAGTTACCCGCACAGTTCGGGTAAACCAAAAAGGCCTGCAAATCCTCATGGACGACGAAGCTATCAACGGCATAGCAGAGCAGCAGGACATGACGGCCGAGTTCCACGAGATCGGCACGCCTCCAGTACACCATTTGAAGCGAGAATGGGATGCCGGACCTACAGACATTCAAGTGGACGGCGACATTAGCGTTACAGAGAATGTCAACTCGACTGGCTACGAGTTGCGCCTTCTCTTCTAAAGTTTTCGACCTGTGGCCTGCAAGAGCTGCCACCACGGACTATCACCTCCACACTCAACACCACCTCACGACCCATTACTATAATGACCTTGTACTATTCGTGCGTTTGGATTGAGCTATCCACTGCTCTATAGGGCCTAATTCTGTCCTGTCGTCTCCTTGACGCGACTTTCCACCATTCGGCGTTTCGAATCTGGAGATACCATGGCTGCCTCTTTCTGCGCCATTTGCCTTTTCCTATGTTGATACCTTATTTCATATTCTTCTTTCAGGTTCGACCACGATACCCATTATACCTTTTCACCTCTTTCAGCGGCATAAGATTGCAAGTAACGAGCGAGTGTAAACACACGGCGGAACGAAGCGATTGCTATATACACACACAGTACGGAGCCTGACAGGCTTGGAACTGTCATTGTTTTGAGATACATACGATACGGATAGCAATTTCCGGTTGGTTCTAAGGAGATGATCCGATCTCACTCGAAGACGAATACAAGTCTTTGTGCGCTTATACTCATACTCTTGTCTTCCTACACTGTGTTTCTTGGGCTTCTCATCACTTCACTAATCACGTTAATAACCTCCGCAAACCTTAGTGCGACCATCAACTGTGCCGGTCTCACAGATCCCGTACTTCCGGCAGTCCCCTGAGCCTGCAACTTATCCGACTCAGTACACGCGACGCTAGCCGGTAGCACGACTCCGGTAAAGGCATGCGATTGAGCAGCAGGACCCACAATGATGCAACATCTCAACGATGACATCGATTACGACCATTTTGCAACTATTCTGTCACATCAGACAACGAATACTCACACCACCGTCGGAGCAAAATGAGTCGGTCCGGGGTCCACATTGTGGACGGGGACCCTTGGCTCGCAAAATGAGGTGGCTCGTGGGAAGGTTTAGCCGACTGTCGATCACAACATGGTCCAACACTAGACTAGGCGGGTGCCCGAGGCTTGATGTCATTGTACAGGAAAGATTTGGCGAATCAAAATGCTGCTACACCACGACAGAACCAAAGAGAACATGCAGGAGCGGTTGTCGAAATCATGTGCTGTCAACCCCAGGAACAACATCGAATGGGAGTGAAGCGGAAGTTCTGGCTTGAGCGAAAGAAGTGATCTGGTTTCTTCTCCATCAATAATCTAACGCACGCGGTCGCGATATGAAACGGACGGCGCAAACGAATTAAGATTCGAGCCACGATCAAGACATCAACGGTCGACAAGCGGTCTTTGCAAGCGTGGTTCGAAGAATCGTTCGATTATGGCAAATGAGTATCGACGACTTCCAATGATCCCCGTACTTCAGGCTGGGTGCGAAACTATCCATCAGCCACAGCATCTATCGGCCATATTGTTCATGCTGTGCTCATTGACCAGTGCGAATCACACGTGGCCACAAGGTTTGCTTTGTTCTGACGCGTATTGCACCGAAGGAAACCTTTGCGAAGTGCCCCCAAAGTCGCCACCGACTACGTAGGGACAGAAGCATCGTGGACCCCGAAGAGTCTATGGTACCAAGCGAACCGTCTGTGAGGACGCGTACTACCCTTCTTACCGACCGTCCAGAACAGGCAGGAATGCTCTGGAAATCACAATCTATCCATCAATCAAACGTCTCGAAGGTTCTAAACATAGTAGACGAGTATGTGGCATAAGAAGGGGGAACTGTTCCTGGTCGCCCAATCAGCATACGCAGGTACAAGATCGGCAAAGGACCTACTATACCCAGATCTTAGGTACAGCCACAGGTGGCGCATGCATATGAATTTGCCACAGTTGGCGCATTCATGTGAATTTGCCACACGGGAACCTTCTCCAAAGCCTTATGGCACCTGGGACACGTACGCACTCGACGCACCTGTGACTCACCATCGCTGGCAGTAGTAGATCGTTACTCAATACCAGATGCTCCAAAGTAAGTGTTCAAACTACCCCTCACTATGCTGATGCGGAATGCGCCGATATGCCTCTAGAAGCAGCTGATGTTTGGGAAGCCACATGAGACGTATTTCTTGGCAGTTCTTTTTCGCATTAACCGTCCTCCGTACTTTCTGATTGACAGCCTCACGTTTTGGCCTTAGCTTCGTCTTCTATACCCCACGCCGAACGTTGTGTCACTCGGTCAATTGAGGTGAGATTAAGCTTGCCGATCTCGCATTTGACCGAACGATGGTGTGTCAAGCCGTTTACCAGACGGTTGTTGCTCCGTCGGCATATACCGTAACTACTGAGATGAACTATGGTAGAGCTACTTGTTTCAAATGATATCTGATTGCTTGTTCAGCGCTCTGGAAGGGGCGAATAGCTGGGCAGAAATTGCGTGTTCCCATCAAGCCCAAAGGGGCCCTCTCCGCGATTCTACCTTCGGAACTCTAGCTTCAGGTTTGTTTTGGCTGGCTTCCGACCTCGAAATGTCACAACACGGCAAATTCAGTAAAAACAGCGGTCGGTAATTGCACCGATCCTTGCACCTATCCGCAATCTGGTGGAGCATCCTGGCGCTTCCTCAAAAAAAAGCCATCAGCCTTGGCCTTCAAAATGAGGGCGAACTCGACAGAGTGGAATTAGCAATCTCCATTCCTTGTCGCACGTTGTCGCCAAACTGCCTTCGCGATCCATGACACCGACAATTAATCTAGCAAAGTCATCCAGGATCGGCTTTGCAGTCGGTGAACAGCATGGTATGCAAGACGGGCTCCTGATCACCCAAAAGAGGTTTCAGATGACCCAGATAATGCACGTTGCGCTCCACTCTTTTCTCACCCCATGATCCCAAATGGAAATCCCACGTCACGCCTCCGCTCATCCTTGCACGGAGAAACCCAAGCCTGGAGAATCCTTCAGCGCTGCATGTTCAATCCTCCAGCAACCAAAACGCTCATCGCAGCGCAATCCCACGATTGCACCTTCCTCAAACGGCCGGCTAAAGTCCCAGAACGATCTCACTTCGCTACCGGTTTTTGAGAACAGGTTCTATGCACGTTATCTCGCTTGACGAGTCGTGTCGCATTGCGGCGAATGAGACGCGATGTGGCGCGGTGATTATGTAGACCGCGTGCAGCGCGCCGCTGACGCTCGACTGGAATACTGCCGGTTGGGCAACGAGGTAGAGTGTACCTGCTGGAGCCACGTCTGCGGATGCGGTGAGAAATTGGCGCCATGCAGGCAGCGTCGATGTGCTGGATTCGGCATGTTCCGCGGAGGCGTGATGGATGGGGTATGGAGGCGTGATTGATGATTTCTTTTTACGACTCCAAAATGGTCGCTGGGGGCTGGCAACATATTTCGGACCGTCTTGTATGTACATCTCGCTGAGCTGTTCAGTTGTTGTCACAGCTTTCCGGGGGATGTGCCTGTGCGGAACCCATATCCAGGTGAACATCCGGAGAAATTACCTTGTCATCCGGTGCAATACCACGGCGTCGGGCATGGCGCCTCACCCAAGATCTTGATTTCCGGATGGAGCGGTGTGGATGTAGTTTGCGGAAAGGGATGCGCACTTGCAAGGGATTTTCATTGGAAGGCTAGGATTCGCTGTCGAGAAATCCTAGATGGCGATGATGTGGCTCCCGTGGGTCTGCGTCCTATCGGAGGATTTGGGAACTGGGAACAGGGCTTGTGTAGACGCGCAGTTGAAAAGGGATGATGCCGGTTGTCCTGGTGTATTCAGTAGGCATTTGGACAAGTATGTAGTTTGCAAAAACAAGATAATAGAAATTGGAATTGGTGCACTGCCACAGATTTCGTGGGATTGCGTGGGAGGGGAGTCTATGGGCTTTTCTTTAAAAAATGACTCCGTCATGTACAGTACGAAGGCGCTCGTGTTTGGTGATGCACCACTAGGAAGCCAGGATACCCTCACAATACTAGAAAGGCGTTAGAAAATTCTAATAGAGGTGTAAAGGTAGACAGGTTGTCGTGTGCTAGAATGTAGGTTCTTGCAATATTTGTTGAATAGTACGTTGACTACACATCGGTGCATCACCAAATCCGAGCTCCTTGGTATGGCACAGGGTCCAGTCTTCCGTTCGTGAGAGGTTGCAACGACCTGTCGATGAGATTGTAGCATGCTTTACGCATTTGGACACTTCTGATCTTTTTGAGGGAAGTGTTGTTACAATGCGTCTGCAATGTCGGTAGGTACTTGAGGAAGCCGTGTGCAGAGTTGTTTAAATCTTTGCAAGAGCATGTTAGCATAAAAGAAAACAATTCTCTTTTCCACTAAAGAGATGATGTGGTAAATTTCCTTGCTTTTAGTCCAAATTGATTTGAGCAACATCAGCACACATGACACTCTCCCAACACTTGCATATGCTGTTTCCACTTCACCTGGGCTACGATTTACTCTGAAGGCGATCCACAGCAATCGTGTAAGCAACTCGTTGCTAAATCATCACACTGTCTGCCCTTATTCAGTCATCCAACTCCCTCCCAAAGTCGATCAAACGCAGCTTCTTTGCATCCTTCGGATGAAATTGAGCAACCTTCGCCCTGACCAGGAATCTCGACGCAGCTGAGTCCTTCTCAAGCTGGAAGTATGCCTTCCCACCGCCTGCCCCAATGAGCGTAGCAAAAAGATTCTCGATCAGCTTCCGCATCTCCGCATCCGCGGCTTCAGCTTCCGTGGGTGGCTCCTCCTCTTCATTATCCTCAGCAGCAGCTTTATTGCCCCAGATCTGGTCGATTCGGCGCTGCCGCGTCTTGTCAGATACGGGCTTCTTGGACGACTTTGCGCGTCCTTTCTTGGTGAATCCAGCAGCGAGCGTATCGTCCTCCACGTCGAACATATCACCTACCACGGGGCCGCCGAGTTCTTCGGCGGCGATCATGGCAGCGAGGTAATCGTTGATAAAATCGTTCATAGCTTCACCAAGTCTCTGCATCTCAGCCTCGCACTTGTCTTTTTGCGTGCGCTTGGCTGCGATCATTTCCCTGGCCAGCTGGGCAGTCGTCTTTTGAGAACGGTCCTCGTGCTGTGCGCGCAGTCTGTCTATACGGCTCTCCATAGCCTGGGTTAGAAGATTGGCATCGTGGAGGTTGGCGTCTTCACGTCTTAGATTTGTTTCTGCTTTCGTGACTTGCTCCTGAGTACTGACGATGGCTTCTTTCGTACCATGTACATTTCGCTGGAGAGAACGCGCCGCTAGAAGAGCAGGAAGAATTGAGCCTTGAGATGGAAGAAAGGTTGCCGTGGATTTGAGGCCAGTGTAGACGTCCTTGATTGCTTGTAGTTGTTGCAGTTTCTGCCGCGGATCCTCTGACGCGTAGACTGCATCTTCAAGCTGGACCGCGGAGCGCGACTTGAGCTTTGTATCGGTTAGTACGTTCACATTCTTAATAGCCCAGCTTCAGCATACCTTTTCTAGGGCAGCTTGCTGTTCCTGGACGCGTGATCGCAGTTCCTTCACGGTTTGCTCTAAACGCGCTTCGGTATTGGTTGCGTCAAAGTCCATCGCGCCATCCTGTAGCTCTCGTGCATCCTTGACATACTCTCGTATATTCGAAAAAGCGCGGTCGTGGTGTTGTGCCATAGTTCGAGTATGTGAGACACGCGATGTTGTTGATCGGTGTTGACGTCCAAGGTTCCTTGGTTGAGACTGAACATGCGTGGATGCGCTTACGACTGCACGCCAGCTGCTAACACCAAAAAGATCAAGACGTTGCCTGTCGTTGCCCTCTCCAGCGTTTGTCGCGAAAGATATTCACATTCCCTCACTCGGGCGTTGGGGGCTCCCACAATGCACGTGACAGCCAAGGCGCTAGTGCCGATCATCTCCGCTTCCTTTTTCGCACTTGCAACGCCTGTACAACTTCCATCTCCCTCCCAGCACCCACCTGCCACTCTCCACCAGCACCCAGGGTTCTTTCTTCAGCGCCATCTCCCCTTCCTCTTTGATCACTTTTCTCGCTGTGCAGGAAGGCGCGCAACCCTGAGCTCTCCGCATCTGAGACGCCGGTTGCTTGCCGAGAAGGTTTGACGAGCGAGCTTTCTTTACTTGGGCCACTTTCTTCTCCCTCGTCGACATCACACCGCCTAAGAAAGCATTCACCCTCTCCGACTTGTTCGCTCCATCTGCACCAGCACCAGCACCCGGAGTCTCGCTCATCGAGGCCTCGTCCTTCCGACCACTGCACTCCCTGCATGCTCCAAGCCCCGTCCTAGCTTCGACGACTTCACCTCCACCTTCACACCCTCAAACCGCACAGTCCCTCCCCAGTCGCCAGCACCAGCACGCTTTCCTTGACGGCCCCGCTGTACATAACGCTCAACAATTGAACAAATACATCAGCATCTCACTTGAGAGCGCACCTGGACTGTGAAGAGCGCATATTCACGTTTCAAGACTCATACATAGGAACCATGTCTGCATCACCGACCATCGCAGCCTCCACCAAGCGGCCTCTGGAGGAGCCATCCTCGCCTGCCGGGCCCAATGACCAACCCGACGCCAAGCGCCCTGCGCTCGACAAGATGGTCAGGGATGACACCGCCGCCGACGACATCGAGACCGCAGAGCCAGTGAAAGGAGAAGGCATCGCTACCGAGGACATCCAGGCAGAAGACGCCAAGCCAGCGAACGTAGCCGATATTCCTGAGCAGAACGGCGCTGAGCCCATCGTGACTGATACCATTGTCCCGGATGCGCCTTCCATTCTTGAGACCCAGCCCATCCAGTCCACTTCCGGCGCCAATGGCCGACCCATGTCACACAACCAGCAAGTGGACGAGACAAACTGGCTGCATCTGCGCGCATGTATTGGCACCAGCGAGGCTGCTACCATCATTGGCAAGGGTGGAGAGAATGTGACCCAGATTCGACGTCTGTCTGGCGCCAAGTGCACCGTCAGTGACTACTCTCGTGGCGCTGTCGAGCGCATCCTCACCGTCAGCGGCCAAGTCGATGCTGTGTCCAAGGCTTTCGGCTTGATCGTCCGCACACTCAACCAGGAGGATCTTGAGCAGCCGTCTACCTCCACATCCAAAGCCTACCCAATGCGCCTACTCATCCCCCACATCCTTATCGGCTCCATTATTGGCAAGGCTGGTGTTCGCATCCGCGAGATTCAGGAAGCTTCCAACGCGAAACTGAACGCATCAGACACCCTTCTCCCCAACTCTGGCGAGCGATCATTGGTTGTCCTCGGTGTTGCTGACGCGGTACATATCGCTGTGTATTATGTTGCACAGACTCTAGTAGAGCAACTGACTGAGCGCTTCGGGGGGCCTGCTGCATCGCAGTATGCGACCCGTAGCGGCATGGCTGCCAATGTCGTCCCAGGTGGTATGTCGGTACAGCCGTATGTACCTCAGCCCGCAGGAGGCCAATACCAACAGCCCAACAACTTCCGTCGCCAAGAACCACAGCGCACTCCGGCCCATGGAGGATATGGTGCTGGTCCTCACATGCACAGCCAGCCTGTTCAGCCATCCCCATACGGTCACCCCAACATGCCTTACGGAGCCGGCTCGCCAGGACGCGCCCACTACGGGGGTCCTGCCCAACCCACTCCCTATGGTGCTCACCATGGCGCGGCTCCCGTCCCGCACGGAGGTGCACCAAACCAGCCCCCCGTCTCCATGCCCGGTCAGCCGCTAACACAACAGATCTTCATTCCGAATGACATGGTCGGAGCCATCATCGGCAAGGGCGGCGCTAAAATCAACGAGATACGCCAACTGAGTGGCAGTGTGATCAAGATCAACGAGCCCACTGACAACAGCAACGAGCGCCTGGTCACCATCACTGGCACTCAGGAGTGCAACCAGATGGCGCTCTACATGCTCTACTCGCGACTTGGTGAGACCTCAAACTACCCAACTGTCCGATCTAGCAACTAATCAGTCTACAGAATCCGAGAAGCACCGCATCTAGTAGTGTGTACTTGAGAGGATTGCGCAGTATGTGAGTGAAAGAAGGGATTACTTCAGTGCCCTTACCCAGGACGTATGCATTCGGAATGGCGTAGTGGTCTCGATTTTCGGGGCTTCATTAGTTCGTGATTTACGTTCAATGTCTGGCTCGCAGCCTTGAGCGGCGTCCGAGTGTCGCTCTTTTCCACAGTCTAATGGTCCGGATAAGATTTACATGGTAGTTACATACTTGTATCTAATCAAAGCTTTTAATTTCTCTCAGGTGCATGAAGAACTGCTCAGAAATGCATGTCATGTGATGCAGTCTTGCTGTGGCAAACAATTAGTGCTTATAATACCTACGAGTTGTGCATACACTTTGACTGCGCAGTTGTCTCTATACTTAGAAATACATCGTAGATTATGTCGTCCACATAGCAGCAGCAAAAACTTTTAAGATAGGGGATTAATAAGAACAATACGAAGGAGCTTGTTAGTAATGCACTACTAGTAGGTAAAATCCTACTACGAAGCCTGTGTTTCCTCGCAGCACTATAAAACAGGTAATGAATTTTGATAATGATGTAAAGGTAGACAGGTCTTTGTATTATAGGATAGTATTCTAGGATATATCATGTTGTAATGTGCCTAGCTGTAGTATATAGTCGCACGTAGACTAATCGGTGCATGACTAAATACGAGCTCGGTCGCAAGGACGCTATACTTACTGATCTCGAGGTCCACGCCATCCCTTTTCATGAAATTGTATGTGTAAACGGCTTCAAGTTAGGCATATTGCCGGACCTGAAAAACGTTTCACGTGTAGGATTGGAATATGTGAAGGTGAAAGGCTGCATTGGTCACCATAAAGTTTTGATAAGACACATGGGACACCGAGTGGTGATGATGGTGATCATAAGTCAGAGGAGGATAGTATCGCGCTGTAGTTCATGTAGTACCAGCTTTTGAACAAGAGCATATAAAACAAAGAATTTATGGCGATTAATAACGTGCCCCCAAGAAGAGACGCATCACAATATTGCCGCTTCTCTAGATAGCCTAATCCCGCCCCAATAGCGCCATTCTCTCATGATACTCCTCCCCATCCCTCACCGCACCCGGACTCCTCCTCGCCCGCACCCACAGATCTTCCTCTGGCTCTTTCGCTTCCATTATCTCCACCTCACCCAGCCGATCCCTCCAATCATCTATCTTCTTCTCGGTTTCTTTGCCCCTCCCATCGCCGCCACGATCTTCCTCTTTCCCTCCCCTCTTTTTTCGTTTCAGTTCCTCTTTCAACATCAATGCATACAGCTTCGCCCCTTTCGTTGGGTAAAACCCTCCCGCTTTGGTATATCGCTCGATAAACTTCGGTATATATTTGCGTTGCTCTTTCAGGACTTTAGCGATGTGCTGCGTGGTGGGGACGAAGGGATCGCGGTGGAGATTGAGAGATCTGGGAGTGTCTATTATGTTGTCGGCGCTTGCTTCTTCGCTGAATAGCTTGTTTAGCTCGGTTTTGTAGTGCCTTTTCGTGTCCTCGCTGGCTCTCAACATGCTGAGGAGCTGTTTGAAGTTGTGTTGTGGTTGTGTTGGGTTGGGCGAGGTGCCCTTGCGGAAGAATTCGAGCCACTGGGCGAGCTTAGGTGAGGACTGCGTGTAGGCGAGGTTTACGAGGCGGCATATGAGTTCAGTGTGGGCCAGGATGGCGGAGATGGACAAGGTGCTGCGATATGAATTGAATGTCAGGGTCGATATAGATGCTGTGATGTTGGCGTTGGATGGACCGGTCTGTGTTGGTCCGAGAGGCTGAGAGACGGGGTTAGATTCGTTGGCCTTCATAGATCCCGAATATTTATAAGTGGTGCTCCGCTCCGTCGAAGACATGGTCTTTTTTTCAGTGAATTCGCACGAAACAACGAGCTGACGTCCCGTCTCTTGAAAGGTTCTGATCTCCTCCAGTAGCTCCTCAACATCCATGCAGTCAACAACATCCCACCACTCCCTCTTTCTGCCCTTCGTTCGCTCACATGCAATATCCTCCTCATCGAATCTGCTCATCCATTTCTTCTTGTCGCGCTCATACACTGTTCCTTTCCTCTTATTCGTGATATTCTTTCGGTCCTTTAGTTTCTTCCACATCTCATCCTTTTCTTCCCTCAGTTGCCTGATCCCTCTGTACTCTAGAAACCTCGAGAAAGACCAATACTTGAGAAGACCTGGTGGGGTAGTAAGCTGCGTCAACTCGCGCTCCACCGCCGTGAAAACGGTCATGACTCTCTTAGCTACCTCGGGTTCCAGAATACCAGAGTTCTTTTTTCCCGGGACAAGCGATACGCGAAGCCAGCTATGTTCACCGGCGACGAGGTTGAATAGTCTCATTTCCCCTTCTTGCCCTTCCGTATGATAATCATTATCATGGAAACACCTGACAAGCTCTCCAAACAGTTTCCTCGCCTGATTGCCAAAGTCGCTCCACTGAGAGGATTCGGTGTCAAGGGAAATATTTGAGCGTTGGAGTTGCATGGGACATGACCACACGTTCTTGTCTGAGTGGGTTTTTTCTTTGGTGCTGAGATTGTTGTCATCCTCGAGTGTGAGTGTAGGCTGTGGCTGTAGTAACCATGCCGCCTCCCGACTGTCTTGGTCATCGAGGGTAATAGGCACAGGATATTTTTTACAAGCATCAAGCAATACTGTATGAACAGTTTCTACGAGCTTTTGCGCGTCCAATCTTTCCTGATGCATGCGGTCGTGGCGGCCGAGGAGAATGAAGGGGATATGGAGGGTTAAGGTGTCCATGGTTAGTTACAACCGACGCAGCTCTCAAGCCAGAGCATCAGAATGTTGTGCGAGCTGGTTGCACGGGAATGTGAGGTACTGAGCAACGAGTGTCAACGTGCGCTCGAGACAAAGGACATGGTGTCTTTACCCCACCTGAGTCCCTTCGAGACAAAGCACAAGTATGTCGACTAGTACAAGCAGGAACAAAGATGTCTTCTGCGAAAATCAAATCGCATTCTAGAATGCTGCACTGAGCCGCCTGCCAGTGCGTCCAATGCAGTAGTGGTATTTTTACACCTACCGTGCTGAATAAAGCATCCACCATGTCTTGTCTACGTCGCATTGTTGCCTCCGACCCCAGAATCGACCTTCTCCTGCTCAAAGCCTCATAGACCAGTGGCGTATAACAACTAATCAACGCCTAGCTTTGCCGTCACACACGCTCACAGCGTCGAGCCTCTAGACTTGAGGATGTGGTTGAGGTGCACCGGCGGGCGTGCCAGGATCCACTCCAACGGGAGCTTGTGCGGCGCCGCCTTGGGTCGGAGGGGGCAGCTGAGTGTTGTCAATGGCGTTGCCGTCGTCCTTCTTTGCCCACTTGGGCTCCGAGGCCCACTCCTTGTCCATCCATGGCCCGGCATCACTCAAGGCGCAGCCACCGGGACAGTCACATTTTCCACCAAATTGCTTGGGCAGGTTCTCGGCGGGTATCTGGGCGAGCAGCTCCTTCTCGTATCCGCTGCCGAGCATGTGGATCTTTGCGCTGGTGACGGGGTCGAGGAACTTCTTAACGACGCTGAAGACGCCCGAGAAGCCCCAGGGTGCGTTGATGATGTACATCTTGCCGAGGCGCTCGGGGTAGTAGTTCTGGCTGATGGCCGAAACAGCGCCGAGGTAGCCATATACCGAGGTGGCCTTGGCGATGCCGACGCCCTTCAGGTCCATGATTGTGCACGACGTCTCGAGGAGGTAGCCCGACTTGCGGGAGCAGGCGGGGAGGCGTGGGTCGGCCATCTTCTCGTACTCGCACACGAGGTTCTGGATCATGCGCTCCTGGGACGTGATCTTGTTGAGCGCCGTGAGGTCCACCTTGCCGAGCGACTCGATGTACACGGGGCGGCCATCCTGCGGTCCTGCGTCAGTCGCTGCAGCGGAACAGCCGAGAGAGCACCTACCTTGTCCGTCTTGTGGTAGTACTGGGGATAGTACTCGAACACCTGCGGCCGCTCCTGGTAGTCGAAGGTGCGCACCAGCTCCTCGACACCCACGCCAGCGTACTCGGCCCGCCACTTTTCGCAGTCGACAAACCTGCCGTCGGTCAGCACAGTGCACTTGCAAACACCCCCCCGCCGTTCCGGGGCTCGGATGCTTACATCTTCCGCGAGTTCTCGACATTGAACTTGCGCGCGCGCAGGAACCGCAGCTGGAGACGGGTTAGTTCCTGCCAAGCCAGCAGCCCCGACAGCCGTGGGTGCGTACCAGTGTCAATGTGTCGAGGTTCTTGGTGTGGCCGGCCTGCTCGAGGATGCTCCGCAGCTGGAAGACTTGTGCATCTTGCTCGGCCGTGGTGTGCCCGGGGTGCCCGCTCTGCACCGTGGGGGATGTGGTGGGATGGTCGTAGTGGTCGTACTTGGGGTCGACCGGCAGCTCTTTCGCGGGAGGAGGGGCGGCCATGATGTGCTGATGATACGCTGAGTATGCAGAGGTGGGAGGTGAGGGATCGGTAAGGGCGCGGGCAATAGGCGGTGGAGCGCAACTTGTCGAGGTCGACCTTTAGGGTTATGACGAAGGCGGACTAGCACGTGGAATCGGTGAAGCGAGCGGGACCGCCCCTCGTCATCTGGGCCTCCTTCCGTGCCAGCGAATGATCGCCCATGGTCGCCGCATGACGGCATCCTCACAGTCGACATGGGCTGTTCACTCTCACGCGCACAGTGGACAAGAGCTGAGGATGAAGAAGTAGTCCGCCCTAATACAAGGGGACATCATCTTTTGGAAAGCTACCTATTTCATACATTGCAGAAGAAAAAAAGAGACCATGAAAACAAAACCAGCGGTGCCCCATGATGAAGTCAACCAGATCGTCCGTCAAAGCGCTTCGCAGGCCTAAAGAGAGTAGAGATCCATCGGGGCGAAGAACAACAGACATGATGTAAGATTCCGGTGCCCTGCATTGCCCCGTGTCTCCCCGAACGAGATGTATGGCCAGACCGCCTAGACAACCCCAAAGTTCTCAGAGAACCCACGGACCTGACGAGATGACGAAGAACGAGCAGCAACCAAACACCAACCAAATGACCACCACTCCCACACACGCGCCTATGGACAAGCTGCGAACCAAGACCCACGCCATATTCTTCGAAGAAATTGCCCTCCGACATCAAGACCTTCGGTCCCGATTCGTGTTGGGCCCAAAGTCCACCTCCGATACCTTCTGCTTCTTCGGGCTCTTGACAATGTACTGTGCGTACAGCGCGACGTGATCGCTGGGGAAGTGGTAGTTCGGGAAGCCGGGTACACGGCGGAGATACTCCTTGTCAATCTCGCCAAGGAGGCCAACCACTTGTAGCGTGTTTGTCGAATACCAGATATAGTCCAGCACGCCCTGGAAGTGAGGTACATAGTTCGTGAAAGCCAGCTCGCCGACCGCTTGATAACTGGATTTGAGACTGAAGGGATGGGAAATGCCGTCGCGCGTGAAATTACCGTATTTACGGGTTCCAAGGTCCTGGTGAGAGTGGGAAATCGTTCCCTGAGTGATCAAATCGTAGACACCAGAGTCGGGCATCGAGTTGAAATCGCCGCACAGCAGCACTGGAATCTGTGCGCCATCTGAGTACTCCTTCGATGGCCCGGGTTCCTGTGTCGGATCGGCTTCCTTTCCGTCCTCACTATCCCCATTTGTGAATCGGTACACCACCTTGTCTTTGCAGGGTGGGAACTTGGCCCATTTCGTAGCGAACTTCGAGATGCCCTCCATGAGGATTGCAACTTGCACAAGTTTGACGTCGGTGAAGGCCGGATTCCAGAACACGTGAACATTGCCAACAATGAAGCGTGATCCGGTCGCGCGGTTCTCCAAGAAAGCAATCACACCAATGTCGTCTCGTGGCATGACGCGGTTGAAGATGTCGTGTTCTCCCTTCATATCTGGCCTGTTGATGGCGGTGTTGGCGAAGTCGATGAGCTGTTTGTCAAGCAGAATGTACCTGCATGCGTTAGGAAATTGAAAATTAAAAGCGTGGATACGCCACTTACTTGCTGTTCTTGTAGAAGATGGCACAGCCGTCCACGAGTTTCGCCTCACGCTCTGCCATGGTCCGCGCTCTCGATTTCGGCCAGAAAACACCCTTGTAGTCGTGGTGCGCAAGGGCCTCTCGGAAGTACTCGTTGAAACTGTCCTGGTCAATTTCCTGCAGACACACTATATCGGCGTTGCGTTGTCGTAGCTCGCCAAGGATGAGTTCTCGACGGGCTTCCCAAGCTAGAGCAGAACTGGGCGTGTATCCGTATTGTGACTGCGTGCAGTACTTGTCGCAAAGGATGTTGTAGCTCAAAGCTGTGACCGTCTCTTGCTCAGGATCTTGGATCTCGTCGAGGACAATCCAGTCTCGCTCCGGCGGTGCCTCGGGCCCTGGAGCAGTCTCGCGGAAGTGCTTGATGAGCTCAGTAGTTCCTTGTTCCATGATAATCTGCTTCAGATCCTCGGGTATTGGGTTGCCTTCGATGCCAAGCATTTCCAGTTGGTAGAGTGAGCCGATTTCGTACGGGAGAGATTCAATATGGTTGTCGAACACAAGTAGCTGCTTGAGATTCACCAGCATGCCGATCTCTTGAGGGAGAGTGGTCAAGCTGTTCAGAGAAAGATCCAGATGCGTCAGGTTTCTGAGTTGGCCGACTGCCTCGTGAAGGGACTTGAGCTTGTTTGAGTTGAGGTACAGCTTCGTCAGGAACGTGTAGTTGAACAGCGCGGGAGCGACGACCTTCAGGTTCTGGCCGCCGAAATCTATGATTGTCCAGATGTGGCCGTCCTTGCCATCCTCTGCCCGCTGAGCTGCAGGCCTATTGCGCTCCTCCTTGTCCGACTCTTTCTGCATGCCGTTGGATGTGCCCGCTACGATGCTCTTGCTCACACTGGGATGAATTCTCGCGTGTGAATGTGACTGCGTCATCTCGCGCGCAATTTGTGCCATGCGCAGCTGCTCCTGCCAGTGCTCCGTCGGAGGTTTGCTAAGCCCACTATGAACGCTGTTCGGGGTTCCGTTTTGCAGATGTCCTGAGGCGAAGTGCGTTTGCGCGCTGGACATGCCGCCGCTCGAGATGGTGTGTTGGTGGTTGTACTGTCCGCCGTGGGCGCCGCCAGCGTGTTCCTGGTGTTGTTGGTGGGCGTGTCCGTGGTGCTGGTGATTTTGGTTGTGCTGAAAGGGCTTGCCCAGGTTCATGGGCATGCCGTATGCGCCCTGGGGGCCCGCCCGCCCGTTCATCATGACATTGTGGCCCTGGTGTCCATGGCCCTGGTTAAACATGCTGAACTGCTGCGGAGACTGGCGGCCGGGAGATCGTGAGGGAGAGGGCGTGTCGGGGTTGTGGAAGGGTATGCGACCGCTAGTGGCTGTGGGCGAGCGCACTCGGTTGGGGAGGTTGCGTATGTTCTGCGGGTAGAAGGTCTGGCCGGCTCCCCTTTGGTAGGCCGAGTACTCGGCCATCTAAGGGAATAGCGGCGCAAGGGAAGGGTCCCGGGGGCGGCAGCGCGTGCTCAAGGTGAAAGCCCCGGGACGGCGGCGCGGGCGAGGGCGTCAGGTGGAAGGCAGGGTTCGGGCACGCGGTTTTCGTCTTCTGAACATGGGCGCCCGTCCTCGTCCTCAACATGAGCGTGCGCTAGCAGACGCGGCACTGGAATCGCATGTATTGGGCGTCTGGTGGGCGACGGCGAGCCGCGGAGGCTTTGAGGCGGGACTGGTAGCGAGCGAGGACCGCGGGGTAGCTTGGGGTGGTCTGCAGCGGGAGTTAGAACGTCTGGTACAGGCGGTTGTTAATGTTTCGAGGGGCGCTGGCTGGCTGGCGGCGTGGGTTGCTGTGGTGGGGAGCGAGCAGTCGGAGGCCCAGATGGACAACAAGAGAAGTGGGCCGAAAGCGTGCACTTACGTTGGCTGATGGGGTTAGAGGGCGCGCAGCTGTTCAGGCAGTCTCAATTGTGTTAGTAGAGCCGTGTGCTGTTCCAACCGCCGCGCTGGGAAGAATAGAGAGCGTAGTGATGCTTTGGCTGTGAATGCTTCTCGTGGAGCACAAGCCCTGGTCGCGGCCGATCACGTGCCTTGACTCGCGCTAGCGAACGCTTGCGTCTGGCGATTTGCTCCATGAAACGCCAACCACCTCCGCGCCTGCAAGACCACCTGTTCGTGACTTGTTACCGCATGGGCTTCCATATCACCTCTGGCGAGACCTGTATGCTCGAGCTCAGCAACAGGCCTGACGTCCAGTGTCCACAGCACAGTCGGACCTGGATATCCTCACTGCTTTCTTCACGAAGCATGATGGGCGCTGAAGGCATGCAGGCTTGCTTATGCCGTCAGGACATGTCGCAAGGCTTCGTGTATTCCAGTGGTACAGACTGGTCGGCGCTGTAGTCGACCTCAGCCCAGCTCGCCGTCCTGTGTCGCAGTTCCACGTGCCAGTACATGCGTCACTCTTGGTTTTGACAACCCGGGAAGCCTTAATCATTCTGATATGGGCTCAGCATGAGCTCTGCGCTATATGCTATTTGAGAAAGCAAGACATGGAGCCTTGTGGCGCCCAAATGTCCTCTCCACAGAGCGCCATCCCGGCGATCAACACCTTCACATGCAATACAATTCATGCCAGGCAAGCTTCATTGCTCCGGATGCATCGACATCCAACTTGATGCCTCGAAGGAGACAGTGTATCCTCAGAGCAGTCGTTTCTTGAAGGACTTCACATGCACTGCAGACATCTAGGCTCGTCCCGTGTCTATATGTCGTCGCTTATACCTTCTGAGTGCGGACACGATGCAAAGCCCGCAGCACAGAGTCTCGGAGCTGTGTCCAGTTTGAATCCCGCTGGGGGCTGTAATAAATATTACGCTGTGCCGCACATCTCCGACTATGTCAAATTTCTGGCTCAATATGAGCACTCAAGGAGGCTTGAACATATCTGCAAGTTCAAGAGTGTTCAGGCTCGTCTACAAACGTGGTTGAGGATATCCAGGCTGCTGCTTTACGAACCGATCCGTGCAGCGGCTGGCTCCGCACATACATGCAGGAGACGCCACCTCAGATCCAGAGCCCTCCCACAGCCGGCACGATTCCTTCGCCCAGCTAACGTTACCGGTATTACTATTGAAAATCTGGGGATCGTACGGGGACCGACAATGATTGGATCCCCCGCAGCACCTAAGCTGGCTACAGCCGGGACAATTATTATACTTTACCTCACACAATACCACGTACGCGTTCAGGCCATGTTAACACGCTTCTTCGATCTCATTTCTTCCTGTTCCTCTTCTGCGCGTTTCTGCGACCTCTTCCGTCCCGCCGGCGCTCGTCTATCTCTTGCACTGTGCTGACACGTGCTTATACGACTTCGGCAAGGTCTAATATCGAGCTCCCGCTAACAAGTGGGGCAAATTTTACTTATGGCGGATTGGTTGCTCGTATGTACTCCCTGAGGACGTTGCTTTTGGAAAGATTGTACTCATTTGTGTTTAGTATCGCTATTCTGGCGGAAACGCCAATCCTATACCCTTACGTCCGAATACGGCCGAGACAAAGCAATGGGACTTGACCACCACCGACGCCTTAGGTAGAACGATATCCGCGTCCTCCGCAACTTCGCCAGGGCCGCGAGCCACCGGTCACCCAATGGATGTCACCAGAGGGTCTATTTCAAGCGCGTCGACTAGCCATAGCACTAAAGACGAGCCTCCGTCCTCAGAGCCGTTCCTACTGCGGCACGGGCGACGATACCTCCGCAACGTCAACTACTATCCTCTCCCAGTCGATCTCCCTGAACTTCAACGTCAAAACCTCCATACTCTTCTTGCGACATCGATATTTGGCAGAGCACTAGGTTCTACACCGTCGCCACAGAATCCTCCGAGGAAGGTGTTGGAATTAGCTTGTGGATCTGGTTATTGGAGCTCGGTCTGCCATGACTACCTCAGCGGGCTGGGGTACGATGACGTGTCGTTCACAGGTCTCGATATCGTTCCAATAGCAGGAGACTTGCAACGACAGGGGATAGATTGGAAATTCGTCCAGCATGATCTACGAAAGTATGTTATGAACCCCATCTGTACCTCACAACTTTCAGTCTGGCGTGTTTGTATAGGGTCATTTCGCTGGGTGATCCGAGACTATAACCCACTAACAGTACACCACCTACAGGCTGCCACTACCTTTCGATGATGAAGAGTTCGACATCGTCGTCATGAAAGATCTGAGCATGGTCATACCCCTCGGCGTACCCTCTCAACGCGTCCTCGACGAAGCTACCCGCATCCTCAAATCCGAAGGCACACTTGAAATCTGGGAGACGGATCACATCATCCGCTCCATCTTACCACACCCTCCGCCTCCCCCAGGCAAGAACCCACAAGAATACGCCTGTGCGGTCTCGACAGGAACATTCCTGATATCGCCCATAACGCCTTTCACAGAGGTGCAGAACAAATACTTGCAAGACTCAAACATGTGGATACAAGAAGCTCTCGACCGTCGAAAGCTATCTCCCACCCCATGCGCGCGTATTTCGCAGATGCTACTCCAGGAAACGGAGACGCTCTATGATGTCGAAAATCGCAGAGTAGCAATTCCACTCGGCGAATTACGCTGGGAGCGCGAGGCGGCGGGCGAACGGAATACAGCGAAACGCCGAGGCAGCGAGGCAGGCAAGCTCAAGAAAGGCAACGTGGCGCTTGACAGCGCGACGCTTACGGAGGAACAAGTCGCGCTGCGATATACGGCCTTGTTAGTCGTGATTCAGATGATTGAGAGTCTGGAGCCGCTGCTTAAGGAGGTTAGTGGGAAGAATCAGGAGGAGTGGCAGAGGTGGTGGTAAGTTCTACACAACATGAGACGATAGGCAAAGACTGACATGGTGCAGGGGCTGGATGATGACGAATCTGCTGGAACAGAAAGGTGCATCGAGTGGGGAGTGTCTTGAGGTGGGTGTGTGGTGGTGTAAGAAGGTGTGAAGTTATGCTGGCGTACCTCTTCAGTGCTATTCGTGATATCCCCGACCGACTAAGTCCATTGTTATCTTTTTCATCTGTGTGTACTAGGCTATTTTGTCGTATCTTTGTCGCAGTGTGCGGTAACGCTTTAGGTAGTACCTGGTTTTGTTAGGGATGAACTCATGTAATCACGGTCTGTGATGATTCTCACAAAGCTTCGATTTCTGATGTGTGGTCAGTAGGCGTACATGGGAATATTATACGCAAACGAGGACTGACCTTTCTTCACGAACTCGGCTCGTTTGATGCCCTTCATGATTTGCTCTTCATCTTTGAGGTCCTTCTGGCTGGCAAATGCTTTGTGCAGGCGTGTTCGGTAGTAGTCATATCCTTGGGGGTACTCTCGTCCCAGAAAAAGCATGTCTAGAACATATGAGTTGGGCGTGATGCATCGACGTGTGCTGGACTACCTTTGTATAGTCGAATGACTTGGTGTCGCAACGTGGGGGTTGCGGATGCCATTGTTAAGCCAGTTTGGTTTATGAGTTTGTTGCAACGAAATAAGAGACTTAATGTAGTGTTCAAGGTCATCGAAGTCAAGTATTGTCATATGTGTGAAGTAACATTGAACGTTGACCAAAAGACAAGGAAGCTCGGACAACCCTGACGTAGGAGGAAGGCATGGTGGATGATGGGCCTCGGCTTCATTCCGCATTGCGCAATGCTCTAGAAGCACACCCCACTGCAATTGAGCTCGCGACCACGTCTAGATCACTGCCATCTGTGAAGGATGCGAACACTCCTTGCGCGCTCAGCGCTCCTCCGACTTCCCCTCCCCTTGACTCAACAAGTAGGGTGCTATGCACGATACAAATCCACAGACACGCCCGCAACCGCTGCGCTCAGCCCACGATGGCTCTCAGACGTCAAGACACGAATTGGCAAATGCATAATGTTTGGCATAAATCCTTCACAAACACAAGAAGCGGGTTCAATACTGCAAGAGATATCCACCGACTGGCGCGAACTCGTGGCCGGCAGCGAGGGTTTCCTCACAAGCAAAGAATACAGAGGCCTGTATCGGCAGGAAGTCGTGTGGGGAGAAATGGTATGCCGTTTCGACACTATTTGTACAACGGCTAACGCGGTTTCTCGTTGCTGCACGTAGGATAGCATGGTGAGACAGCTTCATGATCGCGACAATTTAGAGGCTGAAGCTGATCGTAATGAAGGGTACATAATTCGCCTACGATACAAGGAAACGAGGTCTGACGAAGTGCAGGCCACGTAAACAATGTCATGTACAACCGCTATGCTGAGAGCGCTCGAGTCAATTGGACGCGCAACTTTGCGGCAAGCGATCCACAGCACAAGAGGCAGTGGATGGAGCTCATCACGCCAAAGAGTATTGGGGTGATCCTGAGGAGTATAACTACTGATTACAAGTTTGTAAGTAACGCAACATGTCGGAGCCGGGCGGCTCGAGAGTCGTGAGCGGGCCTGGAGGACTGGTGACACCCTTCCCCACTGTAAGACTTCGCCAGACGGAAGCGGCGGAGTCGTTTAAAGCAGAGAGGCGCTGACTTGATGCAAATCAAAGCCAATGAAATGGCCCGATCGGTGAGTACACGGTCAAAGGCCACACGTAGGGCGAGCAGGATTGACAAAATCCGTGTGCAGAGTAACGGTGTTACACAAACTCAGGAACAAGCCGCAGTCAGATGCCGACCATTTCATCCTGGATGTCTTGATTCTGTCCGAAGTGCATCGCCGACCAGCGGCGCGGTGTGTGGAGGATATTGTCGTGTACGATTACAGGAAAGGCAAGAAGAGTCCGCTGGCGCCGTTCATGGTTGAGAAGTTCAGAGACACATATGAGTTGCAGGAGCAGGCGAAGGAGAGGTGTGGGGATAGGGTTAGAGGGTTATTGGAGCGAGTGCAGCAGCTGGAGAAGAGCAGTTGGGATCGACCAGATGCTGTGGAAAATATTGGCAGTGCAACACAGTCCTGATCTGATCTGAGCACACATCAGATGGTTGTACTGAATAATCGACATGGCCAAAAACATCACACAGACTTTCACTCACTCACTCACCTGCACCTCGACAAGCGAGCGGGAATTACTGCCGCACACACACACACTCACACACATATATTTCCATGGCGTGATCCTGCCGCCGTGATCTTCTGCTTGTCTGGGTGATCTGCATGGCCGTTGTGCACATGACCGTCGACGGCTTTCCTCATTCGCACGTCGTACAGGGATCCTACTGGCCAGGGCCGGGGTCAAGCTTCACTCCGGCTCTTTGCGGGGCCAGCAAGCAAGCCATCCGCGAGCCAACACCCATGAATGGAAATGCTCCGATGGTGCTATCGAGTGCCGAGGATGTTTGGATGTATATTGAACGGGGGAATATGAAGTTTTGCATGTGTGTAGCTGATGCACGCGTTTCTGATGCCATGAGAAGGAGAGGAGCCCCACAACAATGCGCTGCTTGGAAAGCATAGAGCATGTTGCGACAGCGGGGTGCAGCTCGCTGGTGCAGGCTCTTCAGAAGCAAGCGGTGACGAGACGACGGCGTGCCTTTATTCGCTGCTGATCGTGCGAGTGCTTCCCCATCAGGGGTTTCCTGGCGCACGCAAATGAATAAGATGGGCTAACATGGCACCCGTTGCATCGTGATTCGCCCAGGCCATGTTTGTCGTCCAGGTGCAGGCAAGACGACACACGAGAGACGACGAGTTTTAACAATTAGCAAGCGGAAAATTGCCGTCGGGTCTGTCTGCACAGCAGCGACAAGTGAAGCGTCTTCCGGTCCAAGCACATGCAGGCGTCACAATGGCGATCGCCTGAGGTCGGAGACTCTTCGGCGGCAGCGATCTGCGTGCGGTGCAGTGCAGTGAGGATGTGCTGTCGTGTGTCGAAGCATTGCTCGGTCGTCGCGGCACACTTGGGACGTCCAGAACATGGCGCCCACGGTTTGCAGCGGATGGCGTGCCAGCAGCAGCAGCAGCAGCAGGCGCAGGAGCGTGGGCGGGTGCATGCGGTGTCAGTCAAGTCACAGGCAGTCTGACGTCCGGTAGGCCCTCGAGCTAGGTGGTCCGCAAAGGTTAGCAGCCAAATCTATCAGGCCCTTCAGGTTGCACGCGTGCTTGGCGGCCCGGCTTGTCCACGCTGCCGACCTACGCTCCTTCCCTCGCACACCCTCACCCACCACCTCGCACGCGACACCCCATCTCTCCACCCGAGCAGCGGCTCCCGATCTTCCAGTCTGGCTCGTCGTGTGCAGCGGTCGAGTCGAGCCGGGGACCGCCTGCCAGCGCTCTAGCCTTCTATGGTAGCAAAGTCGAAACGGAGCGCGACGGCGAACCAGCATGACAGGAAAAACGAGCGAGGCGAGGCACAGCCGGGGAAGCGCATCTCCAAGCAGCGGAGCGCCCAGCAGCTCAACGGCCACGCCAACGGAAAGGCCCACGCGCCCGCCGCCAGCCATGTAGACGACCCCACGACGCAGCCGGCCAGCAGCGCCCACGAGGACGCCGGCACCAGCACCGCCCCCGCCCCGGGGGGTGCCCAAGAGCGTGTGCGCGCCGCCTCGGATGCGTCGCTCGACAACGGGGACGCCTGTCGCCTGTACGACGCGCCCGCCGGCCCCTTCGACTGCGTCCCCTCCGCCGCCCGCCGCCTTGACCCCAATGGCACCAAGGCCGCGTCCGTCTCCATGGCCAATCTGCTCTCTGTGCCCGCCACCATCCTCAAGTCCTGTCCTCTGCGGGACGTCCTCGCCATCCTCATCATCCTGCTCCAACTGCCCCCCGCCGTCCTCACCGTCGTCCAGTTCCTCTTCGCGACACTCACTTTCGTCCCACCCCAAGCCGGCACGCCCCTCTCCGCCCTCTCCGCCTTCCCCTCCTTCACCGACATCTTCCAGGGCTCCGGCGGCACCCCCTCGCTCTTCACCACCGTCTTCGCCGACGCCTTCATCCTCGTCGTATGGCTCATCCTGTGGCTGCCCCTGCAGAACTTCCTCCTGGACCTCGCGCAGGCCGTCATCGCCATCGCACTGGGCGGCGCCGCAGCCGGCAAGAACGGCACCACTAACAGCATATTCATATGCTTCATCATCATCCTCTCCAACCATCTCTTCAGGTTCAGGCCTCTCCGGCAACACATTGTCCACTTCCTGTGGACGGGGCTCGCCCGGGGAGGCCTTGATTTTCTGACGAGCCCACCGAGTACGCCGACCATCATGGAAGGCTTCTCGTCCCCCCACGGATGGCCTCGCACTTTGCTAGGCATCCACATTTTGGCCCAAGGCGTCGTTCGCATCATTCGGCGCTCTCTCTCTCGACGAGACGTAGCTCCCTCGCTCCCATCTGGCAAGAAGACTGACCCCGAGACTGGCGTGCTGCAGCGTGTCAACTCGACCTCGCTCGACCCGAACACGGATATGCCAAATTCGTCCAGCACCGACGGCCGCCCTCCAGGGCCATCGCCTGCGGCACATTCAAAGACGGATAAAGCGAGCAGCTCGCGCAGGAAACGCAAGCAAGCTACCCACGTTCGCAGTCAGCAGCCGTTTTGGGCTGCACTTGCCAGTACAAAAGTTACAGTTTTGAAAGAGATGGAAAGCAGCCGAGCGGCAAACGACGCCGACGAGGCTAATGCAAAAGACGCAAATCACATTGGAAACGCTGTTTGGAGATCGGAAGACGATCGTGTTTGGGTTTCAGAAGTCGGCTATTCCGACATTTCTTTTCGTGTCAGCCTGTTTACCGGGGCTGACTATCAGGAGCAAGAGGGGGAGCACTCGGGTGCTGGATCCGGCATTGACAAATCGAAGCCTTTCTACATTCGTGTGAACGGTGCCGACTGGAGCTCGACCAGGATTCGACAGAGCACGTCGCTCGGATATCAGGGTCCAGAGGGAACGGGCTTCTGGGTAGGAGAAATCTTCGGTCTCACAGCTCTCTCGAACTACTTTTGCGAGTTTGTGCGGACTGTCGACAGCGAAGTCTTCTACCACGCAAGCCTTATTACCTCGGCCAGCCCGGTAACCGAACTAGGTGAGTCTAGCAGATCTTTCTGCGTTATCTTGAGCTAATGAACGCAGCCTCCGTTGCTTCTCCGCCAGCACACCAGACTCTCCGTCCTTCCTCGCCAACCACAACTCTGAGGAACTCCATAGCTGCAGCCGATCAGCAGCTACAGGAGCAGCGCAATCGCCTGAAGCGTAACAAGAAAGACCACAAGACGGCCATCAGCACAATCCGCAAGGAAGTCGATACTCTGAGCAACCGGCTCGCCAATGCCGGAGGCAGTGATGAACGCCAACGCCAGCGCGTCCTTCAGTTTACCCAAAATATTCGCCAGGCCGAGGACGCTGCGGCTGATTACGCCTTTCAGGCTGACAAACTCGGGGATATTCCCGAAGAAGAGGTCCAAGAGGCTGCAGCCAGGAAAGCGGCATGGAAGGAGGAGCGTGACAACAAGAACGCCATTTCTAGCGAGTTCGACAACGTCAAAACCGGAATTGAGCGCCAGATTCAGAGTGTGGAGTCGGACCTGGCCGCTGCGCTTCAGAAGAGGGACCGCCTTCAGCACCGCCAAATCAAGCTTAACGAGCAGCACGACCGTCTCGTTACAGCCAATGCTGAGGGTTTTACCGCCAAGCAACGAAGGGAGCAGGAGCGCTCTGCCTTGCGACAGCAGCGTGCTGACGTGGAAAACAACTACCGCAGCAACATCAATGGCTACGAGCGACGTTCCGAGGAAATCAATATGTCGATCAGCCAGACGATGCAGGTGATTCAGCACCACGAGGATCTCCTCCAGCAGTCGCAGCACCACATGTCTGTCCCCACAACGCCCGAAGGTCCTCTGCCCGGCACCAGCATGTCTCCGCACGCCAACACGTTCACTAGCTTTACGTTCCCCTCGCTCAATTCCCATGTCAACAGCACGCCTGGCTCTCTTCGCGGCGGACGCGGTCGCTCATCCTCTATGCTCTCAAACGTGTCTGGCTTCACCGACGGCTTCGACGACCCTTATTCTCCCTCCGGCTATGCGCTCGGTAACCCTTTCCATGCACCTCTGCTCAATGGCCGGAACGGAAGCCATGGTAGCGGCAGCTTGAGCTCTGGCACATCCAGCCAGAGCTCAAGTCAGCGGGATCCGATGAGTCCAGTCCAGACGATCAAGCCGATGATGGTGCGCAGTGCGACGGGTGGCAGCACCCCTCTGATGAGTCCGATTGGTACCGGAAGATAAACTCAACGATCTTTGACAGGTTTTTAGGTAGCGCTTCCAATGTGATCTTGCGTTCTTTTGGTGGGTTAACATAAGTCTTTTGTGCTTGTGACGTGTGCATGTATTGACTACCCAATGCCATTAGATTTCGCACTGATATCATCTACCAACTTGCAGAACTTGCGCGTTCGAAACTTCAGCAGGCTGTCTTCGGTTCAGAGATAGTGCATCTGATGCAACTTGGGAAATGTGAGGACAGAAGTGAGCCGCATACAACGGTCAATTTGATGTGGAGTAATAATACGAAGGAGCTCTTATTTGGTGACGCACCACCAAGTGCTGCGCAACATTTTAACGTGAACAGGAAGCTTGTATATCTTCACAACGCTAAAAACATTATTGAACATAACTACAGGGGTAGACACGTCTTGGTACACTAAGACTGAATAATGGAATTCTAGTACATCGTCCAAAACGACCTCCTTCGTATAAGAAGCTTGTTGCTCAACACTAAACTCCTTCATCTTCTTCTTCGATGCCTTGGAGCGTCATTTCCCAACGTTGTTCTTCCACTCCTCCAACAGCGTCTTCGCCTTCCTCCTCTTCCTCGCCATCCCCACCGGCCACTATATCCGGTATCGCACTATGCGTCACCGTGCACTCTTGATTCTCTATTAACCGTCCTGCACATCTATGTCAGCCGTCAAATACAGCTTCTTGGCATCTCGATTCTTGACGAACCTATAACTCCGCCCATTCCTTCTTCCATGTCCTCTAGTAACCTCTCGGCCCCAGCGATTGTTGAAGACTGGCCGTCGACGTAGCTTAGGAATTCATAGGATGTAGCTGGTGAGGTTGATGGGCCGGTGTAGAGGATCAGCGCGACGCCGTGGGTCACGTTGTCGTCTGTCGTGTATGAAAGAAGGTCGAAAGATGATGAGGCGTGTGGGGAGCGGGTGCCGTAGAGGGCTGTGGCAAGACTGATGATGCGGGATTTGAGGGTGTCGAAAAGCTGGAGCTCTGCTAGGCGCGAAGCTGTATTTGTGGTGGAAGTATTGGACATGCTGATTTCCTAGGTAGCCTAGTCGGTGGGTTTCCTCGGAGCGTTTTGATTAAGGTGATCACCGTGTTTGTATAACGCGATGTGATGTGGTGTTTGTTTATGTGAATGTGTGGTTTCAGTGGAGGTGAGTGACGGTGCCTTCACTGACCATTTGTCGCGTTCACTCATGCAAGTTTGCGGTTCGCTACCAAAGATTGCATAAATTCACTACCGTGGTGATATATACACGCTGGTTTAGAGAACGCAACACTGAGTCGCCGTGCTGGCGTGGAAGCTCTCAATGGAACAATTTATGAGAACCCCTCTGGTAGCAATACCATGTAGCCTCCAGCCATCTCTAACACACCATTCCCATCAGCCACACAATTCCCATCAGCCACACAAGCCCGTCTTCTGGCCCGCCTTCCACTTCTTCTGCGCTTCGGCGATGACCCTCTCACTCCAACACCCATACTTCTTCCACTCACCGTTTGGCTTATAACCGCTACTCTGGCTCTCCTTCACCCTCGCCTCACCCGCTTCCTTGATCATGACCTCCCAGAACGCACTCATCCTCCCGTGATACGTCTTCCATAATTGCGGCATAAGCACTACGTCCATCACACAATACTCCTGCACGATCGGGTTTAGGGGCCTCGTATTGAAGACCTCATATGACCCGCCCTTCTCTGGCGCGAAGAGCTTGGTGCCCTGTTCCTTTACGACTCGCGCGCGCTCGAGCTGCGAAGACGAAATGCCGCTGTCGTGCTGAATGCATTTTGCGAGACCGTTGACATAACTGCGTGAGCGCCGCCCAGTAGTCGCCAGTTCCATGAGTTGCAGGTCGTCGACACACTTCAGAGAGACAGAGTAGTGCGAAAACAGGGCGTCGGAGTCGTTGCGGACATCGAAGAAGACTTTGGGGACGGTTGGAGACTCCAGTAGGGATTTGAGTGTCACGGCAGCTTCCAGACTATGAGGCTGCTCGCCATTGGAAGTCTCTCTTGTAATGAATGCAGCAGCACCAAGGTTATGGATATCAATAAGATAGACCAGATTGTCGGGTAGGACGTAGAGAGTGAGCAACGATATGGTACCGTTTCTGCTGAGCTTTGCGCCTTCGAGATCGATGTATAGGCTTGGAGGGGACATAGGAAGCCCCTTTAGTGTATCGAGCATGGCTGAGATTTGGGTCGCGGTGGAGATGAATACAACAGTAGCCATGATGTAGCTGTGATATCTGTATAAATCGACATAGCGGCATGCGAGCTGGTCTTATACTTCATGGATAACGTGCGAGCAGGTTCTAGAAGCGGGAAGAGATCGAAAGGACTATATCCAGCGTTATTCCTGAAGTTTGCCAATCGTTACGCGACGATAGTGCTTCCTGGATGGATCCAGTATTTTTTTCGGATGTCTACAGGTGATGCTGGAATTTGTTGAAGATAGCCAGATTTCATAGTAACTAGAAATAATATACAGACACGCAACGCCGTCCAAGAGCCCAAGTCAAACTGCAGTCGCGCTGCGTCGCACCGCGCCGCAAGCCGAACAGTACACGCATGCCACTACCCGCTAAATCACTGTGAGCCCCAATTATCGTCATCATCGTCCACCCTGCGCAGTACCAGTGCATGCCTGTCACGAGCACTATCATCCACATCCAGCGACGCCCGAAGCTTCTTCACGTACATGCCAAATTCTCCGAAGCTGCTGAGATCCATTGATCTCGTACACGTAACGAGGTTGTTGGCCACCGAGTGGAGTATATCGTACTGCCGTTTGGTTTTGATGTACATCTTTCTGACGTTGTCCTCTCTCTTATCCTCATCCGTCGACGACTGGAACGGAGCTGGCGATAGCGTTGAGTGAGTGCCGTATAACTTCGCAGGTGTTTTGAGCGTTTCGATCTCCTTGGCCAGGCGGGTCTTCTCGTCTTCTAGGGCTTCGATACGGGGGTCGGACCTCGCCGCTTGCGACTTGAGGATGTCCTCTAGGAGCTCTTCGTGGCGCTTCTCGTCTTGTTTGCGGGCTTCAATCTGTTGGTCGAGTAGATTTTGAACAGCCTGAAGCTCATTCTCATGCTTCGCCTGTTGTGCGTCTTTCGCTGACACTGCCTCCTGAATATATTCGCGAAGCTGATTGCGGAGCTGATCGCGTTCTGCAGCAGCCGCACGTGCTTCCTGTCTCTCGGCTTCGAAGTCCCTCGTCATCTTAGCTAGCTCCTGCCTATTCTTCTGATCCGCCTTGTAAATCCCCAGCTGCGAGTCCGCTTGCATCTGCACTATCTCCTGCTTCAATTTCTCTACAGTAGCTTGTAGTTCTCTTTGGTTCTTCTGCAGCTTCTCATTATCCTCTGTCATCTTCTGACTCGAAGGACCTATGGTTTGGCCTGACGTACTATCAGGAGTAACTGCTTTGGAGAAACTCCAGCTGAGGTCTGAACCAGAGGATTTGGAGAATGTACCGGGAACTGGGACTCTCGTCGTTTGGGGCTGCGTTTTCAGTGCTCGAAGCATTCTTGGGGGCGATTGGTTCGTCTTCTTGGATATTGGCCCCTCGGTGTCGGTTTCGTCGTCTGAGAGAACGATTATTTCGTGAGGCGGGATTTTGTTCAATGTAAAAGTGTTGCTGGCGCTCGTGCTGGCCACGTTGCTGCTGCCGTCGCTGGTTTCAATTTTCCTGCCGATGTTTGCCTTCGAGTCGGTTCTGGATAGTTTGACTGGGGGTTCGTCGACGTCGCTCTCGGTTTTTGTGGCTGGCCTCTTCCTAGATCCGGGCTCCACGGCCTTACCCTTGCCTTTAGCGCCGCTCTTCTTGGGAGGCCTGCCCCGTCTCTTACTCACCGTAGCCGTCACCGTGTACTTCTTGGTTCGTGAAGCAGGCGGCATGTTGCCCTCCGAGGGTTCCACTGCACTGTCGATAGTAGTGCCTGAATGGGTTCGCGCCTCGAAGTTTGAGGCGTGTGTCCGATCGAGGGTGGTGTCACGCGGGGTTGACGAGTCTCGCACAGGTTCACTTGGCGCTGAGCGAGAGCTGTAGACGTGCTCTCGATTGAAGAGCAGACTGGTAAAGAGATCTGAGGACTGTTGGTAGCGGGTGAGAAAGCGGTCTGGAGACATGACGCGACGGGCGAACAGATCCTATGTCTACAGATTATACGCGAGCAACAGGGCGCAAGGTAAGTGAGGAAGTAGAATGGAGGACATACTAGTGGGGTTTGCTTCAGAGACCACTGAAAAGTCAAATAGTGGTGCCTTACGTAGCGCTGCGGCTTGATCGTTGATAGGCTAGGCTGACGAGAGTGTGGTGTAGGAGATATGACGGGAGAGTTGTCGCAGATTTCTGATATGCGAGGCCGTTGCAATCTTACGGGAGGTGAAGGTAGCCTCACTGCGGATCTGGGCGCATACGATAAGGAACCGAAGAGAGCGCGGTGAGTATCGCTGGAAGGTTGACGGACTATGATTGCTGGTTTATTGGATCTGGGATATGGTATCCTGGAGCGATCCACTAGGCCAACCTGACGTCAAAAATCTGAGGGCGTCTATCGAACAGCGCTGTCTTGTCTAGCAAATTGTAATCTGGTGTGTTCAACTCGTTGTAGCAGGCCATACTTCTGGAGTTGGGATATCAGATCGTCGGCACGACACACAGTCGGCTGAGATGAAAGTCTTTTGATTCGCAACGCCGCCTCCAAGAAGATGAATCTCTCCGACTCCAACACAATCCCACAATGCGCCGAACCCAGCCTAAGCTATGCTGTAATCATACATGATATCGTCAAAGAAAATACTAGAAGAAGAAGAAGAGAAGTGAATATCGTACAACAAAAAATTACGCACGTACTAATACATCTCTGAAGAATCGTCCCTATCCTGGCCCCTCATACTGCCGACCACACTTTGTCTGCCACTTCTGCCAGTACGACTTCCAGAAGCCGATGCGCTCCTGTGAATGCTTTCCGTCCCGTCTTCGTTCCGTTCTCTTTCTTTCTCGAGCGCAGCCCTCAAGTCAGCGTTCTCCTCAACCTTCTGCTCTAGTCTCTTCCTCGCACCACTACGATCCAGCAGTCGCGCCTCTCGTTCCGCTTTGAGTCGCCGTTCTAGCTCTTTGAGGCGATGTATCCATTTCTGCTCACTGGGTTGGAGGGGTACAGAGGCGGGATATGGGTGACCGGGTGGCTGATTCTGAGAGTGTTCGACAACGGAGGCAGAATGTGCACGAAGCAGCGTTTGTGCCATGCTAGCTCGTTTGGAGGAAGTGGGTGAACCGTTTCGGGATGGGGAGCGGCTGACGATGACTTCATTACCGGACTGTGTAGTCGTCGTAATGGCGCGAAGAGTCTGAACTTCCGTACGCAGATTCTTGTTCTCCGTCCGAAGCTTTGTGACCTCTGGAGAGTTGACGTCGACTAGTCCGCCGCGGACGGTGCTTGGCCGACCAATGGACATTGACTGTCTTTGTGCTTGTACAATCTTTTCGAGCTGATCTAGTCGCTTGACGCGTACGTCAAGTGTGTGCTCCAGTGTTTGGTAGTCGCGGACCAAATCTTTCTCCATGGTTCGAATTCTGATCTTGAACCCCCCAATGACACCCTCAACCGTCTTGACAGCGAGTATCATATTCTTGTTGAAGCCTTGGATGTTCTTTGATATGAGCTCCATCGAAGTGAGCTCGCCATTGACGAGAGCGTTGTTGCGACACCACTCAGCGCCACACAAGGTCGACAGACGATTCCACAAAGCATACAGAAGGTTGTTGCGCTCAAGTAGCTGCTCTTTGTACTGCCTTTCAAGGCCATGCAGCCTCTGGCGGTCTTGGCTGCGGAGAGTCTCGAGTTCAAGTACTCTTGTTTCATGTTGTTGTATCGTCCTAGACACAGATTGCTGACCACGTTGCGCTGTCTCGTAAGCATTTTTGTCTTGACGTCGTGCATGGCGCTCGCGCTCAAGTAGATCTGTGAGGCGACGCGTCTCCATGCCACTGCTCTCAAGCAACGTGTCGCGGCTACGAAGTAATCGATCCTTCTCCGCGAGGTCGGTTTTTGTGTTGTCCAGTTCCTGCATGGTAGCCTCAAGGTCTCGCTGTAGTTTGACAATGTCCTATCTTTGTGTTAGCAAGGAGCTTTGTGGAATAGGAAGTAGATCGGTTACCTTGAAAAGGCTGGACCTTGTGCCATTGAGATTACCAAGGGTTTCACGTAGACCAAGCTCAAGCTCATCAAGTCGTTGTTTCCAGGTGGATGCTTCAACTTCTTTACCCGAAAGATTCTTTCGCAGTCTCCTGCAATCTTCTTTGAGCTTAGTGAGTTGTGTGTTGAGATCATTGATAATCTTCTCCACCTCCTGCTTCTCTCGGTTGTCCAGGACGTCACGCTGTTGTCTCTCTTCAGCGATCCGCTCTTCGACGTCTCGAAGGCGTTCTCTCCCATCTTGTATTGCGATCTGAGCATTGTTGAAGGCCGACTCAAGTTCGCCTATCTTGATTTTGTCACCCTCTTGCTCTTCGCGCAGGAAGTCGATCTCGCCTTGGCAAGTTTCGAGCTGCACTTCAAGCCTCTCAGTCTTCGCTCTTTCGTCGCTCAACAGTTTGTCTTGTCTATTTAGCTCTTGGTTGGCATCTACAAGCTCGGCTTCAAGACCCTGGATCTTCCGCAAGCTTGCGTCTCGATCATCTTCCAGGTTCAATAGACTTTCGCTGACGTTTTTCATCTCTTGTTGTAGTGCGTTGAAATCTTCGGTCGTGTTCTCAAGTTCGATGATAAGCCGTTCGCGCTCTTGTTGCCCCAGGTCGAGATCATTTTCAAGTCTCTGTAAGGTGTCCAGCGCTTCCTGTCTGAGTTCCTCACATTCCTGTTCCTTATCTTGGAGCATCTCCAATGCCTCGTCTCTTTCGTTTGACAATGCTTGCAAATCCTCGGTGGAAGCTTCAACCTCCTTCTCAAGCTCTGCAACCTTATTCTCGGCGGTTTCGAGCATGTCCAGGTGACCATTGAGTTGATCATCAAGCTCTTTGTAGGACAGCTTCATCTGCGAAAGCTCGTCCCGTAGGGTGGCATACTTGGTTTCGAGATCCTCCCGTTCTGGATCACTCACCTGAGTTATTCGAGTCCCGCCGCTCGCTCGAGATACGGATCTCATGTGGTTGCGAGATATCGATCGCTCCAGGATACTATCACCAGCAGTCGATCCAGCGTCCCCTCGACGAATGGTCAGCTTCAAGCCTTCGTTCTCTTCTCTCAGGCGGAGGTTCTCCCGGTTTCGCGACGTGAGCATAGAAACTTGAGCATGGAGATCCCGCTGTAACTTGTCGTTGTCATTCTGCAACTGATCCACGAAAGTTCCACTTGTTCCACCGACAGATATTGACGGAGTCTGCTCGTTGCCATCAGACCCTGAGTGAGAGCGAGTTGTGAATGACTGTTGTATCCGGCGCGTGTTGCTGTAGACCTTGTTGATCTGCTGGGTTGAGCTAGGCCGCTGTTGCAGTTGGATGTTCTGCTCTCGTAGACGCTGCACCTCAGCGCGAAGGTTCTCACTCTCTGTTTCGGCTTGCTGGCATCGAGTCTCCACTTGTTCACGGCGTGCGCGTTCGTCCTCGAAATCTTCTTTCCACAGGTTGATGGCTTCGTTGAGTCCGGCAGAATCAGCCGAAGGACTTTGCTCTCGCATGGTCTTGATATAGTCCGCCATCCGTCTGTTGTCAGCCTCTTTCTGTAGCGCCTCCTGCTGCCATTGCTCAACGATCGTCTCGGTGCTCTCTAAGCGCTCTCGAAGGAACTCGATCTCTTCTTCCAGCTCAGCCTGCCGTGACGATTGATCACTCTTCTCGTCTTCCGAGCCACTGCCGATCTCCTTGGTAGGGGCAAGTCCATCCTCGTGCGCTTTCAGTCTACGCTCTAGATCGCGTATCTTTTTGCGCAAAGACTGCGTTTCTTTCTTCTCGGTCGCAAGATCTGTCTGCAGTTGCACATTCTTGGATATCATATCTTTGACACCTTCGTCGGATCGGTTCTGCAGAGCTTGGTCAAGGAAGTGGATCTTCAGCTTCAGGTCAAAGTTCTCTTTGCTGAGTTTGTCGATTTTGCTGTTCTGCTCCTTCAAGGTAAGATTGTGCTTGCTCCGGGTGAAGGGTGTTGCCATGTGCCGTTTGTCTGGGGATCGGGAGTGCTTCGCCCGGAACTCGCGTGCGACAGTGTCGGGGACCTGGATATCTTGAACGTGTCTAGCAATCACGGTATCGGTAGGTGCAATCGGTTGGACGCTGTGAGCACGTGGTGTTTCGGGCGGGGTCGCGGTGTTTGCCTTCTCTTCCTCTAGTCGTCCCAGGCTAGCATCGGGGTAAAGTAGCCCAGACAGTGAGTTTGAGCTGATGCTGCGGTGCTTCTCCCAAGGGTTGACGTCACTGTAGCCGGACATGGAGGACGCAATGCTTCCAAGACTAGGCAGTCTCGACAATCCCAAACTGGCCCTGTGAGGCACTGAGCGAGGTATGGCTCCGCCTGTCTGCAACGCGTAGTCTGCACCTAAACTGGCCGTACTAGCTCCGTCGCCAGACACATCCGATCGATTTGTAAACGAGGACACTGACGAGCGTTGGCTAGAGTGGCGATTTTGCAGGAAGCTTGGCCGCTTTCGCGCTCTCGGAGAAGTCATTGCAGAGGCAGCTTCAGGAACAGCCATGCTCTCCATGCTAAAATCATGATCGGAAGAGAGGAGCGAGGAGCCGTCTTCGAGTTGGGAGAAATCAGGGGCTTTCACGGTGGATGCGCTTGATGTTGGACGCAGCGAATGCTCTGCGTCCTTCTGTTCGGCGCCTGCAAGCACGTGCGGCTCGCCTGAAGCGGGTTGTGTTTCGTGCCCATCTTCAGCTGGCTGGTCCTTGGTAGCCCGTGACTGGTTTCGCAGTGCAGCGTCTGCAGAGGGAGAAGACGGCGCGGCTTCTGATGTCGAGGCTCCTGCGCCTGGCGACTCGTCTGTGGCAAAGTCCAGCCTCCGCGTGGCCGGTGTCTTGTATGCATCTGCTGGAGTCGATGGTTCCTCGGACAGTATCGAGGCGTCGGCATCGTGGGTGGGCTTCGTTGGAGTGTTTCCGCTCCGGACCTCCAGCTTCTTAGGTTTCTTGGGCTTCTTCTTCAGCTTTGTCATCTCCTCCAGGTTTGCCATGACTCTCTGCAGGTCGGCATCCGCCTCGGGTTTGGCAGACGCAGGGCGCGCGTTGCCCGGCGAGCCGCCAAACAGGTAGGTGTCGTCCGCGCCCGTCTGTCCCTGGGCCGCATCGGCCTGCGCAGCCCCCTCAGGCAGAAAACTGGATTCCAGGTCCATCAGCTGCCGGTTCATCTCGCGGTCCATCAAGACGCTGCCGTCGCCGTGCGTGTTGCCCTCCTTGAAGTCCTGCCGCAGGAAGCTGTCGTCATCGCCCGCCGGCAGCGGCGGCAGGTCCGAGTCGGGCAGGTCGAACGACTTGATATCCTCGGACTCGGAGATATCGTGCGCCATGTGCTCGTGAGGAGACGTCGGCCTGGCATCGGGCGTGTTTGGACTCGGTGGCTCAGCAGTCGAGGCAGGAGCGCTCGTCGCGGCGGCCATCGGTGCAGGTGCGCGCGCAACGTGTGTGGCAGTCGCGTCGGGTTCGAGAGTGTAGACAGGCAGTCATCAGCATATTGGGACCGTTGCGGCAGGGGCGGGCTTGGATATTCGCAAAAGCACTGTGACGCTCTCCCTGCGCGCCGACAACACAACACACGCTAAGCAACTGTTTGGGGTCCGTGCCCACCGTTACACGTCGTCCACGACGGCACAACGGTCTCAACGTCTCGGAGTATCTACCGTCACTTGACATTTCTCCACACAGCATGCTATTATGGCCGTTTAATTTCGCAAATGTAAAGTGGTGCATGACGACATGAATTCGAGATGAAGCAGGAGGACGTCATCCCCTGAAACAATCGAGTGAGCAAAAATTAAGCCCAGAAGCGAAGTATCCTCAACTGGCAGCAACCGCCTTTTCGCTACACGTTCCGTGATCTTCTGCAAAATTACACTAATCCCCTTGCCCACCAGCGCTCTTTCTCAGAGCCAGGCCAGCACCCGTGAGCCTGTCCAACCTCGTTTAATGATGTCATTCCTGTTTCTCCAGATGCGAGCCACTACGCCAAAGCTCCTGTTCTGCCGAGGAAAGTTGCGTATAGCGATGCCGGGTATACAACGAAAGCTCATGCTTTTGCGCCTCTCGAGCTCCGCGCACATGACGCAACACTCCAACAACTCTGGCTTCAAGCGTAACAAATTTGATGCTTGCCCGTTCAAGGCTTCGCCGTGTCGGCTTGGCGAGAATGCTTCTTCTCCTTCCTTGCCTTTTTCTCCTCGGGTGTCCGGTGCTTCTTGGCCTTCTTCGATGGTACCTCCGTTGGCACATCTCCGTTTACGTCGACGTGTTTCCTCTTCTTTTTCTGTGACGGCAGGTTGAGCTCATTTGGCATACCGAGTCCTGCTGTTTCCTGTGGTGTATCGTCTTCGCTATCTGATTCACCGAGTGTGCCTACGTCACCACCACTGAATCCGGTCGGAAGAAAGCGCATCTTGAGACCCTTCAGCTGCGGACGGGGCGCGCGGATGGTGGATCGTGTGATGGAGGCTGCTGCCTCCGAACCGGTGTTCTGGTCGGCCTGCTTGGAGCTTAGATGCGGGAGCTGCACAACAGCTTGCAGATGGAGAGTCTGCGATATCCGTGCGCCAGCTAGCGACATTTCAGTATGAAGACGTTGAGTGTAAGCGCGACAAGCCTACCAGATTTGAGCCCGCTGCCCTTGGGCACCATGACCTCGCGCGCGCCGTCATCACTCTGCTCCGCCTTTGAGAAGCCATAGGCAGTGCCCTTGTGCTCCAGCACAGCCGCGCCTTTCATGGCTGCGCTCATATCTATGTCTTGCAGGTGTTTCAGTGACACACCCGCAGGGGCCGTGATGTGCCATATCTGCTTTCCCTCCAAGTGGTCGAATATGCGTGTAGACTTTGACGTGGTCTTGTCGTTGCAGGGTACAGGATTGAAGCCTCTGGGCGGTACGAAGGCTTGCGCGGGACGGAACTCGACCGCGTGCGATGTCTTTTGGGGGGGCCGCGTGGGTGTCTGGCCGGACTGGGGTGGTTTGTCCGCTACCGATTCCTCACTGGAAGACGCCGAGCTGCTGTCGCTGTCGCTCTCTTCTGCAGGATCGGTCCATTTCTCGTTCCCAGGGAGCTTCGTCTGTATCTCGCGGCCTGGTGCCTCATCATCGTCCGTCTGCTCTGAGCTAGACAGCAACTCCGCGGCTTGCTCCTCGGTCGCAATTTGCTTCGGCGCAGGTTTCTTGGGCGTGAACTGTACCTTTGATTTCGTCTTCGGTTTGGCGGATCCGTCGGGTCGGTGTACGGCTATGCTGGTCTTGGGCTTTGGTGCAGTCTTCGGTCGGGGCGCGTTCTCGTTGGTGGAATCGTCGTCGCTGACGATGAACTCCTGGCTCAGTTGCGCTTTCGAGGGCGTGCCATTCGCCTTCGGCTTGGGCTTGGAGCCCGGCAGCGGCACCGGTGTTCTCTTGACTTCCTTCATCGCGCGCGTCGGTCCATGTTGGATGCGCCGGGAGAGTCGACGCTTGCCGCAACTTTTTTGTCGGCGGACAAGGATCTTTCCCCGCGCTGCATCGCGCTAAACTTGATTGGCGGCGCTAACAACACTTGATTCTTCGACTTTATCCTGATCCTGATCACCACTGTAAACAATTATGCCAGGCAAGAGGAAGCGAGGAGGAGATTCGACCGCGGGCGCTCAAGTGCCTGGTAAGATTCTTCTACCCCAAAGCGCACCCATTCATAGTCTGACCACACCACCAGCCACCGTGAACATCATCGGAAAACCTCTAAGTGCAATTGCTGCGGCAAGGCTGAAGGCAGAAGCAGCAGCACTTCCAACAGAAGTCATCGCCGTTCAACTCGATGTGCAGCCAATCCCAGAGCTTTCAGGGCCATTGTCGCAAAGCCCGATGCCTGAGCCTGAATATCTGGAGTCAGATGAGGAACCCTTGGCTATCCAGCAGAACCTAAAGCTTTGCAATTGGCGAAGCAATAAGCAGGATATACTCTCTGACACCGACACCGAACTTACCGTCAGGCTGAACAAGCACACGACTATTGCACTGATTGGGAGTTTTCAGTTCAAGGTATTGAGAGGAGCTGTCAACGTCAACGGCGCCAACATCGAAGTATTATCACGCGATGGCCAGAAAGACCACGTCCATACCGCATATGTGCCGGCCACGCATCCTATCTCGAAGATTCGCGGACTAGACAGTGTGAATCAGGTCCAATTCATTACCTGTAAAGAGCCAGTGCCGCTCGCCAGTATCAGTCCAGTGTTCTCGGATATTTGGAGCTCGCGGCTAGAGACTAATGGTCGATCGTTCAGTGTTGTAAGTGACCCTCATCGCTCCTATACACTCATCCTATACATCAAACGACATGATTTCGCATTGATACAGTGGCCATCCTTTCCATTTCCATGCTACGCTTAGTAGGCATTAACATGCGCTCAAGATAACCGAATCTGGTGATGATGCGCTCGCGCGACCTCTTCGACCAGAGACGACATCCGAGGACTGGCTACGCGTAATCGAAGAATGTGCCAGCGATCCTTCCGTTATCATTGTGCTCGGCCCATCCACATCTGGCAAGTCTACTTTTGCAAGGCGACTGTTGAATCGACATCTTACCGGACAGGGCAAGTCCTCCCGACCTGTTCCAGCTGTATGCTACCTAAGTCTCGACCCTATAAAGCCAGAGTACACCCCCCTTGGTCAGATCTCCTTGACTGTCGTAAGATCGCTCAATTTGGGTCCGGCATTCACTCATCCTGCTGCATACATGGGATCTTCAGGATCAGATTGCGTCCAGACGGTCCGCTCGCACGCAGTTTCAGCCAACTTCGTAAACCACCAAGACCACTACCGCGCCTGCGCTGAGGATCTCTTCTTGGCCTATAAGAACCTTCGAGCTCGAGATCCGCTTCTCCCACTTATCATCAACATGTCTAGTTATCTATATGGTACCGACGTCGCTTTCCTGACAGAACTACTTACACGCTTCAAGCCGCACCATGCAGTACATTTAGAGGACACACAGGCTATCAACATCGAGCAAGCCGCGAAACTGCACGCCATTCAGACCGCTATATCGCAATACCGCGGTACAATACATGAGATCACGGCACATGTCCCAGCCTCTGTTCCCATGAGAACCAATGCAGAACTGAGGGCCATGCACATGCAGTCCTATTTCCACCTCCGGAAGATCAGTACGGGCGATGACAGCACATTAGCTTGGACGCCCGACCCGTTATCAAGCATGGTACCCTGGGAGTTTTGTTTCGAAGAGACCTTCGAGCGAATGCAAGACTTTGTGGGTTTCGCCATGTACTCCGAGCCCGTCGAGCCTGCGTCGCTAGCCCACGCACTCAACGGCTCCATCGTGCAGATCGTTGAATCCACATCGTCCGCGATACCAACGCCATTCACCTCATTACCGCGGACAAACAAATACCACATACCCTATTTCGAGAAAGCGGATCGTACCGGATTGGTAGAGCCGCTGGACCCAAAGACATCGAAAATAGTTTGCACGGCGCTTATACGTGGATTCGATCCGGAGAAGCGCGTGGTGCAAATATTTGTACCCAAGACGCACGAGGCGTTGTTGTATAACCTCGTTCCTGAGCGAACGGTTTTTGTGGGTGGGTGTTGCGAGAGCCCGGAATGGGCATATCTTGAGGATGCGTATGCTGGAAGCGCCACAGCTACGGGAATGAACGATGGAGATCGTAGGCCATGGGTTGAAGGCATGGGAGACATGGATGATATGGGATATTTGAATACCGTACGCCGGGTTCGGAAGTTTCAGACATGAGAACGTGTTTTATCAATACATGCTTTATACATTGTATCTCACACGACTGGGCGAATAGTGTGTTCTGGTCGCCCTCTGATACATGTTACAATTGCCTCGCTTTGATCATCTTACCAGCTCTTCGCCTATGCTACTGCGGAATCGGACGTTCTCTACTACGTGCACTTGTGAAGGCAGTCACAAAGCTTGCTGTTTCAGACTGGCCATGGCGATGGATTCGGGCCGCTTTTCAATGTGCATGCACTTCCTTCATCCTCTGTGATGTTGAATCTTCGTTCCAAACTACCTGGAGGTCAAGTCTTATCAATCCCGTCCAGAAAACACCCCATCTTCAGGACGACACATCGCTATTCACTCCGTCCCACTTGCAATTTCTCACCGAGGCTCCAGAAGTTGTTCGTAATGATGCGCTTGACCGACAATCGCAACCGGACCAGGTGTCGAGCGCGCTGCGTGGTCAATCGTATCTCCAAGTCAGCGCAAAGTTCAAGTCACGTCAAGGCAAGCGGAAAAGTTGAAGTGATATCCTCGATTCAGCTCATGAGCCAGTGATCGTCAGATGCGACCAGCTAATATACAGCTCTGGTATAAACCCCGTGGAAAGCCATGAACCCAGACCCAGACCGACTCCCATTATCATTGCAAAAAGAAAAGACCCGTGAAGAAAGCGCCGTGATGAAACTCAAACGCAAAGTGCGCTTAAAGCTCCTGCGAAGGACCCTTGCCAGGCTTGGCCGTCTTCTTGGGCAGCAGGTCTAAGAAGCGCGTTAGTAATTGCGATGGGATGTGGAGGTGCAATAGACATACTCTGGTGAATGTTGGGGAGGACACCACCCTGGGCGATGGTGACGTGGCCGAGCAGCTTGTTCAACTCCTCATCGTTGCGGATGGCGAGCTGGAGATGGCGGGGGATGATACGGGTCTTCTTGTTGTCGCGCGCAGCGTTGCCGGCCAACTCGAGGATTTCAGCCGCGAGGTACTCAAGAACGGCGGCGAGGTAGACAGGAGCACCGGCACCGACACGCTGAGCGTAGTTGCCCTTGCGGAGCAGACGATGGACACGACCGACTGGGAAAGCGAGACCAGCCTTGGATGAGCGACTGCGCAATGTTAGCTATGAAGCAATGCGACGATGCAAAAAGACGCGTCAAATCAAAGGAAAAGACGCGTCAAACTGCGCAAGCAAATGATGCGAAAAGCTTCAAGTGCAAAGGCGCAATGCTGCGATGGATGCGGGAAAACTCACGATTGGGCGCTGGACTTTGAGCCGCTGGCCTTGCCTCCGGATTTGCCGCCAGTCATTTTGGATTTGTTGGGTGGAGTTGAAAAGTTGGGTGGGTAAGAGTGTTGGGCGTGGTGGAGGCTGTTGATGCAGTATGTGGGCGTTGAGTGTCGAGACGATGGATTGCTCGCTGCTGTCGGGGGGCGGGGCGGTCTTATAAGGACTGGCTGGGCGTGTTGTGGTGCGCGAGATCAACCTGCCTCACTAGCGCGACAGAGGGCGAGGGCAGGCGTGCGAGATCACACCTGCCTCGCTTAGCCACCCAAACCAGCAGCGACGCCCGCACGGACCATCCCGCGCCAGCTGGATCACAACATGGAGCGCGCTCCCCATAAGTAGCGCGTCCCCCGCCGTCGACGTCCTGAAGTCTCCATCCATCGCAACACCCAACTCACTACACGCAACCACCAGCTTCATCTCACCCAGCTCTACCACTTTACTCTCACATCTTCAACTCCCACACCTCACCCAAAATGCCTCCCAAAGCACAGAAGACTCCCACCACCGGCGGCAAGGCGCCCGCAGGAAAGGCTCCCGCTGAGAAGAAGGAGGCCGGCAAGAAGACCGCCGCGCCCGCAGGCGACAAGAAGAAGCGCACCAAGACTAGGAAGGAGACCTACTCCAGCTACATCTACAAGGGTGAGTTTACCAGCTTATCTATTGCGCGATATGAGCGCGGTTTGCAGTTTCTGCAGCCCGCTCTTGCCTTGCGACTCATCCGCCTTGTCCGTTTTCATTGACTAACGCGTTTTTCCAGTGCTAAAGCAGGTCCACCCTGACACCGGTATCTCCAACCGCGCCATGTCCATCCTGAACTCCTTCGTCAACGACATCTTCGAGCGCGTCGCCACCGAGGCCTCCAAGCTTGCTGCATACAACAAGAAGTCGACCATCTCGTCGCGTGAGATCCAGACCTCGTACGTTTCTCCCGTTTTGCACACCGCCTGCATTTGCTAACCCAATTACAGTGTCCGACTTATCCTGCCCGGTGAACTTGCCAAGCACGCTGTCTCTGAGGGCACAAAGGCCGTCACCAAGTACTCCTCTTCCACCAAATAGAGTGCTTTCTTCGACGCGTCTTTTCTTTGGGTTTCTTTGCTTGTCTATCTGATGAGCTGGTTATGGGGCTAGCGGTGTTCATGGGTCTTTCGATAATGTGATCATGGGTCGGTCTGCTTGTCATCTCGTCTTCGAGTCATGATGTGACTACGAGGTCCATCATCTGGGTCTGTATATTATACCACAGCAGACGGGAACGAATCAATTCTTCAAATTTCATCGCTTGTCCAATCTATGCTTTCGCCTTTTCTTTGTCGATTTCTTATATTGATACAAGCTCGAAGAACGCTGTTCTCACCAGCCACCAAAACCTCCGGCCGCGGTGGCACCGATGTTAGATTCGAGATGCACCTGCGTCGCAAATCTCTGCCAAGCACGACGTATCTATATGGAAAACGACGCGCTTCGAGTTTCGCGTCACTATCGCGTTCAACCGGCCTCCGCAATTTCTGGTTCGTGGATGCGCTAGTCGGCTCGCAATGCAAACCGCAAAATGGACATCCCTAGAAGCCGAGTTACACATCATATTTTGAATGTTGATTCGAACATATTCGCTGGACCGTAAATTCTTTCATTCCTTTAATACAGCTACCAAAGCTTCATTTTGCACGATATGCACAACCTTTATATAACTGCAGAAACGTCGAGCTCGGAAAATCAAGCATACTTGGAATCACAACGCATTAATCGCTCCCGAACGTCTGTTGATTGCCCATCAAGCATGGCGTTCAGAATGAACATGTACTAAACTCCACTCACACAACGCCAAACATGCTGGTTCCCATGATATCATTCCAATCCGATCCTATAACACCCAAACAATCCCATGTTGAATCGCCACGCTACTACCTACTGCAAGCCGTCCTCGTCCCAGCTCTCCACCTCGTCTACTGCGCCCGCTCTCTCCTGTCCCCTCGGTGCCGGCTCGTTATCCTGCACGTGCACTACGCTCTTGCCTTGCACGCTTTGTATACCTTCCTTCCAGTTCTGGTAGTCGGCTTCTGATATAACAAGAAATGCGAGGAGCATAGAGGGATCCATCTCTCGGATCTGGAGTCGTCGGATTCGTCGCGTGTGGCATGTTGAGAGGTCCGAGGGGGAGTATATGGATTGCGGAGAGCCTGTCGAATCTGAGATGGTGGGAAGGGAATTGGCAGGCGGTAAAATAGTGGTCGAGGATGTGGTGGATGACTCTGACGTTGCGGATGCTGAGAGGGTGGAAGACGATGTACGATCTGCGGCATTAATGTCGCTTGAGGAGGGCGTACGATAAGGTAGGAGAGGCCGTGTGTTGTGTGGATCTAGGTAGTAAAAGTTATTGCCTTGGACGCCGACAAAGTAATGCGATGCTGAAGGGCGGCCGCTGAAGCACGGTTAGCATCCTGAGTCCACCGAGGGCTTCGTTGCTCAAACTCACCCTGCAATGCCAACAGCCTGTGGTATCTGCAGGCTGGCCTTTAGCGCCTCCCAGTACACGGGTGTGATCTTGTCGATGCCCAGCCGCGTACCAACCAGTATCAACGTGGGCTGCCAGTTGCCGTCGTCATCAACGGCGATCTGCTTGAGTTTGTCTTCGTACACGTCCGCACCGTCGCCTGAGACGTATACCTTCAGCCCAGACTCCTTGCTCTTGTTCACCAGATCTTGGATACAACGTGCAGCTGCAGACGGCCCGAACCACTCGCCCGGGTACTTGCCGCATACCGCAGCGCCGTGGTCGACGAAGCGGTGAATGGAGAAGGGTGCTTGCGGGTCATCGGCAAACAAGGACAGAATGTCGCTGTGTTCTTTCTCTGTGGGATGGTCTTGCCATCGCCAGTCCCTCCCGAGTCGCAGAATCTGCAGCGTGTTCGCGAGGATACATTGTCCGCTCCTGATCATGCAGCCGAAGCCTGCGTCGGACGTGAAGCCTGGAGACGCGAGATTCTGCATGCGTACGCGGAAGCTCATGGCGCTCGTGGCCTTTGGGTCTTGGCTCTTCTGTATAGGCGCGAAGCCTGACCGATACGTCATCCACACGCGTGATTCGAAGTCGTCGAGAAAGGCTGACGGCCAGTTGCCGTACTGTGTGGGGTCTTCGCCATTTGGAGACTCCTTGCGCTCCTTCTCGTCTATGCTAGTTCTTATCCAGCTTTCATCTTCGGTGCGTTCGGCCTGAGGAGGGGTGACATCGGAGGACGGCGTGTCGCTGGGCGTCGCCTTTGGCGGTGGTGGTCTGGAGTCGTAGCGCTGGCCCAACAGCCAGATGGGCTCGAGAGAGTCGTTTGACGGCGGCGGGTCGTAGAAGGTGCGAACGACGTTTCGACCAAAGCGCTCGAAGTCGTTCATGGCGGTGTGCAGGTCGGGCGTGCAGTCAAGGCGGCGATGAGGGCGGTGGTGGAGACGGAGGTCCGACGTGGATGCCTACTGATGACCATGCACCTATCGGCCCCGGTCACGTACAGGATGTGGAAGGGAAGAGGTTTGGGGAGATAATGCTAGCTATGGAACAGGCTTCAAGGGAAGGCGATGCGATGCGATGCTTTCAATGTTGGGGCGCGTTCACGTTCTGGGTCATATGGCAGGTGCCTTGCGGAGAGGCGGGGAGAGGGGTGCTCAGCTGTTCGCGCCTCTGGTTGTCACCAAGCTTCAAACGCGGTGCGGGTGCGTTGTCTGGGAGAGTGAATGACGCGAACCGGAGGTGGAATCAGACTACGCCCTCACTCACTCGCAGCACGCAACTCGCTCGTGTGTCTGACGCTACTGCTGTCTGTTCTGTGTACAGCTCCACGTCCCCTCGAGCTCCAGCAGAGCCGCCACCAAACTAGCGATAAGCCGCCGATAAGCCAGCTCGGCCCCGCCACCGCCTCCCGACGTGCGCATCATCTCCAAAAGTTCTGAGCTTCACATCCGCGCATCTGCAACCACTCGCGCTTCCACCTGGATTCACTCGAGGCGCACGCACCTGCCAGCAGCTCCCATGTCGCGCGGCAAGAAGGCAAAGGGCAAGGGCGGCTCTGCGAAAAGTACGCCGCATCGCACGCCCTCCAAACGCCAGCCATGGCAGGCGCAGGAGGGTACGTTGACGCTCCACGCCTCTCTTCACTATGAGACTACGAATTGACCGTCTATGCAGCAACGCCCAAGTTCTCGCTCCAAGACGAAGCCCGGTGGAATTCGAACCACCGCACGACCGCCTACGAGGCCGGTAAGAAGCTGCGACTCATGCCCATACAGTTTGTTAGCGCAGGGCAGCTCGAGGGCACCATCAAGGAGCCTGCCGAATCTGCATCCGATTCGGGCAGCGACTCGGCCACGCCTTCCTCGCCATCGTCGACGCAAGAGAACACCGACGCCATGGCCCATCTGGCACTCCGCAGTCCGTCGCCCGCCTCGGACACCTCATCAAGCGCAGATGAAGTCGTCTTCCAGGGTCGGGGAGGCGTTCCTGACAGGAGAGCAGCCAAACCTCCCACTCAGCCCTCCACCAAGGGCATTGCGCCGCCCGCACCGACGCATGTCGACGCTCCTCCACCCCAACGGCGCGAGGATGACGTGCGTGCCTCCACTCCGCAGCTCACAGCTACATCCACCGACGACCATACCTCACTCGCTGAGGTCGAGACGCAAGCCTCCATAGGGCTCAGCATACGCATCAAGGCGGCGGTACCTGCCCCTGGCGAGGAAGACGTCGATTCAGATGCAGATAGTGTTGTTCAGGATCATTTCGCAACGCGACGTGGTGGGAAGCCTGCCTGGGAAGGTACAACGACGCCCTGGGTGCACCGTAGCAAACCGAACATTGGCTGGCTGCCTGTTGCGAACCGCCCTGATATGGAGGCCTTCCTGCGTGGCGATGTCAATCCGCGAGACGCAGCCATGGACGACTACATGCAGAACGTGAAAGACTTCCGTCTCGCTGAAGAGATGGTGGGCGTCTCTGGTTCCGTTTTTGCGCAGCGCGCGATGGGTCTTGACACCAACAGTCATCACGAGTGGGAGTCTGCATCAGGTAGTCAGACGGAGGAGCAGCTCGGAGGACGAGAAGAAGTCAACGGCAACGATGGTTGGGACTCCGATATGCTGCAAGATATGGACGACTTGAGCACTTCTTCTGACGTAATGGACACGGTAGTACGCATCTTATCGAAGCGCACACGCAAAAGCGGCCTGCAATACCTATGCGTTTACGAAGAATCCATCGCCGACGACGCTCACTGGCTTCCAGAAACATACCTAAAGAGCGAACCGGAGATGAAGCTTATTCGCACGTTTGAAGAGGAACTCGACCTGCGCGAACTCGATCCTAGCGACAGCGATTCAACAGACGACGAGGATGACACCGATGACGACGACCTCGATGATGAAGCTATAGCCAGAATCCTCCAGAAGCAGGAGGAACTTGGGCTCGGCTCAGAAGAAGTACTACTTTATGGCGGAGATGAGATCTTTAGTGGTACAGGCGGCGCCAAGATGGCCTTTGACAATTACTATGGCAGGCCGAGCAAGAAGCGACAGACACGAGGGCGTAGCAATCGTGATCCCACCTTCCCTTCCGCTTCTGCTATGGCAGACGCTTTGGCCATGGATCCATATGGTGGATTTGATATCATGGATACGGAGCGCCCGTCGCTGAAGCCTAAGAAGAAAGGACGTCGTGGACAGCCGCCACCCGAGCTGGAGGATCCTGACCTCAACGACCAGCTGCAAAATGCCTGGGAGGCTGATCGCACGAAGAAGCGACTCAAAAAGGCGGAGCGAGAGGAGTTACGCCAGCAAGGCCTGCTCGGCAGGAAGGGTAAAGCAGCCAACCTCCGAGTCAAATACAGCGGTGGTATCGACATGGACGACGTATTGGAAGAGATCCGCGAGTTCATGGTCAGCGACAGGGAAAGCCTGTCCCTTCCGCCCATGGAAGCCTATCGCCGCGCCACTATCCACCAAGCTGCAAAGATGTTCGAACTCACCTCGCGCTCTCGCGGCGATGGACAGGAGCGGTTCACTGTACTCGCGAAGACGAGGCGTACGAAGGTCTACAGTGATGCCGAGTTCGATCAGGTCATATTGCGCAAGGGTTTCCGCAAACGCTTACAGGGGCCTCTGACGGGCAAGAAAGGCCCCGGGTCTGCGAGAGCCTCAACCTTCCGCTCTGGACCTCGCACACGCCCTCAAGTCGGCTATCGCGACGGTGAGAAGGTCGGCGCGAACGCACCAGAGCTTGGCCCAGAAAACAAAGGGCACGCTCTGATGATGAAGATGGGCTGGTCGAAGGGCATGGCCTTGGGTACTATGGACAATCAGGGTATTCTCCATCCCATTGCACACACCGTCAAGACGAACAAAGCAGGTCTGCAGTGATTGCAATCATGGGATGTTTGCGCTGTTCCACCTCGACAGGTTCTGCCTTCTCACAACTTTCGCAAACAGCGCATCGTACAGGTGAGTCGAGGGCACCGGATGAGAGAAAGTGGCGAGCTACGCAGTCAAATACTGCGCTTGACACGGTCTTCTCATTCCTGTTTCTCTTAAATGCTTGTACTATATCTGTGCACTTCTGGCGTTCAGAAATACGGTCTAGGGCGAGTCTCATACGAGCCCTTGAGCTTGTCGGTTTGCATGCATCGGTGATGGCGTTTGCTAAATCTCTTTCCATGTTCTCGTATCGGTGCACTTGGGAAGTTCTCAAACCTTCCATCGTCTCGGGCCTCTGATTTCGGGCATACTGAGTTTGTTTGACTTCTCGAAGCTCCCGTGCCAGTAGGCACATTCGGCACTTCACCCAAGCATGAGTGATGCATGATAGCATCAAAGTATACGGTCCACCTCAAATTTCAGTTTGGCATGTCCTTTTCACACTGCATTGTAATACAGTTGCACCCTCTCGGAGTGTAACACCCCATAATGTATCCAACTTTGACCACGACCTTGCACGTGGAACCCTTGTGTGCATCACGGGATCACGCGTCATCGCACCTTCCCGGCCAGCGTGATCGCGCACCTCCTCCCACCACGACTATTCACGCTAGTCTCGCAACTCAATTCCTTGCACGTTTCTCCCTCACCCGCGCAGCGTCTGTCCAGATACCAACACTTCTCGACGCATCACACAGTGACCGAACTACCTATACAGTCCTCATTGCAACTAAGTGTGTTCACTCACTAAGACTTCAGAACTTATCTCTAAGGTCATCATCGGTGCATGGAGATACGGTGAGCCCCACCACGCGTCCGCGGTCCAGTACTTTATTGACATGACGCTAGGTCTTTTCCAGTCAGATCATGACTTGGATATTGTGGGTGACCGTGGCCATGAAGCTGGGCTCACCAGGCTGGAGGAAGATGTCCAGACCGCTGCAAAGTCGCCGGCAAATCTAAGAAGGAGATCGAACACATCTACTACAGCTTTCACGGCAACATCTGCTCTGCACCTGACCTGGTCCGTGATCACCTCAACTCCGGTGTCCTCGTCAAGTTGATCGCAGAGAAAGAAGCGACATTGCTGGCCATGCCTACCAAGGATAGGGAGCTTGAGTTCGGTCTCCAGGACCCCTGCTATGTCTACGTCCTCCTTGTTTCATGTGCAATGACACTTGGCTGTCAACTGCCCGAACCTTTTACGTCGCCTTGTTGAAGAAAGTATATACCGAAGGTGGGCTTATGCCAGATGCACTCAAGCAGATGAAGAAGGCTCTCTTCGGCCCAGATGGCTACGTCAACGGCGCTCCCTATGACTTCGAGTCCAAAGGCCTGCTTGAGACTGCAAACTCGGCTGGTAGGGAGGACAAGAAGCCGAACCAGTTTGGATTCATCGGTATGAACGTCATTGGTCCAGGCGGACTCTTCAACACTGGCATGAGTGATTTCTCGACTTCGGCCATCATCAAGGAGCTTCGCCAGAAATACAACAATCCTGATTCATGCGCTGGATGCGGTGTTGACTCGACTCCGGGCGGCAAAAACTTGTTGGTCTGCTCAAAGTGCAGAGACCGCAAGTATTGCTCGGTTGCCTATCAAAAGAAGGCCTGGAAGTTCCACAAGAAGGTGTGTGAGCCCGCTGTGGAGTGAGCCTAGTGCTTTCAACTGGCTACACTGTACGGCTGATCAAACTGGTCGGTCTTTGGCTGAAAAAGGTGGTCATTCACATGCTCTGGCATCACATGGAGTTTCGCGCGGATGCAGGTGAAGGGGACATTCACGGTGGAAGTTACACGGAATCGGCTCTCTTGTTTCTCTATCTTACATGCAAAAGAGCTCGTGTTCAATAATGCACTAAGTTTAGCTAGAGCCTAGAGGTCTAGCTACCATTCAACATATATGACAAGAATAATTGTCCTAGCAGATAATAAACTGTCTACGCCCAATGGGAATAGCCAGATGCTAGAATACTTTTCAAGGTTTCAATTCGTTGAACTGACACGCGCTCTCCGGTCCCACCCCGGCCCTCTCTGACTTCGATGACGACGACCCAATACCCATTTAACGATCTGATAGTGCATAATATAGTTGAATTCATCAACAGCTACAATTTTATAGTGATCGAACGTGATGTGGTAGGTTGGTGAATTTTTATCGTTTTTCATGTTGCTCTTTAATTCTCGTTTTAAATAACCAACTTAAAGTCAAGCTAGAAAACCACTAACATTTAATAAAATCTTTAGCACTAAATTATATAGAATGATAGTACAGCTAGGTTATTCCTATTTGTACTTTTTAGATTAAATTCAGAGTTACAGCCAGAGTTTTATCTAAATAGACTATAGATCAAGAAGAATATATGCACATGTACATGCAGCTAAATTTGTAATTAATTGTAAAAGCCAAGTTATAAATGACAATGAATAAAGTTAGATACTAGAGGTATGCTGACATCTTTTTGGAACCTAGATATACATTACTTCGTTCACTATTTACTCTTGCCTTGCTGTAAGGGGCCAGGCTGAAGACAGCAGGAAGGCTAGGTTGAACAGAGATGAATTCGATGGAGACTATCTAGAGCCAGAGAGCAGGCTGTCTAAATGGGCAGACTGCTGGTTTCTGGAAGTTTCTACATACATTGGCATACGTCATCATTTGTAATCTTCATAATGTTCCATGCTGTTCTTTTGAACCGAAGTGACTCCACTAAGGATAGTAGAGGTCTAACCTCTTACACTTGCAATGTGTATATCAAAGAGAGATACGCTTATTATGCAGGTAACTAACTATAATACACTCTTCCACTCTCCCGTAGCTTGGTAACCCATGCATGTATAAGAACTTGATTCTTCCTACACTCCAACTTTGCCCTTCGCGAACCAGCAGACCTTTAAGGGAAGTTATCCAAGCCCATACACTCAGGTAAGATCTAGAGAAGCATCTTCCTAGGGTCCTCAATGTACTCTTTGACCTTAACTAAGAAGGTAACGGCTTCCCGACCATCAAGCAGCCTGTGGTCGTATGTGAGGGCGAGGTACATCATCTATCAAAACTGTTAGTAATTGTTGTATCGTCGCTACGACATCGTAACTTACGGGCCTGATCTCGACCTTGCCATTGATGGCAACCGGCTTGTCCTTGATGGCATGTAGACCCAGCACAGCGGTCTGGGGGAGGTTGATGATGGGCGTACCCATCAAGCTCCCAAAGACTCCACCGTTTGAGATAGTGAAAGTACCGCCAGCCATGTCCTCGATTGTAAGCTTGTTGTCACGCGCCTTCTTGCCAAGCTCCGCAATGGCCTTCTCGATGCCAACCATGTCCAGGCTCTCGGCATTCCTGACCACGGGTGTAACGAGCCCCTTTTCGGTTGCAACGGCAACTGAAATGTCGACGTAATCGCGGTAGACGATGGTGTCGCCGCCGTTAGGACCTTCAATCGAAGCATTGACAGCGGGCACATCGCGCGCGGCAAGGATACATGCGCGCGAGAAGGCAGACATAAAACCAAGCTTGACGCCCTTGTTCTTAAGGATTTCGTCCTTGTAGAGCTTGCGGAACTCCATGATGGAGGACATATCGACCTCGTTGAAAGTGGTGAGGGATGCGGCGGTGTTTTGCGACTGCTTTAGACGCTCGGCGATGCGGAGGCGCATACGGTTCATCTTGACCTGTGTACAGTGTTAGCGATACTCTTCACGGGTCAGACCACGGATGACATACGCGACGCTCCTCACGGCTTCCTGGCTGGGCCTGCTTGGTCTCCTCTTTGGGCGGGGCGGGCTTTGATTCTTTCTTAGGAGGGACAGGCTTCGACTCCTGCTTGGGAGGCTCTGGCTTCTTCTCTTGCTCTTGTTTCGGCGCGCTCTCCTCTTTGCTCTTTGACTGCTCCTGTTCACCAGAGGGCTGCGACGCGGTCTCCTGGTCCTTGGAAGCAGGCTCCTTGGGCTCCTCCGTCGCTTCCTGCTTTTGACCGCCCGATGGCGCTCCACCAAGCTCCAGCTTCACGAGGTCCTGGCCGACCGTGACAGTGTCCTCCTCGTTGACCAAAAACTCCTTGATGGTACCAGCCTCGGGTGCGTTGACGGAAACGTCGATCTTGTCTGTCTCGATGGTCGCAATTTCCTCGTCCTGCTCGACATAGTCGCCGACCTCTGCAAGCCGTTAGCCAAGCTTGACATAGAACTGGAACGGTATACGCACGTTTGGACCACTGCTTCAAGGTGCCCTCGGTGATGGACTCGGCCATCTGTGGCACCTTTACGACGGTGTCGGCTGCATGGAGTGTCAGCATCTGCCCTGTTGTTCGCGTGTGTATATGCGTACCATAGCTTCGCGACTGCTCGATGCTCCATAGTCGCTGTGGTGAGAGCTGTCCTGGTCGTCTGCAGAGCGCTCAGCATGGCTCCAAGATGCTCAATGGCATGACATACCTCGAGGCCTGGCTAAGCAGTCCGGAAGCGCTCGCTTTCGCGGTGGCAGAATAGCTGCGCGCAGTGGGTAGCCGGTTCACAGCTCGTGCACCAGCGCGCACGGCCGGAACAGATCGCATGGTGCATGGTAGGCGGCGGAGACACTGCTGGCCAGACATGACGGACAGAGCAAGACGGGCAAGACAAAGAAAAAAGGACAGATGTGTCGCCTCGACGTGGAAGACGTGTGTTTGAGGGAATTGATTGAAGTATGGACAGGGCAGCAGCAGCGCCAGTCACCGTTCTTCCGGTTGGACGGACGTCAGAAGTGCGCGAAGCCAGCCTAAACCGCCTCCGTCACAGCACTCGCCCGCCAAGGCCGCGCAACCCCAAGCTTCGACACGACCACGATCACGACCACGACGCATTGCGCCCACACGACACACGACAGCCCTCTCCGACCGATGCGAAGGCAAGAAAGAGAGTCGCCATGAGCTCCAGAATACACGTCCTGTGCGCCGGCGTCCCCGCACCGCCTGCTCTACGCAGCAACTGACGAGATGCAGACGCCTCTACAGGCGGTCCCTCAAGCTCTCCCTCGACTGGAGCGTCCACCGATACCTCTGGCGCGGACAGGCCCTGTACATTCGCGGTCTCTTCGAGGCGAAGAAGAACGTCACTGAGCCACGACAGCAGAGGGTGCGTTTTGGATCTCTTGCGTGGACTACACCATGCACGCTGCTGCAACATGTTGCTGATGACATAGCAGGAGTTGATCAAGGAGACTGAGAGCCTGTTGGAGAAATGGAAGCACCCTGACCCGTATCGCCCACCTACGGCTCCTGGAGGTGCGTTGCCCTGTCACGGAAACATATCCGGACCGGCCGCGGATACGGCAATACTGACTGAGTGTAGGCTCAAAGTACGAGCGCAATCTGCCTTGCCCGTACCTGGATCGTGAGTGCAACTAGTCGCTGTTCTTCTTGATTGCATGCTGATGTGCACCAGCTCCCCCGAAGATGATTCTGTAGACGAAGGTGGCTGGGAAGGACGGACGGAAAGCAATTTGTACATATACCATTAAAGCTACAAGTAGCACGAGAAAGACATTGATCCTATCCTAGAATCTTATCTCGCCGCAATGCATTTCGTGACATGTTTCCAACGTGCTTGTAATGCCAGCCAATAGCTGTTTGGACGTTTCGAATGGAACCTGTTGATGCGCGTCGCGCAGTACCGACGCATCCCTTCAAACTTCGCTTTCCCAACACCTATCGTAGGCGACACTGACCCTTTTTTTCCTTGAACTTTCCTTTGACCCCCAGATATGCGGCATTCTCACTATGCGCATTGCTCGTCGTGCGATCCGGACCATCGCCATGCCAATACGTTGGTCTTCTTCTTCTTCTTCTTCTTCTTCTTCTTCTTCTTCTTCTTCTTCTTCTTCTTCTTCTTCTTCTTCTTCTTCTTCTTCTTCTTCTTCTTCTTCTTGACCTCTTCCTCTCTCGCTTTCTTTGCTTCGTTTTTTGCCTTTTTGCTCGCCTTGATACCTTCGCGCCACTCATGATTCTCACTATCTAGGCGCTCGCTTTCATGGATCTCCAGCTCGAAAGATGCAAGTGCATGTCGAATAGCCTCGTAGCATGCTCCAGTCGCGCACGACATCTAGGCGAAACTGTTTGCGTAGCGCGACGGCGTTTTCGTACTCGGCTTCATCCAGATGCCGACCTATTTAGGTGAGCCGCTAGAGTCGTGCGTCTTCAGTGAGTACGCCAGCTGCTGGCGTAGTGTTATTTGCGGACGCTATATTTAACGTGCAAGCAATGTGAGGGCGCAGGTAAGAGTGAGGTTAAGACGACGAGTAATTTTGCGCAGTGTGAAAGTCGTGGTGGAGTGCTACTGTTTAGAGCGTTTGTCACCTTGAACTCACTCCGTGATGCGTTGATAGGACGAGTTTTCTCGTTCTCTATGTTTGAATTGATTGTTACTGTCGTATATTAGTTCAGTAATTACAATAACGTTCATAAAAAGCGTCCTTACGGCTGAGTGGGTATAGTCCGTCAACGGTTTTCGACTCCTCTCAGTGTACGTAAGTTCGAATTCTAGCTTACACGGGTTTTAGGACCTCCTATAACCCTGCGAGTTTATAAGTTGTCTAGTTGTTATTACGCGCACCTGCAAACTTTTTTAGCTCCTTTGTATCTCCTTTGTATCTCCTAACCTCTAAATTGTGGACTTATAGAAGAAGCGCTAGTGAAAAATATAAGTAGAGACTGATATTATACTATACCAAGACTAGATTACGCGATAACGTATTCCACCACTAAGCTAGCTAACTCACTAAGTCGGCTACTTTTTCTTAGCACAACTAACTCATGTTACGCATTCTTAATTTTATTGCTATTAAACAAGAAGCCTATATACGTTATGCTAGCATCTAATTTAAAATATACCTCTATATTCTTTTTACACGTTCGCGCGTTATGCCTAGTCTTCCTGCACTGTAAGGGGCTAGGCTAAAGACAGCAGGAAGGCCAGGTTGAATAGAGATGAATTCGATGGAGACTATCTAGAGCCAGAGAGCAGGCTATCTAAATGGGCAGACTGCTAGTTTCTAGAAGTTTCTACATACATTAGTATGTGTCATTACTTGTAATCTTTTGCAATAACTAGAATATTCTAAAACATTCTATAATGCTCTATAATGTTCTGTACTCTTCTGTAATATACTATGCTCTTCCGTGATGTTTTATGTTGTTCTATTAAACTAAAGTGACTCTACTAAGAATAGTAGAGGTCTAACCTCTTATACTACTCCCCCTCTCCAATCTATATGCAGCGGTGTTATATCTTAAGTACTACCCTTTATTATCTCTCCTAAATCCAGCTAGGATAGGCTGGTAAATTGGGTCTCCATATCGGGAAGCTAAAACCGCAATATCTCTACGAGTACCCAACCGAATCAGATAGTCTATAGTCTGGTTTGTAGCCCCAATGTAGGTCTATAATCCTGTTATGCAACGTTTTTTTATACTTCTAATACTGCAAAAGTTATCTAGGTACCCAAATCTGAAACATTAGGTCTCCACATAAAACTCCGAACCTGAATAGCTTTTGCAGCATTGGATGTATAACATGATGTTATATAGCAAGGATATAGACCTGTCTTAGGGCTACAAAACAGGCTATAGATCGTCTGATTCGATCAAGAACTCGTAGAGATATTGCGGTTTTAGCTACCCGATGTGGGGACCCAATTTACCAGCCTAAGCTAGAAGCTGTTTAGAGCGTTAATTACAGTATAGAGTAGTGAAGGCTTTCCACTTATCTGAGGTAGTGTTGTCTTCAAGATTTTCTGCTAGCTTAAAGGTTATAAGAATATATCTAGTCTATTTAACCTGAAGAACAGCCTATTCCTGTAAGTAACCTCAGCTATAATTTGCTCTACCTCTAACTCTAGTTCTCTCTTAACTAGCACAGCTTCTAGTTGTATTGTTATTTAGCTAGCTAGAAATAAGGTCTTAGAAGGCTAGTCTTAGGCAGTTAATATAGAATATATAAATAATATTATATTATAGATGCCTAGTAGTGTGTTAAGTGTAACTAAGTGTAAGTTAATAAACTTAGTAATTGTGTATTTAGCATTCTTCTAGTTAAGTTTCTTATTTAGTCTTCTATTTAATAGTTATTTCCTATAAAAGAGCTAGACTTATTATTCACCTGCAGTGTAGAAGGCTTATACCTATACTTGTTTACCTAATGCTTCTACTCTTACTATGCTTTAGCTATTATATTTTGTGCTACATTGAAAGCATGCTTAAGCTTCTTAATAATTGCCTTTGCCTTATTATAATCAGGTTGTAGACATACTTCTAGCTCTTCTTAGTTTAGTTCTTAAGAGATATCTAGTTAGATAGAGTTGTTATTATAGCTATGTTAAAGGAAGAAGGGTAAGACTCTTGTTAACCTTGCTTCGCGCTCTTTAATAGCAATTGAGGCTATTAGACAGAGGTCTACCCAATTGCTCTGTCTCTACCTAATAAAGGCGCGGAGATAGGCTTTAATAATGTTGTTTGTTCTCGTAGTAGATCTATTAGTCTGTGGATACTATACTGTAGATAAGCAGCGTGTATGTAAGGGGCTAGGCTGAAGACAGCAGGAAGGCTAGGTTAAACAGAGATGAATTCGATAGAGTCTATCTAGAGCTAGAGAGTAGGCTGACTTTATAGCAGACTGCTAGCTTCTAGAAGTTTCTACATACATCAGCATTTGTCAACTGTTAGAAGAACGTATCTTGTTCTAGTTAGTTCTAGGGCATTCCATAACGTTCTAGGACATTCCATAACATTCTAGGACATTCCATGACATTCTAGGACATTCTATAACGTTCTAGGACATTCCATAACGTTCTATAATGTTCTAATAAACCGAGGTGTATCCACTAAGGATAGTAGAGGTCTAACCTCTTACATTACCCCTCTTCTCTAGTACTTGTAGGTGTTGTGTATTAGTGTATTAGGAACTGTCCTTTATCGCCTCTTCTAAATCCAGCTAGAAGCAACTTAGAGCGTTAATTGCGGTATAGAGCAGTAAAAGTTTCCTACTTATCTAAGGCAATGTTGTCTTTAAGATTTTCTGCTAGCTTAAAAGTTGTTAGGGTGTATCCAGTCTATTTAACCCTAAAGAACAGTCTGTTCCTGTAGGTCACTTCAGCTATAATCTGTTCTACTTCTGATTTTAGTTCTCTATTGACTAGGATAGGTGCTAGTTAAGTGTCGTTATTAGGCTAGCTAGGGAAGGGATCTTGTTAGATTTAATGAGGTATTAGAACCTGATAATAGATAAGATGAATTAATAATAATCGTGTTCTTATTCTTGTGTTGTCTAGTTAAGTGCAGAGTTTAACTAAGTGTTAGATCTAGTACTAGTGTGCCAAGGCGCTGTGCCGGCCCCTCCTATTTTATTTAGTGCTAGTAGCCTCACAGCAGCCCTAATATTAGATATACCCCCTTAGCTTAGATGTATTTACAAGCTAGTAACCTTAGGTGATTAAAAGGTCCTTAAGTTTTGCTTAAAGTTCTTCTAATAGTGCATTCTTAGTCACCTTGTGTAGTGATACCTTAACTAATCTAACTTAATAAAGGAAGTTTAGCTACTTATTGCCTGGCAACACCTTAGTAAAGCTATCCGCTATTGTTTCTAATAATTAAATGTATTCTACAGTGATCTTTCCACTTGCAACCTCATGTCTTATCTAGTGGTTGTAGATGTCTACATACCTAAGCTTTATTTAAAGCTTTGATATCTCTTTTGTGACTAGTCCTATAGTCTGCATGTTGTCGCAATAAATCGTAATTGTATTGGATAGAAGCTGGATTTAGAGCTCCTTAAGTAGGCGTGATGTAAAGAGGGCTTTCTTGGCTACTTGGGATAGTGCTAGGAGTTCTGCCTTAGTAGTGGATGTAGTGACAGTGTCTTGCTTGCTAGCTCTCTAGGCAATAAGGCTATTAAAGAGCTTAATTATATAGCCTTAAGAACTTTTCCTGTCTTGTGTGTTGTCTGCAAATAATGCATCACTAGCTACTTAAAGGGTGTCTCCTCCTCTAAGCTGAAGTGCTAGCCACCTTGTATCTAAGAGGTATAGGAGAACACGGTCTGCGGCATCGTGATGCTCTTAGGATGGATTGGATAGAAAGCGTGCTAAGCGTGAGGTAGCAAATGCGATGTCTGGTCTAGTAGTGACTGCAGCAAAGAGTAGTGACCTAATTTTGCGTTAGTATCTGTTGATCTCAGTAGGTGTTGACAGTGAGTTTAGGGGCTTAAGTTTAATAGAACTTATAGGTGTATTATGGCGTAGCTTATGCTTATCTACTAGCCTGTGAATTTTATCTACATAGGCAGCTTGTGAGAGATAGATGAGTCCTTCTATCCTGTCTCTAATCACCTCCACTCCCAGGAACCACTAGAGAGCTTCTCTTCTAGTTATAGTATACTTATCCTGTAGGAGTTAGATAGCTTATTGTGCTTCCTTAGTTTTGTGTTTAGCATAGGCTAGGATAATGTTGTCTACATAAAAGAAGATAATAATGCTGTCCTTAATTATGCAACAAGGCTCGTAAGGGACGCGTGTAAAGCTAAGGTCTTTAAGGGTTGCTATAAACTCCTTCTGCTAGAGTATAGGTAAGATGCGCAATCCATACAAGGCCTTCTGAACCTTAAGGATAATACTTGTCTTCTAGTATCCTTTAGGCATTATTATGTAGATTTCCCTATCTATTGTAGCATAAACAAATGCGTTTGTAACGTTATATTGCTTGAGTTCTACGTTGTGCTTAGCTGCAATTGCTATAAGCATGCAAAATAATCTACTAGCTAGGGTGGCTGCATAGGTGTCTTAGGAAGAGATCTGTCTCTATTAGTCTCCTCTAACTACAAGGCGCGCCTTGCACTTAATAAATTGATGATCCTTATTAAACTTGTAGGTGTATACCTACATGCAGTCTGGAATCTAGTGACCTGTTAGTCTGATTAAGGCATAGGATACTTCTCTCTATAATTCTATCTTTTGATGGCTTGTCAAATAGTCGCGTTCTGCTTCTTTAAACAGCTCTCCTATTAGGTGTTCTTTAAGCTTAGTCTTATAAGTTAGTAGGGGTAGGAGCTAATTGCGGTGTAGCTTAATGCCTAAGGCAAGCAGCCTCTTTACCTTAGCCTTGTTAACTACTTCTCCTTTATGTTAACTAACATATCTAGCCTAAGTTCCTGCTATAAAGGCAGCTGCCTATAGGACAATCTTGGATAATCATAACTGCATTAATCCTGTTGCCTTGTTTGGGGTTAACATTGTAGCTAGCAATGCAGCTAGTAGTGGTGGTGATAGTGGAGGTGTTAGGTATATGCCTATGATCTTTCTCCCTATAATCTTCCTTCCTTAGTAATAGCTAGGTGGATTAGTCTCCTCTTAAGCTATTGAGTCTTTAGTAGTGTCATCCTCAAAGAAGGATTCAACCTCTAGATTAGTTAGTAGTAGTTAGAAGCTCTATAGTCTTAATATAAGTTGCAATCTCTTCTAGTGTACTGTGCATAAGGTTGTCTATTAGGTCCTTAGTCTTGCTATTAAATACTAAGTGCTTATCAAACACAACATCGCGTGTGCTAATAACCTTAGCTATAGATAGTATCTAGATGCAATAGATGTTAGATGATCTGTATCCAACTAGGTAGCCAACCCAAGCCTTTAGGTCCAGGCGTTAGAGGCGTGATTTCCCTCTGTAAGTATTATTAGTTATTGCAAAGGCCTTGCATCTATATAGTTTAAGATAAGTGAGGTTTAGTTTGCAGAGTTTAGTGACAATTCCATTAGAGAAAGCAATCCTAGTAAAGAAGGTCTAATATAGTGTCTTCTAGTTGTTGGTATAATTTAGCGTTCTGTTGTAAAGGTAAACTGCTGTTCTAGTGATTTCAGGTTACAGTTCCTAGGAGAGGTTGGCATCCAATCTCATAGCGCGTGCCTTCTCCTTGTTCACACCCTCTGAGCGTTCAGCACCTCTATTCTAGGCTTAAGTATTAGGAGCTAAAGACTCAATAATAATCCCTTTAGAGTTAAGCTAGCGCTAAACTTATAGTTTAACAGTGGTGATCTCATTGTCTGCTTTAATGATCTTGATAGTGATGTTGAAATAGATCCTTAGAAAGGTGAAGAAGATCCTGAGTTTGTTAATAATAGAATTTGCAGGTCTGTTATCTGTGAAGTACATGTCCTATTAGAGTCTAGAGAACCTGCAGGTGATAAGCATTTGACTCTTCTCCTTAGTAATGCTCTAATCCTTATAGGAGTGGAAGTTAATAGCTAGTCTTTCTCCTAGTCCTAGGTTATTGTTGCGTAGTGCGCGGCGTATTTAGCGCTTAGCTTTGGCTTTGCTATATAAGTTGCACTCAACTGTAGTAATGCCTTTGATGCGCACCCCCTTAGCTTGCTAAACAAGGTGCTTAATAGCTGCTAGGCCTAGATAGCCTAAGCGCTTGTGCTAGGTGATAGCTAAGGATCTTTATAATGCTCTTAGTGTTCTCGAATTTGTTGTGTAGAAGGCCGAGTTAATAGTTGAGTAATGTTCTAACACCTATTGGCTATAAAGCTTAGTGAGCCTTCCTAGGATAGATCTATCTGGTCTCCTGAGTGTAGTGGGTTTATGCTTGGTTTCCTACTATATGCCTAGCTGCCTAAGGAGGCGGAATGATACTAGGTTGCATAGGATGTCTAGACAGATAGCAACATCATGAAGGATAAGCTTAGTTGTTCTGCCCTAATTAGTTAGGAGTAGGTCTAGTGAACCATACCCTGTAATCTAGAGTTAAGAGTTGCCTGCCTATATAAAGTCGCTAGGTGTACATAGTCTGTTGTTATAGGTGCGCTCTAGGTTGTTAGTGATATAGCAGGTTAATCCTGAGTCTAGAATAAAGGAGTGTTTTAAAGGGTAACCTTGATTGCCACTGACTTGGAATAAGGCCTTAGTAATTGCGGTGATTTGCCAACCTTCTAGTCATTGTTGATTGTCATCAGAGATGTCCTAGATATTTAGTGTCTAGGAGTCTAATCTCTTAATAGTTAGGGTTTAAAACTTGGTTCTGCTTGTGCCTTGTAGTGCTCCTTAAAGGGCAGGGTTATGCTTGCGCTTGTATGCTACAAGAGTGCGCATAGTGGTGTTTGGTTTCTACTACTCTAGTGCTTGGTTATTATTAATGTACTAGCAATCTTTGATATTATAGACTTGGTCACATGCTAGGCACTTCTTGCCTAAAGATACTCTATTCTCAGCAGTTCTTTTCCTTGATTGAGAGGAGGATTAATTTCCTTGCCTTCTTCCGCTACGGGTTCTTCTATAGGTTTTGGATAGCGCACTTTCTATAGCTGCAGAAGCGTCCCTCTAGCTATCCTAGGTAGTCGCACTACTATCAGCGAGAAATAAGGAGTTATCAGCTACAGCAATAAATGCCTGCTTTTTATTCACTAGTTTCAGCGGATGATTCAGGCTTATGTATTCCTAGAAGCGTTTTATTATCTCCTTTCTTGTTATAAGAGGATTAAACTTTCTAGTATCTTAGAAGGTTGCAGCCTACATGGGTGCTGCCTTATTCACAGCCTGCAGGAAGTCTTTAGTGATATTATTAATATTATGTACCTTATACACTCTATGCACTATTGCATCTAATAATGCTTAATTATATTCTACTTGCTATGTATCCTAATTGAGTGTATTACGCATAGGCTTAAGGGCGGTGTAGTAGGGTTCGCGCGTGCGTTCCTTTTCAAGGCGGTCATTAACCTTTTTTTTAAATCATTTACATTGCACTATCTATTGCTAGCAGAAATACAATAATGCTCATGCAGCCCTAGGGGCTATGGAGCGCTGCGCATACTTTGCTAATCCCTCTTTCCTAGGGCTCTAAAGCTTAGTGCTATCAGCTGCAGTCTTCCACCTGCGTTGTGCATCTCTGCCTGTGTTCTCTTTTTATCCTCACTTGTAGTTTAACTCGTTGTGGTAGGCTCAAGGAGCTCCTGCTGCTAGCAGCCAATTAGCTGTAGCAATTTTGGTGTTTTTTAGAAAGGTTAGTAAGGCAGCCCTTCCCTTTGTTGTGCTGAAGAGTTGTAGTAGTGTAAGAAAAGACGTGTCTAGGGCTGTTGCCATTCTCTTTCTCTCTCTTCTGTAGTGCTTGCAGTGTAGAAGAAGGTGCTGAGGTGTTTGCAAGGACTTACAGCTACCAAAGCATTCTCCTGTGTCGTCTTTGCCTATAGCATTGGAGAATTGCTTAAAAAAGCCTTTTCCAAGCTTAAGCTAGTAGTAAGCAGTCTGTACTTTCTTAGGGCTAGAAAGTGGCTGCATCTTGTATGAGATCTTTAGTGTATCTCGTGTAGCCTTGCTGTAGGCCTTGCCCTTTTCTCTTTCCTTTGTTTGTTTCCAGTCTTGTTTCCATGTGTGTAGGATCTCCTCCTTTGCCTTTCTTTTAAGATAGCTAAGCGTGGTAAGAGGGTCCTTTGCCTTTTGTTTTAAGCCCGCCTTAGCTAGCCTATCTGCGTGCTTGTTGCCTTAAATCTCTTAGTGTCCTAGGACCTAGGTTATTAGGATCTTGTTGTTCTGTAGTACAATCTGTTTGCAGAGCTCTGTAATTTCATAGCACACTTTTTGGCCTCCTGTCAGAGAGACCTTTTGTAGCCTTTTAAGAGCTGCTTGGCTGTCTACAAAGACGTGTATTTCCTTTCCTTGTAGGTTTTGTCTTTAGAGGTTCTTAAGAGCGTTGTGCACTACTGCAAGCTCGGCGTCTATAATCTCTACCTTGTCTCCTAGGCTCTAGTTTTTGGCTTGGATAAATGTGCCTTGTGCAGAAACTTAGCAGTATCCTGCAGCTACTTCCTCTCCTATCTTTGAGCCGTCTGTGTATAGCAGCACTAGTGCAGTTTCCTTCTCTTTCTCTTTTTGGTCTTGCAGCCATTGCTTGTGGCGGTTTGCTGTTTTAGACTTGCTGCTTTTTGAGATAGTAATGCTAGCATAGGCTGAAGCTAGCTTGCTCTACGGCTTAGCTAGAAAAATAGAGATCTCTTCTACATTGCGTTGTTCTTGTGTTCTGTTTGCAAGCTCTCTCAGCTGTGTGCTAATACAAAGCTGCTTCTGTTGCTGTATTGCTTCTCTAATAGGATGGTTTTTTCCTAAAGATAGGATTCTGATAGCATATTGTTGGCAGAGCTTTTCAGCTCGAAGTTTTATTAGCAAGGTTGCTGCTTCAATTTCTATAGCCTTAGTAGGTGATCCTTTAAATGCCCTAAGAATTTGGCGTAGCGCTAAGTTCTGCAGTAGCTGATACTCCCTAAGTAAGGAGTTTTTTCTTTTGCCCCACTATAGCTGCACTCTATAGTCTGCCACTAAGGAGACGCACGCAACGTAGAGCTGCCTTGTTGCCTGTGTACTTAAGCCTCTTTAAGTATTTCCTAGGCGTAGCAGGCGCTAGAAGACTTGCTGTGCCACAGCAACCTTGTTTTGAACATGCTTTTTATACAATAGCTTATTGTCTAGGAAGAAGCTAAGCTAGCAGACACAGCTACTTAGCTAAATCAGGCTTTCTCCTACTTAAATAGGTTCTGCTTCAATTACTCTCTTGCGGCTAGCATAGAGAAGCTCTGTCTTTTCTACATTAAATTCAATTACGCTTTCTTAAGCTTCCTAACGTATAGTCTTTGCAGTCTCTTCTAGTGTTTGCTTTAGCCTCTTTGTTAATCTTGCGCTTGCTCTAATGCATATATCGTCAATGTAAGAGAAGGTAAAGGTGCCTAGCCTTATTTTGCAGATGTCTCTAATGTAGAGAAGAAAGAGAATAGGCGAGATTGGCGATCCTTAAGATATACCAATCTCTATGCTTTGTAGCAATTGAGTTTAGCCATTGAACTTAAGTTTAATAGCGCGTTTGGATAGAAAGAAGCTGATCCACCTAATTAAATGCTAATAGAAGTTGAAGTTTTTTGCACATAGCTAGCAGCTGGTTTGCTGCTACGTGGTCAAAGGCTCCTTTTACATCAACAAATAATAGTGCAGTAGTATGCTTCTTTAGCTATGCTTCTTGAACTTTTGACTGCAGGAGAAGGCAGGTATCTAGCGCTAATTTCTGCTTTCTTCCTCCTATCTGTGTGTGTTGCAGGAGGTCTCCTGTCTCTGCTAGGTAGCTTAGCCTTGTAGCTAGGATCTTCTCAAATGCTTTTCCTAGGCAATTTAAAAGAGAGATAATTCTGTAGGCTTTTGGTAGCAAGTAGTTCTTTTTATTTGCTTTTGGTAGTATAACTCCAATTGCTTCTCTCTAAGCCCTAGGATAGTATCCTGCTACAAACAGCGCCCTGTAGAGAAGAAAGAACACTTTGCTTGTTGCTTTGTAGGCCTTGTGTAGAATAGCGAAGAAGAGCTAATCTGTGCCTAGCGCTTTCTTTGGATTGCTAGCAAAGATAGCATTATAGACTTCTATCTCGTCTAGCTCTTCTTTCTAGTCCCACTTTCCTTGTGTGTATCCGCTCTAGTGTAGTTGTGTGTTTGTGCGTAGAGGGCTAGAGAATAGAGTTGTTGTAAAGGCTGTACATTGCTCTTTAAACTCCTTTGCTATTCTTATCTCTCTATTCTATTAGTATTGCAGTTCTAGGATAGCTCTTGTAGTTCTCTTCTTAGTGTAGCGTAGCGCTTTAAAGATATCTTTGCCTTTAGCATCTTGCAGGAAGGTGTCCTAATAGCTTGATTTAGCTTTCTTTATTGCCTGTAGGTACTGCTCTCTTCTTGCTTGCGCTTTTTTTGTGTTTGTAGGTGTAGGATGCTTCTGCTAGGCGCGTATAGCTTTACTTGCTTATTTTCTCTTCTCTGCTAGCTCTTTGCTCCACCACGGCTTAGATCTCTCGCAGCATCTTGCTTTTAGAATAGCTTTGTTAGCTGCTTCTTAGATGCTCTTTGTAAGGAGGTCTGTAGCGTTGTCTAGGTCCTCCTGCAGCTAGAGTGGCAGAGATAGGTTACTTTGCTCTATCTTATCTGCCTAGGCATTTACAGCCTTAAGTATTTGCATAAGTTTGTTGCCTACTATCTGTTCTTGTAGCGTTGTTGCAAACTTTTCCTAGTCTGCCTTCTCTAGCTTGTAGGGCCTATCTTGTAAGGGGTTAAGAAACCTCTCTGTGTGCTTTGTATAACAGGAGAAGCTAATTGTAATATAGTCTGAGCCTGTGTCTTCTGCTCTATACCACATGTCCTAAGTGTTCTGCTTAAAGCCTGCAGTAAAGGCTAGATCTATAATTAATGTAGATCTTAGATTAGACCTAAAGAAGGTCTGCTCCTGCGCTGCGTTTAGCAGCACGCATCTGTGCCTCTCTAGCTAGTCTTGCAGTTGTTTTGCTTCCTAGTTTAAGTTCTGTATTACAGTATTCTACATAGAGCTGTAGCTATTAAAGTCTCCTGCAATAAGAAAGGGTAGTGTGAGTTGAAGGGGTAGAAGAGCTCTTTCTACTGTCCTTACTCCTTATAGTTGTAAGGTAGAGTCTTCTGCAAGCTCCTTTTCATTGTAAATGTTTAGAAGCAGAAAGCGCTCTGTAGGCCCTAAGATTTCTAGTACTTAAAGGTCGTTATCTATACTAAGATTATCTCTTTGCTTGTGTTTAATTGCAGCTTCTGTGCGGATGTAGATAGCTGTTCTAGGCCTCTTGTCTGATTTTGGCAAGACTAGAGTATAGAATGGACGTGGAAATGAAAACCAGCTACTATCTCTACTATCTAGCCATGCGCTTAGCTCTTATACTAGAACTATGTCTGTTCTTTTTGCAAATGCTAGCTCTAGAAGAGTTTGTTAAACTTCTTGTCTCTTTCCTACATTATGCTGCAGGAACGAGATCTCTCCTTAGATCTTAGTAGTGTAAGAATGTAAGCTTCGACAAGGTATTTCCTTATGAGGAAATGTCACGTGACTGATCACGTGACCTGCCTAATCTAGTAATAGCTGTAAACGCTATATATATCATGCCTATTAGGCTGTTACTATCTATAGTAGCAACGCGTAATCTATTACATCATGATTGCGTAATCCATCACATCATGATGTACAATCTATCTGTACGCGTAATCTATTACATCGGATTACGCATATAGAGTGCTCTAGAACTAGATTGTATTTATAAGCAAAGAACCTTCTAGAGCTACTCTACAATGTATATAGACTCTCTTCTCTCTCTCTATAGCTCGGTGTCTAACCATCAATCTTGTAACTAGTATATACATTTTATATTACTAGTATCTTCTCTACTCTTTACCCTACTTCCGTTGCGGCTATTACGTTATCAGCACGTGATAGTAGCCTCCTACTAGAAGAGGAATAGCCTGTTTCTACATACAGGCTACAATCCACGCCTCCTCTTGACAAGTAGTAGTACTATCTAAGATATCCTGGCTTTGGTATGTCTCTTCTTCTTGTTATTCTAACATCGAGAAGAGTTAGCTAAGGTAGAGTTACTAGTGTTACTTAAGTAAGTACACTGTCTGCTTGTAGCTGTATGTTCTCCTAAGCAGTTTATGCAGCTAGGCTTCTAGTGCATGCACATTCTTCCTGTAACTTTACATTCTGTACAGCTTAGGTAGTCTTTTGTGTAATGCAGTTCTATACAGAACTTACAGCCTCTGCTTTTGCACATTTGTCTGTTGTGCCTAAGCTTAAAGCAGCTCTAGCATTAGGTCTTTAGGGAGACATCTTAGTATTTAGCTAGGTAAGCAATGCTTCCTGCAACGTTAATTTGTCTTTAAGCTAGAAGCTTTTAGCGTTTGTCTTCACTTTCTACTACAAAGACAATAGAGGTGTACCTTTGATGTAGAGGTAGAAGATGTGCATTCTTAAGTTTCTCGCGCTTTGCTAGCCATCTAGGGTTGCCTTTAATAGTTATGTTATTAAAGGTCTTAATTTCTGCTTTAAGCTCTGTAGGAGAGTTAATAAATTCTGGGTGCATGTAGACTCCGTGTGCAACTACCTGTATCTACTCTTCTTGTTTCTGCATACCTTTGCAGCTAACCTATACTGCTAGCTGCTATAGGTTAGCGTGCTGTAGAAGAAACTCAGCAGTGAAGTTACTTGTAGTGGTAAGAATCAGATTCTTTTTTGCTGTAGGGCGGATGTTTGCAACTACTACTGTAGAGTTTAACACTGTTTAGAGCGCAGTATTAATAGCATTTCGCTGTGCTAGAGGATTAATTGCCTCTGCTGCTGCAGCTCCTGCTTCGCTAACTAGCAATACTAGTTCTCTTGTCTGTCTCTCCTTCTTGTATTAGGCTACAGTTGCTTTAGCTGCATTTCTCTTATTGTTGTTGTTCTTATAGTTCTGCTGCTGATTGCTAGGCAGCGACGCATAGGCAGGTCTTTCTAAGAGAGAGGTCTTGTTTTGGTGTGTAGCTGCAGTGTTCCCTGCAGCTTCTGCATATGTCTTCTTTGCAGTGTTTGCAGCTGCATTTGTAGTTTTAAGAATCTATGCTTTAAAAGCTTAGAATTCCTTTGCTAGCTCTTTTGTAACTGCTAGAGCTGATTCTGCCTTGCCTTACTGCACTAGGCTAGCTTGAGCAATAAGGTCTCTTGTTGCTGTTTCTGCTTCTGCATTTTGGCCTTAAACAACTTAAAGAGCTTCTTCAAAGGCTTGTACTCCCTGTGCAATAAGGTACTCCTATCTTGCCTTTTAAGAGGATACAACTGCATCCTGTACTAGCAGTTGTTGCTGTTGTTTCTTTAGGGAGCGTTGTTCTCGTGTTCGCTTTTTATTACTTTGTCTTAGTGAAGCTATCTCTGTAGCTTGTAGTTTATCTTAGCTGCTTTCATCTTCTTTAGAAGCTAAGTCTATGTACATAGCATCCTCCTCCTCTGTGCCTTTGTAGTAGAGAGAAGGCTTAAGCTCATGTGGCTCTGCCCCTGCAGCAGCAGACATGCTGCGTGTGTATTTCGCGTTTTATGCCTCTATAGTGTGTAAAGAAATTCTTTCTCTTTTATTAGGCAGTGACAGGAAATAACTAAAAGAGAGCTTGTTTTTGCACAAGTAGAGTTACCTTAATTCTCTACAGGCTTTTTAGAACTAAAAAACAAGTAAAAGGAGTACCCTATTTTACTTCTCCTCCTCTTCTTTCTTTCCTTACTGGCTGTACTAGTCAACCTCTAGGGAGAGAAGGAAGAGTAGATTGCAGAAAACAGAGCAAAAAGGCAGCTAGGTGCGCACTTAGTGTTTGTAGTGTTTGCAGTGCTGATAAGATAAGCACGCGGTCTGTGCCCGGAACACGGAGGCTCTGAACAATAAGGGCAGCAGATTTGTACCTAGCTGCACTCCTTAACCCCCAGCCTAGAGGCTCTGGGAACAGAGGGAAGGTTGTTTCGCAATAGTCTGAAATGGATTTTGATAGTTTTAGGATGCCGAAGGCGCTAGTTCAAGCGCGCTGGGTGGGCCCAAAATTGGTGTTCGTCATCGACCCTAGCAGTAAGCTTAAGGTTAACAAACTACTAGCGTAGTGACTGTTCCAGTAGGCAGCATGTGCGTTAGAGGTAGGGCGTAACTGTTAATTGGATTAGCTAGGTGACATACTAAATACTCTTCTGTTGAGTATTATATTAGTAGAGATAAAGCTTGTATCTCTTAGTGAGGGTCTTGTAGTAGTCTATATCCTCCTTATAGGCTTTCTAGCCTTGGATTGATAACATAGATAGGCGTGTTGCCTCCTCAATTCTAGCTGCAGCACTATACTAGGATAGTTCAGGCAGGTCTAGCATGATTGGCTTAATTAAGAATAGAACTAGCTCTTCTTCCTTTACATTGTCCTAGATGTTGTAGGCAGCGCAGCGCGCTTTGACTTGAGTAAGCCAAGTGGTCCAGTTATACTAGTTGCTGAGGATAACGGTTGCATCGCGTTGGTTAATAAGAGACATAGTGTTAGGGTGATTTGTAGCTTTTAGTGTAGAGAAAGTAGTAGGACGCAGAAGTTTCTACTTTCTTCTTTATAGAAGAACCTAGAAAACTCTACAAAAGAATAGAGGAAGTATAGCTTTATAAGGTAATGTAAAAGATTGCTAAGAGCATACAATAATATATATAAGATAATATATTAAGGTCTAGGTTACTATTCTAACTAGTGAAGAAAACTCTTGTTAAATACATAACGTCTTCTCTAGTATTAGTAATAGAAAGATTCTAGATACTTCTAATTACTAATACTAGATACTAGAGATAGTAGATTACTGTAAGGGGCCAGGCAGAAGACTGCAGAAAGGCTAGGTTTAACCGTGATGAATTCGATGGAGTCTATCTAGAGCTAGAGAGCAGGCTGACTTTATAGCAGACTGCTGGCTTCTGGAAGTTTCTACATACATCAGCATTTGTCAGCTGTTAGAAGAACATATCTTGTTCTGGCTAGTTCCAGGACATTCCATGACATTCCAGGACATTCCATGACGTTCCAGGACATTCCATGACGTTCCAGGACATTCCATAACGTTCCATGATGTTCCAATGAACCGAAGTGTATCCACTAAGGACAGCAGAGGTCTAACCTCTTACAATTACGTAGTGCTATACGTAGAAGCTTACGTAGCAGTATGCTTAGTGTATACGCAATAGCTTACGCAATTCTTCTTAGCATACATTATAGAGTGTCTCTCTAGATCTTGATGCCTTGTAGCCTCAGATCTAAGGCTATAGATGCCTAAGGCAGAGATTCATGCCTAAGGCATACATTACTTAGTAAGCCATGCTTATATAAGCAGACTATACTCAATTAGGTAACTATATTATAAAGATTATTGAAAGAGATTATAATCTTTACAGAATTTATAGTTCTATTCTTATTTTTCCGCAGGATAATATCTTTGTCAACAAATTTTATGCCTGCAACGTTGTATCGTTAGCTTAGAGCATTAGCTTAACTATTGTCTTTGCTAGGTGTGTGGATAATTCGGAATTCAAGTCCGCTAACTTCTTCTCACTATCTAACTTGCCTTTGATTAAGAGCCTTTATTATAAGAAAGTAGGTTAAGTTCTTGTAATTAGTGTAGATGTTGAGTTTAGGGTTACTTTCCGCGTAAATTCTCTAATATTTAAGTACTTCTACTATAGCAAGTAGTTATTTGCCGTTCACGTTATAGCGTTCTTTAGAGCCGCTGAATTTCTTAGAAAAGTAGACGACTAGATACTATTTTCCGTCGTGTTTCTGCAGCTAGACTACTCCTATAGCTAAGGCTAATGCGTTGGTTTCTATTCGTGATGGTTACCCTAAGATAAAGGTCTCAAGTACTAGTTCCTTAGTGCATGCTTCCTTAAGCAGGTAGAATAACTTCTTTTTCTTTTCGCTCTATATCCAAGAGATGTCTTTTCTTGTAAGGTTTGTAAGAGGAGTAGTAATCTTAGCGTAGTCTTTAACAAACTGTTAGTTAAAGTTAATAAATCTATTAAAGGCTTAGATAGATGTCCTTAACATTTCTTAGTTCTGCCTACTCTCTAATAGTGCAAATCGTATTATCGCCAATCTTAACTCGGTGAATTTCTACTACGTGTTCTATGAATTCGAGTTCTGTCTTGTAGAACTTACACTTTAACAGCTTAAGTTGGAAGTAATGTTTGTCAAGAAGTGCTAACGTGTTTTACAAGCGAGTCGCGCACCCCACTAACTTTGCGCACCTCTACAATCGTATATCTCAACAACATAGTAATACAATGTATAGACATTTATAAGGTAGATCAAACAGTATCTAATATATCCTTTTTGCATGTACGTAAGTTGTGCTCAGTCTCTCTGCACCTCTCGCAGCGCGCTAGAGCCTAACGGCTAATCGCTCTCCACATTAACGCTGTTCATGCTGAATCTGCTGCTCAGCCTCTCTTTGAGCTAGTATAACCTCTCCCTCTCCCTTTGTTAATGTCCCGCGCTTCTGTGTCCGCTTCTTTTTGCGCTGCCTACGCTTGCTTGCGTCTTTATTAGCTCTCTTAAGGCTAGCAATATGATCGCGCATTAGCTCATCAAAGAGCATTTTTACCTCTGCCCTCTTCTTAAGCTAGCCAATCATTTAAATAATTAAGGCAGGTGATAAGCTCTTGTGCTGTTGTATACGATCACATATTAACGTTGATTGAGCTCTAAGCTTACGTACGTTATATAGCGCTTTGGCTTCCTAGGGAGCCTCTAGCAGAACGACTAGTGTAGGTGTACGGAGCTGCACATCTAGCTTTGACAGAACAACGTCTAGCTAGAGAGGGACAAGGCCTGCGCCTCGAAAAGCTAAGCAGATATTAGCTGACGTAAACGATCGCTAAAAGGCTGCCTTAAAAGCTAGCAGAAATTCAAGCTTTGTGATGTAGTTGATGTAGTAGCAGATTAGCGCCTTAATCTCGCGGCTGTACCCGCACTTTAATAGCGAGAAGCAGCCTACGTCAAGCGGCTGCCGCAGGTAGAATAAGTAAGGCGGCATGCAGAGCGTATACATATCCTCCTTGCAGAGCTCTTAAAACTCAAGAGAGTGGTAGCTCTTATAGCCATCAAGGATAAGCAGCCGACGTGCCCTAACTACCTTGCTATTTGTATGCTTAATAAAGTGCTTCAGCTAGTTAACCTCTATCTTGTTAGTTGTCTAGCCGTTGTCGTTGACAGCAATAGCCTAGTCGCGGGGAATATCCTCCTTGTACTAAGCAGATAGGTAGTGCTTGCTAGCAAATATAATAAACGTTGGGATAGCCTAGCCAGCAGCGTTGATTCCTTGGATTACTGTTGTCCACTCGCAATTTCCAGGCTAGATAGCCTTTGGCTGGCCTCTTCTCTCTAATCCTGTCACAACAAGCTAGGTTATAATCTTGCCTATTATAAAGCCTGCCTTGTTAATGTTAAAGACGTCCTTATTAAGGATGCCGTACTTAGCTTTTATCTGCTCTACTACCTCAAACCAGCTCCCTAGATCCTCGCAGAGAGCTCTCTACCTATTGTAGGCTCGATTGAAACGCGTCGTAAGACTGTCTGTACGCGTAATAAAGTTGCACGGCTAGTAGACGCCGACCTAGCCTCTGCCGCGTGCCGCTAGCAGCTTATCAGCCATATCACGTACAGCAGCGTACGTAGGCGCAAATCCACGTTGATCTAGGTCGAATATATATCTAACAATCACCTCCTCTTCTAGCTCACTAAGCTTCTTTGAGTTGGGCTAGCAATCGCGTTGGGCAGGTCTACTAGCGCGTCGGTCACGCAGCGTAGATTCGGGAACATAGTAAATTGTAGCAGCTTGTCGATTTTTTTGGAATTTGATTTGATTTGATAGATAAGATAGCAAGCTAAATATCTGCTTCATTTAACAGTAATTAGGTAACGTTACGTAGAGCTATTGTACGTTGAGATAGAAGAGGTGCGCAAAGTTAGTAGTGTGCGCGACTCGCTTGTATGCGCGACTCGCTTGTAAAACACGTTAACACCATCTTAACGTATTGTTTATATTCTTTCTTGTTCTTAGAGAAGATTAATATGTCGTCTAGGTATACTATAACAAATATATCTAAGTGCTTTCGTAGCACGTTGTTAATAAAGGATTAGAAAGTTACTAGTGCCTAATTTAATCCGAATAGCATTACTGTGCACTCGTAGTGTCTATATCTTGTTTAGAATGCAGTTTTCTATTCATCTCCTTTCTTGATACATATCTAATAATAGCCTTCTCGCAAGCCTAGCGAGGTGAATATCTTAGCTTGTAAGAGTCTGTCTTGTAGCTTAGAGATATTAGGTCGTAGGTATCTATTCTTCCGCGTTATATTATTGAGTTTGCGATAATTAACGCAAAGTTGTAATATTCTGTTCTTCATTAGTACGAAGAGGATTAGGAATTCTACTAGCAAATCCAATTCTTAGATATATCCTTTGGCTAGGTTCTTGTTAATATACTCTCTAACTGCTTTTAGTTAAGGTTCTAATAGTCTCTATATTAGTAGAAAAGGCAGCGTCTTGCCTTCTTCTAGGTTAATCTTATAATCCCATAGTTGATGTTTAGGTAGAGTGTTGTTGCCTTCTTTCTTCTAAAACATGTGTTTCCAAGCGTAGTATTATTATTGGACCTTGCGCTTCTAGTATAGGCGAAAGCTGCAAAGGTTAAGCTAGGCTCATAACCTAATAGACTGTATTGTGCTTGTTATTGTGTGTGCTACGGTACAGAGTAAGAGCATATAGAGATGGAAATAGGCTAAGCCCAAATAGGCTAGATAGCCAAATACACGCTCATAGGAGCAGGAAACTCAGGGCTATCGAACAAAATTGAGTCATTGTATAGTTGGACACTCAAAGAGAATCAGCCAGAACCGCTCCATGATGGCGTGCCACGGACACTAGCCACCGTGACGGACGTCGATCCGAAGCGCGCTTTGCTTGAGGTAGAATCATCGTATTCGAGTGATGACTACATTGCCCAGGCTCCCCAAACGGAGCAACAGCAACAAATCGCGGACCACTGAAAAACTCTCAAGGATATCCAGGAGGCTCTCTTTCACCAAAGAGTATTACCAAGCGCAGCAGTCATGAACGACATCAACCTTAAGTGTGCCTTCATTGACGCGGACGGAACGAAATTCAGTGGCGGCCATATTTTCCAACTCCTTTGAGTACAAGGTCAAGTTGCTGGGAAAGATGGCAGCGCATCCACTCAACATTGACATGTTGCTGCTCTTGCTAAGAAACTGGAAAATAAGAGCAATGTTTCACTAGACCAGGTGCAGTCAAATAAGCGTAAGAGTATCATGCACCTTCTTCCTAAGCCAACGCATGAGACAAGAGCGAAGGTCGCTCAAACAACGAAGGACAGCACATAATGAGAAGACTCTAAGGAAGGCAAGGGACTATAAGTGAATTTTGAGCGACCATATAAGAGACCACATAGGGCAGTCCTGGATGAAGGGAGAAGGTGGTACAGGGCGTTAGTTTGCGAAATGCCGTAGCATGGAGTGTATTGCGGCGTGAAATGTGCTCGTTGAGCGGATACTCATTACTAGGGCTCGGATAATCGGTGTGGATGACAGAGATAGACCCGAGCAAAGGATATAGATGAAATCTTACGTTTTGCCCTCCCAATTCGGCGACTTGTGTGCATAAGCTCTACCGGCAGATAGTGTCACGACCCGTACCGCGAGGCGGCTAAGTCCCCACAAGCTCAGCGAAATGTCTATGCGCTATACTTGGTTGCGATAAGAGTCAGCCGAGTTGTAAGTGTAGAATGGTCCCAGGGCGAGGTAATTTGTTTTATGCAGGACATCGAGCGTCTACGCGCCCTACTCATTTTGCCGGTAAGCCTCGGCGACATACGGTCGCAACGTCGTTCCTGACGGTTCGCAATGTGTATAAAGAAAGCCGCAACCGTCAGCTCGATCATACTTTGTGAAGATAGTTCGCAAAGCATACCTCAGCTCGTCAAACACCCATCATGGTCCTACCAAAGCACATTGCGGTCGTCCTAGGCGGTACATGGCAGCATCTCAATAGCACTCGGTCTGCTTCTCGTGTCCCACTGAGACCTCTAGCTGACTTGAACAGATTTTACCTCAATGGAACGGAAATACCTCCTGGCGGTCTCGGTCGCACTCCAATCGGGCAATTAAGCTACGATCCAAATGGCTACATGTCTGCGAACATGGTCTCATCAAATCCAAAGGATCTCCCGCCCGACCGTACTCCTGACAAGCCCACGTACGACGACTTTGCATTGGTCGGAGAACACATATTGACGTACGCGGGTGAACTGCATCTCGCGTGGGAGAACAGTACTGCATCCTCTGGAAGGCTTATTCATGGTCCATTGGTGATGTCCAGTCAGGCTAGTTGGCTCGGGAAGCTTCAACTACGAAATTACGAAGTGACACTGAATGCGCATGAGACTGGAGGAAGAGACGTATTGAAATTGTGGTACCGGAATGAGGAGACTGATAACGATTCGACTATATATTGGGCGCGTGCGCCAAAAATGTAGGCAGTCCAAGCTGTGGCGATGAGATCAGCGGAAGCATCGCAGTTGAACTTCAATGGGACATACATGGCTCATATTTTGAAATCATAATCTCTTCCCTTCGACGCGCTCCACTTGTTCAACGTCCAAACCCTTCTCCTGGACATTGTCGATGCCTTTGTGCCGCGCAATGACCTCTTCTTTGTTGAGAATCGGCCGACCCCGCACTTGCGCCCAGACTGCCTTTGTGCATTGGCCGCAAGAACAGCATGTCCATTTCCTCAAGCGAGATGCCCTTGGTCTCCAGTACAAAAATGAAACTCCAGATACCTATAGCGACAAGGATCGAAGCAAAGAAGAAGTATGCACCGTAACCCAGATCTGAGATCATATACGGCGTGCTACGCGCAATGATGAAAGAACCGAGCCATGTATCCGCTGTAGTTAGAGAAACGCAAAGCATGCAAATGTCGAGCGGGAAGATCTCCGAGGCGTACGTTCAAGTGATACTGTTCGAGGTGGGCGCGGTTAGCGCGTCCACTCTAGGCCTAGCGTCTTTCTGCTCCCTCATATCGCACTTTTCATAGCTACACTAATACATCAGTTCGCTCACTACATTCATCTTCTATTAGGTTATGCAGCCCGTTCAAGAAGCTTAATTTTCTCGCGAGACCATTAAATTAGTGCAATAGTTACTTTGCGGCTTCCGTAAGCGGACTTAGTGAGCTTAGGTGCGCTAAAGGGCTTCTCCTGTACACAATAACATACGTTGTAGAATCAGAATCTCTCTAACAAAGTAATACCTAATATCAACGTGTTTTGTGGGTGCGTGATAGGTAGGATTCTTTGCTAGCTCTATAGCGCTTTGACTATCTGTATATACTATATTAGTCTTATTAAAGACGGGAAATACCGTGTTTATCTCCTTAATAAAGAGATTTAGATAAATATTCTGCTTTATAGCTTCTTTATAGGCCATAAATTCAGCTTCTGCGCTAGAGAGCGCTACAGTCTTTTGCAATTTAGATAGCCGCGCTATAGCGCTATTATTCATATTATTGTTTAATAAGAATATATAGCCTGAAGTAGATCGTCTACTTATGAAATCGCCCCTCTAATCTGCATCTGTAGAGCCTATTAAATTTATAGACTTTAAGTCTTTAGGCTCTAGAGGTGTAGATTTCTCTTTATTACTACTGCGAGGATTTAGATTATAAAATAAGCCTAAATCTCTAGTATTCCTTAAATAACCCCATAAGTAGTTAAGGCTACTAAAGTGCTCTATACTAGGATTAGACATATCGCGCTAAGCTGTTCACAGCATAAGCTATATCCGGCCTAGTAAATGTAGCAATATATATTAAAGAGCCTATCTCCTTCTGATATTTTAAAACATCTGCTGAGCTAGCTGTTTGCTTATTACCTTCTAGCTTAACATTAGGAGGTAGAGGGCTTTGTCTAAGTTTAATATTCACCTTATTAAACTTCTCTAGTAGGCGAGTAATATATTTTTCTTGTGTTAGAAGGAGAGATCTTTTAACTTTATCTCTAATTACTTCTACACCTAGAAACTCGCGTACTTTGCCTAAGTCTTTTATCTCTAAGTTGGAAATAGTACTTAGGTCTTTAAATAGATTCTCTATAATCTGCTTATTTTTTAGCAAAGATTAATAGATCATCTACGTAGGTAGCTATTACTATTCCTTTACTGCTATTAATATAAGTAGCAGTGTCTAATAATAGAGGAATAAATACTAGCTTAATTAGTAGACTAGCTAGTAAGTTTTGCCATTGTCTACTAGCTTACTTTAGACCGTATAGAGCTTTATTTAATAAGCAAATATAGTCTAGGTGCTTATCATCTTTAAAGCCTTCTGGCTTCTCTATAAATATAGTAGCATCTATTAATGCATGAGGAAATGCTTGTTTTATATCTCATGCATATATTTCCTAGCCTAAAGCACTAGCTATAGCTAATAGAAGCCTTGTTATGTCCGGCTTACTAGTATTTGCAAAGCTTTCTTTAAAGTTTATGTCTCTTTCTTGCAGAAATCCTTTTGCTACCCATCTTGCCTTATATATAAGGTCTTTATCATTATTTAGGTATTTTTTTTTAATACCCATCGTCCTTTTAATACGGGACTATTACTAGGTCTAGATACTAAAGACCACGTGTTATTTTCAATTAACTAGTCTATCTCTAATCTCATAGAGTCATAGCTTAGAAGATATTTATCTTTATCCCTATGTTTTAGAACTTGAAAGTAGTTCTTAGGATGTAAGAGGTTAGACCTCTGCTGTCCTTAGTGGATACACTTTGGTTCATTGGAACATTATAGAACGTCATGGAATGTCCTGGAACTAGCTGGAACAAGACATGTTCTTCTAACAGCTGACAAATGCTGATGTATGTAGAAACTTCCAGAAGCTAGCAGTCTGCTATAAAGTCAGCCTGCTCTCTGGCTCTAGATAGACTCCATGTGAAGGGCACTTGGAAGTGGAGAGGATATCTCCGGTGTTCTGAGGCACAAGGGTTGGGTTTCGCAGATAGACAGACAGAGGGGTTTGCAACAGCTCTAACCGGGAGAACAGAGAGAGTAGTCGCGAGGTATCACTACAGAGATCAGGGTTGCTGGGAAGGCTGTATCAAGATCGCTGTATTGAGTTGAACACGATGAGCTGTAGGAGCCCATCGTGGGTATCTATATATCCGCGTGCTATCCCGTCCTTCGCAACTATCCCTCAGATTGTGGGATAGTGTGCTATCCGGGGATGGTGTACCATCCCATCCTTGGCGGGATAGTGCTGCTTGGCGGGATAGTAGTCACGTGACATGGTTGCACTGCCCCACTTCGAGCGGGCTGATTGTCCTCACCTGACAATCAATACGTCCCGACCTTTGTTCGTAACACTCTATCGAATTCATCTCTGTTCAACCTAGCCTTCCTGCTGTCTTCAGCCTAGCCCCTTACATTTGAATTCGATTAACCACTTGAGTAGCTGATGTGGCCATCCCCTAGTGCTCTACAACGGAATTGCGAGAGCAATACAACGGAATACAAGGACGCCACTACAGGGACCTCTACGGTTAAACACCTGCCTGAGCACATAACAAATACATTAGACATTAACGGAATTATTAAATATTGATAATCACTAGAATCACTAGAATCACTAGAATCACTAGAATCACTAGAATCATCGGACACAATAGAACACGCTATAGAAGAACCTAAGCAAATAGCTAACAGCAGCAACGCTACAAATGCTCCTCTATCTATAGAGCAAACCTTCTACGCTTTTATGCAGCAAATGGTTTAAAGCAACGCTATTAATTAACAGACTATGCAAGGCCTCTAGAATGCTCTGCAACAAAGCCTTAATGCACCCTAGTCTAAGAAAAGGAAGAAGAAACTGCTACAGCTCTCTAAGTTTAATAGCACACGCTCTAAATAGGATAGATAGGAGATTGAAGCTAAGAACAAGATTAAGACTAATAGCAAAGTTATTGGATTAGACATAGACTAGCTGCGCTACATCTTTGCTAGACTACGCAGCAATGCCTAGAATATGTGCTTAGCTTTTGTTAGAGCTAAGGAAGAGGAGGAGAATAGTTCAGGCTCCTAACTACTGGATTACTTAGCTAACATATACAGCGACCCCAACCGACAGAAGAAAGCCCTATCTAACGTCTACTCTATCAAGCAGAAGGCACATAAGTCTTTTGCCCGCTTTCTGCTACGCTTTGAGACTAAGCTAGCAAATGCTAGAGCATTGTTATTCAATAACACTATTAAGATCTCAGTCCTAGAGAATGCTATAAGCTATACTATGCAGGAGAGACTAGTCAGCGTCTTTCCAGTCCCTACTAAATATAGAGGATTTACCTCCCTACTTCAGACTATTAGGTCAAGACTAGATGCAATCAAAGCACTATAGAAAGGATAAGCGCAATAACGCTATATGCAGCAAGACAAAGAAGTAATGGATTAGGAACCTACACACACTTATGCTGCTTAATCCCTAGGAAATTAACGCGCTAAGTAGGTGAGCAAGAATAAGATTTAGAGACGCAGGAACAACCGCTTGTGTATACGCTGTGGAGCTTCTAGACACATTATTAGCTCTTGCCCTTATGCTCCTGCACGTCGCCCTTCTCCTACCACTATTGCAACTACAAAGATTGCAGAGAGGCTCCAGCTAGAAGAGGAGGATCCTAAGTTAGAAAAAGAGTAGCTCCTGCTCAAAGTCACTAGCAGGAGCATAAGAAGAAGGCTTTGAGGGTAAAGCAAAACTAGCGCTTATTTCAACCCTACATGAAAGCAAAACTAATTACTGTATATATGCTTATTAATCACACTCACTACGCATCTATAACGCTAGATTCTAGTTGCTTAACATATGCTCTAGTGAGCGCCTACTTTGCCTAGAAAGCTAAACTCTAGTGCATCAATTTACCTACTCTAAGGACCCTCTAAGGAGTAGAAGGAACTGGAACTATTAGGCAAGCTTGCCCCTTTACATATAATATTAAAGGATATACACGCACAGGATAGGGATACATAATAGAGAATACTTACCTTAGTTTTAATATCTTGCTTAGACGCTCCTAGTTTAACAGACATAATGTTACTATTGCACTAGCAAAGAAGTTAATCTTTATCTACTTAGAAAGGACCCGTATCCGCCTCCGCAGTAAGAAAGAAGAACTACCTCCTACACTAACAGTTTAGGAGATCTCTGCAGTAGCTATACAGAGATATATTCAAGCCTCTAAGAAAGACAAGTCCGTTAGTGTATTCGCTGCCTCTATAGCAGACATCTAGAAGGCTTTAGCTCCTAAAGCACAATTGAGCTTAGAGCAGATTAAAGACCTCCTACTACTAAGCTACCGCTACTAGCTGCTAGTCTTTGATCTAAACTAAGCTGCTAAGCTCTCTCTACACTACTCTAGAGTAGACTACTGTATTAAGCTTATTAAAGAAGATAAGAAGAGTCCGCAAATACTATAGGGCCCTCTCTACAATATATCTAGAGATGAGTTACTAGTGCTCCGCAAAGAACTTACATCACTACTAGAGATTTATTAGGGTTAGCAGCTCTCCTGCTGTAGCCCTAGTTCTCTTTGCAAAGAAACTAGGAGGAGGCCTACGTATATGCATTAACTACTACGCTCTTAATGCAATTACTAAGAAGGACAGATACCCTCTGCCTCTTATCTATAAGACATTAAACAACATCTGCAAGGCTAAGTAGTATACTAAGCTAGATATTATTGCAGCTTTCTACAAGATACGCATTTAAGAAGAGGATAAATAGCTTACTGCTTTCTGCACACGCTTTGGGCTATATAAGTAGCTAGTCACTCTATTTAGTATAGTTAGCTCTCCTAGCACCTTTTAACGTTACATTAACTAGGTCTTACGTTAGTTCTTAGATAGGTTTGTATCTGCCTACCTAGACGATGTTCTAATATACACTAATAGCTCCCTCTAGGAACACCGCGCCTATGTCAACAAGGTTGTAGATACCCTTAGAGAGGCTAGACTCTAGCTAGACATTAAGAAGTGCGAATTTGAAGTCAAGTCCACTAAGTACCTAGGATTTATTATCGACATAGAGAAGGGACTGCTTATAGACCCTTAGAAGATTAAGGCTATTACTAACTAGAAAGCACCTATATTAGTTAAAGGCATACGCAGCTTCTT